>CM077027.1:73822919-75067419 GCA_039090855.1 Macrothele yani
CATACAGTATTGCGAAATTACAATGACAGAACACAGGAACGAGATCAATTTAACATTATCCGTCTACCACAGAAAGCCAAAAAAAAAAAAAAAGAAAGCATCAGGTAATTCACAATAATGAACATTAAAATTAAACAAAACACAAAATCTGTAAAACTGAACATTGTCAAAGGCCGCACAAAGTTAAAAATATTTAAGCATGTCATTCATGAAAAAAAAACATCAAGCCAGGAAAAAAAAAACCTTGCTCGTAACATGTACGCTACCACTAACAACATGATATACTGTTTTTTTCCTGCCAGGCTGTAAAACTATATTTTACGACAGACATATTAATTCATTAAGAATCATGAACCAAAATAAGCGTAAACCTTAACTCTAAAAAACCTGCTTAAAGCGGGTACGCTGCTTCTAATACAAAAAGAGGCTCTTCTGTCTGTCTGTAAGTACCTCAATATTACATAAAAGAAAAAATATCGCTAAGTGAGACTATGAGCAACATAATTCGCAACAAAAAAAAAACATTATACATACGAATCAGTTTCACTTGAAAACAAAAATCATCTACTTCTCAATCTATAAACACAGACGTTTTTCATCAACAAGTTGCGGAAAAAGTAGGTGAGTAAAAATCTCGTAACATTAGATGCAACAAACAAACAAAAAGGACTCACCATTCAGATGTGATAAATACAAAAATTCAATGTACAGGATATATTGCAAATGTTGCTAAATTCAAAGGGAAGAATCGTAAATTAGAAGTACAGAAAACTGCATGACATTACAACAAATGAGCATTACATTATCTTAAAGAAACCGTCATTTTCATACAGAGAAAGTACTTATTGCTAGACAAAAACTAAATAGCTAAATTAGTCTGTCACTTTAACAATAGGCTTGCAAAGACAAATACTACAACTGAAAAAAAAACTTCAGACATAGTAAAATTCTTATTAACCACTATGGGTTCGATAATGCAGAAAAAAAGACCATTATATTATCGCTAGACAGTGCAAGCAACTTCAAGCATTCAATTTTCCCCAACAATAAATACAAAATTCAGTTATAAACGCGAATGATTAGGAAAAACCTTAACAGCACATGACGGTGCAACGTAATAACATAAAATACTCTCACGTGACACTCAATGAAGCAGAACAATTCATAAGACACTAACTTTATGAAATTGAACAGAGAAACGTAACTAGGTAGTCAAATAAAACGACATATTACCCAACAGTAATTTATGGAAAAAGAGGTTATGCCGAACACTTCGTCGGGCAACTAACATGCGTAAATATACAAAAATACTCACAACATAGTGCAAAAAACAACAACCAAAAAACCAAAAAACGCTCCAGTACAATACGAAGGCAGAGATCTGACCACAACAAAATGTCGAGGACGTTACACGGTTAGTGTTACAATATCATTATTCGTATTAAACCAGATATGACTTGGGGACCACTTAGCATGAAAACTGTCAAGACTGTTACTCGTCTTTGCAGTATCATACTCGACCTGCAATATCGCAGTCACAGACTGACGGTATCTGCGACAAAGAAAACGTCTTGCCACGTTATAACGTCTAAGGGTAGGACAATCGACACTAATATGATAGTACTGATAAATTGTATATTTTGCTTGCAATATGAGAAAAATGCACACAGAATTGTGTGATGAAGCAGATGGGTGATGTGAGCGAAGAACATTATAATGAAACATGGTATGTAAAGAAGCACAAACATTCTGAAGCAAAAGAAACATCAATGAAAACAAAGGCTGTAAAAACAAGCACATCGAGTAAGAGTGAAATACATCTCCCTCTGTATTGCAAAAATAACATAGTGACGATGTAAGATGCCGAAAACGATGAAGGGTGCGTGGGGTTAATAAGCGACTATGTAGATGTAACCAATGGATATCCCTTGCCTTTGGAGAAGCCAAGGCTGTTAGTGGATCACTCCATGTTGCTGGTACTTCTGCCTCTGGCACGGAGGGAATCGGCATTGGATCGGTAAAATATGTAATGAAATGCCTATAAATGAGTTTAGCAGATACTTGATGTGGAAGAAACGGCTGGTCATCTAGATAAATAATGAACGGGAGACTGAGTGAGGCTGATGAGTTCTGAATAAGGCCATTCTGATTGGCAAGTTGTGGGTAGAGTCTCTGAATGCAAATCTGGATATGCCGAAGTTGAGCACGATGAACAGGGGTATCTGCAAACAAGGGAGAAATGCGAGAAAGAGGTTTCCAACGGAGATCAATGTCAACGAGTTGAGAGACCTTCACAACTCCACTGGCAAACCATGAGGAGTAGTGAAGGTACGAAGAGGTAGAAGAGTAGATAGCAGAGGAGAAGAAGAGGGGTTCTGCAAGGAGGTCATTAGTAGTGGAAGGGGGATTCGGACAGGATTCAGGGAGCGCCAAAGGGTAAGTGCAGACTTGTAAGTGTCAGGGAAATGATTGGGAATGAATGGGAACAGGTCCATTCGCAGAAAAGTTTGAACTGTAAGGTGGGGACTCCGGGGGAAGAACAGAGTATCGATAATGGTTTGCGATGAAGAAAGAGGCGTTGAAAAAATCTTAAGAAAGTTATGAAGATGAAAGGCTTGAAATTTTCGAGTGATATCAGCAAGAGAGAGACCACCATACGAAATCGGAAGAGAAAGCGTGGAGCGATGCACCCAATGAATAATATTCCAAATGAAGTCCACAAAAGTTCTCTGCAGATGATTCAGCAAGAAAGGTGGCGGAAGGTGAGCAATCCAGCTGTGAAACAATTTCGGTTGCACAAACACATTTAGTAGCATTGCCCGACTAAAAAATGAAAGAAAGGGTTTGAGCTGACGGAGAGGCGCAAGTCTTCGATTAATTCGATGAACGAGGGGGTTCCATGCTGCAGCAGCAACCGCCTCCGGTGTTCCGAAGTGCACACCAAGAAATTTGACTACGTTGGAAGACCATCGGGCCCCCCACGGACGGTCACCACGGGTCGCCCACGCTCCCGTCCATAATCCTGAGCATTTTTCAGTGTTTAAGGCTGATCCAGAAATTACGGCATATTCGTTATATGTTGATAATAAGATTCCAAACGAAGATTCTGTACGTAAAAATAACGTCAAGTCATCGGCATATGCAGTCAAGACAGTATGATGGTGCCGGGTGCACACAACTCCACGGGGGACAGAAGAAAGAAGTCGGAAACGGAGATAGATTAGAAGAGGTTCAAAACAGAGTGCAAAAGTTGACCCGACAGGGGACAGCCCTGCCGGATACCGTTAGAATAAGGGATAGCAGAAGTAATAAAAGTCGAAGTACGAACCCGAAAAAAAGAGTTTGAATACAGATTAGAAAGAGCCTGGCAGAAGAAGGGAGGGAATCCAAAGCGTTGAAGGACAGTAAAGATATAAGTATGGTTAATGGAATCAAAAGCCTGTCGTTGATCAATATTAAAAATAGCAAGGGGTTCTGCTAGCTGGGATGCGAGAGTGTTAAGATCACGGATCGTGGTAATATTAGAAGCGATAGAGCGGGTGGGAACAGTGTAAGTTTGGTCAGGATGAATTAAATAGGATAGAACAGGATTCAGACGGAGTGCGAGTAGTTTAGCAAAGATTTTATAGTCGGTATTAAGTATAGAGATGGGTCGCCAGTTAGATAAAATACCAAGATAGCCAGATTTAGGAATAAGGCGAAGCAGAGCAAAGCTGAAAGCATTGGAAGAAGAACTTGAAGACGAAAAAAGGAAAGTATAACAACTGAGGAGAAGTGGCATGAGATGAGGAAGGAATGTTTTGTAGAATTTTAAGGAAAGCCCATCCTCTCCTGGTGAGGAACGATCATTTAAACTGTAAATCGAATTGCGGATTTCTTGAGGGGTGATCTGAGCATTTAGAGAGGACACATAGCATTCAGGAACTTGCGGAAGGTCTTGCAAAAGTGGTGCAGAAGAGGCTGGCTGTGTTAATGTACGTTGAAAACGTTGGCTATAATACGCATGAGTTTGATTACATATAACATATGGGTCAGTAGTTACTGAGCCATTAGAGAGGGTGAGTTGTACAATGGTATTATTTTTTTCCTTCGTACCTCGAGGGAACGGAGACTGCGAAAAGGATCTTCTTCGAATCTGAGAAATGAGTATTTCAGACGGGTCAGTACATTTGAAACAGAGGCTTGAAGACATTCTCGTAATTTCGTTTCAAGGAGATCATAATCCGATGAGGTTCGTGGGATTCGCTGAAGCGCGCGCCGGAGACTGTCCACAGTCATATTACGCCGGGTTCTGATAGTAAAAGAATATTTCTTCGCAAAAGCTACAACAGATTGTTTTGTCGAGATCCACAGAGCCGCTGGGTCGGAAACAAAAGACAATTGAGTAACAGCTTGAGTGATAATAAGAACAACTTCAGTATTAAAATCAGGATCTTGAAGACATGAATCATCTAAAGACCAAACACTCGGCCGTGGAATACCAATAGACTGAAAACAGAGGGAAAGAATAACTGGCTGATGGTCTGAAGAAACAGAAGGTGCGTGATTGACTGAAATAATAGACGGACGAATAAAACGGGAGACATAAAATCGATCAAGTCTGGCTGCAGCACAATTTAAATGAATAGGGGGAACCAAGAAAACTCTCGTTCAGTTGGGTGTAGATATCTGAAGGCATCTTGGAGGTCAAAGTTGAAGACAATCTGAGAGAGCTGAGAAACTAAAGAATGACGGCTTTCATGTGAATTATCTCTATCAACGTAAGGTTGAAGTGTACAATTAAAATCACCAGCAAAAAGAATAAGGTCTGAGGGAGGAATATTCGCAAGAACGGCAGCAACATGAACCAGGAGATCAGTAGCTTCATTATTATTTTGAGGTACATGAATATTTAATAGATGAATTCGACTGGACTGAAGGCAAAACGAAATACATTGAAAAACTCCCAGGCGGCTCTGGGACTCGACAATATTCTGTAATATAGAGTGAAATCGGGAATGAAATGCTATTGCAGTTCCGGACCCAACATGTGTCCTGTAATTATGATAAAAAACATAAGGCCAGCGGCGCCAGCGAGCAAAATTGATTCCTGCCGAACAGTTAGTCTCTTGCAACATTAGAACATCCGCCTTTAAAGGTCGGACATCTTCAAAAACCAATACGTTTGCTGCTGACGCCGCTAAACCTCGGCAGTTAAAAGAAACAAATAGTACCTTAGAGTTCATTTTGGTGGCTGCAAAACCCCCTCAACTCGTTTATCAAGCATTGTTAATAAATAACGAATACGTCGACAAAATAAGTGCACTTTTGGTGTGGTAGTCGAGTGCTTGTGGAATAGTTCATGTAAAAAAGATAACTGTGAAACCAATTCCGGCACTTTAGACAGATTTTTCTGAATGCAAGGAATTTTCATGATGCTAGTTCTCTTAGGAACCGCATACAGAGAGACTAGTTCGAAGTAAGATAATGGCGTAACTGGCACTTCTATATCTTTAAGATATCTATCAAAGTCTTCCGCACACTCTGGATATGGTTCAATATCAGAATGTGTCGACGTGGTGTCACTCAGATTATCAGGTATTTCCATGTCAACCTCCTGATAGCTCACACTGGTTTCAGGCTGTTTTAGGGTTGAAGTGGAAGAGTTGCTTCGTTTAAGACTCGGCGACTGAGAGGGTCCACCAGAACGTGTCGCTTTCGAGCTGGACCTGGTTTGTGGTCGACCTCTCTTTTTCTTAGGAGATGTCGGGGTCAAAGGTCTCTTACACGTAGTTGTAGAAACTCGTGTTCCCCCCGATGGGGGCAAGGCAGGGTAATCTTCTAATTGATAACCACTATCAGGTACTTCCACAGAAGGGGATTGCTGAGCTGCAGAGGTATGAATAATAAGACTCTGAAATGTGCTGTCTGTACTCAACATAGCATCATCTACTGATTCCAGGTTTGGTGTCTGGGCAACTGACGGCTCAGAACAGAATGATGACTCAACGGCTCCAGGATTTGAAGTAGAATTATTCTGCACATTTCTGTGAGGACACGAGGTCACCCGATGCCCTTCCCCTTTACAATAAAAGCACTGCATTCCTGCAAATAAGTCAAACGTGTATTTTCTTGAGTCTGTAATAACCTCAACGGAGGTAGGCCTGTCCTTCAGAGCCTGTTCCGTAGGGAAAATCACCCTATACTGACGACGTCCTCCTTGCACATAGGCATAGGGGGTGTTTAAGCCTGCAGCAGAGAGAAATTTTGTTGTACCTACTACTCTGCCGATGGAACTAAGCGCATCTACTAATAGTTCATTAGGAAGTCCCGAGGGAACGGGTGTCAGAGTGACGGTAACAGGGCGCTGAATAGAAGGTGTCGGTTGCAGATGCACAGTACCAATGTCTACACCACATTGAAGAATTTTTTCAACAGCAGATTTTAGGGTAAAGCGCACTTCGATTCCCCCACCAAAACGGATGGCTGATTTGATGGATTCTCTGGAAACAACCATTGAAATTGCATCCAGGTACCGAGGGATTGGGGTGTCCTTTAGGGAAGGAACATAAACAGTGAAAGATAAATTTTCTGAGAAACGCTTACCTAGAACAGAGTCATCCGGAACTTTCAGTCGTAAAACTTTATCCACACGTGTAATCGTATATTGAGAGTCTATTGAAGCTGCAGAAGGTACATTCGCAGGACGGACAGCAGTCGCATAGGTGCTGAGAGGGGTGGGGGTGGGCCCTCGGCTCCGACCCCTTCATGCACAATTTGTTCCACAACACTTAACACACTTTCCGAAGAATGACAGATCACAGTGGAGGTATCCATTACTGATATATCCTGTGAAGCAGACACACTGGTCGTTGATATAGAAGATTCGAGTAGAATAGGCACAGAAGCATCAGACGTCGACTTAGATGCTGAGGTCGTAATCATCTTGACTACTAACACAGAACTTAAACTAAAACCTAGTGTTGCGGCTTGCAACACTAAAAACAAAGGAACCCACCTTCAACAGTATGCTTGAAGGCATAAGTACTCTCCTTGAGTAACCTTGTAACACTGAAGTGAGTAACTGACCTAGTCACCCACGTCGGTGGAAAATACACCAAAAAAATAAAAAAAATAAAGGCTGTCCCAACGAATTTGTAGGTTCAACTTAAGCATACAACATTCACAAAACTAAATAACATAAAAAACCTAACAGGAAACTCCCAAAAACAACTAATATCACTCAAAGTGCAAGAGCACAAGTAAACGTGACCGCCCGATCAGAAGCCATCGCTTAGACCACCGCACCACCGGGGTGGGGCAGCTTTTAGAGTCTTGAAACGCCATGAAATATTTCTCAGGCACGTTCATTCCGTAGCTAATTTGATTCAGTTTTGAAAATAAGGAATAAATGAGCTTAGTATTTAAGAAACATAATGTGGACGTAAAAAAACAAAAAAAAAAAAGAAAACGAATTTTGTTAGCAGTTAAATCTACGGAGTCTTATCTTGGTAAGGAAGATTTACTATTCAGAGACCATTGTGTAGCCCGATTCTTATGTCTCAAATAACGGGGAGCTACAACACAGGCTTTCTGCACCATCTCACATTTCTGTTGAAAAAACATTTTAAAAACATATGATAAAAATATTTCTTCCCACGATTCTGCTACAGAGAATTTTGCTTCAAAGGTGCACCGCCATATTTGTGGGAAATCTATGTTAATGAAATACCGTGTCTGCCCGTCGACTCGTACTGAATGCAGAGACTTGAAATATGGTATGCAGGTAGCATTCAAGGACGGTATTGCACCTAGGAACATTTTTTACGCTTTCCAACCTTAGTTTAAGAAGAGTATATGCTCCACTTTTGTCCGTCCGTTTGTCTGTCCGCACGATAACGCGTAAAAAAGAGGAAAATTTCAATGAAATTTTAGTATGTGGTAGAGGACCATCTGGTAACAAACCCTATTGAAAATGGGCGAAATGGGGTCAAAGGTCAGGACATAGGAGAGGGATCTATATCATTTCCCTTATGCGTCATAACTTGCGTAAAAATGGTTCGATTTCGATGACATTTTAGTATGTGGTAGGGAGCCACTGAGGACGAACCCTATTGAAAATGGGTGAAATGGGGTCAAAGGTCAGAACATAGGAGAGGGATCCATTCCACTCTATTGCCCTTATGCGTTATCACTTGCGTAAGAATGGTTCGATTTCGATGACATTTTAGTATGTGGTAGGGAGCCACTGGGGACGAACCCTATCGAAAATGGGCGAAATGGGGTCAAAGGTCAAGACATAGGAGCAAAGATCCATTCCATTGCCCTTATGCGTCATAACTTGACTAAAAATGCTTCGATTGAGACAAAACTTCATCATGTTGTTTAACCGGTGCTGTTCAATATCATCGAAATGGAATCGAAGGTCAGGACACAGGGGCGATATTTTTTCCATAGCCATTATCCTCATAACTTGAGTAATGATCTCTGGTATGTTGGAAAGCATATAATAATCAATGCATTGCATGATTTTACTAACTTGTTTTACATATACACTGGCATGCAAAAATTAAGGACGAGACCTTTTTTCGAATGTAACGTCGTGCAGAAGAGCTCCACATCTACTCAAATCATACCATAAGATCCCCAAGATGTAAGAATATGAGACAAGTGAGCAAAACCGTCCAAACAAGGAATCCAAAAGATACAAAGGCACTTTGTTGAAAAGGTATCTTCCAGCACAAGTGGACAGAAGACAAAAACGTCCATGTGACAGGCGGCTGCCAAGGAAAATCCTGTCTTTAGTAAGGGATATGATCCCCCCTGACTGCGTTGCAGGATTTACAACGTCTGTCCATGCTGAGCATGAGGTTGTCAAGGAGCTGTTGAGGCATCGCGGCCCATTCCTCTTGTAGCGCCAATCGCAGCTGCGGAATCGTTGCTGGCGGCTGGTGACGTGCTGCCAAGCGTCTCCCGAGAAGGTCCCACACGTGTTCGATTGAATTTAGGTCCGGGGACCTTGCGGGCCAATCCATGCGTTGAATATCTTCACTCTTCAACAGCTCTGCGACAGCCACTGTAGGATGAGGTGTAGCGTTGTCGTCCATGAAGAGGAACTCAGGACCACAGCCCCTCTAAACAGACGCACGTGAGGCAGGAGAACCTCGGTATAATAGCTGACACCAGTGACTGAACCTCCTTGGAAGATGTGGAGGTCAGTACGGCTACCAAGCATGATACCGCCCCAAACAAGAACTCCGCCACCTCCAAACCGGTCCCTTTCGATAATGTTGGAGGTGTGATTGCGTGTTCCCTGCTCTCTCCAGATGTGTATACGTCCAGAATCGCTCGTCAGACTAAATAGGCTCTCATCCGTAAAGAGAACTGGACCCCATTGCTGATGTGTCCAGTTCTTGTGTTCCTGGCACCAGGAAAACCGCCGTCTCCGATGAGCAGGCGTTAATGGCACACACCGTACTGGTCGTTGTGCAAATAGACCACCTTTGTGCATCCGCCTGGCCACGGTAAAACACGATAACGGACGTCCAGTTGTCTGTTGCATGTGCCTTGCGATTTCTCCCGCTGTCTTCCGTCTGTCTCTTCTCGCCTGTAGGACAATATACCGGTCGTCCGCCGCCGTGGTTGCTCGGGGACGACCACTGCTAAACTCTCGGACAGCTGTTCCTGTCGTTTGAAATGCTCTCTAAGCTCGTGAAACGATGCTGCGAGCAATCCCGAACTCCTCGGCCACACTAGTCACACTTCGACCTTCTTCCAACTTCCCAATGACGCGACCTCGGGTAAAGTCATCCAGATGTCGTCTACTGGATTTCCTGTTGGCCATATCACACGGTGGCAGCAACTCGACGTTGTTCAAACCGATGTACACTGTGCAATAGCTTTCACCGAATTGCTGAGCGTACACCACCCGTGTGCTTTATACCCTTCCGCCCCCCCACGTCATGCTGTATATATGCGCATACCCTACCGTACCGGACCCTAGTCTATCTCCTGAGTGGTCTTTTAATCCGTTCTGCCTGCTCGTTCCGCTGTTATGCTAATTTCTCCTCTTCGTCCTTAATTTTTGCACACCAGTGTATATACACTGCCGGACAATTGCTAAGGACGGATGACAATAGCAACGACAGCAACCATAAAATGGAAGGCAGGAAAGTGTGGAAATTATCATAAGTGCGGGATATAGTAAGACGTGTTGTGCGTATGCAAATTTTGGATTGCCGAACTTGTTCGTGACGTCATAGCGCTGATAAGAGATATAAAGGATTTGACGCGTATTGACCGTTGTTGTTCAAACGCAAAGTTGAAAGGGAAAGAATCAATTGACGAGCTTGCAATTTTCAGTATGTCCTCCCGACATCACCTAGATGATTTTACGCGTGGCCGTATTATTGGCAAGATTGAAGAAGGGCGAAAAATAACAGATGTTGCCAGGGAGTTCGACGTCAGCCACAGTGTTGTTTCAAGGCTTTGGAAATCATTTCAAACAAATGGAGAGGGTAGCAAACGTCACGGGGGAGGTCGTGTTTGCAGTACGACACCTGCAGAAGATCGGTACATAGTGCTATCAACAAAAAGACACCGGCGCAGCACAGCTAGTGAGGTAGCAAATCAGTTTATAGCTGCTACTGGCAAGCGGATCTCCCGAAAAACTGTCGCCAGACGTTTGAATGAAGGAGGACTATACGCCCGCCGTCCTGTTGTGTGCATCCCATTGTCTAGACGTCACCGTACAGGCCGTTTGCAATGGTGCCATCAAGATTGCAATTAGACTGATAACGACTGTTCTGCTGTCTTCTTCTCAGATGAGAGTAGATACAGTCTATCGTCTGATTGTCGACGACAACTGATCTGGCGTGATAGTGGTACTGCATATTGTCCAGCAAACATACAGGAAAGGGACCGATATCCGACATGTAGTGTCATGGTATGGTTTGGCATCATGATCAATGGCCGTACGTCCCTCTATGTGCTTCCAACTGGGACTATGACTGGCCAACGATACATTAATGATGTTCTGCTACCTCATGTTCGCATGTTCCGTGGTGCTGTCGGTGATAGATTCATTTTCATGGACGATAACGCAACATGTCATCGAACGGTCGCTGTCCAGGAGTGTCTTGAGAGCGAGGATATTCAACGCCTCGTATGGCCAGCACGTTCTCCAGATATGAATCCCATTGAAAATGTGTGGGATGCTTTGGGGAGCAGTCTTGCTGGTCGCCAATGCCCTCCAATAAACAAGGACACCCTCATCCGTGCACTGACAGAGGAATGGGATAAATTACCCCAACAGCTGCTTGATAATGTTGTGCAAAGCATGACACGACGTGTGGAATCTTGCATCGCCCTCCATGGTGGCCATATCCCGTATTGACATCTTACGCCGGAACGCCTGCGGACGGTAATTGCATTTTTTTCACGTTTACGTATTCTGCACAAAATGGCCTGTTTGTCCCTTGAACACGTTCCAAAGCCTTCTGGATTTCAGAGCACAATAAATTGTCTTTCTTGTAATGTCCTGGCATTCTGACATTATTTTATTTCACTTGACATCCAACCACACTTACTTTTTTATGCGCTATATAGCCGTTTATGATCCGTCCTTAGCCAGCAGTGTATATTCCTATACGCTGATTTTAGATAAAAATTATTTGTGTATATTCACAAATCCTACAATGTAACAGCAAAAATAAAAAAAATATTATAATAAAAAGTATGAACTGTACACCAAATTATACACTAAAGAGTATCTTTGACCGCGTTCAAAGTGTCGAAATGTTCTAATATCCAGTTAGCAGTTAGCTGTCTACCTTCCTTGAGAAAGCCATCTGGTTGATGTGCGAAACCTTGGAAAATTTTATTTATATTCTACGCCAAGAAATTTCGGATTTTTAGTATAGTTATACTATTTTGAATTATTATTATTATTACTTTTTAAAACATTTAACCATTGTTGAAATCTAATCGTGTGATATGCTGTCCCATGAATAGTTCATTTGGAACAACAGTTCATTTCATTGTTACGCACTAATATACTTCATCAAAATATCGCCAAATGGTGTTTCATTACGTCTTACATAAACGTTATAATATCTGATTGCAATTTTGCGTAAATTACGAGAATCTGATGCTGAACGTGATAGAAGGCATTACAGATTTTTTTATTATTATTATTGGCGCAGCAGCTTATATGTGCCAAAAGTTCACACATTTACGGGTGGCTTTATCGAAGCAGACTAATACGGTACTACAGACCGCTTGCGGGAGAATAGAAACCATTATATTATTATGTTATTAGGTTGTGTGGAAATTATTTTGGGATGCACAAAGTCTGACGTAGGTCATTTCACCGGAGTTGCAGGAGCGTTTGTTTGCGTTTTACATATCGCGGTTCTCCGTGTGTTACCAAGCACTATAAGGAATTCCAAGCTATTTCTACAGGAAGATTTTGACTAGGCTTCTTCTATCATTGTTTCTACCCAGCGAAAACACAAGTGTTGGGAAATTGCTGGCCACCAGCTGGCAGTAATGGGTCACTGTTGGTTGAAATCTGCTGCTCACGGCACGGTAGCGGTCCGTTGGCGGCAGCGCCATCAGTTGGCAGCCATTGATGGCCCAGCAGCATCGCCGTGAATTGTGGGCCTCCAATCATGTGCCACTAGTGGCCCGTAGCTGGCAACCGTAGCAACCTCAACACGACGTGGAAGCAATGGGACGGCGCATGTGCAGAAGCAACACGTGCTGTCTCTCTCATGGTACCAGTTAGTTGAAGACTACGCTATCGCCATCGTGTTATTTTAGTGGATGTTAAGGAAAAAAGGCCATATGTACAGAATCGAATTAATTTCCTAATGAAATGCCACGTCGACGAAGATTACAGGAAAAAAATATATAAAAAAGATTTAAAGATTTCGGAAGAAAAATGTATAAATAATTATAATGAACTGTAAGAAATAGTCAATCACTCTCATGTATTTACAGAAACTCATTTCATAGAAAAATTCCTGCACTGACACACAAAGAATCGGGGATACAGACAGCCATAAAATACACCCACTCCATTTCCATGAATAACAAGAAATAATTTCTGTGTAATCTTTCGTTTTAACATACACTAAACCGTTTGAAACGAAAGTCCCGAAAAACATTAAAAAATCATTATGTTGGAAAAAAAATAAGAATTATACGCGTACAAAATTTATCAATTATTTGCAAAAAAAAAAAAAAAAAAAAGCAACGCTATGGGGATATAATGCACTCATCCATGGTTTTTTTTTTGTTGTTTTTGTTTTTTATTTGAGGTTTAACGACCACCGTGAGCAACTGAATGGGCTATAAGCAGTCGCCCGTCCTTAATTTAGGGTCACCGGTTCCAGGGAAGGGAGAGAGCCAGTGCCGTAAGACAAACACAACATCCATGCCTCACCGGGATTGGAAATCGGACCCTTTTTGGACGAATGATCAGAGACCATTGTTTAGACCACTGCGCCACCGGGACGGAATCCGTGTGTTGAATACACAAGACTGGAGGAATTCACTGCTAAAAATAACGTTAAGTCAAATAAAATATCTTTCCTCTGTAGAACAAATGTAGCTTCGGACCGCGGAAAGGGAAGATACAACGTTAAAAATTTAACAGAATGTGACATGAACGGGTAAATATATTAATTAAACAATCGCCTTTGAAGACCACAAGGACAGCACAAAAATTTGGAAAGTGCTTTTAAGTCGATCCGCTTGTTGAAAATGAGTGAAGTTCCCTTAAGGTAAATAAAAACAACCGTTGCGTTAAAAAATAAATTTATGAATCATACTTAAACGGACATTTATGAAAAGTACCTTGCAGTATTGTAAAATTAAAAAGAGAACCATTAGTTTCACATCGCGCAGGGAAGAGGCTCGTGCGTGCCAAACCAGTGTAGTTACGAGCGCGGACTCTTCATAAGCTGACCGTTCTTGGTTTGTTTCCAGCCCGATCCAACCGGATGTTTTTCAGGGCCTGTTGAGGAAATTTCCCCAGCACCCTGCCGTAATGCAGAAGTTTCGTAGGAGAAAAAAAAAGCAGTTGTCCCTTTGGGAAGCTGCGGTTAATCTTTTTTTATTTATTTTTTTTTCTTGTTATGGCTACTACTGTGAAATTGGCGGACAAGATTCGGTAAACCTTCAGTTACGTCACGTGATTGCTGGCTTCCCCTGCCGGGAAACTAGCGGACCGCATTAGACTTGCCATCATTTATGGCACGTGCTTGAAGGGCCGCTTAAGGCAGCCACTCACTGTGATGGATAACGGATGGCCCTGCTTTGGCATATGGCAACTAGTGGGGTGCCAACTGTTGGCCAGCTGCTGGCCCATGTGGTGGCCGCCGGGACATTTTATTGACGGTTGGGCAACATAGTGCTGGGCCACTGCTGGCTGCCAGTGCTGGCTTGAGTGCTGACCCAGCAACACTGTTTTTTGCTGGGCAATGTTATATAAAGCATACGAGTTACAATAACGAATCTGATCTTTCTGTTTACGGAGTTGGACTTATTACGTGTATCCTTCCACCCCAGTTGCCAGTGGGTTTGCTTGCGTTTCAGACCACGGCTATCTGTTTGTTGATAATCGCTATGCATAGCTCCAAGTTATTTCGACCGGAAAATTTTGACTAGGTATCTCCAATCATTGTCTCGAATTTCACGAAACGCGCGCTATTTACAATTTGAAATTTGATATTTCTGTTTACTGAGATAGACTTCTAAAGTGTTATGGGTATCCTTTCACCCTAGTTGCCTGCGGGTTTGTTTACGTTTCAGACAACAGCTCCCCGTGTGTGACTATAGAGAGTACACTCACTGTAAATAGTTCCAAGTTATTTTGACAGGAAGATTTTGACTACGTTTTTTCAATTATTGTTTCGAACTTGAAATGTCACGCACGGTTTATAATTTAAAATTGGATTTTGTTGTTTTCTGTGTCAGACTTCCGAAATGTCGTGAATATCCTTCCGCCGCAGTTGACGGTGAATTTGCCTAAGTTTCACATCGTGGCTCTCCATTTTTTACTACGCGCTATGGGTAGTTCCACTATTTTTAAAAAAAAAAAACAGTTTCACGATTTATAGAGGAAATAAATTTCAATAAAATGTAATTGAATGCACAAAATGAAATGTGAAGAAAATGTTAATTTTGTCGCGTTTCATTTTTTGAAAGAATAATGTTGTTATTCTCCGTTCGTGCATTCTCCCACATCATCTTAAAGTTTTATTTATTTTATAGTGATGAAATCAAGATTCCCCAGAACTCTACAATGGAAAATGATTGACTATCAAGTAAAAAAATGTGAAATGTCAGCGGAGCTACTATCATGACTGGCCATGCTGCAGGAGACCATGATTTTATTTATCCATTTCTATTGTCCCATCTGTCCGTCCATTTTGGTTTAAATGCATACACTTTCCTGTAGCTTTCAGTTTTTCCATGAGTATCAACAAGACATAGGTTCAATCTTTAAAAGTTGTTGTACTCAACCAGGAAAAATCATGCTTTTCCCATGGCCATCTTTATGTTGGTTGCTCCCTAGTTAGTAAAAATAAAAACCTCTTCATCTTGATTCCAAATAAAAGAACACTCAGCGTCGGTATCCCAGAGGCTTTTCTAGGATGAATTTACTTTTGAATTAATTGAAGATTGTGTTGACCACAACGTGATAGAAAAAAGTAGATGTTTCAGATATATGATGTTTCCTATATTCGCAGTATATAAAGACTGCTGGTTTGAGCCAATGGTATAGATAGGTACAAGTATAGATTTTGCTCGTGTTTTTTCAATCCTTTTATTTTCATTACCGAAATGCATTTCAGTTCAATGTTTCCGTTCAATATATCCTATATATAAATTGATAAATATATAATGAAACTTCCGAATAACGGTCATTGCTCGCACCAGAAAAAAGGGACCGTTGTTCGGAGATTAAATCTAAGTTAACATTGCAAGTCCTCTGCGTTTCTGCAAATGCAAAATAAGCGTATGAAGCCTATGCACAAATGAAACGGTTGCAGTGCATTCTACAATGCTGAATAAAACTGAGCATAGTAATTAAATAAATCATGGTGTAGAAAATTTCAGGAAAACACTGTCTGACGTCTCGTCCTTAACATCACTTACAAACTTGGAGATAAGTGCTAGGTGCTAGGGTACGTTCTAGGAAAGAAACAAAGAAATCCCCCCCCCATAACTTAGTGTTGCTGCCCAGTTAGCTGATTGCGCTCATGAAAGCACGAACAGAATCCACGTGAATCAAACCTACAGATTGCCATCAAGGGGCAATATTCCAGACACCAGCAACCAATTTAGCAGCCCCCTGAGGGCCACTGAAAAAACATGGGGTCTCACCTCACGTAGACCGAAACTTAAACTCCTTTCCTTTCAATTAGCCACACCACTGCATCCGCCGTAATCAAACCCATCATTTGTGAAAACACAAATTTGTCCGTGACAAAGATCAAATCGGCGTCCCCTCACTCCGGAGTAGGTTGCTCTCCCAACTGAGCTACACGGACGGAATGTATCGCTGCAGATCTTTCGTCTTGAAACGTGCTGTAGTACGTCACACATTATCGAGAAACAGTTCCTTTAGAAATATATTTTCTTCCTATGTTATCCCTTTTGCAGAAATACTGTAGGAAATACGGAAAATCCTAAAAAATAAAGTGTCTGTTAGAAATTATTCAGGGCTGACTGGGGGTGTCCGTTAGAAGTTCTTCAGGACTGACTGGGGTGTTCGTTGACCGTTGTTAACAGGTTTCGTTATTGGGAGATTAACCTTAATTTTAATCCTACCACAAGCGTTCTGTAACAACCAAAACTTTCCGTTTCTCGGAGGTTACCGTTGTTCAGGGGTGTCCGTTAATGGAAGTTCATATCATCATTCATCATCATTGCCAACCATTATCAATCCACTGCTGGACGAAGGTCTCCCCAAGTTTCCTCCACAACGGTCTCTCTTGTGCCAGTCTCCTCCATGTCACTCCCACATACTTTCGAGTTCCATCCACCCATCTCCCATGTGGTCTTCTTCTGGGTCTTTTCCTGTCCTTTGGAATCGAATCTAAAATTTCGGCTGTCCATCAATGGTCTGTCCTTCTGGCAGTATGTCCAGCCCATTGCCATTTCAGGGATTTAACTCTGATCATGATGTCTTCCACTCTTGTCATTTTTCGGATCCACGAGTTCCTCTTCTTATCTCTCCTGGTTACACCAAGCATGCACCTCTCCAAGCTGCTTTGAGTTGTCTGCAGCCTTTGTATGTCTTTTTTAGTTAAGGTCCACGTCTCTGCACCATACGTAAGCACTGGAAGGATGCATTGATCAAACACTTTTCTTTTAAGACATAATGGCATATTGCTTTTGAAAATTATGCTGTTTCTTCCAAAAGCTCTCCAGGCAAGTTTTGTACGCCGATTAATTTCTTCATCAATGTGACCCTCACTTGATATCTGCTGTCCAAGATAAACGTACGTGTCTGTTATCTCCAGCTTTTCTCCATCAATCAATAAATCTTCATTTCTTGTAAAAGCATTGAACATCACTTTTGTCTTCTGAAAGTTCAGTTTTAATCCCACTTCTTTACTCTTGTCAGCAAGTTCCTGGATCATACTCTGCAGCTCTGATGGGGTAGTTGCAAAAATGACTACGTCATCAGCAAAACGAAGGTGGGTTAGATAATCTCCATTAATCTTCATCCCTTTGTTTTCCCAGTTCAGTGATTGAAAGACATTTTCCAATGGGGCATTAAAGAGCTTCGGAGATATGGTGTCACCTTGTCTCACTCCCTTTCCAATTTTTATGTGTGTTGTATTTTCAAACAGCCGAATCTTTGCACTTGCATTTTCATAGATGTTATTAATAATATTAATGCATGCATCTTCAATACCGCAGGATTTCAGAGCCATTGTAACTGCTGATGGTGTCACCGAATCAAAGGCTTTTTGATAATCGATAAAAGCCATGCACAATGGAAGTCCATATTCCCCGCTCTTTCAATTAGTTCGCTCAGTACGTGGATATGATTTTAGTGCAGTAGCCACTCCTAAATCCAGCTTGTTCTCTCGGTTGAGCCATGTCCACTGCTACCTTCAAACGGTATGAAAGAACTTTCGTGAAGATTTTATAAACCACTGATAGGAGGCTGATAGGTCTGTAGTTCCTGAGATCCTCAATGTCACCTTTTTTATGTAGCAGGATCATTATAGCGCTGTTCCAATCCTCAGGAATCTTCCCTTCATTAAGGCATCGAGTGAAAATTTGGGCCAGTACTGTTTCGATTTCTCCACTTGCTTCTTGTATGATTTCTACAGTAATTCCATCTTCTCCTGGAGCTTTTTCACACTTCATGTTCTTGATTGCATGTGGAACATCTGCTGGGAGGACTGGAAGAACTCTCGTACTGATACCTTTCATGATGTCTGGAGTACACGTATCATCCCTTTCATATAATTTGGAGCAGAAATCTTTCACTCTTGTCAAAATTTCACCTCTATTTCTTGTTACAGAACCATCTATCTATATATATATATATATATAGTGTATATATATATTATCATTCATCATCATTGTCAACCATTATCAATCCACTGCTGAACGAAAGTCTCCGCAAGTTTCTTCCTAACGGTCTGTCTTGTGCCAGTCTCCTACATGTTACTCCCGCATACTTTCGAATTTCATCCACCCATCTCACATGTGGTCTTCTTCTGGGTCTTTTCCTGTACCTTGGAATCCAATCTAAAATTTCGGCTGTCCATGATGGTCTGGCAGTATGTCCAGCCCATTGCCATTTCAGAGATTTAACTCTGATCATAATGTCTTCCACTCTTGTCATTTTTCGGATCCACGAGTTCCTCTTCTTATCTCTCCTGGTTACACCAAGCATACACCTCTCCATGCTTCTTTGAGTTGTCTGCAGCCTTTGTATGTCTCTTTCAGTTAAGGTCCACGTCTCTGCACCATATGTAAGCACTGGAAGGATGCATTGATCTCTGCACCATATGTAAGCACTGGAAGGATGCATTGATATATATTTATATATAAAAAACCATCAGCAGTTACCACGGCTCTGAAATCCTGCGGTATTGAAGATGCATACATTAATATTATTAATAACATCTATGAAAATGCAAGTGCAAAGATTCGGCTGTTTGAAAATACAACACACATAAAAATTGGAAAGGGAGTGAGACAAGGTGACACCATATCTCCGAAGCTCTTTAATGCCACATTGGAAAATGTCTTTCAATCACTGAACTGGGAAAACAAAGGGATAAAGATTAATGGAGATTATCTAACCCACCTTCGTTTTGCTGATGACGTAGTCATTTTTGCAACTACCCCATCAGAGCTGCAGAGTATGATTCAGGAACTTGCTGACAAGAGTAAAGAAGTGGGATTAAAAATGAACTTTCAGAAGACAAAAGTGATGTTCAATGCTTTTACAAGAAATGAAGATTTATCGATTGATGGAGAAAAACTGGAGATAACAGATACATATGTTTATCTTGGACAGCAGATATCAAGTGAGGGTCACATTGATGAAGAAATTAATCGGCGTACAAAACTTGCCTGGAGAGCTTTTGGAAGAAACAGCATAATTTTCAAGAACAATATGCCATTATGACTTAAAAGAAAAGTGTTTAATCAATGCATCCTTCCAGTGCTTACGTATGGTGCAGAGACGTGGACCTTAACTAAAAGAGACATACAAAGGCTGCAGACAACTCAAAGAAGTATGGAGAGGTGCATGCTTGGTATAACCAGGAGAGATAAGAAGAGGAACTCGTGGATCCGAAAAATGACGAGAGTGGAAGACATCATGATCAGAGTTAAATCCCTGAAATGGCAATGGGCTGGACATACTGCCAGAAGGACAGACCATAGATGGAAAGCCGAAATTTTAGATTGGATTCCAAGGGACAGGAAAAGACCCAGAAAAAGACCACATGGGAGATGGGTGGATGAAATTCGTAAATATGCGGGAGTGACATGGAGGACACTGGCACAAGACAGACCGTTGTGGAGGAAACTTGGGGAGACCTTCGTCCAGCAGTGGATTGATAATGGTTGACAATGATGATGATGATGATGATGATGATGATATATATATATAGCAAAGGGACATCTCAGTAAGGGAAGAAAACAGATTATGGCACTGAGAAAAGAAGATGGTTCTGTAACAAGAAATAGAGGCGAAATTTTGACAAGAGTGAAAGATTTCTACTCCAAATTATATGAAAGGGATGATATATGCACTCCAGACATCATGAAAGATACCAGTACCAGAGTTCCTCCAGTCCTTCCAGCAGAAGTTGCACATGCAATCAAGAACATGAAGCGAGGAAAAGCTCCAGGAGAAGATGGAATTACTATAGACATCATACAAGAAGCAAGTGGAGAAATCGAAACAGTACTCGCCTAAATTTTCGCTCGATGCCTTAATGAAGGAAAGATTCCTGAGGATTGGAACACCGCTACAATGATCCTGCTACATAAGAAAGGTGACATTGAGGATCTCGGAAACTACAGACCTATCAGCCTCCTATCAGTAGTTTATAAAATCTTCACTAAAGTTCTTTCACACCGCTTGAAGGTAGCACTAGACATGGCTCAACCGAGAGAACAAGCTGGATTCAGGAGTGGCTACAGCACAATAGATCATATCCACGTGCTGAGAGAACTAATTGAAAGAGCGAGGGAATAAGAACTTCCATTGTGCATGGCTTTTATCGATTATGAAAAAGCCTTTGATTCGGTGAAACCATCAGCAGTTACAATGGCTCTGAAAACCTGCGGTATTGAAGATGCATACATTAATATTATTAATAACATCTATGAAAATGCAAATGCAAAGATTAGGCTGTTTGAAAATACAACACACGTAAAAATTGGAAAGGGAGTGAGACAAGGTGACACCATATCTCCGAAGCTCTTTAATGCCACATTGGAGGGTGTTTTTCAGTCGCTGAGCTGGGAAAACAAGGGGATAAAGATTAATGGAGATTATCTAACCCACCTTCGTTTTGCTGATGACGTAGTCATTTTTGCAACTACCCCATCAGAGCTGCAGAGTATGATCCAGGAACTTGCTGACAAGAGTAAAGAAGTGGGATTAAAAATGAACTTTCAGAAGACAAAAGTGATGTTCAATGCTTTTACAAGAAATGAAGATTTATCGATTGATGGAGAAAAGCTGGAGATGACAGACACGTACGTTTATCTTGGACAGCAGATATCAAGTGAGGGTCACATTGATGAAGAAATTAATCGGCGTACAAAACTTGCCTGGAGAGCTTTTGGAAGAAACAGCATAATTTTCAAGAGCAATATGCCATTATGTCTTAAAAGAAAAGTGTTTGATCAATGCATCCTTCCAGTGCTTACGTATGGTGCAGAGACGTGGACCTTAACTAAAAGAGACATACAAAGGCTGCAGACAACTCAAAGAAGCATGGAGAGGTGCATGCTTGGTGTAACCAGGAGAGATAAGAAGAGGAACTCATGGATCCGAAAAATGACAAGAGTGGAAGACATCATGATCAGAGTTAAATCCCTGAAATGGCAATGCTCTGGACATACTGCCAGAAGGACAGATCATCGATGGACAGCAGAAATTTTAGATTGGATTCCAAGGGAGAGGAAAAGACCCAGAAGAAGACCACATAGGAGATGGGTGGATGAAATTCGAAAGTATGCAGGGGTGACATGGAGGAGAATGGCACAAGACAGACCGTTGTGGAGGAAACAGGAAACTTGGGGAGACCTTCGTCCAGCAGTGGATTGATAATGGTTGACAATGATGATGATGATGATGATGATATATGTTCCCACTAAAGGGGCTCTGACGACCGCCAATAGCGGTATAACTATACCATCGGGATCAGAGGAAATGCTATCCCACACTCACCAACCCGCTTGGCCAGCGTGCTGAGTTATGGCCAAACACCTCCAAAATGACTCTACAACTTAAATCTTGGCCCTCAGTCTCCGGCAGCTGGAATGTACCTGGCCAAGGCAGCGGCCAGTGCGACATGAAGGCAGAGGGTGCTAAGAATCACCGGAGGACCGGACTAGGCTGCCATTTGATGCTGACCTTGGCTACCTACAATGGACGCTCCCTATCTTCTGATTCAAGGCTTCTTGAATTGGAAGAGGAACTACAAAGGATCAAGTGGGACATCGTTGGGCTAAGTGAGGTAAGGAGAAAAGGAGAAGATCTCATTGAACTGAAAAGTGGACATCTCTTCTATTATCGTGGGACAGATACTTGCAGAACTAGTGGTGTTGGATTTATAATAAACAAGAAACTGAAGGATAAAGTGGGAGAAGTTGAAAGTTCTTCTGACAGAGCTGCACGACTCGTTATCCAACTATCGAGAAGATACCAGGCTCAGATTATTCAAACTTATGCACCCACCACAAGTCATCCTGAAGAAGAAATTGAAGAATTTTATGAGGAAATTCGTCATCTAAATAATAAAGGTAAGCAGCACTTGAAGATAATTATGGGAGATTTCAATGCAAAAATAGGGCACCGGCAACAAAATGAAACTTCAGTAGGTAAATTCGGTCACGGCAACAGAAACCAGCGTGGAAATACTCTCGTTGAGTTTGCAGAGGCAGAAGGATTTTTCATCTTGAATTCCTTTTTCAAGAAAAAGCCACACCGGAAATGGACATGGAGACATCCAAATGGGACGACAAGTGAAATTGATTTTATTATGTGTAACAAAAAATTCGTCATCGAAGACTGCAGTGTGCTGAACAAGTTCAACACAGGTAGTGACCATAGATTGGTGAGATGTAAGATGCACCTCAACACTAAACTGGAACGTGGCAAGCTCATAAGACAAACAAAATGTATTGACATAACCAACCTTAAAAAACACCATAATACTTTCAAGTTGGAACTGAAGAACAGATTCTCTGCTTTAGAAGGCCTAACATCGGAAGAAATGGATATTTCGGAAGTTAACAGAAAAGTAACCAAAGCTCTTATGGAAACAGCAACAAAATTAGCTGGGTCTAAGAACAAGTTGCAT
Source organism: Macrothele yani (assembly GCA_039090855.1). Classification (NCBI taxonomy): domain Eukaryota; kingdom Metazoa; phylum Arthropoda; class Arachnida; order Araneae; family Macrothelidae; genus Macrothele; species Macrothele yani. The sequence continues at coordinate 73,845,989 of CM077027.1, forward strand.
GTGAACAAATTATCAGGAAGAACCAAAATGTTGATGCAAAAAAGAAGAGAGATGAGGACAACTAAAGAAGATGTGACTTCCAAAGTGGAATATATAGAGCTATGCAAGACAGCACGAAAAAGTATCACTGAAGACGTTAGGAAATTCAACTGTGAACTAGTGAGGAAAGCAATTGAAAACAACCAAAGCCTAAAGATAGCAAAGGGACATCTCAGTAAGGGAAGAAAACAGATTATGGCTCTGAGAAAAGAAGATGGTTCTATAACAAGAAATAGAGGCGAAATTTTGACAAGAGTGAAAGATTTCTACTCCAAATTATATGAAAGGGATGATACATGTACTCCAGACATCATGAAAGGTACCAGAGTTCTTCCAGTCCTCCCAGCAGAAGTTGCTCATGTAATCAAGAATATGAAGCGGGGGAAAGCTCCAGGAGAAGATGGAATTACTATAGACATCATACAAGAAGCAAGTGGAGAAATTGAAACAGTACTCGCCCAAATTTTTACTCGATGCCTTAATGAAGGGAAGATTCCTGAGGATTGGAACAATGCTACAATGATCCTGCTACATAAAAAAGGTGACATTGAGGATCTCAGGAACTACAGACCTATCAGCCTCCTATCAGTGGTTTATAAAATCTTCACTAAAGTTCTTTCACACCGCTTGAAGGTAACACTGGACATGGCTCAACCGAGAGAACAAGCTGGATTCAGGAGTGGCTACAGCACAATAGATCATATCCACGTACTGAGAGAACTAATTGAAAGAGCGAGGGAATATGAACTTCCATTGTGCATGGCTTTTATCGATTATGAAAAAGCCTTTGATTCGGTGAAACCATCAGCAGTTACCACGGCTCTGAAATCCTGCGGTATTGAAGATGCATACATTAATATTATTAATAACATCTATGAAAATGCAAGTGCAAAGATTCGGCTGTTTGAAAATACAACACACATAAAAATTGGAAAGGGAGTGAGACAAGGTGACACCATATCTCCGAAGCTCTTTTAATGCCACATTGGAAAATGTCTTTCAATCACTGAACTGGGAAAACAAAGGGATAAAGATTAATGGAGATTATCTAACCCACCTTCGTTTTGCTGATGACGTAGTCATTTTTGCAACTACCCATCAGAGCTGCAGAGTATGGTCCAGGAACTTGCTGACAAGAGTAAAGAAGTGGGATTAAAAATGAACTTTCAGAAGACAAAAGTGATGTACAATGCTTTTTACAAGAAATGAAGATTTATCGATTGATGGAGAAAAACTGGAGATAACAGATAAGTATGTTTATCTTGGACAGCAGATATCAAGTGAGGGTCACATTGATGAAGAAATTAATCGGCGTACAAAACTTGCCTGGAGAGCTTTTGGAAGAAACAGCATAATTTTCAAGAGCAATATGCCATTATGTCTTAAAAGAAAAGTGTTTGATCAATGCATCCTTCCAGTGCTTACGTATGGTGCAGAGACGTGGACCTTAACTAAAAGAGACATACAAAGGCTGCAGACAACTCAAAGAAGTATGGAGAGGTGCATACTTGGTATAACCAGGAGAGATAAGAAGAGGAACTCGTGGATCCGAAAAATGACGGGAGTAGAAGACATCATGATCAGAGTTAAATCCCTGAAATGGCAATGGGCTGGACATACTGCCAGAAGGACAGACCATTGAGGGACAGCCGAAATTTTAGATTGGATTCCAAGGGACAGGAAAAGACCCAGAAAAAGACCACATGGGAGATGGGTGGATGAAATTCGTAAATATGCGGGAGTAACATGGAGGAGACTGGCACAAGACAGACCGTTGTGGAGGAAACTTGGGGAGACCTTCGTACAGCAGTGGATTGATAATGGTTGACAATGATGATGATGATATATATATATATATCATCATCATCATCATCATCATCATTGTCGACCATTATCAATCCACTGCTGGACGAAGTTTCCCCAAGTTTCTTCCACAACGGTCTGTCTTGTGCCAGGCTCCTCCATGTTACTCCCGCATACTTTCGAATTTCATCCAGCTTCTCCCATGTGGTCTTCTTCTGGGTCTTTTCCTGTCCTTTGGAATCCAATCAGAAATTTCGGCTGTCCGTTGTTGGTCTGTATAGTATATATATATATATATACCTAAGAGCAGAGTCAAAAACAAAATTTTACACCTAAGAATTTAAAACCAAATTTGCTTCAAAAAAACAACCTGAAAATCATGACGCGCAACGCAGCAGTTATGAATATTCAGAATTCACATACTATTAAGTAGAGATAGTAGCAAAAAAATTCCTCTTCATTCTTGACGCTTTCTACATTTAGGTTGCTATTATTATTTTTTTTTTACTCATACCTGTTGGTTTTTGAGTTTTTTCTTTGTTATTTGAGCACCTGTTAATTTTTTTTTGCTACTGTCTCTACTTAATAGTATATATATATATATATATATATATATATATATACTTAAGAGCAAAACTGAAGACTAAGGAAAAAATTTTAGAATTTAACACGAAGGGTGCAAAATAACCTGAAAATCAAAACGCGCAACGCAGCAGTTTTGAAAATTCAGAATTCACATTCTATAAAGAAGATACCTAAGCAAAAAAATACATATATAATTTTGACTCACACCTAGTACAACATAGAAAAGGTTATGTATCTACCTGTGTGAGTAAAAGGAGAAAAGATAAAAAAATAAAATAAAACAACTGAATGTAGAAGGTGTCGAGAATACTGAGCCTTGGCTTTATCAAGGACCAGCAAAAACTCTGCATTTTCTCACTTCTACAAAGACCTAGTTGGAAATGGGTTTCTGCAAGGCCATAGATGCAAGTAACATTCCCACCTAAAATAGTTTAAAAAATATATATATAAGTCATGTCCTCCGTAGAGTAGCATGACCTAGCACTAGTTAACAATTTCGCTTGCATCCATTAACCTTCATGGCCCGACCCATGCTCTTCATCTGTTACTATTAAACAGAGAGAAGAAGATTAAAGAGAACTCAAGCTGTGAGAGTGACATAATAAATAGAAATGATTTTCAGCTATAACGAAATTCCAAGTTCGTTTGAGAGAGAATTTAAACCTGAAAAACAATGCAAAAGAAATCCAAATTTTACATTGCAATTAAAAAAGGAAATGTTAATTTATAACGAACAGATTTTTGAAAGAAAACTTGAGTCTAAAACCCCTACTCTACAACTTATGACAGCACGAAAACGAGAATAAGTTAAAGATAATAATTAACTAAAGAAAACTTTGTAAAAGTTATATACCTTAAACAGTTAGTTGCAATATGTACAAAGTATTTCAGCAGTGCTTTAAGTGCATAATTAATTAGTTATTAAGAACTTTACTACTTTGAAAAAACAGCGCATAGACAGCGCATAGAAAAGGAACAAGCTTAGCCATCTTCTGTTCCTAGGTACCCCAAAAGACGCTCAAAGTTACAAAGAAAAGTAAGAGTTAAAACCCGCATAAATGTTAACAGACAAACCAATGCTTAAAAGCTGAAAAGCTAAAAAACGACAGAGAAAAGGTACATAAAGTACAAACATTGAACTTATAAAACCTAGAACCCAAAAAACAAGGAAGAGAGCTTACCTCTTGTGTGACAAAAACTTTTCTCCTCACAAGAGGAGAACATGGCTGACCTCTTCCGCCACTCCCTAGACGCTGGGGGGCAGTGAGGGTGGGGCTGATGGCCTCCTCATACAGCAAGAAACCAACGCGCGGAGATTTTAACCAGAGAAAAAAATATATAAACTTAAGACTGTGGATCTGTATGATCAGAATGAGCAGAATTAACTCTCCAGAATACATGAGAAATATTATAAAATACACGAGCAGTTTATTTAATAATCTTTGCATGTATTAAATCACCTTAGTGAGCTTCTATAGATTAATCAGAATCTTATTAATTTTAATGTTGGTTTTACTATTTTTAGTATAGCTATCCTAGTGATGAATAACTAGTTTTCTTTTTTATTTGTTTTTATTTTCTTTTATAAACAGATTTTTAAGCTTTTTTTGTGATTTTGTTTATATTATTTAATTTTTTGTTTTAATAGGACCGTCATATCCATAGCACTAAGGTTCCTTTAGGTAGTTAATAGGCATCCTCTAGCCAACTTCCTTACGGCTTTGATTGGTCAGAATCATATTATTAACTGTAGAAAATTAAAGCAGATCTGCCAACCTTACTCTATTATTCAGAATAATTTTTCTTAAAGTTCTTTTGATGAAAGAAGAAGGAATTTCGTTCTCTAGAAAACTTTCTAATAGTATATTAATGTGGTAATTGAAATCCAAATTGTTGCTGCAAATTCTTGAAATTCTTAGGACCTGAGAAATTAGTACATTCTCAATTACTTTGGTTGAAATGTTATTATTCCAGTGTAGATATTTAATTACTTTGAAAGGAAAATGTAAGGTCAGGTGATGCGTAACATCACAGCCTCTCCTTGACAAATGTCAACCCCGCCTTCTCGTGGTGCATCCTGTTCCCACTAAAGGGGCTCTGACGACCGCCAATAGCGGTATAACTATACCATCGGGATCAGAGGAAATGCTATCCCACACTCACCAACCCGCTTGGCCATGGTGCTGAGTTATGGCCAAACACCTCCAAAATGACTCTACAACTTAAATCTTGGCCCTCAGTCTCCGGCAGCTGGAATGTACCTGGCCAAGGCAGCGGCCAGTGCGACATGAAGGCAGAGGGTGCTAAGAATCCCCGGAGGACCGGACTAGGCTGCCATTTGATGCTGACCTTGGCTACCTACAACGGACGCTCCCTATCTTCTGATTCAAGGCTTCTTGAATTGGAAGAGGAACTACAAAGGATCAAGTGGGACATCGTCGGGCTGAGTGAGGTAAGGAGAAAAGGAGAAGATCTCATTGAACTGAAAAGTGGACATCTCTTCTATTATCGTGGGACAGATACTGGCAGAACTAGTTGTGTTGGATTTATAATAAACAAGAAACTGAAGGATAAAGTGGTAGAAGTTGAAAGTTCCTCTGACAGAGCTGCACGACTCGTTATCCAACTATCGAGAAGATACCAGGCTCAGATTATTCAAACTTATGCACCCACCACAAGTCATCCTGAAGAAGAAATTGAAGAATTTTATGAGGAAATTCGTCATCTAAATAATAAAGGTAAGCAGCACTTGAAGATAATTATGGGAGATTTCAATGCAAAAATAGGGCACCGGCAACAGAATGAAACTTCAGTAGGTAAATTCGGTCACGGCAACAGAAACCAGCGTGGAAATACTCTCGTTGAGTTTGCAGAGGCAGAAGGATTTTTCATCTTGAATTCCTTTTTCAAGAAAAAGCCACACAGGAAATGGACATGGAGACATCCAATTGGGACGACAAGTGAAATTGATTTTATTATGTGTAACAAAAAATTCGTCATCGAAGACTGCAGTGTGCTAAACAAGTTCAACACAGGTAGTGACCATAGATTGGTGAGATGTAAGATGCACCTCAACACTAAACTGGAACGTGGCAAGCTCATAAGACAAACAAAATGTATTGACATAACCAACCTTAAAAAACACCATAATACTTTCAAGTTGGAACTGAAGAACAGATTCTCTGCTTTAGAAGGCCTAACATCGGAAGAAGTGGATATTTCTGAAGTTAACAGAAAAGTAACCAAAGCTCTTATGGAAACAGCAACAAAATTAGCTGGGTCTAAGAACAAGTTGCATGTAAACAAATTATCAGGAAAAACCAAAATGTTGATGCAAAAAAGAAGAGAGATGAGGACAACTAAAGAAGATGTGACTTCCAAAGTGGAATATATAGAGCTATGCAAGACAGTAAGAAAAAGTATCACTGAAGACGTAAGAAAATTCAACTGTGAACTAGTAAGGAAAGCAATTGAAAACAACCAAAGCCTAAAGATAGCGAAGGGACATCTCAGTAAGGGAAGAAAACAGATTATGGCTCTGAGAAAAGAAGATGGTTCTATAACAAGAAATAGAGGCGAAATTTTGACAAGAGTGAAAGATTTCTACTCCAAACTATATGAAAGGGATGATACATGTACTCCAGACATCATGAAAGGTACCAGAGTTCTTCCAGTCCTCCCAGCAGAAGTTGCTCATGCAATCAAGAACATGAAGCGGGGGAAAGCTCCAGGAGAAGATGGAATTACTATAGACATCATACAAGAAGCAAGTGGAGAAATTGAAACAGTACTCGCCCAAATTTTCACTCGATGCCTTAATGAAGGGAAGATTCCTGAGGATTGGAACAATGCTACAATGATCCTGCTACATAAAAAAGGTGACATTGAGGATCTCAGGAACTACAGACCTATCAGCCTCCTATCAGTGGTTTATAAAATCTTCACTAAAGTTCTTTCACACCGCTTGAAGATAACACTGGACATGGCTCAACCGAGAGAACAAGCTGGATTCAGGAGTGGCTACAGCACAATAGATCATATCCACGTACTGAGAGAACTAATTGAAAGAGCGAGGGAATATGAACTTCCATTGTGCATGGCTTTTATCGATTATGAAAAAGCCTTTGATTCGGTGAAACCATCAGCAGTTACCACGGCTCTGAAATCCTGCGGTATTGAAGATGCATACATTAATATTATTAATAACATCTATGAAAATGCAAGTGCAAAGATTCGGCTGTTTGAAAATACAACACACATAAAAATTGGAAAGGAGTGAGACAAGGTGACACCATATCTCCGAAGCTCTTTAATGCCACATTGGAAAATGTCTTTCAATCACTGAACTGGGAAAACAAAGGGTTAAAGATTAATGGAGATTATCTAACCCACCTTCGTTTTGCTGATGACGTAGTCATTTTTGCAACTACCCCATCAGAGCTACAGAGTATGATCCAGGAACTTGCTGACAAGAGTAAAGAAGTGGGATTAAAAATGAACTTTCAGAAGACAAAAGTGATGTTCAATGCTTTTACAAGAAATGAAGATTTATCGATTGATGGAGAAAAACTGGAGATAACAGATACGTATGTTTATCTTGGACAGCAGATATCAAGTGAGGGTCACATTGATGAAGAAATTAATCGGCGTACAAAACTTGCCTGGAGAGCTTTTGGAAGAAACATCATAATTTTCAAGAGCAATATGCCGTTATGTCTTAAAAGAAAAGTGTTTGATCAATGCATCCTTCCAGTGCTTACGTATGGTGCAGAGACGTGGACCTTAACTAAAAGAGACATACAAAGGCTGCAGACAACTCAAAGAAGTATGGAGAGGTGCATGCTTGGTATAACCAGGAGAGATAAGAAGAGGAACTCGTGGATCCGAAAAATGACGAGAGTGGAAGACATCATGATCAGAGTTAAATCCCTGAAATGGCAATGGGCTGGACATACTGCCAGAAGGACAGACCATAGATGGACAGCCGAAATTTTAGATTGGATTCCAAGGGACAGGAAAAGACCCAGAAAAAGACCACATGGGAGATGGGTGGATGAAATTCGTAAATATGCGGGAGTGACATGGAGGAGACTGGCACAAGACAGACCGTTGTGGAGGAAACTTGGGAGACCTTCGTCCAGCAGTGGATTGATAATGGTTGATGATGATGATGATGATGATGATATATATATATATATATATATATATATATATCATCATCATTGTCAACCATTATCAATCCACTGCTGGACGAAGGTCTCCCCAAGTTTCCTCCACAACGGTCTGTCTTGTGCCAGTCTCCTCCATGTCACCCCTGCATACTTTCGAATTTCATCCACCCATCTCCTATGTGGTCTTCTTCTGGGTCTTTTCCTGTCCCTTGGAATCCAATCTAAAATTTCGGCTGTCCATCGATGATCTGTCCTTCTGGCAGTATGTCCAGCCCATTGCCATTTCAGGGATTTAACTCTGATCATGATGTCTTCCACTCTTGTCATTTTTCGGATCCACGAGTTCCTCTTCTTATCTCTCCTGGTTACACCAAGCATGCACCTCTCCATGCTTCTTTGAGTTGCCTGCAGCCTTTGTATGTCTCTTTTAGTTAAGGTCCACGTCTCTGCACCATACGTAAGCACTGGAAGGATGCATTGATCAAACACTTTTCTTTTAAGACATAATGGCATATTGCTCTTGAAAATTATGCTGTTTCTTCCAAAAGCTCTCCATGCAAGTTTTGTACGCCGATTAATTTCTTCATCAATGTGACCCTCACTTGATATCTGCTGTCCAAGATAAACGTACGTGTCTGTTATCTCCAGCTTTTCTCCATCAATCGATAAATCTTCATTTCTTGTAAAAGCATTGAACATCACTTTTGTCTTCTGAAAGTTCATTTTTAATCCCACTTCTTTACTCTTGTCAGCAAGTTCCTGGATCATACTCTGCAGCTCTGATGGGGTAGTTGCAAAAATGACTACGTCATCAGCAAAACGAAGGTGGGTTAGATAATCTCCATTAATCTTTATCCCCTTGTTTTCCCAGCTCAGCGACTGAAAAACACCCTCCAATGTGGCATTAAAGAGCTTCGGAGATATGGTGTCACCTTGTCTCACTCCCCTTTCCAATTTTTACGTGTGTTGTATTTTCAAACAGCCTAATCTTTGCACTTGCATTTTCATAGATGTTATTAATAATATTAATGTATGCATCTTCAATACCGCAGGTTTTCAGGGCCATTGTAACTGCTGATGGTTTCACCGAATCAAAGGCTTTTTCATAATCGATAAAAGCCATGCACAATGGAATATATATATATATATATATATATATCTGTTGTCTTATAATGAAGTTCGCATTAATCGAATGTTTTGAATTCTCCCTTTAGCAGCATTACGCGTTTGACGTATGTATTACTTTTCTCTTAATTCCCATTGCATTTTATTTCAAGGAAGCAGATACTGACTTAATGATTTCTATAAAATACATAAATATTTATGGTAAATCTGAAAGTTGTTTTTTATGTTGAAGTTAGTCCTCCTTTTTATAATGAATTCAAAAATAGTCGTTATCTTGCATATAATCACCAGCTTTCAAGTATCATTTAAAGTCACTGAAAATTTTGACATAGATAAAAGCTGTAATTATATCTGATCGCTTTTCATCTTTCTTTATCCAATAAATTTTCAGCAGTTACCCACTGAAGCAAGCTATTAGTAATCTCTGAGAATGGATCCTTTCTTTCCGGAAGAAGCAAAATGGGTAACCAACGGAAAAAACGCGAAGAATTAAAGGAAAAAAATAAACAAATAAATTAGCCATCAAAGTATACAAATTAGAGTTAATAGAAACGGGCAACAGTTTCTTTCATGGTTGAGTGACTCGGTATTGCTTCTTCATAAAAATCCTGAAAACACGAGCAACAAGGGAAAAAAATCTATAAAACTAAAAATATAAGCAATCAAACAAATTAATGTTCGTTGCCCCCCGGCAGCAATTGGGAAACTAACTTGGGGAAACATAGAAGCTGTTGTCACGTTCAGCGAGAATCGGCAAAAAATTAAAGCAAATATATCCATACTTAGGGAGCACGCGCTTTCATGTTCAATCCAATGGCACTTGTCGAGGGCGTCATGAACATTTTCCCAATTCTTGCGCTTGCCGCATCGAAGAGTGAAATCTTAAAACTTTAATAACATCCACTCTTCGTTCAGAACGTGGCTCACTTTCGCTATTACAAATAAATATTTCTGACTTCGGCTTTAACGAGCTTGCAGTTAACGCAGAGTTCATCGTACAAATGGAGGCGATAGAGAAAATTCAAAGGCAAAGTCAGCGTCTTCTTCCCCTCTCTCCACTCCACCTTCTGCTGCAGCCACTATTTCATCTGCTCTTATGAACTTGTGACTCCTCACATGATGCGTTAGCTTGATGACCTTCCTCTCACGGAGAACCCCCGTTTCATCCCCCCCCCTATTTTCGGCCATCTCTTCCTCCCCCCACTCCTCTTCTCCCCCGAACAAGCATGTTTCCGCTGATTCCCATGTTGGCAATAACCTATCTGACGGTAATTTTTATCTCAATTTTGGAAGTGTTGCGGAATTAAAATTTCAGGTTGTTTCCGCAAGATGTTGCCAGTACCCGCTTTCTTCTTCAGTTTTTTTTTTTTTTTCCCCCATTTTCTGTTTTCAATTTGGTAGATTCATTTAATAGAGCACAGTGCCGTCGCGAACTCCCTTTTGCTCAATCTACCTTTTTTAAAAACTTTCGGGAGCGTTTTGTCGCATTCTCGAGTGATGCCTTCTTTACTTCTGCGTTTCTTTAATGGCGGTAACTTCGTGTTGCAGTTATGTTCAATTTGCGCCACTTTACTCAGTGGGAAGCGCCGCGACTTCTGTCAAATTGAGTATGAGGTTGGTTTCTAAGCGGAAGGCGCAGCAGCGTGACTGGCTATGCTGTTTTATTTAAAAATTAATGTCCTCGCATGTGCGTGAGTGGCAACAATCTGAAAAATCCAAAGAGTCGCCTACAGATATCAGGAACTGAATTTAACTTCTGGTAAAAAAAGATATTCCCGGGAAATATTTTACACTTGAGACTTTCTCATTAAATAACAGCGTGTGTTGGCTTGGTTCTTTGCTGAATTGTGCTGATGAATATTTATTCCCATTACTTTTGAAATTTTAAAGCACTTTTAGTAAGAGGCGGGAGTAGAGAATTCTGAAACGCGTTGGAATATCCGCATTTCTCGGAAGCTTTGCATTGCCAAAATCTACCAAACGAATCTAAATTTCCGTTGGCTGAAAATGTTTTGTTTGTATAATTATTCAGTGTGGTAGATGAAGTTATGATTTCTGAGAGATGAGGTACAAAATAAATAATCTTGAAATTTTAGGTCGATTTTTGACAGTAGTAAAGAATTTATTAAGAAAGAGAATTCTTACTCCGTGCTGCAATCAGCCTGATAGAGGCCATCGAACTGCTGCCCACAGGAGGAGCGGATTGGTCCACAAGGTCATTTTTCAGTGGACCACTCGAAAAATAGCCCACTTTTTATCCGTATTTTTTAGAACGAACGAATAATTATTTGGGTATTTATGAATAGTAATCGGTAACTTCCTTTGAGCTTTATAACTGTCTAAAAATATATTTCTTAACAAAAAAAAAAACAGTTTCCTTCTATCTGCATGTTGGCCGTTTGCTCTGCACGCTTATATAAATTAATTATATAATATTTTAGAAAGCTAACTACAGTTAGACGGAGGTGTCTGAACTTGGAGCCCAGTGTCATTGGCAGGCTTTACACACCTTTTGTAATCTTGAAGGATGCACTAGCATCCATTGTGATGGCCCGTAACCTCACCCTCATATCTACAGACTGACACAGACCACAGCGAATCTCCAGCTCAGTTTTGTTTTAAAACTCTGCTTCATTGCATCGTTCCTTCTTTTAAAGATGAATTTCCGTGACCCACACATAATTCATTTTTAAATGATGCAACGATATACCTTTACGGATTCATAGGTCAAAACTGCGGTCAAAGGAATGGGTAGACTTAAAAAAGGCGTTGTCCAGAGGAGGAGATGCGAAATGCGAATACCATTGCGCAATAGGCGATCGGTGACTAATTAAATATTATTGGGTTGTTGGAAAAGTCATGACGTATTTTAGCCATGTTCTGCGAAGGTCATTTATTGATAGAAAGAACAAAGATCAATCAATGATATAATGCCCGTTTTGTTTGATAACCTTTTGCCATCTTTCGGTGAGCTGCAGAATGCCTCGTTCATAGAAGGACCTGTCTTTCGTGGCGAAAAACTGTACGAGGTGCTGATTTACAGCCTCATCTGAATTGAACGTTATACCACGCAAGGACTGTTGGACTGTTGGACTGTTGAAAATCTGACGGCGCAAGGTCAGGCGAATATGCTTGGTGTGGCAACACATCCCACCCAAGCTCCAATAATTTTTGGTGGGTGATCAAACTTGTGTGTGCTCTCGCGTTGTCGTGGTGGAACACAACACCTTTACGATGAACGAGCTCTGGACGTTTCTGAATGATGGATTCGTTCAAACTGTCCAATTGCCGACAGTACACATTCGAATTGATTGTTTGGTTCCGTGGTAGGAGCTTGAAAAACATGACACCTTTAAAATGCCACCATACTGAGACCAGAACCTTCCGCTGATGAATATATGCTTTGGATGTCGTTTGAGGCGAAGCAGCACGTCGGGACCAAGACCGTTTGCGCAGCACATTGTTGTACGCAATCCACTTTTCGTCACCAGGTTATCAGTCACTTCAAAAAAGGATCGTTTTCCTCTCGTTTAATGAGCATATTGCAGATGTTTACACGCGCCGTCAATTGAGCTTCTTTGTGTTCATGAGAAACCCACACATGGAGCTTGCTTACGTATCGCAGCTTCTTCAGGTGGTCGTGAACGCTTGAATGGTGGATGTGCAATGTGTCTGCAATCTCTCGTGTCATGTAACGTGGGTTTGACTCGATCAATGCCTTGATTTGGTCGTCATCAACCTCGGTGGGCCTCCCGGACCGAGGAGCGTTGTTGAGCTCAAAATCACCAGCACGGAATTTTGCGAACCACCGCTGGCACTGATGTTCTTGTAGAGCATTATCACCGTACACTTTACGCAACTTTTCACAAGCTTGACGCTCATTCTTCCCTTTACGGAAGTAAAACAGTAAAATGTGGCGAAAATGCACAGTTTGGTCTTCCCTCTTCAACTTGATGTTAAATCTCCGCAAATCAACCAAATCGCTCACTATTCCTTTTAGACGCAGCTAGAATTGGCACCTGTCGAATGCCATAGCGATAACAGAGCTGTGCATGCCTCTAGCACTTCCAAAACCGCCCAACCGCCAGCTGGTGCCAAAATACGTTTTGAATTTTCCGACAACCCAATATATACATAGATACCCAGATTTTTTCTCTCTCTCTCTCTCTCTCTCTCTCTCTCTCTCTGGAACGCTCTCAAGATGGCAAGCTGATTGCGTGCTATATAAGCACGTGATCACTTGGAGATGTCGAAGTTATTACGTACTACTACCAATAAATACCCAGATCTCCTATCTCTCTGTTTGGAACGCTCTCAAGATAAGACGTCAAAGTAATCGCGCTCTAATTTTTTTTTATTTTTTTTTATTGGAGGTTTAACGACCACCGTGAGCAACTCAATGGGCTATAAGCAGTCGCCCGTCCCTGATTTAGGGTCACTGGTTCCAGGGAAGGGAGAGAGTCAGTGCCGTAAGACAAACACAACATCCATGCCTCACCGGGATTCGAACCCGGACCCCTTACGGACGAATGATCAGAGGCCATCGCTGCGCCACCGGGGCGGCCGTTCTAATTTGAAAGCATTAGATTATCAATGACTCGAGGTATATTTATCCGATCTACAAAATTCGAATTGAAATCTTAATATCACTGCAAGCTGAGTTTGTATATCAATTTACTGTAGCACAATTCTAATATTAACTTGTACCCTTTAATTATTTTTTTGCTTTTTCAATTTAACTAACATTTCGAGTTTAGAGCTGATTATACTCGTATTACACATTTTGCAAAATATCGATCAACCTAGAACGCTCAGACCTACAATTAAAACTGAAATCTTGAGATGTCAATGTGAGCAAAATAGCATCTAAAAAGAGATGTCGCCCCAGTAGAACATTGTCGATAATTTATTTAGTTCCGATTTGTAATACCAGACGTCGCTTTATTTTGTAGAAAAAGCTTCGGAATGAAGTTTCAAACTAACCGTCGAATAGGACAATCTAAAACAAGCGGTGAACGGAATAACAAGTGTGCCGGAAAAAAGTAATTTGACGCGAAAAATCGAAGCAAAAGTTAAGGTAAGTTTACACGTAAACAACTGGACTACAAGGAAAATTGTTAAACAACAACAAATATTTTACACAGAATGTTATTTATCTCGAGGTATTTTGGAAAACGGAAATATTAATAAGTAGCATATAATTTTCAGTTCTAACATGAATGAGTTCTTATTACATAAGTTTTCACTATATTTCCTTAGAGAAATCCGGCGTCTATTTGATTTTTCTTCTTCTTCTTTTTTTTTTTTTTTTTTTTTTTTTTTGGATTGGAGGTTTAACGACAACCGTGAGCAACTCAAGCAGTTGCCCGTCCCTAATTTAGGACCACTGGTAAAGACCACTGGGAAGGAACAGAGCCAGTGCCGTAAGACAAACACGACATCCACGCCTCACCGGGATCCAAACCCGGACCCATTTCGGACAAATGATCAGAAGGATTTGTTTTCAATCTGCTTCAATTAAATATTTCACCCCGTCCTAAGATGGGCAACATTCCCTATATATTAATATTTTTAAAGCTTAAAACCAATCGTCCTGGGACGGGCTATGCGCTAGTAAAAACTAACTGTGTAAGAAAATTGATATCCAGTTGAGATCCCATGACTTTTGGCATTTCAGTGTATATTATTATTGTTATTATTATTACAATTGTTGTTGTTGTTGTTGTTTTTATTATCAAAGACAAATTTTTCGAAGTAAAATGAACAGATTTTTAAAATTCTTTCACCTTATAATTTTTTGTCAAAATTTGTTCATAACTGAATTCGTTTTAATGCTTATTCGAACAGTCTTCTTTGCCGCTCCCGGTGGCGCAGACTTATGACCATTCGTCCGAGAAGGGTTCGGGTTCGAATCCCGGTGAGACATGGATATTGTGTTTGTCTTACGGCATTGGCCATCTCCCTTCCCTGGAACCAGTAGCCCTAAATTAGGGACGGCCGACTGCTTATAGCCCACAGAGTTGCTCGCATCGGTAGTTAACCTCCTCCCCACCCCTCCAAAAAAAAACCCAGTTTCTTTTGACAGAAATTTCTTTAATGAGGGGATGTGTGTAGGTCAGTGCCTATGGTAGGCTACTTTGCCGCCTAAACAAAGTTAACAACCTTTATCCCCCTCCCCTTCCCATTGTCAACTTCAATTTATCACTGAATTTCAAAAAGAAAAAGAAAACAGCATGTAAAAAATGTAAGTAAAAAACAGAGTAGAGAAGTTTTTCACAAGATGTTACAATTCATTATATTCAATAGCAATGGTGCGGTATTTATCATAAAATAAAAAATATAAATTATCAGTTCATTTTTGCATGGGTTAAAAACTAATTTGCATAAAACTGTGTCCCTCAAAGTTCATTACCTCCCGCCCCAAAAGCTCAGCACTGAGCCCCTATGAAGTCTGCGCCGGAGGTGGTTGCCTAGTTGCCTCTCGTGTTGGTACTTACATATTTACAGTGGACTGCAAAAGATTAAAATTCCCGACCTGATTTAGTCGTTCCAATCAGCACCAGGTTGCCCACAGTGAAATAAGGCAGCCCTTCGATTAACAGACGTCCTTTCCGGTTTCAGTTTGTAAAATAAAGAAAGGTACCTATAGATTTTTGCGAAGTTGAAAGAACAAGAACAACAACAACAAAAACATAACTAGACAGGTTAACGCAAGCACCTCTGTAGAAAAGTTATAGGTGTATTTCATCCTGCTGATTTCAATTTCTCCTCGTGGTTTCTGTGAGTTCTGCATTTTAAGCAATGGCGTGTCTGTCTCTCTTTTATTTTTACTTGAAAGATAAGAGTTCAAATGATTTTCTAAAGTAGGAAATTTTCCTGAAGAAGAATATCGCCAAGTGCGAAGTTGAGAGAGCTATCAATGGGCGCGATAGCGTCCATTAGCAGAGTCGACGCATGATTTTAAAGCAGAGTTTTGACCTTAAACAGCTCTTGAACGGGTGTATGAATTAATTTCAAATTTTGTCGATGAGATGTTCTGTTAAATCTTATTAAGTATACAAAATTTCATTAGAAGTACTTTAGTGTGTTTTGAGATACAGATACCACCCTTTTATAAGTTTTTTTTTTGTGGAAGAAGACTACTGTAGATATCGAGAGGGGTCGACAAAAAACTGAGAGGCAACCAGAGAAGATACAGATGTCGTTGATGGCTCATTGGGAAGGTCTTAGTCGAGTAACTGGCACCTTTGACGCAAAAGTTGCGAATTCGCAAAATTGGGGTTACTGTAGCAAAAAAAAAAAAAAAAAAAAAAAAAAAACGCCTTCAGCACTCCCCCGCCCCCGCCTCCTGTAATGCTTTATAATTTTTTGCGGGATACATCTAGATTTAGAGATTATGTATAGGATTTTAGGGAGTGTCTGACCCCAGGTCTTAAACAACGGTTAGAAGCAGGGCTTTACAGAAGGGCTAGTCCGTCCCTTTGAGAGACTGAATGCCGACCCGTGTCTGGAAGGGAGGGTGGAAAATGTGTAGGTCACTTGTTTCTACGTCATCGCGCTGGCCTGCTCCACGAATTCGTTTGTCAACCTGCCTACAGGATCCAATTTTCCTCTGTTATTGGTTTTGTACGTCCACGTCTTTCCTTTTCTTGGTTTATAGTATTTGTTTCACGTTGTGTTTTATTTAAGTTGTACACTGAGTGTTGACTTTTATTTCCGTTTTTTTTTTTTTAACGAAAAAAGTTAATACGACTGAATCCCAAGCAGAAACTCCTAAGAGCCTGTGTGTTTATTTAACATCTGAACTGTTGGAAAATGCTTTCAGAAATGAAGAAGTAGAGGATCTGGTGACAATGACTTCGACCGAAAACAGCTGTGAGGATATGAACTTTGAATTTTTTGAAGACACATCTGCAATTGCTTGGGAGATTGACTTGAACGAGCAATCAAGAGAACTCTCCATTTCTGAGTTCCTAAAAACTGCCCCGATACTAATTCTGTTCAAGATAATTGGGTAAAACTAATATCTGTTGGCGGTTTGACAGTACCATCATGCTCTTGGAATAATACTGTGAAACAGTTTGAACAGATTTTCTGCGCAGTTCATATCAGGACATTTAGAAAAGGAAAAGTTGTTATTCGGGAACTCATAAATGAGCTAGAAAAACGTTTCCCATCTGTCAACAAAGATGCTATTTGTCTGTTTTGCAGAATCCGAACATTTATTTGAATTCGTTTTCTGAACAGAAATTCACTATTAGTGCCGCGCAGGAAAGCTCTGCAGAAAATGAAAAAATTGATTGACTCAAACGCAGTGAAAACAACGCAATTTTTTTTTTCCTGTTTGTGCAATGAAGAAAACAGTTTCCAGTTTGTGCAATAAGGAACATATCTTCACTTCATGAAGTAAATTTTGTTCACCCCTTTTTAAACGCAGTGAACTTCAGAAATCATGATGGATATAAAATGTAAGTAAATAATTTTGATTTTATACATTAACAGAGTGTTTGAACTACTTTTGCAGAGTTTGAAGAACTCAGTAGCTTTCCGTGTCTTACAGGTTTTAAACAACTAATGTTTGTGAGAGAGAAAAAGTTTTTAAACCACTAATTCTAGGAATTACTAAAAAAAAAAAAAAAAAAGGAAAGATACACTGAGTTTTCGACATCAGAAAAATAGGGTTAGTATATTAAGCAAAATACTTTTTAAAGAAAACGCATGCATGACAGAAATTATTCGTTTAAAATTATCGCATTTATACTATTACATCAATGTTTTCCGATTTTAAGACTGAAAATCTTTAACTTTTATTTCCGAAAAAGGCAGAGTCTAATATTTTAGTGAGCATTGCAATAGATGACACATTGTATTCTGTTAAATACGGTAATAACATTAACTGAAGGTGCCTTTCCTATGGTGGTCCGTTAGAGCACAGCTCCTCGTGGCTCTTGGCTTCCGGAGAGCCAGCGCAGCTATGTGATCAACTTCTGCCTGCGTGTTTCAGGGGTGGAGAGCTAGGGACCAGCCCTTATCTCCCAAGCCCTGGGTTAGAAGTGGGAAGCTAGAAAATTTAGGCTATCGACAATAAAGTCACACGGAAACGAGGTGAAAGGGGAGGAAGACCACCTTGTTTATAACCGTGGAGGGAGTCCGTGCCCGCGGTCCGACGGCTTAACATGCCCATCTGACGCATGGCGGATATTTAGTGGTTCGAGCGTTCCTGCCTGGAATCGATCTTGAGACTTTTCCGTGGCAATCACGAGCGTTGACCTCTACTAGGTCATCCGCTGCTCATGGTTTCTATAATATATACTTAACACTAGTACCCTTAAATAAATATAACACCCCTTATAATAGCCCCTAATGGACACAGAGACGGTAAATCTGAGAAAGAGCACTCTCTGAAAATCCATAGCTTCTCTATTTGTAGCCAGTTGATAACGTACAATGTAACTCGAAGAATCGGAACCTCGTGTTAGTAAATCAACTGCACAACTACTCGTAACGTATAACACCAAACCATCTGTAACTAACAAAGTAGCACGTATCATTGAGACGCAGAAAACATTCATTTGACAGGTTCGCTTGTCACCTTCTTTCGTTCTCCACCAAGCTATCGTTTCATTTACTCTCTGACTACTTTCCATGAGTTTCCAAAACGTCGGTGAAACTTGGCTGTTCCTATATGACGTTCAACATAACTGCTCTTATATTACGGCTGAGATTCCACAAAAAAACTGGTGAAAATAGAAAGCATCTGACCAGAGCTCAATGGAGTAAGGTGCTACTTTCCTCGGCACTATTTTGTTTTGTTTTGTTTGTTTGGGGAATTAACGACCACCATGAGCAGCTCGACAGGCTAAAGGTAGCCTTCAGCGCCTAATTTTGGGCCATTGATGAAAGAGAAGTGAGAGAACCTCTGCCGTAAGACAAACACAACATCCATGCCATACCTGGATTCAAACACAGACTCTTCTCGGGCGAATGGTCAGAAGTTAGGGCTTAGACCACTGCGCTAACGAGGCGGCGCACTATGTTTTGTTGGTACCGCTTTCACCAGGAGCTGAGTCTTCTACAAAGGAGCTGTTGGGACAGAGAGTTGTTTTTTACATTTTTTCCCTGGTCAGAGTTCCATTTCTTGGAACGGGAATTTTAGTGGGAACTAAGGATGGTTCGTTCATGACAGCTGTATGTCCGAAGTGCTTCTTTGTAGTAGACTCAGCCCCCTGGTGAAAGAAGCGCGAATAAAAAATGGCGCCCAGTAACATATCCCATTGAGCTATGCTTAGTCTTTCTTTTTTATGTTGGGTGTTCAAAGACCACCGTGAACAAATCGATGGGAGACAGCCAGTGCCGTAAGACAAACACAACATCCATGCCTTATCGGGATTCGAACTCAGATCCAACTCGTGCGAAAAGTCAGACGCGAGTGGTTATACCACCGGGCTCTCTGGGTTTAGTCTTTTCTGATTTCATCAGTTTCTTGATAGGACGATAGGGCCTTCTGGTGCTCCAACTATATTTTGAAGCCGTTTAAAGAAATTGAGTATTTAAGGTAACATCAGTAACTGACATTACCCGTTTCTTTTGCTCTCAGTATTATCTATGAAACACACCATTCGTTAGTTAACCGCGGCTCTCTTCATGGAGAGAAAATTGCTACTCTGTTCAAGAATCAGCAGCCATTGGAGAAGAGCAAGCAGTCGGGTCTGACAAATATCTGGCCTTGGGTGCCTCTTCGGGATTCGTCTTGTGTTGCGCAGAGTCTCTGTGGCCCTGCGGTGGAGTGCATGACCTTATCGGAATAATTTTGGACCGCCCTACCTTCCGAGAGGGTTTTTTGTTTTTGATTGGAGGTTTAACGACCACCATGGGCAACTCAATGGGCTATAAGCAGTCGGCCGTCCCTAATTTAGGGTCACTGGTTCCAGGGAAGGGAGAGACCTAGTGCCGTAACACAAACACAACAACCATGCCTCACCGGGATTCGAACCCGGACTCCTTTCGGACGAATGATCACTGCGCCAACGGGGGCGGCTCCGAGAGGTTTGATCATCTGCACAAGCTTGGTTTTTGTCAACTAGTGACATGCGTGTCGTTGCTGAACTTCAAGCCTGCACCGTTCCAACCGCAGCCAAAGACACACTTCCAAACGGCTCCTGCTTCAACATGCTGACATTTATCCCACCAATAAAACCAACCTTCTACTTCCCACGGAACTGTAATAAAATACGTTTCTCGGCTAGGTAATCATTATTTTCCCGCCCCCAGGAAGCACCTTATTTTCACGTTGCAGGACCAGTTTGTTTGATCAGCGCGGCGTTTATACTTGTTTGCATTTTCAGATTTCCCCATAGCATTTCATTTTAATAGCTCATATTTCTCTATCCACAAAAAATTCAATGGCCAGCACAATGTATACGTTTTATGTTTCTTTCAGTTTACCACTTGCAAATTAGCTAAAATCCTTCTAGTTACAATAGGGTGTCCGAAAAGTCTGTAACTAATGGGATTTACATTACATACATATGTGTACTCTCATTTACAATATGTGTCCCACGTGTCCAATCTAACGCTCTCCTCTCTAATGCTCTCACCCTGATGCTCCTCACCCTGACGCTTCACACTATGACGCTTCCCACCCTGACGCACCCCACAGTGAAGCTCCACACATTTTTTAGCCGGTGTACCAATGCTTGTTTGGATTCTTCTCAGAATATTGGGATCGGCAATTCTCTCCCTAAGATGACGAAGACTTCGTATTTTTACAGCATACACCTGTCTCCAGGAATTCCCAAAATGTATAGTGGTTAAGGCTAGGTAGGGGTTGTGGTGATCATTCCAATAGTAATCTCCACCCAGTCCATCGAGGAGAAAACGCGTCATCGATCCAATGATACACAACATTTGCGTAATGCGGAGAAGCTCCGTCTTGCATGAACCATTCAGGCTGTTCCCCAATTAATTCAAGCTCTGGTATTACTTCATCATCCAACATTTATTTTTTTCAGTATATATTAACCTGTGCGATAAATTAATGTATGTCACCTGGACTACAAAAAGGTGGATAACGTGCAAAAAGAAGTTCTTGGGTAACAGCCGTTAAAATATACTGTTAAAAATTATGTAGTAGGTTGCACCAAAGAGTGATGCTACAGCAGCTGATCACTTTTGGGACAAAGGTAAACCATTGTGTGATGCTACAGCAGCTGATCACTTTTGGAACAAAGGTAAACCATTGTGTGATGCTACAGCAGCTGATCACTTTTGGGACAAAGGTACATGCAAAAATATGGCGCAATGGGTGCAACGTCACACTATTCAGGTTGAATACCGTACCGTGGGGCGTAATTGCATCATGTTTCTGTGTATTTCATGTAGTGTCTTACCTTTTTCCCAAAAGTGGTGCAGATAATGTAGCACCACTTTTTGGTGCAATCTACTACAAAAGTGTTAACAGTATAAACAGTATTCCGTACAGTCTGTTGATATTTGGAATCTTTAAGGTGGACTTCTAGTGATTTTGCTTCCTATACTTTCAATGGGCAAACTTCTGTACACATTTTCTTCACAATTAATGCTTTCCCAAGGATGAAGATGTAAACATCGATTAAAATAACTTCATATTATAACTTGTAATACTTAATATTTTCTAAAACATAACCATAATTATATTGAAAATCAATAACTTTTCCTTTGGTGGTGCTGAGACCAGAAAAAAGATGGCGCGAGCTGTACATTGATGACGTCGGTAGACAAACAAATGTTGGATTGCTTAATTATGGTTACGTTTTAGAAAATATTAAGTATTACAAGTTATAATATGGAGTTATTTTAATCGATGTTCAAATTTTCATCCTTGGGAAAGCATTAATTGTGAAGAAAATGTGTACAGAAGTTTGCCCATTGGAAGTATAGGAAGCAAAATCACTAGACGTCCACCTTAAAGCAAAG
The DNA here is from genome assembly GCA_039090855.1 of Macrothele yani. Classification (NCBI taxonomy): domain Eukaryota; kingdom Metazoa; phylum Arthropoda; class Arachnida; order Araneae; family Macrothelidae; genus Macrothele; species Macrothele yani. The sequence goes on from CM077027.1 coordinate 73,867,666, forward strand.
TATGCCGCCCCGGTGGCGCAGTGGTCTAAGCGATGGCCTCTGATCATTCGTCCGTAAGGGGCCGGGTTCGAATCCCGGTGAGGCATGGATGTTGTGTTTGTCTTACGGCACTGGCTCTCTCCCTTCCCTGGAAATAGTGACCCTAAATTAGGGACGGGCGACTGCTTATAGCCCATTGAGTTGCTCACGGTGGTCGTTAAACCTCCAATCAAAAAAAAAAAAAAAAAGGCAAAGTATGCTGTCAGTAATATTGATACCAACAAAATGACTTGATAAAATTGTGTTATTGCTTCTTCTCCTGGTGGTCATAATAAAGGTGTCTCTGCCAAACAAGTGACTTGGTATGAACGGGATGGGAAACAGTTACCTGGAATTACTAAATACCATCACTTCATGATTTAGCGGAGAAGTGAAGGCAAGGAAATTTACTGATAGTAAGGAAATTAATGAGTTCACTTTAAAAAAAAAATCCATTGGGGATGCGAAGACGCCAAAGATAATCAAGCCAGGAGGACTGTGACTAGATCGCCATTTGGTTTTTGTATAACAACTTCAGAAACCTTATAACAGATTCTTCCAAAGCAGATGAAGTGACTCCACAATTGAAGAAGAAAAGGAAGAAGAGCGACGGTCCAGCGTGAATGTATGGCTATTTGTCCTTAAATTTGATAATTTTGTGTGTGTGTTTCTGGATTTTACACCGTTAATAGGTGTAAAATCTACTTTTTTGACAATGAAAAGTGAGTATGTTCAATTTTTTATTTTCTCAGCTTTTTCTTCCCCATCATGAGGTACAAATGGTGAAACAACGAACAGAGCTAGAGATCTGAAATTGGTTTCATTAGAAAAAGCTTACATTTTCTTCTACAAGAATCACGAAAAACCTCAAAATCGATTTCTTGACATATTAACCAACTTTTCGTAGTCCAGGTCACATATTAGCACAGGAATTTCGATAATGATTGTTGTGCGTATACTTTCTCACAAGCATTCTTCTAATCACACGTGTCATCGATTTATCTTTATTTCTTTTGCTAATTATCTTAATCTATTCTGTTGATTGTTCCGTTTCCTCTTAGGCAGGGATATTTTTCACGAAGAGCGTGTACGTTTTATAATGTGTTTTACCAAGATGACCGTTCATTTTGAACAGGAGATTTACGATTGTCTAGCCTTTATGTTCTGAAACTGGCAGCCCTTAAAACAGATCTTGAAGTCATCTGCCAATTCTCATGTGCTTAATGTGGCAGAAGATTCCAAGGGGATATAACTGGTATTGGCATAGCTGTGGAATATACGTGATACTGCATTTGCTGTTACAAACACCGATTCCCATTTTGAAAAAGCAAGAACGAAAGTGAGATGTCATTTTAAGGAAGAACGTTTTTTGAAATTTTTAGTCGGTCGAAGTGAAAAACTTGCTTTTTTCCCCAATTTTTTTTCTCTGAAACTCGTGGGAGCCATATTAGATTATCTAGTCACATAAATTCGAACAATGTGAGAAAATAGATGTCAGATCTCAAAGGAAACGTAACACTGTGTGAATCCTCCATTAAATTCAAAATCGAAATCAGGAAAACTGGCCGTGACACTAAACAGGAAGGACAGAAATTGTGGATTGTTTGGCTGTTTCATACGTGGGATATCAATGAATGACAGTCAGTGTTCCAAAAGAAAAATAGTAAAGGGATGCTATCAGCATGTAAAATAAATGAATATTAGTCTGCAAATTCAAAATCCTCCATTAAATTCAAAATCGAAATCAGGAAAACTGTACCTAAATTTTCCTGATATGTTCTTTGATTAAATTAACACTCAGAACATACTTTTTTAAGTATGAGAAATCGCCAGTTACTACACTTATTTTAGGATAGCACGAATCTAAACAACTGATAAAAAAATTCTTGTCTTAGTAAGAAGTTAAAACATATATTCTGATGTTATCATTTCTGATTTATTGTTGATCAGAAAATATTTATCCCAGCTATCTGTTTTACGTACTTTGCAATAAGTTTTCTAAGGTCATCTCTCTCCATTGATCTTATTTCCTCTCACCTGGGCAGGGGCGCCCACTTCACCAAATTATTGGGGGTGGGATTGGCATGAAGAAATCGGACGTGGGAAGTGCACGTCTCTTCCATTGCCAGGAAGCAAATAAAAAAACGGGGAGGGCAAAAATAAACTACGAGATTCGAGGTATATTTTAAAATGCAGTTGTAATTGCTCATCCACAAATGAACAAGGAAACAGTCTGTAGTTTAAACACGTGACATACCCACCTCAGCACATGCGTTTATGCAAATACTGCAAAACTTTCGACCCACTCTCTGTATGTAGGCAGAAATCAAGAGATCTCCATTACGTGAAAAAGACTGTTCTGAGACAGATTCAGAAACTGCATAAAAAACAAAGTCTTCTGTTATTTGTTATTTTGTAATTGATACATGCATTTTACTTTCAGCATAATGGCCCACATGTCAAATAGTTGACATTGTAAGTTGTATGTATAAATGATTTTTATGACGTGTAAGTTTCCAAATACTGGAAATTTCTTAATAGATTCTTTTCATTTTGTTTAAGGGAAAGTAACTTACGCTCTCATATGGTGCGCATCCAGCCTGTAGTGGAAAGCGTTACTCTAATGATGATATTTGAAAAAATAATTTAACTTTGTCTAATCTAAGTGCTTCTTTTTCTGTCTTACTCATCATTAAATACTTTCTTTCGATAAAAAATGTGCAAAACAGTAAAATTTCACTGTTACTCCCAAGAGCATCCGATGGATTTTTGTACACGTATTAACTAATTCTTGATGCTAGCCACTTCAGTACTTCTTTCTGAAGTGGATATTCGGGGGAATCTTTATACATGTGTTATCTCCTTCATACACGACTTAAATCCTTCATACATGTCTTAGCTCCTTCATACAATTGTTAACTCCTTCATACATGTGTTAAATCATATTTACATGTAGATAAAAAATTGTCGGTTGTACGCCATTTACAATAATACGATATAACACACTAATGTGTTTTTTATTCCAGTTAATAGGCGTAAAATTACAAAAGTTTCGCAAGCTTTCACTGCCAACGGACACCTTCTTCAGGTGTTTATATTCAGAAGCCTGAAGAAGCTGTCCGTTGGCAGTGAAAGCTTGCGAAACTTTTGTAATTTTACACCTATTAACGGAATAAAAAACACATTAGTGTGTTATAGCATATTTACAGGTGTTAACTCATTCTTTTGTTTTACCTCCTTTTTACATGTTTTAACTTCTTTCGTAAGATCACTCCGGTGAATTTTTATAAATGTGTCAACTCTTTCGTAGATGTTACCCACTTCAGGATTAAGTTCTCATAGTACGTCAGTAGTAGAAAAGGACCGATTCTGGCTAAAACCGGAGCCATAGACTTAACATTAGGTGTCGGCCGGAGCAGCCGGAGCCAGCCGGAGCAAGCTGCAGCCGAGCGAACGGAGGGGGGCGTGGTCAGTAGCAGCCTCCAATTCCCCGCTGCAATTTTCCCCCTCGACCGAAGGGTGTGCTTATCTCCGAAGATAATAGTATTTATTGGACTTTGTCGAATTTTGGGGAAATCAATGAAGGCTTATTCCTTTTTTTTTTTTAATTTAATGAAGGTTGTTTCTTTATTTATTTTCCCCTCTCTCGACCCCATCCCCTTAGGTTATTGTTATGTAAAACGTTTTTTCCCTCGTAATTTGTTGATGTATTTTTTTTTCAATTAATTTTCATGAATTCCTCATGTGTCTTCCCTAATGAAAATTATGTGGGGTAAGTATTAATTAATCATTTCTCTTTTTTTTTCTCGAATAATACGGTCATGTCCTCATCTCAAGAAATGTTATTATGATATCTTATTTTTGTTCATAAATGTTTGATTTTGAGAGATGGCAACGCCCGAGTGAGAAAGGGGTTGGATATAGGGGGATGGCAACTCGATGTGTTGCTCCCTAGCGGTGCTTCTTGGAACTTTCGATTGATCTTTGATTTTGAGGGATGGCAACGTCCGAGTGGGAAAGGGGTTGGATATAGGGGGATGGCAACTCGATGTGTTGCCCCCTAGCGGTGCTTCTTGGAACTTTCGATTGATCTTTGATTTTGAGGGATGGCAACGCCCGAGTGGGAAAGGGGTTGGATATAGGGGGATGGCAACTCGATGTGTTGCCCCCTAGCGGTGCTTCTTGGAACTTTCGATTGATCTTTGATTTTGAGGGATGGCAACGCCCGAGTGGGAAAGGGGTTGGATATAGGGGGGGGATGTCAACTCGATGTGCTGCTCCCTAGCGGTGCTTCTTGGAACTTTCGATTGATCTTTGATTTTGAGGGATGGCAACGGCCGAGTGGGAAAGGGGTTGGATATAGGGGGATGGCAACTCGATGTGTTGCCCCCTAGCGGTGCTTCTTGGAACTTTCGATTGATCTTTGATTTTGAGGGATGGCAACGCCCGAGTGGGAAAGAGGTTGGATATAGGGGGATGGCAACTCGATGTGTTGCCCCCTAGCGGTGCTTCTTGGAACTTTCGATTGATCTTTGATTTTGAGGGATGGCAACGCCCGAGTGGGAAAGGGGTTGGATATAGGGGGATGTCAACTCGATGTGCTGCTCCCTAGCGGTGCTTCTTGGAACTTTCGATTGATCTTTGATTTTGAGGGATGGCAACGGCCGAGTGGGAAAGGTGTTGGATATAGGGGGATGCCAACTCGATGTACTACCCCTAGCGATGCTTCTTGGAACTTTCGATGGATCTTTGATTTTGGGGGATGGCAACGACCGAGTGGGGAAAGGGCACTGCGTAGGTGTTAGATATGATGATGCTTCTTGGAACTTTATTATTTCGATGGATCTTTGATTTTGAGGGATGGCAACGACTGAGTGGGGTCCGTTGGGAATTTCTGCATTTATTCCTGTGTTTTGCAAGCAAGATTTCCCCCTCTTCAATACTATTTTTCCCCCGCAGGAAATGTTTGCGTAACGATGCTGGGGAATTTTCTTTCCAAGGGAATAAAAATGCTCCTAAGGTCTTAGCGAGGTTCTAACTGACGATGATTTGGTTTCCAAAAATAGTCAGGGGTCAAATGGTTTTCGTGTACTACGTATTCCCTATATATATATTTTTAAATTACTTTTACGTTATTTCTTCATGTGTTTTTATATATTTTTTGTATGTTTTGAGGGAGTTTTTTCGTGTAGATGTAATGAATTTTCTGGGAACTTTTCTTTTTCCTCCATTCAATTTTATTTCAGACCATGAGACGAGGAAATGCTTCTTTAGAAATTACTTCGTTCTTGTTCGCAGTAATTACTGGACATAGACTTCATGTTAATTCTGAGTCTTTAACCCCTGCAATAATATTTTCTCGTAATTTTTTCGTATGTTCAAGAACTCTACAGATCTTTCCCAGTTAAAATTCTGCTCAAACAATATTTTCGGTCTTTATTTCCTTATAGCTTCCCAATTTCCGATATTTTTCTTCCTCTATCTTTGAAATTTCATTAAACTTCTCAATAGGTCAGGATTCTTTTTTCTTGGACAAACTTATGAGTCCTTTTATTCACACTATCTTTTTTTTTTTTTCATTTCATTTCAGCAAACGATTATTTTAGATGCAACAAATCGTCAGATTTTGGTTTCCTTATATAGCATATTTTCCAACTTGCTTAAAAATATTCCTCAAAGCTTGCATGTATGTCAAATATACATTTTTTTATTCTTTCGTAGTTAGCCATACTTTTCGTGGACTGCCTTGACAGGAAAGCATTCAATGTCAAGACATACAATCTAAAACCTTTTTTCTTTCGATAAAATTTGTATTCTTTGAGCTGAATATTAGTCCCGCGTGTTCCCTCATTAACCTAATCTCAGTCAGATGCTGAAGGATTTCCTTTTGCTTGTCAGCATATTGACATAAGATTAGTCACATTTTCCCTTTGTTCGTTGTTGTGAATAGTTAGAAAGATTACAAAGTTTAAAGTAGTCTATGACTAAAAGGATGCTATTTACAGCCTAACGTGCTGCGGTATTGACTTTAGATAATTGTCCTTCTTGTTTCTTCTGGATCTTTGATTTTGAGGATGGCAACGACTGAGTGGGGTCCGTTGGGAGTTTTTGCATTTATTCCTGTGGTTTGCAAGCAAGATTCCCCCCACCCCCTCTTCAATACTATTTTTCCCCCGGAGGAAATTTTTACGTAACGATGCTGGGGAATTTTCTTTCCAAGGGAATAAAAATGCTCCAAAGGTCTTAGCGAGGTTCTAACTCACGATGATTTGGTTTCCAAAAATAGTCAGGGGGTCAAATGGTTTTCGTGTACTACGTATTCCCTATATATATATTTTTAAATTACTTTTACGTTATTTCTTCATGTGTTTTTATATATTTTTTGTATGTTTTGAGAGAGTTTTTTCGTGTAGATGTAATGAATTTTCTGGGGAACTTTTCTTTTTCCTCCATTCAATTTTATTTCAGACCATGAGACGAGGAAATGCTTCTTTAGAAATTATTTCGTTCTTGTTCGCAGTAATTACTGGACATAGACTTCATGTTAATTCTGAGTCTTTCACCCCTGCAATAATATTTTCTCGTAATTTTTTCGTATGTTCAAGAACTCTACAGATCTTTCCCAGTTAAAATTCTGCTCAAACAATATTTTCGGTCTTTATTTCCTTATAGCTTCCCAATTTCCGATATTTTTCTTCCTCTATCTTTGAAATTTCATTAAACTTCTCAATAGGTCAGGATTCTTTTTTTCTTGGACAAACTTATGAGGCCTTTTATTCAGACTATCTTTTTTTTTTCCATTTCATTTCAGCAAACGATTATTTTAGATGCAACAAATCGTCAGATTTTGGTTTCCTTATATAGCATATTTTCCAACTAGCTTAAAAATATTCCTCAAAGCTTGCATGTATGTCAAATATACATTTTTTTATTCTTTCGTAGTTAGCCATACTTTTCGTGGACTGCCTCGACAGGAAAGCATTCAATGTCAAGACATACAATCTAAAACCTTTTTCTTTCGATAAAATTTGTATTCTTTGGGCTGAATATTTTTTCTGTCTCGTCCGAAAAAACATTCATTCTAGAGGCAAAGCGACTAATTCCGTTCTTCCCATAAACATTATTTTTTTTATTATATTTGATATTCAGAGTTGTATACATTTACTATCCAAAAAAGAGATATATTTAATGTAAAGGTATATTCTTCCAAGCTGGGGAAATATATGTATATCTTAGTTCATTTCCAGTTAAAGGAAATGCATCTTTATATTTCAATATGAAAAAAGAAGCCCTATAAGTGAAAGCTCAACCTAAAGACGGATAGATTGTTCACACTCTCTCTACTCTATGACATTTCTTTACTGAATATACCATGGCCTTTTTTTTTTCATGAACTGCTTTAAAATCTTCGTTCTCACTTTACTATTGTCAGATTCCATGTCCCTCCAGTTCTTTACTGAGAAACAGAAGCATTTATTCAATTTTAATTTATTAAGAGAGTAGAACTCTTTTAGGCTTTCGAAGTACTTTCAAGTCTTTCATTACGAAAATTTTCATTGTCATGAAAGAAGCCATAATCGAGATGATTTACTATCGTTTCAATGAAAGTGTTTACGCATTCATTGCTATGATGTCAGATTTCATTTTCTTATACTTCGAACAGAAATGAGTTTGAATCATTCGTCGAGAAAACATTTCTTTCATATATATATATATCATCATCATCATCATCATTGTCAACCATTATCAATCCACTGCTGGACGAAGGTCTCCCCAAGTTTCCTCCACAACGGTCTGTCTTGTGCCAGTCTCCTCCAGGTCACTCCCGCATACTTTCGAATTTCATCCACCCATCTTCCATGTGGTCTTCTTCTGGGTCTTTTCCTGTCCCTTGGAATCCAATCTAAAATTTCGGCTGTCCATCGATGGTCTGTTCTTCTGGCAGTATGTCCATCCCATTGCCATTTCAGGGATTTAACTCTGATCATGATGTCTTCCACTCTTGTCATTTTTCGGATCCACGTGTTCCTCTTCTTATCTCTCCTGGTTACACCAAGCATGCACCTCTCCATGCTTCTTTGAGTTGTCTGCAGCCTTTGTATGTCTCTTTTAGCTAAGGTCCACGTCTCTGCACCATACGTAAGAACTGGAAGGATGCATTGATCAAACACTTTTCTTTTAAGACATAATGGCATATTGCTCTTGAAAATTATGCTGTTTCTTCCAAAATTATGAAAATTATGAAAATTATGCTGTTTCTTCCAGCTTTTGGAAGAAACAGTATATATATATATATATATATATATATATATATATATATATATATATATATATATATATATTTTTGCCTCCGAATCAAACGAACTCAAAAAATAAGAGACGCACTTTAATATTTTTTTCCTCTTATGAGAGGAATACGGGAATATGATACCAAAATTAAAGAATAAAGAATATCGACTTTCCTCTCAACACCGTACATCTACGTTTTTTTTTATTTTTTTTATTTTCAATAAGCTATTTCTATATTTTTACAACTGAATAGAATTATTTATTGAAAAAGTCTAAGTAAGACGAAAAATGGTTTTGTTGATTGCCTAAGAGGATGATTTTGGAAATTTTCGTTTTCTGGTAATTGTAAAAATCTCATAGAATAACATGGGAAAATTAGCATGCATAAAAGACTGTTTTGGATCGAGTAAATTGAAAGAATTTTACAAAGTTCATTTCAGAAAAGTACATTCCTTCCTAGTGTCAAAAACGAATCACTTCGTTTTTTCTAAGATACACTTTGGAATCTTATAAAAGTGCATAGGGTCAAAAACGATTTTGATGATTTTACTAAGATGACAGATTTCGGATTTCTTGTGATAGAAAATACAGTGAATTTCCCATTGAATAACATGGGAAACTGCGAAATTTAAGAAGCACGTTTTCGTTCAAGTAAAATATTTTAAAAGTCTTTTTCGAATCAGTTGAAAACAGACAGGGTGTGTTTCTGAACAGTTCATTATTTCCTAAAATCAAAACGAATCACTTCGTTTATTTTTTTTTTCCTAATGTGCGTTTCTGAAAGAAGTAAAAATAGTTTAGGTAGAAAATTGGAAATATATTTTTATGAATCCTAGACTGTTTATTTACGTATAGCTAGAGGGGTCTTCAGTGAGAGCACTTATTCTCTTTTCAAACTAAGAGAATGAAGTGTAGTCAGTTTGAAAAAAATTCAAACTCCCCTAAATTTAGCCTTTTGTCCTGGTTTCGACTCAATACTGTAAAGCATTGCTCTCAGACCAGTTGAATTCCTGGCCCTTAATGAAATACATTAAGCCTTTCCCTTAAAATAAGCAATCTCTTCTTCAATACCAGATCCCCAATAAATTTCTTTAAGAGTTATTCATTCACACTTTTACTTTTAAAAACTTGAAATTCATTATTATTTTAACTCATTACAAAAAATGAAACTCATTCATACAGAAAAATATAAATGAATAAAAATAAATAAAGCAGTCCTAAAAAAGGACTGTTTTTCTGGGTCCCCTTCATACAGCTGCTCCATGGTCGGTATAAGGAATTTTTTTTACCTGCTAATATCTCAGCACATTGACTTCACAGTCTCTAGCAAGTTCTTTACAATTATGCTTTCCAAGAACGCTTTGGACGGGGACATGGTCTCCAGTGACTGCAACAAAAGATTCTGCTAGAATCTTGGGGTTAAGCAATGCAACGGCATCATCGAAATACTTTTGCCACTTGGATTCGGGGGTGGCATATGCACAGCTGTGGGCCGTGATGTTTGCGAATATGCGATTTGGGGGTTGGTGGCACTCCATACAATAATATAAGTTATTGACATGTTCCTGAAGGCGATCCCTTACCATGTCAGCAAGCATGATGAAAAACTCTTCATCTGAGATGGAAGCAACAGGGGAAGAAGTCCTTGGATGGTGCAAAACAGCCTTTCTAAAGACAGGTCCAAATAGTAGTTGAGTAATGCTGTCCCATATTTTTCCACATTGATCAATAAGAGTTCCAAATTGTTGACAAGTCAGCTTTATCGGAACAGGATTCAATCGACGAAAACCATGAATTCTGGGGGAAAGCACTTCTAACGTGTAACTGCCAGAAGCATCTAAGAGGGAAGGACAGCAGGAAACAATAAGTTCACGATTAATCAAGATGTCACAATTCATGCCTTGAATCCAGTGTGATTTTCCCATGAATTTTCGGAACGTTGAAGCTGACATTGTTATTCCATTCTTAGAAGGGTAGAAAGATTCCCCATCTTTCCTATAACTTCGAATATGAACTCGGACCGTGTTGTTAAAATCGCATACTTTTGCAAACGTGTTTTCACCTAAATGAAAATGATGAGGTGCAAGATTTTCATAGAAATTCTTGGGAGGATAACTTCTCCACACGATTTGGGCTTTAAGGGAACGGACTCACATACCTTCTTAGCGAGAGTAGCAGAAATTTCAGCACTTTGCTTCATCGTGGAAATGGAATCGGTAGCACTCAAAGCAACAGACAAAAATGAAGTGACTCGTTTGAAGACTAAAGACAAACTGAAGGAACAGCTCTTATTCTAAGTCAAAACTGAGAAGAGGTTGGAGTTCGTCACTTGTTTACTGCTTGAGAGGGAAAGAGCAGAGTCATGGGGTTTAAGAACACTCGGTTATCTTCTTTCTAAAGGTCAAATTCAATCTAATGTTTGGAGCATTCTTTTGACGAGGCAGACCATGACTCCAATACGAATTAGTTGGTGGCAGGATCTGTAGTAAAGTTCCAGATCTCAAAGATAAGGAAACTGGTTTAAACCCGTTTCGCTTGAAAACAAAAGTCTCTTTCCTGTCAGAGAGATACTGATGTAATACAAGACAAAGGATCTAATTCAGCTTCGTCATCACGGTGATAACCGATTTGGTTATCACCATTTCTTATAAAGTGCATGGGGATCAAAAAACGATTTTGATGATTTTACTAAGATGACAGATTTCGGATTTCTTATGATAGAAAATACAGTGAATTTCCCATTGAATAACATGGGAAACTACGAAATTTAAGAAGCACGTTTTCGTTCAAGTAAAATATTTTAAAAGGTAATCAGTTGAAAACAGACAGGGTGTGTTTCTGAACAGATCATTATTTCCTAAAATCAAAACGAGTCACTTCGTTTTTCCTAACGTACGTTTCTGAAAGAAGTAAAAATAGTTTAGCTAGAAAATTGGAAAGAATTTTTTATGAATCCTAGACTGTTTATTTTTTTTATAACTAGAGGGGTCGTCAGTGAGAGCACTTATTCTCTTTACAAACTAAGAGAATGAAGTGTAGTCAGTTTGAAAAAATTTCAAACTCCCCTAAATTTAGCCTTTTGTCCTGGTTTCGACTCAATACTGTAAAGCATTGCTCTCAGACCAGTTGAATTCCTGGCCCTTAATGAAATACATTAAGCCTTTCCCTTAAAAATAAGCAATCTCTTCTTCAATACCAGACCCCCAATAAATTTCTTTAAGGGTTATTAATTCATCCTTTTACTTTTAAAACTTGAAATTCATTATTATTTAACTCCTTATAAAAATGAAACACATTCACCCTTTTACTTTAAAAAACTTGAAATAACTTCATACAAAAATGAAACCCATTCACTTTTTACTTTTAAAATTATAGAAAAATAGATGATACAGAACATAGGTTCACTTTCTCATTCACCTCCATGCAGCTCAAATAGTACTATTTAATTTTGTTTTGTGTATGCATGAGTGTGAATGAGAAAGTGAACCTATGTTCTGTATCATCTATTTTTCTATAATTTTAAAAGTAAAAAGTGAATGGGTTTCATTTTTGTATGAAGTTATTTCAAGTTTTTTAAAGTAAAAGGGTGAATGTGTTTCATTTTTATAAGGAGTTAAATAATAATGAATTTCAAGTTTTAAAAGTAAAAGGATGAATTAATAACCCTTAAAGAAATTTATTGGGGGTCTGGTATTGAAGAAGAGATTGCTTATTTTTAAGGGAAAGGCTTAATGTATTTCATTAAGGGCCAGGAATTCAACTGGTCTGAGAGCAATGCTTTACAGTATTGAGTCGAAACCAGGACAAAAGGCTAAATTTAGGAGAGTTTGAAATTTTTTTCAAACTGACTACACTTCATTCTCTTAGTTTGTAAAGAGAATAAGTGCTCTCACTGACGACCCCTCTAGTTATAAAAAAAAATAAACAGTCTAGGATTCATAAAAATTCTTTCCAATTTTCTAGCTAAACTATTTTTACTTCTTTCAGAAACGTACGTTAGGAAAACGAAGTGACTCGTTTTGATTTTAGGAAATAATGATCTGTTCAGAAACACACCCTGTCTGTTTTCAACTGATTACCTTTTAAAATATTTTACTTGAACGAAAACGTGCTTCTTAAATTTCGTAGTTTCCCATGTTATTCAATGGGAAATTCACTGTATTTTCTATCATAAGAAATCCGAAATCTGTCATCTTAGTAAAATCATCAAAATCGTTTTTTGATCCCCATGCACTTTTATAAGAAATGGTGATAACCAAATCGGTTATCACCGTGATGACGAAGCTGAATTAGATCCTTTGTCTTGTATTACATCAGTATCTCTCTGACAGGAAAGAGACTTTTGTTTTCAAGCGAAACGGGTTTAAAACCAGTTTCCTTATCTTTGAGATCTGGAACTTTACTACAGATCCTGCCACCAACTAATTCGTATTGGAGTCATGGTCTGCCTCGTCAAAAGAATGCTCCAAACATTAGATTGAATTTGACCTTTAGAAAGAAGATAACCGAGTGTTCTTAAACCCCATGACTCTGCTCTTTCCCTCTCAAGCAGTAAACAAGTGACGAACTCCAACCTCTTCTCAGTTTTGACTTAGAATAAGAGCTGTTCCTTCAGTTTGTCTTTAGTCTTCAAACGAGTCACTTCATTTTTGTCTGTTGCTTTGAGTGCTACCGATTCCATTTCCACGATGAAGCAAAGTGCTGAAATTTCTGCTACTCTCGCTAAGAAGGTATGTGAGTCCGTTCCCTTAAAGCCCAAATCGTGTGGAGAAGTTATCCTCCCAAGAATTTCTATGAAAAATCTTGCACCTCATCATTTTCATTTAGGTGAAAACACGTTTGCAAAAGTATGCGATTTTAACAACACGGTCCGAGTTCATATTCGAAGTTATAGGAAAGATGGGGAATCTTTCTACCCTTCTAAGAATGGAATAACAATGTCAGCTTCAACGTTCCGAAAATTCATGGGAAAATCACACTGGATTCAAGGCATGAATTGTGACATCTTGATTAATCGTGAACTTATTGTTTCCTGCTGTCCTTCCCTCTTAGATGCTTCTGGCAGTTACACGTTAGAAGTGCTTTCCCCCAGAATTCATGGTTTTCGTCGATTGAATCCTGTTCCGATAAAGCTGACTTGTCAACAATTTGGAACTCTTATTGATCAATGTGGAAAAATATGGGACAGCATTACTCAACTACTATTTGGACCTGTCTTTAGAAAGGCTGTTTTGCACCATCCAAGGACTTCTTCCCCTGTTGCTTCCATCTCAGATGAAGAGTTTTTCATCATGCTTGCTGACATGGTAAGGGATCGCCTTCAGGAACATGTCAATAACTTATATTATTGTATGGAGTGCCACCAACCCCCAAATCGCATATTCGCAAACATCACGGCCCACAGCTGTGCATATGCCACCCCCGAATCCAAGTGGCAAAAGTATTTCGATGATGCCGTTGCATTGCTTAACCCCAAGATTCTAGCAGAATCTTTTGTTGCAGTCACTGGAGACCATGTCCCGTCCAAAGCGTTCTTGGAAAGCATAATTGTAAAGAACTTGCTAGAGACTGTGAAGTCAATGTGCTGAGATATTAGCAGGTAAAAAAAAATTCCTTATACCGACCATGGAGCAGCTGTATGAAGGGGACCCAGAAAACAGTCCTTTTAGGACTGCTTTATTTATTTTTATTCATTTATATTTTTTCTGTATGAATGAGTTTCATTTTTTGTAATGAGTTAAATAATAATGAATTTCAAGTTTTTAAAAGTAAAAGTGTGAATGAATAACTCTTAAAGAAATTTATTGGGGATCTGGTATTGAAGAAGAGATTGCTTATTTTTAAGGGAAAGGCTTAATGTATTTCATTAAGGGCCAGGAATTCAACTGGTCTGAGAGCAATGCTTTACAGTATTGAGTCGAAACCAGGACAAAAGGCTAAATTTAGGGAGTTTGAATTTTTTTTCAAACTGACTACACTTCATTCTCTTAGTTTGAAAAGAGAATAAGTGCTCTCACTGAAGACCCCTCTAGCTATACGTAAATAAACAGTCTAGGATTCATAAAAATATATTTCCAATTTTCTACCTAAACTATTTTTACTTCTTTCAGAAACGCACATTAGGAAAAAAAAATAAACGAAGTGATTCGTTTTGATTTTAGGAAATAATGAACTGTTCAGAAACACACCCTGTCTGTTTTCAACTGATTCGAAAAAAGACTTTTAAAATATTTTACTTGAACGAAAACGTGCTTCTTAAATTTCGCAGTTTCCCATGTTATTCAATGGGAAATTCACTGTATTTTCTATCACAAGAAATCCGAAATCTGTCATCTTAGTAAAATCATCAAAATCGTTTTTGACCCTATGCACTTTTATAAGATTCCAAAGTGTATCTTAGAAAAACGAAGTGATTCGTTTTTGACACTAGGAAGGAATGTACTTTTCTGAAATGAACTTTGTAAAATTCTTTCAATTTACTCGATCCAAAACAGTCTTTTATGCATGCTAGTTTTCCCATGTTATTCTATGAGATTTTTATAATTACCAGAAAACGAAAATTTCCAAAATCATCCTCTTAGGCAATCAACAAAACCATTTTTCGTCTTACTTAGACTTTTTTCAATAAATAATTCTATTCAGTTGTAAAAATATAGAAATAGCTTATTGAAAATAAAAAAAATAAAAAAAAACGTAGATGTACGGTGTTAAGAGGAAAGTCGATATTCTTTATTCTTTAATTTTGGTATCATATTCCCGTATTCCTCTCATAAGAGGAAAAAAAATATTAAAGTGCGTCTCTTATTTTTTGAGTTCGTTTGATTCGGAGGCAAAAAATATATATATATATATATATATATATGAAAGAAATGTTTTCTCGACGAATGATTCAAACTCATTTCTGTTCGAAGTATAAGAAAATGAAATCTGACATCATAGCAATGAATGCGTAAACACTTTCATTGAAACGATAGTAAATCATCTCGATTATGGCTTCTTTCATGACAATGAAAATTTTCGTAATGAAAGACTTGAAAGTACTTCGAAAGCCTAAAAGAGTTCTACTCTCTTAATAAATTAAAATTGAATAAATGCTTCTGTTTCTCAGTAAAGAACTGGAGGGACATGGAATCTGACAATAGTAAAGTGAGAACGAAGATTTTAAAGCAGTTCATGAAAAAAAGGCCATGGTATATTCAGTAAAGAAATGTCATAGAGTAGAGAGAGTGTGAACAATCTATCCGTCTTTAGGTTGAGCTTTCACTTATAGGGCTTCTTTATTCATATTGAAATATAAAGATGCATTTCCTTTAACTGGAAATGGACTAAGATATACATATATTTCCCCAGCTTGGAAGAATATACCTTTACATTAAATATATCTCTTTTTTGGATAGTAAATGTATACAACTCTGAATATCAAACATAATAAAAAAAATAATGTTTATGGGAAGAACGGAATTAGTCGCTTTGCCTCTAGAATGAATGTTTTTTCGGACGAGACAGAAAAAATATTCAGCCCAAAGAATACAAATTTTATCGAAAGAAAAAGGTTTTAGATTGTATGTCTTGACATTGAATGCTTTCCTGTCGAGGCAGTCCACGAAAAGTATGGCTAACTACGAAAGAATAAAAAAAATGTATATTTGACATACATGCAAGCTTTGAGGAATATTTTTAAGCTAGTTGGAAAATATGCTATATAAGGAAACCAAAATCTGACGATTTGTTGCATCTAAAATAATCGTTTGCTGAAATGAAATGGAAAAAAAAAAGATAGTCTGAATAAAAGGCCTCATAAGTTTGTCCAAGAAAAAAGAATCCTGACCTATTGAGAAGTTTAATGAAATTTCAAAGATAGAGGAAGAAAAATATCGGAAATTGGGAAGCTATAAGGAAATAAAGACCGAAAATATTGTTTGAGCAGAATTTTAACTGGGAAAGATCTGTAGAGTTCTTGAACATACGAAAAAAATTACGAGAAAATATTATTGCAGGGGTGAAAGACTCAGAATTAACATGAAGTCTATGTCCAGTAATTACTGCGAACAAGAACGAAATAATTTCTAAAGAAGCATTTCCTCGTCTCATGGTCTGAAATAAAATTGAATGGAGGAAAAAGAAAAGTTCCCCAGAAAATTCATTACATCTACACGAAAAAACTCCCTCAAAACATACAAAAAATATATAAAAACACATGAAGAAATAACGTAAAAGTAATTTAAAAATATATATATAGGGAATACGTAGTACACGAAAACCATTTGACCCCCTGACTATTTTTGGAAACCAAATCATCGTGAGTTAGAACCTCGCTAAGACCTTAGGAGCATTTTTATTCCCTTGGAAAGAAAATTCCCCAGCATCGTTACGTAAAAATTTCCTCCGGGGGAAAAATAGTATTGAAGAGGGGGTGGGGGGAATCTTGCTTGCAAACCACAGGAATAAATGCAAAAACTCCCAACGGACCCCACTCAGTCGTTGCCATCCCTCAAAATCAAAGATCCAGAAGAAACAAGAAGGACAATTATCTAAAGTCAATACCGCAGCACGTTAGGCTGTAAATAGCATCCTTTTAGTCATAGACTACTTTAAACTTTGTAATCTTTCTAACTATTCACAACAACGAACAAAGGGAAAATGTGACTAATCTTATGTCAATATGCTGACAAGCAAAAGGAAATCCTTCAGCATCTGACTGAGATTAGGTTAATGAGGGAACACGCGGGACTAATATTCAGCTCAAAGAATACAAATTTTATCGAAAGAAAAAAGGTTTTAGATTGTATGTCTTGACATTGAATGCTTTCCTGTCAAGGCAGTCCACGAAAAGTATGGCTAACTACGAAAGAATAAAAAAAAATGTATATTTGACATACATGCAAGCTTTGAGGAATATTTTTAAGCAAGTTGGAAAATATGCTATATAAGGAAACCAAAATCTGACGATTTGTTGCATCTAAAATAATCGTTTGCTGAAATGAAATGAAAAAAAAAAAAGATAGTGTGAATAAAAGGACTCATAAGTTTGTCCAAGAAAAAAAGAATCCTGACCTATTGAGAAGTTTAATGAAATTTCAAAGATAGAGGAAGAAAAATATCGGAAATTGGGAAGCTATAAGGAAATAAAGACCGAAAATATTGTTTGAGCAGAATTTTAACTGGGAAAGATCTGTAGAGTTCTTGAACATACGAAAAATTACGAGAAAATATTATTGCAGGGGTTAAAGACTCAGAATTAACATGAAGTCTATGTCCAGTAATTACTGCGAACAAGAACGAAATAATTTCTAAAGAAGCATTTCCTCGTCTCATGGTCTGAAATAAAATTGAATGGAGGAAAAAGAAAAGTTCCCCAGAAAATTCATTACATCTACACGAAAAAACTCCCTCAAAACATACAAAAAATATATAAAAACACATGAAGAAATAACGTAAAAGTAATTTAAAAATATATATATAGGGAATACGTAGTACACGAAAACCATTTGACCCCCTGACTATTTTTGGAAACCAAATCATCGTCAGTTAGAACCTCGCTAAGACCTTAGGAGCATTTTTATTCCCTTGGAAAGAAAATTCCCAGCATCGTTACGCAAACATTTCCTGCGGGGGAAAAATAGTATTGAAGAGGGGGAAATCTTGCTTGCAAAACACAGGAATAAATGCAGAAATTCCCAACGGACCCCACTCAGTCGTTGCCATCCCTCAAAATCAAAGATCCATCGAAATAATAAAGTTCCAAGAAGCATCATCATATCTAACACCTACGCAGTGCCCTTTCCCCACTCGGTCGTTGCCATCCCCAATCAAAGATCCCCCAAAATCGTTGCAAACAAATCCATCAAATCAAGCATCGAAGACATCGCTAGCAAGAGCACCGGAGTTGGCATCCAACACCTTCCCACTCGGCCGTTGCCATCCCTCAAAATCAAAGATCAATCGAAAGTTCCAAGAAGCACCGCTAGGGGGCAGCACATCGAGTTGACATCCCCCTATATCCAACCCCTTTCCCACTCGGGCGTTGCCATCCCTCAAAATCAAAGATCAATCGAAAGTTCCAAGAAGCACCGCTAGGGGGCAACACATCGAGTTGCCATCCCCCTATATCCAACCCCTTTCCCACTCGGCCGTTGCCATCCCTCAAAATCAAAGATCAATCGAAAGTTCCAAGAAGCACCGCTAGGGGGCAGCACATCGAGTTGACATCCCCCCCTATATCCAACCCCTTTCCCACTCGGGCGTTGCCATCCCTCAAAATCAAAGATCAATCGAAAGTTCCAAGAAGCACCGCTAGGGGGCAACACATCGAGTTGCCATCCCCCTATATCCAACCCCTTTCCCACTCGGGCGTTGCCATCCCTCAAAATCAAAGATCAATCGAAAGTTCCAAGAAGCACCGCTAGGGGGCAACACATCGAGTTGCCATCCCCCTATATCCAACCCCTTTCCCACTCGGACGTTGCCATCCCTCAAAATCAAAGATCAATCGAAAGTTCCAAGAAGCACCGCTAGGGGGCAACACATCGAGTTGCCATCCCCCTATATCCAACCCCTTTCTCACTCGGGCGTTGCCATCTCTCAAAATCAAACATTTATGAACAAAAATAAGATATCATAATAACATTTCTTGAGATGAGGACATGACCGTATTATTCGAGAAAAAAAAGAGAAATGATTAATTAATACTTACCCCACATAATTTTCATTAGGGAAGACACATGAGGAATTCATGAAAATTAATTGAAAAAAAATACATCAACAAATTACGAGGGAAAAAACGTTTTACATAACAATAACCTAAGGGGATGGGGTCGAGAGAGGGGAAAATAAATAAAGAAACAACCTTCATTAAATTAAAAAAAAAAAGGAATAAGCCTTCATTGATTTCCCCCCAAAATTCGACAAAGTCCAATAAATACTATTATCTTCGGAGATAAGCACACCCTTCGGTCGAGGGGGAAAAATTGCAGCGGGGAATTGGAGGCTGCTACTGACCACGCCCCCTCCGTTCGCTCGGCTGCAGCTTGCTCCGGCTGGCTCCGGCTGCTCCGGCCGACACCTAATGTTAAGTCTATGGCTCCGGTTTTAGCCAGAATCGGTCCTTTTCTACTACTTACGTCCATCTGATGGATTTTTATTCACGTGTGAACTCCTTTCTTGATATTTCTTAACAAGACTAAATTGGCGAAGTAAGTGCATCCTGGTGGATTTTTATACACGCGTTAACTTCTTTGTTAATACTACCCACTTCAGGTCTGAACTGGCATTGTAAGTGCTTTCTGGTGGACTTTTATACACGTGTCAACTCTTTCGTTGTTACTTTTCACTTCAGGACTAACTCGACATAGTTGGTGCATCCCAGTGAACACTGAAGAGCAATTGAATTAGAGATACCTGTCTAGCAACGTGTAGCACCACCTTTCGCCCTGATGACGGCGGCGATTCGTCTCGGCATGGACTCGACAAGATACCGGAAGCGTTGGGAAGCCACCCAGGTAGCAATATTATGTTGGACGAACCGTGGGCTTTCAATGGTTGGCTCAGCGACTCGGCGACTCGGCGGCCAACAATTGGATATGTGTTGGTTCAACGGTTTGACCTACATTGGAAAACTGTTGCAAACAGTTTTTCAATGTGATCATGTGTTCTTGGACAACCATGGTTGGCCATGTGTTGTTGGACAACCATCGGACAACCACTAAGTGGTCATTTGTTGATAAATGGTTGGTCATGTGTAGTTGGAAAAAACTGTTGGCCAATCTTCGATAAATAACACAACCTTCGTCCAACGCTGCCGACGCAAAAATATCATTGGGCCAACCGTTGGCCAATGTCAGTGTGCTACTGGGGCATACGAATCCACGACCCCGGAACAAGCTCCCACAGTTCACGAAGATTTGATGGAGGGGGCCAGAGCCTAGAACATCTCTCTCGATGGCATCCCAGATGTACTCGATGGGATAGAGGTCAGGTGACCTAGCAGGCCAAGGAAGCGAGGTCACGTCGGCGGAGTGTTCATCCAACCATTCGGATACAATTCAGGAGCGATGGCAAGGTGCATTGTCTTATTGCAGGATGAGGTCCCCAGTGGGATGTTGAAGACGCACAAACGGGAGCAAATGGTTGTCCAGGATATTCCTGGTAACGTTGACCTGTGAGGGACGATGTCACACGTAACATGGGTCCCATTGCAGTCCACGCAAACAGTCCCCAGACGAGAATGCCACCCCCACTAGCTTGAAGAGTACCCTGTTGGCAGGAAGGATCCATCGCTTCATGTGGTTTGCCCGGTACTCGTATCCTGCCGTCCGCATGTACCAACGTGAATCTCGACTCCTCAGTCCAGGCAACATTTTCCCACATGTCTAGGGTCCAGTGGCGATGCTCCCGCGCTCATGCTAATCTTTGCACCCTGTGATGTGCGGTCAGCAGCGGTACCCTCGTGGGACGATGGATTATGTACCCCATAACGAGGAGATGGTTCTGGATGGTGTGGCTGCTTACACGTTTTTGTGCACCAGCGTTAAATTGCCGAGTGATTTCTTGAACTGTGGACCGTCTATCCGCTGTTACAATGCAAGCTAGCCGACGATGACTCCGCTCATCCACACGCTGTTGTCCACGGCAGTTGGCCCTTGCAGGGATGGTTTTACCGGATTTGATATATTCACGGTGCACCCGTGACACAGTGGCTCGTGAAAATCCCAGTGCCAGCACGACTTCCGAGATATAGTGACCCATTCGTCGGGCCCCGACAATTTTCCCACGATCAAATGTGCTTAGATCCTTCGTCTTACCCATATTGCGTCCGACTCTTACTTATTCCCGTCGCATGACTCCTTATATTGTCGGATCGCTGCATACGTCATGTCGTTTCCGTTTACAGGGCCGCCCACAGCGCCACATTTGCATAACGCCAGCTGTCTCTAATTCAATTGCTCTTCAGTGTATTTCTATACACGTGCTAACTCTACCGTTGTTACTACCCACTTCAGGACTAAACCGGCATAGTGTGTCTCAATGGAAATTTTATAGATGTATTAACTCCTCCGTTAATACTGTCCATTTTGGGAATTAGCGCGTATACGAGTGCATCCTGGTAGATTTTTATACACGCGTTACCTCCTTCGTTGATGTTACCCACTTCAGGACTTATTAAGTCTTCACATTAAGCGCATACCGATGGATTTTTTATACACGTGTTAACTTCTTAATTGATACCAAACACTTCAGCACTAAATCGACATAGTAAGTGCATCTTTGTGGATTTTGTTACATGTGTTATCTCCTTCATTAATACTTTTTACTTCAGGACTAAATTAAAATAATCGGTGTATCCCGATGTATTAACTCCCACTAGTTTCATTTGCACCTAGTCAAACTACAACTCTCTTTGTTTCGAAAAAGGCTGTCTCTCCTAAGTCCAAAAGTATTTCTCAATTCTTCTTGCAAGTTATAAGATAATAATTTACTATAAATTATTAGTGCTCAACAATTATTGAGAAACAAAACACTCAATACCATCGACAAAAACGAAGGGAGATTAAATAATCTCCGTTGATTATTGTCTTTCGAGAGCACATTTTCTCAAAGACTTTCTATCGAAAAACCTTAAGTGAATTCTTTGCTGGTAGCAAGAAAATTAAATTTAAATAACTTTGTATTTTATCTGCGGAGCTGAATTAGAAGATTGCATGAATATTTATTCGAACCTTTAAATTTCTGGGAAGGGAAAATACGGCAAAACAGTGGCGTGCTGCACTTTAATAGGAGTCATTATCCATCTGATAACGTTGTCCTTATGCAGATGGGTAACAATCCTTTGAGAGATTTGAAATACCAATTGCTACCACTTCTGATTATTAGTTTTAGACTTTACTTACAAATAGCGTCGGATCTACTACGCGAAGAATAATCTTGCGTCACTGTAGTATAAGTTCCTTTCTCTCTCTCTCTTCTTTTTATTCCAGACCGAGTGAAAAATGAGTTATCCTTCGATTTGTACCGGCGTGAATCAGCAGCAGTCAGTTTTCAAGGAGATTGCCCCTATCAGTGCATCTTCTACTCAATGGAGTGCAGGGGTGAAGTGTATTGAAGAGCCAGAGCAATCCCTCAACGTCCAGAAAAGAACAGCAGCATCAGGAGCCCGTCAAGTGATTACTGAAAAGTGAAGTCACCGAGGAAGAGGCAGAAGAAAATTCCGAAGATCGCGGGGGTGCTCCACGAAATTTGCTTCTTCTTCTTAATCCAGAAGCTCCTTCCAAAGGCTAACGACTTTTAGAGTAACTGAAGTTGCACTCGATTTGTATTTGCTCCTCGACTTTATTTTTTTTTCTTTTTATTTCTTGGAGCTCCTTTTTTATTATCTGTTTCCCCTTATTTCTTTCGTTTGCTTTTTGAAATGAGAAATTAAGTGTGGCGCTTTCTCGAACCTAGTCCGTTTCCCTTTCCTTCATGTACTAAACCGAAATTATAACTTTCACTATAAATGTGGGTGAATCTGTATCACGTACTCGTTAACTGAATGTTACCCATTCCTCTCTTTCGTATTTTTCTAAAAGACAATTAATCGTAAAAGAGCAGGCTGTTTGCTGAGTGATCATGCTTTCTGAACGCGAAATTCTACGAAATAGCTTTGATCGAAATAGCTTTGATCGAAATAGCTTTGATGTATGTAGTTAACGGCTGTATACCTGAGAAAAAATGCTAGAGTATCTCGGATTTATTGGCGTACCAGGAATATGGCAAAGTGATCTGATAAACAACGATGTGGGGGCACTGTACATCTACTTCTCTCATAAGGCGATAGACTGCTGTTAACTGGCAAATATATCCACGATGAATGTAAGATTTGACTTGAACTTACAGCAATTATCGTATCGTATCGTATCCTTCTGTGCGAAACAACTGAAATGAATTAGGTTGCAAATTGAACGAATTGCTCTAATCATTAAAAATAATTCAGGTTGATTATTTTGTGTTGTCGCAAATGGGGAAATAGCGGAATTTTTAAGGGTTATTTAGAATAAGAATGATAATCATTTAGCTTTTTCGAAGTTAAGATGACTAAATTTTAGCTTCCTTTGTTCAACGAAAACCTAAATTCTATCTTTCTCGAGAAGATTTTTCAGTGGAAAAAATGTGACTATTCAACGGAAACATTCAGACCGAAAATGAGCAAAATACTCTTTCATAACAAATAATTTTTTGATATGATACTACGTGCGTACGCCATTTGAATGAAATGATAGTTCTTCTACACCTATAACTTTAATTTCATTTCATTTATTTCGTTATGGGGTTACATTTGACTATATTGCATTTCAAAATTAATTTTATAACATGTAATATTAAGGAAAACAACATACATAATGTGAACACTTATGTACAGGGTAACCACAAAACAGGAAATTGAGTAAAAGGCTATAAACTGCATGTATAGCCTGAGTGAATCCCAATTCCCCTAAAATGCGTAGTCAAGTCAAAGTTCTGCACATATAAAATTTACTCATATGTGGTCTGATTAATAAATTTTACCGTAGAATTTTATATTTTAATTTGTTAGCAAATATTTTTTTAGTTGCTTTCGAAAATAATTATAATTATTAATATGTGTTAATTGACAAGGTAGGTTATTCCATAACATCAATCCCTGGTAATCAATAAATCTTTTTTGGGTTAAAGTGTTAGGCATTGGTAACAAAAATGCATTTCTATCTCTTGTTTGATAGTCGTTACCTACAGTGTTCAGTTGAATTAAATGTTGATACCTATTCTCTTTTATCCTTTTATACATGAATCCTAATAATCTAAATTGCCATAATTTCTCAATATCTAAAAATCCATAAGAATTTATCCGTACCCCCATATTCAAGTTAATTCCCCTAAAGTTATTTAAAATTATGACCATCCTATTTTGTAATGATTGTAATTTATATAAATTAGTCTTAGTAGTTTGCCCCCATACTAATAAACAGTTAGTCAAGCATGGAGAAATCAGACTGTAGTACAACATTTTTAATGTTTTAATTGTTAAATTATTTGAAATTCTCGTAATTAAACCCAATATCCCCGAAATTTTGTTTACAATATTTTGAATATTTATATTCCATTTTAGATTATCCTCGATTATTATTCTCAAATATTTAATATTATTTACTATTTCAAGGGTACACTTCTCCACACAAATAGATGGTGGCTCAACAATCTGTCTATCCCCCTGTTTAAAAATCATAATTTTAGTTTTTTCAATATTTAAACACAGAAAATTTGTGTCCAGCCATTCCATCAATTTTTCAATAAATTTATTACATTTTATTTTTGCCTCATTTATATCTGCACCCGTAATCAGAACCGTGGTATCATCCGCAAATAAAATAAAATCCCCATTAGGTTCAATGTTAAAAATGTCATTTATATAAATTAAAAAAAGTAATGGTCCCAGGACTGAACCCTGCGGCACTCCCATTTCATTAAGCAACCCGTGCGATTTCATTTTATTAATCTGCACATACTGTTTCCTGTTATGTAAATATTCCTCTAATAAATTGTAATATTGATTTCTTATTCCATTATCATTAAGCTTATCCAAAAGTATTCCATGATCGACCGTATCAAATGCCTTTGTAAGGTCCAAGAATATCGCAATGGTTACTAATCCCCTTTTTTACGCTTTCCAACCGTAGGTTGAAGAAGCGGATATGCTCCAGCTTTTTCCGTCCGTCTGTCCGTCCGTCTGTCTGTCGGCACGATAACTCACGTTAAAATGGTTCGATTTCGATGAAATTTTACTATGTGGTAGGTAACCACCAGGGGACGAACCCTATTGAAAATGGGTGAAGTGGGGTCAAAGGTCAGGACACTGGAGTGGGATCCATTCCATTGCCCTTGTGCATCATAACTTACCAAAAAATGTTCCGATTGCGACAAAACGTTATCATGATGTTCCGGAGGTATAGTGAACCGGTTCTGTTGAATATCAACGAAATGGGGTCAAAGGGTATTGTACAAAAACAAGGTTTATTCCACAGCCATTATTCTCATAACTTGCGTAAAACTGCTTCTATTGCGACAAAACTTTAGTATGTTATTCTTGAGGTGTACTGAACTGGTTCTGTGGAATATCATCGAAATGGGGTCAAAGGTCAGGACACAGGAGCGATATTTATTCCACAGCCATTATCGTCATAACTTGAGTAATAATTTCTGGTATGTTGGAAAGCGTATCATAATCAATGCATTGCATGATTTTACTAACTTGTTCTATTATTAATTATGATATTCTGAAATGTTAAAATGGCTATTTCTGTTGGTTTTTCCTTTTGAAACCCATACTGATTTTTATTGATAACATTATATTTCTCAAAAAAGATTCCTAAACTCGTATATAATAGTTTTTCCAAAACCTTAGCAAAAAAAGATAAGTTGGACGGAACATAAGGAACATAACACGAAGTATATACACACACAAACAGAAGGAACATAGTACAAAGTACATACGGACACAATCTGTTGTTCGATATACACTTTTACTGATTTATTTTTCAATGTATAAATATCATTTAAGAGTACACCAAATTATGCAAGTTCAAAAACGCTTATAGCGTAATATAAATCCGTTTATTCAGTGCCATAATATGTTATTACCGGGGGTGCGAATTCATTGCACTATCAGATAATTGACCAAATCAGATAAACAAAAGGGGAAGCATACTTTTGACCCACAAGCAAAGACTATAATTTAAATAATTAACATAAATCATATTGAAAATGATTATTGACTAACTTAAATAAGGGTGGGCTGGATTTTGTGCTATTTAGCATTCCTAACTCACCAGGCAGTACTATGTTTGGGCCAATTAGAGTTCCTGATGTGAAATATTGGAGGTGCTCAGAAGTGTCTTGCTTGGGTATAGATAATAAAACGTCATGCAAGCCTACTTACTGGAAAGAAGCATTACAGTTTTTCAGCAGCATTTGTGATTGATGCACTGCTCAATCTACACAGTCATATCAGAATAATATGACCACCTACCTAATAATGGGAATAACCACCCTTGGCCCAGATGATAACAGTGATACGGCGTGGCATGGACGCAATGAGTCCCTGGAAGGTTGCCCGAGGTACACGCGCTTATTGGGTCTGCATCAGCGCACGGAGGTCTCGGAGATGACGTAGTTGTGGGTCAGCACGTCAAACCTGTCTATCCAAATAGTCCCAGAAGTGCTCTATGGGATTGAGGTCGGGCGTTTCGCCGGCCAAGGGAGAACGGAGACATCGCTATCGTGTTCCTGGGACCAGTCACGCACCTCCTTAGCGACGTGGCAGGGCACATTGACTGTTCTGTTGTTAGAAACCATCACCACCAGGGTAAACGCCCAATATGAAGGGATGCATGTGGTCAGTGAGGACAGACAGGTAGCCATTGGCGTCCAGGGACCTATCTAGTGGTACCAGCAGTCTCAGATCATTCCAGGAAAACATCCCACAGACATGCACATTGCCACTACCTCCGGGCTGTACTTGACCGACAAGCGTGTCCGGGTGTTGGTTATTGTATGTCTGACGCTCTATCCGCCACCGCCTGTCACGTCTGTGGAGTAGAAACCTCTATTCGTCGGAGAAAGCAACCTTTTTGTACTCTTCCACTTTCCAATGACAGTAGCCCCATACGAACTGCAGGCGTCGTCGTTGCCGATGGACCTGGGTTAACATGGGCGTCTTGATGCGGCGTCGACTCCAAAATCCCATGCGTAACAGGATTCGCCCTTCTGTTATCGGGAACACGCACCTGGGTGCCCCAACGTTCGTTTGCGTGGTCAATTGCTGCACAGTTACGCGTCGATTGCCCTTTAGCAGTCGATGGAGCCGACGTTCTCCTTTGGAGCTCCACGGTTATGACGTCATGAGGTACTCGGTGTGCCAGCGGTCCATTCTTGGTACACCCTTACTGCAGCACCTCGCGAACAGCCCACGAAGTCTGCTGTTTCTGAGATGATTCCACCCTTGGCGCGGTAGCCGATTATCATTCCTTTTTGAACGTCCGTCAAATCACTACCACTGCCCATTGTGCTCACGCTACGCAATGTGGCTCATCTGTCCTGGCCGATTGCTTATATTTCCATGGGGTCGATCTTGTCACGTGCACGTGACAGGCAAGCGGAAGTAGGGTCTAGGGACTCCATATGGAAGTGAAAGTAGGGTCACGTGCACTACCATATTTCCGCTTCTACTTTACAATGGAAGCGGAAGTACGGTCTAGCGACTCCAGATGGGATGGAGTCAAGACCCTACTTCTATATTCTACGTCCGCTTCCATATCCTGACCAAAAGCCTATGCAGGCAAAGCTGGCTTGGAGTCTAAACCTTCACTTTGGATGGAAGTTCTACATGAATGGTTAAGTCAGAGGTCTGTGGTGATGATCGCTCCGCTGGTCAGCGGATGGAAGTTTCGTTCCAAGTTCAACTTGTGGCGATTGCAACCATATCTTTGAATGCCTTCCCGGAGGAAGTCTCTGACGCACACGACGTTCAAGTGATATTTCTCTCTCACTCTTTTGCGAACTTTCGGTTTCCGTCCATTTATTTCATTTTGACGCTGTTTCTGCTTTATCTGACTGGGCGAATCTCAGCGGTGTTTCTGTTTTTGGTATTTCACCACCCAGGTCGTATGCTTTCAGGCCAGGATATGCAGTCTCGAAGCTGCAGATCTTTCTCGAATGCATTCTGAATTGAGGATATGCGTGATCCCTCTTTTTGTATGTCTGCTCTCCGAGACGGTACCGGACATCGCAGCCCTTTCTCTCGCTATTCACCTTTTTTCGATCTCTGCCCAGTCTGTTAAATAAACCCTCGAGAGTTAAATTATGACAGTTTAACCATCACTTGACTGTTTATGACGCTGTTCTGGCTCCTCAACAGAATTTCGGACGCATTTTGTTCTGGTCGCGGGCCCTAAATTAGGGAATTCCGTTCGAAGGATGTGTTTTCTGCTTTAAACTTTGCGTTCTTAGGAATCGCCTCAAAATGCCATTATCTACAAATAATATTCGCAATGATATAAAAGTAGCCAAGCTTTCGCTCTCCCCTGAGAAGCTTTTTCAAAGCATTGGTCAGACTAGTGCTTCCAGTGGAGAGTGAAAGCTTAGCTACTTACATATCTTGTATTACCTTACTGAACAAACGGATTTATAACACGCTATAAGCGTCTGGAATTCTTTAATATATTCGTCCAAAAGCACGACACACTTCTGCCGAGTTTGAAGAAGTTTGTTAAAGCCGTTACGATAAAACTCCACTCTTTGTTCTAGTGGCCATGCCTGTTTTTTCTGGTGGTTTAACGATCACTCTGAGAAGCTCAATAGGCTATAAGCAATCACCCTTCTCTAATGTAAAACTGTGACAGTGAATGGCCCAATGGTCAACGTTCGTGACTGCCACCGAAAAGTCTCAGGATATTTAGTGGTTTGAGCGTTCGTACCCAGGCAGGTACGAAAGCTCAAACCACTCAATATCCGCCATGCGTTGGATGGGAACCTTAAGCTGTCTGACCCCGAATACTGTCCCCTGGTTATAAATAAGGGCGTCATCCTCCCCTTTTCTACTTCACTTCCGTGTGGTTTTCCTGTCGGGCACTCTAGCCCAAATGTCATAGCTCCGTACTTCTAAGTGTTGTTTAAGACTTCGGTCAGACACTCCCTTCCTAAAGTCCTCTACATAAATCTATCCCTAACGTAGGACCATTGGTTCCAGGAAGGGAAGACAGCCAGTATCGTAAGAAAAACACACCATCAAAGCCTTGCCCGGGATTAGAGCCCGGACCCACTTAGATAAACGGTCAAGAACCAGCACTTAGACCACTGCGCCACCGGAGGTGCTGCCATGTCTTGAGAGTCGTAACCTATTTCAGTGTTCAGAGAGATTTCCTGAAGTTATAGATAGAGATGGAATGGAAAGGCGCCTAATCTGGTCTCAGTGGTGGATATTGGAGAACGATGAGATCGTGCTCCTTAGTCACTGTCACTGCATTACTGCGATGCCCAAAATTTTCCTTTCTGTGCATTCTCAATATTTTTTTTATTTCTTCAAATTATGGAGCATTTTGAAGTGTCGGTCTAAATTTATTGCCGACGTACCACGAAGGAATTCTGGCTAAATGGCACTACTTTCATCTCAAAACTTTGTTTTGTGATTTTTCTTGACGACGCTTGTGCTTTGAACGTTACTGAACCTTTGACGACAGCAAACACCACACTGAGTGCTGTTTTCAAGTTCGAAATGTGAAATTACCTTCCATTTCCGAAAACAGCGTTTAGCAGACAATTATCAACTTATATTTATAACCTAACAATAGCTGCTGGTAAATTTCAAGTTTTTGGGCTTTAATCTTACGAAGGTGTGAGCATGGGAAATACCCGTTTTCCACAAAATTCTTGTTTTCAAAGAAGCCAAAAGTGTGACTCATAGGTTCTAGTGAAATACCAAGTTTATATACTGAGTGGCCACTTTATTATGACCACCTGACAGTTTTAAGCAAATGAGCTATGGCTGCACGCTGTTGCCACCAGAGGGAGAGGCTAGTATAAAAAAGGGAAAGCTTAGTGCTTGCGACAGTAGTAGAAGTGAGTTTTGGGTGACGAGATGGGTAAAAAATGCGATTTGACGGACTTTCAACGTGGGATGATTGTATGAGCTCGGAGCCATGGAGCGAGTATCACCGAAACCGCCGCATTCGTGAAATGTTCCAGAGAAGCTGTTGTTAAATTGTTTAAATACTGAACTGTCAGCCAAAAAACTGGGTCTCTACTTGCAACGTATGGTCGTCATCGACTAGTGACTGTTTGGGCGGAACGGAGACTGTCCAGACTGGTAACAGAAAAACAGAAGAACAACAGTGCTGCAAATTACAGACCATCTTAATCAAGGATCCCCTCAAATGATCTTTGCATGCACTGTTAGCCGTACACTACATTGAATGGGATATAGCAACCAAAGCCCTGTTCGAACACCTTTGCTGTCTGCAGTTAACAATAGAAAACGTCTCCAGTTCGCACAGGAGCACAATGATTGGATAGTCGATAATTGGAAACAAATTTTGTGGTCCGATGAAACACGTTTTCAGTTGCATCATGCCGATGGCCGAGTGAGAATTTGGTGGAAACAGCACGAAAACATGGACCCCAAATGCATTGCTACAACCCTTCAAGCTGGTGGAGGCAACGTTATGGTTTGGGGAATGTTTTCCTGGAATGCTTTGGGTCATTTAATTCGTGTTGATCAACGTCTGACTGGCACATCATGTCTAAACATCGTTGCGGACCAAGTGCATCCTGTCATGTGGATGGTTTATCCCAATGGCGATGGCACCTTCAACAAGATAATGCGTCCTGCCATAGTGCTCGTGTTGTACAGGATTGGTTTCAGGAACATGCCGGTGAGTTTACTTTGCTTAGGTGGCCCCCACAATCTCCAGATTTCAACCCCATTGAGAATTTGTGAGAGGAAGTTGAACGAGCCAATAGACAGCTGGATCCACAACCCTGCAATCTCACACTCTTGGAAAGTGCTATTCATCAAGCATAGTCTCAGATTCCACAAACCACCTGTCAACATCTCGTGGAGTCCATGCCATGAAGAATCGACGCAGTATTAAAGGCAAATGGTGGCCCAACGAAGTAGTGAGGGGGTGGTCATAATAAAGTGGCCACTCGCTGTATATATGTCAGCAATTTCCTTCTCAGTAATCCATCACTTTCCTTTAATCACGTTATCAACCTGCTAATCGTTCTTAAGAAACTCGTCCTCAATTTTTCCCATGTCTTCCAGATACGATTATAGAAATTTTTCGAAACTGGCTACCTTACTTCAAAGGGCTGGGATATGTGAATAATAGCTTCTGTACATGTCGTCATCCATATCACAAAGGATATAAAATCATTAACTGCGTCAGGTCGAACTGTTTTCATCATATAACACCCATACAGATGCAGAATGAGTTCGTCTCAGGTGCTGTGAATGGTACGATGCCATCGTCATGTTAAATTGGTATATGAATCAATAATCAACCCTAAATCAATACGCCGTAAAAAAAAATAATAATAATAGAGGTATAAAGACGATCTACTTTCTATTCTTCGTGAATGACATTGACAGTTCAAATTGTAGGAAGATGAAAATGTTAACAGCAGCCAATATTTCGATTAGGGGGTGAGGTTAACGACCACAGTGAACAACTCGATCAGCTATAAGTAGTTACCGATCCCCAATTCAGGGCCACTGGTTCCAGGAAAGGGAGAGCGCCAGTCCCGTAGTATTTTGAGTGTATCGATTCTCTTCAACACATTATGCCCCCCACCCCTCCGGTGGCGCAGTAGTCTAAGCCATGGCTTCTAATCATTCGTCCGAGATGGGTCAGGGTTCGAATTCCGGTGAGGCATGGATGCTGTGTTTGTTTTACGGTACTGGCTCTCTCCCTTCCCTGGAACCAGTGACCCTAAATTAGGGACGGGCGACTGCTTATAGCCCATTGAGTTGCTCACGGTGGTCGTTAAACCTTCAATCAAACAACAACAACAAAAAAACGCATTACGAATGTATCAACTTCTTTACATTTCCAATGCATAAACTCTTATTCACATTTCGAGTGAAACAATTTATCTTCAAAGTATTTCGGATGCATTACCTTCTTCTCACCAGATTTCGAATGCATCACCTAAATTTCACTACGTTCCGAATGCATCACATTTCCAACGAATCTACTTTCCCATACGGCATCTGGTATGCATCGGCATTTCACATGAGTCAAATTCCTTTAAACACATCTTAAATGTATGGTCCTCTTTCACCACATTCCAGTGAATAAAATTCTTTTCTTCGCATTTCGAATGCACCGCGAGCATACCAGTCACAGAGAAGAAAACCGAATCTTCAATCCTGTTTTATTTTTCTTTCTTACTCTTCGTCTTACTTTCTTCGTTTCAGTCATTTTCTTTTTTAAGTGGCTGATTTTTTTCTTTCCGCAGCTCAGCTTTAAGAGTTTAGATATTACTAGTTTGCTCTGCATCGCAACTGAGCAACCATCTTTTTTTGCTGATTCTTTGTCAAACAATCATACGCAAAACTACAATATCTCTAAAGCCAGCTCTTGTAATTTTATTTGAATATGGCAAAAAAGAGGCGACAGCAATATGATTTCAAAACTTCTTTGTTTGGCGGTTTAACGACCACCGTGAGCAACTCAGTGGGATACAAGTTGTCGCCCTCCCTAATTTAGGACCATTGGTTCCAGGGAAGGGAGAGAGTCAGTGCCGTAAGACAAACCCAGCATGCATGTTTCAGTGGGATTTGAGCCCAGACCCACCTTGGACCAACAACCAGCACTTAGACCACTGCGCCACCAGGGAGACAATTTTAAATTAACCAGCGGAATTATTTACTGCAAAAGACTTGAAAAACTAAAAAAAGATTAGTGAAAAATATATAATCAGGATATATATACACTAAAGAGCAATTAAATTAGAGATACCTGTCTAGTAACGTGTAGCACCACCTTTCGCCCTGATGACGGCGGCCATTCGTCTCGGCATGGACTCGACAAGACACCGGAAGCGTTGGGAAGATATACGGATCCACGATCCCTGAACAAACTCCCACAGTTCACGAAGATTTGATGGAGGGGGTCAGAGCCTCGAACATCTCTCTCAATGGCATCCCAGATGTGCTCGATGGGATTGAGGTCAGGTGACCTAGCTGGCCCAGGAAGCGAGGTCACGTCGGTGGAGTGTTTATCCGACCATTCGGATACAATTCAGGAGTGATGGCAAGGTGCATTGTCTTGTTGCAGGATGAGGTCCCCAGTGGGATGTTGAAGTCGCACAAACGGGAGCAAATGGTCTTCCAGGATATCCCGGTAACGTTGACCTGTGAGGGACGATGTCACACGTACCAGGGGTCCCATTTCAGTCCACGTAAACAGTCCCCAGACGAGAATGCCACCCCCACCAGCTTGAAGAGTACCCTGCTGGCAAGAAGGATCCATCGCTTCATGTGGTTTGCGCCGTACTCGTATCCTGCCATCCGCATACCAACGTGAATCTCAACTCATCAGTTCAGGCTACATGTTACCGCGCCCATGCGAATCTTTGCATACTGTGATGTGCGGTCAGCAACGGACCCTCGTGGGACGATGGCTTCTGTACCCCATAGCGAGGAGATGGTTCTGGATGGTGTGGATGCTTACACGTTTTTAGGCACCAGCGTTAAATTGCCGAGTGATTTCTTGTACCGTGGCCCGTCTATTCGCTGTTACAATGCGAGCTAGCCGACGATGATTCCGCTCATCGACACGCTGTTATCCACGGCAGTTGACCCTTGCAGGGATGGTTTTACCGGATTCGATGTACTCACGGTGCACCCGTAACACAGTGGCTCGTGAATATCCCAGTGCCTGCACGACTTTCGAGATGGAGTGACCCATTCGTTGGGCCCCGACAATTTGCCCACGATCAAATGCGCTCAGATCCTTCGTCTTACCCATACTGCGTCTCTTACTGATTTCCGTCGCATCACTCCTTATATTGTCGGATCGCTGCATACGTCATGTCGTTTCCGCTTACAGGGCCACCCACAGCGCCACATTTGCATAACGCCAGCT
This sequence comes from Macrothele yani, assembly GCA_039090855.1. Taxonomy (NCBI): domain Eukaryota; kingdom Metazoa; phylum Arthropoda; class Arachnida; order Araneae; family Macrothelidae; genus Macrothele; species Macrothele yani. Next base: position 73,901,628 of record CM077027.1, read on the forward strand.
GTATGTAATTCAATTGCTTTTCAGTGTATATACATTATATTGACAAACGTCACCGGACATTTAGAAAAGAAACACAACATAGCATTTATTGACATACATTAGTCCGGTGTCGGCCTACCTATGGCCTTAATGCATGCACTGACCCTTCGAGACATGCTTTCGACAAGGATTTAGAACACAGCGATAAGTATGCGCTTCCATTCAGTACATAATGCAGCCGCTAACTGTTGCTTAGTAGTAGGCCTTATTTCCAAACTTCTTATGCGGCGCTCTAATTCACCCCATAAGTGCTTTATGGGATTAAAATCAGGGCTCTGTGCTGACCAGTCAACAAACGATACGGAATTATTGCCAAACCACTGCGACGTGCCTGCCCAGCAGGACGCACACGACATAAAGGCAGATAGCAGTCAGAACGAACGTCCGCGTAGCTCAATTGGTAGAGTGACTTATTCCGGAATGAGGGGATCCGGGTTCGAGCCCCGCCGTGGACAACAATGACGGAGAAATTTACTTCGTTATACCACGCAGTAATAAGTCCTTGCTTTATAGCTCGGTGCATTATCCTGCTGGTACCAACAAGGCTCGGTTCCATAGTATTGCCACAGAGTTGGTAGGGCATAATTGTCCAGAATATCGAGGTACACGTGCTAGTTAACAGGTCCTGCCAGCTCTAAACTTGACCGTAGGAACAGTACACTGTGGTAAATAGGGTTCCCCCGGTTGCTGCCATACACACACAGGGCCATCAGACTGATGGATTTTGTATCTGGATTCATCAGTCCATAGGACCCGTTTCAATTGATCCACCGTACGATAAATGTTCTTTGCACCATGCTAAACGATGAGTAGCATTCCGAGTGGAGATGAAAGGCTTATGAGCAGCTGCACTGCCACAGTAACCCATGGAATGAAGTTTTCTGCAAATGGTACGTGTACATACCGAGGTTCCAGTATTTTTACTCACCTGTACACTGAGGTCTTGTGCAATACTCCGTCGATTAGCTGAGGCTTCGACGTCCTCTATCACTGTTTTTCTTTGGTCTGCCGGTACGTTTTGCTGCTTCAGGCACGCCATGTGTCTTCCCCTTATTCAGTACATCCAAAACAGTTGATTTGGGTATGTTTAAACGCCTCTCGGTCTCTGTTATGTACAATGTACTAATATAACATCCAACAATCATTCCTTTCACAAAGTCAGTTCTTACCCACCGGGACATTTTCACTCAACCTCACAGTACGATATGATCGCGGTCAGCTGCAGACTTGTTTTATATTGTTTGCAGCTGTACCGCGCATCTTAACAGCGCAGAGGATCCGTTCATTTACTTTTGAAAGGGTATCCGGTGACTTTTGTCAACATAGTGTATATTAATAGCAAATCAAAGAAGTTCCTTCTGTCCTTAAAACAATAAGAAAACGATATCCTGTTACAAGAATGGATATTCTATAGCATAGATTGTATCTGCTGACCTATGTTACGGAGGTGAAACATGGATAAATATAAAAATCCATATGAAAGAAGATATTAGAAACATTGCAAACAAGACCGGGATAGACAGACATATACAGGCAACTAACTGACCATTCCATAAATTTGGACTCAGTGAAAATAATCACAAGCCAATTACACTTAACAAAAAGGAAAAGGAAACTTGAAGAAAGAAGGAAATAGCGAAAAGTACTACACTAAACAATAATTGCGGGTGGTCACTCGTGATTGATTAGAAGCACCTACTTCACTGACGTAGTCCATGCGACTAGTTTCAAAATGTAGCCATCACATGTGAAACAGATTACCTCCATCAAACCCGTAAATTCAAATTCACCTCTTTCACTGACAGTTAAAGGTGTCATGATGTAATTAATTACTAGGACTAAATTTGGAAGCAAAAAATTATTTTTTCCTATTTCGTGAGCTGCGTAATATTTCTTCTGAATTTATCTAGACCGCCTCAGTAGCTCAGTGGTTTAAACGCTAGCTTCTGTTAATTCGTCAGCGATAGATCCGGATTTGAATCCCCGCGAAGTATTCATGTTGTGTTTGTCTTACAGCACTGGTTTTTGCCATTCTCTGGAATCACTGGCCCCAAACTAGGAAAGGGCCACAGCTTATAGCAAATCGAGTTTCTCATGGTGGTCGTTAAATCCCCCTAAAAAATCAACAAATTATCTGAAAATCCAGAGGTTGTGTCTCAGAATGTCTAAGATTAATGTTCTTCCAATTGCTATAGTTTGACACCACTGCCCAAAATTTTAACTATCGTCGTACCACATTTTTTTCAAAAACGTTAACATCAAAACAATGGCAAATTTAGACGCTCAGGCTTAACGTCAGCTCCTGATGGCAAAAGAAAGCATCACAGGCTTTAAGGAAGGGAAAGCAGGGTGGAATGGCTTCAAAGCTCAACCGTAGTAGTGCTGTTATTGCGTTAGGCATTTCCTTACGTTCCCTTTCCTCCGGCGGAATATGTTGTAGGAGCTCCCAATTTCCAACAACCTACGTATGTTCCTTATTTTAAATACACCAGACTGTGAATATTCATGAAACGCATATAGCGCATTAAATCCCTTTATTTTTGTGGTGTAGTAAGAAAAATAATTTGCCAAGCTTTCGCACTTCACTGGAAGGCTTTCTGAAGGCAATGGTAGACATAAAAATGCAAGGAATTGGAACACGTAGCCTAGGCTGATGGTTTTACCTGCATCGTCTAAGTGTAGACTTCGCAGGGAAATGTTGAACTCTCTCGAAAGTTTGGGATTAATAGGATCCCTGACGGCGCTGCAACAGCTGGCCCGTCAGTCACCGGAAACCACAGCCTTTCACTCGGACAGATTCGGTCCACTGGCCTGTGGGGATCTGCCTCCCCCACGGGACCGGTACCTTACACCCTTCTATCATAACCCGTGTGTGCGACGTGCTATGTGCAGTTGGGGTAAGCAACTTTTCAATAATTTATCTCATCTCGTGGCCGGGAGATCGCCCGCCAACGCGAGTTTTTGGGACAAAAGTCCTTTATTTGGTATCTAATAAAAAAATTTGGTACATGCACGTTAAACTATGAGGGTCTCATGCACTCCTCTCACAAATACTCACACTGAAACACATTAATCACATTAAGATATTTATATGGTCCACAGTACTAGAGCCAGTGCTGTGGTGATGACCCCGGGCCAGGGTCATCAGAAACACCTTGGTCAATAGACCAAAAAGCTCAATATCGAGAGCTACGTACCTCCGAGGGTACTACCATATGTCAACCATAGTTGACCCGGCTTTTCCTTTGCTCAAGTTCCCTAATCAAACTAGGGCACGTCTTGCTAAAGCTGGAGTGAGAGACGTCCAGCTTCAGGCGAAACTTAGCATTCGCAGCAGTGCAGTTGCTGCACTTCGGTGTGGCTGCACACTGGTGGTGCTGGTGCCCAACTTCACCGCAATTGCCACACCTTGCTTCTGACTCGGGATAGTTGTCTCGGAAATGGCCGAAGCCATTGCACCGAAAGCACCTGACTTCCCGCAAAAATCCTTTAGGCGGAGCACTGACCAACCCAAGTTCAGTGTCTTCCGCCTCATCAAGAGTTTGAAGGCCTTGGGCTCCACGTCTGCCACCCAGTGGACCCTACCTCCCTTGCCCTTGATGGGCAAACAGGCTGAAAACCCGTTACCGAAGTCGGGGTTCTACCCACGAACCGCTTCCTTGAACTCTTTCCCTGAGAGATCCCCGTCGACCCCATAAACTATCAACCGGGGTGTCTCTTTCGTGGGGCCGTGGGAAGTGTGCAATCTTTGGTCAACGGATTGCTACTAAACTGCTGGGCTAGGCGGTCGAGCTCCCCGGGATGAGAACACTCCGCCGCGACCCCACCTTTCCTTATGCTCCTAATGCTCTTGACCCCTAACCGCAGTTTAGTTGGGTTGACTGCGGTCTTCAGGGTCCTCTTTACGTCCTCTGAGGACGTACTCTCGACAGTGGGATATACCAGGAGCACGTGTCTCCTGACTTTTTCTTAATTTTTGCTCACAGTCGGGGCTGACGAAGGCCCTTTCGCCGTACTAGCCCCTTTCCTAGCCACTTCGGCGTAGGAAGCCACATTGGAGTTGCTCTCGCAGCGCGACTCCTGGCGAACGGACAGCCTGCCTTCGAGAAAAGCTGTCCGATTTACTTGTTTGAAACAAGCCCTGCCGACACTCTCTAGGTCCGCCTGCATCTACTTTCTTCCTGAGGGAGAGACCCGAGAGTCCATGATAGCGGACTCTACTTTCCACAGGAGAAATTCTATGCGGCTTATGAAAGCCTCTGGTGTTAGCACCGGGGGTGTCCTGGGATGCTGGTTGGCCTCCAAAGATGTCTCTGGAGGACCAGCGGTCGACCCCTCAGAAGCCCGAAAGGATTCGGGCTGGGGTGGTGTTTTTCCCTTCCTTGCCATGGGCAGAAGTGGCAAGGACGTGCTTACACCTCCAACAGACTGAGTTGGCTCAACCGATGGACAGGCTCCCTTCGTGGGTGTAGTGGCTTTAGAGCCCTTCGCCCCGGGAAGAGTCTTTGAAGATCTCGTCCTGGGGCTGGACTTCTCCTTCCAATTGGCCTCGGAAGTGGGACTAGGCCCATTAAAACTACCGACAGGGCTAGGTAGTTTTTCAGCCGCTACCTTCAGGGTCCGGGTTGACCCCTTTGGAAACATTTTACCCTTCTGGGTAGTTGACATCTCTGTGAGAGAGATGAAAAACCACAAAGTTTTCTAAGTACTGAGTGGGCACCCTGGGGTTCTCCCACTCAAGTCAAACCTTAGAATTCGGGCGCTCGGGCTTTGGTCTGACAAAGGATCAAAGAGTCCTTTCGTCAGATGGGCCGGAACGACGTCGACGTACCCGAATCTGATGCTAGAGTCTCTATGTGGGCTGAATGGACCTTCTCCCTGACAAAGGCGTTTTTTTCTAAGTCCGTAACTGCTCTGATTAAAAGGCTATCGTAAGTGAATTTTTCTCAATGAAAAAATCGCGAGATTGGGATGAATCCCCCTCTCGCTCTTGAGATCGTCAGTTCTGCTTGAGCAGAGCCGTATAGCTCAACCTAAACACACAATGCGCTCTCCCCGGTTCGGCTGGAGCACGTAAGAAACGAAGATGATTTTTGAAAATAACGTGGGTGACATCACGAACATATTACATGAATTTTTATCACGTAATTATACGGTGCGCCGCAATGTGTTTCCGTCTTTTAATAACGCATGCCAAACTATTGGTAGTTCAATAGAGACCATATCATTGCATGTCTGTTTTCTGGATAAAATTTCGACTGTTTCCCTAATGGCAGTCTCTTTAAAATTCGTGTAAAAGGCAATTCCTCTAATACTATTCCACACAGGAGCGGCCGAGCAATGCATAACTTCTCTGACGAAGGCTGTATTCTGCATGGCCCGGTTGGCACTTCACAAGTGTTCTTTACATCAAGTGTGCAAGGATTCCTTTGTCATTCCGATATATATCTTTTCCGTGTTGTCAGATGAAAAATCTTCCCAGTGGAGTGCGAAAGCTTGGCAAATCTTTGTGCTTACTACACCACAAAAATAAACAGATTTAATACACTATGTGCGTTTCATGAGTATTCTACGTATGTTCTAAATACCTTACCTCCTGAGTCTTTTGGTCTCAGTGAGAGATTTAGTAGGCGACATTCCTAAATAATAAAATGGTAGGGAAAAACGAAAGAACAATCACTTCACAGCAGGCTGTAAAAAAACAAAAATAACATTAGTCTTTTTTTTCCATTTTCAAGGATGGGGAGGATAGATATTTTGGCAAACTGAATCACTCTATTTGGCGGTCAGCTGTCAAGATGGTTATTTTTTCACAGAACCCTATGTGGTCTAGCTAGGAAGACTCCCTAATCTCCAACAGAGGGCCTCCAGCCAGACAGTGAAAAGATAATAATTATCTCGGTTTGTCTAAGAAGGAACGCGAAAAGATTCTTCCTGGCCGTAACTCGAAGAGATATTAGTGTATAAGCGAAGAGCGAAGGGTTCAACGATCGCGGCAGCATCTTCTATCAACTCTCTCCCAACGGAGAGAAAGGGGAACAGGGAGTTTTACTCCCACTCCTCACTGACGAGAGCAGTGGGAACTGTTCACCCAAGTAGTTTCATGCCTGCGTGAGGCTTGTTGGGAGGTTGCGAGAACATGTGACGTCGCATGACACGCTTTGAAGTCCTCGCAGACTGAGTGTACTAATCAGTATTTGGGTAATAATAGAAGTAATCGGTTGGGATTGGCTTCGCTCAGAATATATATTTTTCTTCTGTTTGTGAGTGGACAGTGAGTTAATAATAAATTACAATCATTTCAATAATGTTTACTCACAAGAACCCTTTCTTAACTATAGCTCGGTTCATCTTTCAGACATTCAACGCTCTGCCCTCGGAAGAGGGTTCAAATTCAGTTACCCGACTTCTTCATTAAATCCATTACATTTAATCCCACAACTTGAGGGTATTTTTAATGCTCTACCGGAGGAAGAACGAGAATATCTACGATACTCCTCCATGGCCAAAAGCCTCTCAAAACAAAGTAAGAGACAACCGACCTTGAAGTACGAAGGAGAACTAGCTTCTGAACTTGACCAAGAACTCCAATTTGTCAATAGTGGGGGCAGACAAGACTCATCAGATCATCATCATCATGGACCGTTCTGACTACCTCGACAGAATGAACCAAGCCATTACCTTGGTACCACACCGGGTTCTCAAGTCTGACTCTACTTCAGCCACTATCTCAGAATTGAGTAAACTGAGAACTCAGGGTTTTTTTTTACCAGTTTCTATCTCTTCCAAATGAAACCCCCAGTCGGCCCTAGGCTCCCCAAGGGATTTGGAAAAATGAAGACTCATAAATCTGGCCACCCTTTCAGATTACTTGTCTCAGGTTATTCTAACCCGACTAGGCCACTCGAGACGACTTTGGCTACTTACTTGAAACCTTTAAGCCTAAATTCTTCTGTTTCTGTTTCCAGCTCTACTCAGGCCTTAAATAGGATTAAAGACTTTGATTTACATGGAACTGGTTTCATCATGGCTTCATTGGACGTTGAGTCGTTATTTCTGAACGTCCCACTGGATGTATAGTCCATTCAACCATTGCTAATAGACTACAAGAGGACAATTCTGTTTCCCCCCTTGACATTGAGGCTATAACTTCAGTCCTTAAACTTCTTGTTTCCAAGCGTTCTTACTTTAAATTTCATGGCAGGTTCTTTCAACAGACAGAGGGTGCCCCCTATGGGGTCCCCCTCTCCCCCGTTTTAGCTGAAATTATTTTACAGACCCTAGAGGACAATATCTTACAGGCTTTTCCTCATAAACCACTGCTTCTTTTAAGATATGTTGATGATTTGTTGATTTTTTGGCCACACTCCTTGCCCCTTTTGGATAAATTCACCGATTGTTTTTCTTCACAACTTCCTACTATTACGTTTTTTTTTTTTTTTTTTTTTTTTTTGATTAGAGGTTTAACGACCACCGTGAGCAACTCAATGGGCTATGAGCAGTCGCCCGTCCCTAATTTAGGGTCATTGGTTCCAGGGAAGGGAGAGAGCCAGTGCCGTAAGACAAACACAACATCCATGCCTCACCGGGATTCGAACCCGGACCCCTTCCGGACGAATGATCAGAAGCCATCGCTTAGGCCACTGCGCCACCGGGGCGGCACTATTACGTTTACCAAGGAACTTGAGGGAGAAGAGAAATTACCCTTTCTGGATTTTATGCTGACTCGGGATTTAAATTCACATCAAATTCATTATTCTGTTTATCGTAAACCGACTTCTGTCCCTTGTATGATTCTTTTTATTCGCTTCACCCCCCTGACCATAAGGCTGCTGCACTCCGTTTTTTGATTAAACGTGCATTTACACATTCTTCTACCCGTAAGGCTAGAACCGATGAACTTTCCAGAGTTTTAACCTTAGCCCGCTCTTCGGGGTTCTCTGTCCAATTCTTCTGGAAATTATTCCGCAGGCACCAGAGGTTAAACCTCATGACTTTGTCAATTGCAACTACCCCAACGAAGTACATTGGCAAAATTGAATTTTACCCTCCCATTGTATCTACACAAATATGCCCTCCGCTTAGGATAATCTAACACGGCATTCACTGTTGCTGTTAATCAGGAGGGTTACGTACCTAAATGGAAGAATACAAAAATCCTAAACTCAACTATCAGCAAGCGCTCGGCCTTTTTCACTGAAAGCCTTTATATCATTAAACTTGGGGGCCGCCCCGGTGGTGCGGTGGTCTAAGCGATGGCCTCTGATCATTCGTCCGTAAGGGGTCCGGGTTCGAATCCCGGTGAGGCATGGATGTTGTGTTTGTCTTACGGCACTGGCTCTCTCCCTTCCCTGGAACCAGTGACCCTAAATTAGGGACGGGCGACTGCTTATAGCCCATTGAGTTGCTCACGGCAACTTTGACCTCCCGGCTTATGTCCCGAGCTAGTGGAGACGACTGGTGGCCCCCTCTGGACAAGCAGCTGTGGATGAAGAACCTAAGTAGTTTATTTCTCTTTTTTGGACTTTAACTTTTGTAACCTGGCACCTTCTCGAGACGAATGGTGAGATATATTGTGAGTAATTACATGTACTTTATAATGATTGACTCTGTATTCTTGCGACACTTAGCCTGAAGATGTGACCATGCGTACCCCGAAAGTTCTTGCTTTTTTAAATTATTTAAATTTGTAAAGAAATTTGGTTTTATTCTGCAAATTTTTAATAATTTTACCTATCGTACGCAGACAGCATTTGTGAAACTATTAAATTACAGTCGACTGCTCAGAATTCCCATGGACCCGCGAAAGAAATTTTTGGAAAATTATCACCAATTTGCGCACACACTCTGAAAAAGTTTTGCCACCACTGCCCTACACTAAACTTACTTAGAATGGAAAACTTGTGATATAAAAGTGAAAAAGTTTTGCCACCACTGCCCTACACTAAACTTACTTAGAATGGAAAACTTGTGATATAAAAGTGAAAATGTTTTGCCACCACTGCCCTACACTAAACTTACTTACAATGGAAAACTTGCGATATAAAAGTGAAAAAGTTTTGCCACCACTGCCCTACACTAAACTTACTTACAATGGAAAACTTGTGATATAAAAGTGAAAAAGTTTTGCCACCACTGCCCTACACTAAACTTACTTACAATGGAAAACTTGTGATGCTGAAAAGTTTTGCCACCACTTCCCTACACTAACTCTGAAAAGTTTTGCCATCACTGCCCTACACTAAACTTGCTAACAATGGAAAACTTATGATAGAAAAGTGAAAAAGTTCTGCCACCACTGCCCTACTCTAAACTTACTTACAATAGAAAACTTGTGATATAAAAGTGAAAAAGTTTTGCCACCACTGCCCTACACTAAACTTACTTACAATGGAAAACTTGTGATGTTGAAAAAGGTTTTGCCACCACTTCCCTACACTAACTCTGAAAAAGTTTTTCCACCACTTCCCTACACTAACTCTGAAAAAGTTTTTCCACCACTTCCCTACACTAACTCTGAAAAGGTTTTTCCACCACTGCCCTACACTAAACTTGCTAACAATAGAAAACTTGTGATATAAAAGTGAAAAAGTTCTGCCACCACTACCCTACTCTAAACTTACTTACAATAGAAAACTTGTGATATAAAAGTGAAAAAGTTTTGCCACTACTGCCCTACACCAAACTTTTACAATTGAAAACTTGTGATATAAAAGTGAAAAAGTTTTGCCACCACTGTCCTACACTAAACTTACTTACAATGGAAAACTTGTGATGTTGAAAAAAGTTTTGCCACCACTTCCCTACACTAACTCTGAAAAAGTTTTTTCACCACTTCCCTACACTAACTCTGAAAAACGTTTTTCCACCACTGCCCTACACTAAACTTGCTAACAATGGAAAACTTGTGATATAAAAGTGAAAAAGTTCTGCCACCACTACCCTACTCTAAACTTACAATAGAAAACTTGTGATGTAAAAGTGAAAAAGTTTTGCCACCACTGCCCTACACTAAACTTTTACAATTGAAAACTTGTGATATAAAAGTGAAAAAGTTTTGCCACCACTGTCCTACACTAAACTTACTTACAATGGAAAACTTGTGATGTTGAAAAAAGTTTTGCCACCACTTCCCTACACTAACTCTGAAAAAGTTTTTCCACCACTTCCCTACACTAACTCTGAAAAGTTTTTCCACCACTGCCGTACACTAAACTTGCTAACAATGGAAAACTTGTGATATAAAAGTGAAAAAGTTCTGCCACCACTACCCTACTCTAAACTTACAATAGAAAACTTGTGATATAAAAGTGAAAAAGTTTTGCCACCACTGCCCTACACTAAACTTTTACAATTGAAAACTTGTGATATAAAAGTGAAAAAGTTTTGCTACCACTGTCCTACACCAAACTTACTTACAATGGAAAACTTGTGATGTTGAAAAAGTTTTGCCACCAGTTTCCTACACTAACTCTGAAACAGTTTTGCCACCACTGCCCTACACTAAACTTGCTAACAATGGCAAACTTTTGATGTAAACAGGCGACAGACGTTTGTGTAGGATTTCTTTTCACGCACGTAGATACAGGAAGTTTGACCGTGGAACATCCTGTGTATCATGAAGCTCATTTACGAGTACATCTTAGTAGGAATGTGAACTACCCTATTTGGGCAGCATGAGTGTCAACACTGTATGAATATCATTTACGGCAACGTTTCTTATCCACTCGGTTTTTTTGTTTTATTTCACAGAATTGCCGACACATGTTACACAGTTTTATAATTTTGAAAATGCCGCAGAGAGGAAGGATGCTTTAGCACAACCATTTCCATGCAAGACGGAGCAATTCATAATAATGGACGTTTGTACAGCAGTACCTGTGAGAAAGTTTCACAAGCGATAGAGGGGTGAGCCACTCATTCACAAAATCATTTGCAACATCGTTTACCAGAAATTAAACTCTTTTGACTTTCGGCTTTGGGGTCACCTTATAGACACGATGCATCGTGGCAGTATTCATTACTTGCTGGACGTAAAGGACAGAAGGACAGAGCATGTAAGAAACGTTACTTAGATCCAGCATCGTGGAAAATCTTACCACTGATATCTCATTTGGGACTTGAATTTGTGCTCAGTTTGGCCGATTGGCAAGAAGTCCGCGCCTCTGACCACGCGCAAAGTAAATTAGCCATGGATGAAGGGATATATTGTGAGGTATCGGGTGATCATTGCAATTTTTGCAAAAGGAGGTAATGATCTGCCTAGTACTCACTAACTCACGGTAAGTCAGAGTGAAAATTTTGTACTTCCAAATTCGACATAAAGCTTTTCATCATCTCTGAAATTGTAGACACGACAAAGACGTTTCATAAAGAATAACTAACAGGCTTACATACAATCTAAGCGAACTGTAACGACCACTTCGAAAAATAATTGCAAAATATCGCCAGAATAATTGTTCATGTTATCACCAAAAATTTTATTGTTCATGTTATCACCATAAATATAATCCACATTTTTTTTTCATATTTTTTGATATATAATATTTGAGCTGAGTGAACTAATTGTTTTGGCACGATTCGCCGCTTTTAAAAGCAAAACTGGATATGAAGTCCTTTTTTACATTGAATTGGCTTCGACCACTTCAATATTAGTTACCAATTTTTTTATATTCAATTTCTTCGTTAGATTAAGTTGCACATCAATCAAAAATGGTAAATTATCTTGAAGTTGGTCGCATCTACCACATGTAAAAAGACTTTATTGCCAGTTCTGCTTTTATATCAATATATGATCAATAACAACAGCAATTATTATCAATCCACTGCTGAATGAAAGTCTCCCCAAATTTCTTCCACAACTGTCTGTCTTGAGCCAGTTTCCTCGAAGTCACTTCAGCATGCTTTCGAATTTCATCCTCTCGTCTCTCACATGGTCTTCTGTGTCTTTTCCTGTCCCATGGTATCCACTGTAGTATTTCAGTTGTCCAACGGTGGTTAGTTCTTCTAGCAACATGTCCAGCTCATTGCTATTTCAGGAATTTTAATCCTGATCATGATGATCTAGTAATTCTTTTGATCCTTGAGTTCCTATCTTTGCTGGTTAGACGAAGCCTGTACCTCTCCATGCTTCTTTGAGTAATCCACAGCCGCTGTATAACCTTCTAAGTTAAGGTGATCCATAAATAAGAACTGGAAGTATGCATTGATTAAATACACTGGCGGAAAGTGAAAAAAGACCAAGAAGGAGACGTCTAATACCAACGACATTTATACAGCATAATAACGGAATACAGAGGATAACGTGATCAAAACATTATGGCAAAATACAGCTGTATTTGCTGGTAAACTGAAAAATAACATTTCCATGTAACATGGTTAGTACGAGGTTGAACCGCCATGAACTGCGTCACACTGTGCAATTCTGGCATGGAGTCTGTCGTACAGATGTTGGATGTAAGTTTGGGGTATTGAGTTCCAAGCATCCTCAACCTGGACGCGTAAATCGGGGATGGTCGTGGCTGGCCGTGGTGACCGGATAAGTCGTTGTCCCATAAAATCCCACACGGGCTCAAAGGGGGACAAATCTGATGAACGTGCAGGCCATGGAAGTTACCTCACACCCTGAAGTACATGTTGTGTTGCACGTGCCGTGTGTGGGCGTGCGTTATCTTGCTGGAAAACACCACGATGGACCGACCTTACAAATGGCACAACAACTGGCTGAATGATGTTGTTGATGTAGGAGGTGCTGTTTAACGTACCCGGTACAATCACTAGTTGTGTACGGGAGTGATAGCTGATCGCTCCCCACACCAAGAGACCAGGTGTAGGCCCTGTGTGTCGCTGGCGGATGCAAGAAGGGTGGAGACGCTCCCCTGTGCGTCTGCGAACACGCATACGGCCATCGGAGGCTCCCAAGCAGAATCTGCTTTCACCGATGAACACGACAGATCGCCATTGCGTTCGCCGGTGCAGACGTTGGCGACACCACTGCAGCCGTTCCTGACGGTGGGCTGGTGTCAGAGGTACACATGCCAGAGGCACACGTGCACGTAATCCTGCATCCAGTAGACGGTTGCGGATTGTTCACACATTCACCTTAGGTGCAACGGCAGCTCGGATTTGCGTCGCAGTGGATGTTCTGCTTGACAACGCCACTTTTCTTATGCGTCGATCGGTCCGCTCATCAGTCCGTCTGTGACTCCCGGTTCCACGTCTTCTCGTGTGGGAATGTTCCTCGGACCATCTACGCCACCATCGTACCACCACCGATACTTCCTATCTAATTCGCTCCGCAATACGACGATACGACCACCCGGCCTCGCGGAGTCAGACTAGACAACCTCGCTCAAAGTCCGATAACTGCTGAAATCGTACACGTCTTCCATGTCCAGGCATTGCAGCTTCTTCAGGGTCTTCGCACGTGTCCGTACGCCGACGACTGATTACATTCACTTCGCCATACTCCTTAAATACCACCGACAATAATTATGCCGTGCTGTGGCGTAAGCGCTCACCGGTTGGTCCCGAAATTAACATCACACCTACGTAAACTTGACCCCATTAACATATGTAAATGTCATGATCGTCCGCCAATTCCTTATTGGTGTTCTTTTTTCACTTTCCGCCAGTGTATATTTATTTTAAGACGTAAAGGTAAATTGCTCTCGAAAATTGTAATGTTGCTTCCAAATGCTCTCCTTCCAAGTTTAATCATCATTGTCAACCATTATCAATCCACTGCTGGACGAAGGTCTCCCCAAGTTTCCTCCACAACGGTCTGTCTTGTGCCAGTCTCCTCCATGTCACTCCCGCATACTTTCGAATTTCATCCACCCATCTCCCATGTGGTCTTTTTCTGGGTCTTTTCCTGTCCCTTGGAATCCAATCTAAAATTTCGGCTGTCCATCTATGGTCTGTCCTTCTGGCAGTATGTCCAGCCCATTGCCATTTCAGGGATTTAACTCTGATCATGATGTCTTCCACTCTTGTCATTTTTCGGATCCACGAGTTCCTCTTCTTATCTCTCCTGGTTATACCAAGCATGCACCTCTCCATGCTTCTTTGAGTTGTCTGCAGCCTTTGTATGTCTCTTTTAGTTAAGGTCCACGTCTCTGCACCATACGTAAGCACTGGAAGGATGCATTGATCAAACACTTTTCTTTTAAGACATAATGGCATATTGCTCTTGAAAATTATGCTGTTTCTTCCAAAAGCAAGTTTAATACGCCTACTTATTTTTTCTTTTATGTAGCCCTTGCTTGATATCTGTTGTCCAAGATAAACGTAGGCATCGGTTACTTCTAGATTTGCTCCATCAGTTATTAAATCTTTCAGTACTTGTAAAAGCATTGTACACGAATTTCTTCTTTTTGTTTCTTAGTTAATCTTTAATACCACTTCTTTACCTTTGTCAGCAAGTTTTTGCACCATACTCGGCAGCTCTAACAGGGCACTTGCAAAAATGACTATGTAGTCAGCAAAACGAAGGTGGGTTGAATAATCAACATTAATGTCTTCCCAGTTCAATAAGTGAAAATCATTCAAGCGGGATATTGTATAGAAAACGTATCCTGCTGCTTACTTTGTATTTAGATACACGGTTTTTGTACGTACTACTTAACTATGGCTTCTATATGAAATTAAAAGACTGTTTTTTTGAAAATGAAATTAAAGTTCGTCTCCCTTTCTGGTATTTCCTAAAACAATGAAGGAAGTTAATCATCGTCTCATTTGGATGCATATACTTCAAGACTTTTACTTGCTACTTATCCTGAGTTAAAGTGGTTCCACCTAAAATCTCTGCCTTATGTTTTCAATGGTAAAACGTCTTTACATATTTTTTTCGTAATTAATGTATTTCCAAGGATGAAAATTTGCACATCGATGAAACTAACTTTAAGTTATAGCATGGGATAATTAATACCTGCTAAAACATAACCACAATTATATTAAAAATCAAGCATTTTTCCTTGAGTAATGTTGAGACCTGCTAATAGATGGCATGACCTGTACATTGATGACACCAGTAGACAAACAAATGTTGAATTTCTTAATAATGGTTATGTTTTGGCAAGTATTAAGTATCCCGTGCTATAACTTTAAGTTAGTTTTATCGATGTGCAAATTTTCATCCTTGGGAATAGATTAATTACGAAGAAAATAAGTAGAGAAGTTTTAGCGTTGGAAACATAAGGACCACCTTAAATGAAGATCAGTCTAATAAAATAAGTAAAGAAGTTTTAGCATTAGAAACGTGGAACCACCTTAAATGACGACATGTCTAACAAAGTTGGCACTGTTGAAAAACAGAATGCGAAACACTGATTGTTCTTTATTTTCATCCTCAATCAGTTTCTAAAAGCAACGACGTACTAATAAGCCTGTGTGGAAAAAATAATTTCGTTCCTACCCAGTCATTCTATTATTCAGGCTCTGAACTTTAATACCAAGAAACAAGTAAGGGGACCAGTTGTTAGACTTTTACCCAAAATACGAATTTCTTAAGAAAAACGAATGGCTTTTCACAAAAGATGAATTTGGCTGTTCAACCTAGGAGAAAGTTGGAAACTTCCGTATCGTAAAAAGTATGAGAATAAAAAGGGGTAAATAGTGAAGTAATATTTTATGGTGAAAATGGAAAGCAACAGTTAACCTAATTAAGCAAAAAAATCTTTGTTCACAAAGAGGGCTCATGCCATAAAGCTGCAGTAAAATTATCTGAAGAGGCTAAGAAAGAGGAAATGGAAACTGTGTGAAATCAATATCTCATCAAGAGGGTGCAACTCTTAAAATATTTCACACAGCTTACAAGATAGCTAAAAAAGAAAATATAATCACTCGATAATGTGATTAAGAAATAAATTCGCAAGAGTTAAAATGGTGCTGACATGGGTTGCATTCTACGTTAACAAATGCTTGTAATACATAGTTAACCACATTAGAAGTAAAATGAGAAATTTACTAAGGAAAATTGGTGACTCAAAAAGTTAAATGTCGTTAATAAGTGAGGAATCCACTAAGCTCCTCACCGGGATCTGAAGCAGATCCAGATGGGGGCGACCGTGGCGATCCCTCCCTTCCCCCAAGGCACACTTTTCCTTTTTAAATGACCAAGAACGAAAATAATAATGAATGTATTTATTATCGTAAAATTATAGTACTAAATGCACAGATTTTCGGAGACTAAATGTTCTGTCCTTGTTTCAAAGACAGAGAGAGAGAGAGAAAGAGGATTGGGGGGAAGAGAGAGAGAGAGAATGAGAGAGAGAGAAAAAGAATTGGGGAGGGAGTGAGAGAGTAAGAGAATTGGGGAGAGAGAGAGAGAGAAAGACAATTCGGGAGAGAGTGAGAGAGAGAAAGGCAATTGGAGTGAGAGAAAAAAAGAGAGAAAGTAAGAGAGAGGGGGGAATTGAGAGAGAGAGAGAAAGGCAATTGGAGTGAGAGAAAAAAAGAGAGAAAGTAAGAGAGAGGGGGGAATTGGGGGGAGAGAGAGGGGGAGAATTGGGAGAGAGAGAGAGAGAGAGAGAGATAGAAAGGGACTTGACGAAAGAGAGTGAGAGAGAAAGAGAGAGAGAGAGTGAGAGAGAAAGAAAAAGAAGGAGAGTGAGAGGGAGAGAGAGAGAGAGAGAGTGAGAGAGAAAGAAAAAGAAGGAGAGTGAGAGGGGGAGAGAGAGAGGGAATTGGGAAAGCGAATGAGAGAGATAGAAAGAGAGAGTAAGAAAAAGAAGGGGAGAGAGAGAAAGAGAATTGGGAAAGCGAATGAGAGAGATACAAAGAGAGAGAGAAAGAGAATCGGGAAAGCGAATGAGAGAGATACAAAGAGAGAGAAAGAGAAAGGGAGAGTGAGAGAGAGAAAGAGAAAGGGAGAGTGAGAGAGAGAGAAAGATAAAGATAAAGAGAGAGAGAGAGAGAGAGAGAGAGAGAGAGAGAGAGAGAGAGAGAGAGAGAAAGAGAGAGAAAACAGAAAGAAAAACGATAGTGTTTCATAAACAGAGGAAGCCAAGAGCGGAAGGGAAAAGGGGACGCGGGTGGCCTTGTGGGCAACGTACCTGACTGCCACCGAAAGGACCTCAGGTTCGATCCAGGGCAGGTACGAACGCTCGATCCACTAAATATCTGCCGTGCGTCGGATGGGCACGTTAAGCCGTCGGACCCCGGGTACTGGCCCCCGGTAATAAATAAGGGCGTCTTCCTCCCCCTTTCTACTTCTCTTCCGTGTCACTTTCCTATCGGGCACTCTAGCCCAAATCTCCTAGCTTCCTATTTCTAAGGGTTGTTTAAGACCTGGGGTCAGACACTCCCTTCCTAAAATCCTCTACTGAAGATCAGATCAGCGGAAGGGAAAAGAGATTTTGATGATCATCAAAAGCAATGGGCATGCTTTATTTGATGCAATATTTCCACAAACTTCTGAGAGAAAATCTCCAGTAAGACAATGAATAGTGCAGGAATGACTTGATGAAGTGAAGCAAATGAAAATTCCTTTCAAAAGAAGTGGTACTCATGCATTGCGAAAGAATGGACGAATATTTAAAGAGAAATTACTGGTCATTTTGCTTAGGAATGATTCAATGATTCAAGCTGGAAAATTTTTCTATTAAATTAAGCAATCGGAATAGTAGGGCTCAAATTTATTTTAAAAGATTTTATCTATACCTGATACTTAAAAAAACACGGAGCTCATTTCCTCAGAAAGCAGGCGAACAACCTCCTGGAAAATAGTGCTGATTTTTCAGTTTTTTTTTTCCAGTTTGTGATTTAAAAATTTAGCGCAATTTTTCTTTATGGAGAAATTTTTTAAACGCCGTGCATTTCTTCCTGTGCTTGACGCTTCAACAAAATCTTTCTACTAATCTTTTGTTTTTCAGACCAGAGCAACTGCCCCATCCTAAAGCAAGCTTCTGGGTCCGCTCCTAACGGGATTCGAACTCGGACCCACCTCGACGAATAGTCAGAAGCCTGCCCTTAGACACACTGCGTCACCGGGTGGCTTCCCTATATCACTAACACGTTGATCTGTTCCTGCATATTATTCTATTTTCTTTCTCAATAATCTCGCTGCTAAATTTTTTTCCCGATTTTCTTTTTCATTCATTCTCCCTTTTCGATGTTGGACATTTTCTCCATCTCCATTTTCTCAAGACTGTTACACGGCACTAGCAGTGTTCCTGCCGAGTCGGCCGGTAACGGTGCTTGGGACCTGAAGTACAATTTAGTTGGCCGCGGCACCAGGTGAAAATCTCAGGTGCACTGCTGCACTCAAAGATTCACACCAGAACATAAAAAATGAAAAGTTGAAGAATGACCTGAAGCACAAGGCTTGTGTGAATCCACCGTGTGAACAAAATAACAACAACAAATAAAAAATAAAATAAACTAAAAAAATGATACTTTGGGATCAGAGTTGTGATGAGGTTCACCCGCAATCACCAATTCGTGACTGAGTGTAGTGGTCCGGATCTTACTCCGGTACATTCAATCCCCAACCAGCCAGTACAACACTCACTTTCGCAAATAACACATGATTCTCAAATACACAACACAACATTTAATAACGTTCTGCGAGATTTAAACAGATACGGCGCTCTCTGGGCGTATAGACAATTGCCCCTCTTATGTGGGCAGCATACGGTGTCACACATTACTGTCGGAAGACACAACCGACTGAGTCTCCACCGGACTATCTGAACAAGAGATACTACTCGTTAACACACTAAATAGAGCTGCAGGTGATATTCATATACAATTGCTTAGAGAATGAAAAAAAAATTACATGCAAACGATCACATTAAAAATACTCGCGACATAAAAATACACAAGCACGTTAATTTGCGGTATACGATTATAGGTGCGAAATACTGCCAAAGTTAATTAACTAAATCTAATAAGCATGCACATGCAGATCCCTTCCCCGCTAGCTTTGGCCCTGAACCAAAGTTAAAAGAAACTGTCCCGCCCAGCGGAATTTGTGGCCACACCTTCTCCCTTATTCATGTAAAAAAAATAATCAGGAAATGGGCCCGGTAAGAAATTGAAATCTGTATGTGCAGGTATTTCCTCTGAGGTTCAGTCACTCAGCATTACTGCATCTATGTCCATGCAGCTTTGGGTGTCGGGATGGCACAAGTTCGCAGATGTGCGAAGAAAGAAAAAGGAAATATTCATCTACTTACAGTTTCGTGACTTTGCTGTGCAAAATCCGTTGCGCATGACATAATATCACACGACAAAAAAAACACGCACACACACACACACACTTGCACCATGTGGCAGCACCGATGATTCAACACTTCACTTTGACGCTTGATGTAAATGAAGCACACAATTAAAATGGTAATATCACGCCGCACTTTGTTGCGCTGATGCGAGTATACACGGATCCACTCTTGTGAAGATTTAAAGGTGGCCGTTAAAAAAAATAGCCCCTCTCACATCTGCTGTTGCAGTTTCCGAGACTGATTTTCTGTGTTCCTGGGAAATGATTTCTGTTGTCGTGAAGAAATAATTTCTGACCATCAACTGTTTGGAGAGTGGGACACATTCAATTCCGCTGCTGCTATAGTAGATTCCGTCCGTCGCAACCTTCCGTCCTTTTTGACCGTTCATTCCTAATTCAGCCAGTTCCTTTCCGTTAGCATAACATCTACCCCTGCCTGAGTACGCAGTTCAAATATGTCCCTCGCGGGTTTTGTTTCCATATTTTTTTTATCGAGTTGCGACCGCCAGCCCTGAGATTAATTTTCTCGGCCGAGCGAAATCAGACGTGCTTTTACCTTAAGCGTATATCGGCAACTCAACATTTCACCTGTATATTTGTTAGGTATCGAAGCCACCGCTCTTACGCTCATATTTTTCTTTCGCCATGTTTTTATCCCGTCGCACTTACACGTAGTGGCTTCGCTGCTTACGTGACCACACACACGCACACATGGGGCCTCGCTTCGCCCCGTAAGACAAGCGCGTCTCTTCACTTCCTCCACAGTAGGGGATGAATGGGGGTGACGATTCCACACTGCAGTGGTTGGCATCCGAACCCGACTTTGCTTGGCTTCGCTTCTCATTGGAATGACCACTGTCCACTCGCAGACTTCTTAATTTGCCTGTAACTTGGCTTTCATTAGGCCAAACAGTCGCTGATTTCCATTACGCTCCAGCCTAGAAATTGCAGCTTTATCACGCGGATTTAGGCATTCCGCTGTCTTTATGGCAATCTGGCATCTCCATCAGCCGCCTCGAGTTGTCTCCATTTCTTACCAAATGCGGGGAGGTTTGCTGCTTCATTTTTCCCAATTCATTTTTTGCAGAACCAAGGCATCCAGCCTTTCACATCGGAGAGCGTACAGACAACTGACTTTCTTCCTTATTTTCACGCTAAGTGCGAAATCTTATTTTTCTGCACGGACCACACAGAGAGCAATTGTTCTCGAAAATGCCCCAAACAATCGACGAATTTACGATTATTCGCTAAACCTTTTGTCCCCATCTTCATTCATTTACTCAAGTGGACCCTTCTTCGAAAGGTACCACTTTCCCTTTCCGTGTTGCTTAGGCTCCCGTCAGCTGCGCCCTGATATTTATGACCTAACAGAGCTATTCTGAGACCACCCAGCCAGAGAGAGAATTCTTCGCCTCTTTTCTTTCCAAACCCCCAGATAAAACTTTATCTGCTGTTTACACTTTTAAACTCCAATCAAGACTCGAACATAATTAATACTTAATTAATTTCACACATCAACCACGCCCATTAATTACTAAATTAATGGCGGGGGTGGGTCGTAACATCGGCCCCTCCTCAAGAAATCCAGAAGTCCTCTTCTGGGCCTATCGCTTTGCTCTTATCAATTTCCAGAGCAACCATTGAGTGCTACCTTTTCCCACAGGTAGAAACAATTCAAAATGGCAAAAAATATTGCGTTTCTTGCCTTCAAGAGCATTGGAGCGACTTCCTAATTATCCCGCAATTTTGTTAATTAATTTTAGAGAACAGCCGAAAGAAAAAACAACGTAAATGAGAAATAAATAAAAAACCTGAACTGTAAAAGAACATGTGAGCCTGCCGAACTGTGATTCCTAGCTGCCTCATACCATACGCGACATGGCGGACAAATTTTAGAGTTTTCTTCAGGTTTTAGGATGGGAGGGGGGGGGTGTCCACTGTAACAAGACGGAGAAATCTTCCGATTTCTCTCTCCAAGGGCCCAATCAAAAAATTCCTTCCGGCTTCAAATCTCAAATCAATCTCCTTCCCGTGTCTTCTCTCTCTAGAAGCTACACTGCTGGCCACCCAAAATGCAACACCAAGAAGGACACGATATAGCAAAGCCAGATTTCCTGGACACATAACAACAGATACAAAGATGAAACGATTGAGCTTACAGGTCCGTGCGACTTGCGGAACACGCAGACATCAATAGTTCATGTGGCCCCCATGGCTGGCAATAACGGCCGCTACACGCCGCGACATCGAACGAAAGAGGCTTTGGATGTGGGCTTGAGGTATGTCGGTCCAGGCTGCTTCCACACGTTGCCACAGTTCATCAGGCGTAGCCGCGGGTGGTACTTGCCGGGCCACTCGGTTGCCGATCAGCGACCAGACGTGTTCGATGGGCGACATATCGGGAGAACAGGCGGGCCACGGCAGCAGTAACACCTGGTGGGCCGTGAAGAATTGTTGCACGATGCGTGCCACGTGCGGGCGCGCATTGTCCTGTTGAAACGTGGCCGCTGGCAGGTCCTGCAGGTAAAGGAGGACTACAGGCTCCAAAACGTCGGAGATGTAGCTGTGGCTGTTGAGTGTACCAGCGATCCGTACAAGAGGGATGCGGGTGTCATATCCAATTGTGAACCAAACCATAGCGCCAGGCGACGGACCGGTATGGCGATGCATAATGCAGGCGTCATACAGTCTCTCGCCGCGATGCCGCCACACGCGGATCCGACCATCGTGGTGTTGCAGGCAGAAGCGGGATTCGTCGGAGAAGACAATGCCATGCCATTCCGCAATCCAGGTGCGGCGTTCAACGGCCCACTGCCGCCGCACTCGCCGGTGGTGTAACGTCAATGGTAATCGGAGCAATGGGCGCCGTGCGACAAGTCCCTGCTCCTGCATACTACGTCGAACGGTACGTGCTGACACAGGTTGTTGCACAACACACCCTAATTCCTGCGCTAACATTCGTGATGTGGTGGTGCGAGCCGTCAATGTTCGCCGCACAACATGCCAGTCCTCTCGTTCGGTGGTGTGCCGCGGCTGCGGCAATCGCTCACGTCGGTCCGTCCGTCCCTCCTGCACCCACCCAATCCATACTCGTCTCACTGTGGCTGGATGTCGTCAACACGGGCGCCGATGTCTCGATACGATAAACCGCTCTCGCGATAAGCCACTATTTGTCCTCTGTCGAACTCCGAAACGTGCTGGAAAGACTGTCGTATTCTGCGACGAGGCATTAGAAAGCTTCCCACGCACAGTTCCGGCAGCACAACACCCTTCCACTACTTACACCCCGCCTTCTGTGCAGCCTTCTTATAGTGCTTCTCGGTGACGTGCCGGGCGCACATGATTTGCACATGCCCTGCAATGCTAATCGTTTGCATGTCCTCTCGCAGGCGACGCATGCTGCGAATTTCAGGCCAATCGGATGCTTCCTTCTTGGTGTTGCATTTTGGGTGGCCAGCAGTGTAGACCGAGACTGTTTCTTCCCCCTCATTTCAGAAGGGGCGCGAGCTACTTTTGTTGCCTCCTCTCTCGTACACTCTCGCTAAGTCCCCCTACCTTCACCCCTTCATTAGCGCCTTACCTTCAAGTCTACATTTCTACTTGCATACCAACTCCTGTTCGTCTCACCACGAAAACTGCCTCCATCAAACGGAAGATGTTAGAATAGCTATGTACTTAATACTCTTCTTACGGAGAGATATTGTCCACTCACTCCCTCGTAGAGCAATAAAGCCATAAAACATCATGAATCACTATTTTTAAAACTCCTGGCAGAACACTGTTTTAGAAGGGACCGCTCCAAATAAGCAATAACGAAAACAATTTTAATTTACAAGATATCAAAAATTGTTATTAAAGTTTGTCCTAGGTAAAATCTGTGATTCCAGGGTTACAAATTCTTGGAATCCCGAGCAATCGCCATAATCTTTGGTTACGCAGCAGCTCTCTCTCTCTCTCTCTCTTCACGCTAAGTGCAACCTTCCTATACCGGCAGACTTTCCACGAAGCTCCTTTTCCCGACCCCCGCATTGGACGTGCTCTTCTCTTTCCGCGCCGAAAAATATGCCATATTTTTATCTTCTGGTAGGATGAATCGTGCTTCTCATTTTTTTCCACCATTGGTAGTGTGTATGAGTAAAACCTTCAGAAGCCGATCACCCTGACTGTTTGATTCCGACTGTGAGGTATGGAGGTGGGTCCCTGATGCTCTGGGTGCCATATCATGGCATTTTTAGGGTCATTGGTTATTCTGCGGGATAATGTAATATCTGCAACGTTAGAATCTATTCTTTGGGACCACCTGCACCCAATGTTACAGGCATTATTCCTCAATGACCGTCCCTGCTTTAAAGCAAATAATGCACCAGTGCATTGTGCGAAATGTGTCAAGTTGTGGTTTGCAGAGCACGAGAATGAGGTACAGCGGCTACCCTGGCCACTTCAATCTTCAGATCTCAATATTATTGAACACTTGTTGAAATATCTGGAACAAAAGGTCACGACACAGTTCCCACCTCCAACATCACTGGCACAGTTGGAACATATTTTACAGAAAGAATGGTCCCGAATTCCCTTATCGTGTGTACATGGCTTTGTATAAGTCAAAAGCGCGAGGTGGGTTATTGATAAAAAGTTCTCCACAAACAGTAAGTGTTTCCATTGTTTTGATAAATCCTGTATTATAAAATTGTCACTGATACTATATTTTTTGTATAACTAAGTAACATAAAAAGTGCATGTACACTATATTAACAAAAGTCACCGGACACCTAGAAGAGAAACACAACATAGCATTTATTGATATACATTAGTACGGTGTCGGCCCACCTGTGGCCTTAATGCATGCACTGACCATTCGAGACATGTTTTCGACAAGGTTTTAGAACACAGCGATGGGTATGCGCTTCCATTCAGTACATAATGCTGCCACTAACTGTTGCTTAGTAGTAGGCCTTACTTCCAAACTTCTTATGCGCGCTCTAATTTATCCCACAGGTGCTCTATGGGATTAAAATCAGGGCTCTGTGCTGGCCAGTCCACACACGATACGGAATTATCCTCAAACCACGCCGTAAGTCCGTGCTTTATGGCTCGGTGCATTATCCTGCTGGTACGAACAAAGCTCGGTTCCATAGTATTGCCACAGAGTTCGTAGGGCATGATTGTCCAGAATATCAAGGTAGACGCGCTGGTTAACAGGTTTGTCCACGATAACCAATGGGCCGGCACCATACCACGAAACCCCCCCCAACACCCCACACAAGTACACTGCCACCTCCAAACTTGATCGTAGGAACAGTACACTGTGGTAAATAGCGTTCTGTCGGTTGCCATTATACCCACACACGGCCATCAGACTGATGGATCGTGTATCTGGATTCATGAGTCCATAGGACCCGTTTCCATTGATCTACAGTACGATAAATGTTCTTTACACCATGCTAAACGATGAGGAGCATTCCGAGTGGAGATGAAAAGCTTATGAGCAGCTGCACTGCCACTGTAACCCATGGAATGAAGTTCTCTGCGAATGGTACGTGTACATACCGAGGTTCCAGCATTTTTACTCACCTGTACACTGAGGTCTTGTGCAGTACTCCGTCGATTAGCCGTAACGACTCTCCTGAGGCTTCGACGTCCTCTATCACTGATTTTCTTTGGTCTGTCGGTACGTTTTGCTGTTTCAGGCACGCCATGTGTCTTCCACTTATTCAGTACATCCAAAACGGAATTATCCTCAAACCTTGGGTATGTTTAAACGCCTCTCGGTTTCTTATATGGACAACCCACTAATATAACACCCAACAATCTTTCCTTTCTCAAAGTCAGTTCCCTCCCGCCTCGACATTTTCACTCAAATTCACAGTACGATATGATCGCGGTCAGCTGCGGGCTTGTTTTGTATGCTTTCCAACCGTAGGTTGAATAAGCGTATATGCTCCAGCTTTGCCCGCCCGTCTGTCCGCACGATAACTGGCGTATAAATGGTTCGATTTCGATGAAATTTTAGTATGTGGTAGGGGACCACCTGGGGACGAACCCTATTGAAAATGGGACAAATGGGGTCAAAGGTCACGACGTAGGAGCGGAATCATTCCATTGCCCTTATGCGTCATAACTTGCGTAAATATGGCTCGATTTCAATAAAAGTTTACTATGTGGTAGGAGACCGACTGGGGACGAACCCTGTTTAAAATGGGTGAAATGGGATCAAAGGACAGGGCATAAGATCGGGATGCATTCCATTACCTTTATGCGCCATACCGTGCATAAAAATGGTTCGATTTCGATGAAATTTCAGTATATAGTAGGGGACCACCTGGGGACGAACCCTATTGAAAATGGACGAAATGTTATCACAGGTCAGGACATAGGACTGCGATCCATTCCATTGCCCTTATCCCATATTATTAAGGTGGACGTCAAGTAATTTTGCTTCCTATACTTCCAATGGAAAATCTTTTGTAAACATTTCCTTCACAATTAATGTGTTCCCAAGGATGAAAATTTGAACATCGATTAAAATAACTTCATATTATAACTTGGAAAACTTAATATTTTCTAAAACATAACCATAATTATATTAAAAATCAATAACTTTTCCTTTGGTGATGTTGAAACCAGAGAAAAGATGGCGCGACCTGTACTTTGATGACGTCAGTGGACAAAAAAATGTTGGATTGCATAATTACGGTTATGGTTTAGAAAATATTAAGTATTGCAAGTTATAAAATGAAGCTATTTTAATCGATGTTCAAATTTTCATCCTTGGGAACGCATTAATTGTCCAGAAAATGTGTACAGAAGTTTTTCAATTGGAAAGTATAGGAAGCAAAATTACTTGACGTCCACCTTAAAGTAGCAATTATTGTATGTATGTATGTACATTTTATTTTGAAAACGGCTCTAAGAATTTTGATGAAAGTCGTTAACCTACCGTTTTCTGGTACTAGAAATCGATTTAGCTTGATCTCGACTTTAGGAGAATTCGTTTAGTGGGTTAATAGGCGCGCGGTCACGCCATCTGTCTCATTACGTCACGCGTTTTGTGCGGATCCTATTAAAGTTTTATGACGTCACAGTCTTACAAACAAATGGTCACGATTCCCATCTGCCTCATTACGTCACGCGTTGTGTGCGTATGTTCGTCCGCACGATAACTCGCTAAAATTAAAAATCGTTCAATTTCGATAGAATTTTAGTATGTGGTAGCGGAACACCTGGGAAGGAACCCTATTGAAAGTGAACGAAATGGGGTCAAAGTTCAGGACATAGGAGCGGGATACATTCCATTGCTATTATGCGTCATAACTAACGTAAAAAAGGTTCGATTTCGATTAAATTTTAGTATGTGGTAGGGGATCACCTGGGGACAAACCCTATTGAAAACTGGCGAAATGGGCGTCAAAGGTCAGGACATAAGAGCGGAATCACTTCCATGGCCATTATGCGTCATAACTTACGTAAAAATGTTTCGATTTGGATGAAATGTTAGTATGTTGTAAGGACCTGCCTGGGGACGAATCCTATTGAAAATGGGCGAAATGGCTCAAAGGTTAGGACACAGAAGCGGGATCTGTTCCATAGCCTTTATGCATCATAGCTTACGTAAAATTGCTTCGCTTGCGACAAAACTTTATCTTGTTATTTCGGAGGTATACTGAACCAGTTCTGTTGAATATCATCGAAATGGGATCAAAGGTCAGGGCACAGGAGTGAGATTTATTCCACAGCCATTTTCCTCATAACTTGAGTAATAACTTGAGTAATGATTTCTAGTATGTTGGAAAGCGTATCATAATCAATGCATTGCATAATTTTATTAACTTGTTGTACCTTTTGCGGCTGTACCACGCATCTTAACAACGCAGTGGATCCGTGCATTTGCTTTTGAAAGGGTGTCCGGTGACTTTTGTCAATATAGTGTATATTATGCTGTTGCGTTTTTTACAACACAATATTAACGAAGCTTAAGGAACAATGTTCAAGATACTGAGTTGCTGTTCATTAGGTCAACTTCCTTCCCTTCCCCCATTTTTTTGCAACAACTTATATTTAAAAGTTCCAGCACTTTTTTCTCCAGAAAAAAGCATTGTATATATAAATGTATACCTTGTTGGGCATAATCGGTGCAAGCTTTATCCGCTTGGAGAGAAGAAAAGTAAGTTTTCCAATATCGTATGAGTAACTGATTCCATAATCATCGTGTGCGGAAACGCATAAACACACATACGAATTGTAGGTGAGTCGATGTGTCTGGGTAAGGATTGAAAAAAGTGAAATTTTGAGGTTTGAGAAACAATTTAGCTGTAACCAGGCGATCATAGATTTTAACACACACACACACACACACACACACAGTGATAAGCTTTAATTCAATACCATTCTGAATATTTTAAGCTAAAATCATCTCTCTTTTTCTCAGTGCTTATTTTAAGAGGGTCCTCCTTTTTTGTTAGTTTCCTGTCAGCTGCGTTAATGAGGCAGGACACTTTCTTTCGTTTCTTAACGCTATTACTGCCCGATCTGAGCGAATCGCGGAGTTTAATTTTATCACTTTATTGTTCTGCGAGGGGGTAACTGAGCAATGATCTTTTCGTACGATGAGTAGCAAGCGACTCCCACATCTTTAGCTTAATGGAGGCAGTTTTCAGGGTGGGTCGAAGAACAGTTGATAAGTCTGAGGTCAGCTACAGAAACGGAACAGTGAAGTGAATTTTTAATGAAAAGGTTGTGACTTACCTGCTAGCAGGACGCACACGACATAAAGGCAGATAGCAATCAGAACGAACGTACGTTGTAGCTCAATTGGTAGTGACTTATTCCGGAATGAGGGGATCCAGGTTCGAGCCCCGGCGTGGACAAAAATGACGGATAAATTTACTTCGTTATAATGGCGCCCGAACTTTCCGGATGACCCGACCGTTCGAAATCTCGCAATGGTGTGCTGTTATTTCCACACCGCGAGATAGGAAAAATAAGAGAATCCCTTCTCCAGCGCTTCGAAAAATAAAAATGTGTGACGTTGCATTCCACACACCAGATTGACTGGGAGTTCTCAAGTGCACGTTCTATAGCGGATGGCTGCCTGCAACGATTCATGGTCACGGCTGACCCGTGGGCCATGTCCCCGGCCCTCTTTCGGGGGAGATGTGACGTACCTGCTAGCAGGACGCACACAACATAAAGGCAGATAGCAGTCAGAACGAACAACGAACGTCCGTGTAGCTCAATTGGTAGAGTGACTCATTCCGGAATGAGGGGATCCGGGTTCGAGCCCCGGCGTGGACAAAAATGACGGAGAAATTTACTTCGTTATAAGGTGTAATAGCGCAAGGTTGGCATCTGGCTGACCAAGTGTTTGAGGGACAGAACGCAATAAAAGTAACTCGCTCGTCTTCTGAGAGGGACAAAGCACAGGAAGTTTGGATCTGCCGTTTGTGTGATTTAATGAGAGGATTTTAGGAAGGGAATGTCTGACCACAGGTTTTAAACAACCTTTGGAAGTAGGAAGCTAGGAGATTTGGGCTTGAGTGCCGGACAGGAAAGTCACAAGGCAGCGAGGTAGAAAGGGGGAGAATGACGCACTTATTTATAACTGGTGGATTGATATCTGGGGTCCGAGGCTTAACTTGCCCATCTGATGCCCGGCGGATATTTAGTGGTTCGAGCGTTCGTACCTGCTGGGATCGATCTTGCCACTTCTCCGTGGTAGTCACGAACGTTGACCATTCGCGGCTCACCTGACTGGGGTTTGAAGGAGGAGGTTTGAGGTAAGATCTCCATGCCAGGGAAGAGCGTCTTCGGCCTCCCGAACAAAGAAGGGAAACGAGGGAAAAATAGAGATTTAGAATATCCGATGCCGAAGAGCGAGACCGAAGTAAAAGTTAAATTTTTGAAATGGAAACTTAGCAGTGAAGGTAATCGTGCAAAAGGGCTTGTTAGATGTGCAGGACACAAGTAATGCGTAAATAGTATAAAGAAACGTAAAATCCGGGCAAATGCTGAAAGATCATCACTTTTATATTTCACCGAATAAACCTTCTATCCATTACTAAAGAACGAGTTTTCACTTCAGCTGGTATTATATTTATTTGTTGCATCATCGGGGAAAAACACGGGCAAAACTTCGGAACTTCTAAATGCTTTACAACCGAAGGCCTAACGAACCGTTGAGACACACAGCACTGAGACGAACTCAGTGAACAGCCCTGAAACATAGTCTGGGATTCTACACTGGGTGGGGCAGTATTAATTATTCAGGGTCTGGGTGAGGTCCGCGTATTATTTTTTTACTTTTGCTTTCTTTCTTTTTCTTTTTTTTTTTTATTGGAGGTTTAACGACCATTGCGAGCTACTCCGTGGGCACCGCCCCTAAATTAGGGCCACTGGTTTCAAGGAAGGGAGAGCCAGCGTCGTAAGACAAACACAACATCCATTCCTCACAGGGTTTCGAACCCGGTTCCATTTCAGAAACCATCGCTTAGACCACTGTGCCACCTGCGCCGTCTTTTGATTTCCTTTATGCTCTTTAATTTTGCAGTTACAAATTACTTTCAGTACAAAGTACTCTGTAAAATTACGTTCTGCTGAGACTCTGTTCATAGTACTCCCTTTGTAAATCCCTTACTTGCTATTATACGCTGATAAATAAATTGGACGATTTGGTTTAATTAATAAGAAATTAAATCGCCCAACAATGAAAAAATCAAATGCATGAGCGGCCACCGCAGAATTGCCTTCCGTAGCAATAACAGCAAAAAATAATTGCGTTGTGTTACTAAACCCTGGGGATGACTCATAACATAAAAAAAATCTGTGTTTCTTGTAATAATCAGCAAGACTTAGAAAAAAAAACGGTTTTTGAATGCCGTAGGGAGAACTCAAAAGACTGAGTAATCTCAGTTGTACAGTTTACTGAAACAGAAAATATAAAGAAAGAAAAAGACGTGCAAAAAAACACGAGTAGCGGAACTTTTTCTTAAAGTTGTAGAATCACGGTAAGGGACAAAAACTCAGCAGTCTGGAGACAGACGGGGAGTAAAGAATAAGTAAAAAGAATAATAAAATAAGAGTTACGGTAGCACGAGAATAAAAAAAAAGCTTCCCGAACTTGCTACAGAAATGAAATAATCACTTTATCCAATCCGAATCCTCCAACTGTGAAGTAAAGTTGAAGAAAAAAGGGAGACGAAGAAAAATTGGGAAAACATTTAAGTTAAAGAAAGTATCTTCATTAGAAAGAAATCAACAGCTTCCCTTTGTCATGGTGTATCACCAACCAATGAACAGCGAGTCTCATAAGGGAACTACTTAAGGGGCGGGGCATGAAGGAAGATTCTCAGCTGAAACGTATGCTCAGTTTCATGGTAAAGCACAGACAAACACGCGTAGAGAAAGAGAGAAAGGAAACGAGAATGAAGTGAGAGGAGTGAAGAATAACTTTATCGGAAGCGCAAGAATCTTTGAAATTCTTTGCAACTAGCTTTAAAGTTTCTGATGAATGACACAAAATCACTGGGTGATTCGAAGAGAGAGGAAGAAAATCAGGTATCGAAGAGATGTTATTGCTGAACATCTTTCTGCAAATGAAATACCTGAAAGCTAATGCTTAGAATAAATCAAAAAAAAGAATTGAAACTAGTCTTTTAATGTTTCGTGTTGATGAAAAAGTTTTCTAATATTTGTGGCAAAGGAACACTGAAATGATTAAAGAAAAAACCCTATTATTTGTCATGTTGATTGCTTTATGTCCATTGTAATTAGAAACTACATCCTGCTCCCTTTGAGCGTCAAATCTTCCCATTCTGTAAACTAGCTTTTAAGAGCGTTTTAATAATTCAAATTCTTCGGAACCCACAAGTAATTCGCGTATAACAATAAATATTGCACTTTATTGCGTGTAACGCAAATGTGCATGTTTATAATTAAAATGACCGCCCAAGTTTTATGCCAATACAAGTGCTACAAAACCCTAAGTTAATCATATCATGCAAATTTTATTCTTTTAGAGAACTAAGGCCAGCCGTTTTAAAATGTTTTACGGTCACATACACGTAACTGCTGTGTGATAGTGTCCAAAAACCTTTTCTTATTTATTCAAAAATATAGAACACAAGTAAACAAATAAATAAAGATCAATTAAGAATTGTGGCACAAAAAATTGTTACCCTTACATATTAAATTGTTTACTCTTATATATAAAAAAATAAAAAAAACATAATGCCAAGATTTGTCACAATTTTTTTTTTTTCAGGTCGACCATGGTTTCGCTGGGTATTGACCTAGCTTCATCAGGCCGAATGGCAAATATTCAAATTGTATATGATATCATAAACGGTGTTTACAGTCACGGGTTTTGGTACAGTAACGTGTTGTACTGCAACACGTGTTGCAGTACAACCAGGATACAACCCTTCCATTATAGACAAGGCTCTAACAAAATTCCAAAAACCGAAGAAGCCTATCTCCACGTTAATTCTTGTGATGGGCCCATTGCGAGAGAATTTTGCCATTATTCCATTTTCCCGTGACATTGCTTTCAAAATTTCAAAAATTCTCAAAACCTTTAATTTTAAAGTAATTTTTAAACCCATAAACAAAATGAACTTTTTAGGATCAAAGGACTATGTTGAAGACAAAAACTCGTGGGAAATTTATCAAATTCCATGTATATGTGGCTCTTCCTATATATAGGACAAACCCGTAGAGCCTGCGTTTTCTATTGAATTAGCACAAGATTTACATTCGGAACTCTTTCAATAAAGAAGTCATCGATGGCTAAACACTGTTACGAAAAGAACCATACATTTCTCTTTGAAGAAGCAAATCTTATTGACAAGCCAGATTCAACCTCCAAACTTGATAGTTTGGAAGCTTTCCATATATATCAGAAGTCTTCGCAACTTGGTAATGACATGGCATCCACGCCATTTTTATCAAACGCGTGGAAGCATCTAACCAAAACACGTGACTGTAAACACCATTTAGGATGTCATATACAATTTGAATATCTACTTGCCATTCGCCATGATGAAGCTAGGTCAATACCCAACAAAACCATGGTCGACTTGGGGGGGGGGGATTGTGACAAACCACGTTGTATTCTCTTAATTCGTATAATTGTCACAAGACTAATCTTTGAGGTTAAGAATAATGCTAAAATGTTTTGCAACTACAAGGTACATATTAAGTTTTTCTTCCTCTTGACTGTCATAAAAAAAATGACACAGGTCTCTGTTTCTTCGTCCCCGCGAAGATCACCTTTAAGTTCATTACATTTTCCAGGATTACGTGCAAACAACAGTAATACATAAATCCTTATGCTCATTGGTATAAAAGTTTCGTTCAATGAACAGGTGTTTCTTTCACATTCCCTTGCTAATGCACATGTATAGGAACCATTGCTATTACTGTGAAAAAGGGCCTAAAGTCCTCTGAAGTAGCTGTTTTCTCGTCATCCAGCTTTTATAAATTCTAAAACTGCTAAAATGATTTCTATAGATTTTATTTATTTACTGGGAGAAAAGAAACTACCAAAAATATGGATTCACTTTTTAATATTTCATTCAAAGCTGCCTCGCTCGAGATGTAAACGGACCACGAGTCAACGGGTCGGGTCAAGGTATTCCTGACCCGATTTTGACACGGTTTTATTCCCGTTTTAGTTTTGAAAAGAGAAAAATATATTCCAAAGAAAAATGCGCGTTGTGGAATTCTGTAGTCGATACTGGTGCCTACGGAGTGAATAATGATTTGCCATGCTAAAATATTGTCGTCTCTTTTTTTAAAGCGACGAAGATTTCCATCAACCGCCGTCAGACACACTGACACCATATCGTAAAAAGATACTTTCTTTGCGTTCTTTTCCAGTGCTGTTAACTGTTGTCCAGGGCAAGGTACAGGCAAACGCCATTCGCCTGCTTCTCAGCTGATTCACTCTCTCCGTGCGGCGAAGTTCACTGTATGACTAAGAGTTACTTTTCACATCGCATCTTTTACATTGAGCATTCAGAGGTTTTCGATTGATGTGCTAACATCCCGTTCTCATGACATGTCATGTCGAAGTTAACTCCTTATTTGTTAATATGGATGGATTTAATATTAAGGAGGTTGAGAAAGGCGTCGAGGCCAACAAATACGTGCTTGTTGAAAATCACAAAGGGGGGGGGATGAATGCTGGAAACTCTTTCGTCTCATTAAGGAATCGGTGAATAATTTCGTCTTGCTTGTTGTTCAGAATGTGGAAAGTGTATAATTACAAAGAAAGATGTCGACGGTGTAGTAAAATATTATGTAACGAAAAATCTAACGGACCATATGAAAGTATGCGCACCTCCATCAAAGCGTGGAAAGAGTGAACAATATAAATACATTTGTGTAATCGTAAATAATGATTCCCATTTGTAATATACTGTATGGTCACGGTCATAGTCAGCCATTACTTCTGGATTACGCAAAATAGTGGCACTAAAATGGCACAAAAATTTAGCAAGTAACCAAATTTTATTGTTAAAAAAGATTTCAGTTGTTAAATATCAAGCAGTTATTGGGTTGAATATACATATATATTACGTTTATATGTATGTTCATACATATATAAATTGAATTTCGAATTTATAGTTCAAAGCAGATTTGTCTGGGTCAGTTACGGATCCGGATCGGGTCGGGTCCAGTTATGGGGCGTCCGGGACCGAAATGTTTGAGCTGTTTTCAACGCTGCCTTCAATGCGGGGGTTGCAGGGTCTGTCAGCACGCCCCTGGCAATAGCTAAGGCAGCTGCTCTCGGTAGGTTACGATTCAAGAGAATATAGTGTATGGAGGAAAAAAATCCAGCTGTGGTTAACTTCTTTGTTGAGTTATAAAGGTCACTTGTTGGCGTCCATTATCGTGAACATTCCTTCGCGGCTATCATTTAGGATGCGTATCCTCAAGTAATTCAAATGCTTCTTTTGATTACAGACTTTCAAATTAAGTACCTCTGTTGTGATTAGAGTATTGCAGTCTTTATAGGATTGTTCTGCACCACATATAACAGGGGAAAAATTAGTAATCAAAGAATTATTAACAATATTATTAATCGCATAGAAGTCATGTTCTGTTATTTAGTGCATTTAAGCTTTGTTTTCCGTAGGAAACCTGCAGAATGTTTCTGCCAGGTTTTTGAGATCTCATTATTCACTACCTGCAATAAAATTTTCTACGTCCGTTATGCCAACTGGAGAAACAATTACTTATCTTCAAACGTCTTTAACATCCAGACCATGCACTATACTATGAAGTCTCTGTAGCTGTAATATTTTACTAACTAATTGATTCTTATTTCTTCCGCACTTTCTACTGGAGTTTATTGACTTTCCGTTTCAATGAGCCTTATGATATTTCATATGTTGCGATACTCAGGAAGCTTTGTCTAATTTTCAGAACACATTTTTTAACTTATCTTAGACAGGACTCAGTCTCAAGAATGTCCTTGTGGCGCACATATTTTTAACATAATAATAACAAAAATAATTTTCCCGGAGTGGTGCAAAATCAGTATTTTGAAATTTAAATATTGTTTAAGCTCGAGCATCAGCACGCTCATTTATTAGCAGCCGCAGGAGTTAGATACAACTGGTCGTGGTTTAGCCATCAAATTTCGAAAAAAAAACCAACAAAAAAAAACAACAACGAAAAAACCGCATGATTGTGGAGTGATGTGGAAAGGAAACTGAAAAATATTATTCAAACAAAAACTTCAGAATGGGTCTGATTTCGTACAACGTTTTAACACGTTCCAGCCACAGTTCGCTATTAATTGGTACATATACAACTTCGCAACCCTAACAGTTTTTAGTTTCTTTTGCACTGAAAAAAAGATCCTTTATTTTTTACGTGCATTTTTAGTTCACCTTTTTGGGGAAAAAAGAATGGGCTTATAATATCACTCTGCCTGGCTGTATGATTCATATCTCTGTGCGTATTCAGTTGGAAAGAAAGCAATGTCCGACGACGAGGTACCCGAAGTCGAAGCTATAGGCACGGCGCACATTGGCCACTGAGACTGCGCAGCATACCGGCATGACATCAACAGGTAAGCTAACTGAAGACCATTACCTGCACCGTCCAAATGCGGACTCCACAGGGATATGAAGAACTCTCTCAAAGATTGATAGTAACGGCGTTGCGTGATCCTGTCCGATCCTGTCCGAGTGAATCCTGCCAGGATCCGGCAGTCCTTCACCCGGATAGGATCAGACGTTTGAACGCTTACCGGCAACTCAGTACATAGATGTAAAAGTTGTACTACCCATACAAACGGTGCCCCCCGCTGGTAGATTTTCACCTGAAGTCTTGCATTGCTCGTCTCCTTGATCTAGTGGCCTTGTCGTGGTCTGGGGGCTCCCTCCTACTGGGGAGGGGGTCTAACACCAGAGCCATCTGAAGACAAAATGAAGCCTTGGTAAGGTCTCGCCATGACAGAACTATGAAGAGAAAAATATAAATGGTAACGAAATGAAAAGACCATTTTGGTCAAAAAGATGAAATGAATAACAGGAGTCAAAAGACGAAGAAATGATGGTTGTTGTTCAGAATGAATTCCAATGTTTAAAAAATAGATCCTGATGTGTATTTAAAGAATTGAGTTGTGAGTGCGGAAATTTGTACAACTGTGTTGTGTTAGATGAAGAAAATTGAGACTAATGTTGAACAAAAATGAAGTCAGTTCCTCGGAGTTCTTCTTCGGTATAGGTGGTTTAAGTCAGTGGCAGTTAACCGTCAGAAGACGAAGAGTGTAAGAGCCAGCCAATATAAAAGTGGACTAGGAGAACATCCGTAATTGCATGATGTATGAGTTTGGTCGCGATAGCACCTCTGCAAGTGCTGTAAAGAATATTACTAATGTGTACCCCAATACCGTATCACATCGTCAGTTCGGTCGTTGGTTCGAACGGTTTCGAGTGGGAAATTTTCACCTGTCAGACCTCCCCAAAGCCGAAGACTCTCAACAGTGGATATCGACATGCTGTAGTTCTTAGTAAAGACCGAACCACGTGTGACCACGCGGGAGTTAGCCGAACAGCCAGGGACAACGCACACGTGCATTACCACGCACCTGCGTCAACTTGCATGCGTAAACCTGCTTTCTCGTGACCAAGTTGAACCGTTCTTGGATCGCATTGTGGCAGGTGACGAGACATGGGTCTTGTATGACAATGTCAGCGCCCGGAAACTGTGGTTAGATCCCAAACAGAAGCCCATGACGACCTCCCAAAGCCGCTAACTCCTGCGTAATGTCGTACTGTCTGTTAGGTGGATATGCGGGGTGTCGTATTTTCTTGAGATGCTGCCGGACAGCATCACTATCACCGCTGATGTGTAATGTCGTCCGCTTGACGATCTGCACGCATCGCTCACGTCGAGATGACCAGCTAAGTTGAACCACATGGGTGTTCTCGTACTGCAGGATGGAGTGAGACCTCACACAGCACGGGTGACCTGTCATAAGACCAGGGTAGCCGCACATAGCTTATTTCCCAGACATTACCCTAAGCGACTATCACCTTGTCGTTGCAGCATTTTCGGAGGGGGAGGGGGAGCAGTTCACCAACCGGGACGATGTCGAACCCACACTTACTCACTTCTTTGCATCCAAGCCGCCACAATTCAACAGGAACGGTATCTAACAGCTACCCAGACAATGGGAGCAGATCGTGGTAAACGATGTCAACTACATTTTGGACTGATTTGTACTTATATATACGGTAATTAGCACTTTTTTTTATTGCCTTGCACTTACAGACATTACTTTCTTTCCAGCGAAATATTACCAAAGCTACTCAAAAGTTATTTTGAGGGTGCATCTGATTTCAATCGATAAATTCGATAAGTAATTTCCTTTTTTATGTTTATACCATGACGGCAAAAAAAGTTATTTACCGATAATTCGATTAGTAACATTTTTGTCGTCATGTTATAAGTATTAGT
Organism: Macrothele yani; assembly: GCA_039090855.1. Lineage (NCBI taxonomy): Eukaryota > Metazoa > Arthropoda > Arachnida > Araneae > Macrothelidae > Macrothele > Macrothele yani. The sequence goes on from CM077027.1 coordinate 73,938,859, forward strand.
ATTTTAAGGCACTGATAATAATTAAAGAAAAAATGGTTGTCTTATAAAAAACCCTACTTCAGAGGTTTATCCTGATATTTATTCCTTAACACTCTGAGGAAAAACGTATCTAATGTCTTCACCTTTCTCGTAACATCCACCACCACATCGCTCCTACCTTTCTCGATGCTGGTAACCAAGTTGGCGAACCAAAAAATGCACTCTAGTTCACCCACCAAAGTTATTTATGTAATTCCTGGCGGCCAGAGTTAAACAAAAGAACCCCGGACGCATGGAGTCGAGGTTATGTGCTTTCAGAAGGCATGAGTTCTGCTAAGCGGTCAAGTGTCAACTCAGAACGGTCGGTAATCAAAACAATAACAAATTTCCTTTGTGTTCTCGTTTTTATTAAGTAAAGTAAAGAGGACAGGCGATTTTGTTGCGCATCACCAATTCTGCTATCGGCGGTCGTTACACTCTATCAAGACAGATATGACTTTAAGGTTACCAGATATTGTCCATTTAAACTGGTCATATTTTCCAGCAGTGGGTATTTTTTCCATGCTTTCATAAGTTTTCTTCATTCCCGCAGGTGTGTCACTGGAATGGAAGCCTTTTTGTTTCCATTATGCAACAAGAAGGCTTTCTGTTTCCTTTATGCAACAGGAAGGATTTTTGTTTCCTTTATGCAACAGTACAGCTTTTAAATTGAATTTTGATGAATCTATAAGTAGATGCCATTCCTTAGGATCGTGAATTGTTTCCAATTTCTTCCATCATTCCTGAAATATCTGTGCAGAAACACAAACCATCTTGCATCTCGTAATAAGCAAATAGAGCCGAATTTATCTTGTGATCAGAGAAACTCTTGTACTCTGAGCCAGAAGATTCCACACTTGAATCCTTTAACCTAAAACCACAGCTTGTTGTTTGGAAAGTACTAGGTCTCGAACAAGAACATTTAGTTCATTTTGCTGAATCAGATGAGGCTTACTAATACTTTAAGGGTGTGTGTGTAGAATCAGGATCTGTATGTGCCTTGAAGTCTTCCTCTGATGAGTGTAAATCCATCTTCTCGCAGTTGCTTGGAGGTGTTGGTAAGGAAGATCTCCATGAACTGGCCTTATGGCTGAAAGCACATTTGGATACTGTATTTTGCTTTTGCTGTTTTTTCAAAAGCCCGCCAGAGTTAAACAAAAGAACCCCGTTAAGCAAAAGTAGCAATCATTCAAGTGACTAGTTGGTTCATGCCAAACCATTGGAACTGCAAAGGGCACTGATTTTATCTTACTTTTCAACCGTTCACTCAGGCCAACAAAGCATGAAATGCAGCAGACGTGTGGAGCCCATGTTTTGTCCTGTTCTCTAACATGGCATCCAAAATACCAGTTATAGGATTTCTTCACAATATTTGTCAAAGAACGACCCTGAGATTTTAAAATATAATTTCCACATACATTTCCACACACTGGCACATCTTGTTACGATGGCTTAGAGAATTTTAAAGGATTTTATCATTAAATCATTTATTTTCACGTAAGGTCAGCCGGCATTGGGGAGTACGGGGAGGTTTTCAAAGGCGACAACTGAAATTAGAAGTTGTAAAACAGTTTTCATAGGCAGTCCTTTTTGTATGCAAGAGACGTTTCAGAAAACCTTATGTGCTGTAATCATTTTAACGCCGAAGAGGAGTCAAATGGAAACACTATTCCCTTTGAGTAGGAAAGGGGGGGCTCTGCTGGACACAGGAGGTCACGCTAAGAATGGAGATCACAGAGGGTAAGGAGGACAGAAGGATTTTAAGGGGAAACGATTTCAGAGAGCGAGCGAGGAAAGAGTTTAGGAGGATGGCTTCCGAACAGGGAAGGTAAATGAAAATAAAATAAAACAGAAGAAAAATCAGGTGGAACGTGCAGATAACAAATGAAAAGTAAAGCAATCATAATTAATTCAGTAATCAAGATAATTCCAGGACAAACAAGAATTAGAGTGTAATAAAAAACTGATTTAATACCGCAACCGATCTTAGTACTTTTGTGAAACCACAACTTTTTCAGCCATTCATTTGCTATATATTTAACCCAATGAGTTTCAGCTAGGCGTAAACATCGAACCCAAAAGTGCAATATACAGTCCGACTTCGATACAAAAAGACCTTGTAACAGTTAACACATTCGCGACGCTAGAACTTTATGCCATTTTAGCGCCAAAATTCCCTCTTTATCGTACAGCACGGGTTCCTCCTATAATGATAACAAAAAGAATGACGGTCTGAGGTTAGGTTACAGCTACAGGTTTTTCCTTCACTTGGCAATCAGTGTTGCCAGATATAAAAAGTAAAATGTCTGGTATCTTCCCAGTTGCCTGAAGGTGTTGGTATAGGAAGATCTTAATAAGGGTCAATATAACCAATAACATAAAAGCGTGCCACGCTAGCCATTTTTAAATACCAGATCTGAAATCAGCACCCGGAAAATAGTTAAAGGCAGCTAAAATTGTTCCTGTTTTAAAAACCCTATAAATAGTGTAATTAAGATAAGCTTGAAAAGTGTTTGAAAAAGTGCTATGTTTCTTTTAATAAAACGATAAAGTTGCCTCGACACCTGAGTGAAAGTTTACCTCTCTTTTATGCTAAGTTGATGCCATCTAGATGTCTTTAAAGTTTTCTTGGTGCAAAAATTAATTCATGTCCCTTCAACATACGTTTTTGTTTACTTCTTCAGCGCTCCTGTGATAGAAGACTTCGCGCTCTTCAGAGAACTTGCGAAGTTTACTAGCAGCATCCACCTCAAGCACCGTGGAAAAAGAATGGATCTGCAAGCCCCCGTGACACTTGACCCGTCATGGGCCATTTAGCACCGCTGTGTGTGCCTGCATGTACCGAAAATGGCGGAACCCTAACGCTCTTTAATATCGGTAATGTAAGACGCGGGACCACATTCGCGGAACGCCATTCGGCTCATGGGAGTATTTTCTTTTCCTTTTCTTTTTCAAAAACCGTTTCAGCGGCGCGAATCCCACAGGTCGTACGACACAAAGAGAAAAACCTCTGTTTACAAATCTTCTGTTTCCGCCCCCTCGCTGCACAGACCCCCTTCCTGCCCCCGTCCCTCGTGCAGTCGCCGATCTTTGAAGCACATACCCCCTAGGGTCGAGCAGGGGAACGAGAACTCGCTCGTGGCAAATTTTGCCCCCGAGATTACGCGGGGACAGGTGTTGTATCCTCTTAGCTAATGCCGCCACACTTCCTATACGAGGCCAGGGGAAGAAGTAAAATTTAGTAGTTTCGGTTATAGTTGGATCCTAAAATGGCCGGCAAATTGGGATAAGACTCAACGAGGATTGGCCTGCCTTTTCTCTAAATTGGGGTGTAATCAGCGTAGTCTTACTTCCTCACTATTTTGTCCCCACGTCAACATCACATAAAAGTAAGGTATTTAAACAAAGGGCGGTCTGTTACCCTCATTAAATTAACACACGATACAAACTTTTCAAATATTCGTTTTCTGCGTTTTGAATTGGGTTTAGTTTTGTATTAAATCAAATTTTTAAAAATAACACGAATCAACTTGGCAAGAAATAGGAAAGCACGAATCATATTTCTGATCCAAAGGATTTTGCATGCAGTGACGTATTTAACGGGATTTATCGGAAAACTTCAAATTGGGGGGCCGCTGAAAAAGTTTGGAAGTGGTATGCTAAAACATTTGAGGGTGTTGTGTAATTTTTGGAAGGCTCAAAAATTTTACAGTTTAAATCAGTGATTTCGCTAAGGGGATGCGAGAGTGGGCTAGAAATTGTCTTGCCCACCCTGTTCAAGATGTATTTTTCGTCGTGTAGCCGCCCTACGTATTTCCTCCTAGGAAGTGCATTTTTTCTTTTCCGTGGAAAGATTATCAAAATATCATCCACAGGGCTATGAAAATTCAGTTGTTCTCCACAAGTCAGAATCCTCAATTCAAGTCTTTTTTCAAGTTAGTATGCTCAGAGGCGAATGAAGAGAGTGAATTGGAATTCACTGACGTCATTAGTAATTGCTGTGCTGTTGTTAGAGGTCATTAGTAATTGCTCTGCTGTTTGTTTGTGCTACTAAGTATGGGATTTCAACACGGAAAGTGTAGTGTAAAGCTATATCAGCGCTTTTAAGGCTGTCCTAGGGCAATGAAGGAGCAGGACCTGGCTAACGACTGCTTTAGAAAAGATGAGTTCAAGACAAGGTTGCTGGCTTGAAGGTAATGAGTTGTGGAGGGGGAAAGATATTGTCAGTATGTCCTTATTTCCCCTCAAACCTGACCCACGAAATCATTTGCTTTAACACCTTTCTCCTAGGTATGAATTTTGTTTTTCAATCAGGGCGTGTTAGTGGTGCGAATGGCAATGTGCCATGTTTATTATACGGGTATGTAACTCGTATAATAAACATGACATTGGATGAGCTAGAGGTTTCACTAGCTTTACTAAAAATGGATGGACGAAACTTTAGCAAAAAATGACTTCAAACTTTCGATTCTTTTGCATTCCAAAAAGTGGAAAAACTTCAACACAGTTCCAAAATTAATTAGTATATATTCAGGAGGGGAGGGGGAGGAGAGACTCGCACGAATACCTTTGCAGCCCGTAGAAAAAGGAAAACAAACTCTTTCTTTCAGTGTTTCGTAAATAAAGTTGCTATCAAACTTGCCCCAGCAAAAATAATACTCGCCCACCCGTCGCCCATCTTGATTTCGAAGTCTAGTGACGTCACTGAGTGAAACATTTAAGCTTTAAACCTATGATAAATCGGGGAAAACTTCAAAAAATAGACACCTGTTGAAATTTTTAGTTTTTAGGTGGACGTCAAGTAATTTTGCTTCCTATACTTCCAATGGAAAAACTTCTCTACACATTTTCTTCAAAATTAATGCGTTCCCAAGGATAAAAATTTTAACTTCGATTAAAATAGCTTCATTTTTTAACTTGGAATACTTAATGTTTTCTAAAACATAACCATAATTATGCAATCCAACATTTGTTTGTCTACCGACGTCATCAAAGTACAGGTCGCGCCATCTTTTTTCTGGTTTCAACACCACCAAAGGAAAAGTTATTGATTTGTAATATAATTATGGTTATGTTTTAGAAAATATTAAGTATTCCAAGTTATAATATGAAGTTATTTTAATCGATGTTCAAATTTGCATCCTTGGGAACACACTAATTGTGAAGGAAATGTGTACAAAAGTTATTCCATTTGAAAGCATAGGAAGCAAAATTACTTGACGTCCACCTTAAGAATGGTAACCTTTTTTCCGACATTACACACGGTCATTTTGTTTTTGTGCTACTTTTAGTTTTTATCTCTCATGTCAAAATGCTACTCTAAACAAGGCTAAAGCAAAGAAGTATTACATGTGTTGCTGAAACCGTAGCCTGAAGTATTACATGTGTTGCTGAAACCAGTGGCGCAGTGGTCTAAGCGATGGCCTCTGATCATTCGTCCAAAAGGGGTCCGGGTTCGAATCCCGGTAAGGCATGGACGTTGTGCTTGTCTTACGGCACTGGCTCTCTGCCTTCCCTGGAACCAGTGACCCTAAATCAGGGACGGGCGACTTCTTATAGCCCATTGAGTTGTTCACTGTGGTCGTTAAATCTCCAATAATAAAAAAAAAAAACCGTAGATACGCCGAACAGCCAAAAAATCATGACCAGGACGAAATCTTTAATTTTCTGTATTTTTTTTTTTTTTTTTTTTTTGATTGGAGGTTTAACGACCACCGTGAGCAACTCAATGGGCTATAAGCAGTCGCCCGTCCCTAATTTAGGGTCACTGGTTCCAGGGAAGGGAGAGAGCCAGTGCCGTAAGACAAACACAACATCCATGCCTCACCGGGATTCGAACCCGGACCCCTTACGGACGAATGATCAGAGGCCAGCGCCTTCTGTCTGTATTTTTATTTTTACACCTTACTAAAAAAAAAAAAAAAAAAAAACGCACACATCAGTCTATTTATTTTTTATACTGTTAAAGCTTGTAAAATAATCCAGATCTTGAAATTATTGAAGAACATATCTTTTCATATCGATATTTTCATGTAATATCGATAATAAATGTATCTTTTTCAGAAAGGAATCAATCTTCCCACAAGCGTCAAGCCAATGTGAAGCAAGAAGAAAAGTAGATTCTTTTCCAGAATCTGCCATAGAATGCATTACAGCAATTCAGACTGATGAAGATCTAATTTGCTTACAGTGTTAGCTGTAATTCCGTTACAACAGCAACGACAAAGAGATCCTTCTCAGCTATAAAAAGGCTGAAAACATATCTACTACAATGGGCCAGCAGCATCTTACAGTACTAGGGGCGTTAATACATATTCACCAGAATATTGCGCTAAAAATATTGATGAGATTCTGGAGAGATTTGTTTGAATGCACCCAAGGAGACTCACTTTTGTGCAACATACACTCCATTCTTTATTCAAAAGTTTTATTCAATAAATTCGTACACTCAACATGACTCTTCAATAGACCCGATTAAAATACTCATACAATCACGCATCTCATTCTCCGAAAAAATGTAATATCGATAATAAATATATAACTATATCGAACATTTGCCCCCCGCCCCTCATCTTATGACACTAAGATAAGATATTCTGACATTTGATCAAACTGATAGTGGTATTAAGGTGTCCCTCCCCCTTTTCAAATTTCTGCAAAAGCCACTGCTTTTGTTCTTCAGATTAGAGGTCTGCACAGGCCTTGATTTGGAAAGCCCGGCCCGGCCCGCACCCAGCCCGTTTCAAGTGTTTTAATTAAAGTCCGGCCCGTAAAATTTCAACAATTACTAAAACACGAATTTGACACCTGGTGCACCAGGGCTAGAGACCAGCCCTGCTGGTGCACTCGGTCTTTCGACTATTGAAGAGTTTTCGTTTTCTTAATTGGTACATGTATTCTATTACAATAAACGTCAATTCAGAATATTTCTGAGACTCTGCATAAGTCACGTGACATCCGAGGGGGGGGATATTGCATGAAAAGGACAATTTCCATGCCTTTCAAATTTTCTGGGTTTTCAAACTATCATTCCCTACCGCCGGACCCGGAAATATCCTTGGGGATAAGGAGGGGGTAATTCGAAAAGTACGAAATATCCAGAATTATGAGTCCGATCATTCTACTGGGAGAAGATTTTATGGCTTTATAAACTGCACCTATCTCTACTGGCATATCATATCGCTGGAACCCAATATGTCTCTCGTGTGTGTGTGTGTGTGTGTGTTGTGTGTGGGGAGCACATTTGTGCCGCTTAAGATGCGATGTTCCAGATTTTGTGCTATCGTAACTCAAAAAGTTTTTGTATTTAGTGCACTGCACAACGTTTACCGGCCGACTAGTTTCAGAATGGGACAGTAATTTCAAATATTCCCAAATATTGCTTTTCCCCTTTACATTGTCAGCAAGCACATATTCACTTTAAGCGATTTTTTCGCGAAAATCTTTCGCTTTCTTAAACTCCATAATAAGTATGGAAGAGTATTTATCATCAACAATGAACTGAGCACATGCTAAGGGAAAACAACAACAGACTGCCCAGATAATCGGGGTCACAGCAGTTTTGAAAAACAGCTGCCTCAGAGTACAAATGGGGAAAATACGGCACAGATTTATACACAGAAGTAAGTTTCTCCGGTACGGTGCATTTCTCGTTTGGAAAAATGCTGTACGGTGCATTTTTTCAAACGAGAAATGCATCGTACAGCGATTGATTTGCTCAAAAAAAAAAAAAAAAAAACCCTCCTCGGCCCGTGTCTATTTTACACTGAATATGAGGGACCTCTCGATCCTGCTCGCGTACCCAAGAGCGCGACAGGGGATCATCAAGTTGGTCAAGCACCTCATAGAGCAGCAGACGGTCTACCTAATTGAGGGGTGACCGCAGAAGATTGAAGATAGAAGAGGGATGAAGACGGAGAAGAGGAACTGATGACTCGAGCCCAGAGTCATCACCACAGAACTGACTCTAGTCTTGTGGCAGTGTAAGTATGAGTGTAAATAGTTTCAATTTTTTTTCAGTGTGAGAGGGCTCATTGAGCAAAGGATTTACTTCCCTCGTAAAGATGAGTTCCTTAGTGTATAAATGTGCATGTACCTATTTGTTTGAATAAAGGGCAGTCGCCCCAAACATTCGCGCTAGCGATCGATTCTCCCAGACAGGGGTAGAGATATTTTCTAGCCCCTGCCCAAATGGCACGCACACACGGGTCGTGACGGAGAGGTGAGAAGTGCCGGCCCACGGGGGCAGCGCCAAGCTGCGGGTCTACGGACCGATCCTGTCCGGGTCGAGGACTGTTGGATCCTGGCAGGATTACTCGCAACGCCGTCACCTTTAATTTCGAGAGAGTTTGTTTAACCATGTGGTGTCCGCAATTGGACGGTACAGGTTAATGGTCATCAGCTAGTCCTTACATTAAATATTAAAGGTCCGGCGCGGCCCGTTTTCCCAACTTATAAATGAGCAAAGGCCCGACCCGGCCCGGGCTCGTGCAGACCTCTACTTCAGATGGGAAAAGCAGCGGACTTGAGTGAGATTGACAAAGTCCAATTCATAATGGACAGACGACTGGATCAGAGCATTTCCTAGACGGTAAAGCTTCTGGGTATGCTCACGGTCAACGGTGGTTAGCACCTTTGAATAGCTGTAGTCAGCCCACACCTTTGGCAAGGTGTGGGCTGACTGCAGCTCATAGATCCTGGAGATAAACGAGGAAAGACTATTCCGTATTGTAGGAGCCATACTGGGGCGTAACTCGCGGGTAAATGGGGCTGAGTAACGTTTCGAGTGCTCATGCTAATCTCAATTCACCGTCAAAAGACCCTACAACGGTCAGGCGAGGATCAAAACTGGATCTTCAGTTATTGAAAGAAGGTCGTACGATGAATTTTGTTTCTTGTTACACCATGTTGATGGCCAGATAAGCGTGCGTAGTTTACCTAAGGATGGGTTGACACCAGGATGCAACGTGGTGCGAAAACAAGCAGGTGGAGAAAGTGTAATGCTTGAGCAATGTTCTGCTAGGAAACTCTAGGTCCAGTTATTCATGTGCAGGAAAATATGGTGTCTATCACCTACCTAAACATTATTGCAGACCAGATACACCCTTTCATAGTAACGGCATTCCCCTCTGGTAGGGCCTTCTTTCAGCAGGATAACACGCCATGCCACACTGCGTGGATTGTTCAATAGTGGCTCGTAGAGCATGAGGAAGACTTGCCCTGGCCTCCAAATTCCCCAGACATCAATCCAATCGAGCATCTGTGGTTTGCGTTGGAACAGCAAATTTGATCTGTGGAGATTTAACCACGTGACTTACAAGAGTTAAAGGATCTGCTGGTAACGTGATGGTACCAGATACCACATGACACCTTTAGAAATCCTGTAGCGTCAATGCCTTGCCGAGTAAGAGCTGTTTTGACGCCACTTGGAGAACCAACAGCATATTAGATAGGTGGCCATTATGTTTTGGCTCTTCGGTGTATTGATAGTTTCACAAATCTTGTGCTTGTTGAAAGGATTCAGAAGCATATCTGCAAAATCTGTAAGAAATTGAAATGAAGAGATGTGCGCATATATTTTATGGTTGCGATCAGTGGCTTTCAATACATGGTTTAAACAAAGAAATCCAAAAAAGAAGCATTCCGTTCATAGACTTCAAATTAAAAAAGAAATTATTGCATTATGGTAGAAGATGCTTAAAAATAAAGTTCAGGAAATAATGAAAATGCTAATTGCTATTAACAACTGTGCAATATGATAATCAGAGGCGTAACTAGGGTGGGGCGGCTTCCCCGGGAGCAGCTGAAGAGAGGGCGCCAAAATCAGTGCTTACAATCTGATTAAAATTGGAATTGAAACTTGTACACCAATTTCTGGTTGAGTTTTAATCGCTATACTTTGTTATTTGTCCATTTATAGAACCAGAAGCTACCAATACTGGTGCAACATAAGTAGTAGGGATGCCACTTTGGCTGTAAACTTTTTCCCGATGGGAATACTCTACCGGTGTAGTTCTTTTAGGCGTTGTCCTGGGTTCCTGCCATTTTCTGCCACCATCTTTTTTTCCGAAGGTAAATAATGCTAGTTAGTTAAAAACTATAGCTACCCTAAAATTATGAATGAGAGTTGCGATAAGCAAAACATTGAATTAATGTAAGAATTAGAGTAACTGCAAAATTTCAAAATTTGCTTGTTACACTTGTTTCGCTGTTCACGCATCATGTCGGAAATATGAGTTAATTGCTGCCTGTTTTGTACTTGTTATGACACCAGAGATAAATCAATTTCCTAAGTTTACATGTATATACTACATTCTTCAAGAATTTTATAATACTCAAATTTCTCTGTTTTGCATACCGATGCAAGAATCTGTTTACCAGAGATATTTCGGAGATACGCCTGCACTAAGGAAAGGCGCTTAGGATACTCCGTCTATTCATCCTAATGGCTTCGACCAGCATTAAGCCGGAAATGGCTGTCCCTCACCCTTTCTGCACAAGGTGTCCCATAGAACTTGATCCTCTGAAAAAAAAAAAAAAACACTTGCGGGCAGCGTTTTTGTCTACTCTGGAATAAGCATTGTATATTTATGTACTTTCTCCCAGAAATCGTCTGTTCCCAACGGCATCTGTTGATTCTCAGAAACATGGGATACTTTAGGATACAGAAGGGATTCTTGATATAATTACACAGCAAGTTGCCGCAGGGCTTTTTTGTCGAGAAACAAGGGGGAGAACTCGCCTAGTCGTCCGGAGCAAGTAACGTGCCCGGAAAGCATATTTTTAGGTCCTGAAAGAGTCTGGCAAGGTAGGGTTTGTAAAAAAGAGTTTCCCGGAAGGCCTCCCGGTTTAGAGGAGCTGAGTTTTAATGTAAAGAGAGCTGCTATTTAGCCAAGGTAAAATACGATCGCCCGAAAATCCAAGAATTTTGGATGTAATAAACTCTTTTTCTTTTAAGAAATGCCTGTTTGATCCGCCTGCAGGTTGCATAAATCTTACATACTACCTCGACACCAGATCAAATATAAAAAAGATGAGGTAGGAGAATTCTGTTTTACAAGCAAAGAACCCAAACGGAGGCGTGGGAGTGCAATATGCATAATCATCGTTAGTTAGAACTCCCTGCCTCTTAAACCATCTATTTTTTTTTTCAACATCTCTAACGCAGTGGTTGAGATGATTCTAGATGCAAAATAAACTCTAAGATTTTCTAAACTTTCAATAACAAGTCTATTTGAACTTGTATTTCCTACAGCGATTTCTTCATCTTCGCGCGCACTCCATTAACCACAATTTTTGCCTTGAATGGGCTCCACTGTGTCCACATGTGTGAATTCTCTCACCGAAACTTTTTCTTTCAACACTCGACGAACCATCCCTGAATTTTGGTTTCAATTCATCCTGGATACTTAGAACTGTAGAAAGAATTTGTTAGAATACCAAACTTTTTTGCAATATAAAATTTCTGTGAACTCCTCGTTTTCTGCTAAATAGATTGCTTGGATTTCCTCACTGAGCATTAAAACTTTAAGCTTGTTTACAGCCATGATTTTTCGATTTTCTTAAGCGCACTGCACATTATGTTGAGCAGTCGAAGTCGAACTAATTCTACAAAATGTGACAAACCTCATTCTTCGTTACCTAGTTGAGACTGCATGAACAACACGCATTGCAGTGCAGGGTGACATCCTCAGAAGTAATATGGAGTCCCAGTCAGAAATCATATCACTGGTGTAACGTCACTAACCCATTGTCCTGTGTGGTACAAGCATTGTTGTCTTTATGCAAACTGACCTGTGTGTAAGGGGAACTACGGGGTATTTATTGTATATCGCCTGAATTATCCCTAATTTTCCGGTGAAAGAGGAAGGGGCATAAGTATTGAATGACACTTACAGAGGATGTTCTCACCTTTGTAGAACGTTTTCGATAAGAAATTACAGAAACTAAAAGAAGTTCAAAGAAATAAAACTGGCAACAGCGTGTTAGATCAACACAAAAGAAACATCTGCTGCAATTGAATATCGTCTGCTAAGAAAATGGGGCACGTAAACAAGCAGTGGATATGTTTTTACTCTTTACGAAGAGAAATATTATTATTCCGTAATTAAAAAAACGCTATGAAAATCATGGAATTAGCATTTCTAAATGTGAAAGCAGCAGTATTATCAATAATAGAGGGAAAACTCTTCAAGCATTGTTTTTAAGAAAAACAAGTTAGTTAAAGCATGCAATGCATTGATTATGATGCGCTTTCCAACATACCAGAAATCATTACTCTAGTTATTACGCAAGCTATGAGGATAACGGCTGTGGAATAAATCTCGCTCCCGTGTCCTGACATTTGACCCCATTTCGATGATATTAAATAAAATTGGTTCAGTATATCTCCGGAACAACATACTAAAGTTTTGCCGCAATAGAAGTATTTTTAGTCAAGTTATGAGAATAATGGCTGTGGAATAAATCTCGCTCCTGTGCCCTAACCTTTGACACTTTTTCGGTGATATTCAACAGAACTGGTGTAGTACATCTCCGAAACAACATAATGAAGTTTTGGCGCAATCGAAGCATTTTTACATAAGTTATGGCGCATAAGGGCTATGGAATGGATCCCCTCCTACGTCCTGACCTTTGACCCCATTTCGTCCATTTTCAATAGGATTCCTTTCCAGGTTGTCTCCTACCACATACTAAAATTTCATCGAAATCGAACCATTTTTACGCTAGTTATCGTGCGGACAGACAGACGGACAGAGCTGGAGCATATACGCTTCTTCAACCTACGGTTGGGAAGCGTTAGAAAGAACACTAAACGAATACCCAAAGAAGGTGTGTACTTTTATGACTATTTCAAAAGTAAGGTCTCTCATCTTAAAAGAAAATCCACCGCCCCAAAGAGAAATCGCTAAGTTGTTAAAAATTTTTGTAACAATTGTAAACAAAGATTTGAATCTGGAAAAAAGAAAAATATATAATGTTCACCGCCTACAGCCCTGCAGAGGTAATATTTTTAGGCCCGGGCGCACCTAGGCCCTGCCCGGTGTTTTTTGTTCAAGGCCCGGCCCGGCATAGTTTTCATTTGAGTAACTGTCACTTGCTTTATAACGTAGACGGTATTTGTACTGTAACTTTTTGGCATAACTCGAAACGTGCAAAAAGAGGGCATAAGTAAGTTAACTAACCCACCAGTAACCAGAAATACGGCAAATGCAATAAATACACTGGCGGAAAGTGAAAAAAGAACACCAAGAAGGAATTGGCGGACGATCATGAAATTTACATATGTTAATGGGGTCGAGTTTACGTAAGTGTGATTTTAATTTCGGGACCAACCGGTGAGCGCTTACGCCACAGCACGGCATAATATGCAAATTATCGTCGGTGGTATTTAAGGAGTACGGCGAAGTGAATGTAATCAGTCGTCGGCGTACGGACACGTGCGAAGATCTTAAAGAAGCTGCAACGCCTGGACAAGGAAGACATGTACGATTTCAGTAGTTATCGGACTTACAGCGAGGCCGGGTGGTCGCATCGTCGTATTGCAGAGCGAATTGGGCGGGAAGTATCGGTGGTGGTACGATGGTGGCGTAGATGGTCCGAGGAACATTCCCACACGAGACGTGGAACCGGGAGTCACAGACGGACCGATCGACGCATAAGAAGAGCGGCGTTGTCAAGCAGAACATCAACTGCGACGTAAATCCAAGCTGCCGTTGCACCTGAGGTGACTGTGCAAACAATCCGCAACCGTCTACTGAATGCAGGACTACGTGCATGTGTGCCTCTGGCATGTGTACCTATGACTCCACCCCACCGTCAGAAACGGCTGCAGTGGTGTCGCCAACGTCTGCACTGGAGAACGCATTGGCGATCTGTGGTGTTCAGCGGTGAAAGCAAATTCTGCTTGGGAGCCTCCGATGGCCGTATGCGTGTTCGCAGACGCACGGGGTAGCGTCTCCACCCTTCTTGCATCCGCCAGCGACACACAGAGCCTACACCTGGTCTCCTGGTGTGGGGAGCAATCAGCTATCACTCCCGTACACAACTAGTGCTTGTACCGGGTACGTTAAACAGCACCTCCTACATCAACAAAATCATTCAGCCCGTTGTTGTGCCATTTGTAAGGTCGGTCCATCGTGGTGTTTTCCAGCAAGATAACGCACGCCCAAACACGGCACGTGCAACGCAACATGCACTTCAGGGTGTGAGACAACTTCCATGGCCTGCACGTTCAACGGATTTGTCCCCCCATTGAGCACGTGTGGGATTTTATGAGACAACGACTTATCCGGTCTCCACGGCCAGCCACGACCATCCGCGATTTACGCGTCCAGGTTGGGGATGCTTGGAACTCAATACCCCAAACTTACATCCAACATCTGTACGACAGACTCCATGCCAGAATTGCACAGTGTGACGCAGTTCATGGCGGTTCAACCTCGTACTAACCATGGTACATGGAAATGTTATTTTTCAGTTTACCAGGAAATACAGCTGTATTTTGCCATAATGTTTTGATCACGTTATCCTATGTATTTTGCTATAATGTTTTGATCACGTCATCCTCTGTATTCCGTTATTATGCTGTATAAATTTCGTTGGTATCAGACGTCTCCTTCTTGGTGTTGTTTTTTCACTTTCCACCAGTGTAGTATTCAGTGAACTTAAGCAAATTATCGTCATTTCATAATCGAACCCTTCGTAGGGTCAGATCACTGTTTATACGAGTCAAGTACTGTCATCTTTGATACTTTTGCCCAGAACATAATATAAACTAATGCTCAGTTACACACACGCACACACGCTAACATTTTTAATGGTTAATAGTCAATACAACAAACTGTCTTAGGGAGAATACGATTTCGTTCTGTTGGCCCGACGTCTTTGATTTTAATTCATCAGGTTTAGGATATACCTCCCAAAATCCAAATGTAACACAATTTTCCGATTGTTTTGCTCCTCGAACCTCTAATTTACCCAACCCAATATTTATCCATATTTAAAACAAATCAAGTAACAAATCAAAATTATAAAGACAGTGCCTAAAGAATAGTTTACTAGCAAACTTTATATTTTCCAGTTGTGTAATCGCTATGTAACGTACTTAAACTCGACTCGTATTTGTAAATCTAATACGCAACTCCACTTCTTAAAATAATACACAACATTTATCCGTACTTCCATTTTTCATATAAACCTAACCTGTCACCTCAACGGTATACGCAGAAGTTAAGGTAATAATTTTTCCACTATCAACTTACATAGGAATTTACCATAGTTTCATATGTAGAGTAACACAGAATGTAACCAAATTCCAAAATTGTTATGGAATGTTAGTATGAAGAAGTAAAACAGCATCCACTATGTCAGGATGTAGGCAACTTCGTCTTTCCTCAATAAACCGACCCGCAGCACTAAAATTTCTTTCGCTGCTCACACATGCAAGTGCAGGCCCGTCCAAGCCCGCCTACGAAATTGTAGGCCCGGCCCAATTGTTATGGAATGTTAGTATGAAGAAGTAAAACATAATTGTTATGCAATGTTAAAAAAAATGTTATGGAATGTTAGTATGAGGAAGTAATCCATTGTGTTAGGATGTAGGCAACTTCGTCTTTCCTCAATAACCAGACCCGCAGCACTAAAATTTCTTTCGCTGCTCACACATGCAAGTGCAGGCCCGGCCCAATTGTTATGGAATGTTAGTATGAAGAAGTAAAACATAATTGTTATGCAATGTTAAAAAAAATGTTATGGAATGTTAGTATGAGGAAGTAATCCACTGTGTTAGGATGTAGGCAACTTCGTCTTTCCTCAATAACCAGACCCGCAGCACTAAAATTTCTTTCGCTGCTCACACATGCAAGTGCAGGCCCGTCCAAGCCCGCTTACGAAATTGTAGGCCCATCCCAATTGTTATGGAATGTTAGTATGAAGAAGTAAAACATAGTTGTTATGGAATGTTAGAAAAAATTGTTATGGAATGTTAGTATGAGGAAGTAAAACAGCATCCACTGTGTCAGGATGTAGGCAACTTCGTCTTTCCTCAATAACCCGACCCGCAGCACTAAAATTTCTTTCGCTGCTCACACATGCAAGTGCAGGCCCGTCCAAGCACGCCTACGAAATTGTAGTCCCGGCCCAATTGTTATGGAATGTTAGTATGAAGAAGTAAAACATAATTGTTATGGAATGTTAGTATGAAGAAGTAAAACATAATTGTTATGGAATGTTAGTATGAAGAAGTAAAACATAATTGTTATGGAATGTTAGTATGAAGAAGTAAAACATAATTGTTATGGAATGTTAGTATGAAGAAGTAAAACATAATTGTTATGGAATGTTAGAAAAAATTGTTATGGAATGTTAGTATGAGGAAGTAAAACAGCATCCACTGTGTCAGGATGTAGGCAACTTCGTCTTTCCTCAATAACCCGACCCGCAGCACTAACATTTCTTTCGCTGCTCACACATGCAAGTGCAGGCCCGTCCAAGCACGCCTACGAAATTGTAGTCCCGGCCCAATTGTTATGGAATGTTAGTATGAAGAAGTAAAACATAATTGTTTAGGAATGTTAGAAAAAAATTGTTATGGAATGTTAGTATGAGGAAGTAAAACAGCATCCACTGTTTCAGAATGTAGGCAACTTCGTCTTTCCTCAATAACCCGACCCGCAGCACTAAAATGTCTTTCGCTGCTCACACATGCAAGTGCAGGCCCGTCCAAGCCCGCCTACGAAATTGTAGGCCCGGCCCAATTGTTATGAAATGTTAGTATGAAGAAGTAAAACATAATTGTTATGGAATGTTAGAAAAAATTGTTATGAAATGTTAGTATGAGGAAGTAAAACAGCATCCACTGTGTCAGGATGTAGGCAACTTCGTCTTTCCTCAATAGCCCGACCCGCAGCACTAAAATTTCTTTCGCTGCTCACACATGCACGTGCAGGCCCGTCCAAGCCCGCCTACGAAATTGTAGTCCCGGCCCGATTGTTATGGAATGTTAGTATGAAGAAGTAAAACAGCATCCACTGTGTCAGGATGTAGGCAACTTCGTCTTTCCTCAATAGCCCGACCCGCAGCACTAAAATTTCTTTCGCTGCTCACACATGCCAGTGCAGGCCCGTCAAGCCCGCCTACGAAATTGTAGGACGAGTGGAAGAACATCCGGGAAGACCAGATGTTCGTAGTAATAATGCGCAGAAGGTTTGTCGCTGTCAGTATAACCAGAGGCGTTTCTTCTGTGTATTGAAATTTTGAATTAAAAGCATTTGTTGTAATTAAAGGTGGGTACCGGAATGCTCATATAGGTCGTGTTATTGGAAATTTGAACATCTACACTGGTCTATACACTGTTTACCACAGGCAGTACTTTCCGGGAATATGTTCATTAACAGATGCATGCGTTTATGTAGGCATATCCAGAGATAAATAGAGCTGACCACACATATATATTCTCATAAACAGTCTGTCTAAGTACTTGCCGCGGATGGCTTAGTGGTTCGCGAATCAGACTATCAATCCAAGGTCCTCAGGTTCAAACCTTGGCTGATCTTTCAGAAATGGTGTGATTTACTAACAATCGCTGAATATCCGCCGTGCATCGGACGAGCACGTTAAGTGACGGACCCCAGAATGGACCCACTGGTTAAATGGGTATCCTTTCCTATGCCCCCCCTAAAATTCTCTCACCCCTCTGTGTGCAACATCATACTTGTACGGTGGCGCCATCTACTGTACTCTAATTTCACTACAAACTGTTCTGTCAAAGTCGCTAAACTTGCTCTCATTCCTTTCGTTTGTGTGTCCTGCCCAAAAGGCGAGCTCGCTGTAGGTGGCAGGGACCACCCAAACGCTACTCACTGTGGACGGAAGTCCTACAAGAAAATGACAGATACTGTCTAAGTACTTTTTCAAGTTCTGACTTATTTTGTCTGTTTAACTCTTCATTTTTGTTGGATGTCGCTAATGTAAATTTTGGTAATCATTCGCTTTACTTTCCCAATCATAATGTTATGTCTGAGCCCCCGAGAGTTTTTCTTCTACATAGGCGTCACTGACATTCAGCCATATCAAGCTACGATATTAGTGAAAGTGCGGTGTTAGTTTGTTACTACGTTAGGTGTTAGAAATCTTCGACGTTCATCATATCTTTGCTGTTTGCTATGACATGTTACCATATTACTTTATTGTTTATCAAAGGTTATCTGTGCTGTTACCTTGTTCTTCAAGCATATCAGTTAGGTAAAAACCTGGTTGATGTGTTAGATTCTTCGACTACTAAGTTTTTTAATTTATGCATAAGTTTCTAGACATTTTATGGCCCAATAGATGTCAAACTTACATTACAAAATATCATTTAACAACCACGGTAGACTGATTTGCACTCAACTGTATTGCCAAGTTTATGGTATACTAGGCGGCATCTTCCTACAAATCAGCTTGGAAATCTACGCTCTGCATATCCTTCGGGCGGTGGCGTAGTTGTCTAAGAGCTGGCTTATGACCATTCGACCAAGATGGGTCAGGGTTAGAATCCCGGTGAGACATGGATGTTATTTTTCTTGCGGGACTGGCTCTCTCTCTTCCTTGGAACCAGTATCCCTAAATTAGGGACCGGTGACTGCTTACAGCACACCGAGTAGCTCACGGTGGTTGTTAAAGCCCCAAAACAAAACAACAACAGCAAATCTGCTTCGGCCGCCGGCTACGCTGCTTGTTCACCATGATGCAATAATCACTTTCGAAATTCGGAAATCACTCACGACGCGTACTTACACCTACGTATATCTTTCTCTCCGTTTGATGAACAAATCGGTACTCGCGCTTCTGCTTAATTATTACACTGGTGTGCAAAACTTCAGGACGAAGTGGAAAAGTAAAATAACGCCGTAGATATCAGCAGCACCCAAACACAAATTAACTCAGGCTCGTGTCTGGGAACAGGAGCAACAGCACATGCGTAATAATGGAGCATGACGTATGGTTTACGTGACGTGAGAACAAAATGAGCTCACGTAGTCCAATAGCATCAATTAAACGGAAGTCACTTGACGGTGTGCATAAGTGTTACAGACGTTCGATTGAGTTTGTTGCGTGAAGGCCTATCAAAGTCGTGACGTCATTTTCAGTGACGTCAGACCACGTGGATTTACTGATCAAACCGTCCGTTTCTGCATTACCACGCTACGCCTAACCGTGTGACTTGTGATTTTTATGGTAGTCCATGCTTTCGTGAAATTAATGGTGTAGATTTCCTGTGGTTTGCTTCAACTAACATTTTAATTGCAGTTTTAATATACCGGTAATTGAATGAGATAGATATTTAATTATTCCACATCCGTGTTGTGTTCCCAGTTGCCGTGGAAATTACAAAACAGGACCCAAAGTTCGTGTGTGTGGATTTCCAAAAGACCAAGATTTGTGTTCTACGTGGATTCGTCCCATTAAAAGGGATAACTTCACAGTTACACCACATAGTAAGGTATACACATAGGACATTTTTAAAATCGAATTTAAATACAAGACCTCAGTTAATAACACAATACCTTAGTTTATTAATTTGGTCAAGCATTTGGAAAAAAAGCATTATATATATCGTTGAGGTCTACTTTAAAAGTGAAATAAATTTTCACATGCCTACTGCCCAATATGGTAACAGTGAACACTTCTTGTTTCATATTTATTTTCTGGAGGAATAATATATATATATATATATATATATTCTGGAAACAGCAACAAAATTAGCTGGGTCTAAGAACAAGTTGCATGTAAACAAATTATCAGGAAAAACGAAAATGTTGATGCAAAAAAGAAGAGAGATGAGGACAACTAAAGAAGATGTGACTTCCAAAGTGGAATATATAGAGCTATGCAAGACAGTAAGAAAAAGTATCACTGAAGACGTAAGAAAATTCAACTGTGAACTAGTGAGGAAAGCAATTGAAAACAACCAAAGCCTAAAGATAGCAAAGGGACATCTCAGTAAGGGAAGAAAACAGATTATGGCACTGAGAAAAGAAGATGGTTCTGTAACAAGAAATAGAGGCGAAATTTTGACAAGAGTGAAAGATTTCTACTCCAAATTATATGAAAGGGATGATACATGCACTCCAGACATCATGAAAGATACCAGTACCAGAGTTCCTCCAGTCCTTCCAGCAGAAGTTGCTCATGCAATCAAGAACATGAAGCGAGGAAAAGCTCCAGGAGAAGATGGAATTACTGTAGACATCATACAAGAAGCAAGTGGAGAAATCGAAACAGTACTCGCCCGAATTTTCACTCGATGCCTTAATGAAGGAAAGATTCCTGAGGATTGGAACACCGCTACAATGATCCTGCTACATAAGAAAGGTGACATTGAGGATCTTGGAAACTACAGACCTATCAGCCTCCTATCAGTAGTTTATAAAATCTTCACTAAAGTTCTTTCACACCGCTTGAAGGTAACACTGGACATGGCTCAACCGAGAGAACAAGCTGGATTCAGGAGTGGCTACAGCACAATAGATCATATCCACGTGCTGAGAGAACTAATTGAAAGAGCGAGGGAATATGAACTTCCATTGTGCATGGCTTTTATCGATTATGAAAAAGCCTTTGATTCGGTGAAACCATCAGCAGTTGCAATGGCTCTGAAATCCTGCGGTATTGAAGATGCATACATTAATATTATTAATAACATCTATGAAAATGCAAGTGCAAAGATTCGGCTGTTTGAAAATACAACACACATAAAAATTGGAAAAGGAGTGAGACAAGGTGACACCATATCTCCGAAGCTCTTTAATGCCACATTGGAAAATGTCTTTCAATCACTGAACTGGGAAAACAAAGGGATAAAGATTAATGGAGATTATCTAACCCACCTTCGTTTTGCTGATGACGTAGTCATTTTTGCAACTACCCCATCAGAGCTGCAGAGTATGATCCAGGAACTTGCTGACAAGAGTAAAGAAGTGGGATTAAAAATGAACTTTCAGAAGACAAAAGTGATGTTCAATGCTTTTACAAGAAATGAAGATTTATCGATTGATGGAGAAAAGCTGGAGATAACAGACACGTACGTTTATCTTGGACAGCAGATATCAAGTGAGGGTCACATTGATGAAGAAATTAATCGGCGTATAAAACTTGCCTGGAGAGCTTTTGGAAGAAACAGCATAATTTTCAAGAGCAATATGCCATTATGTCTTAAAAGAAAAGTGTTTGATCAATGCATCCTTCCAGTGCTTACGTATGGTGCAGAGACGTGGACCTTAACTAAAAGAGACATACAAAGGCTGCAGACAACTCAAAGAAGCATGGAGAGGTGCATACTTGGTGTAACCAGGAGAGATAAGAAGAGGAACTCGTGGATCCGAAAAATGACAAGAGTGGAAGACATCATGATCAGAGTTAAATCCCTGAAATGGCAATGGGCTGGACATACTGCCAGAAGGACAGATCATCGATGGACAGCCGAAATTTTAGATTGGATTCCAAGGGACAGGAAAAGACCCAGAAGAAGACCACATGAGAGATGGGTGGATGAAATTCGAAAGTATGCAGGGGTGACATAGAGGAGACTGGCACAATACAGACCGTTGTGGAGGAAACTTGGGGAGACCTTCGTCCAGCAGTGGATTGATAATGGTTGACAATGATGATGATGATGATATATATTCTATAAAGAAGATGCCTAAGCAAAAAAATACGAGAAAAGTTTTTGTCACACAAGAGGTAAGCTCTCTTCCTTGTTTTGGGTTCTAGGTTTTATAAGTTCAATGTTTGTACTTTATGTACCTTTTCTCTGTCGTTTTTTAGCTTTTCAGCTTTTAAGCATTGGTTTGTCTGTTAACATTTATGCGGGTTTTAACTCTTACTTTTCTTTGTAACTTTGAGCGTCTTTTGGGGTACCTAGGAACAGAGGAAGGCTAAGCTTGTTCCTTTTCTATGCGCTGTCTATGCGCTGTTTTTTCAAAGTAGTTAAGTTCTTAATAACTAATTAATTATGCACTTAAAGCACTGCTGAAATACTTTGTACATATTGCAACTAACTGTTTAAGGTATATAACTTTCACAAAGTTTTCTTTAGTTAATTATTATCTTTAACTTATTCTCGTTTTCGTGCTGTCATAAGTTGTAGAGTAGGGGGTTTTAGACTCAAGTTTTCTTTCAAAAATCTGTTCGTTATAAATTAACATTTCCTTTTTTAATTGCAATGTAAAATTTGGATTTCTTTTGCATTGTTTTTCAGGTTTAAATTCTCTCTCAAACGAACTTGGAATTTCGTTATAGCTGAAAATCATTCCTATTTATTATGTCACTCTCACAGCTTGAGTTCTCTTTAATCTTCTTCTCTCTGTTTAATAGTAACAGATGAAGAGCATGGGTCGGGCCATGAAGGTTAATGGATGCAAGCGAAATTGTTAACTAGTGCTAGGTCATGCTACTCTACGGAGGACATGACTTATATATATATTTTTTAAACTATTTTAGGTGGGAATGTTACTTGCATCTATGGCCTTGCAGAAACCCATTTCCAACTAGGTCTTTGTGGAAGTGAGAAAATGCAGAGTTTTTGCTGGTCCTTGATAAAGCCAAGGCTCAGTATTCTCGACACCTTCTACATTCAGTTGTTTTATTTTATTTTTTTATCTTTTCTCCTTTTACTCACACAGGTAGATACATAACCTTTTCTATGTTGTATTAGGTGTGAGTCAAAATTATATTTGTATTTTTTTGCTTAGGCATCTTCTTTATAGAATGTGAATTCTGAATTTTCAAAACTGCTGCGTTGCGCGTTTTGATTTTCAGGTTATTTTGCACCCTTCGTTTTAAATTCTAAAATTTTTTGCTTAGTCTTCAGTTTTGCTCTTAAGTATATATATATATATATATATTCATTACAATTAGTTCACATATTTTTTATAACAGATAAAAACAATGACGTAGTCTTTGAAAACATTCTCTTGCGATCGTTCATTCCTGTTACTAAAGTTATCGACTGAAAAAGAAAGAAAAACATACGGAATCCGTAAATTAATTTACAGATTTAAAAAATGGGAGCTACAACATCGTAAACACGGTTAAGCATTTGCAGTGATATGTTATATTTGCAATGCCCTTTTTCACTGTAATACCGAAATTCTAAAACAACGATCGTGACCAACGGAAATATGTTCCCATGCGCTCAGGCTCTCTCTCTCTCTCTCACGGGTTGCGACGATCCACCGCCAGTGACGTCACAAACCTGTGCAATGGCCTTTTCTTTCCGGGGGTCACGGCTAGAGACGACGAAATGGCCCGTAGAGAACATCTTGGTTATTTTACTCGTGGTCGAATAATTGGGAGGTTCGAAGTGGGTCGTACTCTAATGAGGGTGGCCCAACAGTTCCGTATCGCCCATATCATTGTATCACGTGTGTGGTGGGCCTTCAGGATTACAGGTACAGCTGTGCGAAAGATCTGTGGTTTTCGTCCACCAAAAACAACCCCCAGTGATGACACTATCTGCTCCTACAGGCAGGGACGTCGCTAGACTTCGAAATCAGAATGGGCAACGGGTGGACGAGCATTATTTTTTAATGGGGCATGATAATTTGTTTTTTTACGAAACACTGAAAGAACTATTTTTCAATGTTTTTCACTACCGACTACAAAGGAATTCGTGCAATCCCCCCCCCTCCACCTGGACGCACATACACGAGTCTGACTAGTTACGCCACTGGTGTAAGATACAAGTGTTGCTTGAATGTCGCCTTCGAAGTTTTGCTTGCTCTGAATGCATTGTCTTAAATTGCTTTTCAATATTTTGCATTTTTGCTTACAAAAATAGTAGCGTACTTGAACAATTTAAAGGAAAACGTCGTTTTTGTTTATATAAATCAAATTTTAAGTCGTGGCACGCAGACACAATACCTCGCCTCCCCCTTCTTAACACTTCCTTCCTTCAAGACAGCAACTTTATCTTGCACTCCTCTCCTACAAAGCAGTCGTCAGTAACTTCCTGCACTATCACTGTCCTGGGACAGTCTTAAGACCGCTAGAGTAGCTTTAGACCCGACTTTCCGTGTTGGGATCCACTATTTTGTAAAGAAAACAAACAGCAGAGCAATTGGTGATGACCCCCTCAGTTAATTACTATGCAACCGCCTTATTAGCCCCCCCCCCCTGGCCATACAGACATGAAAAAGAGGCTGAAACTAAGGAATTGGAAGAGTGGAGGACAATTGAATTTTCACGGCCTTGTGGATTATATTTTCATAGCCTTTCTACTGAGAAGTAAATAACGCACTTCCTATGGGGAAATACGTAGGGTTACATGAAATAAAACACAAGACTTATTACTTGGCGAAGTCCAGATTATATTTTAAAGTTAAATATACTGAAAAATGGCCCATTTTGATCTGGGTGGGCAAGACAAATTTCAGGGTGGGCTCGCACCTCCTTGGCAACGTCCCTGCCTACAGGCCAAGAGGAATCGACACGAGACAGCAAGTAAACTCGCAAAACAACTGAACGTAAGCACAGGACGTACAATATCACGGTTTACAGTGTCCAAGCGACTACACGAAGGTAAACTGTTTACCCGATGACCGCTACGCTGTGTTCCATTAAAAACTGCTCACCGGAGACACCGTTTCCAGTGGTCCAGAAAACATAAGGACTGGACAGCAGAACAGTGGGGAACGGTACTCTTCGCCGATTTGAGTAAATTTAGTCTCTCTAGCGATTCTGGACGTCAGTAAATCTAGCGTGAGGAAAGCAGTCGGTGTCGCCTCGAAATCATCAATGAAATGGCAACCGCGGTGTTTTCGTATGGGGAGGCATTCTGATCGATGGACGTACGGAGCTCCAGAAACCGAAAGGAGGTACTGCAACCCTTCCCCATGTTCGCCTGTTCGGAGCGGCCATTGCCCCACAGTTCATGCTAATGGACGATAACGCCACACCCCCATTGTACGGTGGCTGTTTATGAGCTGTTGGAAACTGAAGACATTCGGTGGAGAGATTGGCCAGCACGATTCCCTTATCTAAATCCCATAGTACATGTGTGGGATGCTCTGGGGTGACTCGTTGCGGCATGTGAACACGGAAGCTGTCTAACAGCCGATGACGGCGCTGACGGAAGAATGGGAAATGTGTCAGCAAGAGCTAATCCGTAACCTAGTGCAAATCATACATCGCCATTAAATGTGATCATATCCCCTACTGAGGACACCCTCTTCCCTTCGAACCGTCCTTGGCAGTGATCCATCTGTATCGTGCCACCCGTAGCCAATTTTTAATAAAGCTCCACTATATGCTTTAGTATTTACAGTTCTGTCGGTGTTGTTTCCTTCATCATTTTGGTAAATAACGGAGTTCCTGTGGTTTGAACTTCATACGTCCAGGCCGCTCCTGTGCGACGCTACAGGTCAAAACCTGACTCGTCCTTAAAAGTTTTGCATACCAGTATATGACAAATCCATGCTCGTGCTTCTGCAGTGGTTTACCGGAGATTAAGCGTGAATAGCAGACAGTGTGGAATATGTGGAATATGCACCTTCTGGGTCACCATATCCTAAATTAACTAACATGCGTGTGGGCTGTTCACCAATACGTATCAATTGGCACAGTGTCATGTTGCCACAACAGGTTTAGTTCCGGAGACTTTAAATAAACGTGGGGGTTGGAACAGTAATTCTGTTTATCATCTCATTTTCTCTCTTGTAATGTAACCTGGGCATCCATGTTTATCAGAAGTGAAGTTCAGTAGTCATTTTAACGATGGTGAATTGTAATAATTTTCCTCCAATTTTCCGCCATTTTGATGAGCAGAGCGACGGTTAAAGTACTCTTTCTCATGCATCTCTTTGAGGGGGTGTCAGATTTATGGTTTCGTGGATGCGCGAGAGGGGACAGCGTAGCGAATCAAAGAACTTCTGTGTCTTCAGAGGGAAGGCATTTTAAAAGAGTGTCCGCGCTTTCTTGGAAAGCGTGGATTTCACTCTTCTGCAGAGGACACTTTTTGGGGGGTTTTCTCAGGAAGAGGACGTTTCACTCGGTTGCAGGAGGTTCGGTGGTAGGGAGTGGAGGAAGAAGGTATGAAATCTGGCCCATCGGTGGGAATCGGGGAAAATACGGAGAATTGGCGGAGAATGAAGAAGTAGGAAGCGAGCCACAAGCGGGCAGGCAATCGACGTGCAAATGAGAATACAGTGCAGTAAAGAAAATCAGGACAATGCTTTGAGACATTCCCCATAACATCGGAATAAACAGCTTCCTCATTTCAAAAACGAGCTAATTCTTTTATTTTATTTATATTTTCTTTATCTGCTCAAGTCGGGAGAAATACGGGTTAAACCCCCGATACAAAACTCTATTACAGCAAAGCATCAAACGAAACCTTCACACAGGGCACTGAAAAATAACTCAGCACCAAGCTCTGTAACAGTAAGACTGTACTACTGTATTTTGGCTGCTATTAACGAAACTATATTTCCAGGTTCGGATTCGATATTTAACCATAATTGCAGCTCTTTATAGAAAATGTATTACGGAGTAACAGATGATAAAAGTTGCAGTTTCAACTAATTTATTGCCAGCTAAAACTCATTACGCTGGTTGTCCCCGAATTATCTTAGATATTTATTTCTTAAAGCTTTTTCTCGTCACTTATTCTGTTTCCTAATAACTCCTCTTTCATACTAATAACAACCCTATACGTAGCTTTTCATTCTTTTGCACTGTCCTTTCGGAGGAACGTATCATTCTCGGTCCGATGTCTCCCAGCCTGTGTCCGACTCTTTGTTCCTCATTTTCTTTTCTGAACTCGCCTTTTCCATCGTTTTCTCTCTTTCCCTTAAAAAAAGAGCACTCTGTCGCCGTGGAGAGCAATAAACTCATTACACAGCCTGATTGTTTCCTCCGTTCACAAAATACTGATCAATGCAGAAGGCGATAAAATAATATAACAATAAAATACTTAGTCAACGTACTAAGCTTGGCGGCTTGGAAAATTATGTTTTACAACACCTACTAATTTTTATTGCCGTGCTAACATTAGCATCTTGAAGACGCCGTCGAAGCTTCCCATGCTGACTAACAAAGAATGGCCTACTGCTGAATATTTCCAATTATTCCTGGAAATGGAATTTTTTAAAGCTCCGCAACCATTAAGATATTATAAAGCAGTAAGAAGAAAGTACAACCTGCACTCACTCTTAAGTGAAACGACGAGCACTACGCCCTGAACTTTTATAAATTCACTACATCAACAGACGCAAGATATAACAGATTGCCTAATCACAAAGAAGAAATGGGCGATATTACTATCGGTAACATTTTCGTCTAAGAACACGACCACGATCTCTTAAAAGTCATTTTCTCGCTTCCGAGTTTCAACGCTTCCCTTCGGAAGAATTTCACTCCCTGACGCTTGCCATAAATTATCTGCTCAAAGACGCTTGAAGGGACGTTAGGTTAGTGGGTAGTATAGGCGTGTGATCAACATCCATTTCCCAGCAAGCGCAACTTGTTCCGCGAATTATTGAACATCAAACGAATCGTGCTAATTTTCACTTCTCCTAAAGGGGGAACGAGAAAGCGTAGCAACACCTCAGGGCACTATGAGAAAAGTGCTAGCTTGAGAAGGGCCTCATCCCTCCCTCTCTCTCTCTCCCTCTGTGTGTGTGTGTGTGTGTGTGTGTGTGTGTGTGTGTGTGTGTGTCTCACATGTAGGCTTGAGCACCAAACAGAAAACTTTCTCTCGGCCCATCTTTTGCCCGCAGCATCGAACCTTTATCATTATTAATAACCTTAATTCCAACAGAGAAATGGCCTCGTAAGCAATTCAGCATCCACTACTTCGTGCTTCTGCAAAAGTCCGGATCTGCTAATTAGAGCGAATGCGGATTTACGAGTTCAGTAACGCGAATGTCTGCGAGCATCAGTACCAGAACGATCCTCCTCTCTAAGCTTCCCTAATTCGTACGAAAATGATCATTTGTGGGTGGATGGGCGCCATGCACGCGTCAATGGGACGTGATGAGGAGACTTTTCCCTACGCATCTTTATAACTTCATCTTTCTCCTCCTCCATCACTCTTCAGATTATTTCTCTCGCTCTTCTTAATGAGACGATCGTGGACTTTGTCACGCGCCTCCCTACGTCATCATAACCTCATGCGCGACCCTCCTTTATGTCTCCGTGCTCCATAAATCAGTCCTTGTCAAACTGAGAACCAATGCTTTGATGGGAACGGGAAACAAAAGAGAAAAAATACCGAAGAATATCAGAGCTCCGTGTTTTATCGCCTGTGAGACTTTATTGCTAAGATCTCACTAGAAAAATAAACGCCACAGTCACCTTGATCTTCTCCGATCTGAATCTCAGGCGATGTAATCATACACATTTCACAAACAAAATAAAAATTTCCTGCTTCTATTAGCATTTCTAATCTCTGAATCAAATATGTAATTCAAAAGAATATTGTAAAACCTACTTGGCCAGGATCAGTCATTTTCGCTGATAATGATCTCAGATTACAAATCGAGGAACATTTTCCGGAATCTTGACAAGTATGAGCCCAAGATTTCATATTCAAGCTTATTGCAGAAATCTGCGGTTCCATATGTAGGTAAAATATTGGTAGAATGGGTGTGAGGTGCTTTTGCGGTAAGAGGACCAACCTTAATTCAGTTTTTTGCTTTCCATTTTATTTTACCGTTTATTGTGGCGGTAGTGGTCTTGGTTTACTTGATTGTTTATCTTTACTGATAGCATCTCAGAACAAGGAAACTTCTCGGCCTGCTTTTGCTATAGCTTCTGTATTTTAGACAAGTAGGAGTTATGTATATTTAGTACAAACGAATATCATAGAAACTTCTTGACAGGGATTAGTTATCTTCACTGATAACACTGGGCAGCAGCCAAAATGTATCTGAGACAAAAGTAGTTATTTTAAACTAATTTGGACATGCTCATCACGAATATGACCTTTAGTTTTCAAGGGTTCAGTGAGAATTTCAGAAGACAAGTAGGAGTTATGCATATTTAGTGCAAAAGAATATTGTAAAAACTTCTTGAAGGGATTAGTTATCTTCAATGATAAAACTTGACAACATCCAAAATGTTACTGAGACAAAAGTAGCCAGGGGTGGATTTCCATCTAGGAGCAGTAGGTGCGCACCCAGGGCACCAGAGCGCCACTTCGTTTGAATTGTAAATTGATATTTTACTTTCTCATATTAGTAACACATATGTATTTTCTTCCTCTTGCTGATACTCCACATTTTCGAGTTCTTATCGATGTACTTCTTTTGAAAGGAACGGTCAAAATCATTTAGCCTTCCTTTTTGTTGAATAGTTTCTTCACAACAGAACCTCAAATTTTCGACTTTGACAGCCCTTAAGGGTAATTTCATGAAGTACATGGGATATTTAAAATGCCACACTTAATATCCTTTGATTTTCTATTACCAGCAGAAATAATTCTTGAAATATCGCTAAAAACAAAAAGTTCGATTTGTATGGACAAAGTGATTACATTAATATTGTTTCTTACAAAACGTTTTAACAGTAGAAAGAGGGAATGGCATTTTAAATAAGGTAAACACTTTTCCTGACTTTGTTTTCTTTTATGCTGAAGGATGAACATTTCTGAGGCAATAAGGACCCCAAATGATCTAAAGTCGCTTCTGAAAGTAGCTATTTTTAAATAATTTGGACATGCACATCACGAATATGACCTGAAAAATCGCCAATTAGCTTTAGTTTTCAAGGGTTTAGTGGGAATGGATGGTCTGCATCGGAAGTTCGATACCTTAAGTGCGTGATTCCTCACGAGACAGATAACCTTGAGCGCCAATTGAATGGCGCAATCTGTAGCACTCATTCCAACCACATTTCCTTCTTATCATCATTTGCGTTGTGGATTCTGTGAATGCAGACGTGTCGTTCAAGATGCCTCGTGAATGTGTGAGCACTGCATATAATTTTTGTTATACTTGTGGACAAATTATTTGCTATCACAAAAGCGACCCATTACATCGATGATAAAGAATGCTTACAGCCTTTAATTGTGAGATCAGTGACCAGGAGAGACCGGTATAAGACCTCACGCATATGTTGTCAATCCTGTGCAACGAATCTGCGCCGAGGGTTGAACAGAAAAGAACGATCGATGCGTTTTGCAGCTCCAAAGGTGTGGACGGAACCGACAAACCATTTTAATGATTGTTACTTTTGCCTGACTCCACCAATTGGACACGGTATTTCGAAGAAAAAAATAGCAGCCTTTGACTGAACATTCCCTCTGCTATGTGCCCAGTGCCTCACGAGGAAGGATTCCTATTCCGGACCCACGAGATTCTTATACTCAGTGTTATGAAAAAGTGAGTAAGGCCAGTGAATATCCATCACCTGTGAAAGTATCTACATCAAGAGATACTGATTTCATGCCTATTGAAGAGTCTGCTCAACAGTGCCGTCTTATCCCTTTTGGGGGCCCTGGACCATCACATTTTTCGAGGCCACTGATCTTTATATATCATCATCATCGTCGTCAATTCACTACTGAATGAAGGTCTCCCCAAGTTTATTCTACAACTGATATAGAAGCATTCAATATCAAGCAATATCCAGTAACTTTTTAAATACCACTTGAATGAAAAATGGTACATGACAAAAATTGTAGAACTCCATGCACCAAATACACTCACACTTAATTTATTAGTAAATCACAAAACAAAAATGGGGGCTGAAAGATACGTTTCTTACTTATTCTACAAATTATTCAACGAAAAATGAATTAAAACAGATGATCGAAATAAACCAACCGGCCCCGTTTCCAGACAATTGGACGCACCGGAACAAAATTGCCGATATGCGCCTCCCCCCTTTTTTTTTTTTATTTATTTAAACAGCAAAGATTGGATTTATATAAGTAGCCCTGGTGAGCAAACCCTGGTGATAAACATACTGTACGTGCACTTATTCGTATAGACAACACACAAATGACTGCTTAAAAGGCAAAGGTGATCCTGAAAAAATGCGATTTGTGTGTGGAGGGGAGGGGGCAGGGCCTGATTTTTGCACGTGCACAGGACCTCAGAATTCGGGGGCCTTCAAACTGCTTTGAAAAAGTTGATAAAAAAAATTAAAAGGTTTCTTTTTTAAGTCATCAAATTGAATATACACTACCTACCAACAAGTAATTGGACACCTGTGACAGCAAAGGAAAACGAAGTTTATTCACCTTCAGTAGTTGGTGGAGCCTCCATGAGCGGCGATTACAGCTACGACCATCCGGGGCATACTGTCAACCAGGCATTGTACGACGGCTAGCGGTATTTTCTTCCACTCCGGTTGGAGAAGTCAGGTCAGTTCCTTCACCGATTTCGGACGGTGGGGGCACCCCTTAAGTCGACGCTCCAACTCGTCCCAGAGGTGCTCGATAGGGTTAAGGTCCAGGTTCTGCGCAGGCCAGTCCATTCGATTAACCCCATTGTTACCATACCAAGCCATGGTGGACCTCACAACATGACAGGTGGCATTGTCATCCTGAAAGTAATATGGGTCCACCCCGTAAAACTGCCACAACGTAGAAAGCGCATGGTCATCCAAAATGGTGCAGTCGGTCTCGGCGTTGAGGCTACCAGGAATTGCGACCACGGGTCCCGTGCCATACCAGGAGAAACACCCCCATAGCATAATTCCACCGCCACGGAACTTCACAGTTGGCACAATACATTCCGGCAGGAGGCGTTCTCCAGGCGGACGCCAAACCCAGACCCTGCCATCCGAACGGTAGGAGGTGAACATTGATTCGTCGCTCCAGAGAACCTGTTTCCACTGTTCAACGATCCACTGTCGACGTTCTTTGCACCACGTTAGCCGAGCAGCGCTATTGGACTTGGTGATCAAAGGCTTGTGGGCGGCAGCACGTCCATGATAACCGAGCAGATGGCTTTCTTACGGATGGTATTCATCGAAAGAACACTCCCGGTTGCCTGTTCAAATTCCTCGCGGATGTGGCCCATCGATTTGGTGCGGTTCTTCCGAATTTCTCTGGCCAGTAACCGTCGGTCTCTAACTCCCAGTTTTGTGGGTCTGCCGGGTGAGGGATACATTCCGACAGTCACCTCTCATCTTCCACTTGCCAATCACGTAGGCCACTGTCGATTTTCGGTACTTCAACTCGCTGGATATGTCGCGTATGGATCGGCCATTTTTGTGATACCCGGCGATTACACCTTTCTCGAAATCAGAGAGCTCCGAACTGCGTGACATCTTGCATGCGACCGGTTGCGGCGGCCGTGAAGTGTATCAGGGCCGCAGATATCGTCGATTGCAGGGGTGTCCAATTACTTGTTGGTAGATAGTGTATATATATATACATATACACTACAGTGAGTACAATGCATTGCTTGATTATGAAGCACTTTGCAACATACCAAAAGCCACCTTCATATAATACTTTGCATCTGTGTGAGGGGCAGGAGGTTCTCCCACGTGAGCAAAATTTAGACAGATGGGTCTTCATCCTCTAGTTGGAAACATAATAAAAGACCCGTACTCTGGGGTCACTACTTGGGCAAAAAGTGGTGCTGTCTTTATCCAAATATTTTGATTTGGACCTCGGTTTCCTACAGTCCAAAATTTTCGTAAAACTGAAGTATGATCTGCAATTCCAAAATTCAGATTATCTGAATTTCAAAAAATTCGAAAACTGCCATAAACAAAACTCAGTATTTTAAAATTTGGTTCAGTTCTTTATAAACCTGTAAATTCCAAAACAAACCTGACAAAAAGAAAAATAGTTGCCATCCGGGCCAGCAGCATAAATAATTCACAGGCCCGATGAAATTTTTACTGGCCAGTGGCCAGTGGACCAGGTAATTTGAACGCTGCTGTTGTAATAATTTACATGGACTGTTGCAATAATTTATCCCACAGTGTGTGAGGTCAGCTGTAACTCTTTGTGAGGGATTGCTTCTTAGAGTTTAAACTACTATCATATCATCATTTCCATTAACTTTATAGTAAACTAGAGGTTTTAAATTATAACTCTGGGAGGATAGTTATTTGCTTCCGTAAATGATATTATAAAACAAAAAAAATTCCAGAGCAATTAATGTTACAGCTGAAAGTTCTGCGGGTGTGGGGAAGTACAATTGGTGTGAATGCTCGTGTATTACAAGACACACTGGCCATAAAGTTGACTTGCCTGTGGGATGTGTTTTAATGCTTTTGCTACTACTCGTAGAAAAATTGCTTGCAACAAAATATTTACCAGAGAATATTCTTTTCAACTGTTGACCGAAAATTTTTGATCGAGAGAGCCTCGGACATAGGATGTTCACAGGGCCTCTACTGACCAAATTCCGGCCGGGGGGAGGGGGGAGGGGCTTGGCTCACATGAACCAATTTTAACGCAATTTTACATTTCTAGCTCACTGAATGACCTTTGGCTCTGAAATTCTTTTGAAAATGGGTCATCTGAGATCGGCAAATAGTTGTGTTTTAAAAATCGACACTTCCCCCTGTGAGAACATAACCACTTGGATATGCGTTTGTGGAAGTGTAATGGTTGAATTAGATTTGGAATTCTTGAGGTGTAGGCGAAAAATAAGATAAAAAGAAACACCTGCTCCGTCAGCCAAAAAGAAATCCATGTACTCACTGCACTTTCTTGAGAACTATGTTCTTCAGGATACATGTTGAGACGTCACTTCGTTTTTCTAATACATGATACATACACTGACGGAAAAAAATCCCAACACCACGAAAAAATAGTTGTAGAGGAATGAAATGGCGGCAATACATTTGTATAAGTAACATATTTAATCGATTAAGGTTTCAAGATCACAGTTTATTGTAAGCGCTAGAAGAGCCATTTTAAATGTGAAATGCTGGTACATTAATAGCCGGTGTAACCGCCAGAATGTTGAATGCAAGCACGCAAACGTTCATGCATTGTGTCGTACAGGTGCTGGATGTCAGTTTGTGGGATGGAGTTCCATGCCTGTTGCACTTGGTCGGTCAATACAGGGACGGTTAATGCTGGTTGGGGGTGACGCTGGAGTTGTCGGCCAATGATGTCCCATACGTGCTCGATTGGTGAAAGATCTGGTGATCTAGCACGCCAAGGCAACATGTCGACACTCTATAGAGCATGTTGTGTTACAACAGCGGTATGCGGGCGAGCGTTATACTGTTCGAAAACACCCCCTGGAATGCTGCTCTTGAATGGCAGCACAACAGATTGAATCACCAGACCGACGTACAACTGTGCCGTCAGGGTGCGTGGGATAACCACGAGAGTGCTCCTGCTGTCATAGGAAATTGCTCCCCAGACCATAACTTTAGGTGTAGGTCCAGTGTGTCTCGGCCGCAGAAAGGTTGGTTACAGGTGCTCATTTGGCCTCCTTCTAACCAACACACGGCCATCACTGGCACCCAGGCAGAACCGGCTTTCATCAGAAAACACAACAGATCTCCACTCCGTCCTCTAATGAGCTCTAGCTTGACACCACTGACGTCGCAAACGGCAGTGGTTTGGAGTAAGTGGAATGCACGCTACAGGGTGTCTGGCTCGGAGCTGTCCTTCAAGTAACCGATTTGTAACAGTTCGTTGTGTCACTGTGGTGGCAACTACAGCTCAAATTGCTGCCACAGACGCGGTACGATGCGCCACGGCCATACGCCGTACACGGCGATCTTCCCTCTCAGTAGTGCCAAGTGGCCGGCCGGAACCCGGTCTTCTTGAAGCAGTACCTTCCCTTGACCACCGCTGCCAACAATCATGCACAGTGGCTACATTCCTGCCAAGTCGTTCTGCAATATTGCGGAAAGAAAATCCACCTTCTCGTAGCCCTATTACACGACCTCGTTCAAACTCCGTGAGCTGTTGATAATGGCTTCTTCGTCTTCTTAAAGGCATTCTTGACTAACATCAACACACTACGTCGAATCTCAACGATAACTAACGCTCACGAACGTTACAGCGCGTATTTACAGCAAATTTCGCGCTCGCCACACGTATGCGCCGAGCGCGAAATTTGCATAGACGTCATCTTACAGATGTACTCTCACCGCATACCAACTGTCGTTTATCTAACACAACGACTTCTTAGTGTTGGGATATTTTTTTTCCGTCAGTGTATTTACGAATCACGCATTTTTACTTCCGTTCAGAATTTTCATTTAATTGTTTTATCGAATCTCTATCACCCCCACTTGGGACCGGGTGGGAGGTCGGCTTTCGTTGTATTTCTTCACAAAAGATCCACCCTAACTTGCCTCCTGTCTCCTCGGGAATCAAAGCTACGAGCAAGATTTGAAAAAAATAAAGGGGGGGGCGGGAGCGAAGAACTTCCTACTTTCTACATTGGTGTTTCTTTTTATCTTAAAATAAATAAAAAAAAAACTGCTGGCGAGTGGAGAAAGAGTTGGACTTTTGTAAACTCATAAGATACTTCGGGCGTTGGGGGCCCCAGTTCAGGTGGGGGCCCTGGGCACCGGCCCCGTTGACCCACCCTTTATAAACGGCCATGCTGCACAACAACAAAAAATTACCAAGAGGAATTGAATTCTAGTGAGAGGTCTGAAATTGCCAAAAAGTAAAGCAGAGGAGACAACACGACGCCACTGGACACTATCCTACGTTTATCGTTCCCGACACCACTGCAACCTGGATCGGCGATGCTTCCTGATCAGTGATAGGTGGCGGCAAGTGGCCTTCCACACGGGACCGCAAGTTGCCTGACATTCCGTACATTTTCTCCGGATGGCCATTTCCGTATACCTGTAGAAGAAGAAATATGGTTGCGAGCGACGAAGGCAACGACAGAACGCGAGAACCGAGAGATCGGCCATTCATTGCCCGTGTGCCCCTGGGTTATTCCCTCCTCGATCCACTGGTGCCAATATCGTCCGATTGCCGCGTCACTCCAACCCAAATGCCTGGTGATACGGAGACTTGACCCCAACCAGCCTCTCTCAGCTCAATCATGCGGCCTCTCGCAAACTCGCTCAAATGCTCTTAGTGTGCACGGATCGGAGTTGGGGCATCCTCATAGTCTGTGAAGGTTCCACTGTCACACTTGTCTCTGCGTTTGAGCTTTGCTCTTAATATACCCTCCTCGAAATGTGGTTCCCATGCGTTGTGGAGGGCCACTATTTCGTTATTGGACGTTATTTTTTAATCATTTACATATTCAGCCCTGAGGTACTTGCATGCGGAGTTTCATCAGGATCGAACGACTTTCTCCGGGTGCTTCGTTTTTCTGGCAAAAGAGTGTTTTATGACGTCAGAATACATTATGAGTTTCATGTGTAGACCTGGCCTTAGTACTACGGCGGCCCGTGGATGCTGAACTCTGATTTTTATTGCAGTGAGCGATTGTGTTGCTAATACCACTCGTAGGACCTCCTTATCACGAAAAATATTCGTCTTCTACGAGCTGTATGTGAATAATCTTATTAGAACTGCAGTAACACTTTGGAATTCATGAATACTCAAAAAATCTTATTTATAAGTTCAAAATACCTATTTATGAACTGTGTTAAGATTTTTTCCATTAAAGGCTCAAATCTTTCGTTTCTCTGTCTTATCGCTGCTTCTGTTTCAATAGCTCTAACAGCTATGAATTTCCTGATTCAGAAGAAGTAATGAAAAAAGAATCTGACAAACACATCCTGTATTATCCTTTATGAAGGTAAATAATAGCAGTCTGGAACATATGGCGAGTGGAACCATCCGAAAGTTTAGGGTACGTGGAGAAATGAGTGAATTTTTTTCGAATAACAGAAATTTTGTTATACAGAACGAATTTGTTGTTAAATTTCGTGTTGTGCTATTCTGAAAAATGGAAAATTATGGATGTCCAAGAGGGTAGCAGAAGAACACTATGTTTGTAATTATCGTTTAAAAAGATGAGAGACAGAGAGAGAGAGAGAGAGAGCGATATGTATATATATATATATATATATATATATATATAAGACAAACAAAATCTATTGACATAACCAACCTCAAAAAACACCATAATACCTTCAAGTTAGAACTGAAGAACAGGTTCTCTGCTTTAGAAGGCCTAACATCGGAAGAAGTGGACATCTCTGAAGTTAACAGAAAAGTAACCAACGCTCTTATGGAAACAGCAACAAAATTAGCTGGGTCTAAGAACAAGTTGCATGTGAACAAATTATCAGGAAAAACCAAAATGTTGATGCAAAAAAGAAGAGAGATGAGGACAACTAAAGAAGATGTGACTTCCAAAGTGGAATATATAGAGCTATGCAAGACAGTAAAAAAAAGTATCACTGAAGATGTAAGGAAATTCAACTGTGAACTAGTGAGGAAAGCAATTGAAAACAACCAAAGCCTAAAGATAGCAAAGGGACATCTCAGTAAGGAAAGAAAACAGATTATGGCACTGAGAAAAGAAGATGGTTCTGTAACAAGAAATAGAGGCGAAATTTTGACAAGAGTGAAAGATTTCTACTCCAAATTATATGAAAGGGATGATATATGCACTCCAGACATCATGAAAGATACCAGTACCAGAGTTCCTCCAGTCCTTCCAGCAGAAGTTGCACATGCAATCAAGAACATGAAGCGAGGAAAAGCTCCAGGAGAAGATGGAATTACTGTAGACATCATACAAGAAGCAAGTGGAGAAATCGAAACAGTACTCGCCCAAATTTTCACTCGATGCCTTAATGAAGGAAAGATTCCTGAGGATTGGAACACCGCTACAATGATCCTGCTACATAAGAAAGGTGACATTAAGGATCTCGGAAACTACAGACCTATCAGCCTCCTATCAGTAGTTTATAAAATCTTCACTAAAGTTCTTTCACACCGCTTGAAGGTAACACTGGACATGGCTCAACCGAGAGAACAAGCTGGATTCAGGAGTGGCTACAGCACAATAGATCATATCCACGTGCTGAGAGAACTAATTGAAAGAGCGAGGGAATATGAACTTCCATTGTGCATGGCTTTTATCGATTATGAAAAAGCCTTTGATTCGGTGAAACCATCAGCAGTTACAATGGCTCTGAAAACCTGCGGTATTGAAGATGCATACATTAATATTATTAATAACATCTATGAAAATGCAAGTGCAAAGATTAGGCTGTTTGAAAATACAACACACGTAAAAATTGGAAAGGGAGTGAGACAAGGTGACACCATATCTCCGAAGCTCTTTAATGCCACATTGGAGGGTGTTTTTCAGTCGCTGAGCTGGGAAAACAAGGGGATAAAGATTAATGGAGATTATCTAACCTACCTTCGTTTTGCTGATGACGTAGTCATTTTTGCAACTACCCCATCAGAGCTGCAGAGTATGATCCAGGAACTTGCTGACAAAGAGTAAAGAAGTGGGATTAAAAATGAACTTTCAGAAGACAAAAGTGATGTTCAATGCTTTTACAAGAAATGAAGATTTATCGATTGATGGAGAAAAGCTGGAGATAACAGACACGTACGTTTATCTTGGACAGCAGATATCAAGTGAGGGTCACATTGATGAAGAAATTAATCGGCGTACAAAACTTGCCTGGAGAGCTTTTGGAAGAAACAGCATAATTTTCAAGAGCAATATGCCATTATGTCTTAAAAGAAAAGTGTTTGATCAATGCATCCTTCCAGTGCTTACGTATGGTGCAGAGACGTGGACCTTAACTAAAAGAGACATACAAAGGCTGCAGACAACTCAAAGTAGCATGGAGAGGTGCATGCTTGGTGTAACCAGGAGAGATAAGAAGAGGAACTCGTGGATCCGAAAAATGACTAGAGTGGAAGACATCATGATCAGAGTTAAATCCCTGAAATGGCAATGGGCTGGACATACTGCCAGAAGGACAGATCATCGATGGACAGCCGAAATTTTAGATTGGATTCCAAGGGACAGGAAAAGACCCAGAAGAAGACCACATGGGAGATGGGTGGATGAAATTCGAAAGTATGCAGGGGTGACATGGAGGAGACTGGCACAAGACAGACCGTTGTAGAAGAAACTTGGGGAGACCTTCGTCCAGCAGTGGATTGATAATGGTTGACAATGATGATGATGATGATGATGATATATCATCATTGTCAATCCACTGCTGGACGAAGGTCTCCCCAAGTTTCTTCTACAACGGTCTGTCTTGTGCCAGTCTCCTCCATGTTCCTCCCGCATACTTTCGAATTTCTTCCACCCATCTCCCATGGGGTCTGCTTCTGGGTCTTTTCCTGTCCCTTAGAATCCAGTCTAAAATTTCGGCTGCCCATCGATGGTTTGTTCTTTTGGCAATATGTCCAGCACATTGCACTTTCAGGGATTTTACTCTGATCATGACGTCTTCCACTCTCGTCATTTTTCTGATCCACGAGTTTCTCTTCTTATCTCTCTTGGTTACAATAAGCATGCATCTCTGCAGGCTTCTTTGAGTTATCTGCAGTCTTTGCATATCTCTTTTAGTTAAGGTCCACGTCTCTGCACCATATGTAAGCACTGGAAAGATGCATTCATCAAACACTTTTAAGACATAATGGCATACTGCTCTTGAAAATTATACTGTTTCTTCCAAAGTTTCTCCCGGCAAGTTTTATACGCTGATTAATTTCTTCATCAATGTGGCACTCACTTGATATCTGCTGTCCAAGATAAATGTAGGTATTGGTTATCTCCAGCTTTTCCCCATCAATCGATAAATCTTCATTTCTTGTAAAAGCATTGTGCATTCCTTTTGTCTTCTGAAAGTTCATTTTTTAATCCCACTTCTTTACTCTTGTCAGCATGTTCCTGGATCATACTCTGCAGCTCTGATGGGGTAGTTGCAAAAATGACTACGTCATCAGCAAAACGAAGGTGAGTTAGATAATCTCCATTAACATTTATCCCTTTGTTTCCCCAGTTCAGTGATTGAAAGACATTTTCCAATGTAGCATTGAAGATAAGATAGTACAACTATACTAATTATCCGAATTTATTGGCGTAGATAAAATCAAGGTTTCCAAGCTTTCGCGCATCAACCAGATGGCTTTCTCAAGGAAGGTAGACAGAAAACTGCAAACTGGATAAGAACGTTTCAGCAATTTGAACGCGGTGACTTGACTTGACAATAAACGAAGAGATGCGAACGTAATTATTAAAATAAAAACACGAGGCATTATGTTCGTTTTGCACGCGGAATCCTTGGAGGAAAGCAAAAGGCATTCATTATTTGAAGAATTGGTTACAAGTAATGAATCCGGATATTATAGATGGACGGCATAAACACCTGCTTCGTTTTAAAGTGGGAGCTCGTTAGTATTTCGCTTAAGCATAGCATATAATGATGTCGGAGATCTTATGCCGACACTTAGGTTATTCTGCCCCGCTGATTACAAGACAGCTTTCTTCCGTTCTGGAATTGGAAGAGCATTCGACATCTCCTCCGATGTTCCTCCTAGACTAAGCGAATTAAAAAGCGTTATTGATTTGGCCACTGAGGCAGAATACGATCCGAACATGGTACATACGTAGATACATCGGAAGAAACAAAAAGAGGCATGCCGATCTTTCTATGCCTGGGATACGCTATGTGGGCTCCATTCCTTACGTACCAAGTGTTTCCTATAAACTCAAGAACGCGCTCAGAAAGATGAACCTCGGTTTCGGCATAAGATCTCCGACATCTTTATATGCTATGCTTAAGCGAAATACTGACGAGCTCCCACTTTCCAACGAAGCAGGTGTTTATGCTATCCCTCTACAATATCCGGATGGCTCCAAGCGATACTACATTGGGATGACCAAACGTTCATTTCGAATTAGAGTCAACGAGCATAAGAGGGACATAAAGAACGGCAAATTAACCACGGCCCTATCCAGAGAAGTCCAGTTCAAGTCCGCCGATCCTATGTGGAATGACATAAAGAAATTAGCTGCCTACTCTACTCCTAAATCCACTGCCATTCGGGAAACGTTGGAGATGATTACCAACGATGAGGCCTGCAATGATAGGGTCTCGCTAGAACTACCACGAATTTGAAACCAATTCTTCAAATAATGAATGCCTTTTGCTTTCCTCCAAGGATTCCGCGTGCAAAACGAACATGATGCCTCGTGTTTTTATTGAATAATTACGTTCGCATCTTTTCGTTTATTGTCAAGTCACCGCGTTCAAATTGCTGAAACGTTCTATTATCCAGTTTGCAGTTTGCCGTCTACCTTCCTTGAGAAAGCCATCTGATTGATGTGCGAAAGCTTGGAAACCTTGATTTTATCTACGCCAATAAATTCGGATAATTAGTATAGTTGTACTATCTTATATATAGTTGGTGTACAGTTCCTTGCGTTATTATTTAGCATTAGAGTTTGGGAGATATAGTGTCACCTTGTCTCACTTCCTTTCCAATTTTTATGGGAGCTGTATTCTCAAATAGCCGAATTTTTGCATTTGCATTTTCATAGATGTTATTAATAATATTAATGTAGGCATCTTCAATACCGCAGAATTTTAAAGCCATTGTAACTGCTGTTGGTTTCACCGAATCAAAGGCCTTTTCGTAATCGATAAAAGCCATGCATAATGGAAGTTCATATTCTTTCGCTCTTTCAGTTAGTTCTCTCAGTACGTGGGTATGATCTATAGTGCTGTAGCCACTCTTGAATCCAGCTTGTTCTCTCGGTTGAGCCATGTCCATTGTCACCTTCAAGCGGTGTGAAAGAACTTTAGTGAAGATTTTATATACCACTGATAGGTCTGTAGTTCCTGAGATCCTCAATGTCACCTTTTTTATGTAGCAGGATCATTGTAGCATTGTTCCAATCCTCAGGAACTTTCCCTTCATTAAGGCATGGAGTGAAAACTTGGGCGAGTTCTGTTTCAATTTCTCCACTTGCTTCTTATATGATGTCTGCGGTAATTCCATCTTCTCCTGGAGCTTTTCTCCGTTTCATGTTCTTGATTGCATGTGCAACTTCCGCTGAGAGGACTGGAAGAACGCTGGTACCTTTCGTAATGTCTGGAGTAAAGAAGAGAGATGAGGACAACAACTAAAGGAGATGGGACTTCCAAAGTGGAATATATAGAGCTATGCAAGACGGTACGAAAACGTATCACTAAAGACGTAAAGAAAATCAGCTGTGAATTAGTGAGGAAAGCAATTGGAAACAACCAAAGCCTGAATAGAGCAAAGGAACATCTGAGTAAGGGAAGAAAACAGATTATGGCTCTGAGAAAAGAAGATGGTTCTGCAAGAAGAAATAGAGGTGAAATTTTTTTCATTTTTTTTTTGAGACTCCTCTCAGCATCAGGCTGAGAGGAGTCTCAAAAATAACAAAAAAAAAAAAAAAAAAAAAAAAAAATGTCGTAAGCTAAAATTGCGGAGAAATAGTGATTTGCTAAAAGCCATGAAGGTTCGTATCCATGGTTATCAGTACTGTATACGTTGGATAAATATTACATATGGTATGGGTTTTGAACCCATACCATATTGAATCTCTACCCATATTTTATTGAATCTCTAGGGCTAGTACATAAGAGGACGGGGATGAACAGGACATAAATAAAACAACAGATTCTTCCTTTAGAGCAGGGTCTTCAATCCATGGCCCACGCAGCATTTTGGAATTTCCAGTTTACGGCACGGCCCGGTTCTATTTATACTTTAGGGCAGGAGTCTTCAACCCGTGGCACGCGGAGCACTGAATAATTTTCTGTTTACGGGCCGGCCCGACCCGTTTTATACTTTCATCAAGCATTCTCCGCCTTTATTAGAAATAACGTAATTCTTCCTTTAGAGCAGATGTTTTCAAACCGTAACACACGGAGCTCTTAAATCCCCAATTTACAGCTCGGTCCAACCCTACCCGTTTTATACTTTCATCAAGCATTCTCCGCCTTTATTAGAAATAACGTAATTCTTCCTTTAGAGCAGATGTTTTCAAACCGTAACACACGGAGCTCTTAAATCCCCAATTTACAGCTCGGTCCAACCCTACCCGTTTTATACTTTCATCAAGCATTCTCCGCCTTTATTAGAAATAACGTAATTCTTCCTTTAGAGCAGATGTTTTCAAACCGTAACACACGGAGCTCTTAAATCCCCAATTTACAGCCCGGTCCAACCCTACCCGTTTTATACTTTCATCAAGCATTCTCCGCCTTTATTAGAAATAACGTAATTCTTCCTTTAGAGCAGATGTTTTCAAACCGTAACACACGGAGCTCTTAAATCCCCAATTTACAGCCCGGTCCAACCCTACCCGTTTTATACTTTCATCAAGCATTCTCCGCCTTTATTAGAAATAACGTAATTCTTCCTTTAGAGCAGATGTTTTCAAACCGTAACACACGGAGCTCTTAAATCCCCAATTTACAGCTCGGTCCAACCCTACCCGTTTTATACTTTCATCAAGCATTCTCCGCCTTTATTAGAAATAACGTAATTCTTCCTTTAGAGCAGATGTTTTCAAACCGTAACACACGGAGCTCTTAAATCCCCAATTTACAGCTCGGTCCAACCCTACCCGTTTTATACTTTCATCAAGCATTCTCCGCCTTTATTAGAAATAACGTAATTCTTCCTTTAGAGCAGATGTTTTCAAACCGTAACACACGGAGCTCTTAAATCCCCAATTTACAGCCCGGTCCAACCCTACCCGTTTTATACTTTCATCAAGCATTCTCCGCCTTTATTAGAAATAACGTAATTCTTCCTTTAGAGCAGATGTTTTCAAACCGTAACACACGGAGCTCTTAAATCCCCAATTTACAGCTCGGTCCAACCCTACCCGTTTTATACTTTCATCAAGCATTCTCCGCCTTTATTAGAAATAACGTAATTCTTCCTTTAGAGCAGATGTTTTCAAACCGTAACACACGGAGCTCTTAAATCCCCAATTTACAGCCCGGTCCAACCCTACCCGTTTTATACTTTCATCAAGCATTCTCCGCCTTTATTAGAAATAACGTAATTCTTCCTTTAGAGCAGATGTTTTCAAACCGTAACACACGGAGCTCTTAAATCCCCAATTTACAGCTCGGTCCAACCCTACCCGTTTTATACTTTCATCAAGCATTCTCCGCCTTTATTAGAAATAACGTAATTCTTCCTTTAGAGCAGATGTTTTCAAACCGTAACACACGGAGCTCTTAAATCCCCAATTTACAGCCCGGTCCAACCCTACCCGTTTTATACTTTCATCAAGCATTCTCCGCCTTTATTAGAAATAACGTAATTCTTCCTTTAGAGCAGATGTTTTCAAACCGTAACACACGGAGCTCTTAAATCCCCAATTTACAGCTCGGTCCAACCCTACCCGTTTTATACTTTCATCAAGCATTCTCCGCCTTTATTAGAAATAACGTAATTCTTCCTTTAGAGCAGATGTTTTCAAACCGTAACAC
Source organism: Macrothele yani (assembly GCA_039090855.1). Taxonomy (NCBI): domain Eukaryota; kingdom Metazoa; phylum Arthropoda; class Arachnida; order Araneae; family Macrothelidae; genus Macrothele; species Macrothele yani. The sequence goes on from CM077027.1 coordinate 73,983,241, forward strand.
ACGGAGCTCTTAAATCCCCAATTTACAGCCCGGTCCAACCCTACCCGTTTTATACTTTCATCAAGCATTCTCCGCCTTTATTAGAAATAACGTAATTCTTCCTTTAGAGCAGATGTTTTCAAACCGTAACACACGGAGCTCTTAAATCCCCAATTTACAGCTCGGTCCAACCCTACCCGTTTTATACTTTCATCAAGCATTCTCCGCCTTTATTAGAAATAACGTAATTCTTCCTTTAGAGCAGATGTTTTCAAACCGTAACACACGGAGCTCTTAAATCCCCAATTTACAGCTCGGTCCAACCCTACCCGTTTTATACTTTCATCAAGCATTCTCCGCCTTTATTAGAAATAACGTAATTCTTCCTTTAGAGCAGATGTTTTCAAACCGTAACACACGGAGCTCTTAAATCCCCAATTTACAGCTCGGTCCAACCCTACCCGTTTTATACTTTCATCAAGCATTCTCCGCCTTTATTAGAAATAACGTAATTCTTCCTTTAGAGCAGATGTTTTCAAACCGTAACACACGGAGCTCTTAAATCCCCAATTTACAGCTCGGTCCAACCCTACCCGTTTTATACTTTCATCAAGCATTCTCCGCCTTTATTAGAAATAACGTAATTCTTCCTTTAGAGCAGATGTTTTCAAACCGTAACACACGGAGCTCTTAAATCCCCAATTTACAGCTCGGTCCAACCCTACCCGTTTTATACTTTCATCAAGCATTCTCCGCCTTTATTAGAAATAACGTAATTCTTCCTTTAGAGCAGATGTTTTCAAACCGTAACACACGGAGCTCTTAAATCCCCAATTTACAGCTCGGTCCAACCCTACCCGTTTTATACTTTCATCAAGCATTCTCCGCCTTTATTAGAAATAACGTAATTCTTCCTTTAGAGCAGATGTTTTCAAACCGTAACACACGGAGCTCTTAAATCCCCAATTTACAGCTCGGTCCAACCCTACCCGTTTTATACTTTCATCAAGCATTCTCCGCCTTTATTAGAAATAACGTAATTCTTCCTTTAGAGCAGATGTTTTCAAACCGTAACACACGGAGCTCTTAAATCCCCAATTTACAGCCCGGTCCAACCCTACCCGTTTTATACTTTCATCAAGCATTCTCCGCCTTTATTAGAAATAACGTAATTCTTCCTTTAGAGCAGATGTTTTCAAACCGTAACACACGGAGCTCTTAAATCCCCAATTTACAGCTCGGTCCAACCCTACCCGTTTTATACTTTCATCAAGCATTCTCCGCCTTTATTAGAAATAACGTAATTCTTCCTTTAGAGCAGATGTTTTCAAACCGTAACACACGGAGCTCTTAAATCCCCAATTTACAGCTCGGTCCAACCCTACCCGTTTTATACTTTCATCAAGCATTCTCCGCCTTTATTAGAAATAACGTAATTCTTCCTTTAGAGCAGATGTTTTCAAACCGTAACACACGGAGCTCTTAAATCCCCAATTTACAGCCCGGTCCAACCCTACCCGTTTTATACTTTCATCAAGCATTCTCCGCCTTTATTAGAAATAACGTAATTCTTCCTTTAGAGCAGATGTTTTCAAACCGTAACACACGGAGCTCTTAAATCCCCAATTTACAGCTCGGTCCAACCCTACCCGTTTTATACTTTCATCAAGCATTCTCCGCCTTTATTAGAAATAACGTAATTCTTCCTTTAGAGCAGATGTTTTCAAACCGTAACACACGGAGCTCTTAAATCCCCAATTTACAGCTCGGTCCAACCCTACCCGTTTTATACTTTCATCAAGCATTCTCCGCCTTTATTAGAAATAACGTAATTCTTCCTTTAGAGCAGATGTTTTCAAACCGTAACACACGGAGCTCTTAAATCCCCAATTTACAGCTCGGTCCAACCCTACCCGTTTTATACTTTCATCAAGCATTCTCCGCCTTTATTAGAAATAACGTAATTCTTCCTTTAGAGCAGATGTTTTCAAACCGTAACACACGGAGCTCTTAAATCCCCAATTTACAGCTCGGTCCAACCCTACCCGTTTTATACTTTCATCAAGCATTCTCCGCCTTTATTAGAAATAACGTAATTCTTCCTTTAGAGCAGATGTTTTCAAACCGTAACACACGGAGCTCTTAAATCCCCAATTTACAGCTCGGTCCAACCCTACCCGTTTTATACTTTCATCAAGCATTCTCCGCCTTTATTAGAAATAACGTAATTCTTCCTTTAGAGCAGATGTTTTCAAACCGTAACACACGGAGCTCTTAAATCCCCAATTTACAGCTCGGTCCAACCCTACCCGTTTTATACTTTCATCAAGCATTCTCCGCCTTTATTAGAAATAACGTAATTCTTCCTTTAGAGCAGATGTTTTCAAACCGTAACACACGGAGCTCTTAAATCCCCAATTTACAGCTCGGTCCAACCCTACCCGTTTTATACTTTCATCAAGCATTCTCCGCCTTTATTAGAAATAACGTAATTCTTCCTTTAGAGCAGATGTTTTCAAACCGTAACACACGGAGCTCTTAAATCCCCAATTTACAGCCCGGTCCAACCCTACCCGTTTTATACTTTCATCAAGCATTCTCCGCCTTTATTAGAAATAACGTAATTCTTCCTTTAGAGCAGATGTTTTCAAACCGTAACACACGGAGCTCTTAAATCCCCAATTTACAGCTCGGTCCAACCCTACCCGTTTTATACTTTCATCAAGCATTCTCCGCCTTTATTAGAAATAACGTAATTCTTCCTTTAGAGCAGATGTTTTCAAACCGTAACACACGGAGCTCTTAAATCCCCAATTTACAGCCCGGTCCAACCCTACCCGTTTTATACTTTCATCAAGCATTCTCCGCCTTTATTAGAAATAACGTAATTCTTCCTTTAGAGCAGATGTTTTCAAACCGTAACACACGGAGCTCTTAAATCCCCAATTTACAGCCCGGTCCAACCCTACCCGTTTTATACTTTCATCAAGCATTCTCCGCCTTTATTAGAAATAACGTAATTCTTCCTTTAGAGCAGATGTTTTCAAACCGTAACACACGGAGCTCTTAAATCCCCAATTTACAGCTCGGTCCAACCCTACCCGTTTTATACTTTCATCAAGCATTCTCCGCCTTTATTAGAAATAACGTAATTCTTCCTTTAGAGCAGATGTTTTCAAACCGTAACACACGGAGCTCTTAAATCCCCAATTTACAGCTCGGTCCAACCCTACCCGTTTTATACTTTCATCAAGCATTCTCCGCCTTTATTAGAAATAACGTAATTCTTCCTTTAGAGCAGATGTTTTCAAACCGTAACACACGGAGCTCTTAAATCCCCAATTTACAGCCCGGTCCAACCCTACCCGTTTTATACTTTCATCAAGCATTCTCCGCCTTTATTAGAAATAACGTAATTCTTCCTTTAGAGCAGATGTTTTCAAACCGTAACACACGGAGCTCTTAAATCCCCAATTTACAGCTCGGTCCAACCCTACCCGTTTTATACTTTCATCAAGCATTCTCCGCCTTTATTAGAAATAACGTAATTCTTCCTTTAGAGCAGATGTTTTCAAACCGTAACACACGGAGCTCTTAAATCCCCAATTTACAGCTCGGTCCAACCCTACCCGTTTTATACTTTCATCAAGCATTCTCCGCCTTTATTAGAAATAACGTAATTCTTCCTTTAGAGCAGATGTTTTCAAACCGTAACACACGGAGCTCTTAAATCCCCAATTTACAGCCCGGTCCAACCCTACCCGTTTTATACTTTCATCAAGCATTCTCCGCCTTTATTAGAAATAACGTAATTCTTCCTTTAGAGCAGATGTTTTCAAACCGTAACACACGGAGCTCTTAAATCCCCAATTTACAGCTCGGTCCAACCCTACCCGTTTTATACTTTCATCAAGCATTCTCCGCCTTTATTAGAAATAACGTAATTCTTCCTTTAGAGCAGATGTTTTCAAACCGTAACACACGGAGCTCTTAAATCCCCAATTTACAGCTCGGTCCAACCCTACCCGTTTTATACTTTCATCAAGCATTCTCCGCCTTTATTAGAAATAACGTAATTCTTCCTTTAGAGCAGATGTTTTCAAACCGTAACACACGGAGCTCTTAAATCCCCAATTTACAGCCCGGTCCAACCCTACCCGTTTTATACTTTCATCAAGCATTCTCCGCCTTTATTAGAAATAACGTAATTCTTCCTTTAGAGCAGATGTTTTCAAACCGTAACACACGGAGCTCTTAAATCCCCAATTTACAGCCCGGTCCAACCCTACCCGTTTTATACTTTCATCAAGCATTCTCCGCCTTTATTAGAAATAACGTAATTCTTCCTTTAGAGCAGATGTTTTCAAACCGTAACACACGGAGCTCTTAAATCCCCAATTTACAGCTCGGTCCAACCCTACCCGTTTTATACTTTCATCAAGCATTCTCCGCCTTTATTAGAAATAACGTAATTCTTCCTTTAGAGCAGATGTTTTCAAACCGTAACACACGGAGCTCTTAAATCCCCAATTTACAGCTCGGTCCAACCCTACCCGTTTTATACTTTCATCAAGCATTCTCCGCCTTTATTAGAAATAACGTAATTCTTCCTTTAGAGCAGATGTTTTCAAACCGTAACACACGGAGCTCTTAAATCCCCAATTTACAGCCCGGTCCAACCCTACCCGTTTTATACTTTCATCAAGCATTCTCCGCCTTTATTAGAAATAACGTAATTCTTCCTTTAGAGCAGATGTTTTCAAACCGTAACACACGGAGCTCTTAAATCCCCAATTTACAGCTCGGTCCAACCCTACCCGTTTTATACTTTCATCAAGCATTCTCCGCCTTTATTAGAAATAACGTAATTCTTCCTTTAGAGCAGATGTTTTCAAACCGTAACACACGGAGCTCTTAAATCCCCAATTTACAGCCCGGTCCAACCCTACCCGTTTTATACTTTCATCAAGCATTCTCCGCCTTTATTAGAAATAACGTAATTCTTCCTTTAGAGCAGATGTTTTCAAACCGTAACACACGGAGCTCTTAAATCCCCAATTTACAGCTCGGTCCAACCCTACCCGTTTTATACTTTCATCAAGCATTCTCCGCCTTTATTAGAAATAACGTAATTCTTCCTTTAGAGCAGATGTTTTCAAACCGTAACACACGGAGCTCTTAAATCCCCAATTTACAGCCCGGTCCAACCCTACCCGTTTTATACTTTCATCAAGCATTCTCCGCCTTTATTAGAAATAACGTAATTCTTCCTTTAGAGCAGATGTTTTCAAACCGTAACACACGGAGCTCTTAAATCCCCAATTTACAGCTCGGTCCAACCCTACCCGTTTTATACTTTCATCAAGCATTCTCCGCCTTTATTAGAAATAACGTAATTCTTCCTTTAGAGCAGATGTTTTCAAACCGTAACACACGGAGCTCTTAAATCCCCAATTTACAGCTCGGTCCAACCCTACCCGTTTTATACTTTCATCAAGCATTCTCCGCCTTTATTAGAAATAACGTAATTCTTCCTTTAGAGCAGATGTTTTCAAACCGTAACACACGGAGCTCTTAAATCCCCAATTTACAGCCCGGTCCAACCCTACCCGTTTTATACTTTCATCAAGCATTCTCCGCCTTTATTAGAAATAACGTAATTCTTCCTTTAGAGCAGATGTTTTCAAACCGTAACACACGGAGCTCTTAAATCCCCAATTTACAGCTCGGTCCAACCCTACCCGTTTTATACTTTCATCAAGCATTCTCCGCCTTTATTAGAAATAACGTAATTCTTCCTTTAGAGCAGATGTTTTCAAACCGTAACACACGGAGCTCTTAAATCCCCAATTTACAGCTCGGTCCAACCCTACCCGTTTTATACTTTCATCAAGCATTCTCCGCCTTTATTAGAAATAACGTAATTCTTCCTTTAGAGCAGATGTTTTCAAACCGTAACACACGGAGCTCTTAAATCCCCAATTTACAGCCCGGTCCAACCCTACCCGTTTTATACTTTCATCAAGCATTCTCCGCCTTTATTAGAAATAACGTAATTCTTCCTTTAGAGCAGATGTTTTCAAACCGTAACACACGGAGCTCTTAAATCCCCAATTTACAGCTCGGTCCAACCCTACCCGTTCTATACTTTCATCAAGCATTCTCCGCCTTTATTAGAAATAACGTAATTCTTCCTTTAGAGCAGATGTTTTCAAACCGTAACACACGGAGCTCTTAAATCCCCAATTTACAGCTCGGTCCAACCCAACCCGTTTTATACTTTCATCAAGCATTCTCCGCCTTTATTAGAAATAACGTAATTCTTCCTTTAGAGCAGATGTTTTCAAACCGTAACACACGGAGCTCTTAAATCCCCAATTTACAGCTCGGTCCAACCCTACCCGTTTTATACTTTCATCAAGCATTCTCCGCCTTTATTAGAAATAACGTAATTCTTCCTTTAGAGCAGATGTTTTCAAACCGTAACACACGGAGCTCTTAAATCCCCAATTTACAGCCCGGTCCAACCCTACCCGTTTTATACTTTCATCAAGCATTCTCCGCCTTTATTAGAAATAACGTAATTCTTCCTTTAGAGCAGATGTTTTCAAACCGTAACACACGGAGCTCTTAAATCCCCAATTTACAGCCCGGTCCAACCCTACCCGTTTTATACTTTCATCAAGCATTCTCCGCTTTTATTGGAAATAACATAATTCTTCCTTTAGAGCAGAGGTTTTCAAACCGTGGCACACGGGGCACTTTTGAATCTCCAGTTTGCGGCCCTTTTTTCATACTTTCATAAAGTGTTCGCGCCATTTATTGGGAATAATGCAATTCTTCCTTTAGAGCAGGATTCTTCAACCCGTGGCACGCGCAGCTTTTTTGCATTTCCAATTTTCGGCCCAGCCCGATTCGTTTTATACTTTAGGACAGGGGTCTTCAACCCGTGTCCCACGGAGCACTTTTTAATTCCAGTTTACAGCCCAGCCCGACCCGTTTTATACTTTAATCAAGCGTTCTCCGCCATTTATTGGAAATAACGCAATTCTTTCTTTAGAGCAGGCGCCTTCAACCCGTGGCACGCAGAGACTTTGTAATGGCTCACGGGACGTTGCCCTCAAAGGAAATTCTAAAGTGGAAGAAAATACATTTTCAAAATGGAGAAGCGAATATCCAAACACACACACACACACACACACGCACTTACAGAAAATTTTAAAGTGTGCCGAAAAATATTGGCGTATCAGGTACCTATTTCGGAACTCATTGTAACATTGATATCCTGTTAACTGTATAGTTTCTTTTCCAGATATTTCAGTTTTAGGATTCAAAACCTGTCTCTACATTTTAATACAAACAAGGTAGTTCTCGCTCGATCCCCAAATATGCAAAAAGATACTTCGAACTTCCTCATCTCCGCTGTGGCAAAGAATGGCGCCAGAATTTTGTTTTGGTTCGAGAAGCTGATAACTCTGTTCATTTAAAATTGCTCGGAAAAGAAAAAAACAAGAAAGTTGACACCGAATTTTCGGGTGTAATAAGCTCGTCTTTTGAATCCGTTCTGACGCAAATTAAATTTATCAAAGCTATTCGAAGTCAATGGAGCCGGTAATGAAAATAATAGTATCTGACGGTAGAAAGAAGTTTTTCAATCGGGTTTTTAATCCCTCAGATATTGCTGTAAACGGAATCGTGAGCTTACGCCCTGTCGTTGCAGACTAGTGTGTTAAGAAAAACATGAATTTATATGAGAAACATTTCGCACCGGAAACGCTCTCCAACACAGAAAGAATTTTTCAAATCTGACTCTTAGAAACAGAGATAGGCCTATCGACAAAATTAAGATGTGTCTTTACGTCTCCTGGTGGTAAAACCATGCATTATTTTAGGAAGAAAGTATTCTCAAAAGGTTTTTCCATATGAGCGGTATCGGTCCAAGAAAAAAAAATTTAGTCAAGTTTTCAGGAGCCCAGATTTTGCTACAAATACATCAGAAGCAGAAATTAACAATTATGCTTCCTGGTGGCCAAACCATTCTTTACCAAACATTAGAAATTATGTGAAAAATATTTTCTATCAGATCTTGTATGCGATACGGGAAGAATTTTTCAAATCGGAGTTTTAGGAGCAGAAATAATGCAGAAAATGCAATTTACCTTTGTGCCCCTTAACGGAAAGTCAATGATTTACTTGAAAATTTTGAATTTATACGAAAAACATTTCGCATTGGAAACACTATCCAACAAAGAAGGAATTTTTCAAATCGGACTCCTAGAAGTAGAGATATTGACAAAAATAAGATAGACATCTACGCCACCTGGCGTAGAAACCATGCATTATTTCAAGAAGAAAATATTTCTAAACGGTTTGTCGACATGAGTACTCTTAGTCTACAAACGACGTTTTTTTCAATCGAGATTTTAGAAGCTCATATTTTGCTGCAAATACATCAGAAGCGGAAATTAAGATTTACGCCCCCTGGTGGTCAAACCATTTTTTCGCAAAAATTAGAAATTTCGTGCAAAAGATTTCCCATCGGAAGCTGTCTCCGGTGCAGAAAGAATTTTTCAAATCGGAGATTTAGCAGCAGAGATATAGGAGGGAAAGCAATTTACCTTTAGGCCCCTAGCGGAAAGTCTATGAATTACTTGAAAATTTTTAAATTATATGAAAAACATGTCACACGGAAAACACTATCCGACAAAGAAGGAATTTTTCAAATCGGACTCCTAGAAGTAGAGATATAGACAAAAATAAGATGTACATCTATGCCCCCTGACGGAGAAACTGTGGAATATTTTAAGAAGAAAATTTTCCGAAAAGGTTTATCGATGTGAGTGGCATCAGTCCACAAATAATTTTTTCTATCGATATCTTAGAAGCTCAGATTTTATGGTAAATATACCAGAAGCAAAAATTAACACTTACGCCCCCTGGTAGCCAAAGTATTCTTTACCAAAAATTTGAAATTATGTGCAAAAGATTTTCAATCAGGAGGTGTATTCGCTGAAGAAAAAAATTTTCAAATCGGAGTTTTAGAAGAGTTATCGGGAAAAATGGTTTTTACTTCTACGCCCTCTAGCGGAAAATATATGCGTAATTTGAAAAAGTAACTATATCTAAAATACTCTTCGACATAAATGGAATCAAAAGTTAAAAGATTTTTTTCAATCAGATGTTTAGAAGCAAATATATGGATTAAAACATATTTTTAAATTCGACATCATCTACAATTACGCCCTCTAGCGGCAAAATTGTACATCGTAAAAAAAAACGAAAGAAAGGATCATCATTCGCATATTTCAAGCTTCCCAATGTAAAAATAATTTTTCAAATCGGACTAATAGTTGCAGAGATATCGTGGGTACAGAAGGAAGGACGGACGGACAAACAGATAACATAAGCACGATCTTTTTTTACAAAAGACGTGCTAAAAACATGTGTTTTAGTCGCTAAAGCCAACTACGTGAAAACGGAATTCGATTTCAACCTTAAAAGAAATAAACCGCTCAGTTTCAGACTGTCGTCTCATAGCCCAACTCGTGGGTTTAAGCTGTAATTAATCAATACATCCGATGGTAAATTATTCTTCCATCTGATTATTTAGCAAGTCATTCTTCGTTTTCTGAGAGGAAAAAAAAATATTTTTTTTAATGCAGGTACAAAATTTTTCCAGCAATCGGTCAGCTGATCATAACATTTTGAAAAGTCACTTTTAGGGATCCCCAACAGGTGCTAAGACGCGGTCTTCTTGATGTCCTCTATGTCTTTAAATTTTATCCCCTACAAAGGCATTTTCAACTTCGGGAACAGCCGGAAGTCACAAGGAGCCATAACTGGATAATATAAGGCTTGCCTAAGTTGTGGGATCCCTTGTGTGGCCAAAGAGGCGTGAATGAGGTAAAAAAACTTGGGAGACATGGTCACAGGGCAATTGCCAGTTACATTGCTGACACAGCGCAGGTCTCTTCCGCTGCATTGTATGTTGTGTGCAACTGATAAGTGCCTAGGAGTGTTCCTTGGTTATATTTTGTCCTTCTGAAGCGTGTTCATGATGAACCAAGCATTGATGCAAAAAAAAAAAAAAAAAAAAAGAAAATACCATCATCATGACTTTCCTGCGGACCTTCAGCACCTTTTTTTTTTTTTTTGGCCTTTGAGAATCTGGACCCTTCCCCTGGGACTATTTGGATTGTGTTCAGCTGATGTGTTTTCGAGGTTTTAGCAAAATTTGATGCTGACTCTGCTCAACGCACTCAGTCATTGCAGCATAAGACAAGAATGCGACGGGCAAGGAGTTCACAACGCTAAACCTTCACTGCCTGGCACTAAATGAGGCAGCCGACAGCGTGGCGAGAATTCGCGCATGCGCACTAAAGTCTTAGGTCGCACACTACTGAGTCTGGGCTCTGTCTACCTCCGGTCCCGGACGATTCGTCCAACGACGATTGGTCCAATGCCGATTCGTCCAAAGGGACGATTGGTCCAATGTCCGATTTGTCCAATGCCGATTCGTCCAATGGTACGATTGGTCCAACGCCGATTCGTTCAATGGTATCATCTTACCAACGGTAAACTTTTTTCTTCCAGAAAGGAATAATAATTTAAATTATTCTCCTCTTTATATCCTTTTGAAAGATAATTTCCGTATATTTGGTAATTGTAAACATTTTACATAAACCTGGTAAAATGGAGCCTTTCTCAGCTGTTTGCAAAGCACCTAAGCCGCGGGCCTTTTTAGAAGATTTTGAGTTACAACCTAGATATTTGGTATTTGTAAACATTTTATAAAACCTTATAAAAGGCACTCATCGAATCATTTCCCAGGTCTTTACAAGGCACCTAGGCCGCGGACCTTTCTAGAAGATTTTAAGTTACAACCTAGATATTTGGTATTTGTAAACATTGTATAAAACCTTATAAAAGGCACTCATCGAATCATTTCCCAGGTCTTTACAAGGCACCTAGGCCGCGGACCTTTCTAGAAGATTTTAAGTTACAACCTAGATATTTGGTATTTGTAAACATTTTATAAAACCTAATAAAAGGCACTCATCGTATCATTTCTCAGCTATCTAACAGGCACCTAGGTCGTGGGCCTTTTTAGAAGATTTTAAGTTACAACCTAGATATTTGGTATTTGTAAACATTTTATAAAACTTTATAAAAGGCACTCATCATATCATTTCTGAAGTCTTAGCAAGGCACCTAGGCCGCAGGCCTATGAATTAATATTTCGTGCTTAAGTGAAAGCGCAATATTGTTAACTTGATTTAATATGTAAACGTTATGAATATGACATCGGTACAATAAAAGTTCTGAAAAGTCCTAGGCCTAGAGCCTATGAATTAATATTTCGTGACTAAGTAAAAGCTCAATATTAATAACTTGATTTGATATGTAAACGTTATGAATATGACATCGCTGGAATAAAAACTGTTGAAAAGGCCTAGGCCTAGGGTCTATGAATTGATATTTCGTGCTTAAGTAAAAGCGCAATATTAAATATGCAAATGTTACGAATATGACATCGGTAGAATATAAACTGTTAAAAAGGCCTAGGCCTATGGCCTATGAATTAATATTTCGTGTATTGGTAAAAGCGCAATATTATTAACTTGATTTGATATGTAAACGTTACGAATATTACATCGGTGGAATAAAAACTGTTGAAAAGGCCTCTGTCCAAACCCCGACCAGTAGTTTCCATTGGGCAGTTGGCGGAACCCCACTGCATTCTACAAACAGTAACGGAAAACTAGTATTTTTTATTATTTCATGCAAAAGAGAAACATTGAAGTTGATTGATCGGCTCGCATATCAGTAACTTCATACGGCAGCAAGGACAGTATAACAAAAAAACGCGATTCGAAAAAAAAAAAAAAAAGAAATCTGTAACCACAATATTACGTATGAAATGTAACATTATTTTACATTCTTTGGACTACCGGTACTTTCGAGTAACATCGGAGATAAAATCAGAACAGATGAGACTTTTATAGCACGAGTAGCACTTCGGACAGATAGGACGGAATTGGACCAATCGTCCATTGGACGAATCGTCATTGGACCAATCGTACCATTGGACGAATCGTACCTTTGGACCAATTGTCCATTGGACGAATCGGCATTGGACCAATCGTCGTTGAACGAATCGTACCAGACCCGTCTACCTCCTGTATCTATAAATACGTGTTGAGCAACCATGGAGGCATTAGGCAACCCAGTCTGACTGCTGCACCAATGAAGAAACAACCAGATAGCGTAACATTTACCTGAACATATGTCCATTATCAGCGTACATAGTTTTCATATACCATAGCAAATTTCTATTTACCTCATAACTTTCAAGACGTAAATGCATGCTTGGTTATAATCCTTCTCTAAGACAAAAAATGCACAAAAAATATTCTGATTTGCAATGAACCTTTCAATTAACACCAGGCAAAAAATTTTGGTCTGGTTTCAGTTTTTACCATACATGAAACCACTTTGTACATCTGGTATCTCATCTGACGTCAAGCCCTTTAACTTTCGAATTGCAATCTTCCTGAACATTTTTACTGTTACACTCAGTAGACTTATTCCACTACAGTTCTTACATGTGGTCTTATCACTTTTCCCTTATGCAAGAGAACATTGACAGTATTCCTTCAATACCGAGGGAAAACCTTTAACTTCTAGTATATTTGACATATTTCTTCAGCTAATTAACCAATAACGCTATCTCTACCATATTACAACACCTCAACCGTTCTGCCATTTACTTCTGGGGACCAACCATTTTGCAAACAGGTTAGAGTATTGCAAGCCCCTTGTGACGCATACCTCTAACTTAACCTTCCTTTTGGGTTTCTGTGTTGAAATTTAGTTTCTCCTTGTTAAATATTTTCTGATTTAACACCACAAAATTTCTCCTGACGAGCTTGTAAAAATCGGCAGCCCAACGGTGGGTCAGAGTGCAATTAAACATAAATAAAAAGTGTTCTGATGTAAAAGCAAAGAGAAGATTGTGTAGAAAGATTTGTATGAGCAGAGCGATTTCTGTTGAGAGTTGAGAGAATTGAGAACGATATTGAAAAAGTTATGTTATACTGAGGGATGTTGCGCAGAGTGATACGAAAGGATACGATACGAAAGCTATGTTCTGAGTACGTAGTATAATATGCTATGTGAATAGAGATATTGGTAAAACGTATAATATTATGAATTCTATTCGACTTATTACAAAAACCGTGTTTATTGAAATATTATTTGACGTGCTTATTGCTACAATAAAAGTGAACTGGGATTAAGTTATGAGACAGTAAGTACTGACTCGTAGCTTACCCTGGCCATTATTTTGAAAGTGTTATTCATGCTTAGTTAAGATTTCAGCTGTTATGATACGATACGAACAATTTGGAATAATCAGGGTTAGCAAAGTAAAGTTAACCCCTAGATGGCCGATCTATACGAACAAAATGATGTCCAAAATAAATCGCAGCTTGCCAACAAATTCGTTCACAATGTTTTGCCTCTCCGAACAGAAATGGTCATATAGCGGCCGGATTTTACGAAAGTTGCTTGTTACCACTGCCAAACAATTCTTTTCATCCCCTCTCTTCTTAGCAGTTCCGACCATATAATTAACGCAGGTGATAAGCGCTCTTTCTACGTTTTTATTCTCTACTCCATGACCCAAGTTGTAAAATGAGGAAGAGTCAGTCCCCATAACACGGATATCATTGTATTTTAATATCTTCTCTCTCTTTTCTTAGGTTTGTCGCCATTTTTATAGCTCTTTTGCAGGTAATAAGTCAGAAAGGATTGGTTTCAATCAGAGGCATAACTAGACATTTCTACGTCCGGGGCAAATATAAAATATTGCGTCCCCATCTGAATTTCCTCCTTATGTAAATATATTACCAATTTAACAGTTCTCTCTCTCTCTCTCAAATCAAAATTGTTGTCATATCAAACTCTTTCTCTCAAATCAAAATTGACGTCATATCGAACTCAAATCAAACTGACGTCATATCGAACTCAAATCAAACTGACGTCATATCAAACTCTCTCTCTCAAATATCAAAATTGACGTCATAGCGAACTCAAATCAAACTGACGTCATATCAAACTCTCTTTCTCAAATCAAAATTGACGTCATATCGAACTCAAATCAAGCTGACGTCGTCTCAAACTCTTTCTCTCAAATCAAAATTGACGTCATAGCGAACTCAAATCAAACTGACGTCATATCAAACTCTCTCTCACAAATCAAAATTGATGTCATATCGAACTCAAATCAAAATGACGTCATATCAAACTCTTTCTCTCAAATCAAAATGGACGTCATATCAAACTGAAATCAAATTGACGTCATATCAAACAACTTTTGCTAAATGCGTCGGAATTTGGACCTTCGGCACCACATCAAACGGACCTAATGCAACTGACAGTCGAGGCTCTAAGCCATGGCAATTATCGAATAGCCTCCAGAGGATCTTCGGTACGTTGCAAGATAAGGATGTGAAGGACATCCTTATCTTGCAACGTACCCAACTGAAGAAGAAACCATAGGCACCATTGTTGCCGACGAAGGCCGTGGTTCTTCTTTAGTTGAACGGACTATACAACCCCACCTTCATTTCTTAATGTAAGCAGCTAACATCGCCTAAATATTTTAAACAAGAAATGCGTATTTTACGCTGTGATATAAGCCTACCGAAACTGACGAACCGTACTATGAGGAAATTCTGTAAATGGACGAATGACAATTATGGTGCTAAAAAATGTACCAGAAATTGGTACAAAATTTTTAATTGCAGTTTTAATCAGATTGTATGCAGTGATTTTTACGCCCTCTCTTGAGCTGCGCCCGGGGCAACAGCCCCGCGGGCCCCGCCTCTGGTGTCAATTATCCCCCTAAATGACCACTTTGAATAACAAAGCAACGGTTTCCGACACTCTGGTTTTACAGGTCACGTCGTTGTGGCCATTAAACATACCCCGAATGAATTTATTCCACTCGCGTTCGGCCCGCTTCTCAGACAGCGAATATATTCCTTCGAGATGATTTCAGCCTATTTTGCTGGCTCCGAGTTAATTCGTCTCTGGCGGTAAAAGGGTTTAGTCACCAATGTGACACGCTCTGTCTAAAAGCATGAAGTAAAGTATTTCCACAAGCGTCCATTCAAACCCGTTTATTCTATACTCTTCTTTTGCATATTGTGCTGTGTTTACTTCTCTCTCTTTTGAATAAAATGCTTCGTCTCGGAAATTATCTTTACTTTCAGGTGTTATTAATTCATAGATTCATCTTTCCCTTAAGTCACTAGGTTCTCATATCATGTAAAAAAAGTAACCGGAAAAAGAGAAGCGTGTATTTCAAATTTAAAGAAATCGTACAAACATTAAACCTACTCGTCCAGGCAGTCCCCATTGGAACTCATGACCTTGTTCCATCGATCTACGAGTTTGAATATACGATTGCGACAGAAGTTTTGGGAGTTGAAGAAGTCATCCATACAACATTTCACATCCTCGGCATTAGCAAAGTTTTTATCATCGAGAAAAATCGACAAATTCCGGAAGAGATGAAAGTCGGACAGGGCAAGGTCCGGGAAATAAGAAGCGGGGAGAGGGAGAGGGTTGCGGCACTATTTTCCATTCCATCTCGTGCAATTTTTTGCGGGGTCCATAAAGCAACATGTGGGCTTGCGTTATCCTGGTGAAAAACAATCTGGCGATTAATCAACGCTTGGTGCTTTTCTTGCAGTGCAACATGGAGACGGTCAACAATCTGGCGATTAATCAACGCTTGGTGCTTTTCTTGCAGTGCAACATGGAGACGGTCCAACTGTTGGATGTAAGCATCCGCTGTGATGGTATTGTTCCGCGGTAAGAGTTCATAGTGAATTACACCGCGACAATCCCACCAGCAACTCAGCATCAGTTTTCGTCCATGAAGAGGTGGCTTAGCGATTTTCTGTAGGGGTTGTCCCTGCTTGGTCCATGCTCTTTGTCGCGTAACATTCACGTATGTGACCTATTTTCGTCACCCGCGATCAACCGATGCATAAAGCCCTCCCGTTATTCTCATTCACGCAGAGCAACAGCCATGGAGTAGCGTTGCACCCGGTTCTGGTCAGACAAAACATGGGGTACCCATTTGCGCAGTTTATACGAACATTCCAATTTCCGAAGTCGGGTGCTGATGGTCGCACTTCAGTTCCTTTGCCAGTTCCCGTAGCATTGCATGAGGCTTGGCCGATAGCCTGTGTATCATCTTTAACCTTACTGGGCGTTGGCCGATAGCCTGTGTATCATCTTCAACCTTACTGAGCGTTGACCGATAGCCTGTCTATCATTTTCAACGTTACTGGGCGTTGGCCGATAGCCTGTGTATCATCTTCAACCTTACTGGGCGTTGGCCGATAGCCTGTGTATCATCTTCAACCTTACTGGGCGTTGTCCAATAGCCTGTGTATCATCTTCAACGTTACTGGGCGTTGGCCGATAGCCTGTGTATCATCTTCAACCTTACTGGGCGTTGGCTGATAGCCTGTGTATCATCTTCAACCTTACTGGGCGTTGTCCAATAGCCTGTGTATCATCTTCAACCTTACTGGGCGTTGGCCGATAGCCTGTGAATCATCTTCAACCTTACTGGGCGTTGGCCGATAGCCTGTGTATCATCTTCAACCTTACTGAGCGTTGACCGATAGCCTGTGTATCATCTTCAACGTTACTGGGCGTTGTCCAATAGCCTGTGTATCATCTTCAACCTTACTGGGCGTTGGCCGATAGACTGTGTATCATCTTCAACGTTACTGGGCGTTGTCCAATAGCCTGTGTATCATCTTCAACCTTACTGGGCGTTGGCCGATAGCCTGTGTATCATCTTCAACCTTACTGGGCGCATCAGACAGATCCCGTACACCAGTGTCGAATTTCTTCTTCTACTTCTTTTTTTCTATTTTTTTTACTGAGGGTTTAACGACAACCGTGAGCAACTCAATGAGCTATAAGCAGTCGCCCGTTCCTAATTTAGGGCCAGTGGTTCCAGGGAAGGCAGAGAGCCAGTGCCTTAAGACAAATACAACACATCCATGCCTCAACGAACCCACCTCGGACGAATGGTCACACTGTTAAAAACTGGTACTTAGAAATAAGCAAAATGTACTCGTTTTTGAGTACATTCTGGGCTTATAATAGCTCCAAGTACTTGTGTCACATTTTTGAAAAAGACACGTACTCATTTTTGATACATACAGGGAATTAATTGTGAGTATATCTGGTATTTCTAATTTGAAATATATGTACTCATTTTTGAGTACAAATACAGTATTTCAAATATATGTACTAAAAAATCCATATATTTCAAATATATGTGCTCTAACTTCATTCAGTTTCTGTGCCCTTTCGGGCACGGCACAGAAATTGAAGGAAGTTAGAACGAATCTAGCGATTCCGACAGGATAGTTTGTAAGTGAGAGAGAGCACAAGAGATAGCGCTACCGTACAAGCGTACGATTTTGCACATAGAAGGCAGAGAGAAATGGGGGGGGGGGGGGGGGCTTAGGAATGAACAACTTTATATGCAACCGGGTGATTCCTACCCGTGAGCCTTCGGACGAGTAACGTGCTCGTCCGATGCACGGCGGATATTCAGCGATTGTAAGAAATTCACATCACCACGCCTATCAGGCTAGGTTCGAATCTGGCGTCCCTCTATCAGCAGGCTGAATCTCTAACTAGTAAGCCATCCGCGGCTTGATTTCAAGTTTGGAATACGTGCACTCCATACGTACTCATTTATACATAGAATCAGCTGGAAGTGTATTATTCGATGGCACATCTGGGATAATGGATATACTCGTTGTCACATGCTGGGCAAATGGACCGCACAATTTTATTACAAATATAGTGATGAAGCGACAATATATTATTTATTTATGAGATTGACACAAATATAGTTAATGTAAAAACGTACACAAAGATACTTTATGCGTAATTAAATTACTTGTGATCAGTGACTTTGTTGTACTAATTAATTATTTATGTGTTTATTAAACAAATTCTCTTGAAATCTATATCTAAAATAAAGTAATACGAGATTATATTTATATTTATTGGCGTAGTTATTTCTAAGTACGTATGGTTACTTATATTTCAGCCTGTCATGAACTCGTTTACGATACGATTGTACTTAAAAAAAAACAAAAAAAAAAACGAGCAGGTTCAGGTTCTCATTTTTAAGTAGATTTTTTTAAAAAACAGTACAGAAGCTATCGCTTGGGCCACTGCGCAACCGGAGCGGGTCACGTGTCGAAATTTCCCGTACCTGTTATACTCTGTCCCATAATATCATTACCAAACACGTTTCGCAATTTTTCAAGTGCTTCCGTAACTTTCGCGCCATTCAAATATTCATAGAGCAAAAATGGCACGATCACCTACCTCCGATATCGCCATCGTAACGTCGCAGCGTGCAACTAAGCGTACTTTCTGTCATTAGAATCTATTCTTTCGCGCACGGCACTCTGGGATGATTACGTCACCGCAAGCCCGCAGTATCTTGCGTTACACACGCCACATACGATTTGTTCCCGGAAATTTTCTTTACATCCTAATATCATCTCATGGTTTTTGTCCTTTGCACAATTTAATCCGTATAGATGGAATGTTAATCTAACAAGCCTGAATGGCTCTGTCAGTATTTTTTAAATTGCATTTCCCTCGTAGTTTTCATCGAGTAACTTGTACCGATATGTTTCTAAAAATGAGAGACACAGGAGACTATATTAAATAATGCACAACCTACTTTATTTTATCCTCTTATTGCATCTAGATTGTGATAACACACTATATATAGCTTTCGCAAGAAGAAGCCGCAGGCTTTGTTCTTATACACATGTGTATGTACAAATTCACACAGATATTTGTATATAGCAATCAAAAGTTTCTTGTTGAGCTCCTCTAAGAGCAGTGAGATTGCATATAACGAAGAATACCACGCATCTGTTTCCTCTTTGCAGCCATTCCTCGTGATTCATCGGATCTGCATTTCTTATTTTCCACCAAATGTTAACAGCAGTTACAACGGTACAGATAATTTTTTTCTGTCTTTCAGTCAAAAAAAAAAAAAAAAAAAAAAAGCAGATTTTCTATCTACAAGACTGTCGATATTTCATTACAAAAGGTAGTTTTTACATACAACAGTAGTTTCTCAAAGAAAACGTTCCATCCTTGAATACTGCGCAACTGTCTGATATGAAAAAATTGTTGAAATCATAAAAAATATTTAAATCATGTGTTGGGAAGTACTATGTCAGTTTCTTTACACAATATTTCTTTTTTTATTCTGTCGTCTTTAATTCTCGTTGATTAAACTATAAGTTTAATGAAATATAATTGGAATCCTTAGGAAGAGGAATTTTTTTTTAAATTCTGCGATATCATTGTGCAAATTATAACGAGACTAATCTGAAAACACGAATTTAGTGCATAGCATTTACTAGACAGCATTATTTTATTTCACATTGGGATTTTCATAAGTTAACTCGCAGATGTCAAAGTTCCTACTGTAACATGAAATCATATTATTTAATGAGGTAAGTTTTATTGAACCTGTGTCATATGAATTATCAAATTAAGGGATTAGGAGAGTTAGAACCATAGCTGATATTTAGCCGGTACGCACCGGTACTGCCACACCGGTTGTCAAAATATTTAAATACCTCCGCACCGGTTGATCATAACTACAATAACAATAAGTAAACTACAATAAGTGGCACAATTAATTAATTATTAATATAAATCCTAATATGAAATCATCATGTTTCCTCGCAACTATACTTCAATGTCACTTTTTGTGTATTGAAGATTGTCAGCATGATTGCGATGCGAATTTTTTATTTACGCTTTCCAACCGTAGGTTGAAGAAGCGTATATGCTCCAGCTTTTTCCGTTCGTCTGTCCGTCCGTCCGTCCGTCTGTCTGTCTGTCGGCATGATAACTCACGTAAAAATGGTTCGATTTCGATGAAATTTTAGTATGTGGTAGGAGGACCACCTGCGGACGAACCCTATTGAAAATGGGTGAAGTGGGGTCAAAGGTCACGCCATAACAGCGGGATCCATTCAATTGCTCTTATGCATCATAACTTGCGTAAATATGGTTCGATTTCGATGAAATTTTAGTATGTAGTAGGGGACCACCAGGGAACAAACCCTGTTGAAAATGGGTGAAGTGGGGTCAAAGGTCACGCCATAAACGCGGTATTTATTCCATTTCATTGCCCTTTATGCGTCATAACTTGCGTAAAAATGGTTCGATTTCGATGAAATTTTAGTATGTGATAAGGAACCACCTGGGGCACGAACCCTATTGAAAATGGGTGAATGGGGTCAAAGGTCAGGCAGGGCATAAAAGTGGAATCCATTCCATTGCCTTTATGCGTCATAACATGCGTAAAAATGGTTCGATTTCGATGAAATTTTAGTATTTGATAAGGAACCACCTGGGGACGAACGCTATTGAAAATGGGCAAAATGGGGTCAAAGGTCAGGACACTGGAGCTGGAATCCATTCCATTGCCTTTATGCGTCATAACATGCGTAAATATGGTTCGATTTCGATGAAATTTTAGTATGTGGTAGGGAGTCACTGGGGACGAACCCTATTGAAAATGGGCAAAATGGGGTCAAAGGTCAGGACACTGGAGTTGGATCCATTCCATTGCCCTTGTGCATCTTTACCTTACCAAAAAAAGAAAAAAAATGTTTCGATTGCGACAAAACGTTATCATGTTGTTCCGGAGGTATAGTGAACCGGTTCTGTTGAATATCAACGAAATGGGGTCAAAGGTCATTGCACAAAAGCAAGATTTATTCCACAGCCATTATTCTCATAACTTGCGTAAAACTGCTTCTATTGCGACAAAACTTTAGTATGTTATTCTTGAGGTGTACTGAACCGGTTCTGTTGAATATCATCGAAATGGGGTCAAAGGTCAGGACACAGGAGCGAGATTTATTCCACAGCCATTATCCTCATAACTTGAGTAATAATTTCTGGTATGTTGGAAAGCGTATCATAATCAATGCATTGCATGATTTTACTAACTTGTTTATTTATTTATTGGAGAACCACCGGGTTATCATTAACTTCGAATTACGTAGCTGCTACTACTTTTAACTAGTTTAATTTTTACATTGGCTTCATTGTTAATGTGTTTTAATTATTGGGGCGTTCTTCCGAAGTGGTCCCGCTTGCTCTTTGCTATGCCCACTCGTCCTTTCATGCGGTGATACAGCCAATTATGATACCCATTAGTCGGCGTTGTGTCTGGTTGATGTATTGGAATCATTCTGTGTGATATGCACTTTTTTGTCGTTTTTCGAGATCTTAACAAGTCTTTTCAAAAATCTCGTTTCCAGGTTCTACACAAGTAATTTCAAAGATATTGTTTTGCTCTCCTGTCGTACCAGTTCTGGGCTGTAGTAACCTCTTCATGCCGTTCTATCGTTTATGGAGGGAGTTTTATTTTTTGTGCCACGAAGGGTGCTTTTTTGAGAATGATTCACTGTGCTACGAAGGGTGTTTCTGGTTTTGTTTTGTGCCTAGTCACAACTGTGGTAGTTTCGTTGATTCTGACACGGAAGTCCACACCCAGTCTATTAAGTCAAGGCCGTCTAGAAAGCACAAGACTATGACATTAGAAAGAAGAGTTCGCTCTTATAGTAACATCACGCGAAACGATTAGTTTCCAACGCTGTCGTGTACGACGTCAGACTCGACACCAACACACCAGGCCGTGTAACCTGAATATGACGTCACAAAAGAAAGAAGCTCCCCTGTCTAATGTCATGGCCATGTACTTTCTAGACTGCCTTGATTGAGTCCAGCTGGCGACCATTGAAAAAGCTTTAAATATAATTCTAACGTAATTAAATGCCAATTTTTAATGCTATCAATTGCATAATTAAGAATAATCGACGATTTGAAACATTTAATAGAATTTCAAAAAAGAATAATATCGATATCATTGCAATTTAGATTTTGTGGTTCCGCTTTTTGCAAAATATATCTGCTGAAATGAAGAAACAACTGTTTGGAAAACTTATAAAACTAGGAAGCAAATTTTCAATCATTAATCATTAACTGCTTCTGGTAAAAGCGTTTCATGAATTTTCTAGAAATACAAAATTCAAGACTTTCAAGATAGTTTAATTATTTTTGTTGATCTCGTGGAGCTGTAAGGAACAATAGTTGAAATATTTTACGAAAATTTGTAGTCGGTGCTCGAAGTAAATTGTTTCAATAAAAATATTTACACGAAAACTTTATTGGACTGGTGGCGCAGTGGTCTAAGCGATGGCTTCCGACCATACGTCCGAGATGGGTCACGGTTTAAATCCCGTGAGGCATGGATATTGTGTTTGCCTTTCAACACGGGCTCTCTCCCTTCTCAGGAACCGGTGGCTCTAAATTAGGGATGAGCGACTGCTTATTACTCATCGAGTTGCTCACGCCTCAATAAAAAAACATAAAGCCTCAATAAAAAAAATATTGGCTTTGTGAGAAATTTTCTACTTACTGACACTGCAATTCACCTAATGGTTGTCAATTTAATGGAGAAATCGTCGAAAGAGTTCGACGTGTTTCGCTGTATCAAATTATCTTTGTGGGAATCATTCAGCTAGTGACAGCCCCCCCCCCCAAAAAAAAAGATCACAGGAACAATTTCTAAACATGAACAGATGATTTGGAAACTTTTATTTGTAGAATGATTTAAGCTCCAATTTTTGCCAGTTAATAAGTGGTTTTGCAATATAAGTTTGTTTACATAATTAAAAAAGAAATTTCCCGATTGCACGCACGTTCCATACACATAACACAAACGCATTTTTTTTTTCAATTTTTGAATTACCTTTATTCGTATGTTACCGTATCTGCCGTTAAGCATGTAGAAAATCAGCCCTGGTTAGAGCTTGTTAACTAGATTAACGAAAAACAAATATATACATTTTAGTGACATCACATTCGCTACTCTGGAGGCACGTTAACGTCTTCCCGAGACAGTTTGTTTATTTCAGGGTTTAACGACCACTGTGAGCAACTCTAAGGGCTATAAGCAATCGCCCGTATCTAATTTACGGCCATTGGCTCCAGGGAGGAGAGAGCCAGTGCCTTAAGACAAGCAGACCAATCATGCCTCATCCAGGAATCAGACGAACGGTCAGAAGCCAGCGTGTAGACCTCTGTGCTACTGATGCAGAAAGCCAATAGAAAACCTTACGCTGAACGTTAGCATCTAGACGACCACCAATAAGGCCCTGAAAGAGATCTAAAGAAGTGGTTGCCACCAAATACGAGGCACAACCGTAAAACTCAAAGTTGGGAACATAAAGTCTCCCAGAGTTAAAAATTCTTTAAGATTTTGTGACGCTTTGGTGGTTTGTTACAGTCTAAACATAGCGTTACTCCAGTTGTAGATACTGTTACGCCCGTAGCGACTGTATGTACTCAAAATATTGCTCCCAAAGCTATGTTTTCGAACACGCAACTATTAAGAACAACGTTGTATTACACAGCCTCACGCTTAAACTTATAAGATGCTGCCACATCGACTTACATAACTTCCAATGCGCCTATACTGAGCTCTTGAATATAGTACTTAAGAAAACGCACAGTTCTGATCAAGTCTTGTATCAAAAGCACTAACAGTTTCGAGTGTATTAAAGTCGGCTCACCTCATGAGGGTTTTCATCTCGGATGTAACATGCTGTTTTTGTTTTTAGTTCAACGCGCGTTTAGCGTTTCGCGTTTCACGCAAAGTGATTCTTTATATATATATATATATATATATATATATATATATATATATATATCTTTTTTTTTTGATTGGAGGTTTAACGACCACCGTGAGCAACTCAATGGGCTATAAGCAGTCGCCCGTCCCTAGTTTAAGGTCACTGGTTCCAGGGAAGGGATAGAGCCAGTGCCGTAAGACAAGCACAACATCCATGCCTCACCGGGATTCGAACCCGGACCCTTTTCGGACGAATGATCAGAGGCTATCGCTTAGACTACTGCGCCATTATATTCGTACTCAGCAGCGTTACCGGTTCTAATATCTGCCATAAAATGAAGTAAGCACCTTATTCCATTAGCATAAAATTCGTGGTTCTTGTGAGTTCGTTTGAGGAAAAGCTTTTATTGACCAGCACTAAGAAATGTGCTATTGTCGAAAATTTTTTATTGTTTTTTAAGCAGCTCGGAATATTTCTCATCGAGGACTAAATTACACAAAACATTCTCCCTGTTCATCACATTTTCATAAAAGACCGGACAATTTTTTTTGTGAGTCATCGTTCGAGCGTGTTTTGAATAATTCAGACTCTTTCCTGAGATCTTAAGGATTAGCCAGTGTATGATTGTAAATCCGATATAACGTTTGTGAGCACATATTTAAGAGTTTTGCTGTTGACAAATGTTGCAGTGCTGTCATACATACCTCAGCATTAAAAAATAAACACACGCACAGAGAAAGAAATAAAAGTAAAAATTAAATATAAACTTCATGTTCTTAGTTTCCTGTTTTTATTCACGCCTACATGATTTACAAGGTGCGGGCAAACATGAATTATAATTTGTTCGTAGTTCAACAATGCAGCAAGGTACGTGAAAGCTGTAATACGTGGCAGGTGGTAGCACTGTTTCAAGGTCTTTCACCCACCTCGTGTGTGCTACGGCGCCGTTGGTCAGTTGGGAGGAAGATAATCGAAGGGAAGGTACACGTTAGCGTGGAACAGCGCATTATAATCAAATTCCCGACGAAAGAAGGTTGTAAACCGTCGGAAATCTGTTCACAATTGAGTAGACAGTACGATGAGAATACACTGTCTAATGTGAGTGTCTATAAGTGAAGCAGTGCGTTTAAAAATGGAAGGGAAATGGTGGAGAATGAACCTCATGAGCTCCACGTTCTCTGCTGGAAAGGTTATGTCCACCGTCTTCAGGGACTCTAAAGGTGTACTGCACGTGGATTTTCTCACAGATCGACACACAATAATGTTATTCGACACTTCACGAAGGCCCAGTAAAGATAGCATCAGAGGAACAAGCGAAAAAGGGCACAAACATCTGTGTCATTTCTCCAGGATAACGCCCGTTTACACATGACTGCTTGGACTATGAAAACCATCTAGAAACTGAAATGGAACGTTCTACCACATCTTGCACACAGTCCGGACCTTGTAACATGGGACTATCACCTTTTTGGCCCTCTAATGGCATATCTAGGCGGGAAAAAGGTTTGGCAGTAATGAGGATGTGATACAGGCTGTTCAGGGGTGCCCAAAACGACAACCAAAAGTCTTCTTCCTGAACGGCATTAGAGCTGAGTTCGGGCTCAATTTGTGGAGCCCGAGACAGTCCGAGCTCGTGGTATATCAGCCCGAGCCCGAATTTTATATTGCAAGATAGAGCCCGGACCCGAACGAGCCCGAAAACTGGCTAACCTGTTCAACCATTAATAGAAAACATCTCCTTTTCCACACTTCTACTCTCTCATCCTCCTGCAATATGGGAAGTGAAGAAAGGACCTCTATTTCTTGCAGTGTAACTGTACGATTTTCTTTGACCGTTCGTTTCGTCCTGAAGCGCTTCGGGCGGCAAGGTATCCAAAATGATCGGGGTGTTGCAATTGTATGTTGTTCAAATAATGCTAATATTATCTTGCCATAATGCGCTGAAATATATATGTACGTTGCTAAATGGAATTAGCAGGGAGCTTCTGCGTGGAGATAGTGGCTAAATTATCGTCGGTATGCTATAAATATCCAATATCTATAGTTCTTGAAAAAGCTTATTCTTCTCGGCAGAAACACACTAATGCGCGGCCTATGACATTTTCTACCCAAGCCCAGAATAAATAGCCATCTCGAATGCCCGCTCCCCAACCAGAACCAGTTGCCGAAAAATTCCCTTTACCAACTATACAATGTCTCATTTACTAAATCGTATAAAATCACATTTATATATACAAAAAGAATTCTCTCGCTCTCCCTTTCTAAGAGCCCGAACCCGCCAGAGTCCGAACCGCAGTAAATATTCTATATCCCGAGCCCTATTCGGGGCCCGGGATCTGCTTCAGGCTTTTGGGCTTGGGCTCAGCCCGTCTCAGCTCTGAGCGGTATCCGCAAGTTTCCGGACCGCCGGGGCAAGTGCGTCGCAAACCAGGGGAATTTTTTTATTGGAGGTTTAACGGTTTAACGACCACCGTGAGGAACTCAATGGACTATAAGCAGTCTAGAGTCCCTAATTTAGGGCCACTGGTTCCAGGAAAGGGAGAGAGCCAGCGCCGTAAGACAAACACAACATCCATGCCTCACCGGGATTCGAGACCACTGCACCACCTGGGCGGCACCAAAGGGATTATGCTGAAAAGTAGCAACTTCAGTTTCGGACAATACATCAATGTTTTTGTTCCATTTACAAATTATAAATCATATGTTCAATCTAGTAATAGGCCTAAACGCTTGCTTATGACCCTTTCGTCTGTAAGGGGTCCGGGTTCGAATCCCAGTGAGGCGTGGATGTTGTGTTTGTCTTACGGCACTGGCTCTCTTCCTTCCCTGGAACCAGTGGCCCTAAATTAGGGACGGGCGACTGCTTATAGCCCATTGAGTTGCTCACGGTGGTCGTTAAACCTTCAACTAAAAAAAAAAAATCTAGTAATATAGTTTCTCTTACGCAGAGTGAACGGAAAGCTTCAGCGCACCATTCGAAACGAATTTATAGTGAAAATGAAGGTAGTATTATTTAATGAGTACCGAAAGCCGTCTTCACTTCAATCACTTATTGTAACTTTTGTTGGCGATGGTTAGAGCTAGTTCATACATTCTCAATAAAGTTAGTGATGATTTCCTTCATTTCACAGAGACTACGAGTGCTGTCCTTGTAGACTGTATTTTCGTCACTTTCTACAGGTGAATATAAAAAGATGCAAGCCAAATGAAAGATAAATTCTGTCTCACACTAGCCAGGATTTCGTAGTTCGAAAAATGAGTGAAGTATCTACCAAGAGAAACATGAGAAGGTTGAGAAACATGACCAACTTCCATAGGATAACGACTAGGGGGCCTGGAAGTTAGGCGGAGAGGGTTATAAGTTACGTATAGCACATGTTGTGGGCTTATACGGGCTGCACAGGTTTCTTTCTTTCTTATTTACTTTATTTTGTTTCAGGGCTTAACGACACCCATGAGCAACTCTAAAGGCTATAAGAAATCTCCCGTCCCTAATTTAGGGCGACTGGTTCCGGGGAAGAGACATACCCAGCGTCAACAGATAAATACACCACCCATACCTCATCCGGGACTCGAACTTGGGCACAACTTTGAAGAATTGCAAAATTCCAGTGGCTCAGACCACTCGGCCACCAGGCGGCTAAAAGCCTACTTTCACTAACAGCTCACAGACTAAAACATCTAGGCATTATGAAAACTTTAGCTGCCAGTAAAAAGTGGACAGCTGAGGCACGGGGTAAGAAAGGAGTGCAACATATCACGCAGAAGAAGTTGAGAGTAAAAGTGGTAGTTATGTATTCAGATTGCAGTACGAGAATGTTAAGACATGTTTCCGAAAGAACATTTCTTCACAGGATGAGGTGAAACTTCCACCGAGTGGATATCTATACGCAACTTTGCAGCATAAAACACTAGTTTGTGTGATGCCAGAAATACCGGAACTGTATAATGGACAACAGAAAAAGAATGTGAGTCCAACGGATTCCGTCATCTGCTGTGTCACACTAATGGTTGCTGCGTCGGGGTCTCGTCACATCTTCTATGGTGGAGACGGCGGGTAATGGTTGAAAATAATGTCCTGGTTTTGAGTACTTTCGGTTGAGATGCTCCGGGCCACTTGCACGAGTAAAATGTCACGCAACTGATGCGCTGTATTTAAATGTATTTAATGTTCAAGCAATTCTTATCTTGTCGTTTCCTAATGACCGTAGCGTAGTAATAAAGGATATTATACATAACAGCGAGGAGCTTGCCGAACATTGAGCTCATTTTATTTATTGGGGGTTTCACGATCACCGTGAGCAACTCAATAGGCTATAAGCAGTCGCCCGTCCCTAATTTAGGGCTACTGACTCTAGGGAAGAGCCAGGGCCGTAAGACAAACACAACAGCTATGCCTCACCGGGATTCGAACCCGGACCCATCTCGGACGAATGATTAGAAGCCAGCGCTTAGACCACTGCGGCACTGGGGCGGAAGAGCTCGTTCCATTGTACTTCCTTGGCCTGCTAATTCCCCAGACTTAATTAAATTCATGTTGAGTACGTGAGAAACAATATGGTCGTCATAACTGGGAACATCACCTGTTCGTCCACTGGTGCATCATAGTTGGAAACATTGTCATGATCGTCCACCGATGCATTATAGCTCGTTATATCGTCATGATCGTCCATTGATGCATCATAGCTGGCAACATTATCTGCTCGTCCACTGGTGCACCATAGCAGTTAACAAGACCTACTGGCGTCCATAACTTGTGACCTCGTTACCGCGTCGTGTATAGACAATTGTAAAGACCCAAAGAGTTTACCAAGGTGTTAGGTTAGTTGTTATACATAGTTCAATGGGCACTGTTTGGAAGTGGTTACATATTTATCACTATAACAATGAAACACTTTTTGAAACTGCAGTATTGATGGCTTTCTGATGCAGCCAAAGATATTCTGAGCTGCTCAGAAAAAGTCCTAAGTTTAAAAGATTAAAAAAAAAAAAAAAGCAAAAAAAATATTTTTTTTTAATATTATAAAACTCAAGAAAGAGTTTTGGCACAAGATATTCTTCTGTCAACTGAATATGAGTTTAAAATCAAGCTAAGTTGCTCGAAAATTTAGTTCGTCTTATCACCATCAGAGATGAAATGCACCCCTGCCAAAAGACAAAATAATAGTCAGAAGAAGTCATTTTTAACTTCATATCTACTTGAATAAAATCAGACCACCTCCGAAAATCTATGCCGGTTGCGTTTCTGTCTTTAAATTATTATTATTTTCATCAGCTCATCTAATTAAACCTAACTACTTCATCAACAATATTACATAAAGCAGTTCATCTGGAATAAGCGCAGCATTTGCACTTTTCAGTTTATTCTTTAAATAATAGTTTATTAATGAAACGGAAAGTTACTTTGAGCTACTGAGCAAATAAGGTTTCTTTATAGACAACATATCTTCGTTTTCTCCTGAATGCAAATGAGTGCGGGGCAGCCGCTCCCAGTCAGAGCTAGGGAGTGGACAGAGCCATGACCCAAATCTGGGATGATCGATTTGTGGCCCCAAATTTGGGACGAGTGACTAGCTATATAATTTAAAGTTTTCTCCCTGCGGTTGTTAAACCCTGATACAAAAGAGAAAAAAATAAACGATGAGGTGTTCTGCAAAATATAACTGTGACATAGTGTAAATTTACGGTTTATAATTTGCAAATCCGTCTTTCCTTTATTCATTTTTGAGCATGAAAAATACTGAAACTGTTTGCAAAAAATTAAGTTTGTTGCGCTGTAATTCTAATACTTGCTATACTTTTACATGTAAATAAAGTATATAATATTTTTTCAATGAATAATGTAGTAAAACTAAGATAAATAATAAAGAAAAATATGAAATACTAGATAATGCAGTGTATCGCAATGACACATGACACGCAAATGAGAAAAGATATAAATACCGATAAAAATTTAGAAAATATCGGATAAAAGAGTCAGATCATTTAAAAACAAATCATATTGTTGTAAAATGATCTCATACAAGTTGATAACGAGGAACCAATAAATAAATAAATGTATATACAGTATATACACAAGTGATTTGTTCTTATGTAATATTTGTGAGAATTGTATTTGACTAGAATCATTAGAATTATTTCAGTGGTCATTTGATGGCACAACATTTTTTTCAATGAATGATGTAGTAAAACTAAGATAAATAATTAAAAAAAAACAATATAAAAGAATAGATAATGCAGTGTATTGCAATAACACATGACACGCAAATGAGAAAAGATATAAATACCGATAAAATTTAGAAAACATCGGATGAAAGAGTCAGAGCATTTAAAAACAAATCATATTGTTGTAAAATGACCTCGTGCAAATTGATAACGAGGAACAAATAAATATATAAATGTATATACACAAGTGAATTGCTCTCATGTAATATTTGTAAGAATTGTATTTCACTAGAATCATTAGAATTATTTCAGTGGTCACTTGTTGGCACAACAGATAATTTACAGAATATTGTTAATAGAAAATAAAGCAAAGACATTCCGCTGAATTTGCAACTGTTTTCATTTGTTTCACATCAAGAAGTGAAATTTCTAAATGAAGCGAATGCTTGAATTTTCAAAAGGATTGATATATTTTTTTTTTTTTTTTTGCTGGCAGCTGCATTAAAATTAATTTATTTACAAAGCATCAAAGCATCTAAGAGATGCGATGGTATCAAAATTTTTAAATTTTTGAGTTTTTCTGCCCTTGAAATTTATTTCTCAGAGATTAAGATTTATTAGAGAAAAAATAAATAAATAACAGTTCAGCTACTTCACATTTTTCAAGATCTTCTGCAACATTTTTTAAAAACTCTTTTGAGGCATATTAAAGCGTATTGTCATTTCAGATTTTTAAGTTACCAGAAAAAAAAAACAATTTTAAATAAATAACTGAATTTTAAATAAATAACTATAATTTCTGTGTGCATTTAGTGAAGTGTGGAAATACTTCCATTGCTAGCCGCCTTAAAATATTTCCCGCTGATATAAAACATAAATATTTTAGGGAGTGATCGAATTTACAATCCATTACATATAAAATATAGTTTCATGAACTAACGTTAAACATGTCTAATTGCAGAAAAATATTTAAAACAAACACAGTATAAAATCTGAATTTCTACTGGTCATCCATGTGACACTCCTCAGAAAACTTTAAAATTTCACCGAATTATTTCTTCCTTCATTGTATTGGGTTGTCGGAAAAGTCACGATGTATTTTGGCACCCGATAGCGGTTGGGCGGTTTTGGAAGTACTAGAGGCATGCGCAGCTCTGTTATCGCTATGGCATTCGACAGGTGCCAGTTATAGCTGCAGTCTAAAAGGAATAGTGAGCGATTTGGTTGATTTGCGGAGATTGGACATCAAGTCGAAGATGGAAGACCAAACTGTGCATTTTCGCCACATTTTACTGTTTTACTTCCGTAAAGGGAAGAACGCGCGTCAAGCTTGTGAAACGTTGCGTAAAGTGTACGGTGATAATGCTCTACAAGAACGTCAGTGCCAGCAGCGGTGGTTTGAAAAATTCCGTGCTGGTGATTTTGACCTCAACGATACTCCTCGGTCCGGGAGGTCAACCGAGGTTGATGACGACCAAATCAAGGCATTGATCGAGTCAAACCCACGTTACACGACACGAGAGATTGCAGACACATTGCACATCCATCATTCAAGCGTTCACGACCATCTGAAGAAGCTGGGATACGTAAGCAAGCTCGATGTGTGGGTTCCTCATGAACTCAAAGAAGCTCTGCTATATGCTCATTAAACGTGAGGAAAACGATCCTTTTTTGAAGCGACTGATAACTGGTGACGAAAAGTGGATTGTGTACAACAATGTGCTGCGCAAACGGTCTTGGTCCCGACGTGCTGCTTCGCCTCAAACGACATCCAAAGCAGACTGTAAAATACGAACTTCCACGCACAAAAGTGCGGAATAATACATTGACATTTAATGACTTGAGCGTGTGGTGAGTGATGTGAGGAGTAGCGTGAGAGATATTGAAGGAGTAGGACATGCCGAGCTTTGGCTAAGGCAACAGTTCAGTTTGTACCGCGGAGTATATTCCAGTTTATGTTTTTGTGTAAAGTAATAAATGTTTTGTGTTGTGATCGAGTGTCTGTGATGTTAAAAGACATTCATCAGCGGAAGGTTCTGGTCTCAGTGTGGTGGGATTTTAAAGGTGTCGTGTTTTTTGAGCTCCTACCACGGAACCAAACAATCAATTCCAATGTGTACTGTCGGCAATTGGACAGTTTGAACTAATCCATCATCCAGAAACGTCCAGAGCTCGTTCATCACAAAAGTGTCGTGTTCCATCACAACAACGCGAGACCACACACAAGTTTGATCACCCGCCAAAATTTATTGTAGCTTGGGTGGGATGTGTTGTCAAACCGAGCATACTTGCCTGACCTTGCGCAGTCAGACTTCCACTTGTTTCGCTCTCTTCAACAGTCCTTGCGTGGTATAACATTCAATTCAGATAAGGCTGTAAATCAGCACCTTGTACAGTTTTTCGCCACGGAAGACAGGTCCTTCTATGAACGAGGCATTCTGCAGCTCACTGAAAGATGGCAAAAGGTTATCGAACAAAACGGGCATTATATCATTGATTGATCTTTGTTCTTTCTATCAATAAATGACCTTTGCAGAACATGGCTAAAATACGTCATGACTTTTCCGACAACCCAATATAACGGTTAAGCATACCCGAAGGGAAATCGGGAGATGCGGGTTAGATTTCCGCTCCAGGGTGATGGAATTTTGAAGTTTTCTGAGAGATGTTTCATGGACGACCAATTCAGAATTTATATTCTGTTCGCTTTAAATATTCTGTCGATTTCCCATGTATTATTAGTAATATTTCTTCCTTCATTGATTTATATGTCTAATTAAATTAAAGTTGTTTCTTTCAAAATACAAGCCGAAACAATGTAAATATTATATCGCAATCTTCTGAACATTTCAGTGTTGACTTCAACAAATAGGTCTCAATGTCATTTGTAAGCTTTGCGATGATAGAAAAAGTTTCCAGAAGAAAAAAACCCTGTTAAAACAAGCAAATAACGAAAATAACAGATTACAATACGTACATGAAGTTGGCAAGTGTTCCTTTCTCTCAGCAAATAAATTAAAAACAAAATCCGGAAGTTAATGAAACCTTCTTTTGATAACACATATACACTATATTGACAAAAGTCAACTAACACCTTTTCAAAAACAAATGAACAGATCCGCTGCGTTGTTAAGATGCGCGGCACAGCTGCAAACTGTATAAAAACAAGCCTGCAGCTGACCGTGATCATATCGCACTGTGAGGTTGAGTAAAAATTTCGCGGCGGGAGAGAATCGACTTTGAGAAAGGAAAGATTGTTGGGTGTTGTATTAGTGGGTTGTCCATAAGAGAAACCGAGAGGCGTTTAAACATACCCAAGTCAAATGTTTTGGATCTACTGAATAAGTACAAGACTCGTGGCGTGCCTGAAGCAGCCAAACATACCGGCAGAACAAAGACAATTAATGATAGAGGACGTCGAAGCCTCAGAAGAGTCGTTACCGCTAATTGACGGAGTACTGCACAAGACCTCAGTGTACAGGTGAGTAAAAATGCTGGAACCTCGGTATGTACACGTTCGATTCGCAGAGAACTTCATTTCATGGGTTCCCGTGGTCGTGCGGCTGCTCATAAGTCTTTCATCTCCACTCGGAATGCTACTCGTCGTTTAGCATGGTGTAAAGAGCATTTGTCGTAGACCGTAGATCAATGGAAACGGGTCCTATGGACTGATGAATCCAGATACACGATCCATCAGTCTGATGGCCGTGTATGGTTATGACGGGAGCCCGGGGAACGCCATTTACCACATTGTACTGTTCCTACGGTCAAGTTAGGAACTGGCAGTGTACACGTATGGGAGTGTTTTTCGTGGTATGGTCCCGGCCCATTGGTTATCGTGGACAAACCTGTTAAGCAGCACGTCTACCTCGATACTCTGGACAATTATGCCCTACCAACTCTGTAGCAATACTATGGAGCCGAGCCTTGTTGGTTCCAGTATAATAATGCACCGAGATATAAAGCAAGGACTGTTACGGCGTGGTTTGACGATAATTCCGTATCGTGTGTGGACTGGCCAGCACAGAGCCCTTATCTTAATCTCATAGAGCACCTATGGGATGAATTAGAGCGCCGCATAAGAAGTTTGGAACCAATACCATGTTCCAAAATCTATCGCTGTGTTCCAAAATTTTATTGAAAGCATGTCTCGAAATTCAGTACATGTATTAAGGTCAAAGGTGGACCGACACCATATTAATGTATGTCAATAAATGCTGTGCTGTGTTTCTTTTCTAGGTGTCCGGTGGCTTTTGTCAATATAGTGTACATGAGGTATGGTCTCACAGCGCCGCATTTAGGACGAATTCAGAACAATGTAAAACATAGGATGATTTAGATATACCCTCTCAAACAATGGATCAGTTTACTCCAAAATAAATGGCGTGCTGGCTGACCCCGTGCAGGGAGAGGAAAGGGAATGTAAATGAGAAAGATACTAAGGTTTATGTATACAAAAAAGGGGATACCAGGGTACTGAGAGAGCAGCCTGGTTACTCTCTGTAGATACGCGTAATTTATGCTATGCATCTTTCTCATCCCAAGATCTTTGTGGGTGTGAAATGAAACGCGTGATTCGAGAGTATACATATATTTACGTACAACGCGTTGCATTTATTCGCGTCACTCACGACCACATCGAGCCACAGTCCGGTACATACTAAGTCGAATTAAATGATAACAACAAGGTTTAGTTAATTCCTGATACTCAGCTGTACTTACGTAGGTGGATTAATGAATGTTGATGTCTAAAACCGATGGAAGAAAGTATGTCAGTCATAAAAGTAAATATTTACTAAACTAGGGCGACGACAATTTCGACTGTTTAGTTTATCCAAAAACAATATTTATTGTTATTGTTTAGATTTAGACGAACGTGAGAAACGATCTTGACGCCGATGAAATGTGATGTAACTACGAAAGTTTATCTGCGCATGCGCAAGCTACGATCTGACCTCTTGATGGAAAGTGCAGCCCCGGTGGCGCAGTGGTCTAAGCGATGGCTTCTGATCATACGTCCGAAAAGGGAGCGAGTTCGAATCCCGCTCGGTGAGGCATGGATGTTGTGTCTGTCTTATGGAACTGGCTCTCTCCCTTCCCTGGAGTCAGTGACCCCAAATTAGGGACGGGCGACTGCTTATGGCCCATTGAGTTGCTTACGGTGGTCGTTAAACATCCAATCAAAAAAAAGAAAAAAAGAAAAAAGATGGAAAGAAAAGCTGAATAGCAAGTTTATTAGGGAAGGGGATTGGTAACTTTTGGTCTAGGATATCTACAGGTCGTGTTATATATCATTTTAAAGCTGCCGTCAACAGCAGGTAATCTCAGAAGTAAAGTAAATCCCAAATAAAAAAACTCGATGTAACTAAAATGGGTCTAGGATATCTACAGGTATCCTAGACCCTAGGATATCGAGAGGAGGCCAAATTTCGCTATGACGCATCGCTTTCGAGATATTCGAGAAAATCAACCTAGGTGGCTGACCGACTACAGCATCAAAATACAATTTTGTAATGGCTTTTATTACATTTAACATCAGGTTCTCGTAACTTACCCAGATTGTAATGAGATATTATTACGTTTATGTAAAACGTGATGAAATAATGTTCGGCGATAGTTTAGTAAAATATCTTGTTGAGTAAAAATGAAATTAACTATTGTTGCGTCACTTCATGAGACAGCATGCGGCACGTTCAGGTTTTAGCAATGCTTTCGCTTACTTCCGTTACCCATTTTAGTTACATCGAGTTTTTTTATTTGGGATTTACTTTACTTCTGTCTGGAAAGATGCATAGCATCAGAAATCTAAAAGATAGAGGAAAGAAGACAAAGAAAAAAAGAAGATTACCGTGAATAGTTCACCCAGGTTAAGACGGTTTACAGATCGTAAGCACGCCACCTGGCGGTCAACCATAAATGTTCGGTAGATAGACTACATGTTCACGGCGTTTAAACTGTTCGAACTGTTACTGCATTTAACATTGACAATCTGGCAACGTTCTTCTTAATGTGGTTATATACTTGTTTTTTCATGTGCAGTTAGACATGTTAGTCGACGGGCAACACCTCTGTGGGCAACACGTTTTTATTTCCCAGTCAGTAGTCATTATTTATTTCCAGTCATTAGACATGTTAATGAACATAACGGCATTAGACACTTTTATTTCCCATTAGACATGTTAATGAACATAACATGTATTATTATTTATTCGTCATTAGACATGTTGATGAACATTATGGTCATCAGACGTTTTTATTTCCCGGTCATTAGACTGCTAATGAACATAACATGCATTATTATTTATTTGTCATTAGACATGTTAATGAACATTACGGTATGGTACTGTAAAATTACGATTTATTGACTGGCCACTCAGCTGCCGGTGTATCTACCATAATTTGACCCTGCAGTTTTTTACAGTGTGTTCTTATCGTTTTGTGTGAAATGACAATCACTAAGGTAAATTAAAAATGTGTCGTGTTATCTTATATATAAAACACAAAACGTCTGTTTGTCTGAAGCAGCAAAAACTCTCGAACGCCGAACTGTGGTATCGTGAAATTTGCATAGCTTATTAATACTGAAATTTCTAGGTCAACGCAGCTATTTTAAGATGTCTACGTTGTTTCGTTTGCGAGTTATGAATTAATTAATGAGCTAATCAATAAAGTCAGCGTCGTTTGCTACGTCATCCTGTTCCAAATTTGAAAGCACGTGACTGCATTCATCGCCCGGCACATTTACAGGTGTTTCTATTCTTTGAGAACTAACTGTGCATAAAAAATTGCAAAAACGAACTTTGCGAAATCTTAGCGAAACGGGCTGAAATTTTTATCAACACCATGAATTGGTAATAAGAGGAGTCCCTCGAAATTTCACCGAAATCCGGTCAAGACTTTTTAACATAGGCATGGAATTTTTAATTCATCGGTAAACAGAAATATATACGCAGAAACGGCTAATAAAATTTTGACGGCTAATTTAAAAAGTTATTTACCGATTCAGGCGAAATTTGGAGGTCATGTTCCTATTAACGATTTATGGTGTTCATTAAAATTTCAGACAGTTTCATAAAATATTCGCAAAGATACGTTTTTAACTTTTTTATCCCAGAGATTCGCCCCTCAAAGACGTCTGAAACGGAAAGCACGTGATGCATTTGATCGTGGATAACAAATTGTTAACGAATTTTGTTCAGTCAGTGTTTTAATGCTGTGTCTCCTGGACGCGTGTTAAATAATTCGTAACGCTTTTGGTCCGTTTGATTTTGCAGATTCCATACATTCAGTACATTTCGTTGGTTTAATTCTCGACAAATATTTGTGACAGCAATGCACGGCCAAGTGCTTCAATAATCACAGTATGAATAAATAATTTGTAATGACCGAATTTGTGAAATCAGCTTTTTTCCTTTCTTGCAAGCATTAATTTTTTTCCCCGATTATTTCGGTGCGACGTATAAGGGAATATGAAATTAATAAGCCTAAATCCCGGGCAAAGCCGGGTAGAAAAGCTAGTTACTATATAATTCAACACTTTATTTTTTACTTCTATCCCGTTGTAACAGAAAGAGATCATATTTCTTTAAAACTGAAGCACCGTTTAAAGACAGAGCGTCCTATCATATCACACCTATGTTTGATAAAGAAAGAAAAATGCACAGTTTGTGAAATTTCTCAGCTTTTGACTAGAAACAAAAAAGGAATGGCATCTTTCCTCGCTGCGTCATAGCGTTGTGTAATTTTTATACCTTTTTTTTTTTTCAATAAATTTTTCTGTTAATTTGTCAGAAAAATGAGTTTAACTCTTTTCAGTTAGCACATAAGTCAGAGTTGCATCACTTTTTTAAATTCTGAGATTGCTGCGCAATCCGATTCGGATTTTGACTCCCGATTCATTTGATTCACGAGATGTGCAAGTCCATGAAGTCCTTCTCGAAATTTTTTTTAGAGTCCAAGAGCTGCAGCGTGCTTTTGAGCTTTGAGCCTTAAGTCCGCAATGCTGGAATTCTTGTTGTTGAGTCTCTCAGCTGCCATGAGTGCCGACAGGCTGAAGGGATGCGTCGGCGTCGGATAGAAGAGGAAACTTGTGGCAGCTGAGTGCGGTGGTGGAGGGTGGTGGGGCGACGAGTGAGATGACGTTGTGGAGGCGGCGGCAGCTGCTGCAGCCGCGGCCGCCGCAGCCGCTGCCGTGTAGTGTTGAGCCACGGCGAGGAAGGCGGGATCGGCGTATGGTAAATAGTGCGTCCCTGGGACCAGGTAGCGCTCCTGGGGAAGGCGTGCCACAGCGGAACTCACGTTGATGTACGGTGCGATGCGGGAGGATTCTATTGGAGTGCTTGCGCCCATCATCAGCTCTGAGGAAAGAGAATTCGGACCAACTGTAACAAAAAGAAGAATCAAGTGTGACAGAGAAATAAATAACTGTAGAAATGCACTGGCATCATACATAAAAACAGCTAAATAATAAAATACTGGAAAATCTTGTCTTTTCACCTAATACGTCACTGGTTTGCATTACGTTGTTGCTGATGAATTTTCCGACTATTGATGGAAATCTCAAACACCCAAAATACGGTGCAAAATAAACTTGATTAATCAAAATAGTCACTGCCAGCATAAGAGTGCATTTAAGGAGACAGGGGGCCTGGTGGCTGCCAGGGCCCTGGAGAGCGAGCTCGGGCCCCAGTGCAATAAAATCTCCGGGCCATCCCACCTCGGCTCCTCCACTAACCACATAATCCATATTTCCGTTTCCTTCCTCACCTACCCCCACCCACCATTCCCCTACTTCCCAACAACAACTCTTCAATATTTTTTTTGCAGTGATTAATTTTTCATATTCTCCCCTCCGCACATCAGTGATATGTCGTTGCAAATAACCAGTGGTGGTATTATGTCAAAATTTAAGGTTTTTTTTAAATTGAAGTAAAATTAAATTAAAAAGAAATAAAAAAAATAACATGTTTTAATGTGTATTGTAGTAGCATTAGTACATATAAATCAAATATTGTATATATTTACAAAATTTTATTTTAAAAACTCTTTTGAAACAACACTTTTATCTTTTTTATTGTATTTTAAGCAAGTTTTGAATTTATTACATTTTGTACATTTATGACACAAATTACGCATTTTTACGCGTCACGTAGAAAATATTTTTTACGCGTAACTTCCTAACCCTGGTGACGGTATAGCTTGAAAAATATTCGGACACCATAAAATAATAATTAGAAAAAAATTACCGTAAAAACGGGCTCTGGGCTCCCTTAGGGGCCAGGGCCCCGGTGCTGCAGCACCGCACCGCCCTCCCTCTCGTCAGGCCTGGTGGCTGCACAGTATTTTGGGGCCCCAGTATTAATAGCACATCCAGCATTTCACTATGTGTGATCTAATAAAAATACCCAGAAGAAAAAAATTCTCATAATATGATAAGAAACACGTAAAAATATCCCCGCCATATTGAAGTGTATATCCCATGATTCATGGAAGAACCACAGTGTTTGCAAGAAAATGTAAAAATTCATAGTTCAAAAATGGATGCCGGTTCGGTTCTCCTTCAATCCCCCCCCCCTCACCCCAGGGTTCAGCTTGTTGATATTATATCGTAGTGGTGGACAAAATAATATGCTCCAAATATCATAATTCAAAAGAATTCGTGATGTATGAAAATTTCCCCCAATTACAGAAGTGTCCAAAGAAACCATCTCTAATGCTTTCAAAAGATTTGAGGATGAACTAGGGTCGACCATACTTTTTTTAGACTCCTATAAAAGCGGAAAGATATAGAATTTTTTTTTCACAATGCAGTTTCTTAGTTTTTGATGTGCTATCAGAAAAAAAAAAAAAAAACATTATAGAATTCGGTCCAACCTTCAAGCATCATGTATAATTCTGGGGCACCTTGAAAATGTGAGACCCGGGGCTGCAGCCCCCTGGCGCAGTGGTCTAAGCGATGGCCTCCTCTGATCATTCGTCCGAACGGGGTCCGGGTTCGAATCCCGGTGAGGCATGGATGTTGTGTTTGTCTTACGGCACTGGCTCTCTCCCTTCCCTGGAACCAGTGACCCTAAATTAGGGACGGGCGACTGCTTATAACCCATTGAGTTGCTCACGGTGGTCGTTAAACCTAAAAAAAAAAAAAAAAAAAAAAAGAGGTACAAGCTTCTGTATGCCATTCTGAAAAAATGTCCCGGGTACTGGCCCCTCGGTAATAAATAAGGGCGTCTTCCTCCCTCTTTCTACTTCGCTTCCGTGTCACTTTCCTATCGGGCACTCTAGCCCAAATCTCTTAGCTTCCTATTTCTAAGGGTTGTTTAAGACCTGGTGTCAGACACTCCCTTCCTAAAATCCTCTACATATGATCATTTGATCTGAAAAAATGTTGAGCTTCGGTATGCGTCAAACTCATGGAATGCGGTTTCAACTCATGTTTGTTTGGGGTTTAACGACCACCGTGAGATTTTCAATGGGCTATAAGTAGTCACCCGTCTCTAATCGAAGGCAAATAATTCCAGGGAAGGCAGAGAGCCAGTGCTTTAAGACACACACAACATTCATGCCTCACCGGGTTTCGAACCGGAACCCATCTCGGATGAATGGTCAGAAGCCAGGCGTTTAGACCACTGTTCCCCATGGGGCGGTTTTCAGCTCATGTTTGATTGGGAAACGATTTACCCTGTAGAAAGGTCTGCAGTGCAACGTGTGGTCTCGCGTTATCACGGAGAACTACCGGCGCCTGGTAATTGACTAATGCCGGCTTTTGGTGCACAGTTCTCCATGTATAATATCTAGTTTATGGCAGTACCTATCCATCTTGATAGTTTGACCAAATTGTAAGAAGGAGGAGTGGAACACACTATCTGCTGACCATTAAACACAGACCATCGACTTTTTGGAGTCACGGGCGGCGAAACTCAATAATTTTAGGGGAGGGGGTTAACTCCCTTTTTTTTTTTTTTTTTTTTTTTTTTTTGGTTAGAGGTTTAACGACCACCGTGGATAACTCAATGGTCTATAAGCAGTTGTCGGTCCCTAATTTCGGGACACTTGTTCCAGGAAAGGGAGAGAGCCTGTACCGTAGGTCAAACACAACACCCATACTCCACCGGGATTCGAACCCGGACCCATCGCTGACGAATGGTCAAAAGCCTGCGCTTAGACCACTTCATTAATTCCAACTTCTCCGAGAGTCAAAAATAAAAAAAAATAAAAAATAGGAGAGAGAAAAAACCCCGTAGGATATATATATATATATATATATTTATTTACTCGTACATATCATCATCAACCGTTGTCAACCCTCTGCTGAATGGAGGCTTCCCCAAGTCACTTTCACAACATCATGTCTTGAGCATATCTCTCCCAAGATATGCTCAAGACATTGTGAAAACACAAGTTTGTTCGCGACGGGCATCGAACCCGTGTATCCCAACTGCGCTAACCGGACAGAATGTCTGACTGCAGATTTGTTGTCTTGACACATGTTTTCACTTCTGTTGTACGTCACATCATCTTCCTCTTAATTTTTTTCTTCTTTGAAGCGAAGGAGGAATTTTTTCATTAATTCCAAATAATGTGTGGAACAAACATCCCACATTTTTCGAAGAACCCAACGGCGGCCAGTCGATCTATTTTCCACAATCGGGCGTCAATGTGAAAACACAAGTTTGTCCGTGTCCTCTCACTCCGGAGTAAGTCGCTCTCCCAACTGATCTACGCGGACAGAACGTCTCGCTACAGATTTGTCGTTTTGTTACATGTTTTCACTTCTGTAGTACGTCACATGGTCTTATGGGTCTTTTCCTCTCCTTGGTATCCATTCTAATATTTCAATTGTCCATCAGTGAACAGTTTTAGAAATATAGCCAGCCCATTGTCACTTGAGAATTTTTAACGATCTTTTTTAAACTGAGGAACACAACGCTGAGTTAACTTTTTAACTTGTCCGTGCAGAATCATTTTTCAAAATCGTACTTGAAGCGTTTTCCAGAAAGCTGCGAAACGTGATAATGGATTCCACGAAATCTTCATTAAAAAAAAAAAAAGATAAATCATATGCGAATCACAAATTTTTAAGATGTTTCGTAGGAAGGCTCCCCCAGTAAGGCGGACCATGCAATTCCTGGGGGGTTCGGACCCCGTGTCCCGTACCTTCCGCCGCCTGTGGATGGAGAACTGGCTTCGGGGTGCGTTTCGGGGCTTCACCGCGTTCGAGACATTCCGCCACGTCAGCGATTATTTCTCATCACACGTGACAAAGTGCCACAAAATGTGGTTCGGTTGCGGATAAGCAGAAAATAGTATACATCAAATCGTTGTGTTTTGTGCTGTTCCGTCAATTCATATGGGACCCATTTATCTATGTTCTTCAATTATAGTCTATGGCCGTTAAATGTCGGAAAATGGTTGCATTGCATGTGTACTCCGAGTTCCTGCCGATGGCTTCGTACCGTTTCATGTGGATCAAACTCATTAAGAACGATAACAGAAAAAAAAATTGTAATTTACCCTGAATGAAACTTGTAGTGAACAAGTTAATGTCTTCAAGTGCGTGAGCAACAGTATTACTAAAGACGGAAGAAGCGAGAAAGAAGTTCGGCAAAATTGGAATGGCCAAGGCTACCGTCTGGGGCCATAAAGAAACTTTAAGATTATGCAGTGAAACTTGTGTTGACGGTCACTCGCATTGCGTTGTCATCCGCCGGTTTTGTTTTTGCACGGTGTCACCAATAGCGAAAATGCACAAGAGACCTTGTTTTGGCACCATCTGCGGAATGCGGTCACGGGCAGCCTTCCTTGAAACGCATTAGAGAATATACTTGCATTTCGTGGTCACCAACAGCGAAGTTTATAGAAAAATCTTTTTAGGAATTTCTAGAAAGATAACCAAACGGCAACAACAGATGTTTCATAATTAGTTTAAAACTGTGAAACATCTGTTGTTTTTTCT
Organism: Macrothele yani; assembly: GCA_039090855.1. Lineage (NCBI taxonomy): Eukaryota > Metazoa > Arthropoda > Arachnida > Araneae > Macrothelidae > Macrothele > Macrothele yani. The sequence goes on from CM077027.1 coordinate 74,026,138, forward strand.
TACCCTGTCACCACCCTTCATGAAATTGTAAATAGTGGCTGGTCCTTGGGGTCTGTTAAGTTACTAGAATTTTGTTTACAGACAGTGTTGTTTTCTATTAACCAGAGTACGCGCAAGTTCGATCTTTGATTGCCGGAAATGAGAGATTGAAGCCCACGGAGGAGTTCATCCTCCTCGTTCCAATGCACCCGGCCTTCTCAATTAGCGGCCGTATTGTTTGAACAGACTTGATGTCCAGATGATAAAAGAACACATCGCTGACTTGAGAGAAGAGAAAGAAGGGGAGAGTGGAAGTGGCTTCAAAGCTCAACCGCAGTAGCGCCGCTATTGTGTTCGGTATCTCATTACCTTCCATTTTCTCCAGGGAACATGTTGGAGGAGCGCCCGATTTGCGACAATGCACATACATTCCGAACTCCTATCCCATTCCGAACACCTACCCCATTCCGAACAACTACCCCATTCCGAACACCTACCCCATTCCGAACACCTACCCCATTCCGAACACCTACCCCATTCCGAACACCTACCCCATTCCTCAGTCTTACTTTTGGCGGGATTTAGTGAATAACGTTCCTAAATAACAAAATGGCAGAGAAGAGCGAACAAACAAGCACCTCATTGTATTGAAAAAGGCAAGTCTTTTTTTGAAAAATTGCATTGAAAAAGGCAAATCTTTTTTTATTTAATTTATTTTATTTACCTTTGACAAAATGAATCACTCAATTTGGCGATCACCTGTCAAGATGACCTTGCTAGACAGGCTTCATTGTACTACTGAATTTTTATGTAGCTTATTTTTGTATGCCTTAAATTTTAAATTTCTGTGTGTAATTAGTACTTTTATATGGTTGCAAAACATGGAGCCGCCCCGGTGGCGCAGTGGTCTAAGCGATGGCCTCTGATCATTCGTCCGAAAGGCGTCCGGGTTCGAATCCCGGTGAGGCATGGATGTTGTGTTTGTCTTACGGCACTGGCTCTCTCCCTTCCCTGAAACCAGTGACCCTAAATTAGGGACAGGCGACTGCTTATAGCCCATTGAGTTGCTCACGGTGGTCGTTAAACCTCCAATCAAAAAAAAAAAAAACATGGACTTTAACGAGTCACTTTTTTTTTCTTCTTTTTCTTTGACTAAAGGGTCGGATTTTAACAACCCTCTTGAGGATCTGAGAGTCCTAACGATCGTCTTGCAACTGAAGCGTCGGGTAAAGGGGCGACGGAAGGGCCAATGTCGTGGGGTAGGCGCAGCGCCCGACTCTTATCCGGGCCTCGCGGCAGGGCCAAACTTGGCCCATTTGCAAGTAGCCCATGCTTCTGATCGCTTTACAACCGAATGGAGACAAGATATGTGGAAAAGAAAATGAATTCCTTTGACATCAGGTGGATAAGGAGTATGCAAGTAATTGCCCTGGCGGAAAGTGAAAAAAGAACACCAAGAAGGAATTGGCGGATGATCATGAAATTTACATATGTTAATGGGGTCGAGTTTACGTAGGTGTGATGTTAATTTCGGGACCAACCGGTGAGCGCTTACGACACCGCACGCAATAATATGCAAATTATCGTAGGTGGTATTTAAGGAGTACGGCGAAGTGAATGTAATCAGTCGTCGGCGTACGGACACGTGCGAAGACCCTGAAAAACCTGCAATGCCTGGACATGGAACACGTGTACGATTTCAGCAGTTATCGGACTTTAAGCGAAATCGTCTAGTCGGACTCCGCGAGGCCGGGTGGTCGCATCGTCGTATTGCGGAGCGAATTGGGCGGGAAGTATCGGTGGTGGTACGATGGTGGTGTAGATGATCCGAGGAACATTCCCACATGAGAAGACGTGGAACCGGGAGTCACAGACGGACTGATGAGCGGACCGATCGACGCATAAGAAGAGTGGCGTTGTCAAGCAGAACATCCACTGCGACGCAAATCCGAGCTGCCGTTGCGCCTGAGGTGACTGTGCGAACAATCCGCAACCGTCTACTGGATGCAGGACTACGTGCACTTGTGCCTCTGGCATGTGTACCTCTGAATCCAGCCCACCGTCAGGAACGGCTGCAGTGGTGTCGTTAACGTCTGCACTGGAGAACGCAATGGCGATCTGTCGTGTTCAGCGCTGAAAGCAGATTCTGTTTGGGAGCCTCCCATGGCCGGATGCGTGTTCGCAGACGCACATGGGAGCGTCTCCACCCTTCTTGCATCCGCCAGCGACACACAGGGCCTACACCTGGTCTCCTGGTGTGGGGAGCGATCAGCTATCACTCCCGTACACAACTAGTGTTTGCACCGGGTACGCTAAACAGCACCTCTTACATCAACAACATCATTCAGCCCGTTGTTGTGCCATTTGTAAGGTCGGTCCGTCGTGGTGTTTTCCAGCATGATAACGCACGCGCACACGCGACACGTGCAACGCAACATGCACTTCAGGGTGTGAGACAACTTCCATGGCCTGCACGTTCACCGGATTTGTCCCCCATTGAGCACGTGTGGGATTTTATGGGACAACGACTTATCCGGTCTCCACGGCCAGCCACGACCATCCCCGATTTACGCGTCCAGGTTGAGGATGCTTCGAACTCAATACCCCAAACTTACATCCAACATCTGTACGACAGACTCCATGCCAGAATTGCACAGTGTGACGCAGTTTATGGCGGTTCAACCTCGTACTAACCATGTTACATGGAAATGTTATTTTTCAGTTTACCAGAAAATACAGCTGTATTTTGCCATAATGTTTTGATCACGTTATCCTCTGTATTCCGTTATTATGCTGTATAAATTTCGTTGGTATCAGACGTCTTCTTCTTGGTGTTCTTTTTTCACTTTCCGCCAGTGTAAATGGACAGAGAAAATTTTCAGTGAGGTATGTAGGAGAATAAATGTTAATAACAGTTTTCTTAATGAAGTTGTTGCTACCTCAGTAGTCGAATGGTCAGAAGCGCGGATTTCTGACGGTCTCCCGAATAAGGATAGGGCGCGGGTTCCGGATGAGGCATGGTCGCTGCGTCTGCTCAATGGCACTGAACCGGCTCTCCTTCTTCGACATCAATGGAACATCTGCGTTCCGATTTACTCATGAGGGGATATTATTATACATTCAATAAATAATAAATGGATAAAAAAGAGAAGTTGTTAAATGCAAGTGAAGTATCTTGGTAATGGATCAAAATAGGAAAGACTCGGAAAGAGATGGCTCGAAGATTTGGAGGAGTCTCGTTTGTGTGAAGGAACACTCCAAAATCAAACGAACAGCGCGGCAGAGGAATCACTGGAGCTCATCCTGGGAGTTGAGCTCCTGATCGGAGAATTTACCTGATGATGTTACTAACAACTGGGATTATTATAACTTGTCTAGTTTTTGGTTCAAATGCCAACGTTTTATAATAAAAGTGTTACGTTTATCACCTTTCTGTTAGCTGTAAAATTTTCCGATTTTGGAATTATTATGCTTTGTCTAGTTTCGTAATTTTAATTACCATAATTTGTCTTGTTTTTGGTTCAAGAGCCAGTACTTTAAAAAAAAAAAACGTGCTACGTTTATCGTTTTTTGGTTAGCTGTTAAAAAAATTGCAGATTTTTTTTATCTACATTTTCACTATTCATTTTACATAAGTAGTAGTATAACTGAAGTTTACTAATTTGAGAAATCAACCCCGATAGCACAGTGGTCTAAGCTCTGGCTTCTGACCATTCGCCTGAGATGGGTCCGGATCAGAGTTGGAAACGGGTCAAAAAGTTTGGACCCGTATCCGACCCGGACCCAGCCGTCACATAATTGGACTCGACCCGGACAAATCTGCTTTGAGCTATAAATTCAAATGCATCATCATCATCATCATCATTGCAAATCATTAGCAATTAACTGCTGGATGAAGGTCTCCCCAAGTTTCTTCCACAACGGACTGTCTTGAGCCAGTCTCCTCTATCCACCCATCTCCCAAGTGGTCTTCTTCTAGGTCTTTTCCTGTCCTCTTGTAAACCAGTCTAAAATTTCGGTTGTTCATCGGTGGTCCGTCCTTCTGGCAATATGTCCAGCCCATTGCCATTTCAGCGATTTTACTCTCATCAAGATGTCTTCCACTCTTGTCATTTTCTTAATCAACTAGTTCCTCTTCTTATCTTTCCTGGTTACACCAAGCATGCATTTCTCAATGCTTCTTTCAGTTGTCTGTAGTCTTTGTACGTCTTTTTTAGTTAAGGTCTGTAGTCTTTGTATGTCGTTTTTTTTTTGTTTTTTTTTAAGTCTCCGCTCACTATGTTAGTACTGGAAAGATGCATTGATTACACACTTTTCTTTTAAGACATAATGACATATTGCTCTTCAAAATTGTACTGTTTCTTCCAAAAGCTCTCCAACCAAGTTTTATACGCCAACTAATTTTTCATCAGTGTGACCCTCCCTTGATATCTGCTCCCCAGGGGAAATGTAGGAATTTTTAATTTCCAGATTTTCCCCATCAATTGATAAATCTTCATTCCGTGTAAAAGCATAAAAGCATTGTACATCAGTTTTGTTTTCTGAAAGTTCATTTTTAACCCCCTTTCTTTAGACTTCTCAGCAAGTTCGTGGATCAAAATCTACAGCTCTGAAGTAGTATTTTAAATACCCGTCTAAAGGGTTCTTTGAAATATATTTTTTTCTATTCAAAAATAAAACGGAAATAAAACCGGATCGAAATCGGGTCAAGAACACCTAGACCCGACCCGTTTCACCCGCAAGAAATTTGTCGACTCGTTGACCCGCTGACCCGTTTCCATCTCTGGTCAGAATTCGAATCCTGGTGAGGCATGAATTTTGAGTTTTGCTTACGGCATTGGCTCTCTCCCTTTCCTGGAGGTAGTGACTCTAAATTAGAGACGGGCGAGTGCTTATAGCTCATTGAGTTGATCCTCAAATAAAAATGAAATTCGTGAAAGTCCTACTACCATATCATATGTATTCTACAAGTATGTTTTCGGAACGATAAATTGAACAGTTAAAAATTATGAGCCTCTTGTGAAATGAAAAAAATATATTAGATAAATATTGTTTGGGACAGTTTACAAATATGGTGTTTACACGTTGCAAGCTACCGTTCTTCAAGCAATGTTCAAAATAAAAGCTCCCCAAAATGCAGTGTTCTCCGATCAATAGTTCAGAAGTCGTCTCACCACTACTTAGCGCAGCCCCGGTGGCGAAGTGGTCTAAGAGCTGACTTCTGACCGTTCGTCGAAGCTGTCCCGGGTTCGAGCCCGGATGGGACATGTGTGGTGCGCTTGTCTTAGAGCGTTGGCCCTGTCCCTACCCTCGAACCGAAAAGCGTTGCACTTAACTCAAAATACAGAAAGAAAAAAGATGATGATTAGTTGTATGATGGAATAAGACAGCAGCTCCGGTTCCCGAGAGGTCACAGGAGTGACCTCTGGCTAGTAGTTCAAGCAGCGTCCGGACTCAGCCCTGGACAAAACATGGAAGGTGTGCTTGTCCAATGGCTGGCTCTGCCTCTACCCTGGACCCAGTGACCCTAAATTAGGAATGAGTGACTCCCTGTAGCTTGAGATGCTCATTGGGCCTCGTTAAATTCAGGAACAACAACAAAAAAGCTATTTCCATTTTCATGTAAATTGAGTTTCAACTTTGAGAAGGGATCTGAAATCGTAGAGAGTTTCTCTGTTTTTGTAAGTCGTGGTATTTTTTTTCATACAACTTTATTTGAAAAAGAAATTTCGGGATGAAAGAGTTAAGGGAGTACTTGTTCAGAGAATAACTTTGTTAGGCACAGTACTTGCAGTGGGTGTTGATACGATGTATTACTTTCACACCGGTAGCTGCACTTTGCACAGTCTCCTGCGATTCTGCAAACTTCGGTTTTGATTAGTTTCAACCTTGAGTCTCCGGCCGCAACAAAATAATCAATTTGGAAGTCGAGCCAGAAGAATGACTGACCAAAGAGGACACCCTTTGCCATTACATTGCGAATCCATCTCACAATACAACAGAAGCTTCTACCCAAATGGACGACGAAAGAATCAGAATGTGACACGGGAAATTCGCGAGTCAGCCTTTTTTCCTGAGTAACTACTTGCCAATTGAGAAAAGGACATTTCGTCGGATGGAAGAAGATTCCCTCCCTGTTTCTTCTTCTTCTTTTCTCTAACCCGCCTTGATGTCTGACTCACAGATGGAATGAAGGGGACACTTCAGCAAATGTCCAGCAGCATCGTCACGCTAGTGAGAAGGACTGCTGAGCGCAAGGGTGGACTTCTGAAGGGAAGGAAGAACTGGTACTTGCCTATTTATCTTGGTTTAGTCAAAGTGGAAAGAAGCGAAGCTGCCAGATTCACTTACTCAGGCATCTAAGTCAGTGTCCACCCTAACTAGGGGGATTGCGGACACACATAGGGACAATCCGACATGGTCATTTCTTCCTGTATAAATTAGATTGCATTTACTTTGGCCAACGAGGAACAGCAAATCGCTTTGGGTTCTTGTTCAAAGTGATGGGTTGAGCGACAAAGTTAGTTGGACGCGGTTTTCTTTATTCTTTTTCCTCCAAGAATACCGCGTCCAATGGCTACGGCGTATGTTTCCTATTTTTTTTATTGTCGTCATCCAAGAACGAGTTCTTAAAGGGGCTGAAGATTTTCGTTTGGAAGGGGAAGGAGGAAAGCGAAACTTGCTACAAATTATAAAATTGTTTTCGACCTATAATAAAATTAGGATTCCGATCCGGAAATATTTCACTTTTGCAACGCAGTAGATGAAAACCAGACAAAAGCTGGCTTTAATTTTTAGTGATTTATGCATGGCGGGTGGATGTTTTACATGCTGGAGACAATGTCTTTGCCGACGAATATTATATATATTGCGGGGGGGGGGGGATGTTGTAAAGAAAAAGAAAACAACAATGTTTGTCTTAATTCGAAAACAACTACTGAATTACACGATGGATTTAAATCACAAAAAATTGTAGGTTATTTCGCACCGATAATACTTGTGCTAAATTTTCAATAGTGATACTTGTTAATATTGTTTTGTCTTAATAACTTTAATGTCATAGCCTAGTTGATCAGGTCTTGAAAAATGTCAGAAAAGTTACATGCTAGGCATTTGCAAAAATTATTTACCTGACCTGGTAGTAAAAGACGGATGCCCAGGAAAATTAATCTTTTAAGATAACAAATCAGAAGGCTCATTTTTTTTTAAGTAAAAAAATTACGGACATTTTTTACATGTTTTGCAGTTCCGTTTTAAGGGTATGTATTCAAAATGTTCAACGCACAACAGCATGTACCTCTAGTTTTAAGATGATGATGCTGAAATTGATATGAAATGGTATGATGATGAAATTGGTATTTGAAAATTTTAGTGATTCTGTCATATTCCTTTCGTTAAAGTTTTCGCCCTTCGTGACTGAACATCATATGCTAGCATGCATCCCGTCGCTGACTACAAACGACATTTGGAGCAAAAAAACTACATATGGTTCCAGTTTCTGGACCTAGAGCAGAATACATAATTAAAGAAGTGATATTCTTCTTTTCTTTGCTCTCCGTAACAATAATACAACTTCCGGAGATTACCAGCGAATTGAAGCACCACATGAGACAACTGTCTTCTTTTCTTGTAGTAGGAAATTCTATTCCAAAGTTTTTAAAATTTAGTTGCCCGGACTGGACAACTAGTTTTTTCATTTACCTGCCCAGGCCAATAATTTACATGCCCCTGACATCTCGGGCATGGTATATTTCAAGCCCTGTTGATAATAATGTAAGTTTTTAGTGTCCTTGTAAAGCCGTTTTGCAGGTGTCCGGATTCAAACCAATATATCCTCGCTCCGGAGCTAGTTACTCTCCAGACTTAACTATACCGACCTTGGCTTATAGTTGTAACTTGCCGTTTTGACTCTTGTGTCACATACACTCATTGTCATAAAAACCGCGCACCAGAAGGAGGCACCGGATTGAAATGAGATTTTGGTAGTCAGATGGTACATACCAAGGACAGAAGTGATTACAATATCACAGCAGCAGGATGATTTCCCGCAGACATACGGTACACATTCCGGTCAGCGTTAGCGTCGGACCGCCTCGTACTCGGATACCTGCGGTGATACGGTCCGGCATGGAGTCAAAGAGAGAACCCGTATGTTATCCTGAGACAGATTGTCCCACACTTCTTGCAACTGACGCTCTAAATCACGAACACTGGGGCATGGAGAAAGCTGGCGTCCAATCTGGTCCCACACGTGCTCGATGGGTGAGAGATCAGGCGATCTGGCAGGCCATGGAAGCGTCGAAGCATGACGTAGACAGTCCTGGGAAACTTGAGCCATGTGCGGATGGGCATTATTCTGTTGGAAGATGGCTCCGGCCCGCCCCGCCAGGAAATGCAGCACACGGGGCTGCAGGATCCCCTATACATAGCGCTGTCTGTCAACGTCCCTCGGATCACTGCGTCAGGCTGTCATACGCGATGGCTCCCCAGACTATAAACACCCGCAGTTAGGGATGTGTGCCGCTGTACAGTGAGGTTGAGACTGTAGCGCTCACCTGCGATCCTCCACATTCTGACACGGTGGTCATCCGTTCCCATACAGAAGCGGGATTCGTCGCTCAGCACTATACGCCGCCAGTCCTTAGCATTCCACGTTGTTCGCTGCTGACACTACTGGAATCAACGCTGACGATGGTCAAGTGTTAATGGCAGAATACATAAGGGCCGTCGAGAGTGCAGATTCCCCTCTGCCAGGAGTTTCGAAATCGTTCTGGCGGATACAGGAGTCCCTTGTATAGCCGACACATGCCTCTGGATATTGGACAAGGACGTCGTTGCATCTGTGAATGCCGCTCTCACGATCCCACGGACCCAGACACACCACCAGCAGAGAGCTGCTGATGGTGCGTCTGGTCGTGAAAAGGTAGTTCGCCGCGTCCGAGTGCCATCGCACCGTACTCTCCGACCGGCCCAAATGGCTGCCGATTCGGCGCGCCGGCCACCCTTCCTCTCTCATCCCGAAGAAACGGCCTCGTTCAAACTCCGTCAGTTGCTCGTACGTACATCTACGGCGGCTCCTCGGAATGTCTATCGCTCAAAGATCTCACCTGACTCTTACCGTGCACTTCGGCAGGAATATGGAGTACCCTGCGTGACGCCTTATAAGCCCCAAGAATTGCGATTTCAGCACCGATCTTGGACGCGCGGGTATGCGGAATCGCACGGAACTTTAATCATTTGCATATCTGCCCTCCCCGTAGCTATTTGCCGAGTTTCGCGCTAAATTCTTGGTGCACGAATAAGCTATTCGCCGAGTTTCGCGGTTTTTTCTTGGTGCGCGGATATTTATGAAAGTGAGTGTATGTATATCCCCCCTCCCCCTTGAGAAAGGCGGGAGCAGCACGAAATCGCAGGTTTCCGGGTCAGCTGGCAAACCATGCTTGAAGAAGCTCACTGCAGAAGAAGAAATCTGATAAATTCCAGACGATGTGTGGAAGAATCATCACACATTATTCTCGAACCTCACTAGCAGGAGATTCATTTTTACGTTCTGGCATCAATGTAAAAATAAGCCCACTTGTCGGAGGTCGGATTCGAAGCCATGTCTCCCAGCTCCGGAGCGAGTTATTCTTCCGACTGAGCTACACCGACTTTGTGCTATCTCTGCAACTTGCCGTTTTGACTCATGCGTCACCCCAGTGGTACGTCACATCTTGTAAATACTTAGAAACTTTCAATAATGTTTCAAATGCTGGAAATTTGTGGGAACCTTTCTTTTATAGAAAGAAGATTTTTGTTTGTATCATAGGCTGCGAGCGCATCTCCGTAATTAGGATGGCGTCAAACAGGATTCTTTGGGGCATAGATCTCAGAAAATGTGAGATCTAATCTCAGAGTATCGAAAAATTGTTTGTTTGTTTTTTATGGCCGGTGTCTGGGCTTCAGATAGAAAGTGGGTTCCAACGGTCAAAAAGTTTATTGGGGAGGGTCATTTTGTTTTCAGAGGAGATACGATTTTGATTTTCAATCGGGCGGTGGTCAACACCCAGGGCTAAAGTAATCGAGAAGATGAAATGTCAGTTGAATTCGGGGAGAGCAACAGAGAGTGAGCTGATGCTTAGCTCAAAGAGAAGAGGATGTTTCATGGCTCTCAAGGAGAAAATATGAGACCAGACGATGAACCGAAAATGGAGTGAGACCAGCTGCAAATTAAGCTCAAATCCGGTGAATCCTCACTATAGATAATGAGTTAAAAACAAAGAGTTTATATCTTTCATTTCAAGATTCAGAGTTCCTGAATGCCCGTGCACTTGTATTATTGTAGCTTTGCTGATCGAACCTGCAACAAATTGTCTTTGATAACCAGCTATGAAACTCAAGATTTTAAATCGAACCTGCAGCACTGCCTCAAATCGTTGCCACTCTAATTCAGACAGTGACGTGTGAAACAGCCTACAAGTATCTTGATAAGTGTAAACGTTTCCTGTTAAAGTCATCAGTCGAAATTTTGAGAAGCGTTGTAAAAACTCAGAGTGCACGGAAATTCTTTTTCTCAGTCTGTGCTTGCAAAGCTGTTATTGATTTCATCAATGCTGATGCGAATGCAGCCCCATTATTTGTGGTTCTAATGAGGATGGCCAATCAAGCCCATTTATGCATTATTTAATTAATTCGCGGGCTCTGATTGGGTTTCAGGACAGTAAAAGAAATTTCCCCACATTAAAAAAAAAAAATACCACACAGAAAAGGCTTTGTTCTCAGTGTGCTGTCGGACGGCGGCAATAGAATCGTACACTGTCAAATATTTTGCAGAAAAATTGGTGTCACACTAGCTGCCCCACTTTTGGGGCAAAGAGAAACAATTGTGTGATACATGAAATACGCCAAAACATGATGTAATTATGCACCATGGTATGGTATCCAACCTAAATGGTGCTAAATTGCACCCGGTGTACCACATGCATGTATGTTTAATGCATCACAAAATGGTTTACTTTTGCGCCAAAAGTGGTGCAGCTAGTTTAGCGCCACTTTTTGGTGCAACCTACTATAAAACTTTTAACAGTGTAGGTCATCACCATAATCAAAATCCAACAGTTTTGGGGGGCTTTCATGTACACTGGGAGAAAATCTAAGTTCACTCTCTTCTGGTAAAGGAGGATCATCCAGCTTGATTGCCAGTTCAGACTTCAATGCCTCATTTTGCTGGATTGTTTGTTGCATCTGTTGCAACTGTCTAAGAAGTTCTGGATTTGACAACAGATTTTGGGCCATGCTCAAGGCCAAAACATTTGGTTCATTTGACAGCTGGCCATCATCTCGTTTTGCATCCTCTTCGTCCTCTTCATCAGGTCAGACTACAGCCTGTCAGGTCAGACCTTCCCGACAGGCCGTAGTCGAAACACAGCTTCCAAGTTGGCGTTGAGTTGCTCCAGGGACAGACAAATTTATGGGAGGGAATGATGCGGCTTGGGCCAAAAAGGCTAATTTGCGTCACTAAAAGAGCATGAAAGTAGGGAAACAAGTACCCCAGCATCTGGTGTACAAAGGGAAGGGGTGCATCTCAAGGCTTTATGTGTGCTGGAATAGGCATCAGAGAAGGAACCAGTTGCTTCCCGAGAGAGACCACGACGGAAGGTTATGGTCTTTGCATCCTCAGACCGTCAACAAGAACAGAGTCGAAGCAGCACACACAAGGCCTTGTGATGCATCTGGTAATTCAACGACGAAGGAAAAGTTGATCAGGACAAAGTGTAATGTTCCATGGCAAGCAGTGCCGATGTCCTGGTGACATAATCATCAGCTACGCGCTTCTTCTACGCATCATTAGGGGATCTGTGGTGCTACTTCCTCCTCCACCAGTGGCGGCTCTCTGACCAGAGAAAGTATCTGTTCGTGTGAGTAATGTCTTTCTCCAAGCTAGTTTGCCCAGTGCCAACGAATCTGCCGGCCCACGGAGGGTCGATGTATCTATAAGTACGAAGTCCTTTCTTTATCAATCATCAGATGTTTACTGTGAGGAACTATTTCCAAAACAGAGAGTGAAACTGTATTTACTGTGTCGGGACGTTAATTGACTGTCTCGCAATAAACGATTGGACAGTGTGATTCGTTAGAAATCCTAATGTTGGTCGTAGCAACATGTCAATAATAACAACCATCGTCCTCATAAATTTTGTAAAGAACTGTTTCTAAATTAAAGTGAATTTGCGCCAGTAATTCTTGCAGCTGATTTACGGATGCTGATTTAGGCTTCTTAATGCAAATTTGGTTTAAGTAAACGCACAGATTCGCTAGCGAAACCCACTCAGTTCATTCGAAGAAACCCACTCGGTACGCATAAAATACACCCTGATTCATAAAGAAGTGTGCAGTTTCTAGATGCCGTAAAACAGTGACAGTTGAAGACACGGACCACCACTGCGAACCGTTAGGTAGATGTACTCATAAAGTTTGTGTCCCACTACGGAAGGAAGTGACGTAGGCGATAGCGTGCATGTCACGTGATTAGTCATTCAAAATGGCAGCGTCTTCAGTGGAGAAGACGTTTTGTGTTCTTGAATTGAGCAAAACGGAATCTGTAACTGTTGTGCAACGGCATTTTCGATCACGATTCGGAAAAGAACCTACAACCAGAAAATGTATCTACGATTGCCATACAAAATTTGAAACTACGGGCTGTTTGTGAAAACTTAAAAGTCCTGGACGACCGGGGTATCGGAAGAAGCCGTCGATAGTGTTTGCACCGCCATTCAACGAAGCCTGGGAAAATCAACGCGGACGGTGAGTCGTGAATTGCAGATTTCACAGTCCACTGTCTGGAGAATTTTGAGAAAGAAGCTGAAAATGATTCCATACAAAGTGCAGATGTTGCAAAATCTCACTGACCTTGTCAAGACAAAGCGCTTTGAATTTTGTGCCGAAATGCAGCACCATTTTGAATATGATGATTTTGCCGATCACTTAGTTTTCACCAATGAAGCTACATTTCACGTGAGTGGTCAGGGAAACAAGCACAATGCTCGCTTTTGGGGAACGGAGAATACCAGATTAACAGTGCAACACGTGCGAGATTTCCCTAAGGTAAATGTGTTCTGTGCTGTGTCCAAAAAGAAAGGGTACGGCCCCTTCTTTTTTCACGAGAAACCTGTCACGGAAGGCTCTTTTCTGGATATGTTTAGTCTTTGGTTGATGCCACAGTTGCAGGACGACAGTGACAACTTTATTCTTCAATTGGATGGTGTACCATTGCAGTGGTTAGGTGACGTGCGAGATTATCTCGATGAACATCTTCCTCACCGATGGATTGGACGAGCCGCGGACTACATCATGCCACTGACCCAATTGCCACCCAGAAGTCCTGACTTAACACCTTGTGACTTTTTCCTGTGGGGGTACGTAAAGGACAAGGTATTCGCCCCTCTCCTTCCTGTTGATCTAATGGAGCTGAAACAGCGTATCACAGCCAATATCACTGCACTTGATTCAGATATCTTACCTCGCGTTTGGGCGGAAATGGATTACCGGCCCGATATGTATCGTGTGACTAAGGGTGCACGCATAGAACATCTGTGACTGTCTCTAAAAAAACTTGAAAGATTCCCCTAGAATTCTGTTACAGGTAACATAAAATATCTTACATTGTTCTTGTTTTATAGTGCTTTGAAACTGTATACTTCTTTATGAATCACCCTGTATTTCGTAGGACAGTTTTGTCTAGTCCTACATAGGAGTAGTGTCCATTTACTCTTTTTTCTTCAGACTTCAAAGAACTTCACTTTCTTTTTTTTGTTCAGGATTATGAACTTGAGTATTTTCTTCTCTCCAAATGATTGCATTTGAGAAGGGACGAATTACTAGTCTCCGACAAGTTGAATGGACTCATCGTACTGCACAGCAGTTGGGCCGTGACAACGCTATATTGCATTGTTTTTGGCAGCAGTTTTTGAGAGAAGCTACCGCCTCTTGTCGCTCAGGATTCGGAGCACTCAGAACAATCACACTACGGAAAGACCGGTTCATCCAGCGACAGATCTCAACCTCCACAACAACCCTCAACCTCCACAGCAACCCTCAGCTTCCACAACAACTCTCAGCCTCCACAACAACCACTCTCTCAGAAGAGTAGCTAATGTTGTTTATCATCAGAAGAGTAGCTAATGCTTCTTTATTTTATCATCTCGTCACAATAAGCACTATTTCGAATACTGACGGAGGCATGACTTTACGCACGGCTTCCATTTCGTCGCCTGCCTTTATCCAATAATGATCGTCGCTAGCGACTGGGAAGGTGCCGCGCTGGATTGAAATAGCAGAAAGTATGGCTTCATGCGATCTTCAGCAATGAATCTCACTTTTGTTTACGCTTTCTAACCGTAGGATGAAGAAGCGTATATGCTCCAGCTTTGTCCGCAGGATAACTCGCGTAAAAATGGTTCGATTTCGATGAAATTTTAGTATGTGGTAGGGGATCACCTGGGGACAAACCCTATTGAAAATGGTCGAAATGGGGTCAAAGGTCACGACATAGGAGCGGGATGCGTTCCATTGCCCTTATGCGCCATAACTTGAGTAGATATAGTTCGATTTCGATTAAACTTGTGGTAGGGGACCACCTGGGGACGAACCCTATTGAAAATGGGCGAAATGGGGTAAAAGGTCAGGACATAGGAGCGGGATCCATTCCATCGTCCCTATGCGTTATAACTTACATAAAAATGCTTCGATTGAGACAAAACTTTATCATGTTGTTCCGGAAGTATACTTCACCGGTTCTGTTGAATATCATCAAAATGGGGTCAAAGGTCAGGTCATAGGAGCGAGACTTATTCTACAGCCGTTATCCTCATAACTTGAGTAATAACTTGAGTAATGATTTCTGGTATGTTGGAAAGCGTATCATAGTCAATGCATTGCATGATTTTACTAACTTGTTTGGTGTCCGATGATCGCCGAATTCACACATGGTGACGACGGGAAGAACAGACCAATTCAAGGGTAATTGTCCAGCGACATGCAGCGCGAACATCAGGGGTGATGGACTGGGAAGCAATCAGTTGTGACAGCTGAAAATTTCCGGTATTCCTCACAGGCAGTTTGATAGCTCGGAGCTGCGTGAAGAATATTCTGGACGCTGTTGCTATTACTTTCTTAAGAATGGCACCTATCAGCATGTTCAAGCAAGATACTGCACGTCTGCATACTACAAAAATCTTCAGGAAACACAAAGGAGCTGACAACGTCCTAGAATGACCAGCAAGATTCCCGAATCTGTCCCCAATAGAGCATCCATGGGATATGGTTGTACGGCTCTCAACATCCACCAGACGCCAGTGTCAGACTGGTGAACTAAAATCGGCCCTGGAAGCGTATATCTTGCTGTCCATTTTTTGTAAAGAATTATTGTGGTATTTCTGCAGTAATAACGCCATGGTGCCATAATCATATCGTATTTAATTGTCTTTGTGAAACAACTTTACGAATTTCTACAGCATTTATGTTTGGCTAATAATTAGTAAGTAAAGTTTTACGATTCTTTCAAGATTGTATGTACCGCTAGGTTTCCCTGGTGAAATTTGATACCAAAAAAAAAAAAAGAAATCGATTTCGCCGCTCTAGTTTGATTCAGAATTGCAAAAGTTTCGTCGTTTTCAGTGAAAAAGACTATTATCCTATAGGCTGAAATTCAGATTTTTTTCAAGAATTATTTATCGTAAACAAAATAATTTTAAAAAATTGCAAATTATTAGAAATGCAAGAATTTTAGAGCAAATTTATAAAACGACAAAAATTCAAGAGCCCAAATATTAATTTTCATTTAATTACTTGAAAGTGAACAAAAAACGTTTTTGCTGTAGCTGAAATAGACATTTCAAAACTTAAGTTCTAGAATTCGTACAACTGTAAGGTCCAGAAAGCAGTAAATCAGATGCAGATCCTGTAAGAAATACATATGCTGTGACGTGCCATGCACCGCAGGACGCACATGAGATAAAGGCAGATAGCAGTGAGAGCACATGAGATAAAGGCAGATAGCAGTGAGAGCACATGAGATAAAGGCAGATAGCAGTGAGAGATCACATGAGATAAAGGCAGATAGCAGTGAGAGCACATGTCAGCGTAGCTCAGTTGGGAGAGCGAATTACTCCGGAGTAAGAAGACCCGATTTCGAGGCCCGGCGCGGACAAACTTGTGCGTTATATTGGCGTCCGAACTTGCAGGCTGACCCGGCTGTTAAGTTTCTCGCAATGATGTGATGTTCTTTCCACACGGCGAGACAGGAAAATTGAGAATCCCTTCTTTAGTGTTTTCGAAAAAATAAATGTTTGTGATGTTACGTTCCACACACCAAATTGTCTGGGATTTCTCAAATGCACGTTCTTCATGGGATGACTTCCTACAGCGACACATGGTCCCGGCTGACCCCTGGGCCATGCCCCCGGCCCTCTTTCGGGTGGCTGGGAGATGTGACGTGCCTGCACCGCAGGACGCACATGAGATAAAGGCAGATAGCAGTGAGACAATCTGTCCGCGTAGCTCAGTTGGGAGAGCGACTTACTCCGGAGTGAGGGGACCCGGCTTCCATGTCCGGCGCGGACAAACTTGTGCGTTATGATGTACATAAAGCATCCGGGAATTTTCCAGGTCAGTTTTAATGCTTTAACGTTTTCCGTCTAACTTGCTTTCTTTAAAATGAGTGGAGTAATACAAAAAGTCGACGTTTTTTGGGGGTTTTTGTTTTTTTGTTTTATTGTTTACCATGGGACAACGGCCCAGACCACGGCGAACCCACAGGGAATTTTCCAGTGTTCCGGCGGCCCCGTCCGCATATGCCAAACACCAGCGAAGACAGCGGTCGCCCTGGAAGACCACTTGCAGAAAGCTTTTCTGACAGTGACGCAAAAAGCCATCAGACGTATGTAGGACTAAATGCCACGACGCAACGCTAAATGAATTGCCAATAGAGGTGGTTGTATCTTACCCCTGATGTGCCTTATATATTAGGTAATAAAATTATTCACTAGCTTTCAAAACTTAGTCATGTCTTTTATTCTGCTTGATTCGTCAACATTAGCTGAATTTTCCAACAGCTACTGAGTATTGCAATTTCAATGTCTAGAGCGTATTTGTCACGAAATACACTACTCTCTCAGTTTACAGAACTTGCTCTATTTTTGTGGCCATTTTCGGGATTTCCAAACTTCAGCGGACATTTCTGAAAGAATGGT
Source organism: Macrothele yani (assembly GCA_039090855.1). Taxonomy (NCBI): domain Eukaryota; kingdom Metazoa; phylum Arthropoda; class Arachnida; order Araneae; family Macrothelidae; genus Macrothele; species Macrothele yani. The sequence goes on from CM077027.1 coordinate 74,043,345, forward strand.
AATGAGGTTACATTATAATTATACCACGTATAAGTGTGCAAACCGTATTCAAATATTGGGTTTTCGGAAAAGTCATGACGTATTTTTGCCATGTTCTGCAAAGGTCTTTTATTGATAGAAAAAAACTAAGGTCAATCAATGATATAATGCCCGTTTTGTTCGACAACCTTTTGCCATCTTTCAGTGAGCTGCAGAATGCCTCGTTTATAGAAGAACCTGTCTTTCGTGGCGAAAAACTATACAAGGTGCTGATGTACAGCCTCGTCTGAATTGAACGTTATACCAAGCAAGGACTGTTGAAGAGAGCGAAACAAATCGAAGTCTGACGGCGCAAGGTCAGGCGAGTATGCTGGGTGTGGCAACACATCCCACCCAAGCTCCAATAATTTTTGGCGTGTGATCAAACTTGTGTGTGGTCTCGCGTTGTCGTGATGGAATACAACACCTTTACGATGAACGAGCTCTGGACGTTTCTGGATGATGGATTCGTTCAAACTGTCCAATTGCCGACAGTACACATTCGAATTAATTGTTTGGTTCCGTGGTAGGAGCTCGAAAAGGACGACACCTTTAAAATCCCACCACGCTGAGACCAGAACCTTCCGCTGATGAATATCTGCTTTGGATGTCGTTTGAAGCGAAGTACCAAGTCGGGGCCAATACCGTTTGCGCGGCACATTGTTGTACACAATCCACTTTTCGTCACCAGTTATCAGTCGCTTCAAAAAAGGATCGTTTTCCTCACGTTTAATGAGCGTATCGCAGATGTTTACACGCGCCGTCAATTGAGCTTCTTTGAGTTCACGAGGAACCCACGCATCGAGCTTGCTTACGTATCCCAGCTTCTTCAGGTGGTCGTGAACGCTTGAATGATGGATGTGCACTGTGTCTGCAATCTCTCGTGTCGTATAACGTGGGTTTGACTCGATCAGTGCCTTGATTTGGTCGTCATCAACCTCGGAGGGCCTGCCCGACCGAGGAGCATCGTTGAGGTCGAACTCACCAGCACGGAATTTTGCGAACCACCACTGGGGCTGACGTTCTTGTAGAGCATTATCACCGTACACTTTACGCAACTTTTCACAAGCTTGACGCGCGCTCTTCCCTTTACGGAAGTAAAACAGTAAAATGTGGCGAAAATGCACAGTTTGGTCTTCCATCTTCAACTTGATGTCCAATCTCCGCAAATCAACCAAATCGCTCACTATTCCTTTTAGACTGCAGCTATAACTGGCACCTGTCGAATGCCATAACGATAACAGAGCTGCGCATGCCTCTAGTACTTCCAAAACCGCCCAACCGCCATCGGGTGCCAAAATACGTCATGACTTTTCCGACAACCCAATATTTTGCAATAATTACTAAAATTAAAATATATGTTACTTTCCCTGATTTCATTAACATTTCAATTTCTCTTTTTCGTTTATGTGTTGCAGTATGATTCCCTGTAAATTGCACACGAGGTAAAATGCGATTTAATTTTGAAGTTGAATTTAATAAGCCAGACAGATAAAAAAATATATTAAAAGGATTTTCCTCATGGTCTTATCTTTTTTTTTTTTTATATAGAAAAATAAATGTATTAAACGAATTCTCCTAGTAGTCTTATCTTTTCTCTTTTTTTTTTTAGACAAATTAAATAAATATATTAACCCTTTAACGACCACGACTCTAAAATTTAGTATCACTCTATAAATAGCATAACGCCCGGAACTGTCTTTGTTTAACTTCTTTGTTTAGTAACAACAATAGTGACTGACGGTGACTCCTGCTGATCCCTCATAGGTCGTGCAGATTTAAAGAACAGGTAAGGGTAGGAAATTTGACTCACTGTAGACAGGAGTTTCGGGCAGCTATGGTCGTTTGTATATACGGGCGTTATGGTCGTTAAAAGGTTAAACGGATTCTCATTATGATCTTATCTTATCTTTTTCTCTTTTTCTCTTTTTTTTTAAGACAGATAAATAAACACATTAAGCAGATTATGCTCATGATTTCTTCTTTTTTTCTTTAGACAGATAAATTAATATATTAAACTGATTCTCCTCATGGTCTTATGTTTTTTTTTTCTTTTTTTTTTCTTTAGATATGTAAATAAATATATTAAACGGATTCTTCTCATGGTCTTTTCCTTTTTTTCTTTTTTTTTAGACAGATAAAAAAATATATTAAAGGGATTCTCCTCATGGTCTCATCTGCTTTCTTTTTTTTTTTCTTTAGACAGATAACTGAATATATTAAACGGATTCTCCTGGTGATCTTATCTTTTTTTATTTTTTCAGACAGGTAAATATATTAAACAGATTCTCCCCATGGTATTATCTTTTTTAATTTTTTTTAAACAAATAAATAAATATATTAATATTAAACGGATTCTTCTCATGGTCTTATCTTTTTTTATTTTTTTTAGACAGATAAGTAAGTATATTAAACATATTCTCCTCAGGGTTATATGTTTTTTTTATCTTTTTTCTTTAGACAGATAAATAAATATATTAATCGGATTTTCTTCATTGTCTTATCTTTTTTTTTCTTTAGACAGATAAATAAATATATTAATCGGATTTTCTTCATTGTCTTATCTTTTTTTTTTTTTTAGACAGATAAATAAATATATTAAACGGATTCTCCTCATGGTTTTGCCTTCCAGCATTTAGAAACACTTTTCGGCCCTTTGACACAGATGAAATACCTTCTGCTTCGTATCTTGCGCTATATGTCAAAAATTTTCACGCAGACTTGTCAAATACTTTTCCGAAAAAAGCTAAAAATAAAAAGCAAAGCAACACCGCTGAAATTCGAAAATGGGAAATGGCAACATTACTGAACGTTGTGCATGCATACCCAAATAAGGTAAAAATGAAACAAAACAATCCAAATACTGCCCACGATGGATTTTTATGCTTTTGCCTAAAATCTCGAGGATCTTCGTGATGCAGCGATGACACCATACCCATCATCCCATCTCCTAAACGCAAAGAAAAAGTCACAAACTGAAATAGAAAGCGCTTTAAAAATTGCTTTTAAGCCTCTGAAATACTTATCCTGATTCTGATTCTGCATTGGCGAAAGCTTCTGCCTATTTCTTGAGAGGAATTCCTTCTACCATAATGGGCCACTGACGTTTGCAAATGTTCCAACCGGTGGTGCATAAAAATCTCCGTTGGTGCCCCCTCTTTCCTGTTTTACTTATGCATGCATCTATTCTTCATTCATCTCCTGTTTCAACGTATCTACCCTCCCTGGTTCCTCTGTACTGCGCCTTAAATCGTAATGCTGACCCCAAGCGAGAAAAAACTTTCATTGATGGCAAGATGAATGCATTCGGCAAAAACGATAGAAGGAAATTTGCCCACCGCACACTTTTGATGGCGGAAAAGAGCGTATTTGTTGCCTTTTTTAAACCCCCGACTTTTTCTTTGTTGACACATGAACGGTATCTTCTCCTCTCTTCAGTCCCTCCCCCTCACACACATACTTTCCTATTGCTTTTCTCTGGAAGTGCAATAGACCGAAATGGCATTCCTATGCAAGAAACGATTCCACCCAGTTGGATATCAAGCAGAAAATAGAGCTACGATTGCTTTCTTAGGCGTTTAAGTGGGGAAATAATGGAATGCTGTAAATGGATTGGTGCCCCCCCCCTCTCTCTCTCTCTCTTTTTCTCTCTCTCTCTTGTTGTTTCCTTGTTTGTTCTTTACTCTATTTGCCGGAAATTCCAAATATCACTTACGAGAATGTCTTCCTCCGGTTGCTATTGGCGGACGGCTCCGCCAAGTGGGTGTTTCATCACGCTAAGAACAGCCATGGTCGGAATGCCACCGTGGAGAAAAAAACTACCCCATTATTGCAATTGCTCGTATTATTCTTTGAACTTTAATTATGAGATAAAATTTCACCCCTTTGTGACTGAAGCGGACATCAAGAGTCCTCACACTTAAAAGAAATGAAAAGCTATGGTTGCCTCAGGATTCCCAGTTTCATGTGTAGAATATGAGAAAAGTTGCATTTCTTTCAGTTCGTGCTTTTTGTTTGATCTATTCGCTTTAAATTCCGCATTAAATCCCTAACTTTAGATTACATACAGTAAACATTTGATAGAGTTCCGCTGTAATACTTCATAAATTTAAAATTACTTGGTAATTTTGCGGTAATTGTTTGTTTAGTCACTTATTTCACTTCACCCATCTATTTTGTTTGATTTCTATGAACAAGGGTACGAACAGGGCCTGATTTACGCCTAGGCACGCAAGGCACATGCCTAGGGCCCTCAAATTGAAAGGGCCCCAAAATCTTGGTTAAAAAAAACCAAAAAAACTTTCCCTTTTTCAAAATATTTATACGTGGGCAGATGTGATGTTTAGTAACTATATATAAATCGCTGGCAAAACACAAGCAAGTACTGGCAATATAATAATGTGTTATTTCTAGTTAATATCAGTAGCATTTTCCAGATAATTTGGGGAGTGTTTTTGTGTGAGATTAAACAAAAAATTGTCGTGTTGTGTAATAAAAACTAGCAGTATGTGCATGTTTGTAATTATGGCTTACTAAGATCAACTATATACTTCAATTTCAAATACTGCATGGTTCTGAAGCAATTTTTAAACATTTTGACATTTTAGCTCCCAAAAGTTATATTTGAAAAATCTTTGGACTTAATTCGGGCAGGGTTTGAATCCCCCCAAACCTCTCTCTTAAATACGCCACTGGTTAAAATGGTAATAGTATATTGATGCTGACCTTGGCTACCTACAACGGACGCTCCCTATCTTCTGATTCAAGGCTTCTTGAATTGGAAGAGGAACTACAAAGGATCAAGTGGGACATCGTCGGGCTGAGTGAGGTAAGGAGAAAAGGAGAAGATCTCATTGAACTGAAAAGTGGACATCTCTTCTATTATCGTGGGACAGATACTGGCAGAACTAGAGGTGTTGGATTTATAATAAACAAGAAACTGAAAGATAAAGTGGTAGAAGTTGAAAGTTCCTCGGACAGAGCTGCACGACTCGTTATCCAACTATCGAGAAGATACCAGGCTCAGATTATTCAAACTTATGCACCCACCACAAGTCATCCTGAAGAAGAAATTGAAGAATTTTATGAGGAAATTCGTCATCTAAATAATAAAGGTAAGCAGCACTTGAAGATAATTATGGGAGATTTCAATGCAAAAATAGGGTACCGGCAACAGAATGAAACTTCAGTAGGTAAATTCGGTCACGGCAACAGAAACCAGCGTGGAAATACTCTCGTTGAGTTTGCAGAGGCAGAAGGATTTTTCATCTTGAATTCCTTTTTCAAGAAAAAACCACACAGGAAATGGACATGGAGACATCCAATTGGGACGACAAGTGAAATTGATTTTATTATGTGTAACAAAAAAATTCGTCATCGAAGACTGCAGTGTGCTAAACAAGTTCAACACAGGTAGTGACCATAGATTGGTGAGATGTAAGATGCACCTCAACACTAAACTGGAACGTGGCAAGCTCATAAGACAAACAAAATGTATTGACATAACCAACCTTAAAAAACACCATAATACTTTCAAGTTGGAACTGAAGAACAGATTCTCTGCTTTAGAAGGCCTAACATCGGAAGAAGTGGATATTTCGGAAGTTAACAGAAAAGTAACCAAAGCTCTTATGGAAACCGCAACAAAATTAGCTGGGTCTAAGAACAAGTTGCATGTAAACAAATTATCAGGAAAAACCAAAATGTTGATGCAAAAAAGAAGAGAGATGAGGACAATTAAAGAAGATGTGACTTCCAAAGTGGAATATATAGAGCTATGCAAGACAGCACGAAAAAGTATCACTGAAGACGTAAGGAAATTCAACTGTGAGCTAGTGAGGAAAGCAATTGAAAACAATCAAAGCCTAAAGATAGCAAAGGGACATCTCAGTAAGGGAAGAAAACAGATTATGGCTCTGAGAAAAGAAGATGGTTCTATAACAAGAAATAGAGGCGAAATTTTGACAAGAGTGAAAGATTTCTACTCCAAATTATATGAAAGGGATGATACATGTACTCCAGACATCATGAAAGGTACCAGAGTTCTTCCAGTCCTCCCAGCAGAAGTTGCACATGCAATCAAGAACATGAAGCGGGGGAAAGCTCCAGGAGAAGATGGAATTACTATAGACATCATACAAGAAGCAAGTGGAGAAATTGAAACAGTACTGGCCCAAATTTTCACTCGATGCCTTAATGAAGGGAAGATTCCTGGAGGATTGGAACAATGCTACAATGATCCTGCTACATAAAAAAGGTGACATTGAGGATCTCAGGAACTACAGACCTATCAGCCTCCTATCAGTGGTTTATAAAATCTTCACTAAAGTTCTTTCACACCGCTTGAAGGTAACACTGGACATGGCTCAACCGAGAGAACAAGCTGGATTCAGGAGTGGCTACAGCACAATAGATCATATCCACGTACTGAGAGAACTAATTGAAAGAGCGAGGGAATATGAACTTCCATTGTGCATGGCTTTTATCGATTATGAAAAAGCCTTTGATTCGGTGAAACCATCAGCAGTTACCACGGCTCTGAAATCCTGCGGTATTGAAGATGCATACATTAATATTATTAATAACATGTATGAAAATGCAAGTGCAAAGATTCGGCTGTTTGAAAATACAACACACATAAAAATTGGAAAGGGAGTGAGACAAGGTGACACCATATCTCCGAAGCTCTTTAATGCCACATTGGAAAATGTCTTTCAATCACCGAACTGGGGAAAACAAAGGGATAAAGATTAATGGAGATTATCTAACCCACCTTCGTTTTGCTGATGACGTAGTCATTTTTGCAACTACCCCATCAGAGCTGCAGAGTATGATCCAGGAACTTGCTGACAAGAGTAAAGAAGTGGGATTAAAAATGAACTTTCAGAAGACAAAAGTGATGTTCAATGCTTTTACAAGAAATGAAGATTTATCGATTGATGGAGAAAAACTGGAGATAACAGATACGTATGTTTATCTTGGACAGCAGATATCAAGTGAGGGTCACATTGATGAAGAAATTAATCGGCGTACAAAACTTGCCTGGAGAGCTTTTGGAAGAAACAGCATAATTTTCAAGAGCAATATGCCATTATGTCTTAAAAGAAAAGTGTTTGATCAATGCATCCTTCCAGTGCTTACGTATGGTGCAGAGACGTGGACCTTAACTAAAAGAGACATACAAAGGCTGCAGACAACTCAAAGGGGCATGGAGAGGTGCATGCTTGGTATAACCAGGAGAGATAAGAAGAGGAACTCGTGGATCCGAAAAATGACGAGAGTGGAAGACATCATGATCAGAGTTAAATCCCTGAAATGGCAATGGGCTGGACATACTGCCAGAAGGACAGACCATCGATGGACAGCCGAAATTTTAGATTGGATTCCAAGGGACAGGAAAAGACCCAGAAAAAGACCACATGGGAGATGGGTGCATGAAATTCGTAAATATGCGGGAGTGACATGGAGGAGACTGGCACAAGACAGACCGTTGTGGAGGAAACTTGGGGAGACCTTCGTCCAGCAGTGGATTGATAATGGTTGACAATGATGATGATGATGAGACACACCTGGCAAAAAATCCAATGTCCAATTGCATTTTACCCGTCATATGGCTTTGTCACACACAACTGTTTCATTGATGAAGGTTCAAGTTTTTTCAGATGCAAATCAGTAGGACAGCATAAAAATCTAGGAAAAAACAATATTTTACCAGGTACTACCGTAATTTAATGTCAGTCTTATAAATGTATTGTGTTTATTAAATTATTACGCTGGATTGTAATACAGTCGCCCAAAATGGTCACACTACCTGCTCGATTCCGTAAAGCAAATGTCGAGTGGAGGGGCTTTGTTTTGGGTTGTGCTTAGGGCCCAATTCTGTGTAAGTCGGGCCCTGGGTACGAAAAGGTGATCCACAAGCATCGCTTTTCTATTGTTTTCTTAAAACCTCAATACGTATGAAAACTTACTTAGAGTCGCCTTTCTCCATTGCTGCAACAAAACATATTGTGTCACGATAACAATATGTTTTGTTGCAGCAACAAAACATATTGTCATGATAACAACATACTTTATTGGATCAAACAAATTCCCCAAAATCGACCTAATCATTTTGTTAAATGAACAAAACGTTTTGTCGTGATAACAATAAATTTTGTTAAATCAACAATAATTTTCAAAAAAAAAATGTTTTTGCAAATCCAACAAAAAATTTTGTTGACTGTATATCGACAAAATGTTTTGTTAATTCAACAAAAATTTCGTTGAATTAACAAAACGTTTTTCTCTCCGTGTTGTGCCAGATATTCAGGCTCCGGACAAAATTTCTATGCAAAACAACCGCTGCAACCCAGCACTCATCAATAGAAAACGGCCCTGGACGATACCCCCAAGTCACATCTTCAGAATGGTCCGCCTAAAACTACAGGAGTTGGAAGGGGTTGTAATACTACCCCATTTTCCATATAGCTCTGACTTGGAACCTTCCGAATGTCACCTGTTTCGGTCCGTGGACTATTTCATACGAGGAAGGCACTTCGCTTCATTTATGAATGTGGAATCTGACATCAGATAGTTTCTGCCCTCGAAACTTGCTGAATGGTACTTTCGTGGGAATACGGGTCTCTTGGAACGCTGGCAAAGAACTGTAGGAAACTATGCCCTGTACTTTTGAGAATGAGGTGAGCCTGTATGACTATCCTGAATCATTCAACTTTTTAGCTGCAAACGGGACGAACTTTTGACTCACTTTCGCATTTCTTCTCTATGTAGACCTTGCTTCATATCTGTTGTTCAAGGTAAATGTAGGTATCGGTCACATCCAAATTTGCCCAATGAACTTCCTAATCTTCAGTTTTTGTAAAAGCATTGTACATGAATTTGTCAAATGTAAGTTCATTTGTAAACCCCCTTCTTTGCTGTTGCCAGCAAATTCCTGGATCATACACTCTAGCTATAAGGGGCTACTCCTAAAAATGACCATGTCGTCAGCAAAGCGAGGGTGGGTTAAATAATTTACATTAATCTTTTCCCCTTGTTTTCCCAGTTCAATGATTGAAACACATTATGCAAATATGGCATTGAAGAGTTTGGGAGATATGCTGTCACCTTGTCTCACTCCCTTTCAAATTTTTACAAATGTTGTGATCTCAGACAGTTGAACCTTTGTGCTTATATTCTCATAGATGTTATTAAAGATGGTTATGTATTCATCTTCAATACCGCAGGATTTCAAAGGCATCAAAAGTACTGATGATTTCACAGAATCAAAAGCTTTTTCATAATCATTAAAAGCCAGGATTTCATGATCATTCTTCCTTTAATTAGTTTCTCAGTAGGTGTATGTGATTAATAGTGCTATTGCCGCTCCTGAATATAGCTTGTTCTTTTAATTAAGCCAAGTCCAATTTTTTCGTCAAGTGATTCGACAGTGCCTTCCTGAAAATGTAGTGAACGACTGATAGAAGGCTGATGGGTCTGCCATTCCTGTGGTCATCAAGGTCAAATGTTTTATGTGGCAGGATCAAAGAAGCATTTTTCCAGTCATCAGGAATCTTTCCTTCTTTGAGGCATTTAGTGAAAATTTGGACTAGTGTAGTTTGTTTCTCCATTGGTTTCATGCACAATACCTGTGGAAATTCTGTCCTCTTCTGGAGTTCTTAAAAATTTTATGTTCTTAATGGCAAGAGCCGGAAGGACAGCAGGGACTATTGGCAACAAGTTGCACATGCAGTTAAGAACATGAAACTGGGAAGAACTCATATATATGTACAGGGTTTATCAAAATAATGGAAACACTTGCTGTTTGCGGAGAATTTTTTATTTATAAGCTATAGGCCCAGCTCGGGCTTTCAGAACAGAAGCAATTCGACTTGGAATACGCTTAAACAAGTCATGTACATACCATAATGGAATTTGGGACTATTCTTCCTGTAAAATATATCCCAGCTGTGCCAGTGAAATTGGAAGTGGAAAGTGGATGGACTGAACTTTTGATTCCACAAATGTTCAATAATGATATTAACGTCTGGAATAGCGGTTTTACGTCATCTTTATGCTCTGCAAACCACAACTTGACACGTTACGCACAATGCACGAGTGTATTATCTGCTTGAAACCAATGGTGGCCATTAGGGAACCAGGCCTGCAACATTGGGTAAAGGTGTTCCCCAAGAATGGATTAGTACATTGCAGATGTTACACGACCCTACGGAACAACCAATGGCTTCAAGAAATAAAATGATATGGCACACAACAGCATCAGGGATCCACAGTTGTGCTTCACAGTGGGAATCAAACAGTCTGGCTGGTACGTTTCTGTAGGTTTTTGCCTGACGTACACTCTACCAATGGTAGGAAACAATGTAAAGAACGATTCACCAGAACAGATGGCACGTTGCCAGTCTTTAGCATCCCAGTGTTTATGGGCTTTGCAACACCTTACATGTTTTGTTGCATCGATGTTGGTAATCAGAGGTTGTGGATTGCAGAACGGCCATAAATACCTACACGATGGAGTTCCCGACAAAGTGTTACGATGGAGACGGGATCATTCCGATGGGAGTTCAACTCTGCTGTTATTTGCAGTGCCGCGGTCTTGTCCTTCTGTTGTACAATCCGTGCCAACGTTCGCCTATCCCTATCTGACATCTTCATATGGCGTCCACAGTTTGCACGTTCGGAGGCAACCCCATGTCCTTTTAACTAGGTATTCAGAATCTTCGATACAGTTTTGCGTGGTGCATTACTGTTTCTACCGTTCTAGTTAGTAAAGCCCCTGCAAGGAGCGCACCAATGATCATGCCTTTTCTGAGGTCAATGTGATCTGTCGTTGTCGATAATTACTCCACAACAGCTCTTTCTCCTGCAACTATGCCACCGCTACGTGATAGTCGACAACGTACTGCGCTCCTTTATAAACTGTTGGACAATTGCTAAGAACGGATGACAATAGGAACGATAGCAACCATAAAATGGAAGGCAGGAAAATGTGGAAATTAGCATAAGTGCGGGATACAGTAAGACGTGTTGTGCGTATGCAAATTTTGGATTGCCGAACTTGTTCGTGACGTCATAGCGCTGATAAGAGATATAAAGGATTTGACGCGTATTGACCGTTGTTGTTCAAACGCAAAGTTGAAAGGGAAAGAATCAATTGACGAACTTGCAATTTCCAGTATGTCTTCCCGACATCACCTAGATGATTTTACGCGTGGCCGTATTATTGGCAAGATTGAAGAAGGGCGAAAAATAACAGATGTTGCCAGGGAGTTCGACGTCAGCCACAGTGTTGTTTCAAGGCTTTGGAAATCATTTCAAACAAATGGAGAGTGTAGCAAACGTCACGGGGGAGGTCGTGTTCGCAGTACGACACCTGCAGAAGATCGGTACATAGTGCTATCAACAAAAAGACACCGGCGCAGCACAGCTAGTGAGGTAGCAAATCAGTTTATGGCTGCTACTGGCAAGCGGATCTCCCGAAAAACTGTCGCCAGACGTTTGCATGAAGGAGGACTATACGCCCACCGTCCTGTTGTGTGCATCCCATTGTCCAGACGTCACCGTACCGCCCGTTTGCAATGGTGCCATCAACATCGCAATTGGACTGATAACGACTGGTCTACTCTCCTCTTCTCAGATGAGAGTAGATACAGTCTATCGTCTGATTGTCGACGACAACTAATCTGGCGTGATAGTGGTACTGCATATTGTCCAGCAAATATACAGGAAAGGGACCGATATTCGACATGTAGTGTCATGGTATGGGCTGGCATCATGATCAATGGCCGGTACGTCCCTCTATGTGCTTCCAACTGGGACTATGACTGGCCAACGATACATTAATGATGTTCTGCTACCTCATGTTCGCATGTTCCGTGGTGCTGTCGGTGATAGATTCATTTTCATGGACGACAACACAACATGTCATCGAACAGTCGCTGTCCAGGAGTGTCTTGAGAGCGAGGATATTCAACGCCTCGTATGGCCAGCACGTTCTCCAGATCTGAATCCCATTGAAAATGTGTGGGATGCTTTGGGGAGGAGTCTTGCTGGTCGCCAATGCCCTCCAATAAACAAGGACACCCTCATCCGTGCACTGACAGAGGAATGGGAAAAATTACCCCAACAACTGCTTGATAATGTTGTGCAAAGCATGACACAACGTGTGGAATCTTGCATCGCCCTCCATGGTGGCCATATCCCGTATTGACATCTTACGCCGGAACGCCTGCGGACGGTAATTGCATTTTTTTCACGTTTACGTATTCTGCACAAAATGGCCTGTTTGTCCCTTGAACACGTTCCAAAGCCTTCTGGATTTCAGAGCACAATAAATTGTCTTTCTTGTAATGTCCTGGCATTCTGACATTATTTTATTTCACTTGACATCCAACCACACTTACTTTTTTATGCGCTATATAGCCGTTTATGATCCGTCCTTAGCAATTGTCCAGCAGTGTATAACTCACATCCCAGGAGACGTCGTTTCCGTGATTTTCATAAAGCGCATTGCGTGTATTACAGTCGTAGTCGACGTTTCAATTATTTTGATAAACCCGTGTACATATATACAGTATGTATGTGTTGACAGAATATACATACTGCAACCATGCTCAGAGAAGAAAAAAATAAAAAAATATATAATTTTCCCCATCAAATTCGAATTTTTACGGAAAAGCAGTTTGACAATTTTTTAGTACAAAGTTAAAGGACAGACTAAACAGCTTCAAAAATTGTAATAAGTTGACGCACACAACACGTACGTGATATACTGTATATACCGACTTTGTGACGTTGCTGGACTACACCATTCCGCTCTAGGGGTCGAACATGTCCACCCGCTGAATGCGGACATTTCATCTGCACCAACGCAGAATTAACGTTTAATTCAAAATAATGAAGCAAAAATGACAAAATCGTAACTAATTTCCGGCGTTCTATGGTTGAGTAAAGATTTTCAGAACAGTAGGAAAAGCAAAACGCATAGTAAATGCGTTTTGCTTTTTCTGGAGGACGAATTCTCAGTTGAAAGAAATATCCAACTAAAGAAACATCATGAAATCCTGCAAGGATACTGCAGATAAATAAAGTTTCACTACAATATGTGTATAAATATTATAAATACATATATTTTGGTTTCAACAACGACCGAATGACAGGTAGATGTTCATAAATATGTACCTTGGTTTCAGCAACGACCGAATGGCAGGTATATGTATATAAATACTGGTTTAAACAATGACCGAATGACATGTACAAAACGAATGGGCATCCGGTTGGTGTGGTTACACAATTCTATAAAAATTTCCCGGCTTACGTATTTATTATTTATTATTTATTACGTATTTATTATTTATACTAAGTTTTCACACATCAGTATTTTAGCTACGTTACAAAAATGAGAAAGACAATTGATGTGAAAAAGAAATTTTCTTACTTTTCTGCATTTGGCTTTCATGTTTTCGACATTTCGCCCTTCTGTTCTGGAACCAAACCTGCAGTCACACACAAAAAAAAAAAAAAAATCAGTGATATTTTTATGTAACTGAGAATTAAATTTTAGAATGTGCATATACACTGGCGGAAAGTGAAAAAAGAACACCAAGAAGGAGACGTCTGATACCAACGAAATTTTTACAGCATAATAACGGAATACAGAGGATAACGTGATCAAAACATTATGGCAAAATACAGCTGTATTTGCTGGTAAACTAAAAAATAACATTTCCATGTAAAATGGTTAGTACGAGGTTGAACCGCCATGAACTGCGTCACACTGTGCAATTCTGGCATGGAAATATTTATTTTATTTATACAGATGTTGGATGTAAGGTTGGGGTATTGAGTTCCAAGCATCCTCAACCTGGACGCGTAAATCGGGGATGGTCGTGGCTGGCCGTGGAGACCGGATAAGTCGTTGTTCCATAAAATCCCACACGTGCTCAATGGGGGACAAATCCGGTGAACGTGCAGGCCGTGAAAGTTGTCTCATACCCTGAAGTGCATGTTGCGTTGCACATGCCGTGTGTGGGCGTGGGTTATCTTGCTGGAAAACACCACGATGGACCGACCTTACAAATGGCACAACAACGGGCTGAATGATGTTGTTGATGTAGGAGGTGCTGTTTAACGTACCCGGTACAAACACCAAGTGTTTACGGGAGTGATAGCTGATCGCTCCACACACCAGGAGACCAGGTGTAGGCTCTGTGTGTCGCTGGCGGATGCAAGAAGGGTGGAGACGCTCCCCAGTGCGTCTGCGAACACGCATACGGCCATCGGAGGCTCCCAAGCGGAATCTGCTTTCATCGCTGAACACGACAGATCGCCATTGCGTTCTCTAGTGCAGATGTTGGAGACACCACTGCAGCCGTTCCTAGCGATGGGCTGGAGTCAGAGGTACACATGCCAGAGGCACACGTGCACGTAGTCCTGCATCCAGTAGACGGTTGCGGATTGTTCGCACAGTCACCTCAGGTGCAACCGCAGCTCGGATTTGCGTCGCAGTGGATGTTCTGCTTGACAACGCCGCTCTTCTTATGCGTCGATCGGTCCGCTCATCAGTCCGTCTGTGACTCCCGGTTCCACGTCTTCTCGTGTGGGAATGTTCCTCGGACAATCTACGCCACCATCGTACCACCACCGATACTTCCCGCCCAATTTTCGCTCCGCAATACGACGATACAACCAACCGGCCTCGCGGAGTCCGACTAGACGACCTCGCTCAAAGTTCGATAGCTGCTGAAATCGAACACGTCTTCCATGTCCAGGTATTGCAGCTTCTTCAGGGTCTTCGCACATGTCCGTACGCCGACGACTGATTACATTCACTTCGCCGTACTCCTTAAATACCACCGACGATAATTTGCATATTATGCCGTGCTGTGGCGTAAGCGCTCACCGGTTGGTCCTGAAATTAACATCACACCTACGTAAACTCGACGCCATTAACATATGTAAATTTTATGATCGTCCGCCAATTCCTTCTTGGTGTTCTTTTTTCACTTTCCGCCAGTGTATTTATTCAATAATCTTAATAACTCTTCAAAATGATTAATCAAGAAACGCGCATTAAATAAATGTCAATAACTGCTACATTTAGTTTTGAATCGGATGACTAGACTGCTTGATAATATACACCTTTGTATTTAATTTTTCCAAAGAAATCCCGAAATCGTTAAAAAGTGCAAGGAAACTTCTAAGGTATGTGGTTTAGACCTTGAATTTGAACCTCTGTTTTTATTTAAAATATTTATTTTATAGTGTTACTTCTCGTTACCTCTTCTTATTAAACGTCATATCGTCCAAGAGCACACTTTCCTGGCACACATTCAAGTCAATAAGACGTAGATAAAGTTAATTGCTCGAGCAACGCGTGCGTAATTCAGCTATTGAACTTGTGACCTATCGCTGTTTTGTCAACAGGTTATAATTTCTTCGAAGCCGAGTTATTTGTAGTAGCCGAAGCGTACGTTATTATATTTACCTTGGTTTAATTGCTCATAATTCTTCACTTAATTCATATGTTTGTGTACAGGAAAGTATTTTAGAAAGAACAGTAAAGAAAGGTACTGAAATATTTAATTGGTTCCTTTTTCCTTTTTTGTGTTGCAGAAACTCGATTGAACTTCCATCAGGACGTGGTAAACTTGAAATAACAAAACTTTATGAGTGGCTTCCGACACAGATACCATTTGAGTGCAAAAAAAAAATTGATATCTTCTAGCGTTAAAGAAATGTAACAGTTGATTAAAATATAATTTTCTGGATATTTGGTAATACGCGAATCGTTGATTAAGAGTGGAAATAAGTTCTCAATTGTCACCCATGTAGAGAATCAAAATGCCGTGATAACTGTACCTTCTGCTGCCCTGTATGGAAACTCCACAAGAACAGAAAGCTCTTTTTTTTTTTCTAAGGGTAAGTGAGATAAAGTCAGTTTTCCTTTTACTCGAATTTCGCACTTAGTACTGCGTTAAAAACATTTATTCTCAGCAGCACAGGCTCAAAGTTCTGAACAGGAAATTGGACTTCACGACAATATTCATGTGATTAGATTACAAAAATCCAGAAGTAGTCGATCTTTTTTATAATAATTTTTTTCCCGAGATACTTCTAGGAATTGCACTTAGGCCTCGTGTATAAAATTGCGGGTCCAACTGATATTTCTTTTTGTCTTCCGTCAGACTGTTAAGGAAATGTCATACTGTTCTCGCAGTTTGGCTGGAAAGAGAGGTTTCATCTTTCACGTGCAGAAAAACTGTAAGACCAATTTGAAAAATTATTTCGGTGCTTTAATTTGAAGAACGAAACGAAAAAAAAAATCTCGCTGTTTTTGATTTGCAAACAGCTTTTATTCTACTATAAATTTTTCAACAAGACTTACAAAATGTCACGTTTTTTCAGTCCACTATATGATTGCAAATTTTTAAGACTGCTTAGAATTTTTTTTGCCTGGCACCATATGTTTGCAACAGACCTTTGCGATAAGAAACGGCATGAGTTTTGTCTCTGTTCCGTTCTTTTCCTTACTTAAGACAGGTGAAAGAGTTAATCTATCCGAGTTTCGTTTGGACTGAAATTTAAGCTCTTGAAATTTAATAAAAAATAACAAAGGCTTTTGAAAATACAGTAGAAGCCGGATATAACGCATTCGGTTATGCCTGGAATCGAATATAACGCGGGTTCCGATCGTGTTTGTAAATCGTACTTGTGTATTTATCTAAATATTCTTACATACATTCATAATGAATAGATTTGTGTAATAATAAGTAAATACAATTTGTCAAAACCCATTTAAACAATATAGGCTCTGAATGTTTCAAAAACCTATACAGAGAGTTAGGAATCGTCTGTGGCTTAAGGCTCAAAGCATTCAGATTTGGATATACCGCGGATATCTCTATAGCGCGAACTTGTCCCCGTATACCTACGTTATAACAGGCTTCCACTGTAAAAACATATGTAATACTAAAGAATATGTTAGAAGTTGTGAACACATGTGGAAGCTTTGAGGTTAGAGGAAAGTCAGTCGAAACGTACAAACGGAATAGATGTGCTTATTAGGTTGCTGCAGATGAAATGTCGGATTCTGCAGGCTCTTGCTCTTGGCAGGATATTTATGAATTAACGCATCGCGCGATGTGATTGGTGATATGTAAATTTAAAGCGTCAAAGCTTGCCTATGAAGCACCGTTCATTTCGCCTGTAACATCGGTTCCAAGGGGACTGTGCTACAGTGAAAAGGACGATGAACAAGAGACAATTTCGTGTCATTTTCTTATATTTAAACTTGGACACCGTACTTCGGAGGCAGCTCGCAACATCAATACCTCATTTGGGAAAAACACTGTTAATGGACGTGAGACACAACTTGGTTACCTAAATTCCTGTCCGTCAATTTGAGCTTCAAAAATGAACCACGCGGTAGACCAGAAGGAGTTATCGATTATGCTGAATTGGAGGCCTTGATTGAATCCGATCAGTGCACCAGAACTTGGCAGAAACTCGAAGTGCACGATGCTACCATTTACTGCAATTTTACGGCCACTGACAAAGTGAAGAAGATTGAGTAAATGGGTCCCACATGAGTTGTAACAGCACAAAATACAACGATTTGATGTCTGCTTTTCTCTCCTTATCCACAACCAAACGAATGACATTTTAAGGAACCTCGTCACGTAAGATGGGGAAGGATTGCTGTTTGACAATCGTAGACGTTCGGTGCAGAGTTGGAAACGGGTCAAAAATTTAGGACCGGGACCCAACCAGGACCCGGCCGCTCCATAACTGGACCTGATCCGGACAAATCTGTTTTGAACTATAAATTCGAAACTCAATTTATATATATATATACATATAAACGTAATATATATATTCATCCCAATAACTGCTTGATATTTAATAACTGAAATCCTTTTTTAATAATAACATTTGGTTACTTGCTAAATTTCAGTGTCATTTTTAGTGCTACTGTTTTTCGTAATCCAGAAGTAATGGCTACTTCATGAAGTATATTACAAATGGGAATCATTATTTACGATTACAAAAATGTATTTTTTAAATGTGTTCACCCATTCCAAGTTTTGATGGAGGTGCGCATACTTTCATGTGGCCCGTTAGATTATTGGTTCCATAATCTTTTATTACACAGTCGACATCTTTCTTTGTAATTATACACTTTCGACATTTTGAACAACAAGCAAGACCAAACAACACAGAATTATTCACCGGTTCCTTAATGAGGCGAAAGAATTTCCAGCGTTCACTCTTCCTCTTGTGGTTTTCAACAAGCACGTATATGTTGGCCTCGACGCCTTTCTGAACCTCCTTAATATTAAACCCATCCATATTAACAAATAAGGAGTTCATTTCGACATGACATGTCATGGGAACGGGATGTTAGCACATCAATCTAAAACCTCTGGTCCGAAAGGGGTCCCGGTTCGAATCCCGGTGAGGCATGGATGTTGTGTTTGTCTTACGGCACTGGCTCTCTCCCTTCCCTGGAACCAGTGACCCTAAATTAGGGAAGGGCGACTGCTTATAGCCCATTGAGTTGCTCATGGTGGTCGTTAAACCTCCAATAAAAAACAACAAAAACAAACCTCTGAATACTCAATGTAAAAGATGTGTTGTGAAAAGTAACTCTTAGTCATACAGTGAACTTTGCACGGAGAGAGTGAATCAGCTGAGAAGCAGGCAAATAGCGTTTGCCTGTACCCTGCCCTGGACAATCGCACTGTAAAAGAATGCAAAGGTAGTATCTTTTTACGATATGGTGTCGATGTGTCTGACGTCGGTCGGCGGAAATCTTCGTTGTTTTAAAACAGAGACGACAATATTTTTACATAGCAAATCATTATTCACTCCGTGGGCACCAGTATCGACTTCAGAATTTTACAACGCGCAATTTTTCTTTGGAACATATTTTTCTCTTTTCAAAAATAAAACGGGTTTAAATCCGGGTCAAAATCGGGTCAGGAACACCTTGACCCAACCCGCTGGACCCGCAAGAAATTGTCGACCCGTTGACTTGTGACCCGTTTCCATCTCTCGTTCGGGGGGATGTCTTGACCACGGTGAAGCCCCAAACGCACCCCGAAGCTAGTAATTCATCCCAGAAAGACGATGGGCAGTAATTGGTGGTCAGCAGATCATGGGATCTTCTTACAATCTTGTCCTCTTCTTACAATCTGGTCAAATCATCACGGTGGACAGGTATTGCTATGAATTTGATACTATGCATGAAAAACTGTCTACTAAACAACCGGCATTAGTCAACCGCCAGCATGGGCTCACATTTCTCCGGGATAACGCGAGACCCGACGTTGCACGGCAGCCAATCCGGAAGCTGCACCATTTTCTACATGAAACCTTACGTTATCCCTCATATTCACCAGATCTGTTCCCCACAGACTACCACTTCTTCAATCACTTGGACACCTCTCTACAGGGAAAATCGTGTCCCAGTCAAACAGCGGTTGAAACCGCATTCCATGAGTTTGTCGCGTTCCGGAGCTTGTATCTCGCTGGCAAAAGTGTATTTCTGCTGGCGGTGAATAGTTTGATAAATAAAGTTTATTCTGCACCGTATTTTGGGAGTTCGAAGTATCCATCAATATTCTAACATTTCGTCTGCAACAGTCTAATATTTTTCCATCTGTGCTCGTCAAGATACGTAGCTTGACTAATATAGTACATCCAACAAAAAATTGAAGAAGTGTATTAAAGTGTAGAAAATGCATGGAAAATCATTTATAAAGTCCCCCTTAATTTTTAAAGTTCATCAAAGTGTGTACTATGTAAACATATATATTTTTAATTATCTTAGTAATATAGCATAACACTTTTAGCAAAACTTCTCAATTATTATACACTTCTTTAATTTTTTTTAAATATTAATAAAAGTTTAATGTGGTGCACTATACACATAAACCGACGCGTCTCGTTGGGTAGTCCGTACGTGCACCGAATGCTCAAATATTGGTCCATAACTAAGAATTTGATAAACACTGGGTTTGATGAAGTAAAGGAACAACAATGAATGAAATACGGGATTACACCATTATACAATACAAATTTAGAAGATGCTAATCTGTTTATTGGTGTAAATATGACATGGATGTTAAGTCAGATAATATACGAAAACTTTGAAAATTTCGTCGTCCTGTAGCGGGAATCATACCCGCGTGTCCCGGATAGCGTTCGATTATGCTAACCACTATAGCGCTCTGAGTATGACACCCACCCAGAAACGAAGGTCGCTATTCGTGAGACGCGGATTCGATAACACCCAAAACGAAGTAGTTTCAAATTTCCGATTAATTTGAATATAGCCATCACAGGATTGGTAGTCAAAGCAACCGGCATTCATATGTAGCTAATGTTACAGTGGACACCCCCCCCCCTTCCAACCTAAAACCAGAAGAAAACTTTAAAATTTGTCCGCCATGTTGCGTATGGTATGAGGCAGCTAGGAATCACAGTTCGGCAGGCTCACATGTTCTTTTACAGTTCAGGTTTTTTATTTATTTCTCATTTACGTTGTTTTTTCTTTCGGCTGTTCTCTAAATTAATTAACAAAATTGCGGGATAATTAGGAAGTCGCTCCAATGCTCTTGAAGGCAAGAAACGCAATATTTTTGCCATTTTGAATTGTTTCTACCTGTGGGAAAAGGTAGCACTCAATAGTTGCTCTGGAAATTGATAAGAGCAAAGCGATAGGCCCAGAAGAGGACTTCTGGATTTCTTGAGGAGGGGCCGATGTTACGACCCACCCCCGCCATTAATTTTGTAATTAATGGGCGTGATGGATATGTGAAATTAATTAAATATTAATTATGTTCGAGGCTTGATTGGAGTTTAAAAGTGTAAACAGCAGATAAAGTTTTATCTGGGGGTTTGGAAAGAAAAGAGGCGAAGAATTCTCTCTCTGGCTGGGTGGTCTCAGAATAGCTCTGTTAGGTCATAAATATCAGGGTGCAGCTGACGGGCAGCCTATGCAACACGGAAAGGGAAAGAGGAATACGTATCGAATGAGCCACTTGTGTAAAGAATGAAGATGGGGACAAAAGGTTTAGCGAATAATCGTAAATTCGTCGATTGTTTGGGGCATTTTCGAGAACAATTGCTCTCTGTGTGGTCCGTGCAGAAAAATAAGATTTCGCACTTAGCGTGAAAATAAGGAAGAAAGTTCAGTTGTCTGTACGCTCTCCGATGTGAAAGGCTGGATGCCTTGGATCTGAAAAATGAATTGGAAAAAATGAAGCAGCGAACCTCCCCGCATTTTGGTAAGAAATGGAGACAACTCGAGGCGGCTGATGGAGATGCCAGTTTGCCATAAAGACAGCAGAATGCCCGAATCCGCGGGATAAAGCAGAAATTTCTAGGCTGGAGCGTAATGGAAATCAGCGACTGTTTGGCCTAATGAAAGCCAAGTTACAGGGGAATTAAGAAGTCTGCGAGTGGACAGTGGTCATTCCAATGAGAAGCGAAGCCAAGCAAAGTCGGGTTCGGATGCCAACCACTGCAGTGTGGAATCGTCACCCCCATTCATCCCCTACTGTGGAGGAAGTGAAGAGACGCGCTTGTCTTACGGGGCGAAGCGAGGCCCCATGTGTGCGTGTGTGTGGTCACGTAAGCAGCGAAGCCACTACGTGTAAGTGCGACGGGATAAAAACATGGCGAAAGAAAAATATGAGCGTAAGAGCGGTGGCTTCGATACCTAACAAATATACAGGTGAAATGTTGAGTTGCCGATATACGCTTAAGGTAAAAGCACGTCTGATTTCGCTCGGCCGAGAAAATTAATCTCAGGGCTGGCGGTCGCAACTCGATAAAAAAAATGGAAACAAACCTGCGAGGGGCATGTTTGAACTGCGTACTCAGGCAGGGTAGATGTTATGCTAACGGAAAGGAACTGACTGAATTGGGAATGAACGGTCAAAAAGGACGGAAGGTAGCGACGGACGGAATCTACTGTAGCCGCAGCGGAAGTGAGGGGGTTCCACTCTCCAAGCAGTGATGGTCAGAATTATTTCTTCACGACAACAAAAAAATCATTTCCCAGGAACACCGAAAATCAGTCTAGGAAACTGCAACAGCAGATGTGAGAGAGGCTATTTTGTTTAACGGCCACCTTTAAATCTTCACAAGAGTGGATCCGTGTATACTCGCATCAGCGCAACAAAGTGCGGCGTGATATCACCATTTTAATTGTGTGCTTCATTTACATCAAGCGTCAAAGTGAAGTGTTGAATCATCGGTGCTGCCACATGGTGCAAGTGTCTGTGTGTGTGTGCGTGTTTTTTTTTTTTTTTTTTTGTCGTGTGATATTATGTGATGCACAACGGATCTGCACAGCAAAGTCACGAAACTGTAAGTAGATGAATATTTCCTTTTTTTCTTTCTTCGCACATCTGCGAACTTGTGCCATCCCGACACCCAAAGCTACATGGACATAGATGCAGTAATGCTGAGTGACTGAACCTCAGAGGAAATACCTGCACATACAGATTTCAATTTCTTACAGGGCCCATTTCCTGATTATTTTTTTTTACATGAATAAGGGAGAAGGTGTGGCCACAAATTCCGCTGAACGGGACAGTTTCTTTTAACTTTGATTCAGGGCCAAAGCGAGCGGGGAAGGGATCTGCATGTGCATGCTTATTAGATTTAGTTAATTAACTTTGGCAGTATTTCGCACCTATAATCTTATACCGCAAATTAACGTGCTTGTGTATTTTGTGTCGCGAGTATTTTTAATGTGATCGTTTGCATATAATTTTTTTTTTCATTCTCTAAGCAATTGTATATGAATATCACCTGCAGCTCTATTTAGTGTGTAAACGAGTAGTATCTCTTGTTCAGATAGTCCGGTGGAGACTCAGTCGGCTTGTGTCTTCCGACAGTAATGTGTGACACCGTATGCTGCCCACATAAGAGGGGCAATTGTCTATTACGCCCAGAGAGCGCCGTATCTGTTTAAATCTCGCAGAACGTTATTAAATGTTGTGTTGTGTATTTGAGAATCATGTGTTATTTGCGAAAGTGAGTGTTGTACTGGCTGGTTGGGGATTGAATGTACCGGAGTAAGATCCGGACCACTACACTCAGTCACGAATTGGTGATTGCGGGTGAACCTCATCACAACTCTGATCCCAAAGTATCGTTTTTTTAGTTTATTTTATTTTTTATTTGTTGTTGTTATTTTGTTCACACGGTGGATTCACACAAGTGTTACACGGCACTAGCAGTGTTCCTGCCGAGTCTGCCGGTAACGGTGCTTGAGACCTGAAGTACAATTTAGTTGGCCGCGGCACCAGGTGAGAATCTCAGGTGCACTGCTGCACTCAAAGATTCACACCAGAACATAAAAAATGAAAAGTTGAAGAATGACCCGAAGCATAACAGGCTTGGGTGAATCCACCTTGTGAACAAAATAACAACAACAAATAAAAAATAAAATAATCTAAAAAAAATGATACTTTGGGATCAGAGTTGTGATGAGGTTCACCCGCAATCACCAATTCGTGACTGAGTGTAGTGGTCCGGATCTTACTCCGGTACATTCAATCCCCAACCAGCCAGTACAACACTCACTTTCGCAAATAACACATGATTCTCAAATACACAACACAACATTTAATAACGTTCTGCGAGATTTAAACAGATCCGGCGCTCTCTAGGCGCATAGACAATTGCCCCTCTTATGAGGGCAGCATACGGTGTCACACTTTACTGTCGGATAACGCAGCCGACTGAGTCTCCACCGGACTATCTGAACAAGAGATACTACTCGTTTACACACTAAATAGAGCTGCAGGTGATATTCATATACAATTGCTTAGAGAATAAAAAAAAAATTATATGCAAACGATCACATTAAAAATACTCGCGACACAAAATACACAAGCACGTTAATTTGCGGTATAAGATTATAGGTGCGAAATACTGCCAAAGTTAATTAACTAAATCTAATAAGCATGCACATGCAGAACCCTGCCCCGCTGACGTTGGTCCTGAACCAAAGTTAAAAGAAACTGTCCCTTGGCCCAGCGGAATTTGTGGCCACACCTTCTCCCTTATTCATGTAAAAAAAGTAATCAGGAAATGGGCCCTGTAAGAAATTGAAATCTGTATGTGCAGGTATTTCCTCTGAGGTTCAGTCACTCAGCATTACTGCATCTATGTCCATGCAGCTTTGGGTGTCGGGATGGCACAAGTTCGCAGATGTGCGAAGAAAGAAAAAGGAAATATTCATCTACTTACAGTTACGTGACTTTGCTGTGCAAATCCGTTGTGCATCACATAATATCACACGACAAAAAAACACACACACACAGACACTTGCACCATGTGGCAGCACCGATGATTCAACACTTCACTTTGACGCTTGATGTAAATGAAGCACACAATTAAAAATGGTAATATCACGCCGCACTTTGTTGCAATGATTAGAGTGCACACTGATCTATTCTCGTGACAATTTGAAAGTGGCCGTTAAGCAAAATAGGCCCTCTCACATCTGATGTTGCGGTTTCCAAGATTAATTTTCTCGGCCGAGCGAAATCAGACGTGCTTTTACCTTAAGCGTATATCGGCAACTCAACATTTCACCTGTATATTTGTTAGGTATCGAAGCCACCGCTCTTACGCTCATATTTTTCTTTCGACATGTTTTTATCCCGTCGCACTTACACGTAGTGGCTTCGCTGCTTACGCGACCACACACACGCACACATGGGGCCTCGCTTCGCCCCGTAAGACAAGCGCATCTCTTCACTTCCTCCACAGTAGGGGATGAATGGGGGTGACGATTCCACACTGCAGTGGTTGGCATCCGAACCCGACTTTTTGCTTGGCTTCGCTTCTCATTGGAATGACCACTGTCCACTCGCAGACTTCTTAATTCCCCTGTAACTTGGCTTTCATTAGGCCAAACAGTCGCTGAGTTCCATTACGCTCCAGCCTAGAAATTTCTGCTTTATCCTGCGGATTTAGGCATTCTGCTGTCTTTATGGCAAACTGGCATCTCCAGCTGCCTCGAGTTGTCTCCATTTCTTACCAAATGCGGGGAGGTTTGCTGCTTCATTTTTCCCAATTCATTTTTTGCAGATCCAAGGCATCCAGCCTTTCACATCGGAGAGCGCACAGACAACTAAACTTTCTTCCTTATTTTCATGCCAAGTGCGAACTCTTATTTTTCTGCACGGACCCCACAGAGAGCAATTGTTCTCGAAAATGCCCCAAACAATCGACGAATTTACGATTATTCGCTAAACCTTTCGTCCCCTATCTTCATTCATTCCTACTCAAGTGGCTCATTCGATACGTATTCCTCTTTCCCTTTCCGTGTTGCATAGGCTGCCCGTCAGCTGCGCCCTGATATTTATGACCTAACAGAGCTATTCTGAGACCACCCAGCCAGAGAGAGAATTCTTCGCCTCTTTTCTTTCCAAACCCCCAGATAAAACTTTATCTGCTGTTTACACTTTAAACTCCAATCAAGCCTCGAACATAATTAATACTTAATTAATTTCACACATCAACCACGCCCATTAATTACTAAATTAATGGCGGGGGTGGGTCGTAACATCGGCCCCTCCTCAAGAAATCTAGAAGTCCTCTTCTGGGCCTATCGCTTTGCTCTTATCAATTTCCAGAGCAACCATTGAGTGCTAACTTTTCCCACAGGTAGAAACAATTCAAAATGGCAAAAATATTGCGTTTCTTGCCTTCAAAAGCATTGGAGCGACTTCCCAATTATCCCGCAATTTTGTTAATTAATTTAGAGAACATCCGAAAGAAAAAACAACGTAAATGAGAAATAAATAAAAAAAAAAACTGAACTGTAAAAGAACATGTGAGCCTGCCGAACTGTGATTCCTAGCTACCTCATACCATACGCGACATGGCGGACAAATTTTAGAGTTTTCTTCAGGTTTTAGGATGGGGGGGGGGGGGTGTCCACTGTAACACAAGCCTTGTGCTTCGGGTCATTCTTCAACTTTTCATTTTTTATGTTCTGGTGTGAATCTTTGAGTGCAGCAGTGCACCTGAGATTCTCACCTGGTGCCGCGGCCAACTAAATTGTACTTCAGGTCTCAAGCACCGTTACCGGCCGACTCGGCAGGAACACTGCTAGTGCTGTGTAACATTAATGGTGCCGTTGTCCCAGGATCGATACCTATATTTTGCAGCTAGCGGAACAACACTCATGTTCGTAAAATAAGTGCGAATTGACTGCCATTACTATTTTTATTTAGTTTTGTTCGGTGCGAATTTTGTATAATTTAGCATTAAGTAAGCCTTAAGCTGTTTTCTAAGAACTGCCATAATTTTAGTGGGTAAGAAAATCGAAATGGCTAACACGAAGAAATCGTCATCTGCGAGTCACGTGGATTCAGATGATTCTGATGGTCACTCTGACGGAGAACATGTGAGCACTGGGGCTGCAATTGTTCCGGAAGAGAATACACCTGTTACAAGTACAGCGGGTACATCACAGCTGAGACAAACAGCTTTAGTCGCACCTATGGTTTACGGGGAGCAGTCGAGATTATAGTGGATCCCCAGGAAGACTGTGACACCACGATTATCTACGATGTTGAGAAGGAACTCGAAGACAGTGGAACGCAAGAATTTGGCATCGAGCGCAGATAAAAGCGGGTGTAGGAGCATCGAACGTGAGAGATCTGTGGAACTCGTGGATTCTCGAAGCTATGCCTCATATTTAAATTTTCTTTCCACCTATCTCGACGGGCAGCAATGAACGTGCGATGAAATCCTTAAACTTTCCTTCCGCTCTCAGGGCACTTAAGTCCGGAACTAGGTGCCTTGCGACGGTGGGAAAGGGTTGAGTGTTTATAGTTAAAAAAATAGAATGATTGGATGAATAAACTTCATCCAGTCATCCCTTTTTTTTCTTTCATGGGGGGATGGAATGTTACAGAGGACACCCCCCATTCCAACCTAAAACCAGAAGAAAACTTTAAAATTTGTCCGCCATGTTGCGTATGGTATGAGGCAGCTAGGAATCACAGTTCGGCAGGCTCACATGTTCTTTTACAGTTCAGGTTTTTTATTTATTTCTCATTTACGTTGTTTTTTCTTTCGGCTGTTCTCTAAATTAATTAACAAAATTGCGGGATAATTAGGAAGTCGCTCCAATGCTCTTGAAGGCAAGAAACGCAATATTTTTGCCATTTTGAATTGTTTCTACCTGTGGGAAAAGGTAGCACTCAATAGTTGCTCTGGAAATTGATAAGAGCAAAGCGATAGGCCCAGAAGAGGACTTCTGGATTTCTTGAGGAGGGGCCGATGTTACGACCCACCCCCGCCATTAATTTTGTAATTAATGGGCGTGATGGATATGTGATATTAATTAAATATTAATTATGTTCGAGGCTTGATTGGAGTTTAAAAGTGTAAACAGCAGATAAAGTTTTATCTGGGGGTTTGGAAAGAAAAGAGGCGAAGAATTCTCTCTCTAGCTGGGTGGTCTCAGAATAGCTCTGTTAGGTCATAAATATCAGGGTGCAGCTGACGGGCAGCCTATGCAACACGGAAAGGGAAAGAGGAATACGTATCGAATGAGCCACTTGTGTAAATGAATGAAGATGGGGACAAAAGGTTTAGCGAATAATCGTAAATTCGTCGATTGTTTGGGGCATTTTCGAGAACAATTGCTCTCTGTGTGGTCCGTGCAGAAAAATAAGATTTCGCACTTAGCGTGAAAATAAGGAAGAAAGTTCAGTTGTCTGTACGCTCTCCGATGTGAAAGGCTGGATGCCTTGGATCTGAAAAATGAATTGGAAAAAATGAAGCAGCGAACCTCCCCGCATTTTGGTAAGAAATGGAGACAACTCGAGGCGGCTGATGGAGATGCCAGTTTGCCATAAAGACAGCAGAATGCCCGAATCCGCGGGATAAAGCAGAAATTTCTAGGCTGGAGCGTAATGGAAATCAGCGACTGTTTGGCCTAATGAAAGCCAAGTTACAGGGGAATTAAGAAGTCTGCGAGTGGACAGTGGTCATTCCAATGAGAAGCGAAGCCAAGCAAAGTCGGGTTCGGATGCCAACCACTGCAGTGTGGAATCGTCACCCCCATTCACCCCCTACTGTGGAGGAAGTGAAGAGACGCGCTTGTCTTACGGGGCGAAGCGAGGCCCCATGTGTGCGTGTGTGTGGTCACGTAAGCAGCGAAGCCACTACGTGTAAGTGCGACGGGATAAAAACATGGCGAAAGAAAAATATGAGCGTAAGAGCTGTGGCTTCGATACCTAACAAATATACAGGTGAAATGTTGAGTTGCCGATATACGCTTAAGGTAAAAGCACGTCTGATTTCGCTCGGCCGAGAAAATTAATCTCAGGGCTGGCGGTCGCAACTCGATAAAAAATGGAAACAAACCTGCGAGGGGCATATTTGAACTGCGTGCTCAGGCAGGGTAGATGTTATGCTAACGGAAAGGAACTGACTGAATTGGGAATGAACGGTCAAAAAGGACGGAAGGTAGCGACGGACGGAATCTACTGTAGCCGCAGCGGAAGTGAGGGGGTTCCACTCTCCAAGCAGTGATGGTCAGAA
Organism: Macrothele yani; assembly: GCA_039090855.1. Lineage (NCBI taxonomy): Eukaryota > Metazoa > Arthropoda > Arachnida > Araneae > Macrothelidae > Macrothele > Macrothele yani. Next base: position 74,071,956 of record CM077027.1, read on the forward strand.
TTATTTCTTCACGACAACAAAAAAATCATTTCCCAGGAACACCGAAAATCAGTCTGCGTTAAGTTTTCTTTACGAGAAAGGGATTCCCAATAAGCTTACGAAAAACTCGAGAACCATGTTCTCTGTAGTGAGTCGGCTTGTAGAAAATAGCACTAAACAGATATTCTGAGAGAGACAGTCAAAACGGTGCTCGACGGACACCCTTCACAGCTTCGCATGGGAGAACACTGCGTTTTACCATGCGATAAAACTTTACTGGTCATAGCCGCGCTTTTGAAATATCGATTACAAGAATTTCGTCTGCATGGGATACCAGTCACTATGACAAAGATTCGCACTGCTTCAAATGGAGCACAGTTTCTTTACTAAGGGTGCAGGTGCTTATTTCTGTTTGCAACAGCACTTCTCATTCTCAAAGTCCTACCAGATATACGTTCCTTTGTGAATAAATCTTTGTGCAGATTTTGCAAATAGTCTGTGTTATAATAAACAAGTTAGTAAAATCATGCAATGCATTGATTATGATACGCTTTTCAACATACCAGAAAACATTATTCAAGCTATTACTCCAGTTATGAGGATAATGGCTATGAAATAAATCTCGCTCCTGTGCCCTGACCTTTGACCCCATTTTGATGATATTCGATAAAATTTATTCAGTATACCTCCGAAATAACATATAAAAGTTTTGTTGCAATCGAAGTATGTTTACGTAAGTTATGACGCATAAGAGCAATGGAATGGATCCCGCTCCTATGTCCTGACCTTTGACCCCATTTAGCCCATTTTCAAAGGGGTTTGTACCCAGGTGGTCCCCTACCACATACTAGATTTTAATTGGAAATCGAATCATTTTTATGTGAGTTATCGTGCAGACGGACGGACAGACAGACAGACAGACAAAGCTTTGTGAATAAATTTTTGCGCGGATACGCTTCTTCAACCTACGGTTGGAAAGCGTAAAAAGAACAGATTTCAAACATCAGTAAATGTTCAGTAATTATTATCTTTTGCAATTCAAAAAGTAGGAACTGTACACCAAATTAAACTCAAAATAGTATAACTATACACTAAAAATCCGAAAAGTTCTTGGCGTAGAATAAATAATAAAAATTTCCAAGCTTTCGCACATCAACCAGATGGCTTTCTCAAGGAAGGTAGACAGGTAGACAGCTGTGTACCTTCCTTGAGAAAGCCATCTGGTTGATGTGCGAAAGCTTGGAAATTTTTATTATTTATTCTACGCCAAGAAATTTTCGGATTTTAGTATATCATCATCATCATCATTGTCAACCATTATCAATCCACTGCTGGACGAAGGTCTCCCCAAGTTTCCTCCACAACGGTCTGTCTTGTGCCAGTCTCCTCCATGTCACTCCCGCATATTTACGAATTTCATCCACCCATCTCCCATGTGGTCTTTTTCTGGGTCTTTTCCTGTCCCTTGGAATCCAATCTAAAATTTCGGCTGTCCATCTGTGGTCTGTCCTTCTGGCAGTATGTCCAGCCCATTGCCATTTCAGGGATTTAACTCTGATCATGATGTCTTCCACTCTCGTCATTTTTCGGATCCACGAGTTCCTCTTCTTATCTCTCCTGGTTATACCAAGCATGCACCTCTCCATGCCCCTTTGAGTTGTCTGCAGCCTTTGTATGTCTCTTTTAGTTAAGGTCCACGTCTCTGCACCATACGTAAGCACTGGAAGGATGCATTGATCAAACACTTTTCTTTTAAGACATAATGGCATATTGCTCTTGAAAATTATGCTGTTTCTTCCAAAAGCTCTCCAGGCAAGTTTTGTACGCCGATTAATTTCTTCATCAATGTGACCCTCACTTGATATCTGCTGTCCAAGATAAACATACGTATCTGTTATCTCCAGTTTTTCTCAATCAATCGATAAATCTTCATTTCTTGTAAAAGCATTGAACATCACTTTTGCCTTCTGAAAGTTCATTTTTAATCCCACTTCTTTACTCTTGTCAGCAAGTTCCTGGATCATACTCTGCCGCTCTGATGGGGTAGTTGCAAAAATGACTACGTCATCAGCAAAACGAAGGTGGGTTAGATAATCTCCATTAATCTTTATCCCTTTGTTTTCCCAGTTCAGTGATTGAAAGACATTTTCCAATGTGGCATTAAAGAGCTTTGGAGATATGGTGTCACCTTGTCTCACTCCCTTTCCAATTTTTATGTGTGTTGTATTTTCAAACAGCCGAATCTTTGCACTTGCATTTTCATAGATGTTATTAATAATATTAGTGTATGCATCTTCAATACCGCAGGATTTCAGAGCCATTGCAACTGCTGATGGTTTCACCGAATCAAAGGCTTTTTCATAATCGATAAAAGACATGCACAATGGAAGTTCATATTCCCTCGCTCTTTCAATTAGTTCTCTCAGTACGTGGATATGATCTATTGTGCTGTAGCCACTCCTGAATCCAGCTTGTTCTCTCGGTTGAGCCATGTCCAGTGTTACCTTCAAGCGGTGTGAAAGAACTTTAGTGAAGATTTTATAAACCAGTGATAGGAGGCTGATAGGTCTGTAGTTCCTGAGATCCTCAATGTCACCTTTTTTATGTAGCAGGATCATTGTAGCATTGTTCCAATCCTCAGGAATCTTCCCTTCATTAAGGCATCGAGTGAAAATTTGGGCGAGTACTGTTTCAATTTCTCCACTTGCTTCTTGTATGATGTCTATAGTAATTCCATCTTCTCCTGGAGCTTTCCCCCGCTTCATGTTCTTGATTGCATGAGCAACTTCTGCTGGGAGGACTGGAAGAACTCTGGTACCTTTCATGATGTCTGGAGTACATGTATCATTCCTTTCATATAATTTGGAGTAGAAATCTTTCACTCTTGTCAAAATTTCGCCTCTATTTCTTGTTATAGAACCATCTTCTTTTCTCAGAGCCATAATCTGTTTTCTTCCCTTACTGAGATGTCCCTTTGCTATCTTAAGGCTTTGGTTGTTTTCAATTGCTTTCCTCACTAGCTCACAGTTGAATTTCCTTACGTCTTCAGTGATACTTTTTCGTGTTGTCTTGCATAGCTCTATATATTCCACTTTGGAAGTCACATCTTCTTTAGTTGTCCTCATCTCTCTTCTTTTTGCATCAACATTTTGGTTTTTCCTGATAATTTGTTCACATGCAACTTGTTCTTAGACCCAGCTAATTTTGTTGCTGTTTCCATTAGAGCTTTGGTTACTTTTCTGTTAACTTCCGAAATATCCACTTCTTCCGATGTTAGGCCTTCTAAAGCAGAGAATCTGTTCTTCAGTTCCAACTTGAAAGTATTATGATGTTTTTTAAGGTTGGTTATGTCAATACATTTTGTTTGTCTTATGAGCTTGCCACGTTCAAGTTTAGTGTTGAGGTGCATCTTACATCTCACCAATCTATGGTCACTACCTGTGTTGAACTTGTTCAGCACACTGCAGTCTTCGATGACGAATTTTTTGTTACACATAATAAAATCAATTTCACTTGTCATCCCAATTGGATGTCTCCATGTCCATTTCCTGTGTGGCTTTTTCTTGAAAAAGGAGTTCAAGATGAAAAATCCTTCTGCCTCTGCAAACTCAACGAGAGTATTTCCACGCTGGTTTCTGTTGCCATGACCGAATTTACCTACTGAAGTTTCATTCTGTTGCCGTTGCCCTATTTTTGCATTGAAATCTCCCATAATTATCTTCAAGTGCTGCTTACCTTTATTATTTAGATGACGAATTTCCTCATAAAATTCTTCAATTTCTTCTTCAGGATGACTTGTGGTGGGTGCATAAGTTTGAATAATTTGAGCCTGGTATCTTCTCGATAGTTGGATAACGAGTCGTGCAGCTCTGTCCGAGGAACTTTCAACTTCTACCACTTTATCCTTCAGTTTCTTGTTTATTATAAATCCAACACCACTAGTTCTGCCAGTATCTGTCCCACGATAATAGAAGAGATGTCCACTTTTCAGTTCAATGAGATCTTCTCCTTTTCTCCTTACCTCACTTAGCCCGACGATGTCCCACTTGATCCTTTGTAGTTCCTCTTCCAATTCAAGAAGCCTTGAATCAGAAGATAGGGAGCGTCCGTTATAGGTAGCCAAGGTCAGCATCAAATGGCAGCCTAGTCCGGTCCTCCGGGGATTCTTAGCACCCTCTGCCTTCATGTCGCACTGGCCGCTGCCTTGGCCAGGTACATTCCAGCTGCCGGAGACTGAGGGCCAAGATTTAAGTTGTAGAGTCATTTTGGAGGTGTTTGGCCATAACTCACCACGCTGGCCAAGCGGGTTGGTGAGTGTGGGATAGCATTTCCTCTGATCCCGATGGTATAGTTATACCGCTATTGGCGGTCGTCAGAGCCCCTTTAGTGGGAACAGGATGCACCACGAGAAGGCGGGGTTGACATTTGTCAAGGAGAGGCTGTGATGTTACGCATCACCTGACCTTACATCCCTTTAGTATATAGTTATAGTTATACTATTTTGAATTATCTTTTGCATTACCACACGTAGTTTTGGTTCGAAAGACGTGCTCATTACGCTCCAGAATTCGTCGTCATCTTGTTTATTCGTTAAATAGTACTAATTTAAAATAGTCTCACTTATTTAACATGCTCGATTACAGCTGACTGTATTTAAATTTTCTTATAAACTCATGAAATCGGAAGGGCATTGGAAGTGAGTCTGAAAAGTAAAATAATATGCTTGAAAGACAATGACAAAGGAAATTAAAAAATGCACTCACATGGCTGCCGCGGATAAAAGAAATGAAAAAAAAAAAAAAAGAACAGGGGGCGGGATAAAAGAATAAGAAAAATATCTTCCTCCCCTTGTTGAAGCGAAGAGGAACAACATCTCAGGGATGTCATAACTCGGCGACAATGGAAATAACCTTTCGGCGCCAGAGACGATCTCCATGGCATAGAGAGGAAAGGAGGAATGAGTGTAGAAAGACAAGGAGAAAGAGAAAGAGGGAAGATGGAGAGAATTCCAGCATGAGTAAACGGACTCAAAGGAGTACTTTATTAATGAGTCCTGTGACAGCTATTAATCACGGCTTTTATCTCGACCAAGCCCTTAATGACACAACGGGATGCCGAAAGGAGAGAATTTGTGGGAGGAGGTGGAGGAGGAAGCGAGATGTGGAGGAGAAAGGAAGCCGTTTTACGGCACCGTGCATTCGGTTCTTTCATCAGTATGATTGCATTACGGCTGGCCACTTATTGCTGATAAATTCAATCTTGTTAAACGGCAATTTGGTAATGAATAGATGGAGCGGACTTCGTTTAGTTCGGAATTATGTAAATCCCTAAGCTTTGTGGCAGTTCAGGGGAAATCCCACCGAACCTAATTGAATAGCATCCCACCCTCCCACCTCGACTAACTCTCCCTTCATCCAGAAATCCCAATGGATCGCATCCCCATTCCTATTCGACATACAGAAGACCTTGCTGCCCTAGCGGTAGTCCTATTGCTGCTCAGTCAGTCATCGTGTCTTTCCAGATACACTGATGCACGCCGGAGTGCCACTGAGCAGCGAGGGAAAATTTGTTCTATATTTAAACTTTAGGACGGAGAAATGATAACTTTTGCTAAAAGGATGTCTTGGTTCAGTTTTACTAAAGAACTTCAGGAGTAAACATTTCTAGTTTATGATAAACAAATTCAAATAAAATTTTCATATGAGAACAGAGTACTGAGTGCGTAACCCTTTTACCGGCTGGAACGAACTAACTCGAGGTTAGCAAAATGGGCTGAAGTTAGCTCGAACGTATATATTCGCTGTCTACAAAATGTGCGGAACTCGGCTGTAATGAGTGAACCTCTGAGCATCAGGAGGCGTTTACTTTCACCTTAGATTTCAAAGTGATCGTTTAAGGGAATGATTGACACTAAATGACCACTTTATTTGTCCAAGTGGTAATTTAGGATGATTATTGATACTAATGCTTCCTAACTGATTATCTGCTAAAAGAGCTACTCTATCTACTAACAAGTAATTGGACACCTGTGATAGCAAAGGAAAACGAAGTTTATTCACCTTCAATAGTGGGTGGAGCCTCCATGAGCGGCGATTACAGCTGCGACCCTCCGGGGCATTCTCTCAACCAGGCGTTGTACGACGGCTAGCGGTATTTTCTTCCACTCGGCTTGGAGATGACAGGTCGGTTCCTTCACCGGTTTGAGATGACAGGTCGGTTCCTTCACCGGTTTGAGATGACAGGTCGGTTCCTTCACCGGTTTGAGATGACAGGTCGGTTCCTTCAGGTCGGTTCCTTCACCCCTTAAGTCGACGCTCCAACTCGTCTCAGAAGTGCTCGATAGGGTTAAGGTCCGGGCTCTGCGCAGGCCAGTCCATTCGATTAACCCCATTGTCACCATACCAAGCCATGGTGGACCTCGCAACATGACAGGTGGCATTGTCATCCTGAAAGTAACATGGGTCCACCCCGTAAAACTGCCACAACGTACGAAGCGCATGGTCATCCAAAATGGTGCAGTAGGTCTCGGCGTTGGGTCTACTATTAATTGCGACCAAGGGTCCCGTGCCATACCAGGAGAAACACCCCCATAGCATAATTCCACCGCCGCCGAACTTCACAGTTGGCACAATACATTCCGGCAGGAGGCGTTCTCCAGGCAGACACCAAACCCAGACCCTGCCATCCGAACGGTAGAGGGTGAACCTTGATTCGTCGCTCCAGAGAATCTGTTTCCACTGTTCAACGGTCCACTGTCGACGTTCTTTGCACCACGTTAGCCGAGCAGCGCTATTGGACTTGGTTATCAAAGGCTTGTGGGCGGCAGCACGTCCATGCTAACCGAGGAGATGGGCTTTCTTACGGATGGTATTTATCGAAAGAACATTCCTGGATGCCTGTTGAAACTCCTCGCGGACGTAGCCCATCGATTTGGTGCGGTTCTTCCGAATTTCTCTGGCCAGCACCCGTCGGTCTCTAACTCCCAGTTTTGTGGGTCTGTCGGTCGGGGAATCACCTCTCACCTTCCCCTTGCCAATCACGTAGGCCACTGTCGATTTTGGGTACTTCAACTTGCTGGATATGTCACGTATGGATCGGCCATTTCTGTGATACCCGACGATTACACCTTTCTTGAAATCAGAGAGCTCCGAACTGCGTGGCATCTTGCATGCGACTGGTTACGTTGTTGTTTCCCACACGATATTTAACGGCGGCTGCCGTGACGTGTATCAGGACCGCAGATATCGTCGATTGCAGGGGTGTCCAATTACTTGTTGGTAGATAGTGAATAACGACGTCCATTAACTTAAGGAAAGATAGATGTTTGACGCACTTCTTTCTCTTCAGTGGCATGTTGTCGTTATTACGTTGTCCTTATTTTGTTGTTCTTATTAGCGGCAAGTTGACATGATGAGCCCTACTCCATCATGTCTGGGGTCGTGCAACAGGGGATAGAGGTCTATAGAAACGAGGTCTAATCATTTTCAACAGGTTTATAGTCTGTACCGCTGAGATGGGAGGAGTAAAGATTTTTTTTTCGTCGTAGCTGCCGTAGAACCCAGTCGGTATATGAACATTTCTGTTTAGGAGCTCAGAAGAGATTCTGCACCATTTGGTTCAGGTACATCGGCCTCTTAAAGGGTTAAATATTAGGTATATGTAGTTTACAGCTTTTTATAGTCATTTAAATGTACTTAAACAAGAAGATAGCGTTTAATAATTATTGAAGTGTGTCTGTGCGATGTATTTTCTTATGCACTCTGCACTGCAGAAGGAGATGCGAATTTTCCACTGCGTCTCCTTCCGTCGTCCGTTACGCTGCTTGTCCTCCACGCTCAAATCCCCACTTCTGAGGCTCACAAACCACCCATGACACACGTGCTTTCACCAGCAGACGTCTCGCCCCTTGCCAAATAAATCCACTCTCGTGCTTCTGCAGCGAGATTCTGGCGTTTAAACATGTAAAACACAATATGCACTATAACGAAGTAAATTTCTCCGTCAGTTTTGGTCCACGCCGGGAATCGAACCCTAGGCCACTTATTCAGGAACAAATCGCTCTACCAACTGAGCTACGCAGACGTTCGTTCTTGCTGCAATCTGCCTTTATGTCGGGTGCGTCCTGCGGGGCAGGCACGTCACAGCACTTTGTCGGTCGCCATGTCTTAGCTCATCTAACAACACGTGTAGGCTGTCCATCAACACGTGTAATTTGACGAAGCATTGCCACCTTAACCCCACAGCACGAAATTCTGACAAGAATACAACCATTTTGCTTTTACAACCCGTTACGTGAAGAGCCAGAAACCCATGCATAAACCTAAAAAAATTAACTCACAAACATGCGTCTTTTTTGGTATTATTCTATCATTTCTGTTTGATGTATTGTTTTCCATGTACCTACACATATTTTTTTCACCGTCTCAAAGTTTAGTATTGAAACTTTACGTCGTGCTCTAAAAACCACTCTTTATTTTTTCTATGACATGTTCCAAAGTTTCAGATACAAGCAACAGCTTTTGGATAGTACTAAACGCTTGTACATTTTCTCTATTGTTCCATCAATTATTCTATCGCTACTATTCCATCGAGTTTTCGCATATTTGTATACGTTTCCGTAGCAAATATAAATAATATTGTTGAACTCCGGTAAATACCATAATATCCTATTGACTTCCTTGTCTTTTCGTACTGACCAAAGGATGATGCAATAGTGATAAGCAATACATATGTTCTTTTTGGGAAGGGGACTTAACGACCCCTTGAAGCAACACCGTAAACCAGTGCCGTAAGACAAGCAAAACACCCATTCCTCATCCTAGACTCGAACTAAGGCCTATCTCGGACGAATGGTCAGAAACCAGCACCTCAGGTCGTTAGGCGACTGAGACGGAAAACTGATGATTAAAAACATATTAAATATTTTGGAGATGGTTCGGAAATCACGTCACTGTTACTTTGTCAACGTTACTGAAAAATCACTGTAACATTTAATGACCAGTGACAAAAAGTAACAATTCCAAATATTGGTGAAAATATCACCGTTAGCCATGTCTTAGCAATGCTTTGGCTCCATAGTCACTGTTACGTCATGGTTTCGGTTAATATGTCATCATATCTAAACAATTTGTCTCCTTTTCTCTTGAAACATCGCAAAATTCGCTAATAATGTGACCCTCCTCTCAGTCTCCATTTTTTTTCCACGCTCAAGAAAGATTTTGTTTTAACTTTCGCTGTGCGTTCGCACGTAGATAAAGGATTCAAAGTGACCGGATTGTAACCGTGATTTTGTACCGTCATTCTGTTACTGCTGCCGTCACGCACTGTGAAACGGTGACTCACAGTTCTGGCTTCTTACAGCTCCATCCCGTGTTGTAAAAAGGTGATTTTGTCACCCTTACAAGTCAGACTGTGACTCGTAGATCCGGCTTCTTTAAAGCTTCGTTACTGCTGTTGTAAAGTGATTTTGTTACTATTATAAATGAGATTGTGACTCGTAGTTCCAGCTTATTTACAGCTCCGTCACTGCTCTCATAAACAGAGATTTTGTTACTGTTACAAGTGAGACTTTGTCTCGTAGATTTGGCTTCTTTAGCGCTCCGTCACCACTGTCGTAAACGGTGACTTTGTTAATATTACAAGTCAGACCGTGACTCGTAGTTCCGGCTTCTTTACAGCTCCGTCACCGTCTATGGCAGCGTGAGACTGTGAGACTGTGACTCGTAGTTCCAGCTTCTTTACAGTTCCGTCATCGCTGCCATAGACCGTGATTTTGTCACGGCTACAAGTAAGACTCTGACTCGTAGTTCCAGCTTCTTTACAGCCCCGTCACCGCTGCCATAGACGGTGATTTTGTCACGGTTACAAGTGAGACTGTGACTCGTAGTTCCAGCTTCTTTACAGCCCCGTCACCGCTTCCATAGACGGTGATTTTGTCACGGTTACAAGTTAGACTGCGACTCGTAGTTCCGGCTTCTTTACAGCTCCGTCACCGCTGCCATAGACGGTGATTTTGTCACTGTTACAAGTGAGACTGTGACTCGTAGTTCCAGCTTCTTTACAGCCCCGTCACCGTTTCCATAGACGGTGATTTTGTCACGGTTACAAGTGAGACTGCGACTCGTAGTTCCGGCTTCTTTACAGCTTCGGCACTGCTGTTGTAAACGGTGATTTTGTTGCTGTTACAAGTATGACGGTAACTCACAGTTACGCCTCTTTTAATGCTTCGGCATTGCTGTCGTAAACGGTGATTTTGTTGCTGTTACAAGTATAACGGTAACTCACAGTTCCGTCTCCTTTAATGCTCCGTTACCGCTGTTGTAAAAAGTAATTTTGTCACCTTTTAAAGACGCTGTCCTTTCCGCAGAACTGCCACCGTTTAAATCCAAAGTTATTTTAGCTGTCACCGTTGTCACTGTGGCAGGAAAATCCCCGTGCAGTCCACCTTTGAAAGATTCGTCTTACATTTGTACGTCTTTGAATGTTCATAAAAATGTAATTTTTCACTCATAAACATTAGCAAGGGTTTTTTCTTATTTACCTTCGTATGTTACTTTTCATGCGGAGACCATTTGAAACGTCCTGGCATTACTCATCTAGTTAAGTGTTATGTACACTTGTGGCCAAAATTGTTGAAACCTCTTGGAAAATTTTCTCATAACATCAATCCTTTTTAGAATAATACCATAAAATTATATATCATTAGAAAGATGGTTTAATGCAACAAATTGTGTTGAATCATCTTTATTCAATCAAAAGTTATTGTCAAGTAACCAGAAAAAGAAAATACAACTGCCTTATATAAAAAGAAGTGGATTTCCTTAACTCAAAACTGCCCAACGAGTCTGGGCAGTTTTGTGAGAGCCGATCAGCTGATATTATGACACAACATGGGATTAATAAGGTGCTAATATGAGTTAGATCTCATTTCCAGGTATCAGATGTAATAATAGAACTCCTATCCAGTTGTATGAGAATCATCAAGTAGGCCACAAGTTTTTTCACGGATTTTTCTATTTCTTGATTACTTAGTAAGCTGTGTAACTTAGCAAGATGACAAACAGAGTGAAAAGTGTTGACTGGTCATTTAGAAAGCGATGTGAAATACACTCATGTTCCAAAATTAAGATGACAAAAGGATAAATTTCGGACTCGCAAGTCATTGGTTATCGGTAAAAACATCTGACCTTATCGAAACACGTAAAAGCAAGCTATGTGAGAGTGTTTGGACATATGCAAATTTTGAGGAATCACGTGACAGCTGCTTCCTGCCGATCGGCTTTAAAAGCTGAATCATGTGTGGGAAAAAATCATTTGTTTTGTAGGTGTTGAAGTGTGGATTTCCTTTTTCACGCTTTCCAACCGTAGGTTGAAGAAGCGTATATGCTTCAGCTTTGTCCGTCTGTCAGTCCCTCCGCACGATAACTCGCGTAAAAATGGTTCGATTTTTTACGAACAACATACTAAATCGAACATTGTAAAAAATGTTTGATTTAGTATGTGGTAGCGGACCACCTGGGGACGAACCCTATTAAAAATGGGCGAAATGGGGTCAAAGGTCAGGACATAGGAGCGGGATCCACTCCATTGCCCTTATGCGTCATAATTTGCGTAAAAATAATTCGATTTCGATGAAATTTTAGTATGTACTAGGAGACCACCTTGAGACGAACTCTATTGAAAATGGGCGAAATGGGGTCAAAGGTCAGGACATAGGAGAGGGATCCATTCCATTGCTATTATGCGTCATAATTTACGTAAATATGTTTCGATTGCGACAACACTTTAGTATGTTGTTCCGGAGGTATACCGAACCCAAGGTACTTAGAAGAGATAGGTAGGTCAAAGATTTTATGTTATCTTCCCCCTCGACGCTTCTAGGAATCGTGGCGTCAGCTGGTTCTGAGCCCTCGTTTGAGGAGGGACGCTATAATACAAGGTCAACTCCTCCGCCTACTATAAAACTTAAGAGATCTACTTTTAGTGTTTTCTTTGCATTGTAACCTTATCTGTTTGTTGACTGATCAAGTTTACCGAATTGTCTGATTTGTTTTCACATATGCATATGGGATTTCTATCTATATTTTAATCCGTATTGTGCAAATATGATTCGTTGTGTGGTCGCAACTTGTAATAGCAGTGAAACAAGCAATGATATTATGCTTCATAGGTTTCTTAAAGACAGAGAGCTTCGTAAACAGTGGATTTCAATATGTCGTAGGAAGGACAGATGGTCTGCTGAAAATGCACGAATTTGTTCCGTGCATTTTAAAAAAAAATCATATTGTTACAAATTCGGGCACAATCGGGTCCGGGTAATAAGGATGCCAAGGACTACGATCCGATCGCTGGATCCGCAAATATACGTCGTTAGCCAATTAGCCTACACAGTATACCAATAAACCAATAGAGCCACAGTATAACAATTAAAACAGGGATTTAATGGATACAGGCATAATTTACACTGGATACTTCATGTAATAGCAAAAGATATAATTTCCGGCCAGCTTCGTGCCCACTTCGGTGTTTCAGAAATTATGTCTTAACGAAAAGTCTGTTCGTTCACAATGGGCCGCAAAGAAAATACTGATAAAGTACTTACGTATAATTTCGAGTATCCAAAGTACGGATGACACTTTTGAACACAAACACACTCACACACAGGCTGATATGTTGATCTTAACTTCCATCACTTCTCTTACCATGCTTTGGGCCAAAGCGGCGTGGTTCCACGGCTGCTAGAGGTGCGCACTCAAACTCACACAAGATTTCACCCCTACGCGAGCACGAAGAGGCGTCTGTTAACTTCAGATTCTCTCTCTCTCTCTCTCTGCAAGGGGGGCTCCTCAGTTCTTGAAACCAGGCGTTCCTCTCTCTCTCTCTCTCTCTCTCTCTCTCTCTCTCTCTCTGGATTTTGAGCAAGGCGATTACGTGTTTCTTTTCTCTCTCTGCAGGTCACCTGAAATGGCTCCTTTACGGCAGGTATCGGTGGTCCGGGAGGTGTGGATGAAAGTTCCAAGTCAAAACTACTGCTGGTTATTCCTCAGCTTATATTTTTAGCTGGCTTTCCTTGTGCTCAGATTTTCTAGAGCAGCAGCAGACAAATTTCGAGCGCGAGGAAAATCCCCGTCCTATTTCTCTCGGCTATCAAACGGATTCTGCTACTCAACAACAATCTCCCGTCTCCAAGAGGTGGTAAGCGGTGAACTCCACCACTTGAAACCGCGGCATATTTATTACGAAACGCTTCAAGTCCAAAAGCTTTCCTATTGTTTCGCGCTCGGCACAGACAAAAGCTTCAAAAGCGCTTGCCATTTAAACAACTTTTGAGCTATGGGAAAAAAGCTTTTAAACTCTGACCTTTCCTATTTCCGTTTATGGGCTCTCTGTTCTCGTGGCAAACACCTGCAACTCGGCACTTGAATTCAAAGTGCTAGATGATCTTTTCTTTATAACCGCCCCTCGTAAGTGTTTAAATTATAACTCTCTGTTAATTAAACCCCCAATCAAGTTTCAATTACCATTCATTAGCCACGTCTCTCGCCAATTAATTATGCGAGGGGGGTGGGGTGGGGGTGGAACGTCCCAATATGTAAGAGATTTAAAAGCTGAACTTTTAAATTTACCAGTAAAGGAAAGTTTAAAGTCCAATGCCCTACCAGAATTGTTTCTACCAAATACCAGTAGTCATTCTACATTATGTGCCACGGAAAGCGAAAGAAATACTCGTCAAGAAAAACGACTTGCCAAGAAAAGTGTTGCAGAACTGTTAAGTCATACAGGAAATGAAAATGCTGGAAATTAAAATGGGCTTTCCCAATCAAGAATAATTTTAGGAGATACCACAACAGAAATTGTTTCCTCCAACATATGTGCAATATGTTCAGAGAATCAACATTTTTCTGCTGAAGTGAAACTGCTGGAAGAAAATCTCACTGTAATAGAAAGAGAAAATGAAAATCTGAAGACATGCAATAGAAATCCGCAAAAAAGAAAATTCAAGCTTAAATGAGAAACTAAATGAAATAAGTAAAACATTTTATTCTTTAGAAAGTAAAATGGAAGAAAATGTTAGAAATAACACAAATTTTAAAGATGACAATCCGATTTTTGGCGTAAATGTGACAAGGATGGTAAGTCAGACAATATCCGAAAACTTGAAAATTTTCATCGTCCTGGAGCGGGACTCGAATCCGCGTCTCCCAGAAAACCCCCGGGTATGCTAACCACTACGTTTTCTGGGAGACGCGGGTTGGAGTCCCGCTCCAGGACAATGAAAATTTTCAAGTTTTCGGATATTATCTGACTTACCATCCTTGTCACATTTACGCCAAAAATCGGATTGTCATCTTTAAAATTTGTATTATATGGCGTAATCCCGTATTTCTTTCATCAGTTAGAAATAAAATTTTAGAGCTTCTATATCAAGTTTTTACTCCTGTTTAGATCGAAAGATTACTGAACGTTAGTAAAAAAAACTATTGGCAAACGACAGACATAGCTAGATCACCCGTTCTATGGACACTTTCTAAGAAAACCTACGAATATTTAAGAGAACAGATTAAACTTCCTTTACCTAGTTTGTGCACACTGAAATCATGGATTCGCGATTTCAATTGCTCACCTGGAATTCTCTCAAGTTTTGCACATGATGCAAAAACAAGGAAAAAGCCTCACAGATATGGCAAAACTTACAGTTATTTCTTTTGATGAAATGAATACGAGGAGTGAAATGGCGTATGATCATGCGGAAGATCGCATTTCAGGCCCTTTCAAAAACGTCCAAGTTGTTTTAGCTAGGGGATTAACCCATAACTGGAAGCAACCAGTTTATTACAATTTCGATACAAAACTGACACGGTCTCTGCTGGAAACAATCATACAGTATGTTATCTGGAAAAGAGTGGCTTTAAAGTGGTAACGTTTTCTTTTGACCTTGGAGGCAGTAACCAAAGTTTATGGAAGCGTTGGGAATCACTGTCACTCAAACATGTATTCAAAATCCGTGGGATAATGAAAGGAAGATTTGGGCATTTGCTGATATCCCACATATGATAAAACTTCTGAGGAACCATTTTATAGACCAAGGCTATCAGATTGGTGGAAAACTTGTTACAGCTAATTTAATTGACAAAATATTAAAATCTGATAGTGATGAAATGCGACTATGCCCGAAACTTTCGACTAAACTCTTGGAAGTAAGAGGAAACGAAAGGCAAAGAGTTCATTTTACTGCACAATTATTTTGCACTCATACTGCTACATTACTAAAAATAATTCTCCCGGATGAAGTTATTGCTTCTGATTTTTTCCAGACCGTAAATGATTTCTTTGATGTTTTCAATTCAAGAATGCCGATTGTGAAAAATATATATATATATTTCAGCCTACGGAAAGAACATTACTGAGCAAAACCAAATTTTACACAAAATGGAACAAATTATTTGCGATTTAAAGGTCATTGGTAGAAACCCCATGCTTCCCTTTCAGAAAGGAATTTCGGTTTCGATTAGGAGCTTATACGGACTGTATGATGATGTAGCAGCATTCAATGTGAAATATGTTACGACAAGCAGATTAAATAAAGATGCGTTAGAAAATATCTTCTCTCAAATTAGGGGTTTCGGACATTTTTACATGCCTCCACTTCCAATAGACATCAAAGCGCGACTGAAAATGTTGCTGCTTGGTTCGAACCTTCCTTTGCCTGTGAATTGTAATGTCTAAAATGGCAGCGATAAAATGCTCAGTGCAACATAATTTTTTGACTTTTGTGATAAAGAATTCCCAACGACTAATAGGGATGAGGAAACAGGCAATGATGAAATAAAGCGCATTCAATATGAACTATCTGTAGGAAGAGGTGAAGAGAGACAGGAAGCGAAACGGTATTTCGCTAGCTATTTATACGTATGAATTTCAGGTGCAGAATGCAAACCAAAAAGTATCGATCAAATCTTTGTCAAGGGGTGCCTTTATGATACCGAACGAAGATTGGGTAATAACTTTAAATCATTTTGAAACCGTTTTCTTCGAAATTCAGGGTAATAGTTTCTCTAAAGTGAAAGGAATAGTTGGAAAACTGCAAGAAAAACTACAAGTCAAGTTTCCGGATATTGATCAACGAGTAATTAAAACATATTTGCCAGCCCGAACATTTTCCCGCATGAAACATCTACATTCTCTTCAATCAAGGAAGTCTATGAAACGGAAAGATCCTGGCAGAGGAAATTCTTCTCTCTCAAGAGAGGAAAATAAAATAAAAGAATGGAAGCAAAGTTCCCACCTCTAGCAATAATCTAAATAAGGCAAGATTTTTTTTTTTTTTTTTTTTTTTGCGTTGTCAACAGTTCAACATACTTAGAATTTGAAATGTAAATTTCATGGCCTAAATCTTCTGGCATAATTCATTTTACATCTGCAACACGAAGTGGAAATATTCCACATAGTAAAAATTTATTTGCTTCGCACATCATGCGCAAGGAATTTAAAGTTAGCCATTTAAGAACGAAAGCCATTTGCATCTGTGTATTTTCAGAAAACAAAAAAAATATTATGTTATAACGATTTTAAGTTTGTTCAAAACATTTTCATATCTAAAATAATAATTAAAAAAAAAAACACGACTGTAAAATGAATCTTTGCTAGTTCCCCTTTTCACATCCGTTGTGAAGTACGCCGAGCCACAGAAGGAACCAACTAACGTCACATCGTCCACGGAGGGAAGGACCTCCCGCTGTTTGTTTACAATCTTTGCCCTACCTCTCTCTTCTAAGTACGTTGTACTGAACCGGTTCTATTGAATAACATCGATATGGGGTCAAAGGTCAGGACACAGGAGCGAGATTTATTTCACAGCCATTATCCTCATAACTTGATTAAAAATGTTTCTATTGCGACAAAACTTTAGTATATTGTTCCGGAGGTATACCAAACCAAATCTGTTAAATATCATAGAAATGGGGTCAAAGGTCAGGACACGGGAGCGCGATTTATTCCACAGCCGTTATCCTCATAACTTGAGTAATAACTTGCGTAATGATTTCTGGTATGTTGGAAAGCGTATTATAATCAATGCAATGCATGATTTTACTAACTTTTTTATTGTTATGACGATTTGTAGCATATCTAAATATTCAAATTAATCGGAAACTTGAAACTTGATCGTTCTGGGTTGTGTAGTGGTTAGCATATTCAGGCGCTATCCGGGTGACGCGGGCCCGATTCCCGCTCCAGGAAGACGAAATTTTCAAGTTCTCGGATATTATCTGACTTAACATCCATGTGATATTTACACCAATAAACGGATTTACATCTCCCAAATTTGTATTGAACTACATATGTCATTTTTTCATTTGTTTTTTTTATGCACAAATAAAAAAATAAAAAGCATACAATGAATAAAAATTAAAACCTAATACATTTATAATTCAGTAAAAAATGTATATCACAAAAAGTAGGTTACGCATCAGGTGAAGGTTTCGTTTATCTTAATTGTGCAGCTGAAAAATAGTGAAAACATTTGGAATTCACCGTTTGTTTTCTTACCGTACATAGTAATTATCGTAATAAATAGGTAGGACTAGAATTGATATGTTATTAAATATTGTTTCATATTTGACGTTTTCCCCCGTTACTATACATATTTACTATTTTACAACATATATTACCTATTATCACATTATTTAAAAATATTTTTACATAAATCGCAAGTTTTTACGCAAAACTTTCCCATATTTTCTGTTGTAGCAACCTGTGAGCCGGCAGATGGAGAGTTTCGCGTTTTCAAGTTCCGCAACACATCAAAGCCGAGAAATGGCAGCAACATACCGACACCAGACTGCTTTCTCATCTCAGATCTCAGATGAGAGATGAGAAAAACGGACTGAGTCATCTGTCATTTAATGCGTAGTTTGGTATACAGTTTCTTCCTAAATAATTTTGTTCACGGCATTACTAGAAGGTTGTTTTACCTGTTCAAGATGTTAAGTAAATCGACATGTTCAAAATTAAATCAACTACATCATTCAAATTCAAGGAATTTATTAACGAGTTTGTGAATGAAAGACTGAGAACTGAAAAAATTATTTTGTTTTGTGATGTGTCAGACGATCGAAATATTAGGAATAGGAAAGTTACCCGTCCAAATTGGAGAAATTATAAAGCACAAGACGTTGATCCCCATGGTTATAAATAAAGCCGTCTTTCCCTCCCTCTCTACCTCCCTTCCGAATGACTTTCCTGTCCGGCACTTTAGTCCAAATCTCCTAGCTACATACTTCCAAGGGTTTTAAGACCTGGGATCAGACATTACCTTCCTAAAGCTCTCTACATAAATCTGTATGAAACAGGTTGGTCGCTGGACTGTAATGTGAGTCGCTGGGACGGGCAAAAGGAAATGTAGCTCGTGCACTGCCCGTCCTGGCCCTTTCCTGGCTACGGCCCTGAATCTGGCCGGGTACTTTTCCTATTCTTAAGAGAGAAACAGGTCTAGAAACCATTATAACTATAAAAACATTCTCCAGAGAACTTCAACTAGCAGTTGTACTGTTTTAAAAGATAAGGAATTCTCGCCATCTGATATCCTCATCATCATCATTGTCAACCATTATCAATCCACTGTTGGACGAAGGTCTCCCCAAGTTTCTTCCACAACGGTCTGTCTTGTGCCAGTTTTCTCCAATCAACATATGCGACATCGAAAGGTCATTCATACAATTTAAAAGATTTTGAGAGAAAACAGGAGGAGCTTTGTTTTCGATAACCTGAACTGCTATGTTGTTGCTAGTTGTAATAGCAGTAAGTTATTCCAGTTTTGAGTAAAGTAATTTAAAATTAGTAAAGTAATTTTTTAATTCCTTATGATTGTGTAAGCAAACAACTTGTAGAAATTTATTAAAATATAAAAATAAATATAACACATGTTTTAGCAATTTTCGTTTTTTCCTGCATATTTCCTCATTTTTAATAAATATTTTATGCATATATATTTTGAAATTTTCATTACATATAAATCGTAGCCCTATAAGTGAGAATATTCAGTTCATCGACATTATGCAGTATCAAAAGGAAAAAAACTACACACCCCGGTAATTTAAACTTAGAGAGGAACACCTCAGAGAGTTCATTTCTAAATTTAAATTACCAAACCACTGCTGTCAGACATCATTTTAAACAATAAGAGGATGCCTTTTCTTCCTGAAGCCAATGCAATTTTGCTCAGCTGCTATAAAACGAATTGTTGCTGTGAATGAATTTGAGTTTGGGAATCTAAATCCAAGGTCAGTAGACTCTATTAATCTTGTTCTAAAATCAAGCCTGCAACGTTGTTCAACATTCCGGTGAGCGGGATAACGGACTCAGTGATACGAAAGCAAAACAGTCGAGTGCGAGCATCTTCTCTGGTCAAAATCTCTCGAGTCCGAAAGATAAAATACGTCTCTGGTCAAACTCTGAAAACGGCAAAATCAGAGACAAAGTTTTTAAACGTAAAAATCTTCCACAAATTATGAAAAGAAATCATAGATAGAAGTAAACGGTGAGCAACAATTTCCTCGGTATAGTTCTGTAGCACATTATTTCTTCAAATATTGTGTACTGTAGTTCACCACTATTAGGGAAACACCGTTCCCCTTAACAATTTCTTATGGGAACGCTGTTCCCCGAGTTTGCGTGAAAAAGGTTACACATATGAGGAAATCATAAGAAAAGTAGGTGGAAATCTAACCAAAGGTGGTATTTCTAAACTGTGCAAGAGGTATCAGCAGGCTCAGCCAATTCAAAACCAAACTGGCAAAGGCAAGAAAATGTGCACAACAGCATGTGGTGATAGAAGAATTATACCAAGTTAGTAAAATCGTGCAATGTATTGATAACGACACGCTTTCCAACATACCATGAAACCATTACTCAAATTATTACTCAAGTAATGGGGATAATGGCTGTGGAAAAAATCCAGCTCCTTTGCCCTGACCTTTGACCCCATTTCGATGATATTAAACATCATTGGTTCAGTATACTTCCGGAAAAACATACTAAAGTTTTGCTGCAAAAGAAGTACTTTTAGTCAAGTTATGCGGATAACGACTGTGAAATAAATCTCTCTCCCGTGCCCTTAGCTTTGACCCCATTTCGATGATATTCAACAGAACCACAATCGAAGCACTCTTACCTAAGTTATGACGTATAAGGGCGATGGAATGGATCCCGCTCCTAGGTCCTGACCTTTGACCCCATTTCGCCCATTTTCAATAGGGTTCATCTCCAGGTTGTCCCCTACCACATACTAAAATTTCATCGAGATCGAACCATTATTACGCGAGTTATCGTGCGGACGGGCTGACAGACAGACGGACAAAGCTGGAGCATATACGCTTCTTCAACCGATGGTTGGAAAGCGTAAAAAATGAGTTCAAGTGGCAGAAGAAAGTCATTTGAGTCAATTAAAAACGAATTGTCTCAATTTGGTTTGAAAATGAGTCTTAGGACTGTTAGACGCAGACTCAAAAACTTTGGTTTAAATTCCAGAATTCCAAGGAAACAGCCATTTCCATTTGCCAAACAAAGAAAGAAGCAAGGGCGGCCGGTCAGAGGAGGCAAGGGAGGCCAGGCCTTCTCAATGGTTCTCTCAGTAAAGTATTTGTGAAAAAGAAGAGGAATAAATTACATTGAAGCAGAAAAATAAAAATGCAATGCTATAAAATACAGCATTATTCAGTTACATACAGCGCCCGTTCACACAAGCACTTTCTTGGACTTTCATAGCTAATAACTACACGCCGTAAACCTTCAGAGAGAGGCCCGTTTCTCCAGGGTCGCTCGCGTTACCATGGTCACAGTGCGGGAGCCAATCAGTTCACGGCATCCAACGGAAGCTTGCCGCTTCTATTAACAGATCTAAGGAGGCGCGTCGCAAGCGAGCCTCAGTCCTAAAGCAGTGTCTTAAAAAATTTTCCTGCATCACACGGTGTGAGTGAATTTTTGTTACTTTTATTAACACAAGAAACAATTTTGCGTGTAAACTTTTGGATTTAGCTGTACGAAATCAATATAATGGATGGGGAAAGCAGTATTTGCAGTGTATCAACGTGTAACACGGACATTATTATTTCTTTGTTAGAAGTTCCTTTCGCAAGAAGAAATGACATTGAAAGACAAGCCATTATAAAACAAGGAAGACCTCTTCCCGAGTTTTCTCTTATGCAAAAAGACAAAGGCAAAAACAGAACATTCCAATCTTCATGGTACCATCAACATAAATGGTTTTGCGGCAGCATAATGAAGGCGAAGCTCTTCTGCTGGCCTCGTTTGCTATTTTCCTGCATCACGCGGTGTGAGTGAATTTTTGTTACTTTTATTAACACAAGAAACAATTTTGCGTGTAAACTTTTGGATTTAGCTGTACGAAATCAATATAATGGATGGGGAAAGCAGTATTTGCAGTGTATCAACGTGTAACACGGACATTATTATTTCTTTGTTAGAAGTTCCTTTCGCAAGAAGAAATGACATTGAAAGACAAGCCATTATAAAACAAGGAAGACCTCTTCCCGAGTTTTCTCTTATGCAAAAAGACAAAGGCAAAAACAGAACATTCCAATCTTCATGGTACCATCAACATAAATGGTTTTGCGGCAGCATAATGAAGGCGAAGCTCTTCTGCTGGCCTCGTTTGCTATTAAGATCAAATAAATGTGTGTGGTGTTCTGAAGGATACAACAACTTAAAAAACTTATCTAGGGCAGTGGTTAGACACGCATCTAGTAAAGATAATATGAATTCTTAAGTGGCATTTTTTGTGACTACCGCCAAATTAATTATCAATCTGGCCTCTCCAGGGTTTGAACCCACCGTTCGTCACTGGAAGGAAGGTATAAAACCATATTAATTGGTCTGAGGAACAATGGGACAGAGTCATCTAGAGTGATGAGATCAGAATATTCATATTTAGTAGTGGTGGAATAAAGTATGTAAAAAGAAGATGAAATGGAGGTGATCTGCTGCCTGCATGCATTACAACTACCAGAAAGCATCCAGTTAGTGATACGATCTGGGGTTGTATGACAGCAAAACGCGTGGGCAGAATTTGAATGATTAATGGTACTTTAAATGAAACAAGTTAGTAAAATCATGCAATGCATTAATTATGATATGCTTTCCAACATACCAGAAATCATTACTCTAGTTATGAGGAATACGGCTGTAAAATAAATCTCTCTCCTATGCCCTGACCTTTGACCTCATTTCAATTATATTCAACAGAACCGGTGAAGTATACTTCCGCAACAACATGATAAAGTTTTGTCTCAATCGAAGCATTTCTATGTAAGTTATGATGCATAAGGGCGATGGAATGGATCCGACTCCTATGTCCTGACCTTTGAACCCATTTCGCCCATTTTCAATAGATTTAATTCCCAGGTGGTCCCCTATTACATACTGAAATTTCATCGAAATCGAACCATTTTTACGCAAGTAATGACGCATAACAGCAGTGGAATGGATCCCGCTCCTATGTCTTGACCTTTGACCCCATTTCTCCCATTTTCAATAAGGTTCGTCCCCAGGTGGCTTCCTCCCACATATTTCATTGAAATGGAACCATTTTTACACGAGTTATCGTGCGGACGGACAAAGCTGGAGCATATACGCTTCTTCAACCTATGGTTGGAAAACGTAAAAAAATACATCATTGATATACCTGAGCCAGAATTGAAGCCTACGGTATGTGATTTTTTTCCAGGATAACGAAGCCTGTATGTTTCGACAAGATTCAGCTTCTTGCCATATTGATGCTGTGTGTGAAAAGGGATTTTAGGAAAATCATATTACACGGCTGGAAAATCAGGTATATCAATAAATTTAGGAAAATCAGCTATATCAATAAAGTCTTGACCTAAATCAAATAGAAAGTATGTGGAGCTGATTAAAGAAACTTGTTTGTCAGAAACAATGAAGAAATAAAGCACAAATGACAGAAGCAATTATACAATCTTGGTTTCACATTATAACATCTGATGAACTAAAACGCTTGATTCACTCCATGGGACGCAGTTGTCAGCGGCAAAAAGGTTTTCTGACTAAGTACTAACAGAAACGGTGAGACGCTATGAAATACGTTTTATCATGGATTTCTCTCTATAACTTCCCTTATTATTCTAAAAAAGACAAAATTGTGAGCAGTGCTCGAAATGGGCCGGTATACGCCGGTATGGCATACCGGCACTAGTTTTAATACAGTGGAAACTGCAGAAATGATAATTGTTTTTGTCCCTGACTTGCAAACGAACCTTAGGTACCTCGTGCTCATGAGAAATAGCAGTGTGGGAACCGTAAAGTGTAGGAAGTGGTGTACACTTGAGCTATAACTTCAATCCTTCGAAGGATGAAAATCAAACTACCCATTGGAAGAAATCAAGCTAGCAAGTGGGAAATCTTTGCGTTACTTAAAGAGGATAATGCTCCACATCTCTGTTGCAGCGAATGGCATACAGTAGAGAAGAAATTTCTCAATAGCGTTTTTAGAAGCGGCGATACAGCTGCAAAATGAAGTACATAAACACCACCTACCGACAGAACTGTGATCTGCAAAATTCTTCATAAACATTGGTCTTAAGTGTTTAAGTGTTCTACACGGTAAACGTAATCCGGTGTTGAAGGAATTTTGTAAATCGCACATATAAACGCAGTGATATTGAGAAAAACAGAATAAGCATATGCGCTCCTAGCGGCGAAATTTTGCAATATTTTGGAAAGTAAACACACACACATGCACAGTTTGCATAGTTAATAGTGTCTCACCGAAGAAAAATGTTTTCAATCGGGTATTTAGTCCCGCAGATATTACTGTAAACGGAAACGTGAACTTACACCCTCTGGTGGCAGACTTGTGCTCTAAGAAAAATTTGAAATTACATGAGAAACATTTCCCCACGAAAACGCTCTCCAACAAAGAAAGAATTTTTTCAAATCGGACTCTTAGAAGCAGAGATATCGAAAAAATAAGATGTGCGTTTACGCGCCCTGGCGTAAAAACCATGCATTATTTTAAGAAGAAAATATTTTCAAAAATATTTTTGATGTGAGTGGTATTGGTCAACGAGAGAATTTTTTCAATCGAGTTTTCAGGAGCTCAGATTTTGCTACAGATACACGAGACGCAGAAATTAACACTTACGCCCCCTGGTGGCCAGACCATTCTTTATAATATTAGGAATTCTTCCTATCAGCAGCTGTATCCGGTGCAGAAAGAATATTTCTAATTGCAATTTTAGAAGCAGAGATATCGTGGAAAGCGCAATTTACCTTAACGCAGCCTAGCGGAAAGTCTATGTGTTACTTGAAAATTTTGAAATTATATGAGAGCATTTTACCCCGGAAAAGCTATCTAACAAAGGAGGAATTTTTCAAATCTGACTCTTAGAAGCAGAGATATTGGCAGAAAAAGGATATGCATCTACGTCTCCCCTGGCGGAAAAAACATGCATTATTTTATATTCTGAACTGTTTATCGACATGAGCGGTGTCGGTCCGCGAAGGATTTTTTCAATCGAGCGTTTAAAAACTTAGATTTTGTTAAAAATACCTACGAAGCAGAAATTAAGGCTTATGACCCCTGGTAGCCAAACCATGTTCTAAAAAAATTAGAAATTACAACAAAACATTTCCCACCGGTAGCTGTATTAAGTGCAGGAAGAGTTTTTCAAATCGGAGTTTCAGAAGCAGAGATATCGGGGAAAGCGCAATTTACCTTTACTCCCAATAGCGGAAACTCAATGAATTACTTAAAAATTTTGAAATTATATGGAAAACATGTCGCGCCAGAAACTATCTAACAAAAGAAGAAATTTTTGAAATCCGACTCTTTGAAGCAGGGCTATTGGCAAAAATAAGATGTACATCCACGCTCCCTGGCGGAGAAACCATTAATTATTTTAAGAAGAAAATATTCCGTAAAGATTTTTCGACGTGAGTAGTATCGGTCCAGCAAAGAATTTTTACAATCGAGATTTTCGAAGCTCATATTTTGCTGCAAATACATCGGAAGCGGGAATTAACCCTTTCGCTCCCTGGTGGCCAAACCAGAAGCTGTATCCGTTGCAGAAATATTTTTTCAAATCGGAGGTTTGGAAGCAGAGATATCGGGGGAAACGCAATTTACTTTTACGCCCCCTAGTGGAAAATCAATGCGTAACTTGAAAAAGTGACTATACCTAGAATATTCTTAGCCATGAGTAGAATCAAAAGGCAAAATAATTTTTTGAATTGGATGCTTAGAAACAAGTATATGGAATAAAATGTGTTTTGAATTCGACATCATCTAAATTTACGCTCTCTAGCGGCGAAATTGTTCACCATAAAAATGATACAAAATAAAAGGCCATCATTCGCACATTTCAAACTTCCTAATGCAAAAAGAATTTTTCAAATCGGACAATTAGTGGCAGAGATGTCTTGTGTACAGACAGACAGACAGACAGACGGAGAAACCGATAACATAAGCACGACCTTTTTTTAACAAACGACGTGCTAAAAAATATGAAATTGTACCAAGTGCCGGGGGAACAGCACTGAAGATTGAAATAAAGTAAGAGATATTAGATTCTGAATTTTTATAAAACTACAAGAAAGTTAATTGCCCCCCCCCCTCCTAAAAAAACAAACAAGAAAGATGACACCGAATTTTTGGGTGTAATGAGCACGTCTTTTGAATCCGTTCTGTGATGCGAATTAAATTTACCAAAGCTATTCAAAATTAATGGAACCGGTATGGAAAACACTAGTATCTGACCAAAGAACGAAGTTTTTCAATCGGGTTTTTAATCGCGCAGATATTGCTGTAAACGGAAACGTCAGCTTTCGCCCTCTGGTGGCAGACTTGTGCGTTAAGAAAAATTTGAAATTATATGAGCAACATTTCGCAGCGGAAACGCTCTCCAACAAAGAAATAATTTTTTAAATCGTGCTCTTGGAAGCAGTGATATCGACAAATATAAGAAATGCATCTACGCCCCCCTTCCCCCTGCTTAAAAAAAACATGCATTATTTTAAAAAGAAAGCATTTTAAAAGGTTTTACCGTGTGA
Source organism: Macrothele yani (assembly GCA_039090855.1). Lineage (NCBI taxonomy): Eukaryota > Metazoa > Arthropoda > Arachnida > Araneae > Macrothelidae > Macrothele > Macrothele yani. The sequence continues at coordinate 74,098,017 of CM077027.1, forward strand.
GCGGTATCGGCCCATGAAAGGTTTTTTTCAATCGAGTTTTGAGGAGCTCAGATTTTACTGCAAATACATCTGACACAAAAATTAACTCTTACGCCCCCTGGTAGCCAAACCATTCTTTATCAAATGTTAGAAATTATATGATGAGAATTTTCTATCAGGAGCTATATCCGGTGCAGAAAGAAGTTTTCAAATCGGAGATTTAGAAGCATTGAGAAAAACGCATTTTACCTTTACGCCCCTAGCGGAAAGTCTATGCGTTACTTGAAATTTTTGAACTTATATGAGAAGCATTTTACATCGGACACGCTATCTAACAAAGAAGGAATACTTCAAATCCGACTTTTAGAGGCAGAGATATTGACCGAAATAAGATAGATATCTACGCCCTCTCATGGAGAAACCATGATTTATTTTAAGAAGAAAATATCCTCAAATGTTTATTGACAGGTGCAGTATCGGGCCACAAAAGAATTTTTTCAATCGGCTTTTTAGAAGCTGAGATTTTGCTGCAAACACCTACGAAGCAGAAATTTAACTACTTACTGCCTCTGGTGGCCAAACCATATTTTGTAAAAAAAATTAGAAATTACATTAAAAAAATTCCCAGCAGAAGCTAATTCCGGTGCTGGAAGAATTTTTCAAATCGGAGCTTTAGAACCAGAGATATCGGGGAAAGCGCAATTTACCTTTACTCCCCCTTGCGGAAAGTCAATTAATTATTTGAAAATTTTGAAATTATATTAGACACCGGAAACTCTGTCCAACAAAGAAGAAATTTTTCAAATTGAATCATTAGAAACAGATATATTGACAAAAGCAGTATATATATCCACGCCTGGCGGAGAAATCATGCATTATTTTAAGAAGAAAATATTCCGGAAAGGTTTGCCTGCGCGAGTGGTAATCGGTCTACGAAATAATTTTTTCAATCGAGATTTTAGTCGTCATATTTTGCTGCAAATAGAAGCAGAAATCAACACTTACGCCACCTGGTGGCCAAACCATTTTATACCAAAAATTATAAATTATATGCAAAATGTTTCCCATTACGAGCTGTATTCCCTGAAGGAAACATTTTTCAAATCGGAGTTTTATTATAGAAGCAGAGATATCCGGGGAAAAGCAATTCACTCTTACGCTCCCTAGACGAGAATCTATGCGTAACTTGGAAAAGTGACTATGTCTAATCTTCGACTTGAATGGAATTGAAAAGTAAAAGACTTTTTTGAATTGGATGTTTAGAAGCAAATATATGGATTAGAGAGTGTTTTGAATACGATATCATCTGCATTTACGTCATCTATCCGCAAAATTGTGCATCGTTAAATAAAAAACGAAATAAGGGATCGTCATTCGCACATTTCAAGATTCCTAATGCAAAAAGAATTTTTCAAATCGGACTATTAGTTGCAAAGATGTCGTGTCTACAGACGGACGGACAACGGACGGACAAACCCATAACAAAAAGCACGATCTTTTTTTACAAAAGACGTGCTAAAAAGGACAGCCAAATTTCGTTAAACCGCCACATTTTGTTCATCGAGTTAAACTTACGGTAGCGGATTAAAGAGACTTACGTGAAAAAAAGAATGAAACTAATTAACTATGTAAGGAAACAAGTGATGTTATAGGAAACATACGCTGTTATGTATCGGATCTCTGAACGTAGGGATTGAAAACACAGTGTTTAAGTAATGGCGAAAATTCTTAAAACACCGTGGTCGTCACATTTTCCTATAACACCAATACTTCGTTTATCAGTGCCATCCGCATTTATACAGTGAGCTGTGTAAGGTAAAAGCCGTTTGCCGGTGGCACGAATAGAAACCGCATCCTTCTGCACCGGAGCCGAATGCTTTCCCAATTAAGCTACACCTACAAAGTTCTTCAGAGCAATTTTATCGTATTGACATGTGTGTCACTTCTGAAGTAGGTACGTCACATATATCCCGCCCTCCCCCTTAAGAAAAGGCTGGGCTGGAATTGTAGGTATCCGGGTCAATCGGTAAACCACATTTCAAGGAGATCTCATTGTAGAAGAAGGAATTCGGGCTAATTCCAGACGATGCGTGGAACGAACATCACACGTTTTTCGAAGAACCCAACTTCCAGAAGATTCGTTTTATGTTCGAGCGCCAATATAGCGTAAGAGCCATTTGCCGGTATCGGAAATCAAACCCGGATCCTTCTGCTACGGAATTGAATGCTTTCCCAATTAAGCTACTCAAATGAAGTTTGTTCCTGAAACTTTGTTGTCTTGACAAGTGCGTCACCACTGAGGTTGGTGCGTCACAGCTGTTTTTAATCTTTCATCTTCTTTATCTCTTTTTTATTTTTGTTTTAAATTCATTTATAGGTATCATACGATAAAATAAACCTGATTCATCCATGTTATACACACTTTTTATTTCCTAGCCAAATATGATTTCTAAAATTTTTTTCTGGGCTCCTCCGCACTGAACTTTCAGAGGTTTCGGCTGCTGTACTTCCGGTATTTTCAATAATAATCCGTGCCGGTTTTGGAAGTTTCGAAGAAAGTTCTTCAAAATTGTCTCGCTTTTTCAAGAATAACGACATCAGCAATAGTTCCATGCTTGGAATTTATTTAGCCAATCCACAGAAAAAGAGAAATCTAAATTTCATGCTTGCCACTTTAAAACTTTTTAACTAAGTGGAATTGTTTTTCGAATAATTCATTTATGTTTCCCGCTTAATATTTCTCCAACTGTTCTTCTACTAATCGATTGCTTAAAAAATTTGGAAAAAATATTTGCCAATGCCTGATGGCTAGATCCAGAATTGCGATCTTTGAATTCACATAACATAATTTTCTCATAAACATCCAACAGTATTTTTCCCATTTCAGGATGCTTTAAAGTAAACAAAAACTGCTGAATACAAGAAGCCCACACAGCAAGATCTCCCTGCGAGAACCAGTGAATACCGAGATTGTTTGATAACCATGCATTTTAGAATCTAAAATGTGAGACAGGAAAGTTCACTTTCTGAGGGAGTATGGCCTCTATGGAAATGCAAAGCGCAGTAGTGAAGTTACTGTTATTTGGTCAAATCGTAAGGGAACAAAATAAACGGGGTAAGCTGATGACTTTTACCTGCACCGTCCAAATGCGGACTTCGCAGGGTTACAGGGAACTCTCGCAAAAGTAAGTAGTGAAGGCGTTGCGAGAGTAATCCCACCAGGATTCGGCAGTCCTTCACCCGGACAGGATTGCCCCGGGAGACCAGCCACCCCCATGGGACCAACACCCACACCACCCTTATGCCATAGCCCGTGTGTGAGACATGCTAATGGGCAGGAGCTCTGATTTTGCGTCTGGCTAGGAGATTTTGTTCGCCAGCGCGCGTGTTTTGGTGCAAAAGCCCTTTATTAATTAGCCCTTATCTCTCAATTTAGTAAACTTCGATATTTAATTCGACACATACACACACAGGCATGGGCGTACTGATAGCATCCGCAACCCCCACAGTGAGTGAGGGTTTTCACGGCTAGTCTCAGCAGAAGGATTTTTCAAATTTTTTCGTGCAAACTTCATATGAAACTGATTAAAGAAATAGCCAGGAATTTTTGAGGGCAGCTTGAATGAAGTATTAAAAAGAAAACAATTTTCGTTTTTCTGTTTTTCAGTAAATAAGTAAAATCTTCAAGAAATCATTTTCGCTTTAGTTTTTAAAATCTGGGTGACGGAAAAGCAGCTATTCCGGAGGACTTGAGGCTCCTTTTCACAGCCATAATGATAGTTCCGATGCATGTATATGATAATGTGAATGAAGTATCATCAGTTGAATAAATTAAATTTTTATATCAATGAGGATAAGGTGTTATATCTTATTCTTGTTTGCACATAACTATACACATCCTTCAGAATATAATGAGCTAAAACGTGTTCTTCACGGGAACGATAAAAGAGAGAGCTGTGTCATCTTTTTATGACAGAGTCAAAAGAAAAGACTTTTACTATGTGCAAAACAGTATGACATTCTGTTAAGTGTGTTTTTTTATATTCAAGAATCAACAATTTAAGTAATTTTACTCTTTTTCTGCCACAATTTTTAATCGTTACTTTTTTAATTTGCATAGCATAGGTTCTGTTTTCTCAAATAAATCGGAAAAAATCATTAGACACTGTCACACGGCCGTTACGCGTTTTGCCTGGGCACGGAAAACTGGGCACATCGCAATTTCACTGCCATAAAATTGTTCTGAATAAATAAATATCGTGTGGTTATATTTCCTACTACTTGAGCAAATATTGTTCACAAAACATTTTTTTAATGTTTCGTTTTCAATAAGAAATTTAGACATTTACATGATTAGCGGGCCAAAGACATAGCGCAGAACTGGTACCCGGAGAACTGGCCACAAAAATTTTAATGGGCCGTATAAAAATTGCGTTTTTTACCGCTTCGTGGCCACGTCCCCGCAGGTTGGTTACCTGAGTCACATAAAGTTTCCGTAATTTCGATTTTCTTAATTGCGATATTTAACGTAATTCTTTATAAAAAAAAAATGTTTATAATCTACAACGCAAGAAAAGAATTTCAGGGTTTATAAAACTATAGCTCCACAAATTCTCTGCAGGCATGTGCAAACGCAGGAAACTTGTTGTGGTGGGGGTGGGGGTGGGGGTGACTTAATACCAAAAATATAAAATATAAAAAATTTCTGGTCCGATCAGGAGATTTTCGGCGTTTACAAATACAACTCAACAAATTCTCTATGGACATGTGCTAACGCACGAAACCTGTTGGGGAGGGGTGGGGGTAGTGTCAAAAATATAAAATATAAGAAATTTCTGGTCTAAACGGAAGATTTTGCAGCGTTTACAAAAACAACTCTTTTTTCTTCGCGCATTAGCTAACGCAGGAAGCCTGTCGGGGGGGGGGGGACGAAAATATGAAATATACAGAATTTCTGGTCCGATTGGAAGATTTTCCGCGTTTGCAAATTACAGCTTTGCAAATTCTTTATATTCTATATTTTGGTCCTTAAGCCCTCCCAAAGACAGGCTTCTTACGGTAGCAGATGCCCGCAGAAGCTTTGTTCAGTTCTAGTTTGTAAATGCTCAAAATATCCCAATCAGACCAGAAATTCTAATTTAAGTTTTCCGCAGTACCCTCCCCCCCCTTTCGGAGAGGTTTCTTGCAGCAGTAGCATATGCCCACAGAGATTGTGTTGAGTTGTGTTTGTAAATGCTGAAAATCTCCCGATCGGTCCAGAAAGTCTTTATTTGGTAATAAGCCTCCACCCATCCAACAGGTTTCGTGCGTTGGCACATGTCCGTAGAGGATTTGTTGAATTGTGTTTGTAAACGCCGAAAATCTCCTGATCGGACCAGAAATTATTTATATTTTTGGCATTACGCCCCCCCCCGTTCACCCCACCCCAACAAGTTTCATGCGTTTGCACATGCCGTCAGAGAATTTGTGGAGCTGTAGTTTATAAACCCTGAAATTATTTTGTTGAATTGTAGATTATAAACATTTTTTATAAAGAATTAAGTTAATCTATCGCAATTAAGAAAATACGAAATCACGGAAACTTTATGTGACTCAGATAACTAACCTGTGGCGACGTGGCCACGAAGCGGTGAAAAACGCAATTTTTATACGGCCAATTTAAAATTTTTGTGGCCAGTTCTCCGGGTGGCCAGTTTTCCGGTGGCCACTTCTCCTACACCCGTTTTGCCTGTGTGATCGTGAGGCATTTCAAAGAGGCTGGTCTTAGTTCTCTAAAAAAATAAAACTTGCATGATACGATTAATTTTGGCGTAAGCGTTTTGTAATACTTTGTATTGGTATAAAACTATAGGGTAATCATTTTAATTACAACGTGTGCATTTGTGTTACGTGCAATAAAGTTTAGCAATTTTGGTTTTACAAAAAATAACCATAGGTTCCAAAGAATTTGAATTATTAAAACGCTGGTAAAGCGTAGTTAATCATATGGAATTTAAAAATTTCAGTATCTACAAGTAAATAGATTTTCGCAAAAGCGCCTCGAAGATATTTTTTTGCTGGAAGTCCCTGAGTTTTTCAGGTACGTCACTGCACACACACACACAACAGTCGTCTCTTTTCTGTCAGATGCAATAAATCAAAAAAGAGTCTGCCCTTGATTTTCAGCAGCTGACTACATTTGCTAACGGCATTATTCTTTTTTTCAGAGAAATGGGCGTAGCGGAAAAACTTCTTTGAGGAGGTCCCATCTAACATGCTTTCGGCGCACATTTGAAAAGATAAGGGGTGCGATTCAGAGTGCTTGTTACAAGTGAATATTTTGAGAGGCGCTTTAACTTGGTATTCTCCAACGAGAAACACCAAAAATGTCGTTACAATATTCTAACTGACGGTGGTCAGCGAGGTGGCAGTTTAAAGAGTGAAATTTCTATTTAGTAGAATAGGATAAGTTTCGTAAACTGTGAGAATTTGGTGGAGGCGGAGGTTTAAAGTGGGGCAGTTAATTGATGAGATTCGACTGTATTTGCTGATAGTCGATAATTTGAACATTTGCAAAAAAAAGATTTGTGCGTGAACAAAAATAATATACATATGTACTACAGCATTTGACCAAGCAGCTCAACAATTTACACATTGGGATGCGACGCATGTTTACAAAGCTTCGTAAGTAACATAGTTTTAGTGAAACTTCTCAGTCAGTTGGGGACTGGCGATCCATAAACGGCTCTGGAAGCAATTTTGTGTTGTCTACTTTTGGAAAAAATTATCGAGGTTCCATCCTTAAAAAAAAACGGCATATAAGCATTACCGTTTACTGTTTAAACATATTTTCAACGCAAGTCCACGAATCACGGCAGTTTTTGTATTGAGGCGATAATTAACAACATTTTACTCAGTTTCCAGAACCCAAGATTCCCAGTGCAATTTAATATAAGAAAAAAATTATTCATTGCTGAGAAGTAACAGATAATGTACGTTCTCTGAGAAAAACTGTCGAAGATTTCACTCCATTCGTATGAATTTTATTGTGGTAACTCAATTCAGAATTTGTAATAGCTTCTTCACTTTTAGTGAAAACGGAAATCCCAATGGGTTCAAAAATTAATTTCTCTTTCAAGATTTACCTATTATTATTAAGATAATTGCGAGAAAAATCTCTTGAAGAAAATGAAAATGTCCAGAATTGCAATAATATTAGTTCAATTTTTAAAACTGAGAGAGAAATTAAAGAATGCAAACATTAATTTTTATGTACTTAGTTTCAGATTGAAACGGTATTTTTGTTGAAACTGAAATACTTTCCTGAACTGCAGTTCAAGAATTCGGGTAACAGTAAGGCCCAAAGAGTGTTAAATTAGTAGTAGATCTCGATCTAAAATAAATAAAGAAATAAATAAAAGTAAAAGAAGCATATAGATGAAAAAAGCAGCAACCTAAAAAATTCAGCGTAGGTGAACCGCAGTGCATTATAACGTAAAGAACGAATTTCGAGTTTCTATCCTAGACTACTTCATAGCATATTTCATTAAATTGTTTTCATTACCTACCTACAAATGCAGTCCTCAAAAGTGGACTGAGGAAAAGGATATCAGCTCAAAGGAACGGTGCTTAAATTTTAAAGTCGAGAAAGGCTAAGGGGTGTATCAAAAACAGTATTTCGCTCAATAGAACATTTGCTACTTAAGCTTTTTATCTTTTTTTTTTTTTTTTTTTCGGAAGCTGTCAAAGTGGTAAACAAACTTTGCTGTTTTAGTATAACTTGGTTTTCTTCTACAAGAATAATGAAGTGCAAAATACGTAAATACTCTTGAGTTGACATAAGTTATACCGGCCTAAAATATGGTGGCCCAACGGGAATTCTCCCGGTACTTCTAATTCTATTGGCCCAAAATATGGTGGCCCACCGGGACTTTTCCCGGTACTTCTAGTTCTGCCGGCCCAAAATATGGTGGCCCACCGGGAATTTTCCCGGCAGTTCTAGTTCTACCGGCCCAAAACGTAGTCCGCGACTGCTTTCAGCCAGAAAATGTTTTTATTTCTAAAATTTTTTTATTTTGATCATTTTTACATTTCATCTTTGGTTGCTCAAATGTAATTTCTTATGTGAATTATAAATAAAAATTGAAACTTCATCGTACCAGGAAAACAAACATTTTTCCGTCTCTTTCTGTGTTTTTTTATTTTATTTTATTTTATTCTATTTGGAATTTGTTAAATACTATTCTAGGGAAATAAGATAACAAAAAATTTTCTTTTTATTTATGCAAAAATTTCAGTGTCTACACAGAGAATCCCCAACTGACAGCTCTGGAACCCCTTCCCTTCTTTTTTTTTTTTTTTTTTTTTTTTTGATGGGGAGATTTAACGACTATTATGAAATATTCTAATGGCTATAAGCAGACCTCGTCCCTAATTCAGGGCCACTAGTTCCAAGGAAAGGAGATAGCCAACCCTGTAAGGTAAGCTCCACCACTCATGCCTTATCTGGGGCTCAAGCCCGGGTCCAGCTCAGACAAATATCCAGAACTCTACGCCTCTGGCCACTCGCCAACTGGGACAGCTCTTGAGGCATAGGAATTACCCTTCTTCAGTTTGTCACCTGAAGATACCATTAATCAGGTTTCGAAAGATATAGGTAGTGTGGTCAACACTCTTACATGTGCGTATGAGTCATCACTAATTTACCGGTCTTAGGGAAATGTGAATAATAGCAAGTGAAGAAAAAAAGTTACTTTTACGTTTTAATAAAATGAGTATTATGGAAGCTTATAGCGTAAAACCGTTTTGCCGCCTCAGTGGCGCAGTCGTCTAAGCGCTGGCTTCTGACCTTTCTTCCGAAATGGGGCAGTGTTCGAATCCTGGTGAGGCATGGATGTTGTGTTTGTCATACGGCACTGGCTCTCTCCCTTACCTGGAACCAGTGACCCTAAATTAGGGTCGGGCGACTGCTTAGAGTTCTTCGCTCAATATAGCTCACTGAGTTGTTCACGATGATCGTTAAACCACCAATAAAAAAACAAAAGCAAACAGAAAACAACAACAACAAAAAAAACGTTTTGCCGGTGGTAGTTTTAAACCACGCCTCCCCGCTCCGGAGCCGGCTATTCTCCCGAATGAACTACACCGACCTTGGCTTATCGCTGCTACTTGACGTTTTGACTCTTGCGTCACCTCAGTGATACGTCACATATCCCCCTTGAGAAAGGTGGGGGCATGAAATCGCAGGTTTCGGGTCCGCCGACAAACCATGCTTGAAAGAGTTCGTTGTAAAAAGAAATTTATTAATTCCAGACGATGTGTGGAAGAATTAGACACTTTTCTAGAACCTTACGACTAGGAGATTCATTTTTACGTTTGGGAACCAATGTGAAGAAAAAGCTTTTTTGTCGGCGGTGGGATTCGAAATCACGTCTTCCCGCTCCGGATCCGGTTATTAACCCTACTGAACTACGCCGACCTTGGCTTATCGCTGCAACTTGCCGTTTTGATTCTTGCGTCACCTCACAAGTTGCACAGATTGTAAAGACATTCTCCTGAAACTTTAAAATGCTTGTAGTAATTGAAAAGATAAAGAATATTTGAAATTGAGAATCGCTCAAGGTAATCAATATTCAGCCTGTACAAAAAGTGAACAAATTCTTGTCAAAACTTCTTGTTATTGACCAACTTAAGTTTTGGGAAATTAGAATTTCCCTGATCATCATATTCACTAAATAAATAATGAAGCTGTTCTGAGTGATATTCTCCCGAATGAAACACACACACACACACACACACTAAATGAAACACACAACACTCCTGAATGAAACACATAACTAAACACACACACACACACTAAATGAAACACACAACACTCCTGAATGAAACACATAACTAAACACACACACACACACTAAATGAAACACACAACACTCCTGAATGAAACACATAACTAAACACACACACACACACACACACACACACACACACTGTTTTGTTACAGAGGTATCATTTTTTTTTTTTGATTGGAGGTTTTTAACAACCACCGTGAGCAACTCAATGGGCTATAAGCAGTCTCTCGTCCCTAATTTAGGGTCACTGGTTCCAGGGAAGGGAAAGAGCCAGTGCCGTAAGACAAACACAACATCCATGCCTCACCGGGATTCAAACTCGGACCCCTTACGGACGAATGATCAGAGGCCATCGCTTAGACCACTGCGCCACCGGGGCGATACAGAGGTATATGGAACCATCACGTTGTTCACAGAACTCCCGATGGTCTATGATACATTATAATCTTTAAACAGAAATTCCTGTTTTAAAGTTCTTTCTTTTATTTTTAGTAGTACGCAGGTTTTTTCTTTTTTTTTTTTTTTTTTTTGCTTGTTTCTGAACCCCCAAAAAGAGAGTGAGTGACTTTCCAGGCTACAGTACCTTGCCGAAGTACAACGATATATCCCAGTTTTTATAGGTTTTGTTTTCGAAATAATCGATTAAATAAGTTTGCAACTAACATGACCACAGGTATAGGCTTTTCTTTGCAGCATGATGTAAGTGTTATGTACCTTGTGACGTACCACATAGGTAAATCATGTATCAAGACGACAATCTGTAGCGATGCATTTCTTCCGTGTAGCTTAGTTGGGAGAGCAACTTACTCCGGAGTGAGGGGGGGGGGAGGTTCGATCGCTTCAAGGATAAATTTGTGTTTTCACAAATTCTCCGGGATTTTCCTATTTCATACTGCGGGGTGGTTGGGACGCCCGATCGACTGATGATTTTGCTGGGCTTAATAATTGACTTTATGAAATGAATGCATATGAGCACGGTCGATTAAAATGAGCTAAAAAGACCTAGATCTAGGGCTTTAACATTGATGTTTTGAGCCTAAATAAAAGTGCAAAATGATTAACTTGACCTGTTATGTAAATAACATGAATATGAGCACGGAGGATTAAAACTTGCTAAAATGGCCTACACCTAGGACTTAATAATAAACGTTAGAGGTCGAAAGACCGACCTACGGAAAAGAGGGCACGGAGAAATTTAAAGTGCATTTTTTTTTTTTTTTTTTTTTTTTTTTTTGTACTGTCTGTCCCTTAACACTTCAGTGTTTAGTCACTTTGACAGATCGAATATACCTCGTATAAAACCAAACGTTTTTGATAAACTGATTCTTCGGTGAAATGATCTTTCCATGAAATTAACTTTTAGGTAAAGAGACTCATCGGTGAAAGGTACCTTCCGATCAAGTGGCACTCCGGTTAAAATATACCTTTCGGTCTAGTAATTTTTGAACAACTGATTTTCCGGTGAAGTAATCTTTGCCGCCCCAGTGGCGCAGTGGTCGAATCACTGGCTTCTGACCATTCGTCCGAGAAACATCCTGGTTCGAATCCCGGTGAAGCATGAATGTTGTGTTTGTCTTACGACACTGGCTCTCTCCCTTCCCTGGAGTCAGTGTTAGGGACGGGCCACTGTTTATAGCCCATTGAGTATAGCCCACAATTAGGGACGGGCGACTGCTTATACCCCTTTGAGTTGCTCACGGTGGTCGTAAAACCTACACCCCCCCCCCCTCAAAAAGTAATCTTTTGGTCAAGTGAACAAAGCCCGAAAAATGCCGGCTGACAAGTGTACATAAACCTCCAGCGAGCGAAGAAAAGAATAAACATTTAAATTTACATTTGCTCAGCCTTCTGATTCCCTGGCTGTTAATGTTTGTTTTTCAAGTGCTAGATTGTCGACATTTAGAATAAATGACTATTTAAATACTGCAATCTGATAAGCAAGTAAGTAACGGCCGCGGTTGCGCAGTGGTCTAAGCGCTGGCTTCCTGGAACCAGTGCTCCTAAATTAGGGACCAGAGACTGCTTATATGCCATCGAGTTGCTCACGGAGGTCGTTAAACCTTCAAGCAAATAATAAGCAAGTAACAACTTTAAAGCATTAAATCAAATAAAACCACTGTAGCTGTATGAATTTTTCATGACCACAAAATGCTAGAAGCCAGATCGAAAGTATCATGAGCAAAGAATCATAGTAGTTGGAATGATTTTGTCGTAAGTAAAGCCCCATGTTCAAACATTAAAAACCTACAAAATAAGCAAGCATTTATGCCCTAATAAAATCTGGAAATATATGTGCTAAATTAAAAGAAATATGCATTTGAGATATCTGAAAGTTTTATTGTATAGGATTCACATACTTACGTGATGTAGGTAATCTTCACATTTTACTCTTGAATATTTTCACGATTGCATATGACAACTAAATGCTTTGTCATATTTTCGAAAGAAAAAAATGTTTATAAACTACTGTTTGTGAAAATTGCAGCACCATGGAGAAATGATGGTGAAACTTACAGAATATGCAGAGCAGGGTAGGACATGCAAATGATTAGAAGTGCAGAGGCATTGCGCATGTCTGGGCCCTGCAGCAGCCTCTAGACCAGGGGTGCACAACCCGCGGCCCGCTTGCGGCCCTCAAAGTCAGTTTATGCGGCCCGCGGATACATATTTTATACTATTGAAAACGTGAATATATATATTGTGAATGATGAGATTTTTTCCCATTATTGTAGGCCCTAGTTGAAATAAGAAAATTATAAAAATGTTTCGTTAACTAGCAAATTTTCCAACAATGAAAAGTTTTGTTGAAAGTTCTGAATTCCATGTAAATGTGGCTAAATATGCATCTCTTGTAGTGGACCTTCACAATGAGTTTAAAAGACGATTTGAAGATATAAGAAAATTTGAGGTTTTGTTTGATATGTTTTCTCTACCATTCACTACTGACGTTGCGTCAGTGCCACTAGATTTCCAGATGGAATTAATTGATCTTCAGTGTAACAAGGAGTTAAAAACAAAATACTCTGAAGTTTCTCTCCAACAATTTTACAAAAATTACTTACCGAAAGAAATGAAATTGCTCAAAGATCATGCTTTAAAAACGGCAACGTTGTTTGGAAGTACCTACTTATGCGAGCAATCGTTTTCTTTGATGAAACAAATAAAGTCAAAGTGTCGTTCCCGTTTAAGTGATACACTATTGGAGGGAAACTTGCGCATTACCATCTCTAACATTGAACCTGATATTGACAGACTATTGAAAAATAAACAATGCCAAGCATCTCATTAGGAGCATTAGGCTACTACTTGATTTGATGGTCAGTTTGACGATATACTGATTTTAATTTTTTATATACTTTGATGTTAAGAATTCTGTTTTTTGTAAAAATAAAAATTTTACAACCTTGTGATAGTATTATTTTATTTTATATACCCCTAAACCTTTTCCAATTAGGAGTAAGTTGATTGTAAATCAGTAATTTGATAACTTAATAACGCAATTTGCCAAAAAACTTCAAAAATGGATTTAAACCATTTAGAGGACACAAAAATGGTATTGAAACACATTTTTTGTCTGCTGGTAAAATAGGTTATTCGGATAATAGTAAAATTAGCTTTAGCGGTAGGGTTTGGCAAGTGCCTATGTGAAAAGGTAACTTGCGGCCCGCCACTTATTATGTAAAAATAAACTTGGCCCCCACTTATAAAAAGGTTGTGCACCCCTGCTCTAGACAGTCGAGTGAGGGGTATGCAGAAAGAGCTGTTTAAGATACACACTAGTAGTGCATCGCGGACAGCGAGTTGTAAAAGGATCTCCAGGATTCACTAATACCTCGGCGACGACGAAGTGCGCAATATCACCATACGACAGAGTTTGAACGGGGACGAACGATTGGTCAGCGTAAAACTGCATTGCGGCTCTGACGGGACATAACGCCACGACAGTGACGCGCGTGTGGCGGCAGTGGACCAAGAAATGCGACGACACCGGGCATAACCGACACCTCATCCGCATGTTAGCGCCGAACCGTTCCGTATCTTTACAAGGGTTAGCACAATAGTGACTATTGCAGTGCAATTGTTGTGCCTCCACAGTTCGACGCCGTCTGCTACATAGAAGACTGGTTCCACGCATCCCTTTTCGGCGGATTCCCTTGACCCTGAACGATCACCGCCTCAGACTGGGATGGGGTTCTCAATACAGACAATGGCGTGCTGATTGGCAACATGTCGTATTTTCGGACGAGTGCAGATTCAACTTGGATTACCGTGATGGCCGCATACGCATTAGACAGTATTGTGGTGAGCGCCTTCTTCCAGCGTGCATTGTCGAGTGTCACACGAGCCGAATGCCAAGTGTGATGGTGTGGGGTGTCATTGAGTACCATTCGCGATCTCGGCTGCAAATACTTGAGGGCAATCTGTACAGCGACCGCTACATCAGGGAAGTTGTACAGGCAGAAGTCATACTCTTCATTCAGAGCACTCCTAGCGCTATATTCCAGTAGGACAATGCCCGACCTGATGTTGCCAGGAATGTTCAAGCCCTCTTCGCAGCACAGAGGATAACCGCTTTTTCCCTGGCCTGCACGTTCGCCGGATATTTCGCCTATTGAGTATGTCATACGGGATATGGTCACTTGGCAACTGGCCCATCAAAGTCCTCCAGCGGTCAGTACCAATGATCTGTGGACTCGCATACATACCGCCTGACAAGCAATTAGCCAAGACACCATCCAACGCCTTTTCGATGCAATGCCACGCCGTCTGTAGACGCTCTTATTTCAGCTCGCGGAGCCTTCATAACATACTGATTTTTGCAGGTAAAAATTTGTGTATTGTTCTGAAAATTAAATCACTTATGTACCGTCATATCAGTAATATGTGTGGTATAAATTTCATTCGAATCGCAAGGTTCCTTCTTGGTGTTGCAATTTTCACAAACAGAAGTGCATGTAGAAAAAGTCCTTTGCGCATCCACGGAGTTAGTCGGTGCGTATTTGAAGCAACCAATGTAAGTGAGAGATATACTTTTACAATCAAAATTTTCTCCTTGAACAATTTTATGCATACTTTTCCAAACCACTGGGTGCAGCCATTTAGTAGAGAGCAGACTAAAAATTTCTCTTTTGATTGGAAGTGGGTTCGTTTGAGTACCATATCATTCTGTAACGGGAGATAATTTCTTAACAAGTGGTTTTGCTACTGCGCCACGACGCTGTTGAGAGTGAAGTACAAAAAAAAAAAAAAAAAAAAAAAAAGACGACAGTATCGTTTGTGACGTATATTCTAAATTAACTTTCCTTTTTAGTTTCTTTATGTAAATCTTGAGTTTATTCTCAGTTATTCTTCACTCTTAACGTAATATCTTTTCTCTCAAACGAATGCGTTTGGCAACACAATTGAGGTTGAATGAACGTGACGTACGCCTGAGTTTTGATAAGAACGAGAGATAAAAACGACGACTAATCTGTTGCTTGGCGAGCGTTGGGTTGTAAACTGATTATTGAAAGGAGCGTTGTAAAAAGATCTTTGTGTTAAGAGTTGTGTGGTGTGTGGAGAGTTTAGTGCAATATGCTATGCTACGATGTGTTTGCTACATCCTGAATAAAGCATCTTTTTCCGTAAGTTTGACTTCTGTTGTTTACATGTTTCGTCTGGCCGTTAAGGTTTCTTTCATTTAGGAACTATTTCTTAGTATGTTGCTGTTTTAAATTAACGTAGAAGTAAGACATGACTTCTACGTTATACGTTTTTCAAATGGACTTTTCTTAGAGCATTTTCAGGATATATGTAAAAATATGCACTAGGTGTGAAAATATGCTTTTATTCGTTACAGTGGCAAAATATGCGAAATAAGCATTTTGCTCCTGTATCCGGGCTTTAATTATAAGCCAAAATTGCAGAAGATGGAGTAATATCATCATGAACATGTAATAAAAACCGAAGAAGGAATTAATACAAAATCACAGAAGTTGGAGAATGTTTGCCCTAAGGGCAAACTCAAAGCAGCATGTGTAATTTTGCCATGAACACAAAATCACAGCAGCTAGAAAACGAAATAGTCACATAATGACTTGCCAAAAAAGGACTTTGAATTATGACATTTTTAGTCAAATCGAAATCAGATTCATTAAGACTTTCACAGTATCGATTTGATTTTCCTGAGTTTCTTTGTCTCCTATAAAGCAGCTCCCTGGTTCCTGTTTCTGAAAACATGCAAAAGATTATTCTTTTGATTAGCTTTAATTAATTGCACTACATTGCGTGAGCAAATATAGTCTATTGCAAAAAGCTTGTGTGTTTGGCGAAAAGTGACCAATTAATTTCAATTTGTGCAATTATTTAAAACAACTAATGACTAATCACATAAGTGCCATTAAGACGGACGCTTTCTCAGCTAAGATTCTCCTTTTTAAAATCTCGTCGCATTTCTTTCTTTGCGAGAAGCTGAATTATGCATTGAGACACCATTCAAGGTCTAAGGTCTTTCTTTTTCTTGCATTTATTTTATTATTTAACATGGGAACCGAGGCGTGCATTAATAAGCGTATCAAGACATAATGACACGAAAAGCGCGCTTTTTATTTTTGCCCAGGCTTAAAAGGAATGGCTCTAATTAGGGTTTTTAATTTAATTTCCATTCATAGTCGATTACAATCCATGCAGAAAATGGAGACAGTAAATTAAGACGCGGATTCTCCTGCCAGAAAATTGGAACGCAACTAAGTAGTTGGGGACGCAAAGAAAACAAAAATGAAACACAAACAGAAGGGCACTTACATGCTTCTAAATCGCTGCAGCTCTCATTTATTAAATAAAAAACAAAAAGAAAAGAGCAAGAAGGAAAAGTTTCTATTTTTGTTTCCGTTTTCGCTTATTTTTCTTGTCAAAAATTGTCCATTTAGGAAGCGTCGGTGGCACAATCTTTCATACCCTTATTTCGAAACACACGGGCATTCCGCATTGGAGCTGAAGTCAACCAACCAGAGCATGAGTACAGCGACAAACCACGCCCCCTGGTAGTGAACAGAACGGTGTTATGAAAAGAAAGGCAAAGCGGGTGAGATTAATTAACTCATGCGGGGATTTCTGGAGTTTTAATGAATTCATTTAACGTACTAAAGTAATTATATAATTAAGACTAATGATGGCATGAACCCAATTTAAAATATTATGGAATCACAACCGGATCTCCCTGAGACTACGATCCGTCAGCTTTCTCTAAGAGTTGAAATAAATTGAGCTTTTAGATGATCACTTTATTTCGCTTCTAACTTTGGTACTAATTTTATAAGTCTCAAGATGCCATGCTTAAGGAAGAATTCCGAGCGTTCCAGAGAGATATTTCCGTCAATCAATCTGAGGACTACTCTATAGCTCTGAATCGGCCCAGTTCGAAGAAATAAAAATGATCGCTTATTTTGAGTTCTCTGAAGGTTTAGGCACTCTGTTAAAATGCCATGGAACAGATATATTGAAATGTTACCCAACACAATAAAAAATATTTCTGAATTTTCGCAATGTATCAACCGGTTTTGCTTCGCAGCTAGTTGAAGGTCTCCCCTCAACTTTTTTGTTCATCCCTCGGCCTGGCGCGGTTTTTTCCTGTTGTTTCGATCAGGGCCGGATTAAGGCCTTCGTAGGCCCCTAGGCTAAGAAATCTCAGTAGGGCTCCAAAGAACTTATCGTGGGGAATCATTATGAAGTCTGTAAAAACACGAAACTGTAGCAATACGCTTGTGATAATTGATACGTAGTGCACTCTTCAAACTAATAAATTATCCTGGGGAACAAATGTTTGCTTATGTTCTGTTGCATCAGATTTTCCAACTGATTCTTAAACGCTGATTTCAAATCTGAAATGGGTTTTCCTCTACGTGCTCTAGCTTTCATGTAAATTGGAACTTGTGATTTTCACAAGAAAAGGACACCATTTGCTATTTACACTGGGGATAGCTTAAGAACTAGGCTTACATCTACCCTAACCTTAGACTTATTAGGCTAATTTTTTTACAAACATCAATATTATTTTTCTTTATTGTTAACTTTGGATTCTAGAGATTTATCTGATTTACACAAAAATAACACCTATTTTTCTTTGTTTCAGATCTGATCATGGCTTCTTCAAGTAGACGTAAATGTGTAAATAATCCTGATGCATTATGTTATGTATGTGGCTGCTACACACTTCTTTGTCTGAGGCACAATATAACTTCGTTTGTGAGGTGTGTCTATAAAGCCTATTTTGAAGTTCCCCATGGTGACCAGGACAAGAAATGGGCTCCTCATATTGTGTGTCATAATTGTGAGGAAATATTTCGTGACTGAACAAAAGGAAAACGAAACGGTCTGCCTTTTGGAGTTCTCATGGTTTGGCGAGAACCCAAGGACCACAAAACTGACTGCTATTTTTGCCTGGTCAACACGAAGGGTGTCGGCAAGAAAAACCGGCATAAGATCTCCTATCCCAGTATTCCCTAAGCAATTCCACCTACTCCGCACTCTAAGGAACTGCCGGTTCCAGTTTTTAATGGTTTTGCCTCATCTGAAGATGAAGGCTGTGAGCATGATCGGGAAGAGCACGAGGGTTGTGTTAACGAGCTTCAAGAAATGTTTTCAGAATCCGAAGACTCCTCATCTGATACCAAACAGTCATCAACCCCTCAGCAGTTTAGCCAACCGGAATTGAATGACTTAGTACCTGATTTGGGGATCTCTAAGAAAGCAGCTGAGATATTGGCCTCCAGACTGCAAGAAAAAAAACTACTTGTCCGCTCTGCAAACGTTTCTGATTTCCGAAAGCGGGACCAGATTTTTGTGGACTTTTTTTCAGAAGACAAGCAGTTTGTTTACTACCACGATATCTCAGGTCTTATCAGGCAATTAGTTGTTACCTCGTGTAGTCCAACAGAATGGGGATTATTTCTGGGCAACTCAAAGCGCAGCCTCAAGTGTGTTGTTCTCTTGCACAATGGCAATGTTTATGGAGCGGTTCCAGTTGGTCCCTCAGTGCATTTGCGAGGAGAACATAATGACATAAAAATAGTCATTGACTTACTCAAATATCACGAGCACAACTGGATCATCTGTGTGAACCCGAAAGTGGTCAACTTCCTCTTTGGTCAACTGAAAGGCTTGGCGAAGTTTCCATGCTATCTCTGCATGTCGGACAGCCGAGCTCGAGAGAAACACTGGACCGCCGCCCCGGTGGCGCAGTGGTCTAAAAAAAAAAAAAAAAAACCCTGCGTACTACTAAAAATAAAAAGAAAGAACTTTAAAACAGGAATTTCTGTTTAAAGATTATAATGTGTCATAGACCATCGGGAGTTCTGTGAACAACGTGATGGTTCCATACCTCTGTATCGCCCCGGTGGCGCAGTGGTCTAAGCGATGGCCTCTGATCATTCGTCCGTAAGGGGTCCGGGTTCGAATCCCGGTCGGGCATGGATGTTGTGTTTGTCTTACGGCACTGGCTCTCTCCCTTCCCTGGAACCAGTGACCCTAAATTAGGGACGGGCGACTGCTTGTAGCCCATTGAGTTGTTCACGGTGGTCGTTAAACCTCCAATCAAAAAAAAAAAAAAAAAAAAAAAAAAAGAAACACTGGACCCAGAAGGAGTGGTCCATTCTAGAAGCAGGCATGCCAAACATTGTGGCCACCCCGGTGGCGCAGTGGTCTAAGGCGTTGGCCTCTGATCATTCGTCCGTAAGGGGTCCTGGTTCGAATCCCGCTCAGGCATGGATGTTGTGTTTGTCTTACGGCACTGGCTCTCTCCCTTCCCTGGAACCAGTGACCTTAAATTAGGGACGGGCGACTGCTTATAGCCCATTGAGTTGCTCACGGTGGTCGTTAAACCTCCAATCAACAACAACAACAACAACAAACAAACATTGTGAATGACGCAATCGTCAAGCCGAGCGAAGACTATTTTTTCCCCACTCCATATCAAGCTCGGCTTGATGAAACAGTTCGTGAAGGTATTAAGTATACTGATGGTGAATGTTTTCAACATATAGTTTCTGCTTTTCCTGCTTTGTCTTTTGAGAAGATCAAAGTAGGTGTGTTTGACGGACCTCAAATTCGTGCCCTTGTACGTGACAATGAATTTGTCAGTAGGATGAATGACAAGGAGAAGGCCGCATGGCTGTCTTTCGTGGCAGTTACACAGAGCTTTCTTGGTAACAAAAAGGCAGATAACTATGAGGTTCTCGTTACTAGAATGCTGTTGACTTTTCGCGATCTTGGGTGCAACATGAGTGTCAAGCTCCATTTCCTGAATAGTCACCTTGATCAATTCCCCGAGAACCTTAGGGCTGTTAGTGATGAACAAGGAGAGCGCTTCCATCAAGACCTCGTGACGATGGAACAGTGCTATCAAGGGCGTGGGACAAAATTATGATGGCAGACTACTGCTGGAGCATCAAACGAGATTGCCCTAAGAAAGTTCACAAACGCCACAGTTACAAGCTCAAATTCTTGCCTGAATAGGACATATTTGAAGTTTGCATCCCACTCATTCTTATTAGTTGTTCTGAATCACCTATTATCTTTATGTCGAAATATGTGTTGCCGCCCCGGTGGCGCAGTGGTCTAAGGCGCTGGCCTCTGATCATTTGTCCGTAAGGGGTCCGGGTTCGAATCCCGGTCAGGCATGGATGTTGTGTTTGTCTTACGGCACTGGCTCTCTCCCTTCCCTGGAACCAGTGACCCTAAATTAGGGACGGGCGACTGCTTATAGCCCATTGAGTTGCTCACGGTGGTCGTTAAACCTCCAATCAAAAAAAAAAAAAAAAAAAAAAATATGTGTTAATTTAAAATAAAAAGCATTTTTTTTTTTTTTTTTTTTTTTTTTTGATTGGAGGTTTAACGACCACCGTGAGCAACTCAATGGGCTATAAGCAGTCGCCCGTCCCTAATTTAGGGTCACTGGTTCCAGGGAAGGGAGAGAGCCAGTGCCGTAAGACAAACACAACATCCATGCCTCACCGGGATTCGAACCCGGACCCCTTACGGACGAATGATCAGAGGCCAACGCCTTAGACCACTGCGCCACCGGGGCGGCAAAAGCATTTTAAACAAAAACATTATTTTTTTATGTGTTAATTTAAAAATAAAAGCATCACCTATCATCTTTATGTCGAAATATGTGTTATTTAAATAAAAAGCAACCGAATTTCAAACATTATATTTCCTTTCGCTAGTCTGAGCTAAAAACAATATGATCCACCATTTTTATTCTTAGTGAAAATCCACGAAATACGGTGGCGTCAGTATATCTTCATTCTTTTTTTTTTTTTTTTTTTTTTTTTCCCAATTTACAATTTTAACGAAAATGGTGTAAAAACACAAGACTCGTCGCCTCGACATCTATTTTGGTCCATTTCATTGCTTTTAAAAGCCTGATTGATAGGGTTTTTTTGTGTGTGCTTGTGTTTCGGCAGCCACCATCTTTTACGATGTTCACATTTTGTACTTCGAACAATGCACAGTTTACCTATTTTATCTTATGTATCTTGTTATGTATGCTTTTGAAAGTGAAGCTACTTCTTTTTTTTTTTAATCTGATAGCTTCTACTATGAGGAGCATTTTGCGCATTATTTCTACATTGTCTTACACGCATTGTGGTGAATGTTTTAGGAACGGGGAAGGTGACTCCGAGGTAGCCATAAAGCTCTGAATGCAGATCAAAAGCGGGAAACAATAAAGTATTGTGATGAGATTGTGCTGCATTTTGAAGCTAATGTAGCTCCTCTTTTAGGTCAGCATGTTCCTGCCCTGTGGAAAAAGCAAAGGCGCACAACTTCGACCCTGAAGAAAAAAAAAAAAAACAATCGAAACAATGGAAGTATCCCTCTTATTCCCATCATAAAAGGCTCTGGGTGCAGAAATTCGCTTTGAAAGTCTTAACACCTGCGTCTTCTAGTGTGCAGACGGAGTGATCATAATTAATTTCTTATTACAAAGTGCCACTATCAATGCACAGTATTATTCTAATCATCTCAAACATTTCCTCGAGAAATTGAAGCCCAAGAGAAGCGCGAACTAGTCCAAAGAAGTTGTGTTTCATCAATATAATGCAACTTCATGTTCACAGTCCACGGGACTGTGTGTTCAAAGTCCGTCATCTGCCACACTGACCAGCTTTGGCCCCATCAGATTATTTCCTATTCCCAAATCTCAAAAAAAAAAAAAAAAAAGAAGCAGAAACTACGCTGTGACTGCTACTGTGAAAAATATGGTTTGAGTCAAAATCCTGTTATGAGGGTTTTAGATTCTACCATTAATTCGTTTCCAGGAATCGTGGAAGGAGTAAAGCAAGATGGCTTCCGAATTGGGGAGCGTGAGTGATAATAAGAAAATGAAATAGAAGAGAAATTAAGTAGAGCGTGCAGATGACAAGTGGAAAGTAATGTAACCATAATGAATTCAGTGGTAAAAAGAATTCCAGGAAAAACCAATAATGATAATTAGATATATACACTGCTGGCCACCCAAAATCCAACACCAAGAAAAACACGAGATAGCAAAGCCAGATTTACTGGACATATAACAACAGATACAAAGATGAAACGATTGAGCTTACAGGCCCGTGCGACTTGCGGAACACGCAGACAACAATAGTTCGTGTGGCCTCTACGGCTGGCAATAACGGCCGCTACACGCCGCGGCATCGAACGAAAGAAGCTTTGGATGTGGGCTTAGGGTATGTCGGTCCAGGCTGCTTCCACACGTTACCACAGTTCATCAGGTGGTGCTTGCCGGGCCACTCGGTTGCCGATCAGCGACCAGACGTGTTCGATGGGCGACATATCGGGAGAACAGGTGGGCCGTAAAGAATTGTTGCACGATGCGTGCCACATGCGTGCGCGCATTGTCCTGTTGAAACGTGGCCGCTGGCAGGTCCTGCAGGTAATGGAGGACTACAGGCTCCAAAACGTCGGAGATGGTCGTACCAGAGGGGTGCGGGTGTCATATCCAATTGCGCCCCAAACCATAACGCCAGGCGACGGACCGGTATGGCGATGCATAATGCAGGCGTCATACAGTCTCTTGCTGCGGTGCCGCCACACGCGGATCCGACCATCGTGGTGTTGCAAGCAGAAGTGTGATTCGTCGGAGAAGGCAATGTCGTGCCGTTCCGTAGTCCAGGTGCGGCGTTCAACGGCTCACTGCCGACGCACTCGCCGGTGGTGTAACGTCAATGGTAATCGGAGCAATGGACGCCGTGCGACAAGTCCCCGCTCCTGCAGACGACGTCGAACGGTACGTGCTGACACAGATTGTTGCGCAACACACCCTAATTCCGGCGCTAACGTTCGTGATGTGGCGGTGCGAGCTGTCAATGCCCGCCGCACAACATGCCGGTCGTCTCGTTTGGTGGTGTGCCGCGGATGCGGCAATCGGTCACGTCGGTCCTTCCGTCCCTCCTGCACCCACCAAATCCATACTTGCCTCACTGTGGCTGGTATGTCGTCCCACACGGGCGCCGATGTCTCGGTACGTTAAACCGCTGTCGCGATAAGCCACTATTCGTCCTCTGTCGAACTCCGAAAGGTGCTGGAATGACTGCCGTATTCTGCGACGAGGCATCAGGAAGCTTCCCACGCACAGGTCCGGCAGCACATCACACTTTCATTACTTACACCCCGCCTTCTGTGCACCCTTCTTATAGTGCTTATCGGTGGCGTGCCGGAACGCACATGATTTGCATATGCCCTGCAATGCCAATCGTTTGCATGTCCTCTCGCGGGCGACGCATGCTGCGAATTTCAGGCCAATCGGATGCTTCCTTCTTGGTGTTGCATTTTGGGTGGCCAGCAGTGTACATGTACATTTGGGAAAGAAATTTCCCCGAAGAGATAATTTTTCATAAATACATGATAAGCATTGTAATGCTATAATTGGCATATTTTCACTGTATTCTATGCAACCACTTCCTTCAGGAAACTTGGAAACTTTCATCATTTAAAAAAATGTTGAAAATTTTAAAAAATTCATAATTTTTTATTTAAAATTTCATCATTATTTTTATCGTTTTTTTTAATTTGAAATGTTCATCATTTAAAAAAAATGTATGTGACGGACTTTAATCACTGAAATTTGTGACCTACATCCGACCCTGGATATGAGAAAAGGTCGTGAGATCCTACGATGGGGCAGGAATAGCTTCGACTAGCGCAAATCTGAAGGTTCTCAGATATCTACGTTCAGTTGCTTGGAATTTCCTTGTCCTGGGTGGTGTAATGACTAGCATGCTCGACCGGAAATCGGGAGATGCGGATTCGATCCCCGCTCCAGGGCGATGAAAATTTTCAAGTTTTCTAAAGGAAGTGGTTACATGGAATACAGTGAAAATATGCCAATAATAGATTTAGATAGTAATAAAAAAACAGATTTAGTACCGCAACTGTTTATAATACTCTCTTCATTATAGAGTATGCTTTCTTCATAAGAGGCTTAAATATTGAACCCTAACGGGGCATTTTATAGAACAACACCGGCCTGCTTACAACTGGCGCCAAACTAGTAGCGTCAGTTATAGAAGCTTATAATCGAACATCTAGAAAGACCGTACAACAATCTACTAAACATTTTTTGAGCGGGTTACAAAATCTAGTGGATTGTGAAAGAAAGTGTGTTTCAGAATTCCTTCTACGAGAAGTTAGACACTTTTCAACCTCTTCTCGGACACCAGCAGCTGTTCTGAAATACAAGACTCTAAATGTCAAAAGCCATAATTTTGTACTAGCTTATAAGATAACAACTAATAAGAGATGTAGTAGGAACATGGGATAGGAGCAGGCATAAACATTTTTGTCAATCGTCCAGATGTGACCCAAGTAAAAGGAAACGGTCATTACTGTTACAGAAGTACTGGTTGATCATAATGTTTTCGCTGTCGTTTGTTTACCTTTAGCTGAATTAATCGCACTTCAAGTGGGGTCGCTATATAAGAGCTGCCTACTCATGAGGTTTCCTTTCAGCACAAATGGTCTTTAGGGTGATTTAATAGTAGTATCCCCTTGTGAATGTCAACCTTTCTCAACTAGGCTTGAGACCAGCAATATCGGAGTATACTACTGAAGATCATAGAGGAAACCGCTCGCCAGAGCCAGAGCCTTACATTTTAGGCCCTCTAGAAACACAGTACAAGTAAAGCATTTTCCGTATTATTATTTTTTTCTAAATATGAATTCCCTTGTAAACACAAGAATTTGAGTAAAACCAGATATTATTTCTCAATTTCTTGGGAGTGCCCCATTTATTAAATCAACATTTAAATTGATTTATAATAATGCTTATTGGCGATATAAATACATTTATGCTTTCGAGAATGTTGACGGTTGGAGGCCTCATCTTGGGCTGGGCCTAGGACGCGATGCTGTGTTAGCCGGGCCCTGACCGCCAGAAATGTCTCAATACGTCTAGGGGCCGATTTTAGGAATCCACTCATGTGTTATGGAGTTTTAACCAATCATTCATTTCCAGGAATAATAGAAAATATACAGCAGTAGATCCTTTTGTCGGCAGAATGGAAACTTTGACGGCGTCTTTAAGAAGTTATACCTAACAGAGCGGCAATGGTCTTTAGCAGTATTTTGTAAATCCTTATCTTCCAAGGAATCCAATTTAGTATATCGGCAAAGTGCTTTTATTATTTTATTACTCTTACATTGTAATCGGAAAAGGCAATCAAACTGCCTAATGATTTTATTGCTCTTCTTGGCGACAGAGGAACGTACTGAGAAGGTCATCAGGAGAAAACACTCGGGAATGCTGGAGAAGAGAGATTGAAAGTTTTTGATGGGAGCGAGACACAAAGAGTCGCTTCTCTTGAGGGAAGGCGAGAAGGAAAGCAAAAAGATGATGAGGAAATAAAGTAGTGAAAAGATCGGTAGAACGTAGAGATGAATGTAAGAAATAGAGTAATAGAAATCAATTGTAAACATGCACTACAATATTCCGGGACAACCAGTTATAAGCTTCAGCTAATAATAAGTTAATTGAAACTTCGACTTTTCTCATCTATTCCTTTGTTATATACAGGGTGTTTGTAAACTGTTTTGACAGAAGAAGAGGTGTGATAGTATCCATCAAGACGAACAATATTTACAATGGAACCTAGGGTCGCATTCCACTCTGAGTGTCAGAAAAGAGTAAAGTTAGATGTCCAAGTTGTACTTTCAACAGCGCAAAGAAAGAGAATTAACGACATCATAAATTGCACAATCCCATTTATGGAAATCAGGGACAGACTCAACGTAGATGCTCAAAGTGGCGGCCACGGGTGCCGTTGCACAGTTCACACCGGCGAATGAAAGACTGGCGCACTCCCTTGAAGACTCCTGGTGTCGTGTTTATCCTGTCCGCTGCAACAACGATTCTCGCAACGAGATCTTCCACGGAGTCCACAGGCGTCTGTCTCGTACACCAATTATTTCATGTGCCCCAAGAAGAAGTCCAGTGGGTTTAAGACCGGAGTGCGTGGAGGCCATGCCACAGGTCCTCCACGTTGGTGACGGATCACTTTGTCCGTGTTCATTTTGTCCACGTTCACTTCGTCCAGTTCCTTTCGTCCAACGTTCACTTTGTCCACTGTTCACTTCGTCCGCTGTTCACTTAGTCCAATGTTCACTTCGTCCACTGTTCATTTTGTCCACCGTTCACTTTGTCCACATTCATTTCGTCCTCAGAATGAATGGAATCCGTCGACATTTTCTGTTTTCATGGAGTTTTTGTTATAGACAGAAGAAAAGGTCAGCAGACATTGCTTGCATGCGATTATTTTTCCCTGTCTTAGTTTCTCGATTAAAATTAATTCCATTGCAAATATTGTTCTTCTTGATGGGTACTATCACCCCTCTTCTTTTGTCAAAACAGTTTACGAACATCATGTATTTTCTGCAACGAGTTGCAATTAAACTTAAATGTCAAGTCCGAACGGAAAGTATGTATCACGCTTACGACACCAAGCTTACACACGTATTCATGTTACCCCTGGAGAGCAGTAAACTGGATGGTTGGTTGCGAGATTTAAACCCCAACCCACAACCTAACGAGGCACGCTCTTTTATAATACAAACTGTTTGACGATAGGGGTATGAGGTCTACGCTACCTTTGCTACGAAAATTATCAAATATGTGGAAGTTGCTGCAGAAATTTAGGACATGAGGAAACACTGAAGGTAGTTGACATGAGTCAGATAGTAATGTCCACAACGGATGTAAACCCGTAAGCTCTAACTCAACCCACGGTTTTGGGACTTCAACTCTAAGATCCAAGAAAGTTACGATCCACTTCTCTTATCCTACCATTGCATGGCCACAACAAAATTTGTAGAATGCACTTGTGATGTTTGATATCCCACGTTACGATAAACAGAAATTAAGTTTGATATCCAACAGATGCAACTGCAGGTGAAGTCTGGCATTAAACAGTTATATAAGTTATTAGTAAAGTCCGGATGTCCAAACACTAAG
Source organism: Macrothele yani (assembly GCA_039090855.1). Classification (NCBI taxonomy): domain Eukaryota; kingdom Metazoa; phylum Arthropoda; class Arachnida; order Araneae; family Macrothelidae; genus Macrothele; species Macrothele yani. Next base: position 74,125,311 of record CM077027.1, read on the forward strand.
AACTCCAAAGCAAGCATTTATGCATTAAAAAATTAAGAAATATGCACTAAACTGAAAGAAATGCGCTCTAAAATTTTTTGAAAATACATGGAATTCACCTAACTACACTGATCAAAGGTATCTGGACACTTGCCCAACAAATTCCATGTAATATAAAAGGACATCGAGTTGGTCCATCCTTTGCTATCACAACCTCTACTATGCTGGGAAGGCTCTCTGCTAGATTTTGGTACGTTGCTCCAGGAATTACCTTCCATTCTTATACAAGAGATTTAATGAGGTCGGCCACTGTTGTCGGGCGGTTCTGCCTGGCTCTCAGTATAGGCATTCTAATTCATCTCAAAGTATTCCATGGGGCTGAGATCGGGGCTCTGTGCAAGTCAGTCAAGTTCGCTCACACTCGTCTCATCAAACCATTCCTGCATGAACCTCAGTTTGTAGATCAGGGCATTATTTTGTTGGTAAAGGAAAGGGCCTTCGTCCAGGTCCGTTGTCAGACAAAGAATTCTGGAGGGTAGACTGAAGATAAAGGTGGGGCTGATGATAAAGGTGGAACAAAAGCTGCAAAGCAGGTCAAGCAAACGATAAAAATTGAGGCCGGGCACTGTACTCTGGATAGAGTTAGGATGGACAAAAAAAAAAAAAAAAAAAAATGCACCAGACCTGGGCCTTTCCTGATTACGGGCCTGTCTTTACCTAACCGCTGCCATAATTTTGGGGTACAGAATTGTTAGGAATGTCATTATAGGCCTCACTGTTAAGACTCCCAAGCGCTGGAACTAGGGGACTCAGCCCCAAATCACGAAAAACATCCCCAGAGCATGCCTTCTCCTCGTTTAGTGAAGAGTAGACTACACGTTTTTCTTTTGACTGGAAGTGGATTCGTTTGCCATTCTGTAATGGGGGAAAATTTTTAACAAGTGGTTTCCCTATTATACAACCATGCTGTTCAGACTTAGGTCAAAAAACTATAATTTCATTTTTCAAAGGTGCTTTTCTAGAAAATTTCCATAATATATGCAAAAATATGCAATAAATAATATGAAAAAATGCTTTTATTAGTCAAAGTGGCTAAATATGCAAAAGAAGTACTTTGCTTGAACATCCGGACTTTAGTTATTAGCTACATCCAGCGTAACATAGAGTGGTATAACAGTTCTTAAGTGTTTCTTAATTAATCAGCAATAATTTTTCAGTCTAAAATTAATTAATTTTCGTGAACAAGGAGTCAGGTTTTGCCCGACACTACCATAAGCAAATGAAACGAATCTGCTTATTGGACAAAAAAAAAAAAAACCAAAAAAAAAAAAAAACCAGTTGTCCATATCCTAATCTGTTTGGTGGATTTGTTCGGAATACGCTCATCGCAAAGTATGTTTATGTACAGGGTGAGTCAAAAGTCGCAGAACACCCTTGTAAAATATTTCAGAAACGGGAGGGAAAATGAAATATCTGAATACCCCAGCAAAGTATCAGTGAGAGGGCCTATCCTAGGTTATTTCCGGAACATGGCCGTCATCTTGAAATCCGCCATATTGGATCAAGCTCAAATTTCAAATGGTAAGAAGGTCATGTTTCATTTCAAACAAGACCAGAATTTTCTCAGAAATTGATTGCCGTAAACATATTTGGCATATGTGTTGTGGTTCACAAGTTATCAACACAGAAAGGTGAAAAAAAAACCCTCTGAAGTACCCTGTGGTGCGCAGCTATTTGATGTGATCAATGTGTTCCCCCTGTTGCTGAACACAGAGCTGAAGACTCTTGATCCAGTCATCATGCACCTGCACGAGAATATCGGGAGAAAAGCGGTTACAAACCTCCAGGATACCTTGTTGAAGGTGGTGTTTGTCGGGAATTTTCTCAGCATACAGCAGGTGTTCCAGGTGACCTCTCATATAAAAGTCGAGTGGTGTGAGGAGTCGGGGATCTGGGTGGCCATTCCACAGGACCATGCTGGCTAATCAAATGACCAGGGAATTGAACATCTAGCCACTGACGAACAGTTGCTCAGTAGTGTGGTGGAGCCCCATCATGTTGGAAATAACAGGGAAAACTGCCATCTTCATTCAGAAGGGAAGGAAACATTGTTTCCTGTAGCATTTCCTGTTAGCGCTGAGCAGTTAGGTTATTGACGATGAAAATGGGTTCGATTACACGGGTGCCCCATATTCCACACCACACCATTACCTTTACATTACCAACGACTTTGGATGGTTCCGTCTAGTGAGGGTTCCTGTCACTCCAGTGCCTGTGGTTCTGACATTTAACCTCACCCCTGACATAAAAATTGGCTTTGTCACTGAACAAAATGCCCTATACGAATGAGGGACTCCTATGATGTTGGTCTAAAGCCCAGGTGCAGAACTCGACACGTCTATCAGGGTCATCCTCTGATAGTTTCTGCTGCATCTGGATCTTGAACAGAGTTTCTAGAACGTGGTTAAGAGCGATGTATTTATTTATTTACTTATCGCCACGTATTTGGAGTATTTTCAAGATGCCAGTGAGCGGAATGAAGAATCCGAACAATGGCTGACTGACTGATATCACATTCTGCTGGGAGACGTCGTGTAGTACGTTATGGACTCTTTGTAAAGAATTCCAAGATAATTGCTGAGGTTTCCGCTTCGGTAGCAGTTGTTGGCCGACCACTACCTGGTTTGTCGTCCACAGTTCCAGTTTCTCGGAATTTGGATATTAGGTATGTGACTGTGCTGTGTGAAATTGGTGGTCTTTCTGGATGTCGGTTGTTGAAGTCTGCGGAAGCTACGTTCCCCAGACATTAGGATCACCTCAATCCTCTCCTCTTTCATCAATGCCATCTTCAGTTACTTGCAACAAACAATGGTTATTTCAACTTTCTGTGTTGATAACTTGTGAACCACAATACATATGTCAAATCTGATTACGGAAATCAATTGCTGAGAAAATTCTGGCCTTGTTTGATATGCAACATGATCCCTTACTATTTGAAAAATTTGAACTTGATCCAATATGGCGGATTTCAAGATGGAGGCCACGTTCCGGAAATAGCCTAAGAATTAGGCCCCCTCACCGACTCTTTGCTGGGGTATTAAGATACACTGCCGGACAATTGCTAAGGACGGATGACAATAGCAACGATAGCAACCATAAAATGGAAGGCAGGAAAATGTGGAAATTAGCATAAGTGCGGGATACAGTAAGACGTGTTGTGCGTATGCAAATTGTATATTGCCGAACTTGTTCGTGACGTCATAGCGCTGATAAGAGATATAAAGGATTTGACGCGTATTGACCGTTGTTGTTCAAACGCAAAGTTGAAAGGGAAAGAATCAATTGACGAACTTGCAAGTTTCAGTATGTCTTCCCGACATCACCTAGATGAATTTACGCGTGGCCGTATTATTGGCAAGATTGAAGAAGGGCGAAAAATAACAGATGTTGCCAGGGAGTTCGACGTCAGCCACAGTGTTGTTTCAAGGCTTTGGAAATCATTTCAAACAAATGGAGAGTGTAGCAAACGTCACGGGGGAGGTCGTGTTCGCAGTACGACACCTGCAGAAGATCGGTACATAGTGCTATCAACAAAAAGACACCGGCGCAGCACAGCTAGTGAGGTAGTAAATCAGTTTATGGCTGCTACTGGCAAGCGGATCTCCCGAAAAACTGTCGCCAGACGTTTGCATGAAGGAGGACTATACGCCCACCGTCCTGTTGTGTGCATCCCATTGTCCAGACGTCACCGTACCGCCCGTTTGCAATGGTGCCATCAACATCGCAATTGGACTGATAGCGACTGGTCTGCTGTCCTCTTCTCAGATGAGAGTAGATACAGTCTATCGTCTGATTGTCGACGACAACTGATCTGGCGTGATAGTGGTACTGCATATTGTCCAGCAAACATACAGGAAAGGGACCGATATCCGACATGTAGTGTCATGTTATGGGCTGGCATCATGATCAGTGGCCGTACGTCCCTCTATGTGCTTCCAACTGGGACTGTGACTGGCCAACGATACATTAATGATGTTCTGCTACCTCATGTTTGCATGTTGCGTGGTGCTGTCGGTGATAGATTCATTTTCATGGACGACAACGCAACATGTCATCGAACAGTCGCTGTCCAGGAGTGTCTTGAGAGCGAGGATATTCAACGCCTCGTATGGCCAGCACGTTCTCCAGATCTGAATCCCATTGAAAAATGTGTGGGATGCTTTGGGGAGGAGTCTTGTTGGTCGCCAATGCCCTCCAGTAAACAAGGACACCCTCATCCGTGCACTGACAGAGTAATGGGATAAATTACACTAACAGCTGCTTGATAATGTTGTGCAAAGCATGACACGACGTGTGGAATCTTGCATCGCCCTCCATGGTGGCCATATCCCGTTTTGACATCTGACGCCGGAATGCCTGCGGACGGTAATTGCATTTTCTTCACGTTTACGTATTCTGCACAAAATGGCCTGTTTGTCCCTTGAACACGTTCCAAAGCCTTCTGGATTTCAGAGCGCAATAAATTGTCTTTCTTGTAATGTCCTGGCATTCTGACATTATTTTCTTTCACTTGACATCCAACCACACTTACTTTTTTATGCGCCATATAGCCGTTTATGATCCGTCCTTAGCAATTGTCCAGCAGTGTATTTCACGTTCCCTCCTTTTTCTGAAATACAAGGGTGTCCTGCGATTTTTGATTCACCCTGTACTGTAAAACAATATGACCCATGTTCGAGAGATATCCAACTGGATAAAATATAGAGCGGAACTGTGTTCTCTGTCAGAGTCTCGGTAGTTTCCTGCTTATGCTAAAATTTCAGTCAGTAACTTTACTAATTCAGATGCTTCTTTGAAAGGATGTAGCTCAACTTCTCCACAGTGAAATCACTTGTGTATTTACCGTATTTGACGTATTCAGTCCAGTGTTCCAATATTTTTGCTTTAAAAAACATAGATTCACTTTTCAGATCACATACGTATATTTTGCTCATTGACTTCAACCAGTATTTCTTGATTACTAGTTTTGGGCACTACAACATTTAATCTTCAGATGTTCTCTTACTTACTCGAAGTTTAAACATTCATTTTTTATTTGTGACGCTACATCCCGTTGCGTCACATGCAACCGACATTCTGCCACACACGTAAAACTTGTAATTGGAATTGTTGCGCTATATTCCGGGACGTCACATGCGACCGAAGTGCTGCCAGACACGTAAAACTTGTAATTTGAAATTTTGCGCACAATCCCGTGCACGGGATGGTGCTATGACGCTATTATGAGTTGCATATAATAGCGCCAAGGCGTTATTATGAATTGTATATACAAATATATATAGACTCAGTGTATATATATATATATATATATATATATATATATATATATATATATATATATACTGAGCCTTGGCTTTATCAAGGACCAGCAAAAACTCTGCATTTTCTCACTTCCACAAAGACCTATTTGGAAATGGGTTTCTGCAAAGTCATAGATGCAAGTAATAAGCCCACCAAAAAAATGTTTAATATATATATATATATATATATATATGTCATAACCTCCACAGAGTTGTATGACCAAGCTTTAGTTAACAATTTAGCTTGCATCCAAACTTTCCTGGCCCGACCCATGCTCTTCATCTGTTACTAACAAACAGAAAGAAGATCATTATAGAAAACTCAAGTTGTAAGAGTGACATAATGAATCAGAAATAATGTTCAGCAATAACAAATTGACAAGTTACCTAGTGGCCTAAGAGAGAATTTAAACCTGAATAGCAATACTAATGTACTACAAATTCTTAAACATTGCAATAAAAAAGGAAATATTAATTTTTTTCTAAAGCACAGATTCTTGAAAGAAAACTGGATTATATAAAACCCCCCTACTCCCCAACTTCTGACAACACAAAAACGAGAATAAAATAAAGACAATAATAAACTAAAGAAATACTTTGTGAAGGTTATATGACATAAACAATTAGTTGCAATATGTACAAAGTATTTCAGAAGTGCTTTAAGTGCATGATTAAGTAGTTATTAAGACCTTAACTACACTGAAAACACATCGTAGACTACAAGAACAATGGAACGGCCGGCTGCTTAGCCTTAGTGCCCTAAAAAACGCGCAAAGTAACCAGGAAAAGAAAGAGTTAAAATCCGCAAAAATGTTAATAGACTTGCTAGTGCCTAAATGCTTAAAGCAAAAAAAGAAAAATATGTTCAAGAAGTTGAAACATTGAACTTGGAAAACCTAAAACCCAAAGACAATAAAGAGAGCTTACCTCTTATGCAACTTAACTTCTTCCACTCTTGAGGAAACATGGCCGACCTTTCCCCCAAACTTCCAAACACCCCTGCCACTCCCTAGTCGCAGGGGGCAGTGTGGGTGGGGCTGAAGGCCTCCACACACTGAAAAAAAATCCTACTCGCGGAGATTTTAACTAGAGAAAAATATAATTAAGATTGTGGATAGAGAGAGAGAGAGAGAGAGAGAGAGAGAGAGACAAGGGGACGCCATATATCCTAAGCTCTTCTGTGCTACACTGCAGAAGTTCTTTCAATCACTGAAACGGTAACACAAGGGAATAATGATTAATGATAGACAGTTCAGCCATCCTCGTTTTGCTGAAGACACAAGCCATTTTTGCAAGTACACCTTCAAAAGAGTAGTGCAGAAGTGGGTTTAAAGATGAACTTACAGAAGCACGATTAATGTAAAAACAAAAAAAAAAAAAAAAAAAAATACAAGAACTGAAGATTTAAACGTTTGGAGGGGCATCTTCAAAAGTAACTGATGCTTACATTTATCCTGGACAACAGATATCAAGCAAGGGCCATTTCGAAGAAGAAATTAATAGACGAATAAAACTTGGCTGGAATGCATTCGGAAGAAGCAGTACAATTTTCAAGTGCAGTTCACCATTATGTCTTAAAAGGAAAGTGTTTAATCATACATACAAATCATCATAATCATTGTCAACCATTATCAATCCACTGCCGGAGGTTTTTTAAGTTCAAAACAGAAAGCTGTTGGGTCTCTTCGACAACTTTCTGTTTTGAACCAGTCTCCTCCACGCCAATTTTGCATGCTTTCGAATTTCAGTCAGCCACTTCCCACGAGGTCTTCTTTTGAGGCTTTCTCTATCCTTTTGGTATTCAGTCTAATACTTTCTGTTTTCCAACGGTGATGTCACTTTGATCATAATGTCACCCACTCATGTCAATTTCCTGATCCATTAATTTCTTTTCTTGTCTTTCTTGGTTGCATCAAGCATTTACCATCAGAGCCGGACTTAGCTTGTATGGGACCCGAGGCAAACATTTCTTAAGGGGGCCCCGCATTTAAAATGCTGAAATATTTTTACAAAGAATTTGTTATTTATTTTGTACTGATGTATTTCTGAAATAGTGCTGAAAACTGATTTAATATTCAATCCTGGCTTCTATGCTGTTACAAACATGAAATTGTGTATTCGTAAAAGTTATGCTTTCCTCCTAATCAATATTTTTCGTTATTTTGTACAAATTAAAACATTGATCTACACAAATCTTTATTTTACAAAATCACACTGTATATTAAGTAGCATTCTTCGAATTGCATGTTGTGAAAAACTATCTATAATGTCATTATAATCAACCATTTCTGTTATTTCACTATTTACGCAAAGCAACGGAAACTTTGACAGCTTTTTTTTTTTTTTTTTTTTTGCTTAAGATACGATCTAAGAGGCGATTTTAGCTTCTTCGATAATGAAAAAGACCTTCCATCAGTACAATTGGATATTGGGGTAGTTAAAAATATTCTCAATGCGATTTCCACATCAGCAAATGCTGACAATAAATTCAGGTCATTAAATGTTTTGAACATTTCTGGTCTTTCTCCATTGTAGAACTAAACTGATGTAGTTCATCGGATTCATCTTCTTCTAAATCTGTTGGGTAACATTCCAATAAATTTTTTTGTATCTTTATGTAACGAAACGCTGTGGAAATTTTCGAAAGCAACAATTAATATTTTTGGAGCATTGTAGTTAAAAAATCTGGGGGCCCCCTTGAAGACGAGGCCACGGACAGCTGTCCCGCACGTCCCTGTGATAAACAGGCATTGCGCATCATTCAGTCTTCTTTCAGGTGTCTGCAGCCTCTGTATGTGTTGTTTGGTCTCTGATCCATCAGGAAGAACTGGAAAGATGTATTTTGATAGACGCATTTATTTTAAGACACAGTTTTAAGCCGTTCTTGAAAACACAGTGTGCCTCATAATGATGGGAAACATTTTATTTTTAATTTACAGGAGCGTGAGCATTCACCCATCTTTAAAATGTATTCTATTTCAAAGTCTGGCCTTGGGAGTTAATGTTGGTGTCTTTTCCAGATCAGTGGTCCTTAATGATGTCGCCATGGGCACCAACAGAAATTGCATACGCTGTGGAATCATACTTCACCAGTGGAAGCTTCATTGTCACAGCACAGTGGCGATTTCCGACAACATTTCCGGAAGCGTGAACCACCGTCGCGGAAGGTGATCCAGCGTGCTGTTAGTAACTTCCGTGAGACAGGCAACATCAACAAGAAACTATCCACAGCACGACCTCGAACGTCTCGTAGTGCGGAGAACATTGAACGTTTCGCGAATACCATTGAACAAAGTCCCAAGATGTCTACATGTCGATTGGTCCAGCAGGTGAGCGTTACTCGTACCAGTGTTCACAAGGTTTTGAAAAAGGACTTGCAACTGTATCTTTATGAGGTACATTTGGTGCAGCAATTGCTTCCGATAGATAGGGTTCACAGAGTGACGCTCACTGAATGGTTTGTCAACAAGTGCAGGGAGGAAAAGGATTTTGTGAAGTACCTGATCACATCAGATGAAGCTCATTTTCAGCTATCTGGTTATGTCAATAAACAAAACTGTAAGTTTTGGTTAAAGAAAATCCGCAGACCTTACATGAAAAGTCCTTACACATTGTCAAGGTCACAGTGGGGTGTGCAGTGACTCACGTGTGTAATTGGTCCTTACCTTTTTTAAGAAGAACACGGTGCTGCTGTCACAGTTACTGCGGAGCGCTACAACCACATGCTAATCACCTTCTTCATTCCTGAGATGCAACGGCTTGGTTTTACACAAATGTGGATGCAACAAGATGGTGCCACTAGTCATGCGGCACGACTGCCAGTGGCAACCCTTCGACAACAGTTCCAGGGAGCCTCATTTCTAGATTCGGTGACATCCATAGGCCGTCCAGATCACCGGATCTAACTCCACCGGACTACTTCCTGTGGGGTTACCTAAAGGAAAGGGTGTACGTTGGAAACCCCGCACAGGTCAGGAACTGAAACAAAGTAATTGATTCATACACTCGACGCGGATCAGGAACACCAAACTGAAGTCATCGCTCTTTCCACGTTAATAAGTGAGTCACGGAAAAATTCTCATCGGCCGGTGCAGTGGTAGCATGTCAGGCGCGTAACTGGAAGACCTGGGTCCGATTCCTGGTGGCGACGAATGAGAATTTTTCCGTGACTCACTTATTAACGTGGAAAGAGCGATGACTTCTGTTTGGTGGTTAAACAAGGTATCCGGAAGGCGGCCATCCCAGCTGATGTGCTGCACTGCACTATGGTGGGAATGGGAGAGAGAGAGAGCCCGATAATGTCCTCTTCGAAGGTGGTGACCTTCTAAGGGATGTGTTATTTAAACTTTGAACAGTGCTATGAAATCCTGCACTTTGGATTTCATAGCACTGTCCAAACTGTCCACTGTCCTTAATAAATGTGCTCGTTCGAGACTGCGTTTGAAATGTGCCCCATCATTATGGGACACCCTGTAGTATTGTTTTTTCCAAATGCTCTCCAACCAAATTTAACGCCTATTAATTTCGTCTTCGATGCGGTCCGGGCATGATATCTGTTGTCCAAGGCATGGGTTAATTCTATACTTGCCCCTTCCACATGATATCTGTTGTCCAAGGCATGGGTTACTTCTACACTTGCCCCTTCCACATGATATCTGTTGTCCAAGGCATGGGTTACTTCTACACTTTCCCCATCCACATGATATCTGTTGTCCAAGGCATGGGTTACTTCTACAGTTGCCCCATACACATGATATCTGTTGTCCAAAGCATGGGTTACTTCTACATTTGCCCCTTCCACATGATATCTGTTGTCCAAGGCATGGGTTACTTCTACACTTGCCCCTTCCACATGATATCTGTTGTCCAAGGCATGGGTTACTTCTACACTTGCCCCTTCCACATGATATCTGCTGTCCAAGGCATGGGTTACTTCTACATTTGCCCCTTCCACATGATATCTGCTGTCCAAGGCATGGGTTACTTCTGCACTTGCCCCTTCCACATGATATCTGTTGTCCAAGGCATGGGTTACTTCTACACTTGCCCCTTCCACATGATATCTGTTGTTCAAGGCATGGGTTACTTCTACACTTGCCCCTTCCACATGATATGTGTTGTCGAAGACATGGGTTACTTCTACACTTGCCCCTTCCACATGATATGTGTTGTCGAAGACATGGGTTACTTCTACACTTGCCCCTTCCACTTCTAAATCCTCAGTGCTTGTAAAAGCAACGTATATCAGTTTTGTTTTTCGTAAGTTCATTTTCAATTACACTTCCCCACTCTTATCAGCAGGTTTCTGGGTCATATTATGCAGTTCTGAGGGAATTCCTGCAAAAATGAATGTTAATATCTCATCCACAGAACGACGGTGGGTCATGATCCTTTATTAGTCATATGCATACTATTCTTTATTCGTCTAGAAAGATTAATTTTGGTCCACAGATTATTCGATGTGCAGATGCATAAAGGATAACAAACGACTGGTGATAAGAGAAATTAATCCGCTTTTTCATTATTTAGACGCCTCTCTTCCCGCATTATTTGACGCTCGTAGACGCTGAGCCAAACTTCCTCTGACGCCTCATGGACACACCGCAGAGTAACTGACTAGAACAGGAGCAGCAGCATCGACCCCCTTTTCCAATTAAGCTTACTAAATGAAAAGCCTCGCCTACTATAAAGAGGCATTAAGGAAACAAGGTCTTAATCAGCGTAAAAGGCCAACTTAATCGCCCTTTAGCCACCAGGGTGACTTTGGGGGGATGGATTACGGGGTACGAAAATTGCTGACCACTGCTCCCAACCACTGGAGTTACCCCATCTTTGTTATTCCCTCCTACACCTCCCTCCCCGTTTTCAAGCAGCTGACTACTTTACCAGAGCGTAGTTCGACAATTTTTCTCTTAGCCGGAACTGAGGTCGTTTCTCTTCTCTACTGCTTCCCGGGTTCCCTCTTTCATGAATGTATGCAGAGATTGCTTCGCGGCACTTGTTCTCTTTCCGTAATCTCATTCTGTTTAATTGCCCTTTACTCACTTGACTAACCGGCAAACCTGCCTTTGCCTTTAAGACGTCTTTTTGTCGTACATGTTTTTACTCAATCATTACTACTCGATTTTACTCAATCATTACTACTCGAAAATAACATGAATAAGCTTTTCCTTCCTATTCCTTTTCATAACGTTTTAAAATCATCACGTGATAATGTTATCTACTATACTGTGCAAATTAATTAGGACAAAGTAAAAAATCACTCTCTTTTCCAAAACTATGCCTTTATGTCATTCTATGCCTTGATATACACTGATAAATACCTGTATTAGTATGAAGTATGTCCTCCTTTAGCAGAAATGACCTCTTGAATTCGTTTTGGCATTGACTCCACTAATTGAGACTTCATAATCGTGGAACCACACTTTTATAGACTTCGTAATCGTGGAACCACACTTTTGTAGCATTAGTTATCATGCGTTCTTTGGTTGTACAGTCCATTTTACCTAAACGTCTCTTCAAAATGTTCTACAAGTTTTCTATGGGATTTAAGTCTGGTGAATTTCCAGGCCAATCAAGCAAATGAATTTGATTTGCCAGCATGGAATTCTTGACCAATTTCGAATTGTGACATGGGGCCAAGTCATGTTGAAATGTCCCGTAAAAGTTTGCAAAAATGGAACAATCCTACGTTGTAATATTTCTACGTACTTGGCTGAATTCATGATACCTTGAACAGGAACTAAGCTTCCAGTGCCATTTGATGTGAAAAAAACCCAATACATCTGGTTCAGAGGGTGTTTTAGAGTTTGTTTCACATGCTCAGGTTTTAAGGGTTCACAGTTGCTTCGTCTAACGACATTTGCTTGGTAATCCTGCACAAATAAATGAGTTTTATCACTGAAATTTACCTTTTCCCAGTCGTCAGCGGTCCATAATTTATATTTTTTGGCCCATGCTAAACGTTTTGTCTTCATTTTCGCATTCAAATATTGTTTTTTCGTTGGTCTTCTTGCCTTTCGGCCAACTTCCAGAAGCCTACGGCGTACAGTTGAATCACTAACATCACAACCACTAGCCAATAAATCTCTTTGAAGGTCGGTGCTTGATTTTTTGGATTCATTTTACTATTTCTGATTAGATATTTATCGGTTCATGGAGTTGTTTTACGTTTTCTTCCACATTTACCTCTCCTTTTTGGGGACGATGATCCAGATGCATTGTATCGCGTAAGCAGTCTTGATACACTTGATTTGCCTACACCAACTGCAAAAGCGATATCTCTCACTGTCATAGAAGTGTGATCCTTCAGAGCAATTATTTTTGCACGCTTCCTTGGGGAAATATCCATTTTTCAATACACGAAAGCAACACGTACTCACAGAGAGCAAAAACTAACATCCATCTGTCACACACGAAAGCAACACGTACTCACAGAGAGCAATAACTAACATCCACCTGTCGCACACGAAAGCTCACAACTGAAGCTGAAGTGCCTATTTCCTGTTTAAAACCGGTCAAACCACATTCTTACTATTAAGTTCTAACAGTCACACCACCTCATAGCTGGTAAAACCGGTTTACGTGGGTTTCCGACATCAACTGGCGATCACATTACAATTCTGAGAATAAAATAGATTGTCTCAATTAATTTGCACGGTATAGTAACATTCTAGATCACGCTTTCCGAAAGCCTGAGAAAATTCAGCCGAAATTTTGGTTTAATTCGATTCGGCTGCTAAACTTCGATTACGTGTCCAAGGTCACGTATGAGCGCACGCGTAATAAGGTATTTCTCCTCCCGGGGCAAACCATAAAATATAGCGTCCCCATGACTCTTTGTATCACAACACACACACACACACACACACACACACACACACACACACACACTGCTCGACAAAACAAAATTCCCGCCCGGGTGGCGCACTGATCTAAGTGTTTTTGAGCATTCATCCGATGTGGGGGTCCGGGTTCGGCTCCCGGTGAAGCATAGATGTAGTGTTTGTCTTAAGGCCCTAGCTCTCTCCCTTCCCTGGAATCAGCAACCCTAAATAAGGGACGGGGACTATTTATAGCCCATCGAGTTGCTCACGGTGGCCGTGGGCCGCTGGTTGCCTAGTGGGCAACGTTCGTAACTGTCATGGAGAAGACCTCAGGTTCCATCCCAGGCAGGTACGAACGCTCGATCCACTAAATATCCGCCGTGTGTCGCATGGGTAGGTTAAGCCGCCGGAGCCCGGGTACTGTCCTCCGGGTAATAAATAAGAGCGTCTTCCTCCCCCTTTCTACCTCGCTTCCGTGACACTTTCCTATCGGGCACTCTAGCCCAAATCTCCTAGCTTCCTTTTTCGAAAGGTTGTTTAAGACCTGGGGTCAGACACTCAATCCTCTGCATATGATCATCATCACGGTGGACGTCAACCCCACCCCCACCGCACATACACACAAATTAACGTCACATCCCAATGTCATTTTTATGTGTTAAGTACAATTTCGTTACTAAATATAATATTATACATCAAAATTTAATACAATACTAAATATAATATTAGACATCATGATTTCATTACTAAATATAATATTATACATAAAATCAATTTGGCTTTACACCTAATAATTCAACTGAAATAGCGTTACTGAACCTAATCAATAATATTCAATCTCATTTATTACACAATAACTACACTCTTGCTCTCTTTATTGATATTTCAAAGGCTTTCGATACATTAAATCAGCAACTTCTGGTGCAGAGGCTATATGACATTGGAATTAGGGGTACCTTTCTTGATATTTTAAAGAGTTATTTATCTCACAGATTAATCTTATGAAATCTATATTCGGACACGTGTTTTCAGGTGTACCGCAGGAATCAGTTCTTGCTCCCCTACTTTTTAATATTTGTATTAACGATATTTTTAAATTACTAGAACATACCAATATACAACTATACGCTGATGCTAGATGCTACTATTTTATTACACGGTAATGACATCAATACACTTATTTCTCAGTTGGAAAATAATTTTACTTTAATTAATGACTGGTTGAGCTGTAATGATCTGGCATTAATATGAATAAAACAAAAATAATGATTTAAAAAAAAACTCTGTTTTTCCACTTAACTTACAGAAAATAAAATTAATGGGGCATGATATTGAAGTGGTGCCCTGCCATAAGTATTTGGGTACCACTTTAAGTGATGAATGGAATACACATATAGATCTACTTTCAACTAAAATCTCGAGAAACATCGGAGTTATTAGTCACACTCTTAGACATTTAACCCCTAAACTAATGCTGGCTTTATACCATTCCATCATTCAGACTTATTTTACTTACCGTATTTTGACATGAGGGAAAACAACACGATATAATATTCTCAAATTACAAAAATTACAAATTAAGTTTATCAGGTTATTGGACTTAAAAATTAATACTAATCAATCTTCCAATTTAATATATAGAACAACTTCACATCCCAATACGTTTAATATATTAACTATACACTATACAACAACTGTATGAATATAATTTAGGAAAGATCATGTTTAAAAGAATAAAATATAACCTCTATTATGACTTGATCACAATTAATACCCATACTCATACTTATCCAACAAGAAATAGATTTAAATTACTACCGGTATTTACATATACAGAAAATTTTAAAAATAACATAAACGATTCTGGTCCCAAATTATGGAATGCTTTTCCTTACCATCTTACTGCTATTAATAATATTAACCTTTTTAAGAAAAAACTGAAACTCTATTTAATGGAGAAGAACTAGATCTATCATAGTATATCTCTTTTTCTTTTGACCAACTGGTTTAAGGCCAACTTATTGACTTTTTGTATTTCTCATGTGCTTGCTCCTGTTTGATGGGAAAAAAGGGGGAAGGGAAAAGGGGAGAAAAATTAAATTGGGATAAATTTCTACTTATATAATACTAAATTACTCTTGGTGACCTTTCTCTATAATTTCTACACTGACGGAAAAAAATCCCAACACCAAGAAGGGGTTGTATTAGATAAACGACAGTTGGTAGGCAGTGAGACTACATCTGTAAGATGACGTCTATGCAAATTTCGCGCTCTGCGCATACGTGTGGCGCTAATAGCGCCCCTCGGAACATGCAAAGCAGGTTTGCTGTAAATACGCGCTGTAACGTTCGTGAGTGTTAGTTATCGTTGAGATTCGACGTAGTGTGTTGATGTCAGTCAAGAATGCCTTTAAGAAGACGAAGAAGCCATTATCAACAGCTCACGGAGTTTGAACGAGGTAGTGTAATAAGGCTACGAGAAGGTGGATTTTCTTTCCGCAATATTGCAGAACGACTTGGCAGGAATGTAGCCACTGTGCATGATTGTTGGCAGCGGTGGTCAAATGAAGGTACTACCTCAAGAAGACCGGGTTCAGGCCGGCCACGTGGCACTACTGAGAGGGAAGACCGCCGTGTACGGCGTATGGCCGTGGAGCATCGTACCGCGTCTACGGCAGCAATTCGAGCTGCAGTTGCCACCACAGTGACACAACGAACTGTTACAAATCGGTTACTTGAAAGACAGCTCTGAGCCAGACGCCCTGTAGCGTGCATTCCACTTACTCCAAACCACTGCCGTTTGCGACGTCAGTGGTGTCGAGCTAGAGCTCATTGGAGGACGGAGTGGAGATCTGTTGTGTTTTCTGATGAAAGCCGGTTCTGCCTGGGTGCCAGTGATGGACGTGTGTTGGTTAGAAGGAGGCCAGGTGAGCGCCTGCAACCAACCTGTCAGCGGCCGAGACACACTGGACCTACACCTGGAGTTGTGGTCTGGGGAGCAATTTCCTATGACAACAGGAGCACTCTCGTGGTTATCCCACGCACCCTGACGGCACAGTTGTACGTCGGTCTGGTGATTCAACCTGTTGTGCTGCCATTCATGAACAGCATTCCAGGGGTGTTTTCCAACAGGATAACTCTCGCCCGCATACCGCTGTTTTGACCAAGTGCAACAGGCATGGGACTCCATCCCACAAACTGACATCCAGCACCTGTACGACACAATGCATGAACGTTTGCGTGCTTGCATTCAACATTCTGGCGGTTACACCGGTTATTAATGTAACAGAATTTCACATTTAAAATGGCTCTTCTCGCGCTTACATTAAGCTGTGATCTTAAAACTTTAATCGATTAAATATGTTACGTATACAAATGTATTGCCGCCATTTCATTCCTCTACAACTATTTTTTCGTGGTGTTGAGATTTTTTTCCCGTCAGTGTATTTACTACTTACTAATTTACTTATATGATATCAGAAAATCAGTTACTTCTGTTCCTGACTTGTATAATCTTTATTACGGGTGCCGAGGGCTATGTTAGGCCAATTCAGGCCTTTTCCCTCCTGCTCCCCAGTTGTCACTAGTGCTAACAAATTCTTTTGCTAGCTTTGTTCTAGTTGTTAACTTGTAATTGCTAATAACTCCGTAGTGGTTGATGATGATAGTAATTAACACGTAATAACCAAATGATAATAACTGTATGCAAACAATTCTTGCGATTCGTAAATATGTCTAAGAAACTTTTATTCTTTTCTTCATTTAATTGCCTGCAAAAGGTTGTCCGTTAGTTGTGCTATATTTCCTAACTCTCCAGCTTAAAACTTCAATTCCTTTTTTCTTAAGTCCCCTTTTCGATCATCTCTCGCTCTGTCGTGAAATCCCCTGACCTCCCGGTCCACCTCAGACCTCCCAGCCTAACCTGGGGCAATCACCTCATCGTACTTTTCGTGACCGCTCGCTTCCTAAACCTAGAGACAACTGTCATCTCGCCTCCTTCAATTGTCTCCAAAAATGCCCTTAAGCATATCCTAAAGTTCCCCGTGAGAAACAACCACTCCGCCCTCGGTAAATCTCAAGCCTCAAAGTAAAAATGTGAGGGGCCAGTGCATTGGTCGGCAGCCTTGAAATTGAAATCTGTAAAGCATCAAAAGAGGCGCGATAGAGTTAATCTCCATTCAACATAGAAAGTGCAAATACTAAGCATAGACAAAATGCCCTCTTAGTAAATAACCGTGAAACCGGTGTTTAATGGGCAACTGACGCTGAGAAATTTCTCTCACGCTTTGGGGAAACAAAGGAATGGGAGCACGAGATGGAAAATGGTTGCAATATTGAGGTTTTATATGAAATCCTAAAACCCTGTATAAAATCTCTGTAAATTGTTATAATACAACTATTAGTGTATATGGTCACAACTGAAAAATAAAAATGAAACGAAATGACAATCGGACCGTACAAACTGTGACTGTTTGTACAGCTTTTCCAAACTGCTTCGCAGTTTGGACATTCGGTATCATGTCAAACGGAGCGGATACAGTCGTGGCTCTTAGTCCTAGTAATGACAGAATAGCCCCCAGAGAGTCTTCTACTGTGTGAATGACATCTTGTCTTGCAAATTACATAAAATTGTCCCTTCATTTCTGAATGTGAGAAGCTACGCATAACGTCTCCATAACATTTAGAGATAGAAATGCAAATTATAAGCTGCCAAAGTTACAGAAACTGGCGAAGCATATTATAAACAAAGTCTGTAAGTAGAGAAATAACAAAGTATAAGCACGAATATAAAAGACACAGAAAAAGAAATACCTCTGTATTTAAATTTGTTGACTCAAAATATGCAAAAGTTTCAATTTCAATTTTAAACAGATCGTAAGCAGTGATTTTTGGCCCCTGGGGCAGCCTGCCCCGCAGTAGTTACGCCCTGCATATGGGTAAACACATAACAGCATCATCTGTGGTGTCTTTTGCTGTGTTTTTATCTGTAATTCGGCTCAAATGGTAGAATATTATTATAAAGATAATTCGAGCTAGATGCTCCTAACTGCCAGGATCTTGAAAAATGAGGTTAGAATCAAACTGGGGGTTTGCAAATATGTTTTTCGACTTCGGAGTTTAACGACCACTGCGAACAATTCAAAGGACTGTAAGCAGTAGTCAGTACCTAACTTAGGGGTCACAGAAGAGAGTCAGTGCCCTAAGACAAATATACTATCTATGTCTCATCCGGAACTCGAACCCAGGCCCACTTGGACAAATGGCCAAAGCTCAGACTATTATTTCAAGTACGCACGAAGATGTTCATACTTTGTCTAGAAAAATGCTTCTCAGCTAGTGGTTCATAGTGACTTTTTTGGTGGTTTGTTTGTTCGTTCATTTATTTAGAAAAACAAAATGGTGTAAGGGTCGTAGTTAGCCAAAGCCTACCGAAATATATGCCGAAAATAATATACAGAGGTCAGCTGGCACCGTGCCCTTATCAACTGATTCCATGCAGTGTTTGATGGCTCACAGGGACATTGCCCAAAGTCCACAGTGTGAGCAGACGCCTTAGCAAGAATGTGTGTGTGTGTGTGTGTGTGTGTGTGTGTGTGTGTGTGTGTGTGTGTGTGTGTGTGTGTGTGCATGTGAGCGTGCGTGCGTGTGTGTCTTAAAATTCAACTATCCATGTGACTGACTCTTATTGTATGTGAAAACACAAATCTGTCGGTGACGGGGATCTTCCCTGAGCCAGTTCTTCTAACCGACTAAACTACCCAGACGGAATGTCTTGCTAAGATTTGTCGTCTTGACACGTGATTCACCTCTGTACTATGTCAAACCATCTCCCCCTTATTTTTTTATTTTTTTTTCGAACCGAAGAAGGAACCTTTCATTAATTCCAGACGATGTGTGGAAAGAACATCATGCATTTTTCAAAGAACCCAACGGTCAGTAGATCCATTTTCTATAACTGGGTGCCAATGTGAAACTCGCATATTTGCCGGTAATGAAGATCGAAGTCGCACCTCCTCGCTCCGGAGCCAGTTGTTCTAACCGACTAAACTACACCGACGGAATATATCGCTGTAGATTTATCGCCTTGATACATGCTTCACCTCTGTAGCACGTAACATGTACTCATATTATGTTTAACATCCGGTTTTATAGATTCAGTTCATATATCTTACTGATTTTCTTTAGTTTGTTCGGAGATTTAACGACCACCATGAACTGCTCTGAGGGCTATAAGCAGGTGTCTAATTTAGGGCCGCTGGCTCCAGGGAAGGGACAAAGCTAGTGTCATCGGATAAACACAACACCCAAGCCCCTTGCGTAATTTCAAGCCGGATCAATATCGTACGAATGGTCTGAAACCAGAACCTCATGCCACTTGGCTGCCGGGACGGAGTCCTATAGGTTATATCAAACTACAGAGTTCAAGGGGAATATTGCCCGTACATTGAAAGTAAGTTTATTATTATTGTTAGTGATACTATTTTGCATTCAACGCAGTTTTCTTTTTTGTTGTAATAATTCAGAAGTTAAACGACCACCATGAGCAGCTCTTAGGGCTGTAAACAGCCGATCGTCATTAATTTAGGACCATCTGTTCCAAAGAGAAGTAAAAGCCAGCGCCGTATGACAAACACACACAGTCCATGCTTCACCTGGGACTCGAACCCGAGCCAAACTTGGACGACTGGCGAGATAACCGCGCCTCTGACCACTCGGTCACCGGGCGGGCCAATATAGGTTTACTATTGTTGTCAGCAATATTGTACGCACATATTTAATACAAAAGTTATACGTATTATTATATCATGTTACAAAGTGGTGTGTAGGAAATAAATAAATTTCAAAGCAAAATGTTAGTTGTTTTACCACCATTTGTTCGCCATCTGTACTCTGCTATAACTATGAGTGTAACAGACACTTATTGTTTTTGCAATGTGTGTGTGTGTGTGTGTGTGTGTGTGTGTGTGTGTGTGTGTGTGTGTGTGTGTGTGTGTGTGTGTGCATATGTGTTATGTGTGTGGGTAGCAGCTGACTACAACTTTCAGTTAGTCGTTTCATTGCCGACAACAAAGGACTTTCAAAAACAAATGGTGATCTCCAACATATGTATGGATATTGGAAAATTAACTTCTTGAGCAATAGGTAAGTTTACTCCTTGAGCACCAAGGTCCTTTGCATACACAAAAGGATCAGCGCTATATTACTCATACTTTATTCTTTGCCCTAGTGGGCAAGCCAGTTCTCACTTCCTTAAACAGTTCATTATGAAACATCATGTACACTGGTGTGCAAAAATTAAAGACGAAGAGGAGATGACGTAGGGCGGGGGGGGGGGGGGGGTATGAAGCACACGGGCGGTGTACGCTCAGCAATTCAGTGAAAGCTATTGCACGGTGAACATCGGTTTGAACGACGTTGAGTTGATGCCACCGTGTGATATGGCCAACTGGCAATCCAGTAGACGACATCTGGATGACTTTACCCGAGGTCGCGTCATTGGGAAGTTGGAAGAAGGTCGAAGTGTGACTAGTGTGGCCGAGGAGTTCGGGATCGCTAACAGCATCGTTTCCCGAGCTTGGAGAGCATTCCAAACGACAGGAACAGCTGTCCGAGAGTTTAGCAGTCGTCGTCCACGAGCAACCACGGCGGCGGACAACTGGTATATTGTTCTACAGTCGAGAAGAGACAGACGGTAGACAGCGGGAGAAATCGCAAGGCAAATGCAGCAGACAACTGAACGTCCGTTATCGCGTTTTACCTTGGCCAGGAGGCTGCACAAAGGTAGTCTATTTGCACGACTACCAGTACGGTGTGTGCCATTAACGCCTGCTCATCGGAGACGGCGGTTTCTGTGGTGCCAGAAACACAAGAACTGGACACATCAGCAATGGGGTCGAGTTCTCTTTACGGATGAGAGCCGATTTAGTCTGATGAGCGATTCTGGACATATACACATCTGGAGAGAGCAGAGAACACGCAATCACACCTCCAACATCATCGAAAGGGACCGGTTTGGAGGTGGTGGAGTTCTCGTTCAAGGCGGTATCATGCTTGGTAGCCGTACTGACCTCCACATCTTCGAAGGAGGTTCAGTCACTGGTGTCCGCTTTGTGCCGAGATTCTCCTGCCTCACGTGCTTCTGTTTAGCGGTGCTGTGGTTTCTGAGTTCCTCTTCATGGAAGACAACGCTACACCTCATCGTACAGTGGCTGTCGCAGAGATGTTGGAGGGCGAAGATATTGAACGCATGGATTGGCCAGCAAATTCTCCGGACCTAAATCCTATCGAACACGTGTGGGATCTTCTCGGGAGACGCTTCGCAGCACGCCACCAGCCGCCAGCAACGATTCCAAAGCTGCGATTGGTGCTACAAGAGGAATGGGCCGCGATGCCTCAACAGCTCCTTGACAACCTCGTCCTCAGCATGGACAGACGTTATAAATCCTGCAACGCAGTCAGGGGTGATCATATCCCTTACTAAAGACTGGATTTTTCTTGGCAGCCGCCTGTCACATGGACGTTTCTGTCTTCTGTCCAGTTGTGCTCGAAGCTACCTTTTCAATAAAGTGCCTTTGTTTCCTTTGAATTCCTTGTTTGGACGGTTTTGCTCACTTTTCCCATATTCATACATCTTGGGGATCTTATGATATGATTTGAGTCGATGTGGAGCACATCTGCATGACGTTACATTCGAAAAACCGTCTCGTCCTTAATTTTTGCTACGTGAAAGACCATTCGTCGGCAAACTCACGAGACTACTTTATTTTTCGACCTCGAAGCTCATGCAACGACCATAAAGTTGGTGGCATTGTTACTCTTAAATGTTACACCTGGTGAAAATATAATATGTTAAAGCATCGATATGTGTTACAAAGGGTCCAAAATTGTTGGTAGTGCTATTCATTATCGGATAAAAACACGTTCAACTATTGATATGACTACTGATTATTATCGATAGAGGCAGCTTTAGAATTTCTGAATAGGAGGGTCTTAGGAAATGCAATCTGATTGGAAAGAAATGCTAGGGGAGCTGTCTGGAGGCTATGCGTGTGTGTTCGTATAATGATCATACTGCTTCGTATGTTTCAGATTTATAAACAGAGTGAAAGTTCTTAAAGATCTGCCGCCATATTTTGAGGATTTTAACATATCTTTTTCAGATTTATTTATTTATCTATTTAATGGTTTAACGACCACCATGAGCAACTAATTCTAAGGGCAATGGGCGGTCAGCACTTTTTAATTTAGTGCTACTGGTTCGATGGAGTACAGAGATACTCTAGAACTTTGTAATTGGAAATTTTGCTCTATCTCTTTTCATTTTCTATTTGCAATGGCTAACTTTCGCATTTTGCCACTACTGGCGCTGCTATCGGTTGCATTCGATCTGGTGTAGTCGCTTTACTATACCGTTATCTCGCTTACATAAGTGTACCCCTCTCCGTTCGCAGGTTATTTCAGGCTAAAGGGACTTTCTTATGCACCCAGTATACAATGTATATAGGTCAGGTGATGCGCAACACACTACAGCCTCTCCTTGGCAAAAGTCAACATCATAATACCTTCAAATTGGAACTGAGGAACAGATTCTCTGCTCTAAAAGATCTAACGTCGGAAGAAGAGGACATCTCAGAAGTTAACAGAAAACCAACCAAGGCTCTTATGGAAACAGCAAAAAAAAAAAAAAAAAAAAAAAAAAAAAATAGCTGGTACTAAAACAAGTTGCATACGAATAAATTATCAGAAAAAAAATTCTGATGCAAAAAAGAAGAGAGATGAGGAAAACTAAAGGAAATGTGACTTCCAAAGTGGAATATATAGACCTATGCAAGACAGTACGAAAAAGTATCACTGAGGACGTAAGGAAATTCAACTGTGAACTAGTGAAGAAAGCAATTGAAAACAACCAAAGCCTGAAGAGAGCAAAGTGACATTTGTGTAAGGGAAGAAAACAGATTATGGCTCTGAGAAAAGAAGATGGTTCTGTAACAAGAAATAGAGGCGAAAGTTTGACAAGAGTGAAAGATTTCTACTCAAAACTGTACGAAAGGGATGATACATGCACTCCAGACATTACAAAAAGGACCAAAGTTCTTCCAGTCCTCCCAGCAGAAGTTGCACATGCAATCAAGAACATGAAACGGGGAAAAGCTCCAGGAGAAGATGGAATTGCCGTAGACATCATACAAGAAGCAAGTGGAGAAATTGAAACAGTACTCGCCAAAATTTTCACTCCGTGCCTTAATGAAGGGAAAATTCCTGCGGATTGGAACAATGCTACAATGATCCTGCTACACAAAAAAGGTGACATTGAGGATCTCAGGAACTACAAACATATCAGCCTCCTATCAGTGGTTTATAAAATCTTCACTGAAGTTCTTTTACACCGCTTGAAAGTGACACTGGACATGGCTCAACCGAGAGAACAAGCTGGATTCAGGAGTTGCTACAGCACTATAGATCATATCCACGTACTGAGAAAACTAATTAAAAGAGCGAGGGAATATGAACTTCCGTCATGCATGGCTTTTAGCGATTACGAAAAGGCTTTTGATTCGGTGAAACCATCAGCAGTTACAATGACTTTGAAATCCTGCGGTATTGAAGACGCATATATTAATATTATTTATAACATCTATGAAAATGCAAGGGCAAAGATTCGGCTATTTGAGAATACAACACCCATAAAAATTGGAAAGGGAGTAAGGCAAGGCGACACGATATCTCCCAAACTCTTTAATGCCACTTTGGAAACTGTCTTTCAATCACTGAGCTGGGTAAAAAAAGGGATAAAGATTAATGGAGATTATCTAACTCACCTTCGTTTTGCTGATGACGTAGTCATTTTTGCAACTGACCCATCAGAGCTGCAGAGTATTATCCAGGAACTTGCTGATAAGAGTAAAGAAGTGGGATTAAAAATGACATAAGTTATGTACAATACTTTTACAAGAAATCATAAGTAATGTACAATACTTTTACAAGAAATGAAAATTTATCGATTGATGGGAAAAAGCTGGAGATAACCAATACCTACATTTATCTTGGACAGCAGATATCAAGTGAGGGTCACATTGATGAAGAAATTAATAATAGTATAAAACTTGCCTGAAGAGCTTTTGGAAGAAACAGCGTAATTTTCAAGAGCAATATGCTATTATGTCTTAAAAGAAAAGTGTTTGATCAATGCATCCTTCCAGTGCTTACGTATGGTGCAGAGACGTGGACCTTAACTAAAAGAGACATACAAAGGCTGCAGACAACTCAAAGCAGCATGGAGAGGTGCATGCTTGGTGTAACCAGGAGAGATAAGAAGAGGAACTCATGGATCCGAAAAATGACAAGAGTGGAAGACATCATGATCAGAGTTAAATCCCTGAAATGGCAATGGGCTGGACATACTGCCAGAAGGACAGACCATCGATGGACAGCCGAAATTTCAGATTGGATTCCAAGGGACAGGAAAAGACCCAGAAGAAGACGACATGGGAGATGGTGGAGGAAATTCGAAAGTATGCGGGAGTAACATGGAGGAGACTGGCCCGAGACACACCGTTGTGGAAAAAACTTGGGGAGACCTTCGTTCAGCAGTGGATTGATAACGGTTGACAGTGATAATGATGATGATGATTATGATGATATATATACATACACTGCTGGCCACCCAAAATGCAACACCGAGAAGGAAGCATCTGATTGGCCTGAAATTCGCAGCATGCGTCGCCCGCGAAAGGACATGCAAACGATTAGCATTGCAGGGCATATGCAAATCATGTGCGCCTGGCACGCCACCGAGAAGCACTATAAGAAGGGTGCACAGAAGGCGGGGTGTAAGTAGTGGAAGTGTGTTGTGCTGCCGGACCTGTGCGTGGGAAGCTTCCTGATGCCTCGTCGCAGGATACGGCAGTCATTCCGGCACGTTTCGGAGTTCGACAGAGGACGAATAGTGGCTTATCGCGACAACAGTTTATCGTACCGAGACATCGGCGTCCGTGTGGGACGACATCCAGCTACAGTGAGGCGAGTATGGATTCGGTGGGTGCAGGAGGGACGGACGGACTGACGTGAGCGATTATCGCAGCCGCGGCACACCACCGAGCGAGAGGACTGGCATGTCGTGCGGCGGGCAGTGACGGCTCGCACCGCCACATGACGAACGTTAGCGCAGGAATTAGGGTATGTTGCGCAACAACCTGTGTCAGCACGTACCGTTCGACGTCGTCTGCAGGAGCGGGGACGTGTCGCACGGCGCCCATTGCTCCGATTACTATTGACGCTACACCACCGGCGAGTGCGGCTGCAATGGGCCGTTGAACGCCGCACTTGGACTACGGAATGGCACGAGATTGTCTTCTCCAACGAATCCCGCTTTTGCCTGCAACACCACGATGGTCGGATCTGCGTGTGGCGGCACCGCGGCGAGGGACTGTATGACGCCTGCATTATGCATCGCCATGCCGTTCCGTCGCCTGGCTTTATGGTTTGGGGCGCAATTGGATATGACACCCGCACCCCTCTGGTAGGCATCGCCGGTACACTCAACAGCCACCGCTACATCTCTGACGTTTTGGAGCCTGTAGTCCTCACTTACCTGCAGGACCTGCAAGCGGCCACGTTTCAACAGGACAATGCGCGCCCGCACGTGGCACGCATCGTGCAACAATTCTTCACGGCCCACCACGTGTTACTGCTGCCGTGGCCCACCTGTTCTCCCGATACGTTGCCCATCGAACACGTCTGGTTGCTGATCGGCAAGCGGCTACGCCTGATGAACTATGGCAAGGTGGCGAAGCAGCCTGGACCGACATACCCCAAGCCCACATCTAAAGCCTCTTTCGTTCGATGCCGCGGCGTGTAGCGGCCGTTATTGCCAGCCATGGGGGCCACACGAACTATTGATGTCTGCGTGTTCCGCAAGTCGCACGGGCCTGTAAGCTCAATCGTTTTATCTTTGTATCTGTTGTTATGTGTCCAGTAAATCTGGCTTTGCTATCTCGTGTCCTTCTTAATGTTGCATTTTGGGTGGCCAGCAGTATATATATTCCCGGTTGTTTTTTTTTCATAAATATATATGAACACGCACACACACACACACATCGCTTAAAATTCGTACTCAGTCCCTCTCAAGGGGTTCGGATCCGAGGACCTTCCCATCCCTGTAGGACCCTTGGCTACGCCTATGGTCCCAATGAATTGATGTGACTATGTTATTTGCATCTGTCCAATGTAACTAACATGTATTATATTATTCACAATGAATATTTAGATTTCCGTAGAACGACAAAGGTATTTAAATGAAAATTAAATATTCTTTACATAGGACGCCTGCATAACAACCTTTCTTTATTTGAAATCACTGGAATTACAAAATTTTAATACAAATTGATAGAATTAATTAATAATGAAAATTTAATAAAAATACTAAATATGATAAACAAAAAATACACAGTGCGTTTGGACTTTTAAAAAAAAATCTTCCGGGTTTTTTTTTTTTTATGTATTCCTCGCTAAGGCACTTTTTTTATTTAGAATTACACCACCAGCCTATCCCTTGTACCCGCGCCTGCTGGTTCAATTATTATTGTTGTTGGACTTCTTTAATTTCTGGTGTCGCGTATTTAGGAATTGCTTAGGGAACTTGAAAATAGACAGCCAAAACAATTAAAACATTCTAGCTGTTCGTTATGGGTGGCACGTATGCAATCATTTCAAATTATTCAGCAATGTTACAGTGAGTAATGATAAGCGTCCAGGGAGAAGGAACAGTTGCAGTTGATGATACAGCACATCATAATTTTATTAACAAATCTTTTTGTCTTTTAAGAATTCCTAGAACCAACATTTGCATGCATATTTGATTGCAAGTATGCTGAGTAATAATAAAAGACTGGAGATTCGTTCGTAAGGTATGTTGTGCATTTGTGGGTGACTGCATAAGCAATACCATAAAACCGTCATGTTGGATATGAGGAGCAATCGCTGGAGTGACAGATTTGGAGAAGATAAATACTAACGATATCAGAGGTTCCTTATACGTAAATGGTAGAAGTTATGCTGTGACCCTGCGCAGGGGACATTCAAAATGCCCCTGAACTGCGACTGTAGCCGTGTTCACTTCCGCAGACTTTTATTCAAGCTGTCACCGAACATTCGTATCCCGCTGTTCCCCGTAATTTGATGGCGAGGGACTTTCTTTTAAACGGATTATCCGATATTTCCGCGACGAGCAGGAGGACTTACGTGGGATAGAAACACGACTGAACCGGACTAGAGTTGGTAGCGGATGACTGGAAAGCAGCTGGGGTTTGATTGACAAACATACACATCTGATTCATCGCCAGCCACTGGCTTATAAGTTATTTTTTATTTAAAGACTATTTTTTTATGGTTGCCAAACACTGAACTGGCAGCGCTCGAAATATACCAGGTTCTAGTGAAGCAGAAGGAGAAAGAAAAAGAAGCAGGTAGTGTATTTTCTTAATGAAGTAGAAAACATTTTTTATTCTCCTGAATAACAATTTTTTTTTTGCTGGACCAAGAAAATGCATTTTTACATTTGAAATTTATTTTTCTCCATTTTTTTTATTGGAGGTTTAACGACCACCGTGAGCAACTCAATGGGCTACTAGCACTCTCCCGTCCCTAATTTAGGGCAACTGGTCCCAGGGAAAGGAGAGAGCCAGTGCCGTAAGACAAACACAATATCAATGCCTCACTGTAACGTACCAGGAGATGTGACGTACCTGCCAGAAGGACGCACACGACATAAAGGCAGATAGGAATCAGAATAAAACGTCCGCGTAGCTCAATTGGTAGAGCAACTTATTCCGGAATGAGGAGACCCGGGTTCGAGTCCCGGCGTAGACCAAAAATGACGGAGAAATTTACTTCGTTATAATGGCGCCCGAACTATCCGGATGACCCGACCGTTCAAAATCTCGCATTGGTGTGATGTTCTTTCCACACCGCGAGATAGGAAAAATAAGAGAATCCTTTCTCCAGCACTTCAAAAAAAAAAAAATAAATAAAATAAAAAATAAAAATAAGGGGGAGATGATGTAACGTACCAGGAGATGTGACGTACCTGCCAGAAGGACGCACACGACATAAAGGCAGATAGGAATCAGAATAAAACGTCCGCGTAGCTCAATTGGTAGAGCAACTTATTCCGGAATGAGGGGACCCGGGTTCGAATCCTGGCGCGGATAAAAACGACGGAGAAATTTACTTCGTTATATCACCAGGATTAGAACTCGGACCCATCTCGGACGAATGATCAGAAACCATTTTTTAGATCACTGCGCCGCCGTGGCGGCTTTGTTATGTTTTTATTACTTGAAGTTGCTATTGACTTAACTGGTTAGTGTTCTTATCTAACTCGTTGAATTATTAAACAAAAGCACTTATTTTATTCGTTTAAAATATATCTCATACTAAAAATAAGTAAGTTAATAAGACGGCCAGAGTGAAAGAATCTGTGACGTTGCACTGAGGTGATGCAAAAGACAAAACGGTAAGTAGAAGACATAAGCCAAGGTCGGTGCAGATCAGTTGGGAGAATAACTGGCTCCGGGGATGAAGAGATGTGGGTTGGAATTCCACAATCGACGAAGAGGGCTTTATTTTCACAAATAAGCACTTAAGTTAACTTGTTCTTTATTTTTCACACACGAGAAGTTTCAGTTCACCAATATACTACAATAACCAACTCAGAATTTATCCACCGGCACTTCATAGCAAGCTCTTTATCAACATATGAAACTCAGTCAGATGTTTACAATTAGACCCTGATTACAGAACGTGCTAGCAGGGCTCAGGACCTGAACTCCCTGTTTAAACAATATTTTCAGAAATGGCCAAGTCATTACTGAACTTCTTTTCATTATTATTATCGCTATCGTCATCATCATTAAAACTATCATTATTATTGCTATAATAATTATTATTTTTACCAAGAAGATATATTTTATGCGTGAGGTTTTGTTACTCCCACTTGTTGGTCAATCTCAAGTGCTTTCATTAAAGGAGCAGTTTCAAGTTTTACTGTTACTCTTCTCTGAAATTGCTGCCTCACGTCAAGATTACAATTTTTTGTTTGGGAGATCAACGATCATCGTAAACTACTCGATGGAATATAAGCAGTCGCTCGTCCCTAATTTAGGGCTACTGGTTCCAGGGAAGGGAAAGAGCCAGTGTTATAAGGCATCCATACCTCAATAGGGATTCGAACACTGCCCCATCTCGGATGAATAGTCAGAAGCCAGAGCTTAGACCGCTGCGCCCCCCGGAGCCGCCAAAATCCCAATCAATTTTGCTTTAAAATGTATTACATATTCTAAGATTATTAAAAATTATTATTGCAAATTTGTAGATTATTAATCAAATCCTACGCCTTTTTAGCTACTACACAATAACATTTCCTATCTGGGATGATATGTGAAAGAGTTCCTTTGTTTGATGCAAAAATTAAATAGAAGGAAGATGAGTATACAATTATCCGTACATATATGCATACATCATCATCATCATCATCATCATCATCACCATCATCCCCATAGAAGGCGAGTACCAAAACCGGACCTTGAGTGATTGCAAGAAAGTCATCAAAACTCGGTTCACCGTAGAAAGCGCCTACAATGAGAAGGCGGGTACCAAACCTAGACCTTGAATGATTGGAGGAAGGTCACCAAACCTCGGTTCACCGTAGAAAGCGCCTACAATGAGAAGGCGAGTACCAAAACCGGACCTTGAATGATTAGAAGGTCATCTGGTCCAACGAACCTCGTTTCCTTTTGCACCCCACGTGGACGTACAGGTACATGCGTGTCGTTTACCTGGAGATATGTTGGCATTAAATGTACCGTGGGGCAAAAACAAGCTGCTGGAGGAAGTACAGGGTGATTCATAAAGAAGTATACAGTTTCAACGTACTATAAAACAAGAACAATGTAAGATATTTTATGTTACCTGTAACAGAATTGTTGGGGAATGTTTCAAATTTTTTTAGGGACAGTCACAGATGTTCTATGTGTGCACCCTTAGTCACACGACACACATCGAGCCAGTAATCCATTTCCGCCCAAACGAGAGGTAAAATACCTAAATCAAGTGCAGTGATAGTGGCTGTGATCATTTTCAGTGATCATCTTGTATGGAATCATTTTCAGCTTCTTTCTCAAACTTCTCCAGACAGTGGGCTGTGAAATCTGCACTTCACGACTTACCCTCGACGTGATTTTCCCGGGCTTCGTTGAATGGCGGTGCAAAAACTATCGACGACTTCTTCCAATACACGCGGTCGTCCAGGACTTTTAAGTTTGCACAAACAGCCCGTAGTTTCAAATTTTTTATGCCAATCGTAGATAGATTTTCTGGTTGGAGGTTCTTTTCTGAATCGTGCTCGAAAATGCTGTTGCACAACAGTTACAGATTCCGTTTTGCTCAATTCAAGAACACAAAACGCCTTCTCCACTGCAGACGCTGCCATTTTGACTGACTAGTCACGTGACACACGCGCGCTATCATCTACGTCACTTCCCTCAGTAGCGGGACACAAACTTTATGAGTACATCTACCTAACGGTTCGCAGTTGTGGTCCGTGTCTTCAACTGTTACTGTTTTACAGAATCTGGAAACTGTATACTTCTTTATGAATCACCATGTATAATAATGCTTTGGACAACATTCTGCTGAGAATGTTTGTGCCCAGTCATTCCTTGTGCAGGAAACTAGGATGTCTACCACCTACCTAAATATCATTGCAGACCATATAATCCTTTCACGGCAACGGTATTTCCATCTAGAAGTGCCTTCTAGCAGAATAATGCGCCATGCCACACTGCCTGGATTGTTCGAGAAAGGCTTGCCGAACATGAACAAAACTTCCAGGTGTTGTCCTGGGCTCCAGATTCTCCAGACATCAATCCTGTCTAGCATCTGTGGCTTGTGTTGGAACAGCAAGTCCGATCTGCGCCGGCTCAGTCACGTAACTTACAAGTGTTGAAGGATCTGCTATTAACGTGTTGGTACCAGATATCACAAGAACCTTTGGAAATCTTGTGGCGTCCATGTCTTGCTGATAAGAGTTGTTTTGGCGGCACATGGAGGACCAATATCATATTAGGCAGGTTGTCACAATGTTTTGGCTATTCGGTGTATATATTGTTTTGTGTCACTGAAACGTCCAGAAGGTAAAGGTGCGCTTACACTAGTTCACATAAAGTTTATAAATACATTCTTGCATACATATAACCGAAATAGAATCCTGAATCCGTCCTCATTTCTTAAGAAATTGTTTGGGCTCATGTTCATGGTAAGACAAACATTCCCATATCTTATTTATTTATATACTCTTTAGTTTTATTTATTTATTTCTTGTATCGCATAACAACATGCAAAACGTTCCATCCGTAAGTTTTTCAGGACTTACTCGTTTACCGTTTAATCCAATAATCAAAAGTCTCATATCATAGAAAGTCAGTGCAAAATACGTAATTCTAATATCGGTAAAATGAAAACACTTGGAATATAGCATTATAGATAGCAACGAGGGATATGTTTATATATCATATCATATCATATGTAGAAGATTTTAGGAAGGGAGTGTCTGACCCCAGGTCTTAAACAACCGTTAGAAATAGGAAGCTAGGAGATTTGGGCTAGAGTGCCCGATAGGAAAGGGACAAGGAAGCGAGGTAGAAAGGGGGAGGAAGACGCCCTTATTTATTACCGGGGGTCAGTACCCGTGGTCCGACGGCTTAACGTGCCCATCCGACGCACGGCGGATATTTAGCGGTCCGAGCGTTCGTACCTGCCTGGGATCGAAACCCGAGGTCTTCTCCGAGGCAGACACGAACGTTGACCACTTGGCCATCCGCGGCCAAGATATGTTTACAGATTGCCTACAGTGCACCTTATATACCTCCCAAGCCAGATCATGAGACGTGCCTTCTTTCATTGGCTAGGCGCTGTTCACGTCAAAAATAGGATGTGGTCACAATAATGTGACTCGACTGTGTATATTTATATATAGAGAGAAGTAAAATGGTTTTAGTTTTGCCTCC
The DNA here is from genome assembly GCA_039090855.1 of Macrothele yani. NCBI lineage: Eukaryota > Metazoa > Arthropoda > Arachnida > Araneae > Macrothelidae > Macrothele > Macrothele yani. Next base: position 74,157,540 of record CM077027.1, read on the forward strand.
TGTAATTTCCACTCGATCACAAACTGTTAAAAGACGAACAGATTTCAAGAAAGTGACTCATTAAGGGTGAATGTTCAATGTCGCCGTGTACAGCCGGGTCGGCGAGATAGTTTCAGCTTTTTCACTACCATCCACCCACACCACACAATTTACACTTAGAACCGTTAATGTTCGAAGTCGGCAGTAGCTTCACATTGCATAACAACAAAATAAAAAAGATGCCCCAAGAAAAGTATACAATGCTAAAGTATTAAAAATTTCAAGACTTAAGCTTTTAACTCAGGTTCTTATGAGGACAGTGGAAAATACATCGAGTTATTATGAAAATTTTGCAGGTAATTTATTAGTTTGAAGAATGCACTACGTATTAATTATCACAAGCATACTGCTAGAGTTTCGTGTTATACTGCTAGAGTTTATGATATGCGACCATGGCTTCATGGGGTTTGAGGCCACACACGAATCCTTCCATCTGCCCGATACAGTTGGAACCAGCTTCAATAATGATTTTCTGTCATAATTTCTGTTGGGGCTCACTGAGATAAAGCCTTAGTAGCCACTGAGATGAATTCGCTTTGGGCCTTAATCTGGCTCTAATCGAAAGTAATTAAAGTAGAATAGTTAATAGTGGAAAACAACATGTTAAATTAAAAATAATCTTTTAGGTCAAGGAATATTAATAACAGAAATACTACGAGGAGCATTAATCACTTCAGATTATCGACAATTTAGTTTCTAAGCCGAGAGTTCTAATATCTGCTTATTACCAATCAGTATCAATCAAACATATGGCTCAAAATTCAATTTTGAACAATGTACAACACACATGCATATACACACAAGATATATATACACTGAAGTGCCAGAAAAATTGGTACACCAGCCTAATACTTGGTAGGTCCCCCACGGGAGCGCAGGACTGCAGAAATACGACGGGGCACGGACTCCACTAGCTTCTGGAAATATGCTGTAGACAATGCACACCATACTTCCTGCAGAACGTTCCACAATTGCAACACCCAAACTCAGATGAATGCTCCTCTAACCATAATGTGGCGTCCCGACACTTGTGTGGAGGTGCATTGTCCTGTTGGAACAGGCCCAACCCATCAGCATGAATGCAGGACATGAACTGGTGTACCATCGTCAGAAAGGATGCGCACATAGCGTTGGCCGGTCACAGAAGTTTGTAGACGTACCAGGGGTCCCAGTGAAGTCCAGCTAAACACACCCCATACCATTACGGACCCCCCCCCTCCCTACCAGTTCTCTGTTGACAGGTGGGATCCATGGCTTCATGGGGTTTGCGCCACGCACCAATCCTTTCATCTGCGCGATACAGTTGGAAACGCGACTCGTCAGACCAGGCTACTTGTTTCCAGTCATCAAATGTCCAATGGCGGTGTTGCCGTGCCAAAGCGAGGCGCATATCTCTGTGTCGTGCAGCCATCAAAGGGACTCGAGTTGGGCGTCGGCTCCCAAAGCAAGCCCATATCGTGCAGGGTACGTTGCACAGTCTGGACGCTGATGCTTGTTGAGGCACCAGCATTCAATTCCGATGATACCTGCGAGAGCGTTGCACGCCTATCGCGTGAAACGATTCTTGGCAGCCGACGATGGTCGCGTTCACCCAATGTCTTTTTACGGCTACACTAGTATCGTAGGTTGGAGGTTTCACCGGAATTCTTGTAGTCACGGTACACCCTTGCAATGGTCGTACATGAAAATCCGAACTTCGTTTCTACCTCCGAAATACTATGGTCCATCTCACGAGTGCCAACTACGACACAGCGTTGAAAATCGCTTAAATCGTTATTACTTGTCATTCTCATGCCGAAAACAGCTCTGACAGCTGACAGAACACACACAGTATTTGTTATTTTCTTGTAGGACTTCCGTCCACAGTGAGTAAAGTTTAGGTTCGAGCCACCTACAGCGAGATCGCCTTTTGGGCAGGACACAGAAACGGAAGGAATGAGAGACCAAGTCTAGCGACTTTGACAGAACAGTTTGTATTGCGATTAGAGTACAGTAGATGACGCCACCGTACAAGTACGATGTTGCATATAGAGGGGTGAAGGAATTTCATGGGGGTGGGTATAGGAAAGGATACCCATTTAACCAGTGGGTCCATTCTGGGGGCTGTCACTTAACGTGCTCGTCCGATGCACGGCGGATATTCAGCGATTGTTAGTAAATCACACCATCTCTGAAAGATCAGCCCAGGTTCGAACCTGATGACCTTGCATTGATAGTCTGACTCGCTAACCACCAAGCCATCCGCGGCTTCTGACAAGGATGTCTATCGCTTTATATTCTCACTGGCGGACGCAACCGAATACGCACATAGGTGACGTTGCTATGTATTTTGTATAAGCTCGTCTGTACCAATTTTCTGGCACTTCAGTGTATATATATATATGCTAATTACAATTATTATATATACATATATATACATTCTTGTTTTTCTTTCTTTTCAATGTCAATCTGGCACAAGTAAGCGACTCAGTATGGGATTAGGAATCCTGGGTAAATATCAGCATACGTTACTATTGTCTTAAACCGAAATTTATCATGAATTAACGTAGTTTTAGAATTTAGTAATAGACATTCGAAAGCGTGACATGTCTGTAGTGCTTTTAAATATATTCGGCCTCACCACACTGGTGAATAATAATTCAGCGCAAGGCAACTCTACTTCTTTATTTCAGTACTTTAAAAGTTTTACATTTCTCGCTTAGGAGTTGCTCACGGTGGTCGTTAAACCAAAAAAAAAATGTCTTGCTTAGGACCATCCGAAGCTTCAAGCCCTCAGGCCACGACTGGAGACTGACTATACCACGGTACCACCAGTTTCTTTAGTCTCTCGACTTCCTTATGAAAAAACAAGAACTTTAAAATGGACGGACTTAAAAGTGACTATCCCTTTGTTTTAATAAGGAATGCTTGTTAGCTTACGTTAGAACAATAAATCACATTTCAAGCACATAAATGGCTTCATGATCTGTCATAAGATTGGGAAAATAAGAAAAGTTGAAAACTGCATTGTGTTTAGAAATAACATATCCAAAGTGACCGAAGTATTTTGAGCTGATTCACCAGCTGAAACCAGTTTTTCAAGCGTTCTCAGCTATTTGGATGAGTGTCAGACAGCTGTTGATGATGTTTTTGTGATAAAAGAAATAGTTAAGATACCACCTCATGCTTGGGAAATAAATATGAATGAATTTTATCATACATTTTGCAGTAATGCTTTAAAATTTTGTGTTGTCTGCCTCTTAAAACTTAGTTAAGCAGAACTAGCCAAAAATGTTCTTTGATTTTCGAGAAATACAAACCCCTCTTTTTTGTGTTTTGGCTGTGACGGATCATACCACTGTTGATGTTAAAATAGTGCTATAGCTGTATTCTCTTGAGTTTTACATTCCTTTGTTTTATTAATACGGTATAGGTTTGCACAAAAAATAATCGTGTAGGGGTGTGCGGATCTTACTTGGACTCTTGCTTCTGAAAGACCTAGCCTTTGAGAAAGTTCCTCTCTCATGAATGCGTCAGGATAATGGGTCTCGTCGAAAAGCCTTTCGAGTTCGTTCAACTGCTCCAAAGTGAAGTTTGTCCGAGACCTGCGTTGTTTCACTTTGTGCGGATGTCCGGACTCCACACTCCCCGGCTCTCGCTCCTTCTTTTCCTGATCGGGAGACCGATCGTCCATTCTTCTTGATACATCTTCTTGCGTCTGTTCGGGTTTCACTTCCGTAGGAAGATTCCGGATCTGTTGTGGTCGACACAGGTGCTAATGGAGACGACGAAGCTAAAATAAAACAAAAGAGAAAAGAAAAGATGAAAGAATTTTTTTTAAAATGTAGTTCATAACATCGCTTAGAGACGTAAGGCTTTTCATTACAAGAAAATAATATCATAACAGAAATTTCATTTTAATTGAAAGTGAACTGATACCATAAAGAGTAAAATCCGGATCCAATAAAACACCAGCTATAAGAATTCTAATCAACCGGAAGAATTAATGTCAGGGAATGTTATTATATAAGAGTTGAACTTTTAGCATCTTATAAGGAATTCTGCAAAAGAGACGACGTAAAAAAGGCGGAAGTTTTCCTGCTGATGGCTCAAGAAAAGAGGAAGGAATGGGAAATGTAGCTGATGATGGCATGGCATTAAAAATCATAGCAATCGTTTTACTCGGAATGCAAGTTTAATGATATCACTGAGTGGATGAAATATAATGCTGCCGATTCAGAATATCAACGTCTAAAAGAAATCTAGGTCGTCGAAATCAAAAGGTAAAGCCAAAAATAAGGTCATGGCAAAGAGGCCTAACATGCTTTCAAATACCATCACACAGCAATGTTGGAGATGAAGGAAAGACGTTAAACTATTCTTTTGTTCCTTCTTGGTATTGGGATTTAACGACCATTAAGAGCCACTCTACGGGTTATAAGCAGTTGCCCGTTCCTAAATTTTGGTGACACTGCTTCCATGCAACGGAGAGATCCAAACACACCAGCCATGAATCCACTTGGACGAACGGTCAGAAGCAGCGCTTAGATAGTTGCACCACCTGAGGCTGCGTTTTGGTTTAAAGAATATCCATTTGTCGTCAACTACAAAACGTCTAACTCTCAACAGTTAAATATTGCCATATATTTTTCGCAGGAGGAGTCTTACTTTTCACTAATATGTTACTCTTCATCTGAGTTATGGTTTCCAGTCTCTGAAACGTTTTAAAATGACTGAGTTAAGTAGTACGAGGTAGACTGGTAGAAAAGATTATGTAGAAAGGATTCTACCGTGTTACTGGTAGAAAGGGTTATGAGTGAGCTACTGAAGCGATCTGAGAACATGCAAATTTGGAGGCGTACTCTGAATATGCAAATTTGAAGTTGTGTTGATGATTCGTTTAAGAAGTTCAGAAATGGTGACACGAACCTCTAAAGTAGAGGCGAAAACTCGGCAGATGACAACACTCTGTGCCATGCTCTTGAAGTTCCATCCATCGACAAACACTTGCAGGCTCTCGTCTCAGTTTCGCCAATCACAAGCAACTAGTGATTAGCGAAACTGAGACGGTTCGCCATCTGCAAAGCATCGCTACGTAGCCAAGTGTTATGGGACTGTTTACATGGGCTAACTACTGAGCAAACTGCCTCTCGTATGAAGGCCTGCAGGTAACTCCCCATAAATCCACGGAAACTAATGTTTCACCAAGTGAATGGTTATGCGCAATGAAAAATGGATCTACTTCAATAATCCAAATAGCCAAAAACAGTGGCATGATTCTAGTAAAACCACATTTTTTGTCACAAAGGGAGGACCTTTTCGAAGCAAAGGTTGTGTGTTTGCTGAAATTTTGGGGGTACAGTGTGCACTTCGAAATTGTTCCAGGTTGGCATGCCATCAATTCCGATCTCTTCTGAGTCCACGAAGCATATGCACTCTGTGATGTTTCAGCATTATTTAAGATTCTTAAACAGACAGCATGTGCTCCTTCAGGAGAACAATGCCAAATCACACACACTGACTTGGATCAAAGTAAAACTTAGAGAACAGGTATTTGAGTTGCTCCTCTACCAAGGTACGGACCTAACTACTTACGACTACCTTCTTTTTCATTGCTTAGCTCATTATCTTCAAGCTGGTAGTTTGGAATGTTGGAGGAACTCCAAAACAGAGGTCGATAGTTTTTGTTTTTTGTTTTTTCTAACACTGGAAACAGAAGGAAAATGGATATCAAAAAGGATTTTGTTTTTATTTGAACACTTGAGAAAGTCGAAAAACGGAATCGGACGTTTTTCAAACTTTGAAAAATGTCCGAAAACGGATGCAGGAGTTCTTTAAACTTCGGAAGAGATGTCGAACGCTTTTTCGGACATTGGAGAACGTCGGAAAACGGATGTCGGGAGTTTTTCAAACGTTGGAAGAAGCCTCAGAATGGATATTGGAAGTTTTTGTTTTTTTTAACATTGGAGGAAGTAAGAAAGGGGGAGTAAAGATGTAAATAGGTTTTTTCAAATATTGGAGAAATTCGTAGACATGGATGTGTCGGGAGTTTTTCGAACATTGAAGGAAGTCGGAAAATTGATGCTAGGAGTTCTTTCGAACATTGAAGGAAGTCGGAAAACTGATGCCAGGAGTTCTTTCGAACATTGAAGGAAGTCGGAAAACTGATGCCAGGAGTTCTTTCGAACATTGAAGGAAGTCGGAAAACTGATGCCAGGAGTTCTTTCGAACATTGAAGGAAGTCGGAAAACTGATGCCAGGAGTTCTTTCGAACATTGAAGGAAGTCGGAAAACTGATGCCAGGAGTTCTTTCGAACATTGAAGGAAGTTGGAAAACTGATGCCAGGAGTTCATCGGAACATCGAAGGAAGTCGGGAAATTGAGGCCAGGAGTTATTTCGAACGCCAAAGGTAGTCGCAAAACCTATGTAGGGAGCTTTTTTCGAACATTGGAGAACGTCGGAAGTTTTTTGCTTTCGAGAGCTAATTACGGTACAGAAGAGACAGACTGAAAGTCCTGGTTTGAATTTTGCTGTGTAAGGTCTGTTACTTATACTGTCTAATCGTTCATCTAATATTCAGTAAAACGGCTAATCATCCTGGTATCATCATTTGTTTTATACTTCGATGGGATATTCTTGACAAACCATTTCAACATTTTCATCGGATGCGAGCAAATTTGCCCCACAAATTGTCGCAGTCTCGGCGGAACTTCCAATTTACACAGATTTTCACAGATGAACTTCCAATTTGAACAGATTTATCATTTTTTCTTTCATCCAATTTGTAATTTCCTACTGCCTTGGTGGAAGAGCATCACTTTTCAATGAAAATGTTGGTAACAACAGTAAAACTTTTATTAGCTTACCATCATTTACTGGAAAATAATCTGATTTTTCTTGCTTGTTCTTCTGCCTGCATTTTTAAGCTTTTTACGATAAAAAATGAGTACACTCTAAATGAGCCTTCATCTCTCCCTGCAAAGAAGGAATTACTAAAACCTACAAGTACAGCAAATTTAATTCTGGAACAAAAAAAAAATCATAGTTTTCATTACAAACTCATATTATTCTCGATAAAGTGATTAATGCCGCACACTGTCTGTAGTAGAAAAGTGTAATTATTTGGTAAATGTAGAACAGTATCACTCCGAAGGATGTAAGATTTTGAGTTATTCAATTGATGCTAATATTAGTATTAAAATGTAAGCGTTTTTCGAGGGGGGGAGAGAATTGGTAAAATATGATCACGTCCGTCGTGCGGGGTGCTCTAACAGAAGAGTGAAAGTATACTCCGTATTAATGCTATATATTTTTTCTTTAATTCACCAGGGGCAGTATATTCATCCCACTCATCACGTTGCGTTGTAAGACGATGACAGGCTCATTATCTGGTTGAGAAGAAACTGACGCCTTCACTCCATTACATCTCTTTCAGTGTGATGCACAGCATCACATCGCAGCCTCTCACCATTCCGCATATATACTCATTACCCACAACCTCTTTAGCCCATCGTCATTTTCCTCCTCTTCCTCTCCCTCTGTGCTCCATCTTCATCCCTCTCTAATGCGATGTCTACTCATCTGTTGCTAATGCACATCATCCACACGTCCTTCAAAAGCAGGAGAGAGGCCCTTGGCTATATAATCGGCAGATGACGCTGATTTAAGAACAGCTAGTCGGGAATGGATGTGAATCAACATTTCATTTAATGCACGCCTAAACAGAAACGTTGGGATGTTTCAGGCTTTGTGATAACATGACGACAGATTTCAAGAAACCAGGTATCTACCTCAAAAAGGATGATGCCGTCAAATATTTTCTGGTGTAATAAAAGTGAGGTTTTCGGAATAAAAAGATCACATTGTTTAATTGCTTCACAATACTCTAAAATGTTTAGCCAAACTTTGGGAACTCGTTCTACCGTCAATTCCGAAGGAAAAGGAGTCATATAAATATACGGCCGGAAACGCTTTCCTGCAAAGATACATCACGTGTTAGGCTGCACGTTATACACGATGAGAAGGTAACAAAGTAGTATTCCAGTTAGTACTGTACATAGGGAATGACCGAGGAGAACAACCACAGGGTGAGTCAAAAGTCGCAGGACACCCTTGTATTTCAGAAACGGGATGGAAAATGAAATGTCTGAACACTCAGAAAAGAATTGGTGAGGCGGCCTATTTTTTAAGCTATTTCCGAAACATTGCAGCCATCTTGAAATCCGCCATATTGGATCAAACTCAAATTTTCCAAATGGTAAGGAGATCATTTTGCATATCAAACCAGACCAGATTTTTCTCAGAAATTGATTGCCGTAATCAGATTTGACATATGTGTTGTGTTTCACAAGTGATCAACACAAATAGTTGAAATAGCAACTTCTAAAGCACCCTGTGATGTGCAGCTGTTTGAAGGGTTCAATGTGTATTCCCTGTTGCTAAACACAGAGCTGAAGGCGCTTGATCCAGTCATCGCGCACCCGCAGTAGAACATCGGGAGAAATGTGGTTAGGATGAGTTGCTGAAGATGGTGTTTGTCGCGGATTTTCTCAGCATACACCAGATGTTTCAAATGACGTCACAGATAAAAGTCGAGAGGTTTGAGGTCCGAGGATCTGGCTGGACATTCCACAAGATCACGCCGGCCAATCCAATGACCAGGGAATTGAACATCTAGCCACTGACGAACAGTTGCTCCGTAATGTTGTGGAGCCCCATCGTGTTGGAAATAACAAGGGTAACTACCATCTTCATTCAGAAGGGAAGGAAACACTGTTTCCTTTAGCATTTTCAGATAGCGTTGAGCATTTAGGTTACTGTCGATGAAAATGGGTCCGATTACACGGGTGCCCCTGTTTTGCACACCACACCATAATCTTTACATTACCAACGGCTTAGGACGGTTCCGTCCAGTGAGTGTTCCTGTCACTCCAGCACCTGCGGTTCTGACGGTTAACCTCCCCTGTGACATAAAAATGGGCCTCGCCACTGAACAAAATGCCCTGTGCGAATGAGAAATCTCGTTGATGTTGGACTAAAGCCCAAGTGCAGAACTCGACACGTCTATCAGGGTCATCCTCTGATAGTTGCTGCTGCATCTGGATCTTGAACGGATGCCAGTGAGCGGTGTGAAGAATCCATACAATGGCTAACTGGGTGATACACATTCTGCTGCGGAGACGTCGCGTGTGCGACGTTGTGGACTCTTTGCAAAGGATGCCAAGACCATTGTTGAAGTTTCTTCGTCGGTAGCACTTTTGGCCGACCTCTACGCGGCTTGTCGTTCACAGTCCCAGTTTCTCGGAATTTGGACATCAGGTATGCGACATTGCCGTGTGAAATTGGTGGTCTTTCTTGGTGTCGGTACTCGGTTGTTGAAGTCTGCGGCTATGATACGGGAGCTGGGTTCCCCAGACATTAGAATCACTTCAATCCTCTCCTCTTTCGTCAATGCCATCTTCAGTTACCTACAACCAGCAATGATTATTTCAACTTTGTCTGTTGATAACTTGTGAATCACAACACATATTTTAAATCTGATTACGGCAATCAGTTTCAGAGAAAATTCTGATCTTGTTGATATGCAACATGACCCCCTTACCATTTGAAAAATTTGACCTTGATCCAATATGGCGGATTTCAAGATGGCGGCCATGTTCCAGAAATAGCCTAAAAGATTGGACCCTCCCCGTTTCTTTGATGAGTTTTTCAAACATTTAATTTTCCATCCCGTTTCTGAAATACAAGGGTGTCTTGCGACTTTTGACTCACTCTGTACGTACGCCTGCATCACAGAACATGTTCGAAATGGACTCCGTGAGCAGCAGTACATGCTGCACGGCGTCAACCGAGCGACTGCTGTACACATTCCAGAAGTCCTGGAGTATTCCGTACAGTCTTCCACGATTCTTTGGCTGTTCAATTGTCACTGGTATAGCGTAAACATCGCCCTTCAGCTGTTTCTATGCAAAGAAATCCAGTGAATTCATATCCCAAGATCGCGATGGCCATGCAGTTGTCGCGCTGACTACCCAACGACCGGGATAGGTATAATCAAGAGGCTCTCTAACAGTTCGAAGAAATGCGTTGGCACTCCATGATGCATGAACCACATGCGCCGGTGTGTTGTTAATGCTACGAGTTTCAACAACACAGGTAATCCCTCTTAAAGAAAGACTGGTACTGCTGGTCTTTGGGCATTAAGAACAATGGATTGATGATACTGATCCAAATATTCGCATGGAATCTTTGCTGATGAGAAGACTTCCTGATTTTATGCACATTCTTCGGCGTCCGGGGATGCATTTTATGATAATTTACAATGCCATCTCGGGTGAACTGCTGGGGATTCATCCATGCAAAGCACACAATGGACAAAAACAATGTTCAGTACATTTTTACATAAGCCATTGAACGAAACTGACTAGAGGGAGAAAATATTTTGGTGAAAGTGCCTGTACCCAGTCCCCGTTTTATAACTGGGTAGGCTGGGGAAATGCCCAGGGCACCAAATTTTAGGGTGCGCAAGAGGGAGATATGTTTTCTCGGCAGGAATTGGCATAATAATTGTTTAATAATATTTTCTCAATCACAAGGATTACTCGAGTGGATAAACGACTCTACATGCGTGAAACTATAAGAACAGGAAAAAAAAGCTAGTCGCAAAAATAAATCCGAATACTGTACATATGAAGGAAGCAATGGAGAGATAGTTGCTCAAAAAAGTAAACATACATTGACGTATTTAAATGGACCACACACATACACTCAATGTCACATCTCCCTCACAGGGCTCGCAATAAGCATATTATAATCGTGTTTTTTTCTTTTACAATTCAGTGACGTATTTAAAAGGATAATATACCTCCACGCCGGGCGCCTAGCAAAACTTTTATTTCCTCATCTGCATATGCTAGGAGTCAGAGATGGAAACGGGTCACGGGTCAACCTGTTGACAATTTCTTTCGAGTCCACCGGATCGTGTCAAGATGTTCCTGACCCGATTTGGACCCGGTTTTATTCCCGTTTTATTTTTGAAAAGAGAAAAAATATATTCCAAAGAAAACTGCGCGTTGTGGAATTCTGTATTCGATACTGGTGCCAACGAAGTGAATAATGATTTGCCATGCCAAAATATTGTCGCCTCTTTCTTAAAGCACCGAAGATTTCCACCGACCGACGTCAAACACACCGACACCATATCGTAAAAAGATACTTCCTTTGCGTTTTTTTACAGTGCGATTGTCCAGGGCAAGGTACCGGAAAACGCCATTCGCCTGCTTCTCAGCTAATTCCCTCTCTCCGTTCGAAGTTCGCGTATGACTAAGAGATACTTTTCCTATCGCATCTTTTACATTGAGCATCCAGAGGTTTTCGATTCATGAGCTAACATCCCGTTCCCATGACATGTCATGTCGAAATTAACTCCTTATTTGTTAATATGGATGGATTTAGTATTAAGGAGGTTGAGAAAGGCGTCGAGGCCAACAAATATGTGCCTGTTGTTAATGATATGGGGAAGAGTGAATGCTGGAAATTGTTTCGTCTCATTTAGCAACCGCTGAATAATTCTGTGTTATTTGGTCTTGCTTGTTGTTCAAAATGTGGAAAATGTGTAATTACGAAGAAAGATGTCGTCGGTGAAATAAAAGATTATGTAACCAAAAATATAACGGACCATACGAAAGAATGTGCACCTCCATCAAAGCGTGGAAGGAGTGAACAATCTAAATACATTTATAAAAAATACATTTGTTCAATCGTAAATAATGATTCCATTTGTAATATCTAGACAGCCATTACTTCTGGATTACGCAAAATAGTGGCACTAAAAATGGCACTAAAATTTGGCAAGTAACCAAATTTTATTATTAAAAAAGGATTTCAGTTATTAAATATCAAGCAGTTATTGGGATGGATATATATATATTGCATTTATATGTATCATCATCATCATCATCAACATTGTCAACTATTATCAATCCACTGCTGGACGAAGGTCTCCCCAAGTTTCTTCCTAAACGGTCTGTCTTGTGCCAGTCTCCTCCATGTTACTCCCGCGTACTTTCGAATTTCATCCACGCATCTCCCATGTGGTATTCATCTGGGCCTTTTCTTGTTCCTTGGAATCCAATCTAAAATTTCGGCTGTCCATCGATGGTCTGTCCTTCTGGCAGTATGTCCAGCCCATTGCCATTTCAGGGATTTAACTCTGATCATGATGTCTTCTACTCTTTTCATTTTTCGGATCCACGAGTTCCTCTTCTTATCTCTCCTGGTTACACTAAGCATGCACCTCTCCATGCTTCTTTGAGTTGTCTGCAGCCTTTGTATGTTTCTTTTAGTTAAGGTCCACGTCATTGCACCATACGTAAGCACTGGAAGGATGCATTGATCAAACACTTTTCTTTTAAAGAATAATGGCATATTGCTCTTGAAATTATATATATATATATATGGAGGAGATTGGCACAAGACAGACCGTTGTGGAGGAAACTTGGGAAGACCTTCGCCCAGCAGTGGATTGATAATGGTTGACAATGATGATGATGATATATATATAAAGGGAATTGTAGAAAATAGGAATTGCAAAAATTAAATTCCATAAAAAATACTGAATTAAACTCAATAATGGAAATTCAAAACTGAAAACCAAAAAAAAAAAAATAAAAATGAACAAACAGGTTGCTCTCATCAGGATAGCATCAAACAGCGGGAGTGGCCTTTCTAGTAACAACAAACGGCAAGGAGAACCAAAAATGTCGGTTGGTCATGCTCCCTAGGCCACCAGACCCAACGCCAAAACAGACATTGAAATTCGAAAAACAAGAAGATAAACACTGAAAAAATGATAACAAAAAGCTTACCAGCAGACCAAGCCGGTTAGCGCCATGAATGAAGATCAAACTGAACTGAACCAACGACCCATAAGAACCCAAATATATATGCTAACGTTAAGGTAGTCGCGGTTAGATAACATCCTAGCAAGCCAAAAGAATATGTAAAATGACGAGATGCCAAACTGTGTATGTAAATAGAAGTATTCAACCACTAGGGACCCACCAAGTGGTACTTTATATTGCCTGACTTACTTAATATTGTAAGGTCCTAGATTAGTAAAGCGTGTCAAAGTGCAATTTGAAACTCTTTGAAACAGAATTAAAATTCGAAATTAAGTGTTTTAAATAATGCTTTAAAAAATTACTGGGAAAGTTGTTAGAATGCAGTCTAGATAGAAGTGTTTTAAGATTTTTTACAAGTAAAAACTGTGTGGAGCATATTTTTGCTGTTCTATGAAATTGAGAAAGGAGTAGATTACGATGTACTTCTTTAGAAATACTGGAGGGCCAATGAGTGTAGTAATTGATATGGAAATCAAAAGCATTCCTTTTATCATAAATATTTACCACACCCTTACCTCTCTCGTCCAATTGTACCTCCAAATCCAGGTAACAAGCGTAAGTAGACGAGCTGTTAGTTTTTTCTAAGGTGAGATACTCAGGATACAAGTCAACAGCGCATCGCAAAACGTCCGGCACTTTAATGACAATAATGTCATCAACGTACCTCAGAACGATAATAGGCTAAGGACATGTAGCTGTATATCTATCCACAAAAAAGTGCAGATAGAGATTGGCTAAGCTACTTGAGAAACGACTGCTCATTGGAATACGACGGATTTGAAGGTATTGCCCACGGTAACGAAATTGTTATTAATACAGAAGTCCACTAAAAAGTACCGGAACTGTTCTATAACCCCAGACTCCAGCTTTGTGTGTAGATTTAAGTCAACCTGCCACAAACCCTTCAACGAAGTTGAAGTGAAAAGGTTTTTAAAATTGTAGGTGTCAACAGATGAGACAGTTGTTGAGTTCAACGCCTCTAAAACTCTGTCATTATTCCCGATGATCCAGGTCGAATCTAGTCTGCGAAGCACTGCAGACAAGTATCTCTGAAGCAACTCACCTGCTTTACTATTATAACAGTTGCGTCCACTGGTTATGAAACGAAAAGAAACAGGTTTCTTGTGGAACTTAGGAATGGCATAAACGAAAGGAAATTTTAAGTTAGATACTGTAAGCTTAATCCTTTTATGCACAGCAATAATTTTTTTAACAACATCCTTACGGTTTTGAGACGCCGGAGTGTATGTATCCGTAGTGTTCATCTCCTGTAATAGGAGACTGATAAAACTGTTTACAGATAATGGCAAAATTATTAGAAGTTTTATTCACTGGTGAAACAGTAAATAAATCTTGAAGTTCAAGAATTTGTGATGTGTTCAAGGAAAGGTTATGTGGTTGCTGGGTGTAAACCTTAGAGCTTTTTAGCTTACCAAGCTCGTGAAAAATGTCACAAAGCACACAAACCAACCACTCATTGAAGGATTCGAGATGCAGACCGAACGCAAAGCAGCAGTCCGGAGAAGCATATATATTATAATTAATTTATAATCTATATGCTTCTCCGGACTGCTGCTTTGCGCATTCGGGATCGTATATCCACCTCTCTAATTTCTAATGCTGTTACGATACAATAATCTAACCATACGGCATCGGTCTTCGCGTGGTTTAACAAGGACCGCGCTTGACCCTAAGGCGGGGGAGGCGGAGGGGGAAGGGGGTCACGGCGAAAAGTGTGCTACAGCTTCCGCTACCTGGACCTAAGGCAGACGGGTCCAGTGCTGCTTTTACGCTACGGTCTCCATTTCAAAATATTTTTGTTGAAAGTTATAATTTTTTAGTTCTTCAATTTATATCTCAGTTAAGTTTTTCAAAATGTAGTGACAGTAGATGCAAGACTTGCTGTTGTGCTCATTCTTCCAAATCTTGGTGAAGATCATTCGCCTATCTTTTGTAAAGCTGTCAACTGTGTTTATTTGATTACTCGCGAAACCTGTCAATGTGGATATGTTGGCCAGAGCAGTAATCCCTTACACATCCGTATAAATGGTCATAGATCTGATATAAGAACCTTCAAAAGGAAATCTGATCGTGAGACTCAACATTTTCAATCTCACGATTTCAGTAATATTTCCATTAGAATTTTGTTCGTTGAGTCCGTGTTGGAGAACAAGTTATTACTGGAGAACCTGTGTATGATATAGTTTGAAACTCTCTTTCCATGTGGGCTCAACGAACTATTCAATGGTAAACAGTTAAACCAGGAGACTTGTGTCTATCTTAAATTCAGATTTAAACCATTTATTGTTTCCCATGAAAAACGGAGGGGGAGGGGCAGTGGAAGAAACTCATGTGTCCAGGTGAGCTTTGATGAACTGGTTCAGGAGCTTGATTGTTCCGAGGGTTACATCGTTAAACGTTGCCGATACAGAATCTTCGCCCTGAACAACAACAAAAATCAGAGTTCTTGATCAGTTGTTTCGGAACTATGCATTTAGCTCTGAACACGTTAGAATTCTGTTTGGCGACCTTCTTGAGTATCGTCTTTCTACCTTTCGTTCTAAGTTCTCGGGGGGCTTACCTTGTCAGAAAGTGTTGCGTAATTGATTTTTGCCATGAGGCCATTGACTACATTGGTTTAAAGTCAATTCTACGTAGACATTTGGATAAATTTCCCCTTGGAAATGAGGTAAAATTGGTGACCTGTTATCGTTATGAAAAACCGCTTGGTCGCCGAATTTTCAATTACAGACAAACCATAGCAAATCTCAAAGCTTTAAACGATAAAGAGGATGACAGTTGTCACTGTCATTCCGACATATTTTGTAAATTTGTCGATCCTCACCATGGTCATGTCATTACTGGTGACCTCGATATCGTGCCTTTTCGAGAGCTACGTTCTCTTATGTCTTTGGGCACCAAATACAAGTTGGCACCTCGTTTCATTATAAAGAAGTGTGTCTCCTTTTGCGTAGTAAGTTTTTGTAATGTGCACTCAAACTTTCCTATGAGTTCGGTCTGCCTCTCGAATCCTTCAATGAGTGGTTGGATTGTGTGCTTTGTGATATTCGTCACGAGCATGGTGAATTCAAAAGCTCTAAGGTTTGCACCCATCAACCACATGACCTTTCCTTGATCACTTCACAAATTCGTGAAATTCAAGATTTATTCACTGTTTCACCAGTGGATAAAACTTCTAATAATTTTGCCATTATCTGTAAACAGTTTTATCAGAGTCTCCTATTACAGGAGATGAACACTACGGATACATACACTCCGGCGTCCCAAAACCGTAAGGATGTTGTTAAAAAAATTATTGCTCTGCATAAAAGGATTAAACTTACAGTATCTAACTTAAATTTTCCTTTCGTTTAAGCTATTCCTAAGTTCCACAAGAAACCTGTTTCTTTTCTTTTCATAACCAGTGGACGCAACTGTTATAATAGTAAAGCGGGTGAGTTGCTACAGAGATACTTGTCAGCAGTGCTTCGCAGACTAGATTCGACTTGGATTATCGGGAATAATGACAGAAGTTTAGAGGTGTTGAACTCAACAACTCTAAACTACGATTTTAAGAACTTTTTCACTGCAGTTTCGTTGAAGGGTTTAGGGCAGGTGGCCTTAAATCTACACACAAAGTTTGAGCTCGGAGTTACAGAACAGTTCTGGTACTTTTTAGTGGGCTTCTATATTAATAACAATTTCGTTACCGTGGGCGATGGGCTATACCTCCAAACTCGTGGTATTCCGATGGGCAGTCGCTTCTCAAGTAGCTTAGCCAATCTCTACCTGCACGTTTTTGTGGATAGATATACAGCTACTTGTCCTTTGCCTGGTATCATTCTGAGGTACGTTGATGACATTATTGTCATTAACGTGAAGGACTTTTTGCGATGCGCTGTTGACTTGTATCCTGAGGATCTCACCTTAGAAAAAACTAACAGCTCGTCTACTTACGTTAGTTACCTGGATTTGGAGGTACAGGTGCACGAGAGAGGTAAGGGTGTGGTAAATATTTATGATAAAAGGAATGCTTTTGATTTCCATATCAGTTACTACACTCATTTGCCCTCCAGTATTTCTAAAGAAGTACATCGTAATCTATTCCTTTCTCAATTTCATAGAACAGCAAATATATGCTCCACACAGTTTTTACTTGTAAAAAATCTTAAAACACTTCTGTCTAGACTGCATTCTAACAACTTTCCCAGTAATTTTTTAAAGCATTTTTTAAACCACTTAATTTCGAATTTTAATTCTGTTTCAAAGAGTTTCAAATTGCACATTGACAGGTTTTACTAATCTAGGACCTTACAATATTAAGTAAGTCAGGCAATATAAAGTACCACTTGGTGTGTCCCTAGCGGTTGAAGATTTCTATTTACATACACAGTTTGGCATCTGGTCATTTTACATATTCTTTTGGCTTGCTAGGATGTTATCTAACCGCGACCACCTTAAGGTTAGCATATATATTTGGGTTCTTATGAGTCGTTGGTTCAGTTCAGTTTGATCTTCATTCATGGCGTTGACCGGTCTGGTCTACCGGTAAGCCTTTTGTTATCATTTTTTCAGTGTTTATCTTCTTGTTTTTCGAATTTCAATGTCTGTTTTGGCGTTGGGTCTGGTGGCCTAGGGAGCATGACCAACCGACTTTGGTACTAGAAGGGCCACTGCTGCAGGTTCATGCTCGTCTGGCGACGGCCACTTGTTTGTTCATTTCTTTGGTTTTCAATTTTGAATTTCCGTTATTGAGTTTAATTCAGTATTCTTTATGGAATTTAGTTTTTGCAATTCGTATTTCCTACAATTCACTCTATATATGCTACTACATGAGTATAGCTGCCTTTGACACTTTTCATTGTACTAGCTATGTTTTTGTTCTATTTTTGTGATCTGTTTTCTTCTTTTACTTCTGCAAATTAATTTATATATATATATATATATATATATATATATATATATATATATATATATATATATATATATATAGGGATGTAAGGTCAGGTGATGCGTAACATCACAGCCTCTCCTTGACAAATGTCAACCCCGCCTTCTCGTGGTGCATCCTGTTCCCACTAAAGGGGCTCTGACGACCGCCCATAGCGGTATAACTATACCATCGGGATCAGAGGAAATGCTATCCCACACTCACCAACCCGCTTGGCCAGCGTGGTGAGTTATGGCCAAACCCCTCCAAAATGATTCCACAACTTAAATCTTGGCCCTCAGTCTCCGGCAGCTGGAATGTACCTGGCCAAGGCAGCGGCCAGTGCGACATGAAGGCAGAGGGTGCTAAGAATCCCCGGAGGACCGGACTAGGCTGCCATCTGATGCTGACCTTGGCTACTTACAATGGACGCTCCCTATCTTCTGATTCAAGGCTTCTTGAATTGGAAGAGGAACTACAAAGGATCAAGTGGGACATCGTGGGGCCAAGTGAGGTAAGGAGAAAAGGAGAAGATCTCATCGAACTGAAAAGTGGACATCTCTTCTACTATCGTGGGACAGATACTGGAAGAACTAGTGGTGTTGGATTTATAATAAACAAGAAACTGAAGGACAAAGTTGTAGAAGTTGAAAGTTCCTCTGACAGAGCTGCGACTTGTTATCCAACTCTCGAAAAGATACCAGGCTCAGATTATTCAAACTTATGCACCCACCACAAGTCATCCTGAAGAAGAAATTGAAGAATTTTATGAGGAAATTTGTCATCTAAATAATAAAGGTAAGCAGCATTTGAAGATAATTATGGGAGATTTCAATGCAAAAATAGGGCAACGGCAACAGAATGAAACTTCAGTAGGTAAATTCGGTCATGGCAACAGAAACCAGCGTGGAAATACTCTCGTTGAGTTTGCAGAGGCAGAAGGGTTTTTCATCTTGAACTCGTTTTTCAAGAAAAAGCCACACAGGAAATGGACATGGAGACATCCAAATGGGACGACAAGTGAAATTGATTTTATTATGTGTAACAAAAAATTCGTCATAGAAGACTGCAGTGTGCTAAACAAGTTCAACACAGGTAGTGACCATAGATTGGTGAGATGTAAGATGCACCTCAACACTAAACTTGAACGTGGCAAGCTCATAGGACAAACAAAATCTATTGACATAACCAACCTTAAAAAACACCATAATACCTTCAAGTTAGAACTGAAGAACAGGTTCTCTGCTTTAGAAGGCCTAACATCGGAAGAAGTGGACATCTCTGAAGTTAACAGAAAAGTAACCAAAGCTCTTATGGAAACAGCAACAAAATTAGCTGGGTCTAAGAACAAGTTGCATGTGAACAAATTATCAGGAAAATCCAAAATGTTGATGCAAAAAGAAGAAGATGAGGACAATTAAAGAAGATGTGACTTCCAAAGTGGAATATATAGAGCTATACAGACAGTAAGAAAAAGTATCACTGAAGACGTAAGGAAATTCAACTGTGAACTAGTGAGGAAAGCAATTGAAAACAACCAAAGCCTAAAGATAGCAAAGGGACATCTCAGTAAGGGAAGAAAACAGATTATGGCACTGAGAAAAGAAAGATGGTTCTGTAACAAGAAATAGAGGCGAAATTTTGACAAGAGTGAAAGATTTCTACTCCAAACTATATGAAAGGGATGATATATGCACTCCAGACATCATGAAAGATACCAGTACCAGAGTTCCTCCAGTCCTTCCAGCAGAAGTTGCACATGCAATCAAGAACATGAAGCGAGGAAAAAGCTCCAGGAGAAGATGGAATTACTGTAGACATCATACAAGAAGCAAGTGGAGAAATCAAACAGTACTCGCCCAAATTTTCACTCGATGCCTTAATGAAGGAAAGATTCCTGAGGATTGGAACACCGCTACAATGATCCTGCTACATAAGAAAGGTGACATTGAGGATCTCGGAAACTACAGACCTATCAGCCTCCTATTAGTAGTTTATAAAATCTTCACTAAAGTTCTTTCACACCGCTTGAAGGTAACACTGGACATGGCTTAACCGAGAGAACAAGCTGGATTCAGGAGTGGCTACAGCACAATAGATCATATCCACGTGCTGAGAGAACTAATTGAAAGAGCGAGGGAATATGAACTTCCATTGTGCATGGCTTTTATCGATTATGAAAAAGCCTTTGATTCGGTGAAACCATCAGCAGTTACAATGGCTCTGAAAACCTGCGGTATTGAAGATGCATACATTAATATTATTAATAACATCTATGAAAATGCAAGTGCAAAGATTAGGCTGTTTGAAAATACAACACACGTAAAAATTGGGAAGGGAGTGAGACAAGGTGACACCATATCTCCGAAGCTCTTTAATGCCACATTGGAGGGTGTTTTTCAGTCACTGAGCTGGGAAAACAAGGGGATAAAGATTAATGGAGATTATCTAACCCACCTTCGTTTTGCTGATGATGTAGTCATTTTTGCAACTACCCCATCAGAGCTGCAGAGTATGATCCAGGAACTTGCTGACAAGAGTAAAGAAGTGGGATTAAAAATGAACTTTCAGAAGACAAAAGTGATGTTCAATGCTTTTACAAGAAATGAAGATTTATCGATTGATGGAGAAAAGCTGGAGATAACAGACACGTACGTTTATCTTGGACAGCAGATATCAAGTGAGGTCACATTGATGAAGAAATTAATCGGCGTACAAAACTTGCCTGGAGAGCTTTTGGAAGAAACAGCATAATTTTCAAGAGCAATATGCCATTATGTCTTAAAAAGAAAAGTGTTTGATCAATGCATCCTTCCAGTGCTTACGTATGGTGCGGAGACGTGGACCTTAACTAAAAAAGAGACATACAAAGGCTGCAGACAACTCAAAGAGCATGGAGAGGTGCATGCTTGGTGTAACCAGGAGAGATAAGAAGAGGAACTCGTGGATCCGAAAAATGACAAGAGTGGAAGACATCATGATCAGAGTTAAATCCCTGAAATGGCAATGGGCTGGACATACTGCCAGAAGGACAGATCATCGATGGACAGCCGAAATTTTAGATTGGATTCCAAGGGACAGGAAAAGACCCAGAAGAAGACCACATGGGAGATGGGTGGATGAAATTCGAAAGTATGCAGGGGTGACATGGAGGAGACTGGCACAAGACAGACCGTTGTGGAGGAAACTTGGGAGACCTTCGTCCAGCAGTGGATTGATAATGGTTGACAATGATGATGATGATGATATATATATAGCACCAACTGAGTTTCGTGTTTATAGTTCAAAGCAGATTTGCCAGGGTCAGTTACGGGTCCAGTAAGACGTCCGAGTCAGGGTCAGTGTCCGAAAGTTTGGACCCGTTTTCAACTCTGCTAGGAGTCAACCGCCAGGCGCGGTTGGAGTCAAACTTAAGCATGCACATCCGCATTCAGCATATTCGACTCCTGGGTCGAGACATTAGTCTCATTTGTCCAGACTGCGCTGTAAATATTCAACGTTCCACTGTTCCACTTGTTCCAACATCTACTCCTTTCCGTATTTCCGTGTGTTTTTATTAACTTTGCATGTGTAACACGACTTTCACATGTGTTTTTGGTTACGTAAGTTTGCCTGCTGGAGTGTTTGAACATGAGTAAGAAAGTAGGGGGTGCTGAGTTTAGAAAGTGTGCTGCTAAAAGACAGAACGATGAAATTCACTGCTAAGAAAGTACCGTACCTCGTTTTTTACATCTCTTGCTGTCTCATCCACTTCTATTGAAAGTCTGAACTTCTCCTCTCGCCCAGGCCCAGGACCGTCGCCGGTTGTTTTTTCTTTTTTTTTTTTGATTGGAGGTTTAACGACCACTATGAGCAACTCAATGGGCTATAAGCAGTCGCCCGTCCCTAATGTAGGGTCACTGGTTCCAGGGAAGGGAGAGAGCAAGTGCCGTAAGATAAACACAACATCCATGCCTGACCGGGATTTGAACCCGGACCCCTTACGGACAAATGATCAGAGGCCAGCGCCTTAGACCACTGCGCCACCGGGGCAGCCGTCGTCGGTTGTACAGAGACAACAAGAGACTGCAAAATGTGATGAAGCAGCTTGTTTCAACACAGAAAGTGGATCGCAATTCCACAGTAAAACCAACAGTAAAGAGGCCAACTCGGACCTAAACACGTAAAATGAAGAGCTTAGAAACCTATAAACCAACAAGGCTGGCCTACATACAAACCTAAAAACCAACAAGTTAGGCCTTTTTTCATGAACAAAGAGGGGAGCAAAATAGTGCTCCTGGTGGGTGTTCAAGCTTTGTGAGCACCCTCCGTAGCTGCATCTCTAGCTACAGCTTCGATGATAGTTTTTGAGGCGAAGGCAAATTATATGTAAATAATACAGTTACCTGTAATATCACAAACAATATAATAATTTGCTTCGCCTGAACGCTTGTCCCACTTTGGTGATACAGTGCCAACCGAAGAAGAAATATTTGTGACGCCACGCTTAGCTTTTCGTGTTTTTGTGTAGGTGTTCAGTGAACGGAAACTGCTTTTTCCGGATTAAAATAAGAGACATGATCCCCATAGCACCAACTGAAACAGAAATATTTGTGAGGTCTGGCTTGGCATTTCTAGTTTTTTGGCAAGTGTTCCGTGAATTGAGACTACGATTTATGTCAGCGTGTGACGTAACAACTGTATAACGTAGTACTTTTGTTTTTATTGTTGTAATGTTTATGAAACATACTTTCACATTTGAACATCACAAACAAAAAGAATACCTGATAATTAAAAAATTACTCTACACATCTTATTTTCTCTTTCTATCTTATGGGCTTCACCTAGCTAAATTATAACTTTTATAGAACATGATATGTATTTGTGTTACAGTAAGACTTCTAAAGTGATGTTTGTTGTATTAAGCACTGAATTTCAGAAACTAGAATGCTTCATGGGTGAGCAGTAGATTTGCGTATGAATGAAGCAGTGCTTTCATAAAAAAAGAAGAAGGAAAACCTCTTAACATTTTTATATAGAACGTGAATATATTGAACCATAAATAATTAATAAAAGAAAAACGATATATAAAAGCCTACCAGCTTGCAACTCATATAAAAAAATTCCTCCTGTGGGAATCCCGGATGTTTTTCCTAGGAAGTAAAAGAACGCAGTTGTTTATTGAATGTGCCGCAGTATTTCCTCAGGCGTTCAAGATAAAAACCGAAACTTGCGTTTAGGTATGAAAAAAAAAAAAAAAGACATCTGAAATATTTGAAAATTGAAAAATGAACCTCAAGTCTTTTTTCTAGGATTTATTATTCCCTAAGCATTTCGCTACGGGTTCGTCGTAAAACTGTGAATAATGAAATTCGCCTGCATCAGAGCGAGATCTCCGCATGCATCTCCATCTTATTTATCTTTCCAATTATTTATGACCGATCATCAACGTGTAACACGACGGAAATCTCTTTTTACTGGCATTTCTGATACACTTTATCCATCCTTAGCCGGAAGAATCTTCGGAGATGGAAAGAAAAGGAGGCAGATGAAGAAGGGTGAGTTCAAGCTCCTACAACCTGTGATACCGACGTCAAATGTATTGCAGAGCGAGAGTCGGAGCCATAAAACCACCTCCCAGAATGTGACGTGTCAAACGCCTTGGATGCGAACTCCATCCAGATACCGCAATTTTACAAATTTAAACCAACGTAAAAACCTCGGCCTCAGTTTTTCCATTAACTCCTGCTCCCTTTCTTCTCTTTCTCTCACTGTCTTTCTGTTTTTACTGATTGTTTCCAACCTGCATCCTGCGGGTATCTCTAATACGTGGGATAAGAGCAGGGTGATGCGAGGGGGAAGTGGCATATCACGCCTTGTTGTAAGTTTTCTGGTTCTCCACTTCTTTCCCCACCCTCTCCACCTTTTACCCCGGATTCAAACCTCCCTCCCCCTCTACACTTCCTCCCTCCTCCGCGTTCTCCTCTACCTCTCTGAATTCTCATCAAACTTGCATGCCAATAATTGCGTTAGACCTTTCAAACTTCTCACATGTTCCCCACTAACCGCTGAATTTTTTGGCGCCCTTGTAATTTATGGGATGCGGCACGTGGTGTGAGGATGCCGGCGGGAGGCGCTTCTGGCCGCACTTTGGTGGCAGACGTGCGGGAGGAAGGAACGTGCCTCGCCGATCTCGGATTCCGAAGCTAGCGGGAAAAAACGCCGGGGGTGGCAGGAGAATAAGATGCAGTCTTGATTTGTGGCTGGATGCTCCAAACAGAATCGGTCTGCTATCATCAAGGGTCTCCGGAAGAGAAGATCAACTGGGTGGGATGAGTGTGGCGGCGGGGCTGCAGTCGAAGAGGATTCTGAGAAGGGAGGGAGGGAGGGAGCGAGGGGATAAATAAGAGAGAGAGAGAGAGAAAGAGAGAATACAAGGGAGCAGGAAGGGATAGAGAAGACTAAAAGCAACTACCGATTTAGAGCATAAGACAAATTACTCGGATCTTCCTCGTAACGCGTTTCCTACATCACCGCTGCGGAAAGTTAAATCAGGTTATCACATCCAGATTGCTGATATACAAGATTGCAAGACGGAACAGATTTCTTCTGCTGCGGCTTTTATATGATGTCCTGATGGGAGGGAAGAGCACTTGGCCGCGCACTTAGTGGAGAGAATGGTGGTAAAGTGGGACTCGGTGGATGAAATAACACACAGTGGATTGATGCGGCTGTTTTGTTGTCTCTTCTTTATCTTCCTGTATAAGCTTCTGTCGGAGCTAAGCAGTAGTTTTGGGTGATGACAAAGAACTTTTACTTTGCTTCTCCACAAAGACTGGATTTGCGAATACTGGTTTCTATTGCATTAAAAACCTTCAGGTGCCCGATCTTCGGTAGAATTCAGGAAAAGTGAATTTTCTGTGTTTGCGTTACCAGTGTTGTCATAAATATCAGAGAAATACACAGCGGTTCATTTTTTTGACAACGTTTGAGTTCTATAAGGGTGATATGCTTTTACCGACGTGATCAGTTCTCGTGAACGTCCCACATTGGTTAATTGAATAGGAACGTCCAACGCATTTCTACTCTGACATCTTAAGTCGTATTAACTCTAATCTCTCTACAGCTCGGAGTCCGATGTGATTCTTGTTACAAGCCTTGGATTGGTTTCTAACTGAAGATCAAATTTTAAATAGAATTCTAGGTAGGGTATAATTTTTCAGCTTCGACCCAACACGCGTTCTTACCCTTTTCATCAGATATTCGAAAGTATGCGGGAGTAACATGGAGGAGACTGACACAAGACAGACCGTTGTGGAAGAAACTTGGGGAGACCTTCGTCCAGCAGTGGATTGATAATGGTTGACAATGATGATGATGATTATACATATAAACGCAATATATATATTCATCCCAATAACTGCTTGATATTTAATAACTGAAATTCTTTTTTAATAATAAAATTTGGTTACTTGCCAAATTTTAGTGTCATTTTTAGTGCCACTATTTTGCGTAATCCAGAAGTAATGGCTGTCTAGATATTACAAATGGAATCACTATTTATCATTGAACAAATGTATTTTTTTTAATGTATTTAGATTGTTCACTCTTTCTACGCTTTGATGGAGATGCACACTCTTTCATACGGTCCGTTATATTTTTGGTTACATAATCTTTTATTACACCGACGACATTTTTTTCGTAATTATACACTTTCCACATTTTGAACAACAAGCAAGACCAAATAACACAGAATTATTTACCGGTTGCTTAATGAGACGAAACAATTTCCAGCATTCACTCTTCCAATTGTTGCAAGCTTTATTTTTGTACCGTATTTCACGAGTGCTAGTTCATTCATCGTCTTACAGTTACTTATGACCAATACTAAGCCAAATTTTAATGTCTTATGATAAGCGCAGAGCTCTCCCAGTCACTATTGTGGAAAGTATGCGGAACAGCTGCATACGCTACGAAAAGCAGTCCCTAGCGTTTAGAGCAAAGAGCGCTACATAATAATTTCTCAGTATCATCATTTTTGTTTTATAAGCAGTTTAACAGTCAAAACTACTATTTAAGACAATTTCTCCAAATGGCAGAGCATTTTAGAAATATTCAGAGGTTAGAAAAAATAATGTGATCACCTGGAAAATACGCAATATATCTTTATTAACGAGGCATTGGACCACCATTTGGCTTAAACCCTTTCAATAGCACTTCCGGAAAATTTACGTGCTGCAGGATCTGTTCCAAATCGTGATCCCTCGGAACAGTTCCGTTTGGTGCAAATTGTCCAAACGAACCCTGACTGGAAGTTTCCCATTAACTCTGAAAGCCTTAAAATTTAAACATGATTCGAAACGACATAGCAAACATCGTTCGAAAAACTTACCACTGAGGGGGTTAACACAGTTTACAACCTTCTTGGAATAGATTCCTGCGGCTTTTGAATAGTCTCCAGTGGAATATTGTTCCGTCTATTGATCAGAATATCAGCCAATTGCTTCAGAGATATTGGAGGGTGGAATATGCTTCTCACTCTGCTCTCCAAAACTGCCCACAGTGGTTCGATGATATTCAGATCAGGTGATTCAGCTGGATAGGGCAGATATTGAAGTTCAGGAGAACCTCAAACCAAGACTGAACTGGTCTGGCTGTGAGTGTGGGCGCACTATCATCTTGAGAAATGGTATCATTGTTGGGAAACAACATTTGGACCATAGGATGCACCTGATCACCTAGAATGTCTAATTACCTACTGGTAGTAACTCGAACATCTGGGGTAACGATGGGGCCAGCCGAATGATAAGACACGCGCATGGAATTCCAAATCATCACAGGTCTACCCCGATGTTTGAGAGTTGGAACCTTCGAAATGTACGTTTCCTTAGGGGATCTCTGTACATAAACCAGGCCTACTACTGGGAATAATGTAAATGGGGACTCGTCGGACCATATCACACGTGTCCAGTCATCAGCTGTCCAGGTTTCATGCTCATGCCATCATGGGAATGATTAAAACGTCAGTGAAAATGCGCATGAGCTTTCGTAGCAGCGCTCTCTGACCTGTCCAGCTTTGGGTATGAAGAGCTGACTCAAACGAGATGTTGCAATCAGTGAAGAGCCGACGTTGAGTCGAAAGGGTGTTTCTTGTATCTCACTATGACCCGTCGCCGTGGAAGGTCACATTATGAACACGTGACGGATTTTGAGCGAGGAAGGATTCTTGAGGTCAGAGAAGACGGATTTTCCTACCACGAAATTGCCACCCTTACG
The DNA here is from genome assembly GCA_039090855.1 of Macrothele yani. Taxonomy (NCBI): domain Eukaryota; kingdom Metazoa; phylum Arthropoda; class Arachnida; order Araneae; family Macrothelidae; genus Macrothele; species Macrothele yani. The sequence goes on from CM077027.1 coordinate 74,184,646, forward strand.
GAACGAAACGCCAGTACAGTGATGCGAACCAAGCGTCAGTGGACACATGAGGCTCAGACGCACAGAAATCCGGGAAATAGACATCACAACCGCACTACTTCACGAGATGATAGACACCTCTACCGCATGACAGTGACCGATCGCACAGCGCAATCCACGGTGTTAGCGCAGCAGTGGAGCACTATCGCAGGTTAGTCTTTGTCTTCCAGCACAGTTCGACATCGTCTGCTTAACCAAGGACTGGTCGATGGTCACATTTTGATAGAGCATCATCCCCAGCACCCTTATTCACAGACTGGCTCAGAGCACAAAGCGATTTTCCGGCAGAGATATTCGAAATCTGTATCCCGTGAACATTTATGTTAAAAGAAACAGCAATTTAACAGAAGGTCCGTAGCCAGACAGAGAAGTTGGTAGGGACGGCTGAGACTGAGGTCCTGCAAAGGATATTAAGGAAGTCGGGCAAAAGATATAAAAAAGAGGCCGCTGGTGGCCGAGTGGGCAACGTTCGTGACTGCCACGGGAGGGGCCTCAGGTTCGATCCCAGGCAAGTACGAACGCTCGATCCACTAAATACCCGTCGTGCGTCGGATGGGTAGGTTAAGCCGTCGGACCCCGGGTACTGGCCCCCCGGCAATAAATAAGGGCGTCATCCTCCCCCTTTCTACTTCGCTTCCGTGTCACTTTCCTATCGGGCGCTCTAGCCCAAATCTCCTAGTTTCCTATTTCTAAGGGTTGTTTAAGACCTGGGGTCAGACACTCCCTTCCTAAAATCCTCCACATATGATCATGATCATGGCTGAGAGAGGGATATAAAACAGGTGGTTCCCTCCTAGTTACGGGGCTGTTTGCCAATAATGGTTCATGTGTCAAAATGAATGGTGTATAAATGTAAAAATGAAATGTTTATAAATGTATGTGACGTACCTACCGCAGAGGTGAAACACATGCCAAGACGGAAAAAGTTGCAGCGATAAGCTTCATCCGTGTAATTTAGTTGGGAGAGCAACTAGCTTCGGAGCGAGGAGGCGTGTTTTGAATCCCACCGCTGGCACATGGGCTGTACAGTATGTAAAAATGAAACGTGCACAATTCAACTTTGAGTATTTTTTTCACCCATTTTCACCGTTATTTCTTGAATGCATCTGTATTCAAATGTCGTTTTCAGCATAGTACTGAGATATCGGCATTTCAATTTAGTGATTGAACATGCAGAAGCTCTCCACCAAGCTCCATCATTTGCCTTATTTTCGTTTTGTTTTTTCATGTGAGGATTGTTTAGCCTGTGCTGCTAAGCGTTTTATATTCCATTTAGCCAAAACTGGCTTCTCGAATATGCACAATTTGCTTAACAACAGAAAGATTTCAACCTCAGCAATGATGAAATTCTTGAACGGCTATATCTGCCCCAATCGGATGCATTAGAATCAAAGACCAATCAAAGGAGAGGAAGCTGATGCACCTTTTGAATCATTAGTTTTAAAAAGAAAGCTAAAGATCAGCTGCGGAGGGGGAAAAAGAAAGAAAAGAAAGAGAGTGTTTCCAAATTTTTCTACCAGAACAGAAATCTTCTGAACGACAATGGTAAGAGAAAGCTTAAATTTCTAGTTATAACGAAGTGAATTTCTCCGTCATTTTTATCCGCGCCGGGGTTCGAACCCGGGTCCACTCATTCCGGAATAAGTTGCTCTACCAATTAAGCTACGCGGACATTGATTCTAATTGCTATCTGCCTTTATGTCGTGTGCGTCCTGCTGGCAGGTACGTCACATCTCCTCTCCTGGTACGTTACATCATCTCCCCCTTATTTGTTTTTTTTTCGAAGTGCTGGAGAAAGGATTCTCTTATTTTTCCTATCTCGCGGTGTGGAAATAACATCACACCAATGCGAGATTTTGAACGGTCGGGTCATCCGGATAGCTCGGGCGCCATTATAACGAAGTGAATTTCTCCGTCATTTTTATCCGCGCCGGGGTTCGAACCCGGGTCCACTCATTCCGGAATAAGTTGCTCTACCAATTAAGCTACGCGGACATTGATTCTAATTGCTATCTGCCTTTATGTCGTGTGCGTCCTGCTGGCAGGTACGTCACATCTCCTCTCCTGGTACGTTACATAGTCCACGACAAAAGTTATCGAAAAAGAATGCCCAGAAGAACAGAATGGAGCCCACTTATGCTAGGTTATTGCAGATGAAATGTCGGAACACTGATGGGAACTTCAGACACCCAAAATACAGTGCAAAATTAGCTTGATTAATCAAATAATCACCAGCAGCAACACAACGAGAAACAAGTTTCTGTAAGCTTCCGTGAAAAAATTGTCGAGCTATGGGATGTGACAAACTCATGAAATAAATTCGGTTTCAATTAATGTTTGATTGGGAAATGACTTATCCTGCAGAAAGGTGTCCAGGTACTGAAATAACTAATAGTCCGTAGAAGACAAATGAGATGAATAAGGTGGATAAAGTAAGGTTTCGTACCTCATATGGTGCAGCTTCCGAATCGTCTGGTGTTCAGCGTGGAGTCCCGTGTTATTATGGAGAAGTATAGGCCTATGACAGTGCTGAGAAGGGCCGAGCCAAAAGCCCGAAGTCGATCCCGGGCAAGAACCGGGCTCAGGTTGCATAGTATTTCCTGTAGCTCGAGCTCTGACACAGAGAGACAATTTCGTTTTTTTTTTGTTTTGTTTTTTTAATTTTTAAATGAGATTTCGAATGCTTTAGCGTACGTATTCTTACATTTTTAAGTTAGTCGCCCCGGTGGCGCAGTGGTCTAAGGCGCTGGCCTCTGATCATTCGTCCGTAAGGGGTCCGGCTTCGAATCCCGGTCAGGCATGGAGTTTTTGTTTGTCTTACGGCACGGGCTTTCTCCCTTCCCTGGAATTAGTGACCCTAAATTAGGGACGGGCGACTGCTTATAGCCCATTGAGTTGCTCACGGTGGTCGTTAAACCTCCAATCAAAAAAAAAAAAAATTAAAATTAGTTAAGAAAATTATTTGGCAACTGGTTCTGGGTTATGGGCGGGAACTGGGAAGGGATATTTATTCTGGGTTTGGATAACAAATGTCGTAGGACACGCATTAGTGAATTTCCGTGGAGCAGGAAACGCTTCTTGAAGAATTATGGCCTCTAGATAACAGAGAGCGTCCCGACGAATATTTGCCCTCTGACTCCACGCGTGCCTACTTATGAACAAAAATCTCGACCACAAGATGTGTTGAAGCTAACTTATGATCGCAGTTTAAAAGAAATTTATCCAAACACAGCAACTGCTTTGCGTATTCTTTTGACAATACCAGAAACTGTTGCCAGTGTTGAAAAGAGTGTTTCAAAGTTTATAAAGATCCATTTAAGATCAACTATGACCGAAGAAAGACTAGTAGAATTTTCCATTTCATCAATTGAAGCTGAAATGGCTTATAGTATCAATCTGGAAGATGCTGTTACAAATTTTGCACCAAGAAAAAGTGTTTGTTTATAAGCATTTGGTAACTCAATAGTCAACAAAAATTACATTTAAATTAAAAGTAGATTTTAATTGATTTTCGTAAGTATTTTGGAATGCAACAGTTTAATAATAAAATTGCATTAATCCATAGTTATTTTTCTATTAACTTATACGCTAGGGGTGGCATGGCATCTCTCGCCTGAGGGCGGCTGAACATCAAGGGATGGGCCGCAGCCGTGATGCTTCAAATTTACATATCAAAAGTCACGTCGCGCAGTTTGCTAAATTCTAAATTATCTGTCAACTGCCTGAGGGCGGCTGAACATCATTTTTCTATTAACTTATACAGTTATTTTTCCTGTTATTTTATAAATTACCTGTCAACTGCCTGAGGGCGGCTGAACATCATTTTTCTATTAACTTATACAGTTATTTTTCTATGAACTTATACAGTTATTTTTCCTGTTATTTTATAAATTACCTGTCAACTGCCTGAGGGCGGCTGAACATCATTTTTCTATTAACTTATACGCTGAGGATGGCACTGCATCTCTCGCCTGAAGGCGGCTGAACATCAAGGGATGGGCCGCAGCCGTGATGCTTCAAATTTACATATCAAAAGTCACGTCGCGCAGTTTGCTAAATTCTAAATTACCTGTCAACTGAAAGGGTCTGAAAAATCTTACATTTCATCTGCAACAACCAAACACACAATTTCTTGAAGGACTTAGAAAACGGGACATCGAGAAAAGTAATTTAAATACTTAGAACCACAAAAGAGAGGAATGTGTGTGAAAACACAAGTTTATCCGTGACGAAAATCGCGCCCCCTCACTCCAGAGTAAGTTGCTCTCCCAACTGAACTACACGGACAAAATGAATCGCTGCAGATTTTTAGCCTTCATGTGTTTTATACCTCTGTAGTACGTCACATCATCTCCCTCTTTTAATTTTTTTTTATTTGAAGCGAAGTTGGAATTTTTAAATTAATTCCAGACTATGTGCGGAACAAATATCGCACATTTTTCGAAGAAGCAAACGGCCATTGCATCCATTTATACGTTCGGGCGCCAATGTGAAAACACAAGCTTTTTCGTGCCCCTCTCACTTCGGAGTAAGTTGCTCTCCCAACTAAGCTACACGGATGGAATGTATCGCTGCAGATTTGTCATCTTGACACGTGCTTTACCTCTGCAGTACGTCACATATAGACTGCGGATCGAAGAAGACATTTAACTGACTAAATTTCCAGTTTTGCGTTTTGAGCGGCATGAGCAACCTTCTTAGTCACTTACGTAACGGGCTAGATTTTTCTTCATGTTATAACAGTGACAAACATTTAATAATGCGTCCATAATGTGGCTTGTTATAAATCAAAATATAATGGAAATGAAAAATATGTATTAAAATCGTTTTTAGAATTTATAACGTCACTTCTGCAGATATGCTGGGGTTTTTCTTTTCTCTCTGTCCCTTGCAAAGGGTCCCTTTCGCTCATCCTCCCGACCCCGAGAGAAGGGGGAGAGGGGAAGCTGGCATGGATGATGTGCGTCCTTCTGTGATCCCGTTCGTTGATTTCGTCCTGCAGTAATTTAATATAACACTTTCCCCCTGCCTTTCCCGGTTCCGTGTCTCTCCGATGTTTGCACTAAACCATGTCGGACAGCAGAGCATACATGGATTATTACGTGTGCACACTCCATAAGTGCCTGCCGCAAACATAATGTCTTTGTATTACAGCTCTCCGGTCACCTTCCACGTTCATTCCATTTTTCATTCAGCTGATGACAGACAGTCAGTGCTGGCGTGCAGCGCGGATAAAACAGTCTCACCCAGACACAGGGGGAATAATAAAATTTATTCAGCACCTATTTTTATATACAAGCATTCTACAATGCAGAAACTGATTTTTCTTATAAAAATATTTTTATCAGTTTATTTAATTTAATCATTGTTTATCGAATTGTTTTCTCTCCATTAATTTACATAAATTTTTAATCACCTAATGTTGTTATTTATTTATGTAATTTTTTTCTTCAGTCACTTCAATATCATTTATCACCTATAAGCAGCAAAACGTCGGTGCATACCTTACCGGTGTTACCAATGTCGTTACTCTCGAAAGCTGTCAGCGCTTGTCACACTACCCACAGTTTTCTATCACCCTACGAGAATCACAATGGCGAACAACCGTGGCCAGTACCTCCATTTTACTTTGTTCTCTTTAGTGAATTTAGGTTACTTCTCGTTAAACGTTTTCTCACTGAACGGCACATTACTTTCCGAAGATGTCTCTCAGCCTGGCAACACTGACAGTGAGTCATAGATAAATAAAAATGTCGACATTGAGTTGCGTGGAGACGTTGATGCCATATAGTGGATGTGGAGTTGTCAAGATATTTTTGCACGATAGAGTTATAGCCATTTATATGCGTCAATATTTACACACAATAGAGCTATAGCTTTATATGCGTCGATATTTACACACGAAAGTTGTTGCTGTTGGAAAGTAGATTGTTCAACATTATTATAAAGCTGTGACTTGTACTCTGATTTAACCTTTCTTTTGAATTCCTGTATTCCAACGTAAATTTTGTTTCTTCTCGTTAAAGATTTTCTAAACTTTATGCCACAGTTCCTCGCTCGACGAATTTTGTGTGTGGCAACACCTGACAACAGGAAAAAGTTCTATGTACGTAGTCAGAATCAAGAGATAAGGGTTGATGTGTACAGTGATTTTGGGGTAATGTTACTAAGGCAACGTTATCGAGGGCAATCTTTATGTAATGTTTTCAGGCAAATTTTTATGTAATGTTTTCAGGCAATCTTTATGTAAAGTTTTCAAGCAATATTTATGTAATGTTTTCAGGCAATATTTATGTAATGTTTTCAGGCAATCTTTTAAGACTGTTTTGTATGGATAGAGTTACGTGATTTGTTATTAAATGAGCTAGGTTCATGTAGAGAGAGAGAGAGAGATTTTGCTGCATGAAGTCTAACTTATTTTCGACTTGCTGATGAAAATATTGCAACGTATCTTATTTGTGCTACGACGTCTTGTTGGAAGTTGAAGTGGTACTGGATATAATAAAGAAGTGGGTTTTGTTCGTAAGTACAACCTTGTTATCCAACAATGGTCACTATGTATTGATACTGAACTGTATAATTAGAGATTTTATGCCTAGTTAAGACTTTCAGCGACAACTAGCATTGAAGCTATCGGGGTTCAACGGAAGTTAATTTGCAGTGAAGATAAACTAAATGTTTCCTAAACTTTTAGTGTTGCAGTAAAGCTAACTTAACATTTAAAGTCCAATTCAACTATATACAGGGTGATTCCTAAAGTCCTAAGTCACCTCAATAACTTGGGAACAAAGACAGCTAGAGCTATGGAAGTAAGGTATGGTATAGTAAAACAACCATGCGCTATCGGATGAAACTGCAGTGCCCCTAGTGGCAAAAAGCGGAAGTTAGCACTCCTATCTCGGAAACCATGAGAGATACGGGAAAGAGATCAATTAGAAACTTGTAGAGCATCAACGAATTAGTAGGAAATGACATATGGTAGAAACGGCTGGGGTAAGTAGAAGGCTGGAAACGTGAGGGAAACACAAGGTTTATTATACTCAGGCATGAATACAAATGGAGTACACTGGTCGTATTTAATGCAACAGCGGTACATTAAATAACGTTACGTTTAACGTAAATAGGGTTCAATATGGCCACTTTCTGCCGGAATACACATTTGAATGCGATACAGAACTTTCTGTTGTACGTTCGCCAGCATAACAGGTGTCACGCTCTCACACGCAGCGACGATACGCAGTCGGAGATCGTGGAGACTCGTCGGTTCCACCCTGTACACGTGATCCTTTAGGTAACCCCAGAGGAAGAAATCCATGGGAGTTAGATCCGGAGATCGTGGAGGCCACGCTACGGGACCACGATAATCGATGATCTGTTCCCCGAAAGTGTTGGACAGGAAGTGCTGTACCGCTGTTGGTTGATGTGCCGGAGTGCCGTCATGCTGAATCCATAATGAGCGCACATCTTGCAGAGACAGATCATCTAACCACTCAGGTAATGTGCTTTGTAACAGCTGCAGGTATCTTCGTCCATTTAAAGCGCCCTCATAGAACACAGGCCCAACAAGTCGGTCCTTCCAGAAGCTACACCAGACATTGATCGACCAGCGCACCTGATGCCTCATTTCCCGTGTAAAACATGGATTCTGAGCTGCCCAGTAATGGGTGTTTTGTTTGTTCAGCTCCCCGGCGCGTGTGAACTGCGTCTCGTAAGACCAAAGGATGTTTGATAAAATGACCGCATTTTCTTCTACGGTGTTCATTACAAAATTGCCCCAATCTAGACGTCGTTGGTTATCCCCAGGCATCAGTAGGTGCAGCGGTACTATACGGTACGAGTGGGCACCATGCTGATGCAAAATGTTCCACACACGGGATTGTGATAATCCACATGCCATACTGACTTCCCTTGTACTGGTGTGTGGGTTGGCCAAAACGTATGCGAGAACATCGACTGGTTGCACATCCCTACCAATTCCGGTGGGTCGGCCCGAACGGGGACGGGCTGCAATACTGCCTGTCTCTCGTAGCCGTCGAACCACGCGGCTGATGGTCCACGCTGTCGGCGATGGATGAGTCGGAAATCGTAAGCCATACTGGCATGACGCTTCCCTCGCGTTGCGTCCAAATTCTCCATATAGCAGTACTGTTCATTCGAATAGCCTGACATGCTCGTTCTTTACCCGATACTCACGTTACGAATGACATAGCTCCTGAGCTACGATCCTTCATACACGCCGCGCCTGTTACGGCAGGTGAGGCGTTATGTCACACCAGAATTTACATACGACACTCACAGGCGTGCGGTCGCATACGTCATACAGTTTTCTCTGCTAGACTGTTACCGCGACAACGACACGAACCGGCTTCGCACAAGTTCGCGTTTCCAGCCTTCTACTTGCCCCAGCCGTTTCTACCATATGTCGTTTCCTACTAATTCGTTGATGCTCTACAAGTTTCTAATTGATCTCTTTCCCGTATCTCTCATGGTTTCCGAGATAGGAGTGCTAACTTCCACATTTTGCAACTAGGGGTGCTGCAGTCACTCTCATCCGAAGGCGCATGGTTGTTTTACTATACCACACTTTACTCCAATAGCTCTAGGTGTCTTTGTTCCCAAGTTATTGAGGTGACTTAGGACTTTAGGAATCACCCTGTATATGGGGTACACGGTCAGGTAATGCGCAAATATATCATAGCCTCTCCTTGAAAAATGTCAACCCACCTTCTCATGGCACATCCTGTTCCCACTAAAAAGACTCTGACGACCGCCAATAGCGGTATAACTATAACATCGGGATTAGAGGAAATGCTATCCCACACTCACCAACCCGCTTGGCCAGCGTGGTGAGTTATGGCCAAACCCCCCAAAATGACTCCACAACTTAAATCTTGGCCCTCAGTCTCCGGCAGCTGGAATGTACCTGGCCAAGGCAGCGGCCAGTGCGACATGAAGGCAGAGGGTGCTAAGAATCCCCGGAGGACCGGACTAGGCTGCCATCTGATGCTGACCTTGGCTACGTACAACGGACGCTCGCTATCTTCTGATTCAAGGCTTCTTGAATTGGAAGAGGAACTACAAAGGATCAAGGGGGACATCGTCGGGCTAAGTGAGGTAAGAAGAAATGGAGAAGATCGCATTGAACTCAAAAGTGGACATCTCTTCTACTATCGCGAGATAGATATGGGCAGAACTAGTGGTGTTGGATTTATAATAAACAAGAAACTGAAACACGGTGTTCTAAAAGCTGGACGTTCCTCAGACAGGACTGCGCGACTTGTTATCTTACTCTCAAAAAGATACCAGACTCAGATTACTCAAGCTCACGCACCCGCCACTAGTCATCCAGAGGAAGAAATTGAAGACTTTTACCAGGAAATTCGGCATCCAAATAACAAAGGCAAGCAGCACTTAAAGATCGTTATGGGTGATTTTAATGCGAAAATCGGTCAAAAGCAAGAGAATGAAACTTTGGTAGGTAAACTCGGTTACGGCAACAGAAACCAGCGTGGATATACTCTCGTAGAGTTTGCAGAGGCAGAAAGGTTTTCATCACGAACTCCTTTTTCAAGAAAAAGACACAAAGGAAATGGACATCGAGGCATCCAAATGGGATGACAAGTGAAATTGATTTTATTATGCGTAAAAAGAAATTTGTAATGGAACACTGCAGTGGGATGAACAGGTTCAACACATGTAGAGGCCATAGAATGGGGAGATGAAATACGCACCTCAACACCAAACTCGAGCGTGGCAAGCTCATAAAAAAAGCCAAAATGTATTGACATGACCAACCTTAAAAAGCATCACAATACCTTCAAATTGGAACAGAGGAACAGATTCTCTGCTCTAAAATGTTTAACATCGGAAGAAATGGATACCTCTGAAGTTACCAGAAAACTAATCAAAGCTCGCATGAAAATCGCAACAAAATTAGCTGGTACTAAGAACGAGTTGCATGTGAACAAATTATCAGGAAAAACCAAAATTTTGATGAAAAAAAAAAAAAAAAAAAAAAAAAAGAGAGATCAGGACAACTAAAGAAGATGTAACTTCAAAAAGTGGAATATATAGAGCTATGCAAGACAGTACGAAAAAGCATCACTGAAGAGGTAAGATAATTCCATTGTGAACTAGTGAGAAAGCGATTGAAAACAACCAAAGCTTGAAGAGAGTAATGGGGCATCTCAGTAAAGGAAGAAAACAAATTAAGGCACTGAAAAAAGAAGATGGTACTGCAACAAGTGATAGAAGTAAATTTTGACAAGAGTGAAATATGTTTTATTCAAAACTATATGAAAGCAATAATACATCTACTCCAGACATTACGAATGGTACTGGAATGGGAAAAACTCCAGGAGAAGATAGAATTACCGTGGATATCATATAAGGAGCGATTGGAGAAATTGAAACTACACTCGCCCAAATTTTCACTAGATGTCTCAATGAAGGGAAGATTCCTGAGGATTAAAACATTGCTACAATGATCTTGTTACAAATAAAAAACAAGAAAGATGACACCGAATTTTCGGGTGTAATAAGCACGTCTTTTGAATCCATTCTGACGCAAATTAAATTTATCAAAGCTATTCAAAGTCAATGGAACCCGTATAGAAAACAATAGATCTGACGAAAGAAAGAAGATTTTCAATCGGGTTTTTAATCCCTCAGATATTGCTGTAAACGGAATCGTGAGCTTACGAACTCTTAGAAACAGAGTTATCGACAAAAATAAGATGTGACTTTACGTCCCCTGGTGGGAAAACCATGCATTATTTTAGGAAGAAAGTATTCTCAAAGGGTTTATCCATATAAGAGGTATCGGTCGAAGAAAGCAAAATTAGTTGAGTTTTCAGAAGCCCAGATTTTGCAACAAATACTTCAGAAGCAGAAATTAACACTTATGACCTCTGGTGGCTGAACCATTCTTTACCAAACATTAGAAATTATGTGAAAAATATTTTCCATCAGGTCTTGTATTCGATACAGGAAGAAGTTTTCAAATCAGAGCTTTAGGAGCAGAAATAACGCAGAAAACGCAATTTACCTTTGTGCCCACTAGTGGAAAGTCTATGATTTACTTGAAAATTTTGAATTTATAGGAAAAACATTTCGCATCGGAAACATTATCCAACAAAGAAGGAATTTTTAAATCGTAATCTTAGAAGTAGAGATATTGACAAAAATAAGATATACATCTACGCCCCCTGGCGTAGAAACCATGCATTTTTTGAAGAAGAAAATTTTCCTAAAAGGTTTGTCGAATGAGTAGTATCGGTCAACAAACGACTTTTTCTTCAATCGAGAATTTAGAAGCTCATATTTTGCTGCAAAAACAACAGAAGCGGAAATTAAGACTTACGTCACCTGGTGGCCAAACCATTTCTTACAAAAATTAGTGCAAACGATTTCCCATCAGGAGCTGCATCCGGAGCAGAAAGAAATTTTCAAATCGGAAATTTAGAAGCCGAGATATAGGAGGAAACGCAATTTACATTTACGCTTCCTAGCGGAAAGTCTATGAATTACTTGAAAATTTTGAAATTATATGAACCATATGTCACACTAGAAACACTATCCAACAGAGAAGGAATTTTTCAAATCGGACTCCTAGAAGTAGATATATTGAAAAAAAAATAAGATATACATCTACCCCCCCCCCCTCCCTGGCGTAGAAACCATGCACTATTTTAATAAGAAAATGTTCCTAAAAGGTTAGTCGACATGAGTAGTATCGGTCAACAAACGACGTTTTTTTCAATCGAGAATTTAGAAGCTCATATTTTGCTGCAAACACAACAGAAGCGGAAATTAATATTTACGCCCCCTGGTGGCCAAACTATATTTTTACAAAAATTAGAAATTATGTGCAAACGATTTCCCATGAGGAGCTGTATCGGTTGCAGAAAGAATTTTTCAAATCGGAGATTTAGAAGCAGAGATATAGGGGGAAACGCAATTTACATTTACGCTTCCTAGCAGAAAATCTATGAATTACTTGAAAATTTTGAAATTATATGAAAAACATGTCACACGGAAAACACTATACAACAAAGAAGGCATTTTTCAAATCAGGCTCCTAGAAGTAGAGATATTGACAAAAATAAGATGTACATCTACGCCCCCTGGCGGAGAAACTGTGGAATATTTTAAGAAAATATTCCGAAAAGGTTTATCGATGTGAGTGGCATCAGTCCACGAAAGAATTTTTTCAATCGATATTTTAGAAGCTCCGATTTTTTGGCAAACCCATCAAAACCAAAAATTAACACTTACGCCCCTGGTGGCCAAAGTATTCTTTACCAAAATTTGAAATTATATGCAAAAGATTTTCAATAAGGAGATGTATCCGCTGAAGGAAAATAATTTTCAAATCGGAGTTTTAGAAGAAGAGTTATCGGGAAAAATGTAATTTACTTTTACGAGCAATAACGGAAAATCTATGCGTAATTTGAAAAAGTAACTTTATCTAAAATACTCTTCGACATAAATAGAATCGAAAGGTAAAAAAAAATTCAATCGGATGTTTAGATGCAAATATGTGGAATAAAACTTATTTCTGAATTCAACATCATCTGCATTTACGCCCTCAACCGGTAAAATTGTACATCGTAAAAAAAAAAGCGAAATAAAGGATCATCATTTGCATATTTCAAGCTTCCCAATGCAAAGAGAATTTTTAAATCGGACTAATAGTTGCAGAGATATCGTGGGTACAGACGGACGGACGGACAAACCGATAACAGAAGCACGATCTGTAACGTACCAGGAGATGTGACGTACCTGCCCGAAGGACGCACGCGACATAAAGGCAGATAGGAATCAGAATAAAACGCATAGATTTTCCGTTATTGCTCGTAAAAGTAAATTACATTTTTCCCGATAACTCTGAGGGGATCCGGGTTCGAATCCCGGCGTAGACCAAAAATGACGGAGAAATTTACTTCGTTATAGATCTTTTTTTACAAAAGACGTGCTAAAAAGGTGGAATTGAGGATCTAGTTACACAGGCCCATCAGCGGTTTATAAAATCTTCACTAAGGTTCTTTCACATCATTTGACGCTAACACAGGGTATGCCTCAACAGGGAAACAAGATGGATTCAGGATTGGCTACAGCACATTAGATCATATCCAAGGTTCTTTACCACACAAAGTTGTGCCCGTAAGGCACCTGTAAAGCTTCCCTTTCGCGAGAGTGTACAAGATGAGATCTATAACGTCAACTGTCTTAGAAACTAACTGGTTTGGTGCGCCGGAGGTCAAAGTAGTCGCAAATGTCATTTGACTCTCGTTCAAAGCGCTGTGTTTCTTGAATAATTTTAATGTATAAGTAGAATAACTAAGTTTGTTTGAAAATAGTTTATTCTTTCTAGATGCCCTCAAGTTCCTGATTCAAGTTCCTGCGCTGTTGCAGATTGCAAAAATAATTATAGAAATACCAAAAGATCGCCGATTACCAAAAATTTCCGAAAGTGACTGAGCTAGGCAAATTATGGAAATCACGCTGTAAACGAGATGATTCTCTCTGTCTTTTTTTTAAAATGCAGAATGCTGTTATTTACTATAAACATTTTGGGGACTATGAAAGGGATATGCAAAGGGAACTACTGCGGTTGCCGCAGAAAAAAACATTGAGCGGATGTTCTTCCAAATCCATGGCGAGCATGAAAAATATTGCGAGAAACGTATCAGTAAATTTTTCATCAAAAGCCGTACTATCATTCCAATGAGGCTCATCAATTCGCAGCAGGAACAGAAAAAATAGAAAACGCAAGCTTCTGAAAAATAACTATTGGGTTGTTGGAAAAGTCAAGACGTATTTTGGTATCCGATGGCGGTTGGGCGGTTTTGGAAGTACTAGAGGAATGCGTAGCTCTCTTATCCCTATGTCATTCGACAGGTGCCAGTTCTAGCTGCAGTCTAAAAGGAATAGTGAGCGATTTAGTTGATTTGCGGAGATTTTACATCAAGTTGAAGACGGAAGACCAAACTGTGCATTTTCGCCATATTTTACTGTTTTACTTCCGTAAAGGGAAGAACGCGCGTCAAGCTTGTGAAAAGTTGCGTAAAGTGTAAAGTGATAATGCTCTACAAGAATGTCAGTGCCAGCGGTGGTTCGCAAAATTCCGTGCTGGTGATTTTGACCTCAACGATGCTCCTCGATCCGGGAGGCCCACCGAGGTTGATGACGACCAAATCAAAGCATTGATAGAGTCAAACCCACGTTACACGACACGAGAGATTGCAGACACATTGCACATCCATCATTCAAGCGTTCACGACCACCTGAAGAAGCTGCGATACGTAAGCAAGCTCGATGTGTGTGTTTCTCATGAACTCAAAGAAGCTCAATTGACGATGCGTGTACACATCTGCGATATGCTTATTAAACGTGAGGAAAACGATCCATTTTTGAAGCGACTGATAACTGGCGACGAAAAGTGGATTGTGTACAACAATGTGCTGCCCAAACGGTCTTGGTCCCGACGTGCTGCTTCGCCTCAAACGACATCCAAAGCAGACATTCATCAGCGGAAGGTCCTGGTCTCAGTGTGGTGATACTTTAAAGGTATTTTGGTTTTCGAGCTCCTACCATGGAACCAAACATTCAATTCGAATGTGTACTGTCGGCAATTGGACAGTTTGAACGAATCCATCATCCAGAAACGTCCAGAGCTCGTTCATCGTAAAGGTGTTGTGTTCCATCACGACAACGCAAGACCACACACAAGTTTGATCACCCCCCAAAAATTATTGGAGCTTGGGTGGGATGTGTTGCCACACCCAGCATACTCGCCTGACCTTGCGCCGTCAGACTTCCACTTGTTTCGCTCTCTTCAACAGTCCTTGCGTGGTATAACGTTCAATGCAGATGAGGCTGTAAATCAGCACCTTGTACAGTTTTTTGCCACGAAAGACAGGTCCTCCTATGAACGAGGCATTCTGCAGCTCACTGAAAGATGGCAAAAGGTTGTCGAACAAAACGGGCATTATATCATTGATTGATCTTTGTTCTTTCTATCAGTAAATGACCTTTGCAAAACATGGCTAAATTACGTCATGACTTTTCCGACAACCCAATGCATAAAGATAGGAATCTTTTTTCTAGATATGTCATTTCTCAATTTGTTCAGTGGCGCACAGAGGATTTTTTTATGGGGATGACCCAAAATATGGAAGAAGCAAATAAAAAATACACAGAAGAAAACATCTCCCAAAATACTGGGAAGCGATAAAATATGTCAGCCACATTAAAGTGTTTTAAAAATATATATATTCATAAAATATATATTTAAAATCACGTACAAATATATAAAAAAATCCGCAGCCAACAACATAGAACGAAGGACTAAGTGATACCTCATGGAAGTGAGAATCAACTTCATAGACAAATAATTAGAAATTAATTTACTACAGAACTAAATTTGTACGAAATGATTACGCGAACGCTTTGCTTCTAACAAGAAACTACCTGCGTGTCAATAGACAGCAGACAATTCTCGTGTTCGCTATGTTCTCTTGTAAGACAAGTGACGTCAGAGGCAATGATATGCTGGAAAGCTCATCCCGTTCTCCCGTATGAGCAAACCTAGTAGTCTATTAATCTTGGATCATATCCATGTACTAAGAGAACTAATTGAAAGAACGAGGTGATGAACTCCTGTTATGTATGTTTGTTTATCGATTATGAAAAGGCCTTTGATTCCGTGAAACTATCAGCAGTTACAATGGCTTTGAAGTCCAGCGGTATTGAATTAGTATTATTAGTAACATCTATAAAAACGCAAGTACAAAAGTTCGGTTATTTGAGGATACAACACCAATGAAAATTGGAAAGGGAGTGAGACAAGGTAACACTTAACCTCTCAAACTCTCACATTGCAAAATATCTTTCAATCATTGAACTGTGCAAACAATAGGATACAGATCAATGGAGCTTATTTAAAACACCTTCATTTTGCTGATGACATAGTCATATTTGTAACTATGGCTGCAGAGAATGATCCGGGAACTTGCTGACAAGAGTAAAGAAGTGGAATTAAAAATAAACTTTCAGAAGACAAAAGTGATGCACAATGCTTTTACAAGAAATGAAGATTTATCTATTGGTGTTGAAAAGTTTGAGATAACAGATACCTTCATTTATCTTGGACAGCAGATATCAAGGAAAGGTCGCATTGATGAAGAAATTAGTCGGTGTATAAAACTTGGTCGGAGAGCATTTGGAAGAAACAGTACAAGTTTCAAGAGCAATATGCCATTTTGTTTCTTAAGAGAAAAGTGATTAATCAATACGTCCTTCCAATTTTTACGTACTGAGCAGAGACAAGGACCGTAACTAAAAAAGACTGCAGACTGAAAGAAACATGAAGAGATGCATGCTTAGTGTAATCAGGAGAGATAAGAAGAACTCGTGGATAAGGAAAATGACAGGTGCAGAAGATATGATCAGAGTGAAATCCATGAGATGGCAATGGACTGAACACATTGCCAGAAGAACGGATCGCCGATGGACAACCGAAATTTTAGGCTGGATTCTAAGGGACAGGAAAAGACCCAAACGAAAACCACGTGAGAAATGGGTGGATGAAATTCTAAATCTTGCGGGAGTGACATGGAGGTGATTTGCTCAAGACAGACCATTATGGAAGATCCTTGGGGAGACTTTCATTCTGCAGTGGATTGATAGTGGTTGAAATGATTATATGTATATATATATATACTAGCAGTTACGCCCGTTCTCGGAAGGGTGAATCTATACATTTTTGAACATAAAATTAAAGAAAGGAAAAGTAATTAAGGGAAAGAAAAGTAATTTAAGATCCGTAACTGTTTCACGATTTGGAACAGGTTCGTGACGTCAATGCAAACGGTTTGACGTAAAACGGATCAGGCTTTAGCGCCCCTTAATTTTTAAATCAAAATTTCATGGAATTTTGACAGCATTTCAACGTTTCTGGCATAATTATCTTCAAACCTATCAGAATTTGAACAGTAAAGCTAAGGATCCGTTTTTTAACTGTTTGTTTTTTAGACTTTTTTAAGTATCCGGACCTTATGTACTATCAGCATGCCAATTTTCAGATCTCAAGGTTATTGAGAAGTGGTCGAACAATTCGCAAAAAAATCAAGCAGAGAATGTTCCGAAGCCGCCATCTTGATTTTGTTGTTGTTGTTTTCGGACACTTTTAGGTATTCGGACTTTAAGACCTATGAATATGACAATTTTCAAATCTCCAGGTCATGTAGAAGTGGTCGAATAATTCGCGAAAATTTCAAGCTAAGAAAAGTTCCATAGAAACCATTTTCATTTTTATTTTATTTTATTTTATACCGACGGAAAACGCCGAACTTTAAAAGCATAGCTACATCATTAAGCATTGCGTTATTACCAGTTTGACTGTAGCCTGTCTTTTCACCCAATAAGAAGAGAGTGCTAAAAATAGCTGCGTCGCCATGGTAGTAAAATAGCTGCGTCGTCCTTTGCTTCTTCAAAAAATGCTTAAAAATCAGAAAATGATTTTTTCTTAATTTTTTTTAAAAAAGAGGAATGATAGTTGTGAGTTTATGCTGTAAAAAAACATCGTAATGCGTTATGATTTATAGTTTGCCATATATCCGTTTTTTTTAAATGGATCCCATTGCGAAATAGAGAATTTTGTGAAATTTAAAAATTTAATTTCTCGCAAACTAAATCGAAATTCAGAAAAAGGGCAATGAGGTGCAAAAAATCGGATGTGGCCCTGCATGCCTACAAAGTTTCGTGGTTCTGTTGCTGTTAGTGTGTCCGGAACGCGAACTGATAGCATTTTTTTGCTTACCTTAACTTTGAATTACAATAACTCTTGAAGTATCGCCAGAATCGAAAAACGGTTTATTTCGGACTGTTCTCCGAACAATTCTCTACAAAACGATATAAGTTTCACATTTTTGTGTTCAATACGTTTTGCCTTGCGAGCAAGCAAAGCACGAGTATATATATATATTGTGTACATATACTGTATGTACACTATATTGACAAAAGTCATCGGACACCTAGAAGAGAAACACAACATATCATTTATTGACATACATTAGTACGGTGTTGGTCCATCTTTGGCCTTAATGCATGCACTAACCCTTCGATACATGCTTTCGACAAGGTTTTGGAACACAGCGATAGGTTTGCGCTTCCATTCAGTACATAATGCTGCCGATAACTGTTGCTTAGTAGCAGGCCTTGGTTCCAAACTTCTTCTCTCTAATTCATCCCATAGATGCTCTATTGGATAAAGATTAGGGCTCTGTGCTGGCCAGTCCACACACGATACGGAATTACCGTCAAATCACGCAGTAACAATCCTTGCTTTATGGCTCTTTGCATTTTCCCTGCAGGCACCAACGAGGCTCGATTCCATATATAGTATTGCCACAGAGCTGGTGAAGCATAACTGTCCAGAGTATCGAGGTAGACGTGCTGCTTAACAGGTTTGTCCACGATAACTAATGGGCCGGGACCATACCACGAAAAACACCCCCACACGAGTACACTGCCAGCTCCAAACTTGACCATAGGAACAGTAACACTGTGGTAAATAGCGTTCTCCCGGCTGCAGCCATTCCCACACACGGCCATCAGACTGATGGATCGTGTATCTGGATTCATCAGTCCATAGGACCCATTTCCATTTATTTACGGTCCACGATAAATGTTCTTTACACCATGCTCAACGACGAGTAGCATTCCGAGTAGAGATAAAAGGCTTATGAGCAGCCGCACGACCACGGTAGCCCATGGAATGAAGTTCTCTGCGAATGGTACGTGTACATACCGAGGTTCCAGAATTTTTACTCAACTGTACACTGAGGTCTTGTGCAGTACTCCGTCGATTAGCTGTAACGACTTTCCTGAGGCTTCGACGTCCTCTATCACTGATTTTCTTTGGTCTGTCGGTACGTTTTACTGCTTCAGGCACGCCATGTGTCTTCCACTTATTCAGTACACCTAAAACAGTTGACTTGGGTATGTTTAAACGCCTCTTGGTTTCTCTTATGGACAACCCACTAATATAACACGCAACAATCTTTCCTTTCTTAAAGTCAGTTCTCTCCCGCTGCGACATTTTCACTCAACCTCCCAGTGTGATATGATCGCGGTCAGCTGCAGACTTGTTACCGTGTGAAGCTGTATCGCGCACCTTAACAACGCAGCGGATCCGTTCATTTGCTTTTGAGGAGGTGTCCGGTGACTTTTGTCAATATAGTTATATATCTGTCTATCATTTGTGTGAGACTGTCTTCTCAACTTGTTTCCAAAAAATCCCACTACCGCCTAACAGACATGAGACCGCAACTCTCCTCCATAGAAGCAGACGTCAAAGACCTTTGCGAGAAGAAGAAACAACTGCACCCGTTACATTGAGGTCAGCAGTTAATTGATTCTGTCTTACGAATACTTGCCATGCATTTGTGAGAGCGTTTTCTTCCTTCTTTGATCTCTTTTGGTTTTATTATGAAAGAATACTAGAATATCAGAAACACTAAAAGCGTTATTCATGCTGTTTGCTAAATAAAACCAATACTTCTCAAAAATGAAAATAACGCTTCTCAGATTTCTCAGAAATGGAATTTTTAAATCCTCATTGCCTGTATAAACACAATTTTGCACTGAATATAAACACGTTTATAGAAAAAATGTTGAGGATTCGTGGTCTCGTCCTTTGGTGAAAAGAGGTTCCGCGGTGTCACAAGTTTGAGAACCGCTGGCATACAGATAAGTCGTCTACAGTGAAATCTACTGTAACCAAATTGAAACTGCAGTTTATTACGATGGATTTCAGTGCCCCAAGGCTCGGGCACACCTCTGTGAAACAATGGAGTCCAGAGAAAATCACACGAACAGCTTAAATAACACCTTCTTCCAAAACTGAGTTATACGCTGTGTATACACTCTTTACAAAAACACAAAAACAACAAAAAAACACCCTGAAAAAGTCGTTCGACCCTGATGAAACTCCGCGTTCAAATACCACAGGGTCGAATATAAAAATGGTTAAAAAATAACGACCAACGACTAAATAGGGGACCACCACAGCGCATGGGAACCGAGCATCGAAATGGGTATATCAAGAGCAAAGCTCGCACGCTGGAACAATTGTGACAACGGATTGGGGTTGCATTAACCTTCCCAAACTGTGAGGTTACCTCGACGTCGGATCCGTTCACAATACGAACAGCTGATCGAGTTTGAGAGAGGACGTAGAATTGGGCTGAGAGAGGCCGGTTGGTCAAGTCGCCGTATCACCAGCCATTTGGGTCAGAGCGACGCGGGAATCGGACGATGTTGGCACCATTGGGTCGAGGAAGGGACAAGCCCGCGTACCACGGGCTTTTTACCATAGTTGAGAGAGACGAATTCGGTTATGTTTGCGACCAAGCCTTACGAACAGAACCGAATTCGTCTCTCTCAACTATCCGTGGCCATGTTCCGTCGTCTACAGGTACGGAGGTAGCCATCCGGATCGTTGCCAGACGACTTGCGGCACAGGGACTACATTTGAGGAGGTCACTCCTCCGTCTGACACTGACAAGCGAGCATCACGGGCACCGGTTGCAGTGGTGTCGGACCCGATCCGCGTTGGATCGTGTCCAGTGGCGTCATGTTGCCTCCAGCGATGAGTTACGTTCTACACCTGGCGCTCGTGACCAGCGCATACGTGTCTGGAGACGGGTCGGCCAGCGTACAAATCCTGCCTTTACTGTGGAACGGCTTGTACACTGGGGGTGACTGTCTGGGGAGCCATTTCATACGTAATCCGCCGTACTATCCTTATGGCTCAACGGTACGCCGTCGACATTCAACGACCTGTTGTTTTGCCATTCCTGTCACAGCATCATCGAACAATTTTTCAACAAGAAAATGCCCGGCCACACACGGCACGGTGATACCAGGCCTGCCTCCGTAATGTCAACACCCTTCCATGGCCAGCGCGATTTCCCGACCTCTCACCGATCGAACAAGTTTGAGACATGACGGGACACCACCTACGCCCATCCCGGAATGTCGGCGAAAACTGGCCCGCAATTTGGACACCATCGGGCATGATATACCTCAAGACACTATGCGTGAACGGTATGCGTCTATGCCACGCCTAGTAACCACTTGTATCAGCGCCAGAAGTAGTTAATGGACTTGTTCCATTCGTTTAGCTGTTTTATCCGAATAAATGGCCTTACTGCTTTGGAATTACAATAATTTCTTTTCCTATACATATACATTGCACATACCAATTTTCATGTTGATTGGATGATTCCTTCTGAGTGCTTCGTTTCTTTTGGCAAAGAGTGTATATTATTATTTTTTCTGTTGAACTAATAAAAATATTTGTTTGAAACTGTATATAAAGGTATATACAAATGTTGAAAGTATTAAATAACTACATGTAAACGCTTAAAGATATTATTGAAGTAGCATCAAGGAAGAAGCTCAGAAATATGGAAACCTTGTCCCGAGTTTGTTTGGAAGAAGCATTGTGAAGAAGAAGAGGAAAATGCTGCAAGTTTTCAGGAGAAAAGTGTGTTCTTAATGCATTCTATTAGCTCTCGTTTTTAAGTCATTCGAAACATGATCCTTAACAGTGATAGGTGAGCAGTGACTACAGGCAGATCGCAAAACAATGGGAAGATGCTTATTTAGCATAATCAGAAAACTGCAGAAGACGAACGCATGTACAAAAAGTCATATTATTTTGTGTTTGTTTCATTAAGTAGCCTACCTTTCTTTCAGCACGGTTTTTGTAAAAAAGGTCGTGATTATGCTACCGGTTTGTCCGTCCGTCTATCCGCCTGTAGATACCATATTTCTGCAACTAATAGTCTGATTTGAAAAATTATTTTTGCATTGGGAAGCTTGAAATGTCCGAATGACGATCTTTGCATTCTGTTTTTTTATTTTTCCTCGATGCACAATTTCGCCGTTAGAGGCCGTAAATGCAGATGACATCGAATTCAAAATACATTTTATTCCATATATTTGTTTCTAAACATCCGATTGAAAAAAAAATTCACCTTTCGATTCCATTTGTGTCAAAAACTATTTTAGATATAGTGACTTTTCACGTTGCGCATAGATTTTCCGCTCGGGGGAGTTAAAGTAAATTGCGTTTCACCCGATATCTGGATTTGAAAAATTATTTCTGTAGCGGATACAGCTCCTGATGGGAAATCTTTTGTGTATAATTTCTAATTTTTGGTAAAAAAATGGGTTGGCCACCAGAGGGTGTAAGTTTTAATTTCTGCTTCTGATATATTTGCAACAAAATCTGAGCTTCTAAAATCCCAATTGAAAAAATTCGTTTGTGTACCGATGCCACTCACGTCGATAAACTTGAAGATTTTCTTCTTAAAATATTTCATGGTTTCTCCGCCAGGGGACGTAGATGTACATCTTTCTTTTTTTGTCAATATCTCTACTTTTAAGAGTCCGATTTGAAAAATTCCTCCTTTGTTTTATAGAGTTTCTGGTGCGACATGTTTTCATATAATTTCAAAATTTTCAAGTAATTCATATACTTTCCGCTAGGGGGCTTAAAGGTAAATTGCGTTTCCCCGATATCTCTGCTTCTAAAACTCCGATTTGAAAAAATCTTCCTGAAACGGATACAGCTCCTCATGGGAAATATTTTGCACATAATTTCTAATTTTTGGAAAAAAATGGGTTGGCCACCAGGGGGCGTAAGCCTTAATTTCCGCTTCTGATGTTTTTGCAGCAAAATCTGAGCTTATAAAATCTCGATTGAAAAATATTCGTTTGTGGAAAGATGTTACTCACGACGATAAACCTTTTAGGAATATTTTCTGCTTTAAATAATGCATGGTTTTTCCGTGAGGGGCGTAGATGTATGTACTATATTTGTCAATATCTCTGCTTCTAAGAGTCAGATTTGAAAAATTCTTTCTTTGTTAAAGATAGTTTCCGCTGCGAAATGTTTCTCATATAATTTAAAATTTTTCTTAACGCAAAAGTCTGCCAACGTAGGGCGAACATTAACGTTTCCGTTTACAGCAATATCTGCTGGATTACAAACCCGACTGAAAAACTTCTTTCTTCGGTCAGATGCTACTGTTTTCCATACCGGTTCCATTGAATTTTAATAGCTTTAATAAATTTAATTCGCGTCAGAGCGGATTCAAAAGACGTGCTCATTACAACCAAAAATTCGGTGTCATCTTTCTAATTTTAAATTGGTGTTAAACGTCCACCATGAGCAACTCCATGGGCTAAAGACACTCGTCCGTAATTTGCGGCCATTGGCTCCAGGGAGGGAAGAGAGCCAGTACAGCAAGACAAACACATCATCCCTGCTTCATCTAAGATTCGAACCTAGAGCCATCTCAGAAAAATCACCAGAGGCCTGCGCCACCGGGGTCGGCATAAGTATCACTTTAATTATGAATGGAATACGGGATTGCACCATACAATACTAATTTTGAAGATGACAATCCGTTTTTTTGGTGTAAATATGACAAGGATGGTAAGTCAGATAATATCCGTAAACTTGAAAATTTCATCATCCTGAAGCGGAAATCGAACCCGCGTCTCCCAGATAATATACCTCCAGAAAATGTCTCTGAAAACAAGAGCGTGATCTTCAAAATTTGTATCAGTTTAATTGTTTTTACAAACTCATGTATCTGCGCTGATCTGAAGTCTTGCAATTCTTTACCTGATTACATCTCACCAGAAAATAACTATTATTAGCTGTCCGTGGCGCCCATATGAGTACTTTTAAGGGGGGGGGGTAAGAAAAATCCTTACCTCCTTCAAGGCCGTCAAATATTTTATTAAATATAAAATACAAAAAAAAAAGAATTGATACAATCAATCATTAATATCTTATTATTTTTAAAAATGCTTTAAACAAAGGTTTCTTCTATTTTAGTGTTTTAAATTTATCAAAAATTTGGCTATACTAACGGCTGGGGGGGTGCTATTGGGCGCCCTTGTTAGCTGTAGATGTTAATCAGTATCTGTTCAGACCACCTGCCAGCGAGACGGCCATCTTTATTTGAGAAGTTACAATAAGTTGCCTAATGACAATAGGCTCCACTTTACGCATGCGCAGCGATTTTCCTCCAGATATACCTCCAGAAAATTTCTCTGAAAACAAGAGCGTGAGTCAATAGGCAAGCAAATAAAAAAAAAAGTGCGTAAAGAAACTTTGCACTTGTTGGGGGTAGGGCCAGAAATCAATAATTGTTGATGAAATTGTATAAGTAGTAAATAACCGAATATTCGCCGATGTTTTTCCATTTTTCACTGAGAGAACCTAATAAATGTTGCTTCGAACTTTAGAGTTAACCCGACATCATAAGGCAGATATACATCGCTATCTGTTCTTTAAAAGCCCTTGAATATAAACGTTTCGAAAGAGAAGGTGAATCAAGGTTAATTCACATTCCATCGAAGTTTGTGATTCATATGACTTCCACGAACTCTTGCATGAGATTGTAGGTTTCTTCGAGTTGGGAGTTTATCCTCTAAAGTGGAACATTTGGTAAACTTGATTTGTATTGAATATTTCGATAAGAAAAAGCTATCTCTTTTCCATTTTTTAAAACAGAGTTATGCAAACTTAGTTCTAACTCATCCTCTATCGGATGTCTTGCAGAAATTTGTCTTTGTATTTTGGAAATATCAAAACATGCGGTCCGTAAACACAGCCCATTCGATAAAATATTCACGTGGCAGGCCTAGAGTTTCACCAACGGACGAGACGAGGTAAGTATATTGATTTCTGAAATTAAACGAAAGCTCCTCTGACTGTTCTTTTCCTTTACAAGAGAGAGCAATAAGATGCCAAGTAACTTTTGAAATTTCGGTTTCCTAAATATTAAAACAAGGTAAAATTGTTAGAATCTCTTTGAAGTGTCAGTTGTTTGTGAGATTGGAAGAACCTGGATGGTGCAAAACCTGGCCATTAAGTTGCAGCCGTCATAAAATAGTAAGTAACCGGTTTCCTGGTTGAATTTATCCAATATTCGAACGTATATCGTTTGCCTTGTATCTTGTTTTTGACTGTAGGAGAAAAAAATTCTATTGTCGGAGAAAGTAATTGTTCAAGTATGATCTTCAAATATGGATTTTCCTTCTGCTTTAACGATTCTCATACACATCGAGATTAATGAAGAGTTAGTTGCCTAATTGGAATCAGAGCAGAGAAGAACCAGCATGGAAAATTAAGTATGTCATCTATGTCTTACGCGGGACTCGAATCATGCCTTCTGCTCAAAACGCTATGCACCAGTTGACAATTCGTAACTTTTTACAAAACCTGACGTTGAACTCGAGATTTGAACAAGGGTCAATTTTCCATCAGTTTCGTTTTTCCAGAAAAATATCCTTTCAAAGGTTAACTGAAATATTTGTTTCTAAAATTAGAGCAACAAAGATTTATCCTTCCTTTTTTTAGTTTCGATTCTTATGTAAATTCTGTTACTATTTCTGAATGGCACGCCAACTTCTCAGAATTTCTCCATGCTTTTTGGCAACGGCTGACAGTGGCCAAAAAGCATGGAGAAATTCTGAGATGTTGACGAAAGGCAAATGAAAAGCCAAGAAGTTGGTGAAAGGCAAATGAAAAGCCAAGAAGTTGGTGAAAGGCAAATGAAAAGCCAAGCCAAGTGTAAAGAAGTATGTGGTGGTGTGTGCACATAATAATAATAATACGATCAGTGGCGTCGCGTGCACATTTAGGTTGGGTGTGCGCTGCCACGGGAAAAAAAGCGCACGAAAATTTTTTATTATGCAACCCGAGCTGAAAAATTCACGCATTGATTTTGAACATACGAAAGCATATTTTTTATTTAACGGTAGTTTAATAAAAAATGAATCAATTTTTGTTATCCCATCCTATATGGACAACAAAAAATCAAATTCTGTTTTTAAATTTGTGCTCATAAACACATCGATTCACACTGCAACGAGAAGACAGGAAAACTGCAAGTCGTGGAAGAACGTTGCATTGTATTTATGACACTACGCGATTCCAAACGCAAAAGTATGACAAGTAGTAATTTTTTAGACGGGCACACTCTGGAAAGTTTACCCTCTGCGGTGAAACCACAAAGAAATAGAAACGTGACCTGCAGCGCCCTCTGGAGAGCTATGTATCACATTTGCTTTACACGCCTCGGGTGTCCGTTGGCCAAACAGCACACCTACTGATGCCAATGTCACTTACTATGTTTTGTAAAAGCGTGACCGGCAGCTCCATCTAAGGAGCGCAGTTGCTTGAGTATTGTCAGATGTCTTGTCGAGAAACCGCACACCCGAGGATCTTAGCACAAATGTGATATGATTACTGAACGAACCTTCTAGTCTAGGAGATAGCTCATGTCTCGTACGCACTTCTATGTCCCATAAGTTTTATTGTTGGATCTTATAACACACCTATAGGAGTGTTTAAAATCGCTAGTCACATGGTTCAGATCATGGTCGTTTGGCCGCCATATTGGAAAATGGACGCCAAAGTTTTCATTAATATTCTCCTATTAATGAAAACATTGTATAGGGGAATTAATTTTAGCCACCACTCGAAGCCTTAGGACAAATTAGAAATAAATCCGAAAATGTAATATCGATAGTATAGGTTAAATAAATTGCGACTCTGTGTGGGTGTGTGGCGCACACTTAGCACAACTCGGATATTTTCTCCTGAGTACGATATATTGCTTGAAAAAAGACCGCACATTATCTTGGCGATTTGTACGTCAAATAAGTTTTATTTACGAGATTGATTATGTGATTGAGTCTACGAGGCTGTTTTAGTTGTTCAAATAAGAAATGTGTTAGGTTTACAAACTGTTGAGTCAACAACCGGGAAGTCGAATAAACAAGTTCTTTGAATGTTATTCAAATTCCATTTCTTGATGTGTAGATCCCTGGGACCTTTAATGGGCGTCTAAGTGTTAGTGTAAATCATTTAGTATTTAAAGAACTATTGTTTCAATAAACAATCAGCAAAAACACAATCCTTAAAATACCATACATCTTGGATTTGCTTTCGCAGGTACAAAGAAAGAACTCAGTAAAATTTTCGTAACGAAGTAGCATGCGATTCATACATCTAATTTAAGCTTTCTTTTTAGTTTCTAAGTTTCTCGTTAAGCTTTTTCTTTACTAAAGGACACATTCCCTTCCCGAAAATTCTTTATATTTTAGCATCACCGACAGTGAGTCGGAGCACGATAAGAGGTAAACATTGAATGTATATGAGTAGACTTGTTAAAAAAGTGTGTCTTAGAGAGAGGAGTTTGTTTGAAACGCATGTTACGATAATGCTGAACGAACTATAATGTTTCTTTTTTAAAAACGAGCTGTTGTTTTGTATTCTTTAACGTTAACTTCACGCTAAAAGCTTTGAGCTCATTAGGTTTATCTTCATTTAAACTGCGATCTTAACTTAAAGCTTAGAGTTTAACTTGTAGCTTACTTAATTAGCTTTTCGTTGAGCCTGGATAATCAGTCGGTTGTATCTGAAAGCCTTAATGCAACAGAACAAATAAATGTCACTATATTAATACGACGAGGAGTTCAATGAATATCAAATCTACTTACAGCTCTCTACGTTATTTATTTCAGTCAGCACGCCACTCATTACACATTCACATGTTGTTAGTGCCCAACAAGATGCGTTGTATAGAACTTCGATCACAGTATTGCTCACTCTATACAAGTATATTATAGCCCTACTGTCGCATAACACTGAACATCGCACATAAATCATTCGTGAAAAATTGCACATAGCTCATAAATCTTCTAAAAAGCATTATCTTCTGAATACAGCACACACACAGCTCTTATTTCAGCAGCCTTACTACGTAGCTTGCACGTTATCAGGTTTTCCAACAGCAAATTATTTAACCGGATGAAACCAAATTTACATAAAGACACAGGAACTCGAAAAAAAAAAAAAGAAAGAAAAAAGGTTAAATTGGAGGTAACGTTGAGTTCAGTTATGACGAATTCCAGTCGATTCCGGTGAGCTGGGATAAATCGGGACTACAACACTTTGGCCCAATAAAGCGGCTGCCACAATTCTGTAAAGCTGTATCCCAAAGAGCTAATTTGGGATGCTCTTCAAGAATTGTCCAAAATAAACGGCTGCCCTGATTAACAGGTGGTCCAATTAACCGGAATCTACTGTACATTTGTTGAGACTGCATTGTGATTGTTGTGTGAATTAAAGCCAACGAATTCACGTACTGGAAAGAGTTGATCTATATGTTCTGAAGTGCAAGTGACGAGTTAAGAAAGCAGTGAACTTACGTAAGTTGTTTTGTCGACTCATTACCCTGGCCTCTTTGGTTTCTATGTTGACAAGTCATATAGCTATGCTCACAAAGTTCAGAACCAGCTTTTGAAGAGGTGATGCAGTTAAGCAATAAAACATTTAAATCTAACAGCTACAGATTTAAATTTAACTAAAATTTGTAAGTAATAACCCAGAAAAACGCCGGTCGTTCCGGTGGCGCAGTGTTCACGCGTAGACATGTGACCATTTATCCGAGATGGGTCCGGGTTCGAATTTCAAATCCCGGTTAGGCATGGATTTGTGTTCGTCTTACGGCATCGGCGCTCTCCTTACCCTGAAACCAGTGGCCCTAAATTAGGAACGAGCAACTGCCAATAGCCAATTGAGCTGCTCACGATGGTCGTTAAACTTTCAAAACGAAATAAATAAATAAACTAGACGAAACCCGTCAGAAACGACGGTACGTTTTTTTTTTCTTTTTTTTTTTTTTTTTTTTGAAAATAATAAACTCGTATGAAACAACAAATGCAAACTTTATTTGATTGACAAATTCCTTCAGCAGCTTCAGTAAGGACAATAGTCCAGGTTCGTGATTTTTTTATTTTGTGACTGAAGATTTAACGACCACTGTGAGCAACTCAATGGGCTATAAGCAGTCGCCTGCCCCTAATTTAGGTCACTGGTTCCAGGGAAGGGAGAGAGCCAGTGCCGTAAGACAAATACAACATCTATGCCTCACCGGGATTCGAACCTGGTAGACGAAACCTGTCGCGATAGAGGAATAGCTTTTTTCCCCTGTAGACAAAACCTGTCGGAATCGACGATTTTTTTTTGTTGTTGTTGAAAAGGATAAACTCATATCACGAGTTTATTTATATCTTTACATAATGGGAAACGTCTTACCTACGTGAATAAACTGGATCAAATGAATGTTAAATTGTATGTACACATCACACAGTCCAATGGCACAACACAATCAGGTCTTCGAGTGCTAGCTGTTCCGATAAGAACTTTCAAACAAATTCATGCTAGCGTTGTTTTGCGCAACGGTTCGCTGAGAAGAGAGACTTCGGATTTTGAACTATCGGAGTCCCTCCATACTTCCACCTACAACAGCGCGTGAGTCAACCGCAGGCAATCGGATGTCAAGCGCACGCTACTCCCATAGACTTTACATGGGAACTTTGCCACCCCACAATGCCCGAACCGTTGCCCCAATCTCATTTTCTCTTCGACTGGCACATCTACATGGTAAGACCTTTATTTTGATATCTCAACCATATGTTTACGTTCAGCCGTTCTGTCACAACTGATCTTACAGTAAAAAACCTCATAGGATTAATATATAGATAAAAATATCCTGTAAGTGTTCCGTTGCATGATTATAATATGGTGATATAAGGTCGTTCGGAATTTTTGTTCGAATTTTCTGAGGTGCCACATTCAATTCGCCCACAATGCTCGCAGACCAACCCGTTTGCATCGCCATTTGTACGAGTTGAAGGGCGACTCAGACGCCACATACACGCCCTAATCGTTTCTGTTGCAGTCCTTGCTACTCGTGCGAGAGTGGTTTGTACAACATGTTAGGAATGCGAGAGTTGCGTATGATTCTGCTTCATGAGTTCAAATTGGGTCGTAATGCGGTACAAACCTACCGTAATGTGGTCGAGGCATGGGGCGAGGAGGCACCATCTGAACGTACGGTTCTTCGGTGGTCGAGGGGTACTATTCGTAATGAGGTCGAGGCATGGGACGAGGAGGCAACATCTGAACGTACTGTTCGTCGGTGATCGAGGAGTACTGTTCATAATGTGGTCGAGGCATGGGGCTAGCACTCAACAACTGAACGTACTGTTCGTTGGTGGCAGAGGAGTACTGTTCGTAATGAGGGCGAGGCATGGGGCGGGAAGGCAACATCTGAACTTACTGTTCATCGGTGTTCGAGGAGTACTGTTCGTAATGTGGTGGAGGAATGGGGCGAGGAGGCAGCATCTGAACGTACCTGTTCGTCGGTGGTCGAGGAGTACTATTCGTAATGAGGTCGAGGCATGGGACGAGGAGGCAACATCTGAACGTACTGTTCGTCGGTGGTCGAGGAGTACTGTTCGTAATGTGGTCGAGGCATGGGGCGAGCAGTCAACATCTGAACGTACTGTTCGTCGGTGGCAGAGGAGTACTGTTCGTAATGAGGTCGAGGCATGGGGCGAGGAGGCAACATCTTAACTTACTGTTCATCGGTGTTCGAGGAGTACTGTTCGTAATGTGGTGGAGGAATGGGGCGAGGAGGTAGCATCTGAACGTAATGTTAGTCGGTTGTCGAGGAGTACTGTTCGTAATGCGGTCGAGGCATGGGGCGAAGAGGCAACATCTGAAAGTACTGTTCGTCGGTGGTTTGAAAAATTTCCTTCTGGTGACTCGAGCCTACTAGATGAGGAGGGCCGAAGACGACATTTCGTTACGGATGACCACACTTTGAAGGCAAATGTGGAGGCACATCCTCGCGTCATAGTCAGAGAACTCGCCAAACAGCACATTGTGTCGGTGTCAACCATTTCCAAACATCTCCACCAAATTGGCAAGGTCAAGGAGCTGGATACGTGGGTCCCACACGAACTGACGGAGCATCAGAAACAACAGTTGTTTGAGATGTACAGTAACCTTCCGCTCCGCAACGAAAGGCAGCCCTTACTTGATCGCATAGTAACCTGTGGTGAAAAGTGGGTGCTGTACGACAACCGTAAGCTATTTTGACGGTGGCTGAACCATGGTGAACCACCGAAACAACATCTGAAACAAAGGTTGACGCCAAAGAAGGTTTTGTTGACAGTGTGGTAGACTGTTTACGGTGTTATACATTACAGGTTCTTGAATGCTGGTGAAAGCATTACATCAATCCCATAATGTAAAGAAATGGACCGAATGAACTAGAAGTTGTGTTTCAAACAGCCATTTTTGGTAAACAGCAAGGGCCCTATCGCCGGTGGTCGAGGAGATAACACGAGACCACATGTGTCACAAATGACGAAACAGAAACTACACGAACTGAAGTTTGAACCCCCCCCCCACACACACACACATCCACCCTACTCGCTTGACTTGGCACCTACCGACTTCTACCTGTTCATGCATTTTATAATTTACCTCAAGGACAGAACCTTTAGAAACCGGGAGGAGGCCGAAATTGCATTCTGGGACTTTCTTGCATCCAGGGAGCCAGATTTTTCCGGGCTGACATTGAAACACTTGTCACTCGCTGGCAGAGGTATGTAGCTGCTGAAGGCCGAAATTGCATTCTGGGACTTTCTTGCATCCAGGAAGTCAGATTTCTTTCGGACTGGCATTGAAGTCCTTGTCACTCGCTGGCAGAGGTATGTAGCCGCTGAAGGCCGAAATTGCATTCTGGGACTTTCTTTCATACAGTGAGCCAGATTTCTTCCGGACTGGCAGTGAAGCACTTGTCACTCGCTGGCAGAGGTGTGTAGCTGCTGAAGGCGAAATTGCAAAATGATTTATGATGCACTGGCATCATAATGATTTATGGTTCTTCCAAAATGATGTGTGATTCTCCCATTTATGATTGATTCTTCCATTATGATTCTTCCATTTATGTGATTCCCGATTCTTCAAATACGATTCTTTAAATTATGATTCTTTAAATATGATTCTTCAAATATGATTCTTCCGTTATGTGATTCTTCCATTTATGATTTATGATTTTTCATTTATTATTCTTCAAAATGCTTTATGATGCACTGGCATCAAAATGATTTCTGATTCTTCTGGACTGCAGAGGTGTGTAGCTGCTGAAGGCGAAATCTGCTGAGGAGGCCGAAATTGCATTCTGGGACTTTCTTGCATCTAGGTAGCCAGATATCTTCCGGACTGGCAGTGAAACACTAGACACTCACTGGCAGAGGTATGCAGCTGCTGAAGGCGCCTATTTCGAATAAAACAAGGTTGTGTGTTAAGAGGTATGTCTCTTTCATTTTTACCCTCCTACCATTATTTTCCGAACGAACCCATATCCGGAAGTTGTTTCATGGTTAGTTCTGCTATTGTCCATCCACACCAAATTCAACTTTTTGATTTCGTCTCATATCTTCCAATAGAAAAAATATCTCGCTCCCAATCTCTCTTTTGTCACGATGCTGTCTCTTCCTCCTCAAAGAAATAAAATGTGTTAAGAGAGAAATATCTCTCCTCCTGCTTTTTAGTACAGTATCTATCTATCTATCTGTTCTTGTTCACTGTCACGAACATTTGTAAATTATGAACATGTTGTATGCCCTATAAGCTCAGTTGTGCGCCATAAATTTCGAAGCCCCTTTTTATCAATTGAAATAAAATGTCAGGTACACTTACTCAAAGATGCGGTACAAAAAAAGACGAGTACTCAAATCTGGAAACGAAAACCGATCTGAATAAGAAATATTTGGCTGAGTATTGTCATGTCGAATATCGTCACTGAAAGATTTCTTATTCTTAAAACTGCTGCTTCCTAGATGTGATCTACGTTGGCTTCTCACCGCAAGCGGGACTTTCGTGTGGGCTTAAGAGAACTATAGATGATGAATCGACTTGACAAGTAGGCAAAAATGACGGAGTAACCAAGGTAGGTTTTATGGGGGGGAGACAGAAAAGAATGCCGTGATTCGATAAGAAAGGTGAGACATCTGACATTCGGGGAAAGGAACGGAAATGAAAAGGATAACGTATCATTCAATATAGGCACACATGACAACGGATCGGACTTTTGCTGAGCAATATTCTGGACTTATTACACATCCATCACCAAAGAGATTTCTGCATACGTCCCGGGAAAAGCCAAATATTCAACCTTAACTTATCTATTGTATGTCTGGAACCCGAATTGTGCAACTCCTTTTCCCAGAGCTCCCGCTGTTGTATAAAGAAGAAATAAATAAATAAATAAAAAATCTCAAGTCACCGGAAACCGTGGCCTCCGATGTCTCCTTATGCAGATTTTCTTATCCCTGAGAAGAAAATCGCATATGATGGAAGTGTAGTGTAGGCGTCGGTCTCAATCATGGTCACCCCCTGAAATTCATTCATCCTTGCTTTTGTTTTAAAGGATTGCACTAAAGCACCTATGGGATGTTCTGCAAATTGATGTTTCGCGTATGCAAAAGAAAAAAAAAAAAAAGAAGCGTCACGCGCGTTTTAGCTGCTAAGGTGTCGTTGAATTGGATGTGGCAGTACTTGGAGGAAACAGGCTGCCTAGGGATGAAGAGACGTCAATCTGGGATGAGGAAGTGACGGAGTGAAGTGATGAAGAGGATGTGATGGAAAAGTGGGTACGAAGCAGAATTTCGAGAGGTAGGGGGAAAGAGGTTTCCTCTTCGCACACTGCTTCAGTTATTGTTGGTTAAAACACTTTCCCAAATTTGGCAACACGGGGAAAAAAAAAACAGTGGACAAAAAAATTGCTTCAGATTCACGTTTAAAATCCTCCTCGTAATCACAAATACAGTGATATCAGATTACATTCATATGTTTCTGATTGCCGAGCTTAAGATTATAATGTTTTAAGGTTGTAGATTTAAGTGCTGTGTCAGATATTTTGCCAAACCAACAATCACTTAAATTTAGTGGCTTAAACAGTAGCACTTAATTAATGTGGCTACAGTTCGTTTGAAAAACACACTTAGGTAAAACTCCAAGCAATCTTTATTTTTCTTGCCATTTATCGAAGCACAGATGGTCACAGTGGTCAAGATTTGGTTTGTGACCTTCCGGCATTTGCCTTACGGAACTGGATCTCTTCCTTCCTTGAAACCAGTGTCCCTAAATTAGAGACAGGCAACTGCCTATAGCCTTTAACGTTGCTCGCGGTTTTCGTTGGACCCCAAAACAAAAAAAGAAGTACAGCTTCCAGGCGCGACGTGCAACAGTCTGTGACGTACCTGCCAGCAGGACGCACACGACATAAAGGCAGATAGCAGTCAGAACGAACATCCGCGTAGCTTTATTGGCAGAGCAACTTATTCCGGAATGAGGGGACCCGGGTTCGAGCCCCGGCGTGGATAAAAATGACGGAGAAATTTACTTCGTTATAATGGCACCCGAACTTTCCGGATGACCCGGCCGTTCAAAATCTCGCAATGGTGTGATGTTCTTTCCACGCCGCGAGATAGGAAAAATCAGAGAATCCCTTCTCCAGCGCTTCAAAACATAAATGTGTGTGACGTTGCATTCCACACACCAGATTGACTGGGAGTTCTCAGGTGCACGTTCTACAGCGGATGGCTGCCTGCAACGACTCATGGTCACGGCTGACCCGTGGACCATGCCCCTGGCCCTCTTCGTGGGGGGAGGGGAGATATGACGTAGTTGCCAGCAGGACGCACACGACATAAATGCAGTCAGAACGAACGTCCGCGTAGCTCAATTGGTAGAGCAACTTATTCCGGAATGAGGGGACCCAGGTTCGAGCCACGGCGTGGATAAAAATGACGGAGAAATTTACTTCGTTGTAAGTCTTTATTCTGTGTGCAGTTAATATTTTCTTTTTTTTTATTGAAGGTTTAACGACCACCGTGAGCAACTCAATGGACTATAAGCAGTCGCCCGTCCCTAATTTAGGGCCACTGGCTCCTGGGAAGGGAGAGAGCCAGTGCAGTAAGACAAACACAGCGCCCATGCCTCACCGGGATTCGAACTCGGACCCTCCTCGGACGAAGGATCATTAGCCAGCGGTTAGACCACTGCGTTACCGGGGTCGGCCAGTTAATATTTGGTGCTTGTAATAATTTAATAGTGGTAATTATAAATAAGCTTCTTATAATAACGTAATGGAACGGGAATGTTGATTTTATTAAATGTAATATCATGTAAATACTTAGAATCTTTTAATTGTTGAATTTTAATGGTATGTAAATAATTAAGAATCCTTGCAGTTTTAGAATGTGTGAAAAGTAATCGTGGAAACCCTCTTAAGGATATCTTTTTTGAGTCCATTTCGCAGAGCCAGTAAGTCTCCGGAAATGATTAGTTTATCGGCTAACTTCCAGGAGAAAAACAACGCGCAGGACATTGGTGATTGCTTTTTTGAGAGCCATCCGGTAGGATGTATTTTCGTTCTGAGTACTGGGTTTCCTTCGGGGTGATGGCATTAGGAGTGGACGTTATGAGACGCATGGAAAGATAGTTTTCGGACGGGGTGCTGGGGATGGTCATCTGGAGGCTAGAGGCGCGTGTTTGAGAAGCAGTTGCGGAAAGGAATACGAGAATGGGTCTCTTAAGGAAGAAGCCGACGTGTTTTAGGCAGAATGCGACTGAGAGGAGGACAGGAAGGTTGAGAGATTTGAGGAAGGACGATTTTTGAGAAGGGGAGCGTTGTTTCCATGTACGAACGGTAATAATGAATGTAGCGAGGAGATAAGACATAGGCTTGGGTACTAATCATCTCTAAAAACCAGAGGTTGTACTTTCGTGTAACAAGTCAAAGGGTAATTAGGGCTGTCAAAGCACGATCAGATTCGTCTTAATATAGAGCACAAACACCACACCTCCCAATCACTATCTAAAAACGAAGGTTAAAAACGTCTTTATTTACAATTAAAAGGGTAAGTTTAAAAGCTCTAGCGAGCTCTTTCGCGAGCCACTATGGTCGCATCATCAATCTAAAGAGTGAAATCACTATGAAGCGGTATATGACTTATATATTAACAGAGATGAGCACAAGAATACAAATATGTAAGTGAGATGAGTAAAATATATTTAATGTCAATCACTATGAACTATTTACAAAATTACCTAAATTATTTCGAAGGTTCCTCGCTTAGATATTCCAACATGAGATCTCTCCAGGCACTAGGAACATAAGCAGGTACATCCTCATTTGCAGCACCTAGGTCCCAGTTTTATAATGTGAAGACTCTCAGTAAACAACATAGAACTTTTTGTCGAGGCTGTTGATAGCAAGTTTGCATTGTCCCAATCTGGTTTTAGGTCTCCCTCATTGACAGTTCTCGACAAAGTCGAAGTAACTACTCCTTTACGAATTGCATATTTATGTTCAGCCCATCTGATTCCCAGGCTTTTATAGGTCGAACCCACATAGCAGAGATTTGCAGTTTGTCCATTAATGTCCAACAGTGGGATACTGTAAACACCAAAATGGGATAGAGTTGGTATTGTGTCTCTATCATGCCTAATCATAGAAAAAAGGTCTTGGGTCTTGACACCAAAACCTAAAGAATATTTTTTGCAGGTGTTTTTTAGCAAAGTAACAACTGGTTTCAAATAGGCTATACTTCCCACGTAGGTAGCTGTGGGTACACTTCTGGTGAGGGTTATAGAAGTCTTCCGTTTATATTGTTGTATAAGTTTTTAACACAATCCGTGGGGTACCCATGTACTTTTGCAATCTCGTAAATCTTCATCAATTCCTTACGTTGAACTTTACGTTGAACTCACTGTTTTTTTTACGTTGAACTCACTGTTTTTTTTTACGTTGAACTCACTGTTTTTTTACGTTGAACTCACTGTCAGGCGTTGCCAAAACGTATAAGGAAATTCTTTGGAGTCTACGCTCCTTTTAGAAAGAAGTACAACTGATAAGTAACAATATACAGTCATACCTCCATACATTTTTCGTCGTGCTTATCTGGCGGTACGTGAGAGTGGCTGTTTAAAGAGGTTCATATGAAAAAAAAAAAAAAAAGGTAAAATGAATTGACCGCCCCGATGACGCAGTGGTCTAAGCGCTGGTTTCTGACCATTCTTCCGAGAAGGGTCCGGGTTCGAATCCCGTGAAGCATGGATGTTGTGTTTGTATTACGGCACTGGCTCTCTTTCCTCCCTGGAACCAGTGACCCTAAATTAGAGACCGGCGACTGCTTATAGCCCATTGAGTTACTCACGATGGTCGTTAAACTTTCATTCAAAAAAAAATAATAATAAAATGAATTGAATAATAGTATAAGAAAGAAGCAAAACAAATATACATTCTTATGCATCGGATCTCTAATTATGAGAAAACGTAGGGGTTGAAAACATAGTGAAGTTCATGACGAAAATACTTAAAACAACGTACGTTTCTATTAAGTTTTCATATAATACCAATATTTTTTTTATCAGTACCATCGGCATTTATACAGTGGGCTGTTATTATTCTTTCATCTTTTTGCCGCTTTTCTCATTTTGGTTTGGAATCTATCGGATATCAACCTATGAAACAAACCGATTCATCCATTTCTACACATCTTTTCATTCATAGCCAAATATGATTTCTAAATAAAATGTCTTACCTCATCCACTGAACTTTCAGGGGTTTCGGCTGTTTCACCGTCCGTATTCTCAAAGATCGGTGCCAAATTGTGTATTTTTGAAGCCAACCATTACTACAGCTGAATTCTTGAACTTTGTATTCTTTCCCAAACTGTCTCACTTTTTGAAGAATAACTTCATCGGTAATAACTCCATGATCGGCATTTACTTGGCCAATCAATAGAACAAGAGCTTTCTCTAAATTTCGTGCTATTACCCTTTTAATTTTTTAACTGAGAGTAGTTCTTTTTCAGATCTCGTTCATTTATGTTTATCGCTTAATGTGTTTCCCACTGTTATTCTGCTAATTGATTTGTTCAAAATGTTGGGAAAGAGATTTGCTAATGCAGATGTCTAGGATTACGATCATTGAACTCTCATACTAAAATTTTCTCATGAACGTCCAACAATATTTTACTAATTTCAGGATACTTTAAAATAAAAAATAAAAAACTGTTGAATGAAAAAAAGTCCACACAACAAGCAATCACTCCGAGAAATAGTGAAAAAATGTTGGATAACTAGAGGTTTTACAATTAAAATGTGAGAAAGGCAATGTCATTTTCTGTGAAAGTATGGTATCTATGGAAACGTAAGGCGTAGCAGTTAAGTTACTGTCATTTGGTTAAATAGTAAACGGATCCTTATAAACTTGGGTTAATTAGCCCATACCTCACCGTTTAGTAAAATGCCTCATTTAACTAGACAAACACACTTCTGCCAGATGCAATAAATCAAGAAAAGTTTGCCCTTGGTTTTCGGCAGCTGACCACACTTCGCTAACGGCATCATTCCTTTTTTATTTGAGCGTGGAGGTGGTTATTATTTCACCCGTCCCGCAAAACATCTTTGAGGAAGACCCATCTAGCATGGTTTCGGGGCACACTTAAGCAGATAATGTGGGCGATTCAGAGCTTCTGTTGTAAGTGAATATTTTGAGAGGCGGTTCAATGATGAATTCTACAATAAGAAACACCAAAATGTTGTATAACGTAACCCTTTTTCGTGTGCGAGATTGGTGTTACGCTATGACTAAAACCATGACTAAGGAAATGTTGAACTAAATGAGAATACAATGCAATAGTTGCACGGGATTAAGTTTTTACGGCCAGACGAAACATATACAGAAGTCAAACTTACAATAACCTTTTATTGGTCCAGCAGCGATTGATGAAATCACAATATAGCACTGCTAATTTTACCCTTTACATATAATACCTTAATTATCTATCGTATAATCTATCTTAACAACGATCGAACATCTCCACACACACACACACACACACACACACACACACACACACACTAAGCAACTGCTGTATTGTCCTTTTTATCTAACGTTCTTATCACATTCATACGTCATTCTCACTGACCTTAAAGGCGTTGTCAACCTCATCCATGTGAGAGAGAAGATATCACGTTAAGTTTGGAAGTAAAAAGGAGAACAAATTCAAATTTACATAGGAAAATCAACTAAAAATGAAAGTTGAAATAGAATATACGTCACAGTTGCTAGAAAGTTCTCGTGGATGGCTGTCAGCGAGGTGGCGGTTTGAAGAGAAAAGTTTCCATTTAGTAGAATAGGATAAATTTTGTAACCCGCGAGAATTCGGTGGAAGACGGGTGAGCGGTTTAAAGGGGCGCGGTTTATCGAGGTTTAACTGTACATGAAAACAGAAACTCCAGAAAGAAAATTAATATGGAGATATTCATCGCGAATACCACAATAATAGAGGTTAATGTTACTCGCGTAGGCTACACTGAAAATGAAAATAAACGTAGTGATTATCTTTTGTGTGTCCTTTTTGTTTTTTAAATATTATCTAGGTTGTATGCCAGTGTAGTACAAGTTATGTTCAGCAGTACCAGCGGTCAGTGAAATGGGTGACCTGTCAGACTTCCGAAGAGGACAAATCGTAGGAGTCCGTTTAGCAGGAGTGCCCGAAGCCATAACAGCAAAATTGTTTGGTGTTTCAAGAGCAACAGTCTCCACAGTTATGACTGCATACACAAAGCGTACCAAAACTTCATCGGCGAAGAAGAACAGTGGGCGAAAACCGAGACTGAATGAGAGGGACCGTCGAACTCTGTCAAGAATTGTGTCCAAACAACACAGAACTACTGCGGCGAAAGTGACAGCAGAACTCAATATCCACCTGGAAGACCCTATTTCCACAAAAACACTTCGCAGAGAACTTCGCAGAGAAGTTCACAAATCCAACATCCATGGAAGAGCTGCGACTGTTAAACTTTTCACCACAGATAACAATGCTACAATGCGAAAAAGATGGTGTCATGAGCATAAAACTTGGACAGCTAATGACTGGAAGCGGGCAATATGGTCCGATGAGTCATCATTTACATTATTCCCAACAGAAGGTCGGATTTGTGTTTGGAGAACCGCCAAGGAAGCATACAATTTGTAATGTCTGGTTCCAAATGTCAAACCTGGGGGTGGATCTGTGATGATTTAGGGAGCCATATTTTAGTATTCGGCTAGCCCCATCTTTACTCAACATGGTCGAGTTACTGCCAGCGAGTACATCAACATTCTAGGTTATGACGTATATTCTAA
Organism: Macrothele yani; assembly: GCA_039090855.1. Taxonomy (NCBI): domain Eukaryota; kingdom Metazoa; phylum Arthropoda; class Arachnida; order Araneae; family Macrothelidae; genus Macrothele; species Macrothele yani. The sequence continues at coordinate 74,224,851 of CM077027.1, forward strand.
TTGAACTTTCATTTTTAGTTTCTTTTCCTATGAAAATCTGAGTTTGTTCTCTTTTGCACTTTCCAAACTTAACGGGATATCTTCTCTCTCACATGAATAAGGTGGCAACAGTTTTAAGGTCAGAGAGAGTGACGTATGAATGTGATAAGAACGTTAGATAACACGTTAGTAAAATCATGCAATGTAATGATTATAATACGCGTTCCAACATACCAGAAATCTTTGCTCAAGTTATGAAGATGATGTCTGTGGAATAAATCTCGCTCCTGTGCCTTGACCTTCGACCCCATTTTGATGTTATTCAAAAGAACCGGTTCAGTGTACCTCCGGAACAACATGATAAAATTTTGTCGCAATCGAAGCATTTTTAGTCAAGTTATGAGGATAATAGCTGTTGAATTAATCTCGCTCCTGTGCCCTGACCTTTGACCCCATTTCGATGATTTCAACAAAACCGGTTCAGTATACCTCCGAAACAGCATACTAAAGTTTTGTCTCAAACGAAGCATTTTTATGTAAGTTATGACGTAAAAGGGCGATGGAATGGATCCCGCTCCCATGTCCTGACCTTTGACCCCATTTCACCCATTTTCAATAGGATTCGTCCCCAGGTGGTCCTCTACCACATACTAAAATGTCATCGAAATCGAACCATTTTCACGCGAGTTATCGTGTGGACAGACAGACAGACGGACAAAGCTGGAGAATATACGCTTCTTCAACCTACGGCTGGAAAGTGTAAAAAAGGACGATACGGCAGTTGCTGTGTGAGTGTGTGTGTGGAGATGTTCGACCGTTGTTGAGATAGATTATACGACAGATAATTAAGGTATTATATGCTTCTTCTTCTTGGTTACTCAGTCCAAGGACTAGTTGTTCAGTAGATGTACTCTCTCTCTCTCCATTCCTCTCTATACTCCGACGTTCTCTTCAAGTCATAGTATGTCCTAGTATTGGTGTCTTGGAGTAATTGTGCCACAAAACCATTCTTCGGCCGTCCTCTTCTCTTGCCTCGAATTTTCCCTTCCAAAACTTTCAGAATCGGGCCTCCATGGCGTAATGTGTGTCCCATCCATAATATTCTTCTTCTTTTTAACATGTTTGTTGATCAGATTCCTGGGTTCTCCCACTCTCTCCAGGACCCCCTCATTAGTCTTTCTATCGAGCCAACTTATTCTCTCCATTCTTCTATAGCTCCACATCTCAAATGGCTCCAGCGTCTTCACTTCCCTCTTGGTCAATGTCCATGTCTCAGAACCGTAGAGAGCTACTGACCAAACATATGCCTTTAAAATTCTCTTCCTCAGTTTTAGATATATTTCTGGCTGTCAGTAGTCTTTGATTCTCTCTAAAAGCCGTTTTTGCCATCCCCAGTCTCATTCTAATTTCGTTTTCACATCTCGCATCTTCAGTAATAATTTGACCCAAATAGCGAAATGATTTAACTTGTTCGATGCATTGTCCTTCAATTTTAAGGAAAGCCTAAGGCATTATATGTGAAGGGTAAAACTCGCAGTACTATATGTTGGATTTCATCAACTATTGCTGGACCAATAAAATGTTATCGTAAGTTTGACTTCTGTATATGTTTCGTCTGGCCGTAAAACCTTAATCCCGTGCAACTATTGCATCGTATTCTCATTTCGTTCAGCATTTCCTTAGACATTGTTTTAGGCATAGCGTAACACCAATCTCGCACACGAAAAAGGGTAACGTTATAAGGAGATCAGATTCTATGACCCAAATGTTGTTTCAAAAAAATTATACAACTTTTAAAGATGATAATGCTCTCATACACACAGTCTTGGTTTGAGGAGCACCAAAATTAATTTCAATGTATCAATCACGTGACTTGAATAACATTCCTGGTATAGGGTTCCTATCACTTTTGGAATCATACCTCAACCAACTCTCAAACTCCTTGATCTTGCGCAGAAATAAGAAGTTTTTTCGGCTTTTTCCTTACTATCATTGGAACATTTTATGGAGCTATCTGCATATGTCGCACTCCTGCATAATACTGAAAAATAAAAGTTCTTAGACTGAATAAACTGATCGCTTGCTTAGCTCATTTATTTTCCTCACATCACGACTAAAATTTTCTACCAAGTACTCAATAGCCACTGTAATTACTTTCAAAATCTTTAGATTTTAAAATAAATAGTGTTATTGGGTGCCAGTGATGCAAACAAATCAAAAATTTTGTTCCGCTATGATCATGAGTAATTTATAGTACGAAGACTGATCGTCTTGGTAAATTAGTCTACTATAATTTTTTTCTGTATATTACGTAGTCTGATTATTTTATACAATCACGTTGCACAAGATATAACACTTACTGTATATTTTCTCGTATAATTCGCAGACCGTGAATTTCGGGAAAAAAATAGCGGTATTATCCGTACTCGCGATGTTCATCACGAACGGTAAATTCACGGTCTGCGGTATACGTCTATTCCTTAAATTTATGGTTCATCACGAACCGTTTAGTAGAAATTCTGTCTATACGTACATATATTTGAACAGTGAATTACGTGGGAGATAGGCAATGTATATTAGGACATCATGATCAGAGTTAAATCCCTGAAATGGCAATGGGCTGGACATACTGCCAGAAGGACAGACCATAGATGGACAGCCGAAATTTTAGATTGGATTCCAAGGGACAGGAAAAGACCCAGAAAAAGACCACATGGGAGATGGGTGGATGAAATTCGTAAATATGCGGGAGTGACATGGAGGAGACTGGCACAAGACAGACCGTTGTGGAGGAAACTTGGGGAGACCTTCGTCCAGCAGTGGATTGATAATGGTTGACGATGATGATGATGATGATGATATTAGGACAAAGTCCTCTATAATACTGTTACACACGTAGTATATGAGTTTCGAAAAGACAAGTTGACTTCAATGATAATGGAACATTTTAGTTGAACTTAAGAATATTTCTTTATGTACAGTATATATACATTTAAATGTTGAAACCTCACATAGGTTATATCCAATGAGACATAAAACATCAATGTGTTGCTTTTCTTTAAATCTTTTAATCTTGATACTTCATAATAGCTTGGCATAGAACAGCGAAATGTTTCAACTCCTAAATTTCTGGCTGTGTCAACGTAATCTAGTCGTGACAATGGTCTCAAAGTTATTTTAACTCATCACCTCCTTCTTGTCGAATTGTGCTGGTGTCCGTGTTTGTGTTGAACTTTGAACGTGGAATACCTTTAATGATGTGGTACAACACTGGACAAGAAGCATGATTGATTGCAAGCCATAGGGAATGAAACCGGAGTAAGGTGAGCGCAATATGTGTTGCTTCATTGATGTTTTATGTCTCAATATACCATCGGGATTAGAGGAAATGCTTTCCCACACTCACCAACCCGCTTGTCCAGCGTGGTGAGTTATGGCCAAACCCCTCCAAAATGACTCCACAACTTAAATCTTGGCCTTCAGTCTCCGGCAGCTGGAATGTACCTGGCCAAGGCAGCGGCCAGTGCGACATGAAGGCAGAGGGTGCTAAGAATCCCCGGAGGACCGGACTAGGCTGCCATCTGATGCTGACCTTGGCTACGTACAACGGACGCTCCCTATCTTCTGATTCAAGGCTTCTTGAATTGGAAGAGGAACTACAAAGGATCAAGTGGGACATCGTCGGGCTAAGTGAGGTAAGGAGAAAAGGAGAAGATCTCATTGAACTGAAAAGTGGACATCTCTTCTACTATCATGGGACAGATACTGGCAGAACTAGTGGTGTTGGATTTATAATAAACAAGAAACTGAAGGATAAAGTTGTAGAAGTTGAAAGTTCCTCTGACAGAGCTGCACGACTTGTTATCTAACTCTCGAAAAGATACCAGGCTCAGATTATTCAAACTTATGCACCCACCACAAGTCATGCTGAAGAAGAAATTGAAGAATTTTATGAGGAAATTCGTGATCTAAATAATAAAGGTAAGCAGCACTTGAAGATAATCATGGGAGATTTCAATGCAAAAATAGGGCAACGGCAACAGAATGAAACGTCAGTAGGTAAATTCGGTCACGGCAACAGAAACAAGCGTGGAAATACTCTCGTAGAGTTTGCAGAGGCAGAAGGGTTTTTCATCTTGAACTCCTTTTTCAAGAAAAAGCCACACAGGAAATGGACATGGAGACATCCAAATGGGACGACAAGTGAAATTGATTTTATTATGTGTAACAAAAAATTCGTCATAGAAGACTGCAGTGTGCTAAACAAGTTCAACACAGACAGTGACCATTGATTGGTGAGATGTAAGATGCACCTCAACACTAAACTCGAACGTAGCAAGCTCATAAGACAAACAAAATGTATTGACATAGCCAACCTTAAAAAACACCATAATACCTTCAAAGTGGAACTGAAGAACAGATTCTCTGCTTTAGAAGGCCTAACATCGGAAGAAGTGGATATTTCTGAAGTTAACAGAAAAGTAACCAAAGCTCTTATGGAAACAGCAACAAAATTAGCTGGGTCTAAGAACAAATTGCATGTGAACAAATTATCAGGAAAAACCAAAATGTTGATGCAAAAAAGAAGAGTGATGAGGACAACTAAAGAAGATGGGACTTCCAAAGTGGAATATATAGAGCTATGCAAGACAGTATGAAAAAGTATCACTGAAGACGTAAGGAAATTCAACTGTGAACTAGTAAGGAAAGCAATTGAAAACAACCAAAGCCTAAAGATAGCAAAGGGACATCTCAGTAAGGGAAAAAAACAGATTATGGCACTGAGAAAAGAAGATGGTTCTGTAACAAGAAATAGAGGCGAAATTTTGACAAGAGTGAAAGATTTCTACTCCAAATTATATGAAAGGGATGATACATGTACTCCAGACATCATGAAAGGTACCAGTACCAGAGTTCTTCCAGTCCTTCCAGCAGAAGTTGCACATGCAATCAAGAACATGAAGCGGGGAAAAGCTCCAGGAGAAGATGGAATTACTATAGACATCATACAAGAAGCAAGTGGAGAAATCGAAACAGTACTCGCCCAAATTTTCACTCGATGCCTTAATGAAGGGAACATTCCTGAGGATTGGAACAACGCTACAATGATCTTGCTACATAAAAAAGGTGACATTGAGGATCTCAGGAACTACAGACCTATCAGCCTCCTATCAGTGGTTTATAAAATCTTCACTAAAGTTCTTTCACACCGCTTGAAGGTGACACTGGACATGGCTCAACCGAGAGAACAAGCTGGATTCAGGAGTGGCTACAGCACAATAGATCATATCCACGTACTGAGAGAACTAATTGAAAGAGCGAGGGAATATGAGCTTCCATTGTGCATGGCTTTTATCGATTATGAAAAAGCCTTTGATTCGGTGAAAACATCAGCAGTTGCAATGGCTCTGAAATCCTGCGGTATTGAAGATGCATACATTAATATTATTAATCACATCTATGAAAATGCAAAGTGCAAAGATTCGGCTGTTTGAAAATACAACACACATAAAAATTGGAAAAGGAGTGAGACAAGGTGACACCATATCTCCGAAGCTCTTTAATGCCACATTGGAAAATGTCTTTTAATCACTGAACTGGGAAAACAAAGGGATAAAGATTAATGGAGATTATCTAACCCACCTTCGTTTTGCTGATGACATAGTCATTTTTGCAACTACCCCATCAGAGCTACAGAGTATGATCCAGGAACTTGCTGACAAGAGTAAAGAAGTGGGATTAAAAATGAACTTTCAGAAGACAAAAGTGATGTACAATACTTTTACAAGAAATGAAGATTTATCGATTGATGGAGAAAAGCTGGAGATAACAGACACGTACGTTTATCTTGGACAGCAGATATCAAGTGAGGGTCACATTGGTGAAGAAATTAATCGGCGTACAAAACTTGCCTGGAGAGCTTTTCAAAGAAACAGCATAATTTTCAAGAGCAATATGCCATTATGTCTTAAAAGAAAAGTGTTTGATCAATGCATCCTTCCAGTGCTTACGTATGGTGCAGAGACGTGGACCTTAGCTAAAAGAGACATACAAAGGCTGCAGACAACTCAAAGCAGCCTGGAGAGGTGCATACTTGGTGTAACCAGGAGAGATAAGAAGAGGAACTCGTGGATCCGAAAAATGACAAGAGTGGAAGACATCATGATCAGAGTTAAATCCCTGAAATGGCAATGGGCTGGACATACTGCCAGAAGAACAGACCATCGATGGACAGCCGAAATTTTAGATTGGATTCCAAGGGACAGGAAAAGACCCAGAAGAAGACCACATGGAAGATGGGTGGATGAAATTCGAAAGTATGCGGAAGGCGGGGTTGACATTTGTCAAGGAGAGGCTGTGATGTTACGCATCACCTGACCTTACATATGGAGGAGACTGGCACAAGACAGACCGTTGTGGAGGAAACTTGAGGAGACCTTCGTCCAGCAGTGGATTGATAATGGTTGACAATGATGATGATGATGATGATACTGTACATAAAGAAATATTCTTAAGTTCAACTAAAATATTCCATTATCATTTAAGTCAACTTGTCTTTTCGAAACTCATATACTACGTGTGTAACAGTATTATAGAGGACTTTGTCCTAATATACATTGCGTAAATTCACAGTCTGCGTCACACGTTCGAACGCGATGTTCAAAGAAATAGGGAAAATATTATTATTAAAAATATAACTGCCCTTTTTAAATGTTTGTCTCTTATTTTAAAATAAGGTGAATAAAGATAATTTTTCTTTAGTTTTTTCAGCATTACCGCAGTAAGTCCTGACAGATTCATAGCTAGATTCCATATTATGCAATTTTTTTTTTAATTAGGCGAGAGTTACCGATCACAATGAGCAACTTGAAGGGTTATAAGCAGTCGCCCGTCCCTAATTTAGGGCAACTCGTTCAGCCAGTGCCTTATGACAAACACAACATACAAGCCTAACCGGAATTCGAACCCGGAACCACATGTACGAAAAGTCTTGAAGCAGCTCTTACACCACGATGCAACCGTATGCAGTTCCGTAGTCAGACCTGTGGCACCCATGAACGTGCGTGACACTGAGCTTCAAATAGCACGTGATCGTCCGAGAGAGCAAATATTTTTATCGCATTGTACTTAATGTTAAGAATGCTCGTAAGTAAAAAAACAACAACAAAAAACAAAAAAACTAACACATTGGTGAATAGATTATCCAGCTATTCTTCAGGGATTGTAGCTTCATTGGGAAAGCATTCGACTCCGGTGCAGAAGGATGCGTTTCGAGTTTCGTCACAGACAAATCAGTGGTTCACTATTGGCACCCGAACGTAAAATGAATTTCCTGGCTGTTAGGTTCTTCGCAAAGTCTGAAATGTTTGTTCCCCGCATCGTCTAGAATTTGTCAGAATTCCTTCTTCTGCGGTGACCTCCTTCAAGATTGGTTCACCGGCTGACCCCGAAAACCTACGATTCTGTCCCAGCCTTTTGTCAAGGGGAGGCGGATACATGTGACGTATCTAACTCAGAGGTGACGCACATGTCAAGACGGCAAAATTACAGCGTCAAACTTCGTCAGTATAGCTTAATTGGGAAAGCATATGACTCCGGAGCAGAAGGACACGGTCTTGATTTTTCGCCACCGAAAGATCCTTGTACGCGACATCTTTTCCTACAGTATGTTTTCAACAGGATAAGCTCAACCGAATCATCCGTGAAGAGGAAAATATCGCCACCTGCTGTGGCATAGAGTACAACCTTCGGTCTCAGGCTCTGATCTCGATATATGGCCGCCGTCAGACGTCCATTTCGCATAAAGTAGAAGTGTGTACGACCGCAAATGCTGATGCCCAATGAGGTATTCACCACTACCAAAAACATTTCCAGCATGAAGGTTGGATTATTCCGTGTTCCTCGGTCATAAAAGAGAAGGACGTGGCGATTATCAGACTGCACGTTGAAGAGCAATTCATGTGTTAAAACGGCGGATTGCCACTGTTCACGGTCTCCACTACGACAATTTTCAGCCCAATCTGTGCGGGTTTTCCTGTGATGAGCAGAGAAGAGCACGCGTACCATCACTCATAGAGCCTACAGTCCTCTTCGGTGGAGCCGATTATTATGTATGGCCTGTGTGGATAGGAGTCGTCTCGTGATCGCAGCAAACAGGCGTTGCAGTTCAGCTGCATTTCGTCGGCGATTCCAATGAGCCAGTAAACTTAAATACTGGTTGTCTTGTGCTGTTGTTAATGTCGGCCGACCCAGCCCTGACACAATAAAGTGGTAAAAAGCACGAATTCGCGAAAACACAAGAATGTATAACGGGAAAGCTCCATATGAAAACGACGTATTCTTTTTTTGCAATTTCTAAAAAAATATTTAAGTATGTATGTCAGACAATCCGAAAACTTGAAAATTTCGTCGTCCTGGACCAAGAATCGAACCCGCGTCTCCCAGATAGCGGCCGGGTATCCTAACCACTACACCACCCAGAAAGACCAAGTCTCAAGTCTCAAGTTAATCGAAAACTTGAGACTTGGTCTTTCTGGGTGGTGTAGTTGTTAGGAAACCCGGGCGCTATCTGGGAGACGCGGGTTCGATTCTTGCTCCAAGACGACGAATTTTTCAAGTTTTCGGATTATTATCTGACTTACCATCCTTGTCATGTTTACACCAAAAATACGGATTGTCATCTTCAAAATGTGTATTGTATGGTGTAATCCTGTATTCCATTCATGATGAAGAAACGTTATGTTATTTATTCAAATATAAATGGGACAGTGTTGTTGTCAACAATAACGTAGTCAACTCATGAAGAAATCAGGAAATTGAGCCTGTTAGAAGTAGTATATTTTTCGCATATCGTACGGAAATCTGCGTAAAGATACTTGCAGAGATTTCTGATTTTTCTTAACAGATACTTAATTCGTTTAGAAAATAGAGCGTCAGCAATGGCGAGTCAAAACCAGGTCCAAAAATTCATTACCAGAAAAACTTTGATCTCTCTGTAATGTTTTGGTAAAATAGGTTTGAGTCACATTTAAATAACAAGGCGTGGTGTTATGTAATACACCACCAAGTGAAAGCAAGCAGCTATTTAAAACTTTTTGTTAGAGTATCGCAGTTTTCAGGACTTATGGTCTTCGGAATACAATAAGTAATGATTAAAACAATATTATCAAAGAGTACAGAAAATGATCTTACCTTGGCGATCATTGCTATTCTCTTCCCTCGTCCTTTCATCCTTGTCGGTAATAACACTTGAAGGAGAAGACGTTCCTCCACTTGCAGGTCTTGGAGGCAGAATGAGCTGGCTGCTAAGTGCTAAGCTGGCAGCCGTATGAGCGCCTACTGCCCCTAGGTTAAGTCCTGGAAACATATGAGGAGCTGTCAGTCTGTCCACCACACTATGTAAAGACCTAGGACCAGGAGGAGCTCTTGATCCCAGAAGATGTGGAATACTATTCGATGTCACAGACGTGGGTCTGTCCGGATTGAAAGACTTCGACACGAACTCCGTTAACTGTTCCATTCTCGTTTAAGAAACAATCAATAAATAGTCTCAACTTGCTCTTCCAATGAATATAACATGAAATGGAATTTGGTACTGAAGATGATATCTTTGCAGTGCAATACCAGTTTAGCTTAGCAACGAGTTCTTTTAACCATCGAACGTGATATCTCTCTTTCCGAAAGAACTGCACTAGCGATTGCGAAGATCTCAGTTAGTGTTGAAAATTCTGGAATTCCAATGAATACGAAATCCTTCCCTTTGTCAGACAGTTAAGGTTCTTTCAAATGGCTTGTAATTATTTCCAAACGCCGCTTCTTGTCTTCACACGTAACCTCTGATATGAGAAGACTGGACAAAGCTGGGCAAAGAATTGATTTTCATTTCCATACTTCCCCATAAGGTGATTAAGAACAGCATAAATTTTCTGCAGCCATCTTTTCTAAAAACAAGAAAGGAAGAATTATAATGAAGAAACATACAGTTCACAATTTTATTCATATAAAAAGCTCTGATGCAATTAAATTGTTACCTTGAACGATTATTATTAATGTTTCAATTTTAAGGTAAAACATTGTTTTCTCGTTCTGAATACCAAGATAAATGACACTGCAGCAATTTGTGAGAATCTTCCAAAGTAAATTTGAGAGAATTATAAATTAATTCATTCGCATAGTTTTTTTTTTAGCAAGATGTTAGTTTTTTCTGTTTCGAAACTAATTCCAGTTTTCGTGCCATTTTTTGTCCCGATTCAGGATGTTTAAAAGAAGCTAAAAAGTTCATCATGCAACTCATTAGGAGAAAAAAAGTGCAAGTCTCAATTATTATGCACAAAATGTACGTGTATGTTTGTGTTTTTTGATGCAATTACTTTTTGTCATAGTTAAGTCAAAATTACGAAAACGCCTAAAGAATTATTTATTTATCATATCATAACATTATTCTTCACTTTGCTTTACTTCAATTATAACGGCTTCATCTTCAAAAGATTTTTTTCTCGTGACAAAGGAAAACGCTTGTTTTTAATACAGTTTGAATGATTTTTTCATGTTTTTACCTTTCACTAATTAGGTTTATATCATTTGAGTTCATTCGAGGTAACAGGCTTTACCGCAACGCTCAAAAGACGTACTACAAATTTCTAATGGAATAAAAAAACTTTTGGCTACCTATTGAAAAAAATACTGCAACGAAATAGCATTATCCTGAGTGCTATACTATACATATACATATATACATATACTATGCTAATACATACACTGAATTGTCAGCTTACTAGGTACACTTACCTAAACTTATATCTAAACTTAACGTGGTAAATACAAATTCGAGAATATGTCCAAAACGAGATGACCGACTGTAAAGATTTCTCAGCGACGTATGCAAGGGGAAATGCGAAGTCCACGTTCCGAAGCAATGTTTTCGAGAATATGTCCAAAAACGAGATGACCGATTGCAAGGATTTTTCAGAGACGTGTGCAAGGAGAAAAGCGAAGTCCACGTTCCGAAGCAATGTTTTCGAGAATATGTCCAAAAACGAGATGACCGATTGCAAGAATTTTTCAGAGACGTGTGCGAGGGGAAAAGCGAAGTCCATGTTCCGAAACAACGTTTCACTAGCTCCAGTGAAAATATGCAAATGACGATTGTACGTCATCGAGTTGGCAAGCACGCGACCTTGATAAACGCTGTTCTGAGCGGGGTGTAGCCATCGAAGCTTGAATTGGACTGTCACCATCGCTTAGAAGACTTCATGCTGGAACGAGACAGGTAGATTGAAAGCAGGGGAATCGCAAGCTAAAGTAGCCAGGTGACTGAATAAAGTGGTGGCCTCCACTCTCTGGAGACGGTTCCAGGAAACCGGAACAATAACCAGAAAGCCAAGACAAGGATACCTACAACCCACGATAAATCAAAACGGCCGAAATATGTATGTAGTTTACAAAGGACTCCACGATAAAGGTCTGTATGCAATAAGGCCAATGGCCTGTGTCCCACTCCCAGCATCACACAGAAGAGTCCATCTGAATTGTGCCACTACAACGTCACCCCTGGACCCTTGATCAATGGCCCTTTGTTCTCTTCAGTGACGCGCCGCAGTACAGCCTAAACACGGACTATCGACGTTTGCACGTTTGGAGTGAGGCGCGAAGCCGAAATCTTCCCTCCAACATTAGAGAAATTGACCAGTACGGCTGTGGCGAACTCCTGGTTTGGGATGGCAATATGTTGGATAGACGCACGCCGCTGTACATTTTTCCAGGATGGGACCTAACTGCTGTAAACTACAGGGATGACATCGTAAAGACCTATGTACCGCTTTTTAGGAAGACGTTGACTCCAATTCCTTTTTTATAAACGATAACGCCCGTCCATATAGGGCTCAGCTAGTCGACGAATACCTGGAGAGGAAGGATATTCACAGGATAGGGTGGTTCGCGAGATGTCCGGGTCTGAACCCGATAGAGCATGTCTAGAATACTGTAGAAAGAGCAACTGCAAGCGGGGCACCACTTCACAGAACTCTCTCAGGACTCCGGCGTGCCTTAGTGGAGGAATGACATTTATTTCTTCAACATCATATGGATTTGTGTAGTCAGATGCTGACTGATAAACCACAAATAGCGCTGTGAATTGATGGCACCGTAGTGTAAAACGAACGCACTCGGCTAGTTATCGAGAGATCTGGGGTTCGATCCCAGCGGTGTCGGATGTACAATTTTTCAGTTGCCATTCGTTGTTTATAAAATAACGTGGACAGAGCGATGACAACGTATATCATGAACATCCTTTAAGCAGCATGAGGGCTCGTTCTGCGAGCAGTACCTGTTTGGGGTAATCACACTCCCTATTAGTCATTCGAAGTCCGTGCTACTTGCTGCATCACTTTTGGACTGCCATGCTATCGTGTGCATGCTTCTTCTTCATGCGGTGATGGCATTTCTTTTCTGTTGCGTATTGCTGCGTTATTAATATTATATATATGCATGTCGGCACTCTGTCGAGTGGATTCCGTTATTCGTGATTTTTTGTTTGCCATGTTAATTTGGATACCAGAGTAGTAGCGTGTGGTGCCGAATTTGGTACGCAGAATACCTCAAATTTGTCCAGGCGTGAAGCATATACACAGTCGAGTCCCATTATTGTGACCACCTCCCACTTTTGACGTCAACAGCGCCTAGCCAATGAAAGAAGGCACGTGTCGTGAGCTGGCTTGGAGGATATATAAGGTGCGCTGTTGGCATTCTGAAAGCATATCACTCGTTGCTATCATAGATAAAAGGAGCGATTTATCAGGTTTGCAAAAAGGGATAAAAATCGGCTTTCGGGCCAAGGGTGGCAGTATTTCTGAAACAGCGCAGTTTGTGAACTGTTCGTGAGCTGCTATGGTTAAAGTGTATCGTGATTGAAGAAATGGCCCCATTGCGAATAAGCGAAGTGAAAACTGTCGAGCACCACGTGCCATTGATGTGACAGGTACACGTTGGCTGCGTAGGTGCGTGAAGGCCGATCGACACACTACAGTGGAGCAACTCACTGGCCGAATGAACCAGGGGGCTACCGGAAGTGTGTCTAAAACGACAGTTCATCGAACCCTGCTGCGTATGGGGCTCCGATGCAGACGGATGGTCACTGCACCTATGCTAACGAAGGTGCATCTTCAGGAAAGGTTTACATTTGCACGGCAGTATCGGAATTGGACCTCCGCTGATTGGCAAAGAATTGCCTTCTCCGATGAGTCATGTTTTCTGCTTCATCAAACTGATGGACGTTGGCGTATAAGGCGAGAAACATCGGAGAACAAACACTCTTCAACCATTGCTGGAAGAACACAAGCTGGTGGGGCAGCGTTAGGGTCTGGGAAATGTTTTCGTGGCATTCTCTGGGTCCACTTATACCTGTGGAAGGCACTATGGACCGAATTCCTTATGAATCCATCCTTGCAGACCACGTACACCCATACATGCTGGTTGTCTTCCCTGGGGCTATGGGATCTTCCAGCACGACAATGGCGTGTCACACAGCTAAAAATATCTGAGAGTGGCTGGAAGAGCACGATGAAGATTTCAAAGTACTTCTCTGACCCCCTAATTCCCCAGACTTGAACCCAATTGGGCATCTGTGGGACCACTTCGGTCGTGTTGTTCGCTCTATGGATCCTCCACCACGCACCCTCCAGCAGCTGTCAGATGCACTGCAGTCAGCATGGCTCCACATATCTATGAACACCTTCCAGCACCTTATTGAGTCACTCCTAGCCCTTCCAGCTGCTGTCCACGCTGCACACGGCGGTTACTCTGGACATTAGCTGATGGTCACAATATTGTGACTCGACCGTGTACAATGCTGGAAGCATTCTTCAGGAATGTTGAACTATGCGAAAATGAATCAGAAATGCTGCAAATTGAACGACGGCACAGTATTGCGGCGAAGAGCCCGTTCCACCCCATCAAGAGTTGCTCGGTGTGGTTCACATCTGCAGAATGTGCAAGCCACTAAAGCAAGGAAAGCTTGTCTGCATGTTTCTGGGACCAAACTCTCAAAAATTATTAAGTACGCTGTTATACAATTTAATTTACATTATTTCGTAGTTATTTTATTCTCTTGCGTAGGATGTCATTAAGAGTTAAGGTAACAAGACTGGTCATTCAAACAGCACACCCGTAAAAAGTAAAACATCTCTAAGTACAGATAGTAACGTAAATGAATGTCAATACATCTCAGCTTGAAACCTCATGCGTACACAACAGATGAGTTCTGGTAATTTAAAATGGTTATGAGGTTAGAAATGTTGGTCTCGCGAGGAGTTTAGAGCAGTTATTCAATTTTTGTGGGAAAAGAAAATGTCGCCTGGTAATATCCATTAACATCTTACTGATGTAAAGAGCAACGCGTAATGTCGTTCTAACATCTTACTGAATAGTTTTGGCTGATGGAGTTAATGTAACCGACGAAAATTGCCGTGGACATCCAAGCAGCCCCTTAACAGAAATCAACACAGCGCGAGCTGAAGAAATGAAATGTTCACTTCTTTCTACTGTTGAAAGATCACCTGAAAGGAGGTCTTATCACCACAGGTGAGAAGCGAAATTTGCCTCATGGCAAATTTCACTCCACGGTCAAGAATTTGTTGCTGACGAAAGAAAGAAGCTTAATGTACATAAAAAAAAGTGACTGAATGTTTTTGGTGAAAGTGTTGTTAAAACACTGCACAAATGAACGTTTTACACAGTCTTAACTTAAACACTGATACAGACACTCGACAGATGGCGCGCAAACCAGTGTGCAACGTCACCGACCAGCCACGAGACATGAAGCAGCTAGTGAATCATTGTGCGTTCAGTCACAGAGGAGAGAACGTGTTTCGTGAAGTACTTGCCATGGAGTGAGGTGACTATAAGAATCGTGTTGCTGTAATAGCGCTGCACAAAGCTGGAAAATCAGCTTCCGAGATTTTCAACATACTGAAGAAGCTGAAAAGCAGCCGAATTTTTGTCTACCGGACCATAAAAAGGTTTCTTGAGACTGGAGCCGTCGCTGACCACCCAGAAAGGGTCGGCCGCGTACCGTGAGGACTGCTCGCCTGGTGAAAGCAGCGTCTGCCCGTATTCGACGAAATCCTGTCAGAAAACAATCAGTGATGGCTCGTGACCTGAACATTTCAAGAATGTCGATGTCACGCGTGTTGCGGGGTAACCTAAAGACGAGAGCTTACCGGCGGCGTACAGGGCACTTCCTCAACCTACAACTGAGTAGCTGAGAGTGTTAAAATCGAAACGTTTGCTGCAGCGTTACACAGACAATCGCCACAGACTGATCCTTTTCTCTGATGAAAAAAAGTTTCACTGTTGAAGAGGCTTTCAAACGCCAAAATGACAGGGAGTGTGCGTCAGCCTCAGGAGAAGCACAGGAGAAAGCTCCAAGGATCATGAGGAGCCATCATCCTGCTTCTCTCATGGTTTGGTATGGAGTCTCCTACGAGGGTACCACGGAGCTCCATTTCTTTGAGAAAGGAGTGAAAACATTCGCCAAAGTCTAACAGGACAGGGTTTTGAAGGCAGTGGTCAAAAATGTGAGTCACACCCTCTTCCAAAACCGACAGTGGAGCTTTCAGCAGGATTCCACACCTGCCCACAAGGCCAACTCAACCCAGGAGTGGCTTCAGGCGAACTTGCCAGCCTTCATTTCTCCAGTTGATTGACCTCCAAGCAGCACAGACCTCATCCCATTGTACTAAAATTTGTAGACCACGCTGGAGGACATGGCCTGCAGAAAGAGACACCCCAGTATTGACAGTCTCAAACGCTCTTTGGTGCGGGCAGTAGCAGCTTTCCCTGTGGAGACCCTGCGTAAAGCTATTGATGAGTGGCCACAGAGACTGAAGGACTGTTGTGACGTGCCTGCCCAGCAGGACGCACACGACATAAAGGAGATAGCAGCGATAACGAACGTCCGCGTAGCTCAATTGGTAGGGCGACTTATTCCGGAATGAGGGGACCCGGGTTCGAGCCCCGGCGTGGACAAAAATGACGGAGAAATTTACTTCGTTATACTGTGGAATGCAAAAGGATGGCATTTTGAAAAGTGTTTGGTGCCATGTATTCACAAGTGTACTACTTACGTCATATCACAGGTATATTAAAATATCTTTAAATTTCTTTTGTTATTTCATTGAATACTTTGTAACAGTATTTATGGTAAGACTAGGCATTTTTTATATCCTATTCCAAGCATTAACTCTTTAAGCGGCTAGTGTACCTAAACCAAATGGTGCCTAAAATTGCCTGCTCCCTCCGAACAGAAATGTTCAGATACAAGCTTGATTTTACAAAAATTACGACAAAAAAATTTCTTTGCCCTCTGTCATCTAAGCAGTGCCAATCGTACTCCTTCCTATTACAGGTTTATAGTCCGTAGTCCTTTATTAATTTAGAATAAAAGAGTAACCGATGGATTACTGTAGGTATTCATTGGAGAAGTCTTTTGTTCCCTGCTCCATGAGACAAGTCATTATGGGGATGGGCTGGTCTCTTTGACACAGACATCATGCCACTGCATGGATAGAAATAAAGACTTCAAAATCTCTCTCCTTTTTTGAGTTCGTCGCCACTATTATAGCTCATTTTAGCAGATAATCAGTGAGAAAGCTTAGTGGCAATCATCCCTCTAAATGACCGATTTGAATAAACATCTTACTGATGGGAAATTTCACCTAAGGGGAAATTAAAACTTTTTGATGAGCAGGTTCACTCATCAAAAAGCTTTAATTCGCGTTCGGCTCACCAGTTAGACAGCGAATACATTCCTTTGAGTTGATTTCAGCCCATTTTTTTTAACCCCGAGTTAATTCGTTCCAGACGGTTAAAAGGTTTAGTCAAGTACTGGCATGAAAAATGTAAGATTTTTAATACAACTTTCTTATTCACCTACGTAAACTGTTCGGCATAGAAAATGCCATACCAGGACATACTTGGCGTAGCGCAATGCAAATAGGTGCATATATGTCAACAATTGGGTTATGTAATTATTACAGTTGCAAATCGATTGCATGACAGGCAAAGAAAAGAAGTTAGTAAAATCATGCAGTGCATTGATCATGATACGCTTTCTAACATAACAGAAATCATTACTCAAGTCATGAGGATAATGGCTGTGGAATAAATCTTCCTCCTGTGCCCTAACCTTTGACCCAATTTCGATGTTATTAAACAGAATTGGTCTAGTATACCTCCGGAACAACATACTAAAGTTCTGTCGCAATAGAAGCATTTTTAGTCAAGTTATGAGGACAATAGCTGAGGAATAAATCTCGCTCCTGTGCCCTGACCTTTGACCCCATTTCGATGATATTAAACAGAATTGGTTCAGCATACCTCCGGAAGAGCGTGCTAAAGTTTTGTCGCAATAGAAGCATTTTTAGTCAAGTTATGAAGATAATGGCAGTGGAACAAATTTCGCTTCTGTACCCTGATCTTTAACTCCATTTCGATGGTATTCAACAGAACCAGTTCAGTATACCTTCGGAACAATGTGATAAAATTTTGTCGCAATCGAAGCATTTTCACATAAGTTATGTCGCATAAGGGCGATGGAATGGATCCCGCTCCTATGTCCTGACCTTTAACCCCATTTCGTCCATTTTCAATAGGATTCGTCCGCAGGTTGTCCCCTACCACATACAAAAATTTTATCGAAAGCGAACCATTTTTACGCGAGTTATCATGCAGACAGAAGGACTTCAACCTACGGTTGGAAAGCGTAAGTAGAAAGATGAAACCGTTTGGTGCAGCTAAGTTTGTTCTTCCACACCTGGGCATGGAGACCACTGCATCAAAGTGATCTCGATGATGAAAGCACATGTGAGGAATACAAATGACAGGGCGACGCATCAGGAAGCCTACCATCACGCACACATTTACCAGAAGCTTCATCGTAGAGCTACGAGTGAGAGGTTGATCCCTGCGTCGCATGGCGGCTGGGATGCATCGCGATGCAACAACTGTCACCAGAATGTGGCGACAGTAGTTGGAGTAAGGTAGCGTTTGTCATCGTAATGGGATCAGTGCGCGTAGGCGTACGTACAAAAGTCTCGATCGCCGCCTACGACGCCAAGCTGTAAGCCTCACAATCTGCGGCGGGCGGCACTCGACGATATTCGGCGAGGTGGTACTGGCAGCTATGAAATTTCCGTATTTGCATGAATCGAGAATGGACGAGATAGGTTTGCCCTCTCACCAGCCATTGCTGCAAACGCCACTCATCGCAGCCTATCATTGCGCAAGATTGTAGTGGTGTCATACGAGTCATGCTTGGCGAGAAGAACGTAATCATGTATTCAGTGACGAGTACCGCTTCTGTCTCAGCTCCGACGATGGGCGATTGAAAGTCTGGAGGGCTGATCTTACTGCCATCTGTGAGCGTCATAGGATTCCTCAGTTTGGTGTCATGTTTTGGAGCCCTATCAATTTCAACAACCTTTCACAGCTCGCTCGCAGAGTGGATGCAGTAGCCGCACGACGGTGCGTCCATGAAGTGCTTCAGCCCGTTTTGTTGCTGTATCTTCGTGATATGTCTGATAATCAGTTTCATTAAAAAAATGCACGCCCGCACACTGCTAGCATCAGTAGACAGTGCCTTTAAGGTGCCTTGGTACTGTTCTGGCCACCAGCGGGATACCCAGACTTCTTCCCAATCGAGAGCATGTGGCATATCATTGGCAGACAATTCTGCACTACCCCTCGCAGTGTTGATGAATTGAGCACATAGGCCAACGACGCATGGTCAGAAATGTCTGAGGACACCATACTGGGACTTTTTGACATGATGCCATGTCTTTCTGCCTAATGTATAGCCCAGCAGGGCTGTCGTTCGAGCTATTGACTTAGGCCACATTATACAGTCTCCTCCCTTATCGCATTTATAGTCCTCACGTATCACATTTATAGTACTCACCTATCCTCACCTATCGCATTTATAGTCCTCGCCTATCCTCACCTATCGCATTTATAGTCCTCACCTACCCTCATCTATCGCATTTATAATCTTCACCTATCCTCACCTATCGCATTTATAGTCCTCATCTATCGCATTTATAGTCCTCATCTATCGCATTTATAGTCCTCATCTATCGCATTTATAGTCCTCACCTATCCTCATCTATCGCATTTATAGTCCTCGCCTATCCTCATCTATCGCATTTATAGTCCTCACCTATCCTCACCTATCGCATTTATAGTCCTCACCTATCCTCACCTATCGCATTTATAGTCCTCATCCATCGCAATTATAGTCCTCACCTATCCTCATCTATCGCATTTATAGTCCTCACCTATCCTCACCTATCGCATTTATAGTCCTCACCTATCCTCATCTATCGCATTTATAGTCCTCACCTATCCTCACCTATCGCATTTATAGTCCTCACCTGTCCTCATCTATCGCATTCGTAGTGGTGCTCAATTAAATCACTTCTTTCCCAACTCTGAGAAATTTATAATCACTTCTTTCCCAACTACTTGTCTACATGTCTGGTAATTTCGTCTCATTTTGCGCATTCCCTCATGGTGTGGCATTTTTTACGTTGAGTAGGATAAAATGATGAATCCTAGGGAGAACGAAGCAAAACTTAATGTCTGACTTATTTTAATACCAAACTAGACAAACAGTTCATACCAAACTGTTGTAACTAACAGCTGTGAGGTATATACTGTTACTGGGAATGTCGAATGATTTTCCTATTTACACCTAGGAAGTCATCCACTTGGGAATCAGTCAAATCTTTACTGCTTATTTAAACAACTTTAACTGATGAGCAAATAAATTCACACATATCAGTTGAATCACATTTTTAATTCAATATTGATATTTCTTCTTCTATTTTGTTTGGAGGTTTAACGACTACCGTGAGCAACTCGATGGAATATAAACAGCCACCCGTCCCTAATTTAGGGCCACTGGTTTGATGGAGACGAGAGAGTTAGTATCGTAAGACAAACACACAACATTAATGCCTCGCCGGGATCCGAACCCGAATCCATGTCGAACGAATGTGCAGAACCCAGAGCTTAGACCACTGCGCCTAAGGGGCGGCATATTTCTTCTTTAGACTGATTTTCTATTCCGTTTTGAGGCTATTAAATTCAATTCAAGATCTTTCATCTTTGTCATTAGATTATTTTGAATTATGCTTCGTATCGTTCGTAAGGTGAGCAGGATAAGATAGAATTATAAGAATATAAAACAATTCTGAGGTTCAGAAATTCAGCAAACTACAGATGAAGAAATTTTCTCTTTACGAGATTTTAAATTTTTCTAATGATTGAAGAACGTAGTATGCGACGTAATTTTTAAGCAGTTACTTGAGAAAGGCAAATTATTAAAGATTATTGTATCTAATTTTTCTAAATGAAATATCCAGAGTAATTAGAAATTAAACTAAAAAGTGCACTACGTGTTTTATGTGGTCATACCTCTTCTTTAGAGATTTTAGGAAAAAATCAGAAAAATAGTCAAAAGTGTGATTTTTTTTGTTGAAAGTTTAGCGACCACCGAGAGCAACTCAATGGGCTATAAGCAGTCGCCCGTCCCTAGTTTAGAGCCACTGGTTCTAGGGAAGGGAGATAGCAAGCGCCCTAAGACAAACACAACATCAAAGTCTCACCGGGATTCGAACCCAACTTGGATGAATGGTCATAAGCCGTCGCTTAGACCACTGCGCCACCAGGGCGGCATGTGATTTTCCCAAAGATTTGTATGTCTGTTTCTTCTACATCTGTTCTTCATATAACGCATACATTCTCCACATCTGTTCTTCATATAATGCATATAGGAGATATGGAAAGGAATTTCCATGGCCAGAAAAAGAAAGAAAACGTCTATGTATCATAAGTTTGGAAAGCAGTATATTCCCCATCACACATTGGACTTCATTCAGAAGCAATGGAGGTTACGTGAAAATTAGGAGTAACCAGATGTCGATTTGGCCTCCGTGTCCTGTTTCATATATGAAATGTTCTGCTGAAAGAAACATGAAATCAACAAAGCACAGAAAGCATCATGAAATCAACAAAAGCACTGAATTTCGATTTTCTAATCCCAGGAATGTATTCTTAAAATGTGTGATAGAAACTCTAAATTCATTGTACATGATAAATGTTTGAAGTTGCTTTATGTATATGCACTGAGTGGCCACTTTATTATGACCACCTGATAGTTTTAAGCAAATGAGCTATGGCTGCACGCTGTTGCCGCCAGAGGGCGAGACTAGTATAAAAAGGAAAAACTTAGTGCTTGCGACAGTAGTAGAAGTGATTTTTGGGTGACAAGATGGGTAAAAAATGCGATTTGATGGAATTTCAGCGTGGGATAATTGCAGGAGCTCGGAGCCATGGAGCGAGTATCACCGAAACTGCCGCATTCGTGAAATTTTCCATAGCAACTGTTGTTAAAGTGTTTAAAGACTGGACTGTCAGCCACAAAACTGGGTCTCTACGTGCAACATATGTTCGTCATCGACTAGTGACTCCTCGGGCGGAACGGAGAGTGTCCAGACTGGTAACAGACAACAGAAGGGCAACAGTGCAGCAAATAACAGACCATCATAATCAAGGATCCCCTCAAATGATCTCTGCAGGCACTGTTCGCTGTACACTGCATCAGATGGGATATGGCAGCCGAAGGCCTTTTCGAACACCTTTGCTGTCTGCACCTAACAAGAGAAAACGTCTCCAGTTCACACAGAAGCACAAGGATTGGACAGTCGATAATTGGAAACAAATTATGTGGTCCAATGAATCACATGTTCAGTTGCACCATGCCGATGGCCGAGTGAGAATTTGGCGGAAACAGCACGAAAGCATGGACGCCAAATGCATTGCTACAACCCTTCAAGCTGGTGGAGGCAACGTTATGGTTTGGGGAATGTTTTCCTGGCATGTTTTTGGCCCTTTAATTCGTGTTGATCAACGTCTGACTGGCACATCATATCTAAACTTCGTTGCGGACCTAGTGCATCCTGTCATGTGGATGGCTTATCCCAATGGCGATGGCTACTTTCAACAAGATAATGCATCCTGTCATAGTGCTCGTATTGTACAGGAACATGCCGGTGAGTTTACTTTGCTTAGGTGGCCCCCACAATCTCCAGATCTCAACCCTATTGAGAATTTGTAGGATGAAGTTGAACAAGCCATCAGACATCTGGATCCACAACCCTGCAATCTCACATTCCTGGAAAGTGCTATTCATCAAGCATGGTCTCAGATTCCACAAACCACCTATCAACATCTCGTGGAGTCCATGCCACGAAGAATCGACGCAGTATTAAAGGCAAAAGGTAGTCCAACGAAGTACTGAGGGGGTGGTCATAATAAAGTGGCCACTCAGTGTATACACGTATATTTAACGAGAGATGCATTTAATTTGCTGCATTTCAAGCCTTACGGTTAAACGAATTCTTGATCTGCAGTTTTGAAACGTCTGTTCCAGTAAAAGCAAAATTGCTTTTCTCATTTGAAAGTGATTAAAGAACATTAATTTCCGCATTCTTTGATTTCTCTCACTTCATAAATTTGCATGAAATTCTTACATGTCCCAAAATTTTTAATTTTTTCCAAAGAGTTTTTCGTAATTAGTTGTTTATATCCCTGGAAAAAATTAATGGTGTATCTAAAGCGGAGAAGTTATTATAATTTTGAAATCAGCTTTCTGAGTGAAACTTGAAAGAGTGGAATAAAATCATCGCTAGTTTCTGTCTGTAAACAAATTATTACTTCACACAAAGAAACAGACGCGCGCTCACACACACACACAGAATACGATTCTTATACTTGTGTTGAAAAGGCGTCTAAACAAGAAATGGTGTTGTTGACATATCGTTAATGTCGCGGTTGGAGTACCTTGATAATTTTTCCTATATATTGAGCCACAAAAAATCCGTTTCCAGAGCGGTTTATGGATCGCCATCCGACACTAGACGTAATACACTGGCGGAAAGTGAAAAAAGAACACCAAGAAGGAATTGGCGGACGATCATGAAATTTATATATGTTAATGGGGTCGAGTTTACGTAGGTGTGATGCTAATTTCGGGACCAACCGGTGAGCGCTTACGCCACAGTACGGCATAATATACAAATTATCGTCGGTGGTATTTAAGGAGTACGGCGAAGTAAATGTAATCAGTCGTCGGCGTACGGACACGTGCGAAGACCCTGAAGTAGCTGCAATGCCTGGACATGGAAGACGTGTACGATTTCAGCAGTTATCGGACTTTGAGCGAGGTCATCTAGTCGGACTCCGCGAGGCCGGGTGGTCGTATCGTCGTATTGCGGAGCGAATTGGACGGTAAGTATCGGTGGTGGTACGATGATGGCGTAGATGGTCCGAGGAATATTCTCACACTAGAAGACGTGGAATTGGGAGTCACAGACGGACTGATGAGCGGACCGATCGACGCATAAGAAGAGCGGCGTTGTCAAGCAGAACATCCACTGCGACGCAAATCCGAGCTGCCGTTGCACCTGAGGTGACTGTGCAAACAATCTGCAACCGTCTACTGGATGCAGGGCTACGTGCACGTGTGCCTCTGGCATGCGTACCTCTGACTCCAGCCCACCGTCAGAAGCGGCTGCAGTGGTGTCGCCAACATCTGCACTGGAGAACGCAATGGCGATCTGTCGTGTTCAGCGATGAAGGCAGATTCTTCTTGGGAGCCTCCGATGGCCGTATGCGTGTTCGCAGACGCACAGCGGAGCGTCTCCACCCTTCTTGCATTCGCCAGCGACACACAGGACCTACACCTGGTCTCCTGGTGTGGGGAGCGATCAGCTATCACTCCCATACACAACTAGTGTTTGTGCCGGGTACGTTAAACAGCACCTCCTACATCAACAACATCATTCAGCCAGTTGTTGTGCCATTTGTAAGGTCGGTCCATCGTGGTGTTTTCCAGCAAGATAACGCACGCCCACACACGGCACGTGCAACGCAACATGCACTTCAGGGTGTGAGACAACTTCCATAGCCTGCACGTTCACCAGATTTGTCCCCCATTGAGCACGTGTGGGATTTTAAAGGACAACGACTGATCCGGTCTCCACGGCCAGCCACGACCATCCCCGATTTACGCGTCCAGGTTGAGGATGCTTGGAAATCAATACCCCAACATTACATCCAACATCTGTACGACAGACTCCATGCCAGAATTGCACAGTGTGACGAAGTTCATGGCGGTTCAACCTCGTACTAACCATGTTGCATGGAAATGTGTTTTTTCAGTTTACCAGCAAATACAGTTGTATTTTGCCATAATGTTTTGATCACGTTATCCTCTGTATTCCGTTATTATGCTCTATAAATTTCGTTGGTATCAGACGTCTCCTTCTTGGTGTTCTTTTTTCACTTTCCGCCAGTGTAGAAATACGGGTACTTGTGGTGGTGGGGAGGAATTCGTAAGGGATATTAAGAAGCTGCCACAAGCTAAGCTTAATACAGAATAATATTATTATGTCATCAGTCAATGTACACATACACATACTGTAGTACTGAAACTGTATCACTGAGGAGAAGTCCGATCTTTATGCAAATCTCAAGAGTGCATACGATGGTGTGCAGACAAATATGTTGGATAGGATCTGCGCAATAAAGTAACACGTGCCGCCGTATTGACTAGGTTTTCTTCGAGTTTACGTCCAGCACACTTCTGAATCGCTCAGGAAGAAACCAGTAGGGACAGAATCACATGCAAAATACCAAAGCCATGTAACTAACTTGTGAAATCTGTAAGAGGACAGATTATCCGACTTCATAAAGAGGAGTCTTCGCGACTTCGGACACCAAAACATGTTCTACAACAGAAATACTGCAGTCATTCCATGATGGCAACATTAGCTGCAAGAAGCCGCATGGATCTGATGCAGAGAACAGCAGCACCCGAAGACCCACTGATTTTGCAGCACAAGTCTGCTTCATCTCAGAGGACGCCGGTTACCAATAACATACCGGTTACGAAAGCCTCTAACACGTTGGGTAATTTTCAGACGAGAAGCAGAAGTAGTTTTCAATATATATAAAACATCAACTAATATACTGTCTCCCATTGATTTCTACGCCCCTGTAGTAGCACCGATCTCGATCAATTTGAGATGAAAACTATTGTCGTGCCAACTTTAACGACAAGATACTATTTCATCTAGGATCCCATATCGTCGTATGCACGTACTGAGAAGATCCGATTGAGTAACCACCGTCGTGGAACAAACAGGTCATCATCAGGCACTATGCTCTGAGGTGATATTAGCTGACGTAGCTTTTTTACAAACTGTAATGTTTCTCTGCTGCGTTTAAATGACTAACTCTTCACAATCATAAATAAATCGTCGGAAAAGTCAACATGCCCTCGTGTAGCCACACGTTACCACAGAAACTATCATTCACTACATTAAAACCAAACACAAATCCAGTAGAAAACTGTTCTTTTATGTCTCTTTGCTGACCACTTGCGTATTGCATTTGTGTTTGGTTTTAATGCGGTGAATAGTAGTCTCTGTGGCAGTGTGACTGTACGAGGGCATGGTAACTGTTCGGATGATTTCTGATGTGATTTTGTGATGTTTGTCATTAAAATAAAGCAGAAAATCATTCCGGAGTTTGTAAAAAAGCTTACAATGCATAATTTGGAGTCTGCTTTCTAAAAGGAGACGCATACTTTGGAACTATACTTTGGAGTATACTTTCTATTAGAATACGCATCTTCTTTAGAGAGAATGCTTTCTGAAAGGAGATGTAAACTTTCGAGCAGGCTTTTTAAAAGAATATGCATCTTATTTTAGAGTGTATGCTTTCTGAAAGAAGATGCTTAATTTGGAGTAAGTTTTCTAAAATAAGATGCATACTTTGAGGTATGCTTTCTAATAGAAGATGCATCTTCTTTTAGTGAGTATGATTTATAAAAGAAGATGCTTACTTTGGAGTATGCTTTCTAAAAGAAAATGTATCTTCTTTTAGAGTACATGCTTTCTAAAAGAAGATGCATCTTCTTTTAGATTACATGCTTTCTGAAAGAAGATGCCAACTTTAGAGCAAGTTTTCTAAAAGAAGATGCATCTTCTGTTAGAGTAGGTTTTCTAAAAGAAGATGCATCTTCTTTTAGAGTAGGTTTTCTGAAAGAAAATGCATCTTTTTTAGAGTACATGCTTTCTGAAAGGAGATGCTTAATTTGGGGTATGCTTTCGAAAAGAAGATGCATACTTTAGAGTATGCTTTCTAATAGACGGTGCATCTTCTTTTAGAGAGTATGCTTTCTAAAAGAAGGTGGACACTTTGGAGTAGGTTTTGTAAAAGAAGGGGGACACTTTGGAGTAGGTTTTGTAAAACAAGATGCATCTTCTTTTAGGATGTATGCTTTCTGAAAGAAAACGCATACTTTAGAGTATGCATTCTAAAAGAAGATGCAGACTTTGAAGTATGCTTTTTAAAAGAAGATGCATCTTATTTAAAAGAGTATGCTTTCTGAAAGAAGATGCATACTTTACGGTATGCTTTCTAAGAGAAGATGCATACTTTGGAGTAAGCTTCTAAAAAAAGATGCATGCTTTGCTTTGTAAATTCATGGTACACAGTCTGCCAGTCTGATGGTCGCTCCCCCCCCTGATGTGGTGATTTCTAGAGAAAGGTACCATCTAGACTGTATCGTTCCAGAAATGCAGTTTGTGAAAGGCAGCGTGATGATATAGAGCTATTTTTTATTATTCGGCATGAGCCCATTAATCATTTCTGACAAAAGCAAAAATGCTAAGCTCGATCTAAACGTCTTGGGCAATTATGTATTACCAACGTCGAGGCAGTACTTCGGTAAAGACCTATACATTTGTCAACAGGACAACGCACCATTTATTACTATTTCCTTCGTTGTTTGTAAGCTATAATACAGCAACCGCTAGAGAAATTTAAGACTTGGAAATCTTAACCTATTAGGAAGTTATTAAGCACACATCTTAAAGATCTTTTGAAGTGCATTTATAAAAAGATAAATGTGTCACCCTATGGTGGAGCAGTAGTCTAAGCAATGGCTTCTGACCCATTCGTCCGAGATGGGTCCGGGTTCGAATCCTGGTGAAGCATAGATGCTGTGTTTGTCTTAAAGCACTGGTTCTGTCCCCTTCCCTGGAACCAGTGGCCTTAAATTAGCCCACTGAGTTCCTCACGGTGGCCGTTAAACCTCCAATGAAAAAAAAGATTTAGGAGCGGAGGGCGTGCTCGTAATTACCAAGAATTCAATGCCACCGACCTCGTATGTTTCAGTTCATTGTCTCAACGCTTTTGTTTAAATATATGAAATATGAATTTTCAGTCGAAGGAATAAAAATTAAGACCACCGTGCTTTTGTTGTCGTATTTCATTTATCAAGAAAACCTAGTTTGAAAATAAGTTATAAAATTTTCTACTGTTTAAGCAAAATACCGACGCTTAATTAATATAGATTCATTCCCGTAAGAATATTTTTCTACATATTAGCGTAAAGGATGTTTTTATAATATTTTTTCTGTTTCTATTAGGTGTACTGTGACTGAGAAAAAGCTGATTTTCAAGCGTGTTTCAAAAGACGACAAAAAAGTTGGGCTTTTAGTTCGTCAATTGATTTTCACTGCGTCAGGACAAACTGCGGCAGACGACTGGAGAAGAAATTTGAAAAGAAAAGAGCACGTGATAATTAAAAAAACAATAATAAAAAAATGAAGAAGAGGAGCGTCGTAAATCACATAATTGACCCTGGCCGGGAAGAAAACCATAATATCTTCCCTTTTATTGCTGGACTGATTTTTTTAGTATGATTTATATTTTTATTTGTTTTGCGTATTTTCAGTAATAATCTCCAAAACAGCGGGAGCGCATATGTTTGCAATTCATGTTAAATGCTATTTTACACTACCCTCAATACTTTACCCAAAAGCGAAAAGTTAAGGTTTCTCGGAAATTTTCAGTTTTCAGACAACGTATTGTTTTTATAGCATTAAACGAAAAGCCTTAGAATATTAAATTTTAAGACTTCATCAGGAGCCGTTATGTGATATTTAAGGACTCACGCTTAATAAAAATATCAATTACTAGCAAGTAGCTTTACACTTTCAATCCAATAGCCGTGAAGCATGAAATCGTGCTTTCACAAGGATTTCCCAATGTTAGATGTAGATCAATCACACGATTTTTTCATTTCGTGAAGTTGTAACGCACTCGTATGACAACGTATTTAACTTTAAAACTCACCTAATATAAACTCGTATAATAGTGTCGTAAAGTTGAAAACTCAATAAATTATGCACTGGTAGAGCAACGTAGTTAACTTCAAAAGTTCAATTAGCTTTACACTCGTGCAACAACGTAGTTCATTTCAAAACTCAATTAAATATACACTCGTATTACAACGTAATTAACTTCAAAATCAATAAACTATGCCATCGTATAACAACGTAGTTAACTTCGAAACTCATTTTACTATACACTAGTTTAACGACGTAGTTAACGTCAGAACTCAATTAACTGTACATTAGCTTTTAGATACTAATGTATTAACAACGGTAGCCCATCTCATCGATTTCTAATCGATTTCGCTGATACCTCGCTCATTTCCCTGATCCTTGCACTGTCCTATTTATATTCAAGTATTCTTACTTGACCAGCTGTCAGGGTTAACTTGAATAATGAACTCTTGGTAATTCTAACGTGACGTTCAGGACAGAAAACATAGCAAAAGGTAATCAATATGTATATAAGATAAAAAAAAAAGGCAGAATGTTAAATAAGTACATACGTCACCAGTGGTCATTACATAAGAACACCCACTATCTTGGTTTGTTGTCTTTGGTTCGGAATACGTTGTCTTAAAATTTACGCCTCATATTTTTCTACTTTGCGCTTATTTATTAGTTACAGAATCGAAATACTTCATTCCTCCCCACTGTTGTAAACAACCAATTAATCATTATTTGGGTTTTGATACCCTCGAAGTCCACGATTAGTCAGTCAAGTAATTACTGATCTTGTCTTCGATTTCGGGTTAGTCCAGGATATTTCACTTATTTGCGGACTCACGCGTTATAAAATCTCCTAAAATAAGTACAGAGATATACTGTATAAGAAAACGTTTTTTCTAAACAGTTTTTTCTTTTCTTCGATCTTCTACACATTAAATTCTCTTTTTTACCGAATGTTTTCCTAAATGGTTTGAAAAGGTCAATTGTTGTTTGTCTAGTTATGAAATATTTTCTCGGTGTACAGTTCTTAAAGCAGATAATGCAAACGCGCATTTTCATTTGTCGGAATATCTCTGTTTCTTGTACGTAAAGATTTAAATGCTGTTCTTAGTGAATAATTTTCCATGTGGATGATGGCAACGAATAGAATAGGGCAATGAAAGATTAGCTGTTAACTCATCCGACATCCGAGTTCTTTATTCTTTTCAGCGCGATTAATTCCACCTCTAGCACGGTCCACTCTGTTACGAATCTCACTATTCAAATTCTTTTTACTCATGCTCTTGTTCAGGTAGTCCTCCTCCCATCTCATCCAAGGTCTTCATCTGGTTCATCTTTTACCTAGCATTGCATACAATGCACTAGCTTCCATGATCTCTGTTTTCTCATTTCACGGTAAAACTGCCAGTCTTATGTAAGTGAGATGAAATCGGACCCACTGATGGAACAAAAGTCAACTCATAAAGGAACATTTTATGGTTTCTTTGATATAATTCAAAGATGGAAGTTTTTATGATTTCTACTAAACCAATTAAAGAGAGCATTTGTGTTTATGTACCAAAAATAATCCGAAAAGATCCAATGTTTCGTTCACCTACAAGGAGTGTTCAAATGAAAAGGTACGAAACGACACTGTGGGTATAAATGAAGACTTTATTCAAAGTATACATAATAGGCCGTAGCACAACGATCCCATTGATTAACGAGCCGAAGGGGATTCCTTATTCCCAGAATTCCTGTGGCCGTGACAAGACCGAGTCTTGCACAGCGTCCTTTTTTTTTTTTTTTTTTTTTTTTTTTTTGATTGGAGGTTTAACGACCACCGTGAGCAACTCAATGGGCTATAAGCAGTCGCCCGTCCCTAATTTAGGGTCACTGGTTCCAGGGAAGGGAGAGAGCCAGTGCCGTAAGACAAACACAACATCCATGCCTCACCGGGATTCGAACCCGGACCCCTTCCGGACGAATGATCAGAGGCCATCGCTTAGACCACAGCACCACCGGGGCGGCACAGCGTCCTTGAGTTCGTCGTCCGAGTGGAAGTGCTTCCCTTTCAGATGTTTTTTCAGGGGACCAAACAAATGGAAATCGCAGGGCGACATGTCCGGGCTGTAGGGCGGATGGTCAAGCTGCTCCCACTGGAACTTGGCCAGTTCCGCGTGTATGACCCTGGAGACGTGTGGACGCGCGTTATCATGGAGCAGAACCACACCCTCCGTGAGCAGCCCCGGTCTTTTGTTCTTGATGGACCTGCGTAGGCTTCGGAGTGTCTAACAGTACACATCGGAGTTAATGGTTCGTCTGTGCTGGAGGACACGCACTCACAAGCACTGCCGCGTCAATTGGACGGCGCTCTTTATAAGAGCCTCTGCTCTCTCCTGCGCATGCGGGCGCCCGCGCATGCTCCGATCCACGCCGGCGACTCCAATCGCATCCCTAGATGTGTCTCTACGTTCTCCCATAGCGGCATAGGCAAATATGTTAACGGGTACGTTCTTATGACGTTTCGTACCTTTTCATTTGAACACCCCTAGTACTATAAAAAGGTCCTGTAACGAAACGGCGCCGCTCCAATGATATGAAGCATTGACTCTAACTGTTTGCCCTGAGTGGGTCCAGCTTTGAATCCCAGATGAGGCATGGATGGTGTGTTTGCATTAACGCACTGGTTCTCTCCCTTCCCTGGTACCAGTGTCCCTAAGTTAGGGACGGGCGACAGCTTGTAGACCATTGAGTCGCTCATAGCAGTCGTTAAATCCCCAAACCCTCCAAACAAACAAAAATGCAACTGCAGCATAAATAGTAAAAAATGATTTATAAAAGCCAAGAATTTTAAATTTCGCTTGTGACCAAATTCATATACAGAATTCTGCGATTTAAGGAATTATAAAAAAAATTCAGAACGTTGCTCACTTTTCATCATTTCCTCCCCTTTAATTAATATTGGCAAACGTAACTATGCGAACACTGGGAGCGGAAAATCGTAATATAGCGAAGTGACAAATAACCACATTGTATTAACAAAACGCGTGAGATGAATAATTATTGGCTGCATAATTTTGTAGATTTGTGATTAGAAAATTTCATTTCTGTGCTCTAAAGACTTGAAATAAAGGTCTGTTGCTGTTTAGTCGAAAAAGATTAGTTTGTTGTATTTTCCTTTATAAAAAAGTTAACAAGTTAGTAAAATCATGCAATGCATTGATTATGATACGCTTTCCAACATACCAGAAATTATTACTCAAGTTATGAGGATAATGGCTGTGGAATAAATCTCGCTCCTGTGTCCTGACCTTTCACATCATTTCGTTGATATTCAACAGAACCGGTTCACTATATCTCCGGAACAACACGATAACGTTTTGTCGCAATCGAAACATTTTTTGGTAAGTTATGATGCACAAGGGCAATGGAATGGATCCCACTCCAGTGTCCTGACCTTTGACCCCATTTCGCCCATTTTCAATAAGGTTCGTCCCCAGTGGCTCCGTACCACATACTAAAATTTCATCAAAATCGAACCATTTTTACGCAAGTTATGACGCATAAGGGCAATGGAACAAATCCCGCTCTTATGTCCTGCCTGACCTTTGACCCCATTTCGCCCATTTTCAATACGGTTCGTGCCCAGGTGATTCCCTACCACATACTAAAATTTCATCGAAATCGAACCATATTTATGTATATTATGACGCATAAAGGCAATGGAATGGATTCCACTTTTATGCCCTGTCCTTTGACCCCATTCCCCCATTTTCATTCGGTTTCGTTCCCAGGTGGTTCCTTACCACATACCAAAATTTCATCGAAATCGAACCATATTTACGTAAGTTATGACGCGTAAGGTCAATTGAATGGATCCTGCTCTTATGGCGTGACCTTTGATCTCACTTCACCCATTTTCAATAGGGTTCGTCCCCTGGTGGTCCCCTACCACATACTAAAATTTCATCGAAATCGAACCATTTTTACGTGAGTTATCGTGCCGACAGACGGACGGACGGACGGAAAAGCTGGAGCACATACGCTTCTTCAACCTACGGTTGGAAAGCGTAAAAAAGGGGTGATTCAGACAATAAAACTATACATTTGATTTCTCACGCTTAAGTAAATCTTCATAAAGGAAATCTTGAATAGGATGTCAAAGAAATTGAGAGAGGAATTTTTTGAAAAAAATTAACAGATTACAGCTGAGAAAAACGAACTAGCGATTGAATATCTATATGTAATATGAAAAATTCAGTGCGACTCTGGTTTTATTCTTTCTAGGATATGTTAAAACGTTTGATTGAGAACAGCATTGTAAATAAGTTATGGGATGCAATGAAAATATGTAATTTTCAGTGTACGTGTAGTGCATACCAAAAATGATATTCGGTGTTTATCAAAAGTGCATATTCGGTGTAGATACGAAAAATGATGCAAGTTAACGAATGCAAAGGATTCAGAACAACTGGAACTTGAAAAAGGAGTTTTCCAAGATTTTTTTACTTGCAGATATTTCGTACCTGCACACTGAAGAATGTCATGTGACAGGCATTGCATGATGTTAAGAACGATGTTAGAACTCGAGGAAGAAAACAAACAACGTTTGATGGTCTAATGGAGCCCGTTTAATTTGCTGATCCAAAATGAAAATGAAAAAACATTATGTAGGCTCTAAGTAATAGCTGAAGATAAAACGATTTAACTCTAAACAAAAATAAAAGTTATGAAGTCAGAAAGCCATTTTTCAGTATTGTGATTTAATGGAGAAAATCAAGGAAGCTAAAAGATGTTTACTCTTTAATATCAATTATCTGTGAAAGTGGTAATTTCTCAACTTGCCCAAACTATTTATTGCAAAACATCTGTTGTTGGTAGAACTTTCTCTCCGCTAATTAAAGATTGATCGTTTTTCCTGTAGTCACTTACCAATGTGAAGAGTGATAAGTAGGCTGACAAAAGTAATAGATGCGTTTGTAATGTGATATTACAGTAGAATGATGTACCTATATCTTTCTGGAGCGCAAAACACATTAGTGGGTTTTTCACAAAAAAAATGCGAAAAAGCCAGTATAACAAAAAATTTTAGTTGCAGTACTAACAGCAGGAGATTTGATAACTTTTATATATTGTGAGAGTGAAACTTTTCTCCAATTAAAGGAATACTGGAAGAAAAATTGAGGAGATAAAAATTCAGACAGTTCTAAGTGGAAGGACCAGATCTACGACATGAAGAAGGTTTCTGATACACCCGTATTATATACAGCATAAAAATTTGAACAAATACTTCCTTATGTAGCCTTCGCAGAAAAAAAAGTTCAATTAAAAAAAGTTGCGCAATGTTCTAATTAGTCTGAAAAAACGAACCCCGTCATTCTACTTGCAGAACTCGCGGAGATACTTGCGATGAAAATTGTAAACAAGAAAGATGACACCGAATTTTCGGGTGTAATAAGCACGTCTTTTGAACCCGTTCTGACGCAAATTAAATTTATCAAAACTATTCAAAGTCAGAGGAACCGATATGGAAAACAATAGTATCTGACGGAAGAAAGAAGTTTTTCAATCGGGTTTTTAATCCCTCAGGTATTGCTGTGAACGGAATCGTGAGCTTACGCCCTTTGGTTGCAGATTTGTGCGTCAAGAAAAATATGAATTTATGTGAGAAACATTTAGCACTGGAAAGGCTTTTCAACACAGACAGAATTTTTCAAATCGGACTCTTAGAAACAGAGATATCAACAAAAATAAGATGTGACTTTACGTCCCCTGGTGGGAAAACTATGCTTTATTTTAGGAAGAAAGTATTCTCAAAAGGCTTTTCAATATGAGCGGTATCGGTCCAAGAATAAAAAAATTCAGTCGAGTTTTCAGGAGCACAGATTTTGCTACAAATACACCCCAGCAAAAGCACAAGTGCTGGGAAACTGCTGGCCACCAGCTGGCAGTGATAGGTCACTGCTGGTTGAAATCTGCCGCTCACGGCCCGGTAGCGGTCCGTTGGTGGCAACACTATCAGTTGGCGAGCAATTGATGGCCCTGCAGCATCGCCGTGAGTTGTGGGCCTCCAAGCAAGTGCCACTAGTGGCCCGTTGCTGGCAACAAATGCAACCCCAACAGTAGGTGGAAGCAACGGGCGCAGAAGCAACTCATGGTACCAGTTAGTTGAAGACGACGCTATCGCCATCGTGTTGTTTTAGTGGATGTTAAGGAAAAAAATCCATATGTAGAGAGGCGAATTAATTTCCTAATGGAACTCCACGTTGACGAATATATCAGATTAAGCCATGGAACTCTAGATTACAGCAATGAAATACACCCACTCCATTCAAGAAACAGTTTGAAACCGCTTGAAACAAATATCGTGGAAAACCATTAAAAAAACGTTTGTTGGAAAAAAAATTACACGGGTACAAAATGTATTAAATATTTGAAAGAAAAGAAAAAGCAACGCTATGTGGATATAATGTACTCATCCATGGGTTGAATACACAAGACTGGGAGGAATTCGCTTCTAAAAATTAACGAGAAGTAAAATAAAATATCTTTCCTCTTTAAAACAAATGCAGCTTCGGACAACGGAAAGGAAAGATACAATGTTAAAAATGTAACAGAATGTGACATGAACCCGGGTAAATATATATTAATTCAACAATCTCCTTTCAAGACGACAAGGACAGTGCAAAACTTTGGAAAGCGACTCTAAGTATGTACACTCCTAAGGGAACTTCACTCATTTTTCACACCTTGAAAATGAGTGAAGTTCTCTTAAGGTAAAAAAAAAAAAACTATCGTTAGGTTGAAAAAAATAAATAAATAAATTACGTATATAAAACTGACTTTTATGAAAAATACCTCGCAATATTGTAAAATGAAAGCGGGAACCATTCGATTACACATTCCGCACGAAACAGGCAGCTTCAAGCACACGCTCGTGCGTGGCAAATTAGTCCGGTCGGTAGAGAAATTAGCTCCCACACAAACGGCCAAGGTTCGTATCCACCCAGAGCCAAGCGGGCGTATTTCCGTTCTGTTCAGGTAATTTCCCCAGCGCATTGTTATACGTCACAAGTTTCGCAAGGGTTGAAAAAAAAAGTTGTAGCTTTGGGAAACTGCGGGTTGTTATCCTTGATTTTTTTTTTGTATGCCTACTACTGGGAAATTGGCGGACAAGATTCGGCAAGCCACCAGTTACGTCACGTGGTTGCTGGCTGCCAATAGTGGGCCACATTTGGCTAGGCATCAGTTCTAGCACGTGCTTGCAGGGCCGCTGAAGGGCCACTTATGGCAGCTACTGCCTGTGATGGACAACTGATGGCCCTGTCGTGGCATATGACAACTGATGGGGTGCCAACTGTTGGCCAGATGTTGACCTGAACTTCTGTCCCTTCTGTTGGCCACCCGGACATTTTATTGACGGTTCGGCAGCGGCAACATAGTGTTGGGCCAACAAGACTGTTTTTGCTGGGATCAGAAGCAGAAATTAACACTTATACCCCCTGGTGGCAAAACCATTCTTTACCAAACATTAGAAATAATATGAAAAATATTTTCCATCAAGTGTTGTATGCGATACAAGAAGAATTTTTCAAATCGGGGATTTAGAAGCAGAGATAATGGGGTAAAAGCAATTTACCTTTACGCCCCCTAACCGGAAAGTCTATGAATTACTTGAAAATTTTGAAATTATATGAAAAACATGTCACAATGAAAGTACTATCCAACAAAGAAGGAATTTTTCAAATCGGACTCTTAGAAGTAGAGATATTGACAAAAATAAGATATATATCTACGCCCCCCGGCTTAGAAACCATGCATAATTTTAAGAAGAAAATGTTATTAAAAGGTTTGTCGAAATGAGTAGTATCGGTCGACAAACGGCTTCTTATTCAATTGACATTTTAGAAGCTCATATTTTGCTGCAAATGCATCAGAAGCCGAAATTAAAACTTACGAAACCTGGTGGCTATACCATTTTTTACAAAAATTAAAAATTAGGTGCAAAGTATTTCCCATCAGTAGCTGTTCCCGGTTCAGAAAGAATTTTTCAAATCGGAGATTTAGAAGCAGAGATATGCAGGGTAAAAGCAATTTACAATTACGCCCCCCTAGTGGAAAGTCTATGAATTACTTGAAAATTTTGAAATTATATGAAAAACATGTCACACTGAAAGCACTATCCAACAGAGAGAGAATTTTTCAGATCGGATTCCTGGAAGTAGAGATATTGACAAAAGTAAGATATACTTCTACGCCCCCTGGCGGAGAAACCATGGAATATTTTGAGAAGAAAATATTCCGAAAACGTTTATCGAAGTGAGTGGCATCAGTCCACGAAAGAATTTCTTCAATCGAGATTTTAGAAGTTAAGAATTTATGGCAAAAACATCAGGAACAAAAATTAACACTTACGCTCCCTG
This sequence comes from Macrothele yani, assembly GCA_039090855.1. NCBI lineage: Eukaryota > Metazoa > Arthropoda > Arachnida > Araneae > Macrothelidae > Macrothele > Macrothele yani. The sequence goes on from CM077027.1 coordinate 74,261,485, forward strand.
GTGGCCAAAGTATTCTTTACCAAAAGTTAGAAACTACATGCAAAAGATTTTCCATCAGAAGCTGTGTCCGCTGAAGAAAAAAAAATTCAAATCGGAGTTTTAGAAGAAGAGTTATCGGGAAAAATGTAATATACTTTTACGCCCCCTAGCGGAAAATCTATGCGTAATTTGAAAAAATAACTATATCTAAAATACTCTTCGACATAAATGGAATCGAAAGATAAAATATAGTTTTCAATCGGATGTTTGGAAGCAAATATGTGGAATAAAACGTATTTTTTTAATTCTACATCATCTGCGTTTACGCCCTCAAGCGGCGACATTGTGCATCTCAAAAAAAAAAAAAAAAAAAAAACGAAATGAAGGATCATCATTCGCATATTTCAAGCTTCCCATTGCAAAAAGAAATTTTTTAAATCCGATTAATAGTTGCAGATATATCGTGTCTGCAGGCGGACGGACGGACGGACAAACCGATAACATAAGCACGATCTTTTTTACAAAAGACGTGCTAAAAATATATCGTCTCAAGCCCGCTTGAGGCCGAACGGTAGTTTGTTTCGCTGTTAGCTTTGTAGCACTCAAAGCGAGTAAGGGAAGAGCTTTCGTGCGTGCAGGAAATTACTGTTCCAAACGATACTTTTTTGTAATTTTAATCACGAATATCTGCCCGTTTTGCTTGCAGAATGACGGGTTTTTTTTTTCGACTAATTAGAACATTGCGCAAAACTTTACATAGTTACGGAAAAATTAATAGCAACTCTGGAAATTTCTGACGTTTTTGGGTTTTCAGTGTTACTACAAAAGTAAAGATGCATACAATACTCACAATATACACTATATTGACAAAAGTCACCGGACACCTCTTCAAAAGCAAATGAACGGATTCGCTGCGTTGTTAAGATGCGCGGTACAGCTGCAAACGATATAAAAACACGGCTGCAGTTGACCGCGATCACATCGCACTGTGAAGTTGAGTGAAAATGTCGCGGCGAGAGAGAACTGATTTTGAAAAAGGAAAGATTGTTGGGTGTTATATTAGTGGATTGTCCATAAGAGAAACCGAGAGGCGTTTAAACATACCCAAGTCAACTGTTTTGGATGTACTGAATAAGTGGACGACACATGGCGTGTCTGTAGCAGCAAAACGTACCGGCAGACCAAAGAAAATCAGTGATAGAGGACGTCGAAGCCTCAGGAGAGTCGTTACAGCTAATTGACAGAGTACTGCACAAGACATCAGTGTACAGGTAAGTAAAAATGCTGGAACCTCGATATGTACACCTACCATTCGCAGAGTACTTCATTCCATGGGTTACCGTGGTTGTGCGGCTGCTCATAAGCCTTTCATCTCCACTCGGAATGCTACTCGTCATTTAGCATGATGTAAAGAACATTTGTCGTGGACCGTAGATCAATGGAATCGGGTCCTGTGGACTGATGAATCCAGATACGCGATCCATCAGTCTGATTGCAGTGTGTGGGTATGGCGGCAGCCGGGAGAACGCTATTTACCACAGTGTACTGTTCCTACTGTCAAGTTTTGAGCTGCCAGTGTACTCGTGTTTGGGTGATTTTCGTGGTATGGTCCCGGCCCATTTAGTTATCGTGGACAAGCCTGCTAACTAGCACGTCTACCTCAATATTCTGGACAATTATGCCCTACCAACTCTGTGGCAATACTATGGAATCGAGCCTTGTTGGTACCACCAGGATAATGCACCGAGCCATAAAGCAAGGGCTGTCACTGTGTGGTTTGAGATAATTTCGTATCGTGTGTGGGCTGACCTGCACAGAGCCCTGATCGTAATCCCATAGAGCACCTATGGGACGAATTAGAACGTCGCATAAGAAGTTTGGAACCAATGCCTACTGTTAAGCAACAGTTACCGGCAGCATTATGTACTGAATGGAAGCGCATACCTATCGCTGTGTTCCAAAACCTTGTCGAAAGCATGTCTCGAAGGGTCAGTGCATGCATTAAGGCGAAAGGTGGACCGACACCGTACTAATGTATGCCAATAAATGCTATGTTGTGTTTCTCTTCTTGGTGTCTGGTGACTTTTGTCAATATAGTTTATATATCATTTTAAAGCACATTTCATGCAGAAGCCAAATCAGTTTACAGAATGGGAATATCTTTAACAGAACTCAAGTTTTGAACAGAAATGTACTGCGAAACAGAAATCATGGCAAAGTGACATGTTTAAATTCAAATACAATTACGTACCTAATATTTCGTTGGGTGACCTTTTGATTTAACAACGGTTGCACACCTTTTGGGCATGGAGTCAACCAACTTACGCAACATATCGAATGAAATACAGTTGTGCCAAACGTCAGTAATTGCGTTAATCAGTTCCACTTTACTTGTGGGATGACGTTCATGCACTTTTCCTTTCAGAATGCACCACAACTTCTCAAGCGGGTTCAAGTCTGGCGAATTACCAAACCATGGAGGAGACACAACATTGCCTAAAGACGTTACATCAGCTTTAAAGATTTTTGCATAGTGGCATGGGGCCGAATCGTCCTGGAAGATGTATCGCTGACCCTGGAACAAATCACGTCCTGTAGGCACCATCTTGTCCTGGCGGATATTTTTGTATAACTGTGCATTAACATTCCTCTCACACCCATGGATTCTACCCACTTCAGCAGCAGCAAAACATCCCCAAGTCACAACACTGCATGGAGACTTTCTTGTCTTAAGTGTACAAGAGGGAGGCAAAGCCTCGTTATTTCGTCGAAACACTTGGCACCCCGCGTCGTTACCGTCGATGTTCAATTTTGTCTCATCATTAAGTAACATTTGACGCCACCTATCAGCGTTCCGCTCCTTATGTTCCTTTGCCCACTCTAAACGTTTCTTACATTGTACATTGGTTAGCAATGGCTTCTTTACCGCCCTGTGAAACGTCAGACCCACAGAACGTAACCTGTTTCTCACTGTTCAAGGACAAACAAAACAGTACCACAGCTCGCACGCAATTCTTTGGCAAAAACTGTTCACGAGATGAACCTGTTTCGCAGACATAACCGCTTCAACGCGTTGTCACTTTTAGGAGTTGTTTTCATTTTTCGGCCACATTTACCCAGCCTGCCATTCTTAATACCATCCGTATCACGGATATTCGCCAGCTGCCGTCTAACTGTACTCTTGTGCACCCCAGTTATCCGCGCAATTTCTGCATTGCTTTTGCCGAAATCACTTAAACTCACCATTCGCGAAGCTTTTCGTGATGAAATATCCCCTAATCTTCCCATAACTGCAACACAGTTTGCACAGAATAAACGAAATGCACTCTGAACTTCAGATTTGCACTGCAGTCCACAGGAGTAACGACTACACACTCGCCAATGCAAACGAACTACTTACGCGGATTGCGGAAACGTCTGGAATAACCCCACGCACATCGCCTGCCCTTTATATCGCCTGTACGCAGACGCACAGCAAGCTCCGTTGGCTTGTAGCAACGACGATGACATTTCACAAAACGAAGTATGCTTCCTCCGCAGCACATTTCTGGTCATAACTTGAGTTCTGTTAAAGATATTCCCATTCTGCAAATTGAGTTGGCTTCTGCATGAAATGTGCTTTGAAATAATATATATATTGTGAGTATTATCTGTACGTTTACCTTAGTAGCAGCACTGAAAATCCAAAAACGTCAGAAATTTCCAGAGTTGCTATTAATTTTTCCGTAACTGTATATATATACACATATACAGTATCATCATAATTATCATCATCGTCGTTGTCAACCATTATCAATCCACTGCTGGATGAAGGTCTCCTCAACTTCTTCCACTATTGTCTATGTTGAGCTTATCTCCTCCATGTCACTCCAGCATTCTTTCAAATTTCATCCATCTATCTCCCATGATGTCTTCTTCTGGGTCTTTTCCTGTCCCTTGGAATCCAGTCTAAAATTTCAGCTGTCCATTGATGGTCTATCCTTCTGGCAATATGTCCAAACCATTGCCATTTCAGGGATTTTATTCTGGTCATGATGTATTCCACTCTTGTCATTTTTCTGATCCACGAGTTTATCTCTCCTGGTTACAGCAAGCATGCATTTCTCCATGCTTCTGTGTGTTGTCTGCAGACTTTGTATGTATCTTTTAGTTAAGGTCCACATCTCTGCACCATATGTAAGGACTGGAAGGATGCATTGATCAAACACTTTTCTTTTAAGACATAATGGCATATTGCTCTTGAAAATTATACTGTTTCTTCCAAACGCTCTCCAGGCAAGTTTTATTCGCCGATTAATTTGTTCATCAATGTGACCCTCACTTGATATCTGCTGTCCAAGATAAATGTACGTATTGGTTATCTCCAGGTTTTCCCCATCAATCAATAAATCTTCATTTCTTGTAAAAGTAATGTATATCACTTTTGTCTTCTGAAAGTTCATTTTTACTCCGACTTCTTTACTCTTGTCAGCCAGTTCCTGGATCATACTCTACAGCTCTGATGGGGTAGTTACAAAAATGACTACGTCATCAGCAAAACGAAGGTGAGTTAGATAATCCCTATTAATCTTTATCCCTTTGTTTTCCCAGTTCAGTGATTGAACGACATTTTCCAATATGGTATTAAAGAACTTGGGAGATATAGTGTCACTTTGTCTCACTCCCTTTCCAATCTTTATGAGTGCTGTATTCTCAAATAGCTGAATCTTTGCCCTTGCATTTTCATAGATGTTATGAATAATATTTATGTATGCATCTTCAATACCGCAGGATTTCCAAGCCATTGTAACTGCTGATGGTTTCACCGAATCAAAGGCTCTTTCATAAAGATGTTTGAACAATTTCACATTTGGCCCTTAGTCTCCGGCAGCTGGAATGTTCCTGGCCGAGACAGCGGCCAGTGCGACATGAAGGCAGAGGGTGCTAAAAATCACCGGAGGACCGGACTAGGATGTCATCTGATGCTGACCTTTGCTACGTTTAATGGACGTTCCCTATCTTCTGATTCAAGACCTTGAATTGGAGGAGGAACTCGAAAAGATCAACTGTTACCTTGTGGGGCTAAGCGAGGTAAGATGAAGGGGAGAAGATCTCATTGAACTGCAAAGTGGACATCTCTTCTATTATCGTGGGACAGATACTGGCAGAACTAGTGGTTTGGATTTATAATAAACAAAAGACTGAAGGACAATATTCTAGAAGTCGAAAGTTCCTCGGACAGGGCTGTGCGACTCGTTGTCCAACTCTCAAAAAATATCAGGCTCAGATTGTTCAAGCTTATGCATCCACCACACGTCATCCTGAAGAAAAAAGCGAAACATTTTACGAGGAAATCCGGAATCTAAATAACAAAGACACACAACATTTGAAGATCATTACGGGTGATTTCAATGCAAAAGTAGGGTAACAGCAACAGAATGAAACTTTGGTTGGTGAATTCGGTTATGTGAACAGAAATCAACGTGGAAATACTCTCGTAGAACTTGCAGAAGCAGAAAGGTTTTTCATCATGAACTCCTTTTTCAAGAAAAAGTCACACAGGAAATGGACATGGAGACATCAGAATGGGACGACAAATGAAATTGATTTTATTATGTGTAACAAACAATTCGCCATCGAAGACTGCAGTGTGCTAAACAAGTTCACCACAAGTAGTGACCATAGAATGGTGAGATGTGAGATACACCTCAACACTAAATTCGGACGTGGTAAGCTTATAAGACAAACAAAATGTATTGACATAACCGACCTTAAAAACACCATAATACCTTCAAGTTGGAACTGAGGAACATATTCTCTGCTTTAAAGGCCTAACATCGAAAAAAGTGGATATTTCTGAAGTTTGAAGTTAACAGAGAACTCACCAAGGCTCTTATGGAAACAGCAACAAAAATAGGTGGTACTGAGAACAAGTTACATATGAAGAAAATTTCAGGATAACCAAAAATGTTCATACTAAAGAGAAGGGAGATGAGGACAAATGAAGACGTAACTTCCAAAGTGGTATATACAGAGCTACGCAAGACAGTACGGAAAAGTGTCACTGAAGACATAAGGAACTTCAATTGTGAACTAGAGAGAAAAGCAATTGAAAACAACTAAAGCCTGAAGTGAGCAAAGGGACATCTCAGTGAAGGAAGAAAATAGATTATGGCTCAGAAAAGAAAATGGTACTGTAACAAGAAATAGAAGCGAAAGTTTGACAAGGGTGAAATATTTCTATTCGAACTATATGAAAGGGATGATACTTCTTTTCCATACTTTACGACAGGTACCAGTACCAAAGTCCCTCCAGTTCTCCCTGCAGAAGTTACATATGCAATTAAGGATATAAAATGGGGAAGAGCTCCAGGAGAAGATGGAACTACCGTGGACATTATACAAAAAGCAAGTGGAGAAATTGAAACTACAATACCCCAAGTTTTCACCAGATGTCTGAATGAAGGGAAGATTCCTGAGGATTGGAACAATTCTACAATGATCCTGCTACATAAAAAAGGTGACGTCGAGGATCTCAAGAATTACAGGTCCATCAGTGCTTTATAAAATCTTCACTACAGTTCTTTCACATTCGCTTGAAGGTAACACTAGACATGGCTCAACGAAGAGAACAAGCTGGATTCAGGAGTGGCTACAGCACTTTAGATCATATCCATGTGCTGAGCGAACTAATTGAAAGAACAAGAGAATATGAACTCCCATTATGTATGGCTTTTATTGACTATGAAAAGGCCTTTGATTCGGTGAAACCATCAGCAATTACAATGGCTTTGAAATCCTTCGGTATTGAAGATGCATACATTAGCATTATTAATAGCATCTATGAAAATGCAAGTGCAAAGGTTCGGATAGTTGAGGGTACAGCACAAATAAGAGTTGGAAAGTGAGTGAGACAAGGTTACACCATATCTCCCAAGCTCTTTAATGCCATATTGCAAAATGTCTTTCAATCATTGAACTGGGAAAACAAAGGGATAAAAATTAATGGAGATTACTTAACTCACCTTCGTTTTGCTGAGGACGTAGTCATCTTTGCAACTACCCCTTCAGAGCTGTAGAGTATGATCCAGAAACTTGTTGATAAGAATAAAGAAGTGGGATTAAAACTGAACTTTTAGAAGACAAAAGTGATGAGAAAACTTGAGATACCCTTTACCTACATTTATCTTTGGCAGCAGATATCAAGTGAGGGTCACATTGATGAAGAAATTCGGCGGTTTATAAAACTTGGATGGAGAGCTTTTGGAAGAAACAATACAATTTTTAAGAGTAGTATGCCATTATGTCTTAAAAGAAAATTGTTTAATCAATGCATCCTGCCAGTGCTTACGTATGGAGTAGAGACATGGACTTTAACTAAAAAAGACATACGAAAACAGCAGGCAACTCAAAGAAGCATTGAGAGATTCATGCTTTGTGTAACCAGAAAAGAAAAGAAGAGGAACTTGTGCATAAGGAAAATGACAGGAGTGGACGACATCATGACCAGACTGAAATCACTGAAATGGCAATGGGCTGGACATGTTGCCAGAAGAACGGACCACCGATGGACAACCAAAATTTTAGACTGGATTCCGAGGGACAGGAAAAGACCTGGAAGAAGACATCATGGGAGATGGATGGATGAAATTTTACAGAATGCTGGAGTGACACGGAGGAGATAGGCTCATGACAGACAATTATGGAAGAAACTTGGGGAAACCTTCATCCAACAGTGGATTGATAATGGTTGTTGTTGTTGTTGTTGATGATGATGATGATATATATATATATATATATATACCGATAAGCCGAAACATTAAAACCACCAACTTCGTTAGCAAACCGACGGTCCTTGAGAGATTTCTTCACTGGCCCGAAGATGAGGTAGTCGCATGGCGACAGATGCAGGCTATAGAGGGAATGGTAGAGGACCTCCCAGCTTAAGCTCAGCAGCAAATCTTTGCAAACTGTAGCCACATGCGGGCGTGCGTTGTCGTGTAGTAAAGAAACCCCCTTTGACAACATACCGGGTCACTTGCGCTTGATGGCTGTTTTGAGGTTGCCTTACGTATTGCAGTATGTGGTTGCCTTGATCGCACTCCTTGCGTCCAGCCAATCCAACAGCAATGGGCCATTCTCATCGAAGAAAACCGTGAGCATCACTTCTCCAGCCTCTTAAGGAGGACTGAGCTGTGTGGGAGGGGGCGTGGAGAGTTGGGATGCCATCATTCCATGCTCATCCTCTTTTTGTGGCCGGATAGAAGTATTGGTACCAAGTTGCATCTTCGGCCACAATCTTGAAAGGAAACTGTGCCCCCCACTGCGTGGTAACAATGCAGATGCTCCAGGAAAGCACTCATTCGCCGAGTCTTCTTCTCCTCCTGGAGATGCATGGGGACCCATTGTGCGCAAATCTTGCTGTATCCCAGTCGGCGATGGAGAATGGTGTTAACAGTTCCCTTACTCACGGAAAATGTTACCGCAAGCTCGCGGGTGGTAATTCGGCAATTCTCCTTCACAAGGTTGTCCGCGACAGCAATCGATTCAATGGTGATGGTTACGTGTGCTTGCCCAGGTCTTGGCATGTCCTCCGTGCTCACACGTCCTTTACGAAATTCACTACACCAGCGGAACACTGTACACCGGGACTGACATTCATTCCAATACACATCCCTCATACGACGATAAAATTCGGCTCCACTAACACCTTCTGCTATCAAAAACTGCATAGCTGCCCGCTGGGCCTGTTTGGACGAATCCATGTCACGAGCCTACGTAGTCAACTTGCCTCCGCACGTGCAAGCAGCACACTGACACGTGCCGCCGTAAAAAGCATGCTTCCTGACATGACACGCCATCTACCTGCGCAAATGCACGGCTCTGTGTAATTACACACCGACGCTATTACACGAGCCTCACTTTCATTTGGGCGACCTTTCTAATTAACTACGAACATTGGTACTACGCTGAATTAATTAAATCTTTCAAATGTATTCAAACTAACGACAACGTGAGGCTGACCGCGGTTTAACTACACAACACACATGAATTGAAACCAGCACCGATCCTCCCAATGCAATTGGAACATGTGACCTATTGGTAGATTCGAAACCAAGTCTTCCTACTTCGGAGCGGCTGTTCTCTCAACTGAATTACGCCGGCAAGCGTATCGCTTTTTAATTGTCGATTTCAGTCATGCGTCACCTCAGCAGTATGTCACCTATGCCACATCAAATAGTATATTCGTTATATCATCCCCTTCTCTTCAGAAAGGCGGGTGTACAAAATTGAAGGTTTCGGGTCAACCGACAACCACGCTCGATGGACGATCTCATTGTAGAAGAATTAATTTTATTAACTACGTGCCATGTGTGGAAAACTCCTGACGCAAATGTTTCAATCCTAAGGGCCAGGAGATTCACTTTGGTTCGGGCCCCAGTATAACACATAACCTTTTGCAGGTGGTGGAATTCTAACTCCGGATCGACTGTTCTCCCAACTGAACTACGCCGGCGGTCTCATCGTTGCTTCACTGTCGATTTGATCCATGCTTCACCTCAGTAGAATGCCACGTACATCATGTCACGTAGTACATCACATAACGCTCACTTGGAGGGTGAAAGTAGTAACGGATAAAATTCCAGGAATTGTTATCTCCTTTTCTTTTCTGACGATCCCTATTCCGTTACTCCCCGTTTCTTCTCTGCAACTGTCGTTAGGATAATTCACTTACATGTGCGTGAGCCTCAATCATCCTTTGTTTTACCTAGGAGTAGGTAGCCTGTTTTCAACTCTGCTGACGCGATGCACCCAATGCATAACCCCTTGGAGTCGTAGCGGAGAATCTTTCTTGAACAACTTGCTTATTGAGCATTTGATCAAACCTCTAAATGACAGTCACCCCTTGGACAGAGAAAAAGTGACCGCTGTTTGAAGGTGGCCGTTGTTCGGAGGTTAGGCTTAAATTAACATTGTTTGTCACTTGTGTTTGGGCTGTGAAAATCCTGCAAATCAATACGGCATTAGAGATAGTTGTGATAAATGACTGTGGGGATGCGAATGAGGGTCCGGGCTGTTTGGTGCTTGCAGCCCGCCCGACCTGATAGTTCTATTTCACAGAAACCTTTTTAGTTTATTATGTAGACTACGATAAATACACAGTTGACGTGGACCAGGAACACCAAATAGAAGTCATCGCTCTTTCCAGGTTTATAAGTGAGTCACGGAAAAATTTCTCATTGGCCTATCCGGCGCGTAACTGGAAGACCCTGGGTTCGATTCCCGGTGGCGGCCGATGAGAAATTTCTCCGTGACTCACTTATAAACGTGGAAAGAGCGATGACTTCTATTTGATGTTCCTGGTCCACGTCAACTGTGTATTTATCGTGCATTCGCCTTCTAGTTATTTGTTCAGTTGCTGCTGTTCATCTTTGGTGAATCCCCAGCATTGTGCGGGGCTCCAAAGAATCAACTCTTTTGGCAGTTGTCGTTTGTGAGTCTGGAGAGTTTTGAGGCCTCTGTGGTGCAGTGGAAGCATATCCGGCGTGTAACTGGAAGACCCTAGGTTCGATTCCCGGAAGCGGCCAATGAGAAATTTTTCCGTGACATCTATTTGATGTAGACTACGTTCACATAAACGCTACGAAACACTACCAACAGGTTAGGGAGAAACAAACTAGCGTTTTATTTTTTATTTTTTAAGTAGACTTTTAAAAGTACAGTTTTTGGTATTACCAAAACATCTGTTTTGAACCTGGGGGGCTCTGATTGCATAGTTCAGAATTTCAAGGGATTCAATGTTAACCACATGCTCAAAACTGAGAGGATATAAAGGAAAAATGTTCCGGGGTTACTTATACGTCGTATTCTTTTCTAATCATCCTTTTTAATGGTTGAGGGTAGCCCGATTGCCATCGCTGGGCGTACTCTCGTACTAAGGTTCTTGTCTCAAAGAACTATGGCCGCCCCGGTGGCGCAGTGGTCTAAGCGATGGCTTCTGATCATTCGTCTGAAGGGGGGTCCGAGTTTGAATCCCGTTAAAGCATGTATGTTGTGTTTGTTTTACGGCACTGCCTCTCTCCCTTCCCTGGAATCAGTGGCCCTAAATTAGGGACGGACGACTGCTTATAGCCCATTGAGTTGCCCACGGTGGTCGTTAAACCTCCACCCACCCCCGCCAAAAAAAGAAAAAAGAGAACCGTGATGACAAAAGTCCCCCTCCCCCTAAAAGTGAATTTATATATATATATATCTTTTTATTCTATTTTTCATGAGTGTGAATGAAGCACAGAAGGTAATGACATTTCATCCCCTATTGCAAACATTTCATGAGCTCGCTGTCTGGCTCTCTCTGCTAGAGAGATGCATTCCTAATTCTGACCTCTGAGAACTTTTTCAGTTAACCATATCCAAATAAAAGTGCGTTACCGTTACACTCTGAATTTCACGCACGTGTGGCTTTTTTTATTCCTTTCGGTGTACATGAATTCTTCTGTTGTTCAGCGGGTACAGCCACAAATTACGTTTCTAAAATTCTGTTTGTGTAACTATCCGAAAAATTCTCTAGCTGCATTCATCATCATCATCATTGTCAATCATTATGAATCCACTACTGGATGAAGGTCTCCTCAAGTTTCTTCCACAACGGTCTGCCTTGTGCCAGCTCTATTACTTTGACGTAAATCAAGCACTTAGTGAGAATAAATTTAACAAACTTGTTGCAATGGTTTTGAAAAAATCATTCCAACGTCGAAGATTAGACTGCACACGACTTCACGTTAGCCTACAGAAACTTGAGCCTAGTTCAAGAGTGAAAAAATGTCCAAATTTAGAATAGTAAATACGAAAATTTTTCGCGCTGTCATGTTATTATTATCAAATATTTCCATTTTTCCATTCCTCCTTTCAAACAGTTCATATAACAGCAGGAACAGAACCGCAGGGACCAAACCAAGAACTACCTTTACGAACGGGCAGTATTGCAGGCACCAACACCAACTTCCAGCCTTTTATTCGACGAAGAATAGATTTATATACACTGAAGAGCAATTGAATTAGAGATACCTGTCTAGTAACGTGTAGCACCACCTTTCGCCCTGATGACGGCGGCGATTCGTCTCGGCATGGACTCGACAAGACACCGGAAGCGTTAGGAAGCCATGCGGATCCACGACCTCTGACAAGCTCTCACAGTTCACGAAGATTTGATGGAAGGGGATCATCTCTCTCGATGGCATCCCAGATGTGCTCGATGGGATTGAGGTCAGGTGACCTATCTAGCCAAGGAAGCGAGGTCACGTCGGTGGAGTGTTCATCCAAACATTCGGATACAATTCGGGAGCTGCATTGTCTTGTTGCAGGATGAGGTCCCCAGTGGGATGTTGAAGACGCACAAACGGGAGCAAATGGTCGTCCAGGATATCCCGGTAACGTTGACCTGTGAGGGACGATGTCACACGTACCAGGGGTCCCATTTCAATCCTCGTAAACAGTCCCCAGACGAGAATGCCGCCCCCACCAGCTTGAAGATTATCCTGCTGGCAAGAAGGATCCATCGCTTCATGCGGTTTGCGCCGTACTCGTATCCTGCCATCAGCATGTACCAACGTGAATTTGCCGCCCCGGTGGCGCAGTGGTCTAAGGCGCTGGCCTCTGATTATTCGTCCGTGATGGGTCCGGGTTCGAATCCCGGTGAGGCATGGATGTTGTGTTTGTCTTACGGCACTGGCTCTCTCCCTTCCCTGGAACCAGTGACCCTAAATTAGGGACGGGCGACTGCTTATAGCCCATTGAGTTGCTCACGGTGGTCGTTAAACCTCCAATCAAAAACAAAAAAAACAAAAAAAAAAAACGTGAATCTCGACTCATCAGTCCAGGCAACATTTTCCCACATGTCTAGGGTCCAGTGGCTATGTTTCCGCGCCCATGCTAATCTTTGCACCCTGTGATGTACGGTCAGCAGCGGTACCCTCGTGGGACGATGGCTTATGTGCCCCATTGCGAGGAGATGGTTGTGGATGGTGTGGCTGCTTACACGTTTTTGTGCACCAGCGTTTAATTGCCAAGTGATAGCTTCCACTGTGGCCGGTCTATCTGCTGTTACAATGCGAGCTAGCCGACGATAACTCCGCTCATCCACACGCTGTTGTCCACGGCAGTTGGCCCTTGCAGGGATGGTTTTACCGGATTCGATGTACTCACGGTGCACCCGTGACACAGTGGCTCGTGAAAATCCCAGTGCCTACACGACTTCCGAGATTGAGTGACCCATTCGTCGGGCCCCGACAATTTGCCCACGATCAAATGCGCTTAGATCCTTCGTCTTACTCATACTGCCTCCGACCCTTACTGATTCCCGTGGCATCACTCCTTATATTGTCGGATGACTGCATACGTCATACGTCATGTCGTTTCCGTTTACAGGGTCGCCCACAGCGCCACATTTGCATAACGCCAGCTGTCTCTACTTCAATTGCTTTTCAGTGTAAGTGATACATATACCATTATGGAATTCGGGACCAGTCTTCTTTTAAATATGTCCCAACTGTGCCAGTGACGTTGGAGGTAGAATGTGGGATTAGATCAGATCATATGTAGAGGATTTTAGGAAGGGAGTGTCTGACCCCAGGTCTTAAACAACCCTTAGAAATAGGAAGCTAGGAGATTTGGGCTAGAGTGCCCGATAGGAAAGTGACACGGAAGCGAGGTAGAAAGGGTGAGGAAGACGCCCTTATTTATTACCGGGGGCCAGTGCCCGGGGCCCGACGGCTGAACGTGCCCATCCGACGCACGGCGGATATTTAGTGGTTCGAGTGTTCGTACCTGCCTGGGATCGAACCCGAGGTCATCTCCGTGGCAGTCATGAGCGTCGACCACTAGGCCATCCGCTGCCCAAAGTGGGATTAGAGGCCCGCACGGGCCTTATGTTTGGCGGCTCCGGCCCGGCTCAAGCATTTAGGCTCGGCACAGCCAGCCCGTGGTGTGTCATTTTGCATTGTTTTGTATATCTATGGTATTTTATTAAATTGTGAAAATTAAATAATGGAAGATATATTATTGAAAATATTTAGTAAGCCTAAAAATATTAACTAAATTTTGGCAATTATCGAAGAATATAACCTTTAAAGAATGAAAAAACAAGGCTAGCGCGTTCAAAATATCCCTTTATCTGAACTAGAAATCAGTAACAACACAACAGTCAATCCCTATACGGATTAGCGATAGGAGAAGCAATGGATGTCGTCCCACTCTCTCATATAAACACACATCCCACCTTACTGTAGAGACACCCTAGACCCCCATTCCCCACAACACACACACTCTTTTGGTGTCGAATCTTTTTTTGTCAATACCATCTTAATACCTACAGATGGTAAAAACACTGTGAATTCCTCTCCTCGTCTTTATGATTATACCCTGGGCCATTCTAAATTTGGAAGTAAGTAAAGCCAGCAAAATAGTTAAACAGACCAGGAAATAGGGAAATACGACGTTTTTATTTCTTCACTACCGAGATAAAATGAATAGGTCGACTTGGCCTGTCCCAACCCGGTCCATTGCTTTGTTCTCTAAACTAAAAAAAAAGCCGGCCTCGGCCCTTGCAGACCTTTTAGTGAGATATGACCTTTTGCTCCAGTTATTCCCACAAATGTTCGATAATATTGACATCATAAGATTGAGGTGGCTGCTGCGCATTATCCTCATGCACTACAAAGCACAACTTCACACGTTTCGCACAATGAATGGGTACATTATTTGCTTGAAACCAGGGACGGTCATTAGGGAACAATGCCTGCAACACTGGGTACAAAATAATAGATTCGTACGTTGCGGATGTGACTCGGCCTTGCTGAATAACCTATGACCCTAAGGAATGCCATGATATGACCCCCTACTGCACCAGGGATTCATTTCCATGCTTCAGATTTGGAATCAAACAGTCGGTACACTTCTGCAGGTTTTTGCCAGATGTACACTCTACCAACTGTGGGAATAGATCCAAAGTAAAACGCCGTTCATCAGACTAGATGAAACGTTGCCAGTCTTTAGCATCTCAGTTTCTATGTGCTTTGCACCACCCTTCAAGTTTTGCTAGATTAATGTTGGTTATCAGAGGTTTGTGGATTTCTGCATGGCCATAAATACTGGCACGATGGACTTCCCGACGGATTGTTATGACGTAAATGGGATCAATCCGACTGGTGTCCAACTGTGCTGCTATTTGTGATGCCGTAGTCAAATGCTTCCGGTGCACAGTCATGCCAAAGCCCGCACATCACTATCTGATATTTTCGTACGGCGTGTCATTTTTGATAGTTAGTCATAATATTGTGTCTTTATACAATCCCCGTGTTACAGTTACTATTTCTTCTGTTCAAGTTACTGAAGCTCCTGCAAAACGCGTACCAATAATTATGCCTTTTTTGAGGTCACTGAGATCTGACGTTGTCGACAATTACTCCACAGCAGCTGTTTCCCTGCGACTGTGGCACTGTTGCGTGATAACTAACTTCATACTGCACCTCACATGACGGGCGACGTCGTCTCTGTGATCTGCATATGGTGCATTGCGTGTGCTCCAGTCGCAGTCGGTGTCTGCATTACTTTGATAAACTCCCGTAGTCATCTACTACATGAGTGCAAACTTCACCTTTTTATGGTTTTAAATACAGCTGAAAGTATTAATTTCGATACCAACAAAGCTAGTATCATTTAATTGAAACGTGCTGTGGAAATATATAATAATATCATATACCTTAATAAAAAGTGTGTATGCTTCTATGAAAACTCTTTACACGTTGCTCTTGAGTAGCTAAGGACACTTATGAACATTGAAGTATATTACGTCTAATGGATGACAACTAATATATATGTTACTGACATTTATTTTATAATTTTTTTTACATAATTAAAAATGTATGAGCTATCCGTTACTATTGTCGTTGTAAAAGTCATCTGTGCGAATGATTTGCATTATCATTCGCGTAGATGACTTCTATTAAAATATATTGAAAAGATTATTAAAAAGTTATCTATGCGAATAATGCAATAATTACATTACAAAATACAAAAAAGTCAGCTTACAGTGGATGGCCGCAGATATTCTGTTTAATAAGCACTGAAAGTCAACCTACAGCAGATGCTCCTAAACTACAGTTCAGGTGGAGTTTTCTGAAATTAAGTACTTTGTTGCATCACGGAGAACTGTTTCGTGTATATTTGTGATATTTGCACATTGGACTTGCCACAGAATTTCTTATTTGAATATAATGAATATATCTACATATGTGTTTGAACATATGCCTCTGAATCATTCGTATAGATGACTTTTACAACGACAATAGTAACGGATAGCTTCTACATTTTTAACTATTTAAAAAAAAATTATAAAATTAATGTCCGTAACATATATATATTAGTTGTCATCCATTAAACTTAATATACTTCAATGTTCATAAGTGTCCTTAGCTACTCAAGATCAACGTGTAAAGAGTTTTCATACAAGCATACACACTTTTTATTAAGGTGTATGATATTATTATGTATAAGCTATGTTATAAGACTACAGGAAAAAAGTTTTGTCAGGAATTACGAGTATGTATCCTATTGAAAAACACTTAATTTTACTTCAAAGTAGATTTACAAAACTGATACTATATACAAATGTTAGCACGAATTGAAAAAAAAAAAAAATGTCAATTTGAAACGTTCGGAATTAAAATCAGGTAATTAGAAAGTTCAGCGACACTTCCTTAAGATTTTTTTCTTCGCAATACGGTAAGTACTGCTGGAAAGCAAACTTTCGGCTAATTTTAGGAACAAGTTGTTTGGTGGGAAATCACGAACTTGGCGAGGTTAGGTCCTAAAATATAACTACATTGGAAACCAAACCAGCCGTAGTTTTTCGTGTTTAGTCATTAAATTTTATAAGCTTCTAGTAATATTAAGAGATTACATTTCGCAGAAAAGATTGTTCGGAATAACTAGAAATGAAAAGAACGAAAAAAAGGAAGGCAAACTCTTCTCCAATTTACTTGAATTCTCGTTATTTCACGCCATTCGAATTCATGAATTTTACATAGTGAAATATAGCTTGAGATGTTCATGCTTCAGTGAGTAAAGTTGATATCCCTTCGAATTTCTATGTAGTCTATTTTTATAAATAAAATCCACATAAATTTCTTCTATTACAGTTTTAAAATATAAAGCCTTCTTTCTAGAAAAAATTTAAATGTTTGATTCTGATGTAATGTGAGTTAGGCACAGGGTACATCCGAAGTAAGGAGAACTAAGAAAATGAGCTATGATTATATTCGCTCCTGTAACTATAAATCGAAAAAAGTATTAAGGAATCGAATAACCAGAAATCTGAGGTAAAATAAGATCATCATATAACAGGAAAGACTCAAGTAAAAATTGCGTGATCATCGTAGCATTAAAAGTACTGACAAATTTGAATGCAACGGAAATTCATCTTCATACGAGCGTACCCTGTTATTTTTTAAACGGAAATGAATACTCGCTCCATCTAGGTGGAGGAAAATATTAATCATGATTAACTCCAGATGATCAGAAAAAGAAATCTTGCAGTTCAACAGAAGCAAAAGAGATATTTCCTACAATGTAAATTCAGCAACCGTGCCGAGTGGCACGAAGCGATTGCTCTTACTCGTTCATTCATGCTTTACCTGGATCCGAACAGTGACCTTAAATTAAGCACGAGCAACAGTTTATACAGCCCACCAGGTAGCCCTGGCAAACAAAACAAAAGCACATATAGATGAAAGAGTAACTTCTTACAAATGTATCAAATGAAATAAAAACTTCACCGTCTTGGTACGATATTTAATAAAAGATGAAACTGTTCCACCTGATGATGGGGTGAATGTTGCCCTGAAAGTGCTAGTGGGGTATTTTAATCTGTAAATAGTTTAATCGTTTATTAAATATCGTACCAAGACGGTGAAGCTTTTATTTCATTTAAAAGCACATATATCTATTACCACGAACGTAGGTGATGTATAGAACAGTTCCTGGCATTCTCTTGAAAATGTTCGATTCAAAAGGAAACTTTCCCAGCTCGTTTTTCAGAAACGGTGATATAACCAAAAAATTCTAATGCACACTTAACCCGTCAAATAGTAAGGAAACTTAGCATCGGAGGACGAAAAGTAATAAAATCTTGGTCATAGCTACATAAATCCCTTAAAAGAAAATTTTCTATCCGTCTCTCAGAAAAAAAAGGTAATTATAAGAATGCAGAGGTAAATTTACTTCACCTAGCAGGTCAGTTTTGAAATAAAAAAGTGCAAAAGATACATAGAAAAACTTAGCAATGCCTTCATCTGGGTAATGCTTACTTATAATGCAAGTTCTGGAGGTGAAGATATCGCGCTCATAGACAAACCGACGTTCTTTAAAAAAAAAAAATAAAAAAAAAAATAAAATAAAAAAAAGCAAGAAAACTGTCATATGATAGCAACTAAATAATGTCCTGACCAACAGATCTCTTTTTTAACATGTGTGGTTTTGAAAATGCAGGATTGACTACTAGAAAGTTTTTCTAAGTTTTCCTGAACATTCCAAATATGGAATATTCCATTTGCGCTTACACCAACAATGAGGTATTGTACGATTTTAGTCAAAAATAAATAGTATGCATGACTGTTCTCTGTAGCGGGATGCTAAAAAAACGCATAAAACGTTTTTCCTTCGAAATTTAACGACCCCATAAGCATCACAAATCTATAAAGGGTCTTCCTTCCAGAATTCAGGGTTACAGTTTCCAGGAAAGGAAGATACCCCAGGATTTGAACCCAGAGTCAGCAGCGCAAAATGTCAGAAATACGGCCGTTAGACACAAAACGCCGAAATTCGGTGTTCCATAGCATAAATACAACAGACGCTATATTTGGCATAGCAAAGTATAAAGTACTCTGTTACCACTTACCTGAAAAAAATATAAGAAGAACTTAAAAAAAATTTTCGATTTTTATGTATCGCAACGGTCGTAACAAAACAATTTGTCTAAATACGGCAATAGAAAATACTTTTTCTCTTACACTGTAAAACATTTTCTGAAATTCACGAGCCATTTTCCGTTATTCCTTGCGTGAAATAACGAAGCATATTTCTGAAACAACCTTTTCCGTGAAATCACGGGGGGGGGGGGGCTAAGTTTCACAGATTTTTCGTACCTCAGGAAAATTCTGAATTTTCAGAAACCTTTCCGCAATTTCCTTTCTATATTAACGGAAAAATTCTGTTCTCACTTTTTCCGTATCAATATGATGGAAAATTTCCTGTAATAGGAGCGATTCGCGGGAATACTTGAGATTTGATTAATTATTAAATTGATTGTATTACGTCTATGGACCAGTCTGCGGACATCTTAAGACAATAGCTTATTTTTGCTATCAAATTTGTATAATAATAATATTTTTTCCCTCATATTAATAACAAAAAACATTTCGTCATCGAGAAATTAGAGTTCTACCTTTCTAAAAGGTTATTTACATGACTTTCTGGCTCATCCCGTTCAGAAGGTCGCTGGTTAATATCCCACCAGGACTCGTTAACTTAGTACGCCGGGAAAAAAAGGTCTGAAAAAGTCAGAATCAAAGATTTTGAGAAATTTCAGTAAAACTCCGAAACGTATTTTTCTGAAATAAACGGAATTACTGACTCTGGAAATTCTGACAAAATACTGAAGTTAGAAGTGTCGGCAAGGTAAGTAATATTTGTTTTCTGTTTGATGGAAAACAGAGAGGGTTGTTAATAAGAAAAATTGTTCCTTTGAATATTTATTTTACACATGTCTGAAGTTTCACACACTAGTCTGTTAATATATTTTAGTGATATTGCAGATTTTGTTCAATAAAACTTTTTGTATTCTTTTTTCACGTAAAACTATGGTATTGGGAGTAAGTTTCAAAAATATTTTAGATGCTTTTCGATTAACCAGCGTTTTTGAAATTGTGAGCGGCAGCATTTCTAGAAGACGAAGGGCCAAGCAAACTTATATTTTATAGAAGATATTTAAAATGTGTCAATCTACACTTGTCAACGATATCTTTTATTCAATGTAATTGAATTAAGTTGAAAGCAGGGCACAGATATTTTAAACATGAGAAGTAAATAATGCAAAAGAAGCTCGCTAAGCGGCAATTTTTAGGTTGAATTGAATTTTTTTTCTCGTTTTTTACATGCATGGAGAAAATGAAAAGAAAAGCATGCAAGAAACAGTAAGAAAAAAATAAAGAAAAAATAAAGGATTTTCTCATAAGAAAGTTCTCTTCTATTTTATTGAAACCTGGGCTCACAACGAAAGGCTTGGACGCCAGATTTCAGTGCACACATCTGAACACATTGGGAAAGTTCACAAAAGGAAAAAATGTGATCGTTGTGTTACCTTGAGGATACTGAACTGTGCGCTCGGTGTCAATAGGGAAACGATTCGTCAAATTTTAGCCCAAGATTGGAGAGGGGGTGGGGCTTGTTTACGCTTTCCAACCGTAGGTTGAAGAAGCGTATAGGCTCCAGCTTTGTCCGTCTGTCTGTCTGTCTTTCGTTCTTCCGTCCGCACGATAACTCGCGTAAAAATGGTTCGATTTCGATGAAATTTTAGTATGTGTTAAAGAACCACCTGGGGACGCACCCTATTGAAAATGGGAAAATGGGGTCAAAGGTCAGGACACAGGAGTGGGATCCATTCCATTGCCCTTATGCGTCATAACGTACGTAAAAATGCTTCGATTGCGACAAAACTTTAACATGTTGTTCGGGAGGTATACTGAACCGGTTCTGTTGAATATCATCGAAATGGGGTCAAAGGTCAGGACACAGCCACAGCCATTATCCTCATAACTTGAATAATGATTTCTGTTATGTTGGAAAGCGTACCATAATCAATGCATTGCATGATTTTACTAACTTGTGTTCTATTTTTTCAGCGTGCTTTGTCAGACGATCACAAACATGCACGAGGGGAGTATGCAAAAGACATCTTGGGGACTACAAAAACAATGCCAAAATTCCTCCAAAGCATTATGGCGGGGACGAGACATGAGGTTTTCGTTATGATATTGAAACGAAGCTCAGAGTGCTCAGTTGAAGCTGCCGCAATCACCCAAAGGAAAAAAAGATCAAGTTACAGAAGTCCAAAATCCAGACAATGATGACAATGGTTGTGTGTTTTTACGACAGCAAGGGAATTCTGCATCATGCATTTATTCTGAAGGTACAGCTGTCACTGGCAATGCTGACACATCAATTTTGGGAAGAGTGTAGAACAGGATTGCTTGTGTCAGTCCTGAGTAGAACATCAGAAAATGGTTCCTTCTTCACGATAACTCACCAACACTCAGAGCAATCAGCGTACAGCAATTTCTGATACGGAAACAAGTGTGTGTACTCAATCATGTCCCCTGTTCCCCAGATTTGTCACCGTGTGATTACTTTCTATTCCCAAAATTCTAGCTTCCTTTAAAAGGAAAAGTTTTTCAAGACATGCAAAAAACTGTGACATCAGCTTTTCACTCCTTACCAAAAGGTAAGTGCTTCCTTTTGTCGGCTGATCGTACCACTTCTTGCACTATTAACGCAGCAGGAATGTACCACTTCTTGTATTAAGTGTACCACTTCTTGTATTATTGTACTACTTCTTGTATTATTGTACCACTTCTTGTATTATTGTACCACTTCTTGTATTATTGTACCACTTCTTGTATTATTGTACCACTTCTTGTATTATTAACGCAGCAGGAATGTACCACTTCTTGTATTATTGTACCACTTCTTGTATTATTAACGCAGCAGGAATGTACCATTTCTTGTATTAAATGTATCACTTCTTGTATTATTGTACCACTTCTTGTATTATTAACGCAGCAGGAATGTACCACTTCTTGTATTATTGTACCACTTCTTGTATTATTGTACCACTTCTTGTATTATTAACGCAGCAGGAATGTACCATTTCTTGTATTAAATGTACCACTTCTTGTATTATTGTACCACTTCTTGTATTATTAACGCAGCAGGAATGTACCATTTCTTGTATCAAATGTACCACTTCTTGTATTATTGTACCACTTCTTTATTGGTGGTTTAACGATCACCGTGAGCAACTCAATGAGCTATAAGCAGTAGCCCGTCCCTAATTTAGGGTAACTTATTCCAGGGAAGGGAGAGAGCCAGCGCCGTAAGACAAACATAACATCCATACCTCACCGGGATTCGAACCCGGACCCCTTTTGGACGAATGATCAGAGGCCATCGCTTATAACACCGCGCCACCGGGGCGGCGTCTCATTATTTAATTGCCGCACTGTGTACAGTATGATAATATCCGATTACGTGAAAGGGAGCAACTGCTCGTGGTTTGAACATCGCTTTATTGAATCTCTGGGACTATTACATCGAATAACGGAGAATCGCTATTCTCCGTAAAACAACATAACGTGGCAGAACGCACTAGACAATACATAACAGAAACACATCACTGGAAAGGAGCAGATGGAGCAGATTGCAGCAGCAGAAACTGCACATAGGAGGTACACAAGCAGTAAATACAGAACAAATATGTGCACACAATGAGCGAGAAACAACACGAAGCAAAATACCCTTGCAACAGGGGAGGAGTCCTGGAGGAGGCAGCAGGGACCCTCAAGGGGACCTCGGCGGAGCAGACAGCTCGTAGAAAGAAGATTCCCATTCATCCAACGCATCAAGATAGGCAAGCGTGTCAGAAAAGTCTTCCCGACGCGGTTGAGGCAGAGGATTAGACCAGCTGGAATAGGGCTTCGTCGAAGAAATCGACGCAACAGCAGGGAGCGAAGGAGATGGGGTGGATTTCTTGCGGGTCCGACGATTCGGGCGACATCGACGCTTCTTAGGAAGAGCACCAGTAAGGCAACACGGGAAGAATGGGCAACTGCCCGTGGGGTCTTACGGGCATTACTTTTTTAAAATGTCAAAAATCAAACATTGATAAAAACTATTTGCAATCATAAGATTAAGAAAACAACGTTGATGCACAATAATTTTATTTTTCTTATCGACTAAGGTTTCTCTGTGCTGTGACCCAGCTTCTTCGAAACGAATGGCACGCAAATGTTTAAACCGCACAGCCTTGGAAAGCCAGCCAGCGTTGTCACCTATGTCACCTATATTGTTGTCGCCTATGTCATCTTGTCACCTATTTTATGCGGAATTTGCATGCGTCGTTTTGAAGACATTTTTCCAGCTCGTGAAATTCGATCTATGGATACGCTATGTAGCTTACATTTTCGTTCTCCGGAAGAAAAGACACTATGAAGTACCGCAATTAGTAGAACTTATTAATTCTATTGATCCTCTCATACAATTTAGTCACGAGATAGAAAGCAATGGGTGTCCATGATTTCTTGCCATCCTGGTGTTAGGTTCAGAAAGTTCTCTCGTAACTGCAATTTGTCGTAAGCCCTTGGCTGTTTCATCTCCTTCACATGCCGAGTCCAATCACCCTTGGCAACAAAAACTCAGCGCGTTCTACAGTTACGTATATCGTGCGGTATATATACAACCTATGTACGAAATGCTCCTGGACTGATGCAATTAAAGAATATAAAAAAAATACTATACTCACAGTACAGTATTTTTTTATATATATAGTATTTAGAAATGCTAATCACCTTCTAAATACTGCCCTTCTGAATCAGCACACAGTTTTCAGCATTTCTGAAGATCCTGAAAACAATTCTGGAAGGTACTTTCCGAGATATCCTCAAGTTGTCTTGTCACGGTTGCTTGGATTGGTGTAATGTCTACACGATACTGTCATTTTAGTGCCCGTTTTATTCTGGGGAACAGGAAGACACAGGGAGATAAATCATTGAAAAACGGCTTATGTGATATCACGGTGATTTGATGGTAAGCCAGGAACTGTTGGCTTCACATACCACGTTGTCAATGCGGTATGTGGTGTTGCGTTATTATAGAGCAAGAACCAATGTTCGGATTCCTATAACTGGGGACGACGGCGACAAATACTGATGTGTATACGTCATAAGACTTGCTTATAGAATTCTGATTTACCGTTTGACCCACTGGTACCAATTCCTTGTAGACTATACCTTTCGAATCGAAAAAAACTATCAGCATCATTTTGTCTTTGGTGGTTGCATGTGGGCTTTCTTGTTCGATGGTGAGTGGGTACCTCTCCATCCAACGCTTTGTCGCTTGGCTTGTGGATCATATTGCAGCACCATGTTTCATCTCCTGAAATAATTCTGGAGCAAAAATCCGGATCTTCAGCTGCAATGCCCAGCAGATCCGAACAGTTCAACGAGTGAGCCTCCTTTTGGTCATTATTCAGAATGCGGGGTATCAATCTGGTATTAAGTTTCCGTTTTCCCAGGTCCTCGCTTAGAATCTTATGACAGATAGACTTACTGATACCCACCGACTCAGTCAAAAGTCTCACTGTAATTCGGCGATCTTTCTCTAAATGATTCCGCGCCTCTTCAATTTTTTTCTGCTGTACGCACACTGAATGGACGCCCAGAACTCAGATCATCATCGAAGGATTCTTGCCCGTCAGGAATCCGTGAATACCGTTCGAAAACTCTTCTACGGGATAAAGCTGTTTCTTCGTTCGCTTGTTTTAACATTCTGTGCGTTTCAATAACTGATTTACCAAGTTTCCAACAAAAACGGATTTTTACTCTCCGGTCTCCCATGGCTAAAATGAAATGGGACGAGAACGCTTGCTATGACTCCTTTAATGCCCGTCTGCCTTCTGTCGGTACCGGTATAAACCAGTTTCCAGCTGTTTGCTTATTGGCCAAGGACTGCTGTCTTCTGGCATACGCGTGATATTTTTAATCCCTCTACTGTTACGTTTATTATGAGGTCAGTCCTGGAACTTATTGGACGTAGGTTGTGTGCTCGGTTGAAGACAGAAAAGAAACGAACTCGATTTCCTTAAAAGTGTTGCAGAATACAAAGGATACATTCTTTCCATTATTGAGAAGATAATTAAAAATGTCGGGAACCGAAGCCTTTCTCCCCTATAACTGCTATTGTATATCCATCAATTTAAAGAGAATTTTGTCATCATCCCATTTTTCCGTAACTTTGTCTTCAATTTTTTTAATTTTGAAGTTATTTTTAAACCCATAAACAAAATTAACTGTTTGACAGCAAAGGACCATGTTGGAGATATAAATTCGTATGTAATTTACCTGACTCCATGTGGATGTTGTCTTTCGTATATTGGGCAGGGCCGTAGGGTCTTGGTTTTATCGATTGAAGGAGCACAAGACGTACATAAGGAAGTGTGATCTAAATAAATCATCGATTGCTAAACACTGTCATAAAAATTATCATAGATTTCTATTTGAAGAAGCAAAGCTTATTGACGAGCCTTATTTAACCATCAAACTTTATATTTTGGAAACTTTCCATATATATCGAAATCCTCCGCATACTGTCAGCGACATGGCATCTACACCATTTCTGTCTTGCGCGTGGAAGTAACTGACAAAAACCCGTGAATGTCAACACAGTTGAAGGTGTCATGCACGATTTGAATATTTACGTACCATTTTTCCTGAAGAAGCTGAACCAAAAGCATAGCGAAACCTTGGTCGATGAGAAAAATAGTATAATTGCGCATAAACGTTGTTTTGTTTTTCTTAATCTTATAGTCATCACAATGGGTACAGTTTACAGCCTAGGCGCGGTCCTAGGGCCCCAGAGTTTGAGGAACCCCGAAAACATAAAATTCGATTGACAGTTTTGGTTTTCACAGACCGAAACATATTAATCCTTAAAGTGACCACTTTATTTGTATTGGCAATTGGTATTTTACTTTCTTATATTAGTAAAATATACTTTTTCTTGCTGTCTTTGATACTAAAAATTTTCGAGTTCTTATCGACGCACTTGTTTTGAAAGGAACAGTTTAAATAATTTAGCTTTCCTTGGGTGGTAGGTGTGAAAAGAATTCACGCTTCCCATACTTTTCATTGTTTAAGGCGAATTCTTAACTGGCCTGCTGTGATATAAATTAATTTCATGCTACTTCCAGCCAAGGGAAAACATCTGTGTTGGAAACTTCCCCCTTTCACCTGATTTGCGATGAGGAGTGCTTGTGGAAACTGTCCCGATGATCGGGATCAAGATGTTTGCTTGTTTTTCTCGGCCCTAATTCCCCTAAACTTTGGAGTAGGGTAATCAAGTTTTTCCTCGGCCCTAATTCCCCTAAACCAGCCTAAACCAAAAGAGCTAATATTTAGGCTGAAAAAATAAAGTAATTCGAAAATGCTACAATATACATATTTATCTTTTTCTTATTTAATGGTGTTAAAAATTTTTCTATTGTACTGCAACAACATTTTCTTATTACTTTCTCCTCCTCTGGTTTAATACTGATAATTATCAAGTATTCTTACCTTTTCTATTACTTAAATCGACATAAAACTGACTTTTGAAAAAGCAATAAAAGTTCCAATGGTACACCTGATATCCTGCTTTTCCTACTTTTCCATTTTCAAACCACATGTTTTGCATTTAATTCTTATGCTCCTGTTTCTGTGCACAAATTCAATTTTATCCGTATTTTCTAAGGTGGAGACATATTCCGGTTGCCAATGTCTTCACCTATTTCATTTTTGCTGGATACCATGCTCGATGCCTACTAAATTGTTCATAACGTAAAAAACAAGATGATTTTCCAAAGCTGAAGCAATGGAAAAAGCACGTTTTGAAATTGAATCGCATTCCAGTTTTATGGCAATTAATACACAATGTACTGATAAATTTAGCGAAATTCCATGTTCAGTGCCCTTAGTGTTAAATTTACCTGGTAACTAACAACTGAAGAAGTGTTAAAGTAACAGTTTTGTCAAAAGTATCAAACTCAAAAGAGCTTTTGCTGTAACTGAAATGGCCTCTTCGTAGCGTAAAGCTAAAATTTACTAAATTTCCACTTTGAGAGCTTGTAGAGGGGAATTTATGAATTAGTACTAAAATTTAAATTTAAGGTATTTTTATGTTGTATCATTCGAAAAAACAATTTTTGAAAAATCGGAAAACTGAATCTGTTGTCCTCCAACGCTTCTATCAGGAAATTAACGAACTAATTGGAAAATTTTAATATTGGAGAAGGAACAGTTAAGCCTAATTTGAGAGACGCCAAAATATTTTTTTCCCTCTAAGTTGAATAGTTTCTTTACAATAGAACTTTAATTTTTTGAATTTTCGACTTTTACAGCGCTTAGCGGTAAATTCATGAAGTGTATCGGATATTTAAAGTTAAAAACTTGATATCCTTTGATTTCCTACTAATCGTACAAATAATTTTTTGAAATATCTCTAAAAACAAAACATTCGATGTGCATGGACAAAGTGATTACATCAGCACGGTTTCTTACAGAACGTTCTAATAATAGAAAGACAGAATGGCATTTTAAAAAGCGTAAATTGTTTTCCCCTTGACTTTCTTTTTTTGTTTTGTTAATTTGACGGATGAAAATTTTAGATACGATAAGGCAAAGGGTGTCCCGGAATTTTTAGCGCCTACAGCCCCAAAAGATCTAAAGTTGCCTCTGTCCACATCTAGTGACATACTTGTAATCATTTAATCTTGGCTTGCTATAATCAGTTTTGCCCTTATTTTCCACTTTGTTCAGGATCATGTTTTCTTTTTATGATGTACCGACTTCGTGCTATTTCAGCGCAAAAGGACAGCTGTATAAATTTTATCTTAGTGATAAAAATGGCAAAGAGGAGAGGGTTTAGAATTATGGAAGTCTTCCAGCGTAAAAGAAAAATCCGCAGTTTTGAGAATTCGTAGGACCCTGCATAATCGTTTGGCATAGTGTAAGTAAAAGTGAACAGAAGTTTTATACTCTATGAATTTTCTTACAAAAAATGCAGTGCACTAAGACAAGTTGTAGAACTCTACAAAAGCTGGCTGGATAAAAAGAAACACAAATAAATATTTGTGTATAATTTTACAAATTCGGAAGGAAAGACGAATGATTTACGGAAAGCTGTGCGACTCTACAATATATGGCTGAAAGTCGTAACAAAGATTGAAAAAAAGTAGGATAAAGAAATTCTACGAAATATGCTTAAAGCAAATTAACATAAATGAAGAAAAATTTCTAAGTTCTTCAAAATATAGACCGCTACTCAGAGAAAGATGCACAATTCTTCAAAATGTGGCCCAGGCAGATAAGTAGATCTGTAAAGTTTTATCAAGTCTACTTCAAGTAATAGCCTACACTGAAGTGAGAAAAGTCACAGAACATTTTTTTTGCTACAGCTATTTATCATTCATTACCAGGTTCTCAGGTTTATCATTTCTTGTATCCACACAAAATGGAAAGTCATTCGTGATCTCTAAGCATATGTAAATGAAGTCATAAAAA
This sequence comes from Macrothele yani, assembly GCA_039090855.1. NCBI lineage: Eukaryota > Metazoa > Arthropoda > Arachnida > Araneae > Macrothelidae > Macrothele > Macrothele yani. Next base: position 74,289,864 of record CM077027.1, read on the forward strand.
GATAAACCATGTAACCGCTAATGAGCGCCTTTTTTATTTTATTTATTAATTTATTTTTTATTGAATTGAAGTTTAGGTATTTATCAACAGTAAATTTACCTACGAAAATCATTCTGTAGAGATGTTACGTCTATAATTTCATGTACAATTTTTGCATACAGTTATGGTACCGATAGATATTTGTGATTCCCATAGATGTCAATTGTGAAGAAGTTCTCTTTTCAATGGAAGTGCTGTTTAAGGAGCTGCAAATTCTCATACTTACCCCTTTTAATGACTGTTGATGAAAAGCACGTTAATTTTAAGGCTGTAAGTTTCACGTTAATTTTGAGGCTGTAAGTTTCACGTTGATTTTGAGGCTGTAAGTTTCACTTTGATTTTGGGGCTGTAAGTTTCACGTTGATTTTGAGGCTGTAAGTTTCATGTTAATTTTGAGGATGTTAGTAAGTTTCACTGGAGAACTGTGCAACACAGTTCTGCACACATCTTATTCATAATCCCATTATTATTAAAAAAGTATTTCATAAAACACTTACAAAAATTCCAATTACTTTCATTTCTTTTCTTCTTCCAGATATTTGACCATAATTTGTTTTTATCGGAAAACAAAATTTAACGAGCACTCCTCTCCCTAAATATACTAACTTACTAATTCTTGGTGTGGATAAAGTTGCTGAACGTGGTTCCAACGGTAAAAGCTTATTCAGCTGTTTTTTTGAGTTTGTAGGTAACTTGAGAATATCATATTTATGACATGATTCTGTACTTTTAGGTCGTTTATTTTGGAGCCATATCGTCTGGTGTTAACTGTGTGAGTCTTTGGTCAGCATCAGTCTTATAATCTGTGCGAAATGGAACAGTACGGTAGGAATCCCCCTGAACCTTAAGGATTTTTATACCGCTGAAAGTACACATTCATATTTTATCCTTCACAATTTCGATGTTACTGGAAGTGAACATTAGCATTTGATCTTTCATAATTTCGACGTTACTGAAAGTAAACATTTGCATTCTATCCTGCGTGATTCTGATATCACTGGAAGTGAGCATTTGCATTCTATCCCTTCATGATCCTGATACCGCTTTAAGTGAAATTCGCATTCTATCCTTCACAATTATGATATTGCTGGAAGTGAGCATTCACAATCTGCCCTTTAAGATCCTGATATTCCTGGAAGTGAACATTCGCATTCTATCTTTCATGATTCTGATATTGCTGGAAGTATACTTTTGCTTTCTGTTCTTTTGATTCTGTTTTCATTCTTCATAATTCTGTCCTTTTGATTCTGTTTTCGGTGGAAACCCTTTGTCCGTGATTCTGATACCGGTGTGTTCTGCCCTACGTGATTCTAATATTGCTGAAAGTGAACGTTCGCATTCTATCCTACTCATATACAGCTACTTAAGGCTGGGACATTTTCACCAAAGGAACTGAATGACAGACGCTTTCGCTTCAAATGGTTTTAGTTAATCTATCAGAGCGTCGTAGGGAATTTAATTAAATCCCTTCTTGTGACTGATATCAACCACGCAGATTTATCTGCTTTATGATAGTTTGATTCACCACCCTACTATCAATGACAATTTGATCCTCGTCGCCATTGTATTGCTTGTAACACCTTTTTTGTTCTTCTAACATCACTCTATTATTTCCTAGATGGTTACGTATGACCATGGATAAAGTAAATATCATTAGTAAGCAAATTGTCTGCTACACCCGTGTTTGAATCGGTTTAACGCACTATCGTTTTTAATAAAAGGAACGTAATTCTTTTTACGACGAAGTTTTAAGTAAAATAATGTTTTCCAAAAATACATTTAAACTATTGTATGGACACTCGCAACAGTTTCTCTTTTCATATTAATAATCGTTGATGTACTCTAGTCTCTGAGACCTTCAATTCTTGTATTTTTAAAAGTTTCGCTTACGTCATTTAATGAGGTAAAAAGTATGAAATTGCTCTTTGAAGGCATTTTTCCATCTGCAAACTGGCAAGCACTTTATTATATTGCATTGCTTTCTCCTGAATTCGAGACCAAGTCTATAATGTCAGCAGTACTTTGCTGCATTGTGTTATGATGTTCCATACATGTAATACGCTGCTGTCTAAAAAGAGTACAAAAGAATGTTTTCCTATACAAGACGCTTTGTTGCCATATTAAAATAGTGAATTTTTTTCATTTTTATAGAACACTTTCACAAAGACCAGCTAAAAACATCTGCAGCAACTTTAAGTTGGTGGTCTGCAACGACAGGAATTTTTTGCTCGGACTGGTCTCACCCAAGTGATAGATTCAAGTTCTTCCAAGCTGTGCCGTGAATCAAGATTTTGCTTTTCGAGGAAAACCTGAGATTTGGCAATCCGATGTATCTTCCAGAAATAGGAATTCACCTATGGGCAAACTTGGCATCAAGAAAGGCCAAGAAGTTGCTGGGGTCGATGGAAGGGGAGGAGAGGGTCATGTGCATGTGTTGAATCAAAAATGTTTCTTCAGTGTGATCCCTTTCGTTCCATGAAGATTGCAACCAGGTTTTCTAAAAAAATGATGTTATAAAAGCCAAAATGGTTGATTAAATATTTTGCTGTGCAATTAATATTACTTTTCACGTTTTATTTTTCCAGCCTAAAAACTTTGTATGTCCCTGGATGTAAAATAAACTTTAGTTTTGTGAATGCTTCATAGAAAAGCAAGGGTTCCTTTGCAGTCAAGATTTTTAATACGATGGTGGAAAAAAGTGATGCCAACGAGAGCAAAAAAATTCTTCCATATTTATATGTGACACACGGTTTATCATTAATATGATCAATATTATTGCTTCTTAATGGTTTTATGACCGCTTCGGGACGTTACGCGCTGACTTCTGATCATTCATCCTAGACGGGCATGTGTTCGCATTCTGGGTGAGGCATGGACGATGTCCTTGTCTTACCGGACTGTCTCTCTACCTTCCCTGGAGCCAGTGGCCCAAAAGAGTGAGAGGAGACTGCTTATAGCACATTGAATTACTCACGGTTGTCGTTAATACCAAATAAAAAATTGGTTTTATGGCCCTTTTTCTTGGAAATTAGTTAGTTTAATTTCTGTCAATTACTTTTTCCTTTTTTTCTTCTCGTAGGGATATTAGAGTTCGTCATATAATCTTTCATATACGCTACTCATGACAGTTTCTACGAAGTTTGTTGCTTACCGAACTGTGCTCGCGACTGTCAAAAAGAAAAATAGGTACTATCTGGTTATAAATATTTGGACAATAAATAAGGAATTCTTTTTAATAAATACAATTTCGAACATGAAATTAAATAATAACATGGATATATCTCCCAAGTAATTTAGTGATTGTGCTCTAACTATGTTAAGAATTCGTTTGCAATCAGTTTATAGCTAGAATCTGAACTCATTCCCGAAATGTCCTTTTGTATCTTACGAAGAAAAGCACTGGAACTAGAAGCATGCCTGTAAAGTCTTACATGACTAGAAGAACTGCAGCCACTCCGGTGGCGCAGTGGTCTTCTGATTCGTCCTAGTCGGGTCCAGGTTCGAATGCCGGTGAGCCAAGGATGTTGTGTTTGTCTTACATCATAGGTTCACTCCCTTCCCTGGAACCAGTGGGCCTAAATTAGGGACGGCCAACTGCTTATAGCCCATCGAGTTGCTCACGGTAATCGTTAAATCCCCAATCAACAAAAAAAAAAAAAAGAAGAAGCAGAATTGCATTAAAACAGCACATGTTTTTCGAAGTATACAAGAATTTGAAGCATCAAAAAGACATACTTAGACTGAGAAATAAAAATTAGCCATTTAATGGAAATTTCTTGAGTAGGAAAACTAAAAAAGATTAATAAATTAATTATGTAAGTTAAGAAATTCGAATTTACTTAAGCTCAACATTTTACCCTACATATTGTTTAACGTATAATTTCACAAAACAAAGATTGCAATTTAATCCACGAAATTGTTTTCTGTATAATTTCACGAGCTGAGGATGTTTCAAATTTACAAATCCATTAATTATTTCATTATATAACTTTATAAACCGAAGACTTTTTCTATAAGAGACATTTAAGGGCGCCCTTGGACATCTAAATGTTATAACAAGTCACCTGTCCCTAAAAATCAAAAGCTTCGGTTCCACGGGAAAGCACAAAATCATAGCCTCAGTTTAAACTGCAAGTCTTGAATCTTTCGCGACTCGAACCCGGGAACAGCTTTCATGATTAATCAGAATCCAGAGCCTCTTACTATTCGGCTAGACTCTTTAAACTTAACAGTTCGATCTATATACTAGCTCAGTGGGTAATTTTTTAAATCCTAGACGTTTTAAGCTTAACTTATCGCTCTGTATACAGCATTAGGTGTACACATGAGTTTTAAAACAGCCGCATGAAAATCATACGCTACGCACAAAGTTTATTGATTTTTGATTAATGAGTTGCTGTAAAAATGTTGAAGCTGATAAAAAAATCAGCTAAAGTATTATTTCAAAACTTCGGTAAGTAATGAGAAACTGGTAATGACTTATAAAGATGACACATCCTATTACTAGTGCCCTTGAAAAATAATATATATAAAACAGCCGTGCTCATGATGAATTTATTTATTTAAGTTCTAACAGTTCTCCTAAACATAAAAACCTCGTCGGAGCTGCCTATCTCAAATTTATGGCTACTGTTCCTGTAGAGAGTTAGGACTGTACCGAAGCCATATCGGGTTCGCACACATATCGTGAACTCAGTACCTTGACAAACGAATGTTGAAACCAAACTGTTCGCTCCCTAAATTTGAGTGCTTTTGGTAATATCTTTCTTATTTTAAATTTTCTTCTGTGTAGGTTTTCCGAGACACTGCTACTTCAAAATTAAGACGGCTTTTTAAGACCCTTAACCGGCCAAACACGTCAGCATCCCTCAACTCTTTTTGAGCATTTTTTGATTTTGGATTCCACACTAAAGCCATAAGTTGTGTTCTAGTTTATTTAGTGTTTTGCGATGCTTCTAGTAGGGTGATACCGCAATATTCCTTCTGAATTATGATGCTGAATCTGATTTCTAATTGGTTGATTTTCACTCATTTTCAGAAACCCTCCGCTGAAAATTAAAACATAACCCAAGATCAGGCAGCTCGCATGAACCGTGATAGAAAGTGATAACTAACGTGGAAGAACTTACTTAAAGTTTAACACAACAATTTATGATGAAATATGAAGCCAACAGTTTTAGATAATGACTACATTTCCTGCATATCGACGCCGATATTCCTTGGGAAACTGTCTAAACGAGTAGTCAGTTTACCATATTACTGTCTATACGAGTAGTCAGTTTCCCATATTACTGTCTATACGAGTAGTCAGTTTCCCATATTACTGTCTATACGAGTAGTCAGTTTCCCGTCACATATACGACGACAACGAAGACTCAAATAGATTTACTTCGAATACCCTACGACTCGCTTAGCCTTTTGAAAGGAAGGAAAACAAATAGAAAAAATTAGAGGTGAGAAGAGAATTGCTTGACCGGAAAGATTCCATAGGTAAAGTAAAGAAATATTTGAATTTTAGAAATATACAGTTTTCATTAAGCGCGTGAAGTTGTAAGGTGTCTTACATACTTACCTGTATGGAACTGAAGTAAGTATGTAAAACACCTTACAACTTCACGCGCTACACACACACACGTATAAATAAATATATATATACACATTTGTATTATCTAATTTAGATCCGTTTGTTCCAGGTAAAGGAGAGCGTTAACCTCCCGTAAATCAAACGAAACATCCATGCTCGTCCCTGGATTCGAGCAGTCGGTAGCCCATGCCATTAACTCGGTCACTGAACAACATAGATAAAACTGACACTTCGATTAGTAATCCTAAAGTGGTGATGAATGGTCTAGAAAGGGGGAAGTTATTCGATTTCTAATGAGCTTGCAACATAAATGGAAACAACTATTTTTCTGCAGGGCCTAATTCAATTTAACGATACTTATGAAACATATTGCAGTAGTTTTTAACATGACATATCAACGTAATGTTTTCCCGAATTCTCAAAGGATTTTTTATCTTCCTTCCTTCAGTCTTTAACTCCCTTCTTGCTTGTTTCACTATACCGCATATGCTATTTCTTTTGCACTTAACACTGTTGTTTTCCCAAACTCTGATGCATTGTTGTCCAATATTTTATTATGTTGATCTTAAAATCTTTTGTAGCAGTAACAAACGAAACATAAAACTGAAAGTGCTAGTGAAGCAAAGAAACGTCATATGCTATGGCATCAACTGAGGTAAAAGAGATTCCACATAAGTTTTCAACGTACAGTTTTTTTCCACGTTTCCATGCTGTCAGTGGTGATTAATACTGCTGTGAAATTTAATTTCAGTGCCCAATTTCCCGCGATATCCTGTGTACATATTTTGTTGATAAATAAATGCCATTACAGCATATTACATAGATTGTATCAATTACATTTGCACTTACATATTAAGTTTCATAGTAGAAATTTAGTTGAAGAATTATTTAATTTTTTCTAGATGGTCTGACAAACTCCTTATGTTTTAGGCAGATGAATTATAAGAATTTATGAAACAGTTTAAGTCTGAATTTTTGCAATTAGGGGAAAAGGTGATCCATCAAACAAGTGGTCAGAAAGAAATGCATCGGCAAATGCACTAAATATTAAACATCACTCTTGCTTGCACGACTTTTGGTATCTTCTGAAATTTTATTTTCAAAGGAAAATCGCACCAGAAATTGAACGCACTGAAATCAATCAAAGTCACTCAATTTCATCTTTAGGCGAATTTTAAATTAAAACGAAGCAGAAGCTTACTTTCTAAATTCTTTAAAATTTAGCGAAAACATGAAATTTCTCCAAATTTATGTAGGTTTACAAATTATTACCGTTAAATTTAGGTCTCTCAATTTTGTCGAAGTTCATTTTAACTGTAATTTTGCATGAAAAGGCTATTACAAATGTAACTGCTGTTAGGGTACATGCATGCTCAAATGTTTGTTAAATAGGATAGATGGAAGTTCTATGTCCTGTCAGAAAATTTTATTTCCCTAAATAAAGGTGGTAAAACCGCATAACAGGAAGAAAAGTCTTACCTTTTCGTTATTTCCAGTAATGAACCTTTGCATTCCTGATTAAGAATTTTCCAAATTGCCAAGATCCGTTCTTTCTTTCCTTTCGAAAACTGCAATTTTGAGCCGATTCATAAACCTCAGGAAATTGGAATTCACTCGAAGTAAAAAAACGAAGTAACGTTTATTCAGTGTAAGAGATGCCTTTTCTCTTTTCTATTTTAATTTTTGTTGTCTTTCCGTTTTTAGACCTTACTTTAAAACAAGTCTATGAAATGAAATCTTGGCATTCCTCTTCTCATATTGCACACATTCCATCGTTTTGCTTTACTTTTCTCTCTGCTTAGAATAGATAATCCGTTTTGCTCTCTGATAAAATTGTCAATCGTTTCCTAAACGACACTTCTTCTAACTTGAAAGAAAAAAAGTCGGGTAGTAGCAAATATGCATAAACTTCTTTAGAAATCAATTATTAACTAATTCCAATAAGAGTTACTTCCAGATTTTGCTTTCTACTGGACGTTCAGTGAAGACGACATGCCCTGGTTAATTTGCACGATAGTTTCATCAACAAACATCGATATAAAAAGGCGAATCTATTCCCAGTTATTCATTTTAAGATTCCTTGAAATATATATTAAATGAAGTTATTTCGTCTTTATTTCACTATTCTTCTCTTATTTGGCAATCTAATTATATCCTTTTCTTCGCCGTACTTCAGTTTGTTTTCTTATGCTCCCTTATCTTTATGACGTTATCTCAGTCTCACCATGGCAAAGTAATGTGTCCAGGAAATTTATTCTTACGCTCAAATTCAATCATTATAGAATTTGACAAATTTCAAAATCTATCTTTCTCAACTTTTGATATAGGCCACCATCAACAAAGTCTCCATCGGAAAAGTTATCATTCATACACGTGTGCCTGATGTTTTTTCGCGCCAACTTCCTTTCGCGGAGTGTCGTTCCGCATCCCAATGACGAACGGGCCGAGTGAGAAGATTTTGCGGATGCACCACGACCGGGAGGATAAAGAGGCGGAGTTTTCGGAGAGTTACGTCATCATCCGCTATCCACGTGACCGCCGTCTAGTAGTGACCGCATCTGTCGGACTGCTCCAGAGCTTCTTTGACGGAATTAGGCGTAATGGCATGCGGCAAAAAAATAAAAAAATAAAAGTGCATCCCGATCGTCGCGGGCTCTTATGGGAGTAAAAAAAATACGAAAACGACAGGACCTTTTCTTGACCCTTTGAATACTCTCATCTCTCTTTTACGCGTAAGTTGTTTGTGTTTCTCTGGATTCGGTTACGGTTTCGCAGCTTCGGTCACGCGCCGAAGCTCGGGAAGATCCTTTAATCAGATTAATACGGAACTCCGCCCCCGACGTCGTCCATTGGATGACGTCATTTTTCCTGCCTATTACATCTCCATCCCTCTTTATTTCACGGGCACTTTTTTACCCACCCCCCTCCCCACCAAAATTTAAGACACTTTTGCTGTGCTTCCTGAAACGTTGATAAATTCCCGATTGAGTTAAAAAAAGGATGACGCATTCTCAATTTCACGTGGGCTCGTCGAATAGCAACGATGTTTTCACTTTGCAGAAAATGTTGATCGGGGATTCGGTATGTGAGGTGAGTACTTTAAGTAAGGAAATTTCAAACGCGTTTCTCAACTTCCATGTAAAGTTGTACGGAAATACTTGATTTCTAATAAGAAAATGTTTTCTTAATTTTTAACTTTTTATAGCGTAGTTTAAATTTCGATAATTTATTTCTATTCTATTTCTTTTAATAAAATTAAAACAAATTATCGAATTTTAAATTTTCTTAATTTTTCAATAAAGTTTAAATTCGATATACCTTACTCATGTAGCGTAATGCTCTTCTCTGCAGGGCACGCGCAGCTGAAATACGAAGCTGCGCACATGAAACACGAATTTTGGTAAACAAAAGTAAAGAAAAAAAGAAAAAAAAGGAGTAGTAGCAAACATAAGAACTTTTAAACATGTTCTGGACAAGGAAGTCGCCATTGGAACTTCTTTAACTGCTTTAGCTGCATCGTTGAAACACATTTCGCCACCCCGATGGCAAAAAGGTTTAAGGGATTGATTCTGACCATTCGTTCGAGAAGGGACCGGATTCGAATCCCTGTGTAGCATGGATGTTGTGTTTGTCTTACGGCACTGGCTCTCTCTCTCTTCCCTGAAACCTGTTGCCGTAATTGAGGCACTGGCGTTTGCTTACAGTCCTCCGAGTTGCTCACGGCGGTCGTTAAACCCCCCAAACACACACACACACACACACACACACACACACACACAAAAACTCTGGTCTAGAGCCTGCAGCCTTCAAAGGAAAAGCGGTTATATAAAAGCAAAAGCGCTCAAGGCAAAAGTTTTGCAATTTCATGGTTTGCTATTTTTTATAGCGAATATTGTTATGTTTTTTTTTGCTAATTTTTTTATAACGAATATTGTTATCAATATATTAGAAATTGATGTATGAAGCACAATTAATTCCTTTTTTATTTTCGTAAAATTTAAGCGCACGGATGTTTCAGATCATTTGGAGACAGGGCCGGATGAAGGGGAGGGGAGGGGGTCTATTGGAGCTATAGCCTTGGGGTCCACCATAACCAAAGGCCTAGGAGGTATTCCTATGCAAATAATAGATATATATAATATAGATAGATAGATAGATAGATAGAGAGAGTGAGGTTTATAAAATAGTTTTACTTTTATCTCGTATGATTTCCACTTGGTCAGAAACAGAGGCTGGAAGAGGTTTCATGTCGCTGTGTACTGCGGGATCGGGGAGACAGTTTCAACTTTTTCACTGCTATCCACCCACACCTCCCAATTTGCATTAGAACCGTTAATGGTCGAAGTCTCCAGTGGCTTCACATTGCATTTAACAAAAGAGATGAACTAAGCTAGGTGCACAATGATAAATCATTAGAAAATCAATGACAAAATCTAGGAACCTTACTCATGTTCCTATGAGAACAATGAAAAATACAGCGAGACTAATTATGAAAACTCTGCAGATAATTTATCAGTTTGAAGAATGCCCTACTTATTAAGCATATTGCTACAGTTTCATGTTTTAACGGACTTCAAAATGATTCCCCGTCATAAGTTTTTTGGGGCCCACTTAGATGTCTTAGCCTTGGGGCCCACACAAATGTCTTAGCCTAGGGACCCACTAAGGCCTTAATCCGGCCTTGCTTGGAGAGTTTGACTTATTTATTTTAAAAATTATTCATTGCTTCACTTACAACGTCTTGCCCAAGAAAGTAAAGCAGGGAAAATTTCTGAACATTAAGCACATTCAGAACCAACTTTCGGCAAAAAGAAATGTAAAATCTAGAGGAATAAATGTTGAAATTTATTTCTTACCAATTTCATCGGACTCATTTGACGTTTTGAATGGAAAAAAATTCTACGTGGGTGTCATAAAAAATGCTGAGAAGGAATAAGCAGTAGTTCTGCGCATGAAATCAACGACATGTCGAGTATGATATAAACACTCCTGTCATCATGTGATACACACTTTGAATCAGTACTACGAAAAATATTTCAATTAGTTTAACAAAATTCTAAGATATTTTCATAACATTTTATCAGTGTTGTAAAGAATATATTTTTATGTTTACCAATTAATTTATAGGGAGAAAATTTTGACAATTAAGTTAAGAAAACCAGCAATATTCTTCACAAAGGATGTGAAAACATATGTTTGAAAAATTCGTTTACGCTTTAATCACGACTGAATTTCTTTACACATTTTCAGCCTTCTTTGATGTAAATTACTTACTCTAGGTTGTATAAATTTAGATTTTTATGCATAATATCAGCGATTCTAATTTTCACATTGGAAGTAATTCACTCGTTATCTGGCCTTTTAGATGGGCTTAATTTCTTACTAGTGACTGTCGTAATAGGTGTTGAAACAGGAAATATACCTGCGCACATAATCCTTTACGTGCAGGTGGCTGGGTTCGAACTCTAGCCGATTGGGTCAGATCTACACAAGCCGCTCGTCTTAACCACTGAGCCACGAAAGTCTTAGTGGCGCAGTGGTCTAAGCGATTACCTCTGATCATTTGTCCGAAAGGGGTCCGGGTTTGAATCCCGGTGAGGTATGGATGTTGTGTTTGTCTTACGGCACTGGCTCTCCCTGGAACCAGTGACCCTAAATTAGGAACGGGCGACTGCTTATAGCCATTGAGTTGCTCACGGTGGTAGTTAAACCTCCAATAAAAAAAAAGTCTTAGGAATTGTACAGACCTTCAAGATAAAACTGATCTCGCGATGATATCTTTTTTTTTTTTTTTTTTTTTCATATTCGAAAAACTGTTTTCGCATTCGATTGTTATAGCTGTTGCCAGATATTTTCACCCACTTTCAGTTTTTTGTATGGAATTTTTTACCACTTGACAGCCCAAACACAGGCGCTAACTATAGGTTGCTCAGAAGCTTGGGCGTCCGTCAAAAAATGTTGTTATTTGCGAATCTGTACTTTAAATAATTGTTTTCACTTACGGAAAATTAAATCAAAAGAAATCTAGAGAATTTAATTACTATTAACAGATTGATTACATTCAGAAAATCGTGTATCGCCGTTGAATGATTTCTTAACAAAAACATTGTCAAACAGAATGTTCGGAAAATGCAGTAGAGAATATTTTTCGCACTTTGTCTTGCTAACTATTTAAACCTGTTAAAGCTACCCGTTTCTTATTTAATGGGAAAACTTGATGCGATGCATCTCTTTGGAAGGAAAGAAATAGTTTAACTGAAGCCCAGGAACGGGAGCTATTTCCTTTTATTCGGTGAAGAAATGTCTGTTTACTGGCGGTCAGCTGGAAACATCGGTTTCAGCATCCAGGTTTTTCCCGTAATGTCTTCATACTAATTAGCCAAAAAATATAAAACCTGGCTCTACAGTTACCCTGGAAAAATTCATTATCCTATTTTAAAGCATAGTCACATACCTTTTCAGACAAAGATAATGAACCTAACAGAGCCGCCCCTGTGTTGCATTGGTCTAAGCCAGGGGGTAGCCAACCCGCGGCACGCGTGCTACAAATGGCACGCGGAGGTTTTCTAAGCTGCACGCGCGCTCAAAGTCACTTTTTGTAATTTCAATAATTTATTAAACCATTTAGCATTTGTGACGAATATCGTGGGCCACCTTAACAACTTAAATCTGCGTTTGCAAGGTAAAAACTAGGAATGGTACATTCGAATCCTGGTATCCCGCGAATCTTGAAAAGATTCGAGACTCGAAAACTTGAATTTTCGTGCTGTTTTCGCCATTCAATCTTTCGAATCTTAACCTAAAAAACTTGACGTTTGGTGCTTGTTCTAGAGCAATATTTGGTCGAATTTTTGTCAGCATGACGAGTTCTGACATTAGAAAACAATCGAAGACGATCGTCTACAGTGTGTACACAGCTATTTAAAATAGCTCGTTACCTCCAAAATTTGAGAAATCTCTCTAAAAAGTTCTTAATCACACCACCATCGACAGTAATGTCAAAAAACTAATTTGCGATTCAGGTGTCATAGCTGATACAAAACGGAGTAGGCTAGACCTAGAGCGAGTTCGAATGCTAGTTTTTTAAATAAAAATATCCATTAAAGGTTTCTGATTTTTTTACATTGCCCTGAAAGAGTTCAGTGCTTAGTGTTTCTAGTAACTCTTAAAACAAACATGTTTTTGATTTTTCTTAGCTTTCTGGAAAGAATTTACTCAGTTTAGCGTTCCATGTGTTTATCTACATTAATCATTGAAATAATCCTTCCCATCTCTACACTTGCTTTGATTTTAAAAAGGTTTTGGAACTTTCGTTATTAAAGAAAAATGTCAAAAATGTGAATTGTTACTCAATATTTTTTTTGTCAAATTATGTTCAGGAAATGGAAATGAACCTCAAGACTCAAGAGTTGTGTACTTCATTTAGTAAATGTAAATTATAAATTTCATTTGTATCTTCTTAATAAGTAAAGGTATATTTTTTGAAAACTGTATTCCTTAATTTGTTTTTCATTAAACACATATTTCAAATTTTGCTTCAATTAAAATCTTTCAATTTTAAGTAGAAGTCTTTTCTTTCCCTTTTTTTCTTATAAATATTCTTATATGAAGGATTCGAGAGATTCTGAAGATTCGAGAACCTTTTGGGATTCGGATTCGGATTCGAGAAAATTTAGGATTCGTCCCACCTCTAGTAATAACAACCTTTTTCCAACTCAGTTGAGGCATTTAAAGCAGAACTTGTTCTTCTTGGAATGCATCTTTCTCGGCATGATCTCGTACATTTTCCTCGAATGAAACATCTGTCACAAACTGAATTCGGTGAGATTCCAAACGTTTCTAATTATCAGCAACATGTTTCTTATTTGAAAATCTTCTTTGAAGCCAGGTTTCCAGACTTCCGAAACGAAAAACAAAATCTTCTCCTTTTCACAAAACCCCTTCTCGCTTTCTATCGAGAACATCATTCACTATCCTACTGATGGTCAGACTGAAATTTCGGCGCTTCAGAATGACACTGCATTTCACAGCAAGTTCAAGAAGGTGTTTGGAAATCCAGCCAGTCAGGAATTGACCACTTTCTGGAAATATCTCCTTCCCTCCACCCCTCTCAGTTTCCTGGACTACGAGACATGACCCCGCAATATTGTTGCAGATTCGGATCGAAAGTATGTGAAAATACTTTTGCTATCATGAACTTGGTGAAAAAATAAGTACAGTTCAGCACTCACTGATAAGAATCTCAAAAATCTGCTGGTTCTTGCTACTTCATCTCTGAATCCCAACATTGAAGAACTGGCGAAGAGGTTTTTTTGTTTTGATTAGAGGTTTAACGACCACCGTGAGCAACTCAATGGGCTATAAGCAGGCGCGCGTCCTTAATTTAGGGTCTCTGGTTCCAGGGAAGGGAGAGACCCAGTGCCGTAAGACAAGCACAACATATCCATGCCTCACCGGGATTCTAACCCGGACCCCTTACGGACGAATGATCAGAGGCCAGCGCCACCGGGGCGGCACACTAAGAACTAAGCCTGGTTTGTTTCATGTTAATGGAAATCTAATCATACAATGTTGGAATGTGTTTCTTTCTTTGCAAGTAATTTGTGTTTTTAATATACTACTAAACTAATTCTTGAATGGTTATTAGTGTTATGATACAATAGTACTGGTTTAACAATATTTTTCTCTTCTTCAGTGCTATTTTATTTGAAGTATACAGAGATACATAATTTTTGTATCCTTTCTGGCAACCGTGGAGGGGAGTTAGATTAAGGTGGAGTGGCACATTCAAGATTATCTACATCAAAAGTGGCACGTGGTGAGCCGTGCTTTGGCCATCCCTGGTCTAAGCTCTGGATTCTGGCCCTTCGTAGAGTTCCAGATGATATACCTGTCTTACAGCACTGGAACAAGTAGCCCTAATTTAGGGACGGGAGACCTCTTACAGCTATTACAAATCCTCACGGTGGTCGTTAAATCAAAACATAGAAAAAAATAACCTCCCAGTGTCCTTCTGAGACTGACATAACTTCAAACAGAAGTAAAGAATTAAATAAAATTACATCCTAGAAAGCTTCAGTCAAAATAATATACGATAACGAGGTCGTTCTAGGAAAAGTGGAAGAAATTTTATCTTTAGGTCAAACATAAAACGGGAGAAGTGTATTGTTCTGTATGCAAAACCTGAGCTGATTTGAAAGTCCTTCTTCCTTTTTTGCCCGTTAACGATTGTGGAGCATTTGTGAGCAGTAGATTTTGTTCTTCGCATAAAGCCCTGGATATTTTTTATTTGGTATCTACACGAAATACGCAATCAATCGTCACAGAAGTAACACCAACTAATCCATTAATTCACGAATTTTCTCATTGCGTTTAGTTTAAAATCTGTTTAAATTTAGCAATCAATTAAAAGAAAAATCTGCAAAATGTGCTTGCAACAGCACATTCTCAAGATTGCAAATCTGAAGAATGAATGGTTTACACCAGAAAATTACTAGACTTACTAGGCTGATCGTAAGTAGATAAGTTTTTAAGATTGGCTGATCGTAAGCAGAAAAGTTTTTATTTAAGTTTGCATATTTTTCTCATATACATATATATTATCATCATAATTGTCAACCATTACCAATCCACTGCTGGACGAAGGTCTCCCCAAGTTTCTTCCACAACGGTCTGTTTTGTGCCAGGTTACTCCCGCATACTTTCGAATTTCATCCACCCATCTCCCATGTGGTCTTCTTCTAGGTCTTTTCCTGTCCCTTGGAATCCAATCTAAAATTTCGGCTGTCCATCGATGGTCTGTCCTTCTGGCAGTATGTCCAGCCCATTGCCATTTCAGAGATTTAACTCTGATGTATTCCACTCTTGTCATTTTTCGGATCCACGAGTTACTCTTCTTATCTCTCCTGGTTACACCAAGCATGCACCTCTCCATGCTTCTTTCAGTTGTCTGCAGCCTTTGTATGTCTCTTTTAGTTAAGGTCCACGTCTTTGCACCATACGTAAGCACTGGAAGGATGCATTGATCAAATACTTTTCTTTTAAGATATAATGGCATATTGCTCTTGAAAATTATGCTGTTTCTTCCAAAAGCTCTCCAGGCAAGTTTTGTACGCCTATTAATTTCTTCATCAATGTGACCCTCACTTGATATCTGCTGTCCAAGATAAACGTACGTGTCTGCTATCTCCAGCTTTTCTCCATCAATCGATAAATCTTCATTTCTTGTAAAAGTACATCACTATTGTCTTCTGAAAGTTCATTTCTTGTAAAGTACATCACTATTGTCTTCTGAAAGTTCATTTTTAATCCCACTTCTTTACTCTTGTCAGCAAGTTCCTGGATCATACTCTACAGCTCTGATGGGGTAGTTACAAAAATGACTACGTCATCAGCAAAACGAAGGTGAGTTAGATAATCTCCATTAATCTTTATCCCTTTGTTTTCCCAGTTCAGTGATTGAAAGACGGGGCATAAAATCGACATTTTGGAAATCAATAAATGAATAAAATTAGGCTAAAGCAACATAAAAAAAAATTGATAATTGGTTTGATCTAGTTATTGTTATTTTTTAAATTTATGGAGGATGAGACTAACTCTGAACTTTTAAATTTGCTGTAAATACTTCATATGGATTCAAGAACAGAGAACAAATTTAAACAATATAAAAATTATAGGCAATTTCTAATTCTTTATTTTATTTTAGACTAGTGAACCAACTTCTCATTCTTTTCATTTTATTTTTATACTAGTGACTGGCCCTATGCTAGGTCTGCACATATACAGGGAAACGCTTCGAATTAACCGATTGACTAGCTGCTCTCGGGGGAAAGGAAGACCCCCAAAGTATAATTCTCGACCCTTATGGGCGAACTCGTACGTAGATAAGGGATGTCAGAGGACAGCTTTAATTGAAATGATATAGTGACTTGTTCAATGATACCACGGATTCGACGCGAGACGAAATAACGCACCATTACATGAGAAACTAATTAAATTCGATTAGCATTTATACATTATGCTGATATACGAAGAGGCATGTTGAAACATTGAATGTAAATAAATTCACCCTGGGAGCAAAATTCCTAGTACGAAATCTTATTTATTAAATTGCATTAACGTTTACAAGGTACCTTACGAAGGTAAATCAATTAATCAACCGCAATATGTTTTACAAGATACTTCGTAAGATGTGCTTTGTAGTGACCATAACGGGCTAAGTACCAATATTTAAACATTTAAAATTTCAACATTAGAAATGGTACCTGCATTTTGGTTTTGGACACTCCTCAAAATTTTCAGATGCGAGAGCAGAAGTGCATGAACCTAGTTTTTTACTTTGATTATACCTCATCTTCTTCAGAAAGGAAAGGAAAAATTGTTCTCATATTAGCTACGCTGTGAAGCAAATTCTGAAATTCACGAGCCGCTTTTCGTGAATCCTTTCGTGAATTTACGAAGCATATTCTTGATTCAACCTTTTCCGTAAAATGACTGGGGAAAAAACCTGAATTTCACGGATTTTTTGTCGCCAGGAAAATTCTAAAATTTCAGAAACCTTTCCACCATTCCTTTTTTTATGGACAGTAAATTGCCGTTTTCAAGATGTGTTAACTGAAAATTCTGAATTTTCAAATTTTTTTCCGCGATTCCTTTCGTATTTTAACGGACAACTCTGTTCTCACTTTTTCCGTTTCCATATGACAAAAAATTTCCGGTAATAGGAGCAATTAGCTTTAATATTTGAGGTTTTATCAGCTGTTAAATTTCAATAGTCTGTCGAAGGATCTGTTTTGAAAGTCCTGTAGGGAGCAGAGTTGGAAACGGGTGAAAAATTTAGGACCCGAACCCGACTGTCACGTAATTGGACCCGACCCGGGCCTTACCCGGACAAATCTGCTTTGAACTGCAAATTCGAATATATAATCATCATCATTTTCGTTGTCAGTCATTATCAATCCACTGCTGGATGAAGGTCTCCACAAGTTTCTTCAACAACGGACTATCTTTGGCTAGTCTCCTCCATCCACCCATCTCCCATGTGGTCTTCTGAGTCTTTTTTCCTATCCCTTGGAATCCAGTCTAAAATTTATGTTGTTCATCAGTGGTCCCTTCTCCTGGCAATATGTCCAGCATGTTGCCATTTCAGGGATTTTACTCTGATCAGCACCACTCTTGTCATTTTCCTTATCCATGAGTTCCTCTTCTTATTATTCGTGGTTACACCAAGCATGATGCTTCTTTCAGTTGTCTGAAGCCTTTGTATGTCTTTTTTACGCTTTCCAACCGTAGGTTGAAGAAGCGTATATGCTCCAGTTTTGTCCGTCTGTCCGTCCGCACGATAACGCGCGTAAAAATGATTTGAATTCAATAAAATTTTAGTATGTGGTAGGGGACCACCTGGGAACGAACCCTATTGAAAATAGGCGAAATAGGATCAAAGGTCAGTACATAGGAGCGGGATCCATTCCTTGCCCTTATGCGTCGTAACTCACCTAAAAATGGTTCGATTTGAGGAAATTTTAGTATGTTGTAGGGGTCCACCTTGGAATGAATTCTATTAAAAATGGGAGAAAGGGGGTCAAAGGTCAGGACATAGGAGCAGGATCCATTCCATTACTCTTATGTGTTATAACTTGCGTAAAAATGGTTCAATTTCGATGAAACTTTAGTTTGTCGTAGGGGACTACCTGGGGATGAACCCTGTTGAAAATGGATGAAATGGGGTCAAAGGTCAGAACATAGGATCGGGATCCATTCCATCGCCCATATGCGTTATAACGTACGCAAAAATGCTTCGATTGATACAAAACTTTATCATGTTGTTTCGGAAGTATACTTTACCGGTTCTGTTGAATATCGTCAAAATGGGATCAAAGGTCAGGTCATAGGATTGAGATTTATTCTACAGCCATTATCCTCATAACTTGAGTAATAACTTGAGTAATGATTTCTGGTGTGTTGGAAAGCGTATCATAATCAATGCATTGCATGATTTTACTAACTTGTTTAGTTAAGGTCCACGTCTCTGCTCCGTTCGTAAGCACTGGAAGTATGCATTGATTAAATGCTTTTCTTTTAAGACATATTCCTCTTAAAAATTGCACTGTGTCATACAAAAGCTTTCCAACCAAGTTTTTTACGTCGATTAATCTCTTCATCAATGTGACCTTTGCTTGATATCTGCTGTCCAAGGTAAATGTAGGTATCGGTTATCTCCAGTTTTTCCCGAACATCAATCGATAAATCTTCGTTTCTTGTAAAAGCATTGTACTTCAGCTTCTAAAAGTTCATTTTTAGTCCCATTTCTTTACCCTTGTCAGCAAGTTCCTGGATCATACTCTTCAGCTCTGAAGTATTATTTCAGAGACTTCCGAAGGGTTCTTTGAAATATTTTTTTTCTCTGCAAAAATAAAACGGAAGTAAAACCGGGTTGAAATCGGGTCAGGAATACCTTGATTCGACCCGTTTGACCCGCAAGAAATTGCCGACCCTGTGGCCCCTTGACCCTGTGACCCATCGACCCGTTTCCATCTCTGGTAGCGAGATCGGATATTGTGGATAGCATATCGCATGAAATTTTGGTTTTTGTGGCACCGGATATTTCTTCACCATTTTGTGCACCAGCTATTGTATATCGTATTACCGTAAGAAACCGGGCACTTAAATTATTGTACAGGTAATTGTACGATGTCTATATATCAGTCTGTGCAGTCCTTAAGACAAACGCTATTATAGCTATCAAGAGTAAATTTTGCATTTAGAATCGTTGTGAAATAACACTACAAAACAATACATTTGATCTTTTCTTAAAGATAATTGAAAATATTTGTCAGTTTAAAAAGATCGCAAGTTCAAAAGCATTCTGTTGCTTCGAAAAACCACGATGGAAATAATACGTAATTTATGCCAAGTCCTTCTACAAGAAAAATGAAATTATTACAAACATATTAAGAAAAATCATAAGCTCAAACAGAAAATAGAATGTCTAATTCACTCTCGAATTAATGAAAAAAAAATCATTATCGCGTAATTAGAGTTTTACCTTTAACGTGACTGCAACTTACGAGTCTTTCTGGCTCAGTGGTAAAGACGTGCGATTTCTGCCGAGCCAGCCAAAGCGACCTCGGAACGAATTCCACCGGGCTGAAAGGATTCTCTGGTGCAAGGGGTGAAAATTCCGGTTTTCGATTTTGCAAAATTTCTGTATAAATACGGAAAAACACGAAACGGACTTTCCTGAAATAAACAAAATTACTGACTACGGAAAATCTGTGATAATACGGACGTTAAAAAAACAACTGAAATTTCGTTAAAAGAAGACACCTACTGGAAATTTCGTTGCTCGTTATTTTTAGGAATTTTCTGTGAATTCACACCAGTCATTTTTTACAGTGTAGATTTAACTAACTAAAGTCAGTTTCCCACATGTCCTCTGATTTTTCATTTGCATTTCGTTCCGAGGAAGAAGAGTAACAGTCATGAATGGAATACGGGATTACACCATACAATAAAAATTTGGAAGATGCGAATCTGTTTTTTGGTTTAAATACACTGCTGGCCACCCAAAATGCAACACCAAGAAGGACACGAGATAGCAAAGCCAGATTTACTGGATACATAACAGCAGATACAAAGATGAAACGATTGAGCTTACGGGCCCGTGTGAATTGCGGAACACGCAGACATCAATAGTTCGTGTGACCCCCATGGCTGGCATAAACGGCTGCTACACGCCGCGGCATCGAACGAAAGAGGCTTTGGATGTGGGCTTGGGGTATGTCGGTCTAGGTTGCTTCCACACGTTGCCACAGTTCATCAGGCGTAGCAGCGGGTGGTGCTTGCCGGGCCACTCGGTTGCCGATCAGCGACCAGACCTGTTCGATGGGCGACATATCGGGAGAACAGGCGGGCCACGGCATCAGTGACACCTTGTGAGCCGTGAAGAATTGTTGCACGATGCGTGCCACGTGCTGGCGCGTTTCCCTTTTGAAACGTGGCCGCTGGCAGGTCCTGCAGGTAAGGGAGGACTACAGGCTCCAAAACGTAAGAGATGTAGCGGTGGCTGTTGAGTGTACCGGCGATGCGTACCAGAGGGTTGCGGATGTCATATCCAATTGCGCCCCAAACCATAACGCCAGGCGACGGACCGGTATAACGATGCATAATGCAGGCGTCATACAGTCTCTCGCCGCGGTGCCACCACACGCGTGTCCGACCATCCTAGTCTGTTGCAGGCAGAAGCGGGATTCGTCGGAGAAGACAATGTCGTGCCATTCCGTAGTCCAGGTGCGGCGTTCAGCGGCCCACTGCCACCGCACTCGCCGGTGGTTTAACGTCAATGGTAATATGAGCAATGGGTGCCGTGCGACAAGTCCCCGCTCCTGCAGACGACGTCGAACGATACTTTCTGACACAGGTTGTTGCGCAACACACCTTAATTCCTGCGCTAACGTTCGTGATGTGGCGGTGCGAGCCGTCAATGCCCGCCGCACAACATGCCGGTCCTCTCGTTCGGTGCTGTGCCGCGGCTGTGGCAATTGCTCACGTCATTCCGTCCGTCTCTCCTGCACCCACCGAATCCATACTCGCCTCACTGTCGTCCCACACGGGCGCCGATGTCTCGGTACGATAAACCGCTGTCGCGATAAGCCACTATTCGTCCTCTGTTGAACTCCAAAACGTGCTGGAATGACTGCCGTATTCTGCGACGAGGCATCAGGAAGCTTCCCATGCACAGGTCCGGCAGTACAACACACTTCCACTACTTACACCCCACCTTCTGTGCACTCTTCTTGTAGTGCTTCTCGGTGGCGTGCCGGGCGTACATGATTTGCATATGATCTGCAATGCTAATCGTTTGCATGTCCTCCCGCGGGCGACGCATGCTGCGAATTTCAGGCCAATCGGATGCTTCCTTCTTGATGTTGCAGTTTGGGTGGCCAGCAGTGTATGACATGAATGATAATAAGATAATATTCGAAAATTTGAAAATTTTGTCGTCCTGGAGCGGGAATCAAATCCGTCTCTCCCGGATAGCGCCCAAGGATGCTAGCCACTACACGGTTATCATACTCAGGCGCTATCCGGGAGAGACGGATTCGATTTCCGCTCCATGACGACGAAATTTTCAAGTTTTCGGTTATTATCTGACTTAAAATCCATGTCATATTTACACCAAAAAACGGATTCACATCTTCAAAATTTGAGGGGTAACAATATATTTTCATATGTATCTGTCATTTAAAACAACTATTTTAAAAACATTTGTCTACCAGGCGCGACGCAACGGGTGGGCAAAGTGGGTTTCACCATACCCGACTTTGCTTTGAGTCCACGCTTTAGCCCCTATGATTTTTAAGCAGTTAGAACACATGACTAGGGCAACCGTGTAAGATTTTAGGATACTTGAATAAACGTCTGTGAATTCGAAGAATTCACATGAAATTTTGTTATATAAAATAAATTGTTTGTTAAATTTAGTGTTGTACTATTCTGTGAAATTGAGGAAATCCTCTGAGTGAATGAGTAAGAGTGCAGCAGAAACACACCCTTTTCTAATAAGAGATACCAACTTTTTTGACTAAAAAAAGTTGGTATCTCTTATTAGTTTACAAACTAAAATTCGTAAACAGCCTTATCACAGCAAATATTAAAAAAATAATGAAAGTAAACTAAAATTACGAAGAGACAGTAACTTGTTTAAGGCCATGGAGGCTCATATCCATGGTTTCCAATACTACATGCAGTGAATAAATGCTACATACAGTATGTGCCTGAAAAATTCTAATTTTACTGGGGATAACATCGGATTAAATCTACAAGAATTGATCTTTTTGGCAAAATTTCTGCCAAGTGCTTCAGAATATTGTAGCCTCCAAATGATACTCGCCCCCCCCCCCACCCCCAACAGGCCCTCCTCCATCCCAGATCTAAAATTCTGGCGTTGAAACTGATGTATACTACTATTTTTTTCATAAATTTTCCAGTTTTTGTGATGAAAATTTTACCCACTGGAGGTGTAAAATTCGACTTTGTTTTGGAAAAGTTCTAATTGTTCGTATAAAAATTTAAAATACGATCATGAAAGAAATACGGGATTACGCCATATAATACAAATTTTGAAGATGACAATCCGATTTTTGGCGTAAATGTTACAAGGATGGTAAGTCAGATAATATCTGAAAACTTGAAAAACTTTTTTTTGAATTTTTTTTTCATCGTCCTGGAGCGGGACTCGAACCCGCGTCTCCCAGAAAACGCCTAGGTATGCTAACCACTACACCACCCAGAACGACCAAGTTTCAAGTTTCCGATCAATTTGAATTTAACCATCACAGGATTCGCTAGTCGAAGCAACCGGCATTGATCGGAAACTTGAAACTTGGTCGTTCTGGGTGGTGTAGTGGTTAGCATACCTAGGCGTTTTCTGGGAGACGCGGGTTCGAGTCCCGCTCCAGGACGATGAAAATTTTCAAGTTTTCAGATATTATCTGACTTACCATCCTTGTCACATTTACGCCAAAAATCGGATTGTCATCTTCAAAATTTGTATTAAAATACGAATTACTTAAAATACCTTTAGCGTATTACTTAAAATACCTTTAGCGTTGGTTTGCGACAATACTTTTAGCGTAATTGGTTTGAGACAACCTTTAGCATAATTAATTTGAGACAATATCTTCAGCATAATTAATTTGAGACAATATCTTCAGCATAATTAATTTGAGACAATACCGTTAGCATAATTAATTTGAGGCAATACCGTTTTCGTACCCGGCTTAAGACAATACCTTTAGCGTACCTGTTTGAGATACTTGGTTTATCGTACTTGTTTTTGTTGTTGTTGTTTTTGGTGTTTTAAAAAAAAATCTAAAATTACCTTTAGCGTACTTGGTTTACCGTATTTGATTTTTAAAAAAGAAATTCTTTAAAATACCTTTAACGTGCTTGCATTTTTTGAACAAATTTCTTAAAATACCTTTAGCATACTTGGTTTGAGACATCACACCCTTCGTGTTGAACGATTATGCGCAAGAAATCTAGCAAAATTGTTTAAATATGTGAAACTTTATTTTAATTTATTATTGAAAATATTGTCAAACCTTATAATTTATGTAGCGCTAATGCTCTAACATTACACGAGTAATGAAAGGATGGCTTATTTTTTTAAATCCCTTTCATAGAACGCATGTTCTTGTTTCTTGAAACGCATAGCACTAACGTTCATTATCATTTGCGAGAATTTCAGCCTCAAGTCGGCCATCTAGCCAAGTATAATACTTTTGTAAATTTAAAAATATGAATTTCTTGTTTAAGGCACCTTCTGTTTTTGCGTGTAATGTTTCTTTCATCTCTTTTTCTTTGCCCAGCCTTCTACATGTATACTACAATGAGTTCATTCGGCATCTTACTGAAACTCCTCAACAGAAGACAGTGGCGAATTGGCCTACCGGGACACTTTCCGATGGACGATTCGAGAAATGACCCACTTTCTCGTATTCTTTCCGTCTGGATTTTTGTAATGAAAGAATAATTAATTTTTGTATTTATGAATAATAATCATTAACTTGAGTTTCATTGCTGTCTAAAAAGTTACTACATTAAAGAAAAAAGGTTTTCTCGGGCGTTCGGCGTCTGCTGTGAAATGGCATATCAAAATTTCGCCTAACGAAGCTAGCTGTTGAAAATTAATTAAGCTACAGATAATTACAGTTAGATGTAGGTTGCTCAATTTGGAGCCCAGGGACACTGGCATGCCCTATCCTCCTTTTGTAATCTCGAAGGAGATACTAGTACTTGTAACGTATACTCTATATTCACTTTCCTTTTGATTTTACTATCTCTGGTTATTTTATTTTACTATGTAAATTATCTTCCTACTGAACGAAATATTATTTCACCCGCTGAATGAGATCTGGCAATGAGTGTAAGTCATGACGTGGTGGTAGCTCGTATATAGGCGCGTTCATCGAGACTTGTTGTGTGGAGTGTTGTGGTGGAGAGTTGAGTTGTTGAGGTTGATGTGTTGGCGTTGCGAGGTGTTGTTATGAGAGTGTGTGTACTATAAGAGGAAAGTTTATTCATTATTATGTACAAGATATATGAGTGCCTTAGTTGACCAAGAGTCTTGCCAATAAACAAGTTTGTCAGTAAGTTCAGTCTTTCTCAATTCTTAGTTTTGTCAGACCTCTGTCTGGCTGTTAGGTTTATGACTTTGATTACTTAATATAAATAACCAGCGTTGAGACTTTGTTTAAGTTCATAATTAACGAGTAACAACACCCTTTTGGGAATTCATTATTTTGAAGCTTAGAGCATTATTCATTCATAATAATTAGCTTAGCGAAAAGAAACAAAGCTAATTCATTATATACTCAATGTGTGATAGCTCATCATCTCTACAACCTTTTCCACGGACTTGCACAAAGCACAAAGCTGTACTCCCGCAGAGACATTCTGCAATCTGTGTCCCACCCAAATTTATTTAAACTAGCACTACGAAATTTTCAAAAAACTCATGACACAATGATGGGTTGATTACGTTTTGGTTGAATTGATGGAAAAGAACAAGGAATGTTATTTCCTTCATTTTTAATCGCTTCCAGAATAACTGGCAAAATAATTGTGGAAAAGTTTAGTTGGAAAAAATGACTAGGGATTTAAAAAACGAAAGAAAAAAACCCTCACAAAGTTACCTGTGAGTCATGTGAAAGGGTAATGAATATATTTAATACCAGAAAAAGTTACATGTCTTAATATAAAAAAAAAACGAAAAAATACATTTAAAATATTCGAGTTCATTCATGTAGGTTTCCTTAAAATTGCTTAAGCTAAAAATCGATTTTTCTTAACCTTTACACTGGAGCAATTGAATTAGAGACAGCTGGCGTTATGCAAATGTGGCGCTGTGGGCGGCCCTGTAAACGGAAACGAAATGACGTACGCAGCGATCCGACAATATAAGGAGTGATGCGACGGGAATCAGTAAAAGTCGGATGCCGTATGGGTAAGACGAAGGATCTAAGCGCATTTGATCGTGGGCAAGTTGTCGGGGCCCGACAAATGTGACACTCCATCTCGGAAGTCGTGAAGGCACTGGGATCTTCACGAGCCTCTGTGTCACGGGTGCACCGTGAGTACATTGAATCCGGTAAAACCATCCCTGCAAAGGCCAACTGCCGTGGACAACAGCGTGTGGATGAGCGGGGTCATCGTCGGCTAGTTCGCATTGTAGCAGCGGATAGACAGGCCACAGTGCAAGAAATCACTCGGCAATTTGACGCTGGTGCACAAAAACGTGTGAGCAGCCACACCATCCTGAACCATCTCCTCGCTACGGGGTCCAGAAGCCATCGTCCCACGAGGGTACAGCTGCTGACCGCACATCACAGGGTGCAAAGATTAGCATGGGCGCGGGAACATCGCCACTGGACCCTAGACATGTGGAAAAATGTTGCCTGGACTGATGAGTCGAGATTCACGTTGGTACATGCGGATGTCAGGATACTAGTACGGCGAAAACCACATGAAGCGACGGATCCTTCTTGCCAGCAGGGTACTCTTCAAGCTGGTGGGGGTGGCATTCTAGTCTGGGTACTGTTTACGTGGACTGAAAAGGGACTCCTGGTACGTGTGACATCGTCCCTCACAGGTCAACATTACCGGGATATCCTGGATGACCATTTGCTCCCGTTTGTGCGTCTTCAACATCCCACTGAGGACCTCATCCTGCAACAAGATAATGTACCGTGCCATCTTCCCGAATTGTATCCGAATGGTTGGATGAACACTCCACCGACGTAACCTAGCTTCCTTGGCCAGCTAGGACACCTGACCTCAATCCCATCGAGCACATCTGGGATACCATCGAGTGAGATGTTCGAGGCTCTGACCCCCCCTCCATCAAATCTTCGTGAACTGTGGGAGCTTATTCAGGGGTCGCGGATCCGTATGGCTTCCCAATGCTTCCGGTGTCTTGTCGAGTCCATGCTGAGACGAATTGCCGCCGTCATCAGGGAGAAAGGTGGTGCTTCACTTTACTAGACAGATATCTGTAATTCAATTGCTTTTCAGTGTAAAAGTACTACAAATAGGAAACATTTGTTCCAGAAACACATCAGAACAATTTGTTTATTCCATGTTTCATAAATTATTTGCTGGATGTCAATAAATATATGCAAAACGTTCTTCTTATGAGAACTATTTTACTCATGTCTTACAGCAAATACAGCAAATTAATACATTATGCTAAAATTTGGCAATATGTGAACACAGTTGATAACGAAGTTCAAGAAATATGGAAAACCGAAATTCTGTGTAAAAGAATGCGCGTCAAAGTTATATTATGTGTAAAAGAAATAAAAATCTGCTTGCAATTATTTTTAGGTTTTGAACTTCAAAACAAAATAATTGCAAGGAGATCTATAGAAATCTGAAAGGGTACTGTAAAAACTGAGGAAAATAATTTTCATAAGAACATTCATTTTAAGGGCTCTTTCTCAGAACCGGTGTTCATTAGATGCATCAATATGTTAAAGTTCAAAATTACAAGTCGCAAAAATAAGAAGGAAAAACAAATTATTAAGTGCACCTTTACCTCAGGGCACTTTCTTCAGGAAAGCGGATTTTTTTCTAAAGTTTTGTTCGGAAAAGTGCGTCCACCAACGAATCAATGTCTAATTTCACCGCTCGATTTTCGTCAATGCTTATTATGCTTAGCTCCGATAGTAATTCATGCAGAGGTGGCTGGTGCTATGGCACTTCATGGCCGCAGTTCCGGCACTCCTGAAATAAATGACAAATCAGCTTTTGTTTTTCTTCACGAATACCCTCTCCGCTGGGAGCTGCAAATGATCGCAAGCCCGAAGTCTATTAAAAACCAAGTTATGTGGGAATCCTAGCCTCAAGCACTACGATTTTACGTGTTTTAGTTTCCACCCCGAAAACGTTACTGGGAAGCTGTGTTGGCTGTAGTCCTTGTGACGAAACTTCACCCTGAAGCTGGCAGGCTCACAACGGCAGTTTTGATCTGGCTGGCTAAGGAAGAGAGTGGCTTTTGTTATCTTGAACTCTGAGAATCCTCCGTCATTTGTAGGCAAGATCTTGGACCTTCAAACATCGCTAAGAATTAATAAGTATAATTTCAGCTGCACATGAAGGTCTTACAAGGATAAGCTCATCAGAATCGAATGTCTGCTACAAAACTTAATAAATTTCTGCGGCACAACTTAATCAGAGATGTACGCACAGATGGACAACGTGTCTTTTTCTTGTCATCCGAATAAGCACCTTCCTTTTAAACCAAAGGCTTTTAAAAATCCGCTTTTATTGTTTAGAAAATTTCCCAAGATGGTAAATTACCAAAATGTGATTTTCTGCAGGAAAGTGTATTCATGGACTCAAAATGATAAATCAGTGAGTTCAATTTATAACACGTATTGCAGAGAATGTCTGTGGGTGTATCAGCCATAACTCATCGGAAAATTTTGGCAGGTGCTTCAAAATTTGGGACATTGTTTTTCATTTCTGACCGAGTCACAACGACCGGTTTCAAGTTGAAATTCCAAGGTGTGTGTGGGGGGGGGGGGGGGGGGGGTTCTAAGAGCAAAAATATTTATCATGCTATTTCTACGGGAACCAAACGGACAGCTGAGAACTCGTACGTGACCTTAAACGTGCATGCGCTGCTTTTGGCACCGGTATTAAAATGTTCTTGTCACGTGCGCACCTCAAGAAGCAAAACAACTTGCCATAATTTGGTAATGTTATTCCATCACTGGTCTCAATCTTTTGTAGTAAACGGCCCTCTCACAAAGCACGCAGTCTGTAAAATTAGTTTACTTACGGTTCATGAAAGATTATGTAAGGTGAGTTTGTCAAACTCACTTTCGTTGCATTTCTACTAAAACAGGAAATTCATCGCGGCAGCTACAACTATGGAAACAAAGAAGAACAGTTCAGCTAGTTAGAATTAAATGCAACTATGTAAACTCTGTTGATGAAAGGATGGTAAATAGAGGACAGGGTCTCTGAATGAAGCAATATCAGTACTTTTGAAATAGCTTCAGTTTTTATGTCATGATTTCGTTTGTACAACTCAGTCATATGGCAAATTGACTAAAACACTTCACTCTATTTCAATAATAAATAGTGAGCGCTATTTTAACAGTAACCAACATTTTTGGCGCACTAACAGACACACAATAAATCATCTTCAAATTTGATCTCTAGAAAACTGTGATAAAGCCCCCCATCTCAGCTTATCAAGAGCCGCTACTGAATACATGTGCCATTGAAGTTCGAAGATATTTTTCAAATTAATTTTAACGTTGAAAAATACGTTTAGGCACTCACGACTATTATCGGAAGAGTTGACGAAATTTCCATCTCGGCTAAAACATTTGGAACACTGGACAATAGAATATGATTCCTAATTACTAGAAGTTTGGCTGAATCTTTAATTGATCCATCGTTGATTTTCAGTATTTAATTTTGTAGGACATTCAGCACAAAGGACATATCTGCCAGAGGATTCCAGAAGGAAGATCCAACGAATAATGTATTACAAGGAATTTTGCCGAAGTGTAAAGCTCTTCATCGCGTTCTTCAATAAAATTTGAAGGATTTGAAGCATTTTAATTTGTCTACGATGTGCTTCATGCTAATGAATAGGAATTGTTTTTGAGCTACGATAAAAAATATTTGCTTTAGCTTTAAAGTATTGTTCGGAGTCACACAGACGCTTGTCTTCATTGAATTCGTGAAGCATTTAAATTTGTCTACGATGTGCTTCATGCTAATGAATAGGAATTGTTTTTGAGCTACGATAAAAAATATTTGCTTTAGCCTTAAAGTATTGTTCGGAGTCACACAAACGCTTGTCTTAATTTTTTTTTTTTTTTTTTTTGTAAACTGGCATTCGGTTATCCACGAATTAGCTATTCAACGGCCTTTTTCACTTCAGGAAATTCCTCTCAAGAGTTTTGTGAGAAATAACGAAATCTCAAAACTTTAAATAGATGGTTAAAACTGAAGTTTATAGTACTTGACTCTGTTTTACCATTATAAAGAAGTTTGAATAAATAGCAATAAAGTGAAGTTAAAGAACGCTGTTTTTTAACAGATTAAAATTGATATCGAACTTATCAACGTTACGCCGGTACTGACGTTCTGACAGACAATGAGGTTTTCCTATTCATACGAAAATACAGAAAATAAGTATGCTATTAAGCAAATAAGTAACAACTGGGAATTGCGGCACACGACACGAAGAAAGTAAAACTTTTTAAAGTTTCTTTCCTGAATACAAAAAAACACGCTTAACATAATACACTATGTTTCAGATATGGTGACTTTTTTTTTTTTTTAACGGGAGTCTTGACTCTGTTGGTACAGTGAACTCTTGTTATAAGAAAGTTCAAGGGGATTGAAACTCAGTTTCTTATAACCGAATTTGGATTAAAATGGTTAAAATTTTGAAATTAAAGCATACTCATAACATACAATACATGTATTTTATGAATAACTAATTGTATATCGATACATATTTTTTATTTAAAAAAATCTGTTATAGAAGTCTGCTTTTTTGCATTTACCATTACAATCGTCTCATTTTTTTTACCATTACAATCGTCTCATTTTTGAGGTCCTATCAAATATTACCCTTTCTCTGCTTCTTGAGCACTTGGAATCCTAGTTACATAATCCTTCACTTTCTGAATCACATCCATGACTTTCACCCGCGTCGGTTGCTGCGGCTTAGAAAAGTTGTCATCCTCTTCTTCACTGCTGCTTCCAGTTTCTTCAACAGAATACACGTGGGCCAAAATTTCGTCGTCTGTCAGCTCAGGCGATGTTTGCACACCGTTATCTGCGGTAACAAAATCCTCAAAAGAAACACCTTCCACGTGCAATTGAACCTACTCATCAAGGGGAACTCCATCCTCAAAGCCTTGTTCCGGTTCAGAATTTTCTTCATTATAAAATCCAGCTTTCCGAAAGCACTTCTTAATTATTGAATTCCAAACGGCGTGTACGCGCAATTTTAGGCGCGTCCTTTCATATCAAACAGTCAGATCGCTAGTTCGCTCGCTAATGCAAACAAGAAGAAATAGAACTCAAAAACAGTGAAAAATGAAAATATGAAAACGGAGAATACATACGTACTGTATGTAGCAACGTACCGATCTCCATCTATGAACGCACAGGTGATGACCTAGAACTCTTGGAAGGGTTAAATCAGAACGGGATTTACCCATTCCAAGAAAACGTTTATCATGGATTGTGGGGAGGAGAGAAGGGCACAAAAAACGACGTGCATTATCTGGTAGAAGTCGCTCCGTAAATGGCCTTGAAATTCCATGGGAGATAAAGAGAAGAAACATTGCAATACAGGTCGAAAAAAATTATTTTGGAAATAACCAAAGTTATAGATTTCTATCTTATAACAGTAAATTTCTTATTACGAGAGTGTACTGTATGGAAATTTTTACACAGGTCTGTCCGTTTTTTATCCATCCAGCGAAGAACACTTTTTTAATCATATTCTAAACGATGCTATGTATATTAACAGCTGCAATACTAATACTTTATCTTCATTGGAGAAAATATTTCATTCATATAGGTTATATTTCTTTATATTCTCTTGTTAACATACACGTATAAAAACTATTGGTACAGCAGTAAAAAAGGAGCATCAAGTAGTCTGGAATAGCTGCTCATCAGTTTTCATAAATTTTAAAACTGCGAAACTGATTGCCAAACATTGTACTTATTTATTTAAAAAAATTACCACAAATTACTTTTTTTCAATGTTTCATTCAAAGTGCCGTGAAATATTCATGGATATTTTAAAACCAGTTTCATATGCCTTTGGGAGGGAGATTAAATTTCGAATACGAATTCGTGTCTTTCAAGCTAAGAGGGTACGCTGTATTTTTAATCCAGTGTTTCCTCCAAGTATTATCTATCGGCACATCCGCTCCATTTTGCGTTTCTTTTTTTTTTTTTTTTCTTTTTATGTTCGAACACGGGTGCGTGAGTTCAAGATAAGTTCAGCAAGATCAGATGCTACACCTCCTCGTGCGATCCCATTGTCCAGTCACTGCAATTTTTAGCACGTCTTTTGTAGAAAAAAGATCGTGCTTATTGTTATCGGTTTGTCAGTCCGTCTGTAGACACGATATCTCTCCAACTACTTGTCCGATTTAATTTTTTTTTATTTTTTTTTATTTTTGCATTAGAAAACTTGAAACGTGCGAATGATGACCCTTTATTTTAATTTATTTTGCGATGCACAATTTCGCCGCTAGAGGGCGTAAACGCAAATGATATCGAATTCAAAATACAACTAACTCCATACATTTGCTACTAAATATCCATTCAAAAAATTCTTTTGCGTTTCGATTCTACTCATGACGAAGATTATTTTAGGTACAGTCACTTTTTCAAGTTACGCATAGATTCTTCTCTAGAGGGCGTAAAAGTAAATTGCGTTTCCCCCGATATCTCTGCTTGTAAAACTCCGATTTAAAAACTATTTCTGCAGCGGATACAGCTCTGGATGGGAAATCTTTCGCATATAATTTCTAATTTTTGGTATAAAACGTTTTGGCCACCAGGGGGCATAAGTGTTAATTTCTGCTTCTGATGTATATGCAACAAAATCTAAGCTTCTAAAATCTCGATTCAAAAATCCTTTCGTGGATCGATACTACTCATATTGATACACCATTTCGAAATATTTCTTTCTTAAAATAATGCATAGCTTCTCCGCCAGAGGGCGTAGATGTATATCTTATTTTTGTCAATATCTCTGCTTCTAATGGGCCAATTTTAAAAATCTCTTCTTTGTTAGATAGAGTTTCCAGTACGACATGTTTTTCATGTAATTTCAAAATTTTCAAGTAATATATTGACTTTCCGCTAGAGCGAGTAAAAGTAAACTGCGCTTTCCCGATATCTCTGCTTCCAAAACTCCGATTTGAAAAGCTCTTCCTGCAACAGATACAGATTCCGGTGGGAATGTTTTGATTGGTATTTCTAATATTTTATAAAAAATGGTTTGGCCACCAGGGGCGTAAGCGTTAATTTCTGCTTCGTAGGTATTTCCATCAAAATTTGAGCTTCTAAGATCTCGATTGAGAAAATCCTTTCGCGAACCAATACAGCTCATGTCGATAAACATTTGAGAATATTTTCTTCTTAAAATCATGTATGGTTTCTCCACCAGGGGGCGTAGACATATATCCTACTTCTGTCAATATCTCTACTTCTAAGAGTCAGATTTGAAAAATTCCTTCTTTGTCAGATAGCGTTTCCCGTGTAAAATGCTCTCATATAATTTTAGATTTTTCAAGTAACACATAGACTTTCCGCTAGAGGGCGTTAAGGTAAATGGCGTTTTCCCGATGTCTTTGCTTCTAAAATTCCGATTAGAAAACTTCTCTCTGCACCGGATACAACTGCTGATAGGAAATGCTTTTCTTATAATCCTGATATATGAAAGGCTAAGTTGTCGACGACCTGGATCACTTTTTAAGTCGTCATAGCAACAACCGAGAAACAAATGTTTGTGATGTCACGATTAGTTTTTCATGTTTTCGTGCAGGTAACGTCATGACCTACAAGCGCCCAGACCACGCGTATATCACTTTGTTTTGTTGTCACAGCAACAAAGAACGCAGCTGCTGGTGCGACGTCATCTAATCCAAATCATTCTCACATGACGTCAGAAATGCGTTACGTCACAAAGTCAAACTGACATTCCATTACAACATAGACCGACGTCTTTACTGAGTGTTGTTAACCAATGTACAAACCCACGGTCAAGGGTTACACAAATGCCATACTATCAACAACGTCTTTCGATCCGTGACGAATTTAATCCATTATTAAGCGAAAGAAAGCTTACGCAGCAATACAATGTTGATGCGTATGTAAAAATGGAAGCTAATACACTGAATTACATACGACAAAATCAGTCTCAGTTAAATGTCGAAATGTATAAAGGTCTGATGGACCAAATTCAGAATTCTGGAGATGATGAATTTCTTCCTGGAAAAGCTCTTATTTTGTCATCTTCATTTCAAGGTAGTCCACGAAATATGGTGCAAAATTATCAGGATGCAATCGCGATAGTCAGAAAGTATGTCAAGCTTGATCTTTTCCTTGCTGGGGCGAAATGGGGAGAAATTACTTGCAACCCGAAATGGGGAGAAATTACTTGCAACCTGAAAAGGGGGAAATTACCGAAAACTTGAACGGCCAATCTGCCGAAAACCGTCCAGACTTAGTTGCAAGAGTCTTCCAATTAAAGTTGAAAGAATTAATGGATGATATAACCAAAAGGCACAATTTTGGACTTCCGATGGCCAAAGTTCATGAAATCGAATTACAAAAAAGAGGGCTTCCCCATGCTCATATGCTCTTGATTTTGAAAGAGGAGGACAAACGAACATTGCCTGAGAAAACTGACCAAATTATATCAGCAGAACTACCAGATAAAGAGCATTTACTAGTTTTGCATGCAACTGTTGCGAAACACATGGTTAATGGCCCCTGTATTGAAATAATCACAATTCACCTTGTATGGAAGATGGAAAATGTGCCAAGCGGTTTCCGAAGTCTTTCCAAAATGAAACAGTAGCTAACAAAAGCGGGTATCCTTTATATCGGCGTAGAAAGAATGATGCAACCACAACGGTACGTGGTAAAATTATTGATAACAGCTGGGTTGTTCCTTATAACCCGTATCTTTTGTTAAAGTACAATTGCCACATTAATGTCGAGGTGTGCGCTACTGTGAAAAGCGTGAAATACCTTTTCAAGTACGTATACAAAGGTCATAACTGCGAAAATGTGCATATAACAGAGCACAACACCAAATATGACGAAGTAAAAAGTCATGTTGATTCCCGATACGTTAGCGCATCTGAGGCAATGTGGCGAATGCTTGGTTATGATATGCATCAGCAATTTCATACAATAGTTAGATTACCTGTTCACCTTCCTGAAGAACAGAACATTACCTTTAATCCGGAACTGTTAAACAATGATCGAAATGCAGTTGTTCGTAATGTTCAGAGCGATACAATGCTGACAGCATGTATTGATTAAGATAACACAACGTAGTTGTCACAAATGTTTTTTTTTTTTCAGGCCGACCATGGTTTCGCTGGGTATTGACCTAGCTTCATCAGATTCGTCCTGATGAAGCTAGGTCAATACCCAGCGAAACCATGGTCGGCTTGAAAAAAAAACATTTGTGACAACTACGTTGTATTATCTTAATCTATATATAATCGTCACAAGACTGTAGTCTTTGAGATAAAGAAGCTGACAGCATGGTTCAAACTAAATGAGGGCAATGAAGGTGCGCAATCCATTTCATATAGCGACATGCCAAAACATTTTGTCTTAATCAGAAAGTAAGACAATGGGTCCAACGAAAACGTGGTGGAGGTAATGTGATTGGAAGAATGTATTCAGTCAACCTTGGCTCTGATCCAGAAAGATATTGTTTCAGACTTCTGCTACTTTATGTGTCTGGAGCGAAAAGCTTTACAGATTTAAGAACAGTCAATGGAATTCCATATCATACCTTCCAAGAAGCTGCATTGCAGAAAGGTTTTTTTTTTTTTTTTTTTTTTTTAATTGGAGGTTTAACGACCACCGTGAGCAATTCAATGGGCTATAAGCAGTCGCCCGTCCCTAATTTAGGGTCACTGGTTCCAGGGAAGGGAGAGAGCCAGTGCCGTAAGACAAACACAACATCCATGCCTCACCGGGATTCGAACCCGGACCCCTGCAGAAAGGTTTAATTAAGAATGATGAAATATGGGAGAAAACCTTAGACGAAGCATCCATTTGCAGCATGCCTCGACAACTACGAGATTTATTTGCATACATTCTTATCTTTGTTTCACCACCCAATGCACAAGAATTGTTTGAAAAATATAAATCCCATTCTTGGGAAGAATTTGCACACACGAGAACTTGAAAATTTCTGATTTTAAAACATTTGCAAAGAAAGCCATCCTGTGTCCCAAAAACTCTGATGTTGACAAATTAAATGAGAATGTTCATGATCTCTTAGAGGGGACAGCAAGCACATACGTAAGCTCTGATTCAATTGATGTCGATGGCGAAGAAAATACTGAACAGTATTATCCTATAGAGTTTTTAAATGAGCAAACTCCATCAGGAATGCCACTTCACAGACTCAAGCTGAAGATTGAAGCTATTATCATGCTCCTGAGACACCTCAAAACACAACGAGGTTTATGCAGTGGAACAAGACATTGGTTTATGCAATGGAATTAAAGAACTAAAACCCAATTTGATCATTACAGAAGTACTCACAGGCTCAGCATGTGGTAAAACTGTTTTAATTCCGCGAATTGACCTCGCACCTACTTATATAGACCTCCCATTCACATTAAGACGACGACAATTCCCTGTAAAACTCGCCTTTGTTATGACCATTAATAAGTCTCAAGGTCAAACACTGCAGAAAGTAGGTATCTACCTTCCTGAACCAGTGTTTAACCATGGACAACTTTATGTTGTTTTGTAAGGAGTTTGACGGTTTGATGTCACAGTTAAAGTAGTCCATGGGCAGGACAAGGAAAACTACTTCCAGATTTCGAAAAGATATTTACAAAAAATATCGTGTACAAAGATATTTTCCACCTTCATTAATAAACGCTGAAATAGCAATAAGGGATATCTAGAACTCGTTGTATTCTTATCTCAATGGGCTTTACAGCTAGTTTCTAATATTTGATAAAGAACGGTTTAGCCACCTGGACGCGTAAGTGTTAATTTCTGCGTCTGATGTATTTGTAGAAAAATCTGAGCTCCTGAAAACTCGACTGAAAAAGTTCTTTCGTTGACTGGTACCGCTCACATCAAAAGATCTTTTGAGAATACTTTCTTCTTAAAATAATGCATGGTTTTTCCGCCTAGGGGCGTAAAGGCATATCTTAT
Source organism: Macrothele yani (assembly GCA_039090855.1). NCBI lineage: Eukaryota > Metazoa > Arthropoda > Arachnida > Araneae > Macrothelidae > Macrothele > Macrothele yani. The sequence goes on from CM077027.1 coordinate 74,326,477, forward strand.
TTTTGTCGATATCTCTGCTTCTAAAAGTCCGATTTGGAAAATTCTTTCTTTGTTGGAGAGCGTTTCTGTGGAGAAATGTTTGTCATGTAATTTCAAATTTTTCGTAGAGCACAAGTCTGCCACCAGAGGGCGTAAGTTCAGGTTTTCGTTTACAGCAATATCTGCGGGAATAAAAATCCGATTGAAAAACTTCTTTCTTTAGTCAGATACTATTAACTGTGCAAACGTTGTGTGTATTTTCTTTCCAAAATAGTGCACGTTTCGCCGCTAGGGGCGCATATGCTTATTCTGTTTTTCTCAATATCACGACTTTTGCATGTGCAATTTAAAAAATTCTTTCAACACCGCATGCCATTTACCTTGTAGAACACTTAAGGCGAGTATATGAAGAATGTTGTAGTTCACAGTTCTGTCAGTAGGTGGTGTTTTTGTACATCAGCTTGCAGCTGTATCGCCAGTTCTAAAAACGCTATTGAGAAATTTCTTCTTCACTGTATGCCATTCGTTACAGCATAGATGTGGAACATTATCCTCTATAGGAAACGCAAAGATTTCTCACTATCTGCGTAAAGATCGAACGCTTTTTCAATGAAAAATAATTTTCGCCAATTTTCAACTTTTCCGCTATGCAAAATTCTTCCGATAGCAGACGTAAACTTATATAATGTTTCATTTTTTATATTTCTTCTTTTAACTGTTCGATTTGAAAATTTCTTTGTCTCTCGTACCTTCCTTGTAGTATGAGAAACTTGTTGTTCGCCATTTGTTAACTTTCGTAACATGCTTTTTATCCGCTGGTGGAACTAAGTAGATGTTTCTACTTCTGGATGTCTTATCGATTGTTGGAACCAGTTGATTGTTTACCAAACCGGTTCCATTGAGTTTGAATAGCTTCGATAAATTTAATTCGCGTCAGAACGGATTCAAAAGACGTGCTTATTACATCCGAAAATTCGGTGTCATCTTTCTTGTTAATTATAGAATTAGTTTAATCAATTATTCCATTTTGTGTGAATATACACGTTTTGCAGTGATCCTTTTTTTATCATTTAGAAACGGGTTTAAATAAAAAAATAACCGCTTCCTCTCATTTCAGCTGGTGGTTATCAATATCGATTAAAGATGCTGTTCAATCAGTTGAAATATTATTCATTCACTTTTTAACTCTCTAAGTACACAGTGCGGCAATTATAGGTTGTCCCATAATATACCTACCAAGAGTAAGGGGATATGACTGAGAAATGAAGAAAAGCAGAAAGAGGAATCTGAGTGTGTACATTTCTTTAATGCCAGGAATTTACACGATAGCATGTTTAGTGTGCCTGACTTCGACTGCAATGACATTACGTAACCGTAGTACAAAATTGGAGACCACACGGTTCACGAGGTCAGTGGAAATGGTGAAGATTTCATGTTCAACAGCTGTTCAAAGCTTCTCCAACGTCTGTGAGTTTGACCTGCACACTTAGTCTTTAAGATAACCCCATAAGAAATAATAGCGCGTATTGAGCTCCAGAGTGTAATGTGACTTATCCACTCTGGTGCAATAGTGTTTGCAATAGTGCAAGGTAATGACACGTTCTCCGAAATGTTCGTAGAGCAGTGCAAATCCCGGTGCTGCACGATGTGGACGTTCAGCGTTTTGCATGTAAAAGTGACATTGCAGGTCACCACCAGCGAAACCCTGCAGACGTGGAATGAAAGCCGTTTCCAACACTGTCCGATATCTTGCGGATGTTACAGTTTCATCAATGAAGATGGACCCGAAGATTCAACATCGTGACAATGCACACCATACAGTTCCACGCTGTGAAGGTTTGCAGCAGTAGCAAGATGTGGGCTTGTGGACCCACAAAACCGCCAATTCTGTTTGTTGATAAAGCCGCCGAGGTGTAAATGAGCCTCATCCAGAAACCAGTGTTTTTTTTGTTTTGTTTTTTGTCTCAATTCTGTTGAGCACTTTCTCGGCAAATGCCAGCGTTGCACCTGTATTCCTTGCCGTGAGAATCTATTGTGTCTGGATCTTGTACCGGAACAAATGCAGATCTGTTGTGAGAATCAGATGAACACTGCTGTGTGTCAGCCCCAGTTGTTGCAGAGCCCGTCGGATAGACTTTTTCTGGCTCCTGTCAAATGTTTCTCGAACATTTCCAACGTTGGTTTCCGTCCCTGATGTGGAGGGCCTGCCCCTTTGGGTCCGATGATCGAACACCGACTCCGTTGTGTGAAATTTGGTGACGATGTGTCGTATGGCGTGTCTGTCTGGTCCGGCTTTGAAGCTGAATGTCTTCTGTATTGCTCTCATCACCTTTCCCGGACTATCCGATGATCGATAATACTCTTCTACGATTATGATTAAGATACGCTGCTCTGTGGCACACGTAGTCATTTTCTTGGCTTCTACAAAGAAAAAGAAATACTAGAGCATCCGAAACTCCAACTATCTCTGAGTGCAATGTTAAAGTTTCTTTACATTCTCTTCAGCCGTTGTGTTATCTCCGTTTAAACTTGGTAGGTACCTTTTGGAACACCGGGTAAGTAATGAGACAGAATTAAAAAAAAATGGAAAAGCAGGAAATCTTACGTGAATATATTTTATTCGGAGTACGTTCCTCCTGCGTTAACACAAGAAGTAGCATGATCAGTCAAAGAGACGAAGGACTTACAGAGGTCATCTTTTGGTATAGCTGATGTCATAGTTCTTTGCATGTCTTCAATACCTTAAAAAACTTTTCCCTGTAAACGAGGCTTCAATTTTGGGACTAGAAAGTAGTCACAAGGTGACAAATCAGGAGAATAAAGAGGATGTTTGAGTACAGAAACCTGTTTTTGTGCTAGAAAGTGCTGTACATCTCTGTGTGCTGGTGAAGAAGGAACCATTCCCCGTTTCTGTGCTCAGGCCTGACATGAAGAATTCTCTTTCCGATCGTCCGTAAATGGATGTGTAACGATTTCTAGTGACAGTTGTACAGTCAATAATGAAAACTCCCTTGCTGTCGTAAAACACACAAACTTTGTCTTGATTTCGGACTTCTGTAACCTTATCTCCTTTCCTTTGGATGACTGTGGCGACTTCAACTGAGCGCTCTGAACTTCATTTCAGGATCATTACGAAAACACCTAGTCTCGTCACTTGCTGCAATGGCTTTGAAAATTTTTGTCATTTTTCCGGAGTCTCCGGATGTCTTTTGCTTACTCCACTCGTACATGTTTCTGGTCGTCAGACAAAGCATGCGGAACAAAACGAGCACAAACATCCCTCCCTCCTCAAATCTTGCACTGAAATTTAAGGAATCGACTCCTTATTAACACCAAGCTCACATTCCAACATCCCCAATGCCATACATCCATCACTTTCCATCCTTTCGCGAACTTTCTCAAGGAGTTCTGACGTGCGCACTGAAATCGGGCGTTCGGGCCTTTCGTCATTTTCTAAATCTTTCCGTCCATCCTTGAAACGTGCATATCGTTGGAATATTTGTGCACGAGATAGGCAATTAGCTCCATACACATTACGCAACAGTTCAGCTGTCTCAGTTGCAGCTGTACCGGTTTTCAAACGGAGCCGAATATTTGCTCTCTGGTACGAGACAGAGCAGTGAGAATGTCCTTTCCCCAAGTGACATCATACACAGCGTAAATAATCATCTGCGCTATTATCATGCAAACTCGGCCGCGGGTGGCCTAGTGGGCAACGTTCGTGACTGCCGCTGGAAAGGACCTCAGGTTCGAACGCTGGTTCCACTAAATACCCGCCGTACGTCGGATGGGCACGTTAAAGAGTCCGACCCCGGGTACTGGCCCCTCCGGTAATAAATAAGGGCGTCTTCCTCCCCCTTTCTACTTCGCTTCCGTGTGACTTTCCTATTGGGCACTCTAGCCAAATCTCCTAGCTTCCTAATTCTAAGGGTTGTTTAAGACCTGAGATCAGACACTCCCTTCCTAAAATCCTCTACATATGATCATTTGATCTTATGCAAACTCTGTTGCCACCGCACACCTGATAAATGTATTATCAGGAAACAATGCCTTCCCAACTTATGTTTTACGGGGATTTTTTTTAAATCAGTCTCATCCCTTAATTGCCACACTGTATACATAGCAAAGAAGCGCTTTTAAAACTTAAGACCAATTAATAAAATGAAAACAGAATATCTCGTTTATTTATCAATTGGGAACGCAGCATCAGCAACCAGCTAAATACATGTTCTTCATATTAGGTTGTTGCAGACGAATTGTCGGAGTTTGCAGACCTACACATTTGGAAGGTAATTTAGGAATAAACATGTCTCCAGATGTGACTTGTGATGTGAAGTTTTAAAGCGTCAAAGTTGCTGTCTATAAACCACTGGTTATTTCTTCAGTGGCATCAGTTCCAAGGAGATTGTGCTACAGTGAAGAGGATGATGGATCAGAGCCAAATTCATGCCATTTTCTTATATGAGTTTAAACTTGAAATTTACCTTCATACACCTTAGAGGAAACTCTGATGGTAAAAAATGTACCCAAAATAATTTGCGTTATAAATGTCACCGAAGGAAGAAATAATTATTTTAATCTGATATCTAGAAGCAATGTAATGATATGGAATAAAATGCATTTTGAATTCGACAACTTCTGCATTTACTCCCTCTGGCGGTGAAGTTACGCATCGTAAAAAAACCGAAAAGATAGGATCATCGTTCACATATTTCTAGTCTTCCAATGCAAAAAGAATGTTTCAAATTGGACCAATAATTGCAGAGATATGGTGTCCACAGATGGAGGGCTGGACAAGGTGTTACTACAAGCACGTCCTTTTTTACGCTTTCCAATATAGGTTGAAGAAGCGTATATGCTCCAGCTTTGTCCGTCAGTCTGCCCGTCTGCACTATAACTCGCGTAAAAATGGTTCGATTTCGATGAAACTTTAATATGTGAGATGGGACCAACTGAGGACGAACCTTACAGAAAATGGGCGAAATGGGGTCAAAGGTCAGGACAGAGGAGCGGGATCCATTCCATTGCCTTTATGCGTCATAACTTACGTAAAAATGGTTCGATTTCGATGAAATTTTATGTGGTAGGGGACTACCTGGGGACGAACCCTATTGAAAATGGGCGAAATGGTGTCAAAGGTCAGGACACAGGAGCGGGATCCATTCCATAGCCCTTATGCGTCATAGCTTACGTAAAAATGCTTGGATTGCGACAAAACTTTTTCATGTTTTTTTCGGAAGTATACTGAACCGGTTCTGTAGAATATCATCGAAATGGGTTCAAGGGTCAGGACATCAGAGGAGCGGGATCCATTCCATCAACCTTATGCGCCATAACTTACGTAAAAATGCTTCAATCGCCACAAAACTTCATCATGGTGTTCCAGAGGTATACTGAACTAATTCTGCTTAATATCATCGAAATGGGGTCAAAGGTGAGGGCACAGGAACGAGATTTATTCCACAGCCATTATCCTCATAACTTCAGTAATGATTTCTGGTATGTTGGAAAGCGTATCATAATCAATGCATTTGCATGATTTTACTAACTTGTTTTACAAAAGACGTGTTAAAATAAGCTAGTAATATGATATAGGACAGATAATGAAGTGGTACTGAAATCGTTTATGAATTGAACCCAAAAACCGGAATAAAGAATAATCGGGTTTGAATGGTTGTAAGAATAATATTACGCTTAAGATTTAACTTCGCCTTCAACTTAACTTTTCTTAAACGTCACTTGACTTAAATTTTACTTTACTAACCAGGGTATGCGCCAAGTGGGGGTTCAACGGATGTGAAATACCCGGGCGCCAGGTTTCGGAGGCGGCATGAAGCCTCAATTAATTTGTATGGTTGATAAATTAATAGCAGTGACGTAGAAGAAGTAAAGAAAACCTTTTAATTTGAGAAATGGTAATGCTACACGTGGCACGTTATATTTTTTTCAGTAAAAATAATTCCTTACATAATTCAATAGAAAACGACTTGAAACTAGATAATAAAAATTTCTATTGTTTTGTTCAGTAATGGACACCTAGGGGCAAATGACTAGCAACTCTTTTCCTAATTTTTTTTTAATCTTGAAGATTTCAGCGTTCATGAAGTGTGAGCCAGCGCTATGAAAATGCGGCCAGGAAAAACTATGGACTTCCAAAAACAAAATTTTTCGATTTAAAACCGTTATGCATTTTATGTACTTTGAGCGGCTCATACCTTAAATCTGCTCATAAATAACTACGAAAACATTTCTCTAGAAATTGTGAACATTTTCAGCCTTGTTCAAGAAAGGTATGCATTATTTTCCGAATTACCTTATACCGTTGGTAAATTTTAAAGAAAGAGCTTCCAGCGTTGACCGTAAAACCGTGCTGTGAAACAAGATGAGAAAATAGGATCGATGCAATAACGGTAAAGAGACTAGGGTACAATTTAGATGTGATTCACGATACATTATGTTAACGCTTTAACGAATTTTTTACAGACAGTGATACATGAAATTTAACCAATCTTTCTTAGAAAAGAAAAATAAAGACAGAAAACATACAAATTTATTGTTCCAGAAAGATTTAGTACACGCTTTCTTCAAAAATTAGTGTTAGTAGCAAATTAAAGCTAAAATCTGTTGTAGTTATGCCAACCATAATAGAAATGTTAAAACAAGTAAATGGCTGTTTAGAAGACTGTAGAAGACGCGAAGGTTTTAAGGGCATGTTAACTGAAGATAAAACTGTTGCCGTGTTGCCGAGAAATAGACTGCGAAACAGAATTTCCAACTGTTGAATTGATTAAACCAGGCAAGGGATAAAAGAGCAAAAAAAAAAAAAAAAAGCATTTTTGGCACCAAATTACGGATGAGATATTGATTTGCAAAAAAAAAAAAAATAATAACTTTCCTATTTTTTACGCTTTCCAACCGTAGGTTGAAGAAGCGTATATGCTCCACCTTTGTCCGTCCGTCCGTCTGTCCGCACGATAACTGGCGTAAAAATGGGTCGATTTCGATGAAAATTTAGTATGTGATAGGGGCCCACCGGGGACGAACCCTATTGAAAATGGGGTCAAAGGTCACGACGTAGGAGCGGGATCATTCCATTACCCTTATGAGTCATAACTTGCGTAAATATGGTTCGATTTCAATGAAAGTTTACTATGTGGTAGGAGATCACCTGGGGACGAACCCTATTCAAAATGGGTGAAGTGGGGTCAAAGGTCAGGACATAAAATCGCGATGCATTCCATTGCCCTTATGCGTCATAACGTGCGTAAAAATGGTTCGATTTCGATGAAATTTTAGTATGTAGTAGGGGACCACCTGGGGACGAACCCTATTGAAAATGGACGAAATGTGGTCAAAGGTCAGGACATAGGATTGCGATCCATTCCATTGTCCTTATCCCATATTATTAAGGTGGACGTCAAGTAATTTTGCTTCCTATACTTCCAATTGAAAAACTTTTGTACACATTTCCTTCACAATTAATGTGTTCCCAAGGATGAGAATTTGAACATAGATTAAAATAACTTCATATTATAACTTGGAAAACTTAATATTTTCTAAAACACAACCATAATTATATTAAAAATCAATAACTTTTCCTGTATTGGTGTTGAAACCAGAGAAAAGATGGCGCGACCTGTACTTTGATGACGTCAGTGGACAAAAAAATGTTGGGTTGCATAATTACGGTTATGGTTTAGAAAATATTAAGTATTCCAAGTCATGAAATGAAGCTATTTTAATCGATGTTCAAATTTTCATCCTTGTGAACGCATTAATTGCCCAGAAAAAAGATGGCGCGACCTGTATTTTCATGACGTCAGTAGACAAACAAATGTTGAATTGCATAATTATGGTTATGTTTTAGAAAATATTAAGTATTGCAAGTTATAAAATGAAGATATTTTAATCGATGTCGAAATTTTCATCCTTGGGAAAGCATTAATTGTGAAGAAAATGTGTACAAAAGTTTTTCCATTGGAAGTATAGGAAGCAAAGTTACTTGACTTCCACCTTAAAGTAGCAATTCTTGTATGTGCCGCTCCGGTGGCGCAGTGGTCTAAGCGAGGGCTTCTGATCATTCGTCTGTAAGGGGTCCGGGTTCGAATCCCGGTGAGGCATGGATGTTGTGTTTGTCTTACGGCACTGGCTCTCTCCCTTCCCTGGAACCAGTGACCCTAAATTAGGGACGGGCGACTGCTTATAGCCCATTGAGTTGTTCACGGTGGTCGTTAAACCTCCAATCAAAAAAAAAAAAAAAAAAAAAATTCTTGTATGTATGTATGTACATTTTATTTTGAAAACGGCTCTAAGAATTTTGATGAAAGTCGTTAACCTACCGTTTTCTGGTACTAGAAATCGATTTAGCTTGATCTCGACTTTAGAAGAATTCGTTTAGTGGATTAAATAACCACCCCGAATTATAACGTTTTTAGTGATGGCGTTGTTCCATTAATGTTACCAATGCTTAGAAATCTTATGAAGTCACAACTCGCGTTTGAGAATGTTGGCGCGAGGTCACTTCATCTGTCTCTTTACGTCACGCGTTGTGTGTGGATCCTATTAAAGATTTATGACGTCACACTCTTGCGGCGGGCAGATGGTCGCTATTCCCATCTGCCTCATTACGTCACGCGTTGTGTACGTATGTCCGTCAGCACGATAACTCGCGTAACAACCGTTGGATTTCGATGAAATTTTAGTATCTGGTAGGAGATCATCTGGGAAGGAACCCTATTTAAAGTGAACGAAATGGGGTCAAAGGTCAGTACATAGGAGAGGGATCCATTCCACTGCTATTATGCGCCATAACTAACGTAAAAAAGGTTCGATTTTCATGAAAGTTTAGTATGTGGTAGGGGACCGTCTGGCGACAAACCTTATTAAAAATGGGCGAAATGGGGTCAAAGATTAGGACACAGGAGCGGGATCTATTCCATAGCCCTTGTGCATCATAACTTACGTAAAAATGCTTCGATTGCGACAAAACTTTATCATGTTATTTCTGAGGTATACCAAGCCGGTTCTGTTGAATATCATCGAAATGGGATCAAAGGCCAGGGCACAGGACCAAGATTTATTCCACAGACATTATTCTCATAACTTGAGTGATAACTTGAGTAATGATTTCTGTAATGTTGGAAAGCGTATTATAATCAATGCATTGCATGATTTTACTAAATTGTTTAATACAACGATAAGAACCGTAACACAACGAAATGATAAGAACCCTGAACACGCATAACGGGATTTTAAATTACCTTTATTCTTTATTGACACTAAGCAGAGATATAAAAGTAAAATATTGTATGGACTTACAAGTAAAAATATCAGGTATTGTACAAAAGAATATGATATAATTTCTTGAGATTTGTGTGACTAAATTTAAATTCCTTAGACTTATGTTAAGCATTACACGAACCCATAAAATGCTTTAGAATACATATTTTCAAATGACTCATTAATATGGTTTCCGAACAGTTCAGTAGCTTTAAGAATATTTTTTATGATACCTGTAGCAAAATACGGTTGCGGGACGAAGTGGGGGGGGGGGCGTGTCCATGTTAAGTTAAATGCATTTTTTTTTAATTTTGTGGATTTTTACACTGCCTAATGATAAACATCTTACCTTTTCTTACTGTTAAGCTTGAAATCCAAAAGGTCTTTAAAATAACAATGTCCCTTTTTCTGTTCCATAGAATTAATAGCGGTAATAAGGTGCACAAAACACTCTTTTCAAATTTTCACTGTCTGCAACATGCAGTGGTTTACGGGGAAAGATCGTTTCCCTAAGCTTAAAATCATGAAAAGTTACTTTTGATTAAATATGAAACAGGAGGTAATATTGAAAACAGAATTGCTACAGATTTTGACGATTCGGACATTGTTAAAAAGTTTGTAGCAAAATAAAAAAATAAAAAAGGCTACAAAAATTAATTTTTAGCTGAAACTACGCATGTGTGTGTGCTTTCTTGAAGCTTCAGTTTATAGTTTATAGGAAAAAATATTTTTATTTGATAAGAAAACCAGTTATTTCGAACTCTGCTTTTAGTTTTACACAGTTGATTTGTATATGTACCCATATGAGATATTTTTTTGATTAGAATAGTTGAAAAGACGCCCGTCATGTTCAGTGATATATAAACACAATGGCCCTCCTCCACTGAGGAAGCTGTAATATGTTTATCATCGTAGATGACGAAACGCGGATAGTATGAAGCGACTTACGGCCGACAGCCTGTGTGAAAAATAGGTTTCAATTGAAAATATTATAGCGTTAAAAATGCGTGCCACACACTAATAATGTTAGCATATTCGTAAACAAAATGTAGTCCAATTCGCGTACTGCGCAATACATTGTGCGCGGGACGCTCCCCTCGCTCCCTCTGCGCGGGGGAGATGATGCAATATTTCTGGGTGTGCCGCCGCGTTTAACTCAGTCTATCTCGACAACCGTGGGCACAACCCGACTGGGCGTGGTATCGTTTCAAATCTCTCGACGAGATCTATTCAAATATACGAAGAACATTTGGCAGTGGTTTGAACTGAACATTTTAAAACTTGTTTTCTTGTGAACCGAGAAAAATATCGTGGTTTATCTGGACAACCGTGAGTGCAAAACGACTGTGCGTGGTATTGTTTTAAAGCTCTCGACGAGATCTATTCAAATATATAAAGAACATATTGCAGTGGTTTAAACTAAAATTTTTAAATATTGTTTTCGTGTGAACGGGTTAACATTTTCTACAATGCCGCGGAATTCGCAGAATGAACGCAAACAAAAGTGTAGAAAATCAAAACGAGAGGCAAAAGCAAGTGATGAGGAATGTAAGAATCCCAAGACGACTGCAGCCGCCTAACGAACTATCGAGAATGCCTGAAAGCAGCCGGCGCCAAACAAAAATCTAACACACCGATCGAACCCGTACCTGGCTCATATCGAACTCTGCTTTGTGTTCGCAATGTACATCCAGGATTATTTCAAAAAATTATGTAAGCTACTTTTCATATAATAGATCTGTGTTGGCTATAAAAAATGAAATAAATGCTTTAAAACCATACTCGACTAGCTCATTTCAACTCTCCGATCTGCATGCAGGTCGTAGTCCTACGTCCGAAACTGACGGCTCAATCAGAACTGAGCCAACCTGTATTTTTTTTTTTATCGATAAAGCAGACTTTTGTGTAAATTGAAAGAGGGAGCTGACTTTTCAGATTATTCGCTGCGTCATATGAACTAGAGTTTTATAGATTTTTTATTTTTTATTTTTATTGGGGGTTTATTGACCACCGTGAGCAACTCAATGGCCTATGAGCAGTCGCCCGTCCCTAATTTAGGGCCACTGGTTCCAGAGAAGGGAGAAAGCCAGTAGTGTAAGACAAACACAACATCCATGCCTCACCGAGATTTAAACCCGGACTCAAGTTGGACAGAAGCCATCGTTTAGACCACTGCACCACCGGGGCAGCCTTTCAGTTTTATATGAGGCAATAGTGTTTTATGAAAACTCTTAATTTACGGAAAATAGTAAGTGATGTTGCTAAAGGTATTCATTTCATGTAAAAATTAATAAAATTTGAAAAATATTCTCGTACAAGGGGCGGCAAATCCGGGCTTGCACCCGGGCTGCAAATAGCCTTGACGCGCCCCTGTTTCTAACCTTGATTATTGTAAGTTGTTCGTTCATAAGAACCGAAATGTTAATTAAGCATGCAAATCTTTCGGTAGAAACTTTCCAAAATAAAGGCCAGGGTAAGTTATGAGGCAGTACTTACAAAATCCAAATCCACTGTTTGTTATCCTTTTAGCCTGTACTTCAAATAGTCTTTTCGTAAACACGTTGTTCTCAACAACACGATACGTTTGCCTGATATTTCTATTCACACGAGTCTGGTACGATTCGTCCAACGACGATTGGTCCAATACCGATTCGCCCAATGCCGATTCGTCGAATGGACAATTGGTGCAAAGGTACGATTCGTCCAATGGACAATTGGTGCAAAGGTACGATTCGTCCAATGGCACGATTGGTTCAATGCCGATTCGTCCAACGGACGATTGGTCCAATTCCGTCCTATCTGTCTGAAGTGCTACTCGTGCTATAAAACTCTCATCTGTTCTGATTCTATCTCCGATGTTATAAAAAAGTACCGGTAGTCCAAAGAATGTAAAATAATGTTACATTTAATGCGTAATATTGTGGTTACAGATTTCTTTTTTTTTTTTTTTTTTTGGAATCGCGTTTATTTGTTATACTGTCCTTGCTGCCGTATGAAGTTACTGATGTACGAGCCGTTCTATCAACTTCAATGTTTCTCTTTTGCATGAAATAATATAAAATGCTAGTGTTCCGTTTCTGTTTGTAGAACGCAGTGGGGTTTTCCGCCAACTGCCCAATGGAAGCAACTGGTCGGGGTTTGGACATAGGCTTTTTCAACAGTTTTCATTCCAGCGATGTCATATTCGTAACTTTTACATATTAAAACAAGTTAATAATATTGCGCTTTTACTTAAACACGAAATAGTAATTCATAAGCCATAGGCCAAGACCTTTTTAACAGTTTATATTCTACCGATGTCAGATTCATAACGTTTACATATCAAATCAAGTTAATAATATTGAGCTTTTACTTAGGCACGAAATATTAATTCATAGGCTCCAGGCCCACGCCTTTTTAGGACTTTTTATTCTAACGATGTCATATTCATAACGTTTACATATTAAATCAAGTTAATAATATTGCGCTTTCACTTAAGCACGAAATATTAATTCATAGGCCTGCGGCCTAGGTGCCTTGCAAAGACCTCAGAAATGATACGATGAATGCCTTTTATAAAGTTTTATAAAATGCTTACAAATACCAAATATCTAGGTTGTAATTTAAAATCTTTTAAAAAGGCCAGCGGCCTAGGTGCCTTGTAAAGACCTGCGAAATGATACGATCAGTGCCTTTTGTTAGGTTTTATGAAATGTTTACAAATACCAAATATCTAGGTTGTAACTCAAAATTTTCTTAAAAGACCCGGGGCCTAGGGGCTTCGTAAAGACCCGAGAAATGATAGGATGAGCGCCTTTTATTAGGTTTTATAACATATTTACAAATACGAAATATCTAGGTTGTAAATTAAAATCTTCAAAAAATGCCCGTGGCCTAGGTGCTTTGCAAACAGCTGAGAAATGCTCCATTGAGTGCCTTTTACCAGGTTTATGTAAAATGTTTACAATTACCAAATATACGGAAATTATCTTTCTAAAGGATATAAAGAGGAGAATAATTTAAGTTATTATTCCTTTCTGGAAAATAAAAAAGTTTACCGTTGGTAAGATGATACCATTGGATGAATCGGCGTTGGACCAATCGTACCATTGGACGAATCGGACATTAGACCAATCGGCATTGGACCAATCGTCCCTTTGGACGAATCGACATTGGACCAATCGTCGTTGGACGAATCGTCCGGGACCGCTATTCACACAGCATACATGTATAACACCACGTACTCGGAACAATAGCTTTCGCATCATACTCAACAAGTAGTTTTTCGTAACATCGTTCAGTATAAGATAGTTCTTACAATATCGCTGTCAAATGTGCATGCAATCTTCTGTTCTCATTGGCGATCGAATAACACTCTGACATCTGCTCATGAAATCTGCACTCTCTCTTATCTAAGAACGCTTTTTATTTACGTTTGATAGCACTATAGCCCACTGTCAGGCTGACAACTTTTACATACTCGTCGGGAGAAATTTTGTGGCGTTAAGTAAGAAAATAATTAACAAGGAGAAACCAAGTTTACATGAGAACACAAGGTCAAAAGGAAGGTTGAATTAAAGGTATACGTCACAACTGGAATGGAGCTCACGATAAAACTGAGCGAGGAACTGAGTGGGACACGTGACGAAATTGAACAGTGTTTATAATGTTTTCAGATGATGACTGCTTGACAGATATTGAACGAGAAACGAAATTGGTGGTATGATTCCTTTTTGGTTCATTTCTTTATATGTTTAATTCTTACAATTTGTTTTCGCAGACTCCATGCACTTTTCTGATACATATGAGTAATAGATGTTTTTGTTTGGGGGGTTTCACGACTGGTTGTAAGCAATCACCCGTCCCTAATTGAGGACCACTGGCTCCAGGGAAGGAAGAGAGAGCCAGTGCCACAAGATAAACGCAACATCCCTGCCTCAACGGGTTTCGAACCCGCACTCACCTCGGACGAATGGTCAGGAGCCAGAGCTTAGACCACACCTCCACCGGGGCGACGACTAATTGATTTCTTAGATCTTAGACCATATGTAGAGAATTTTGTGAAGGGAATGCCTTACCCCAGGTCTTAAACAACCCTTAGAAATAGGAAGCAAGGAAATTTTGGGCTGGAGTGCCCAATAGGGAACCGATACGAAAGTGAGGTAGAAAGGGAGAGGAAGACGTCCTTATTTATTATCAGGGACCAGTACCTGGGATCCGACGGCTTAACGTGTCCATCCGACGCACGGCGGATATTTAGTGGTTCGAGCATTCGTACCTTCCCGTGATCGAACCTGAGGTTTCTCCGTGGCAGTCACGAACATTGACCACTAAGCCATCCGGGGCCGAGTGATCGATTTTGCAAAAACGGTCGATTATAAATACTTGCTACTCGGGGTTATTTGTTTTGTGAGCGTTCCATTTATTACTGTGTTATTACGATCGCTGGAAAATCCTTCTTAATGACTAAAGCATAACTTGCACGGCGAATAAAATGAAAAGACATTGTAATGATCTCAAACTTAAGTGGATTTTCGTCTTATCTGTTTCTCTCTTGGGTCTTTTTCAACCGAATTGACCGCGAGAGATGACATTATCCTGTGGTTTGTTGCGATTGGGGAAATGCTTGCTCTGAGGGAAATATATAGAGCATGACAAAGAACCACCACGATTCCTTGATTAAGGATTCAACGACATAAATCCACGTCTCCAACGGACACTGCCCCCTCTCCTCTAGAAAAAGAGAACAGAGGGAGAAAAAAGATAAAGAAAGACATAAGCAGAGCACGGGAGATAGAGAGCCGTACAGAAAAAAAAAAAACATGAGTGGGGGTGGTTCACTTGCCTGATGGGTCCATGCTTGTCCACTTCAAAGTTAATGGCTTTTTAATGGAATCTTCAGCGAAACAATGAAGTTAAACGGACGAGGACGGATTTGATTTTGTTATCGGGATCTTGTTTCATATGTGCTGAATATTCGTTCTTCCGTTTCGCCCGCAAATCTTCTTTGGAATAAAAAAAAAATAGTTTTTTTTTTGTGCTCATGGTTGTGTTTCTGTGGTCTTGAAGTTGTTCGAACAGACTTGCAGAATCGATATTTTTTGAAAGAGTTTTATGCCTGACATTTTCTCTTCGTTGACTTTCCTTGGAAAAATATAAAAGCTATACAAAAAAGGAAGGAAAAGAGAACAAAAACAATTATCATTACCGCTAAGCTGATATATAGGTAAACTGCCTTATAAAGAGAAATGAAAATATGCCTTCAGTGGGAGAATTAAGTCAGATTTTATAAATAAAAATCTGTTTGCGAACAAGTTTTATGTTACACTGCCCATATGATGAGTTATTCAGAATATGAGAATGAAAGACAAATCACTGATAGGTTTTCAATTTTTTTTTTAACTGCTTTTTCTGGAACTGTCCGGGAAATTGCAAACATGACGTCTCTCATATTAACTCCAAGGTGGGAAATCATTTGGTACACACTGATGAGCAATTACATTATGACCACCCCCAGCCTAGAGAAATAAGCACGCCTATAGGCCGAACGGTGGACCAGGTGAAGTTCACAGCTCATTAATACCAAAGGGGAGCGGAGACTGTCGCCTATTGTTCACGCGCTGACCACAGAGCGACAAATCGCCCGCAGCTACAACAGTGGTGATCAGGGCAATGTGTCACAACACACAGTTCATCGCAGCTTTCTGCGCATGGGCCTGCGTAGCCTAAGACCCAGCCGGGTCCTCATGCTCACTGCACGTCAACGCCAACAACGCATGAAATGGGACCAAGATCATCGAGATTGGACCGTGGATGATTGGAAGAAAATGGCCTGGTCTGACGAAACAAGACTCCTGGTGCATAAAGTAGACGGCCGAGCGCATATACGCTGGTTATCAACGCAGGCTATGGCACTTAGATGCACTGTTGGGCGGAAACAGGCTGGAGGCGGCGGTGTTATGCTGTGGACTATGTTTTCATGATACATTTTATGCCCCATTATCCCAATAGCACGATCCCTGGCAGCCGTCAGGTATCTGAACATCATTACAGACCAAATTCACCCATTCACGGCAACTACGTTCACTGCTAGTGATGGCCATTACCAACAGGAAAATGCGCCATGACACACTGTCAGCACTGTCAGGATCGTCAAGGAGTGGTTCGAGGAATATGCTGGTGATTTTCTGTTAGTGCCCTGGCCTCGAAATTCAACTGAAAGGAAAGCACTCAAACATCTGTGGTTCGACTTGGAAAAGCGAGTTCGCGCTAAATCAGCACCACCTTGAAATGTACGGGAACTGGATGGCTTACTGTTGACATTATGATATCAGATACCCCAGGATACCTAACGCCACCTCATCGAATCGATGCTTCGCTGAGCGGACGCCGTTCTGCGGGCTAAAGGGGTCATACAGCTTATTAGGTAGGTGGTCATAATGTAATAGCTCATCGGTGTATTTACTAATAGTATACAATGAACCAAACAGGGAGAAATACAAGTCAGACGAGCAAAAGAGCTGCAGCTTTTGGAATGCAATTATATGCATGCAGTGTCGCCATCCGCCAAAAAAAAAAGGAGAAATATTTAAGACATATTACAGGGTTTTTTTTTCCATCTTTTTATCCTAAAATACCCACTCGCTACAGAACCCGGCATTTTTATAATAATTAACACCAATGAAGATATTGCAACGAAATTTGAAAAGGACTTACCTCATTTCGTGCAACATGTGATGACATCACAACATGTGCTGGTAGTGGCCACCATTTGCGTCCAGACAGCATTGAACCCGGAGCACCAAATCGTGGAAAGTTCTTGCCAGTACGTCCGCCGTCACAGCCTGAATTTCTTCGGTGATGTTTGCTTTGAAGGCATCTATGGTTCTCGGTTTCTTTTGGTAAACTCTCCCGTTTAGATATCTCCATAAAAAGTAGTCAGGATGCATCAGATCGGGCGAGCGCGGAGGCTATATACCCTTCGAAATGACGCGGTCGCCAAAAAAAATGACTGAATTTCCGCCATACTGGTGTGTGATGTCGCTCCATCATGCTGGTAATATCCAATGGAGAGTTCTTCGTCCTCCAATTGATTTACAAAGGTGTTGAAGATTTCGATGTATGCAGGTACAGCGGCAGCTATACCTGCATATATCGAAGAAGATGGAACCAATTATGAAAGAAGATGATGGGACCAATTATGAAAGAAGATGATGGGAGCAATTATATATTGAAGAAGATGGGACCAATTATGAAAGAAGATGATGGGACCAATTATATATTGAAGAAGATGGGACCAATTATGCGGCGCCGCGGCATCCCACACCAAACACTAATTTTCTATGAATGAAGGGGTTCAACATGTATCGCGTTGGGATTTTCACCGGCCCAAATACGGGAACTTTAAGAATTGACATATCCGGACAGGTGAAACCACTCCTCGTCCAAGAACCACGTGTAGTCCAGAATGCGAGGACTTTCCTGAAGAAATGTATGAAACCATCGACAGTATGTCACTCGTTTCACGTGGTCAGGCTCTTTCGGTTAGTGTAGCACGGAGATAAGGTGCGCATGTAGCTTCGCTTTTTTTCACAGCACGTTAACAAGTGCTTTTAGACAACCCTCTTTCCTATGACAGTCGGCGAAGTGACTTCCTGGGAGACGCAAGTAATATACTGATTTCATTGTCCCGTTCCGCCAATCTGTCTTGGCTCCACGGGGACTTGTTGAGCACCTTGGATGTTATTTTGAAATGTTGCGACAATTATCCTGCCTTGAGACGCGGTTCGGACCCTGGCCACCCCAATGGCCCAGAGACCAGCCCGTGGTGACGTGCTGGCAGGCGACCTAGAATACCTTGTCTGGGTTCCCGCTCTGTCTGGCGGGATAGGTCGTTTCTTACTTTTTCGCTGACTGGAAGATTCCTTGCCCTCGAACTTTTTTGGGGAATAATTTCCCTTTATTTTCTTTTTCAAACACCTACACACATGTATACACTGTCCTCATGCTTAGGACTTACAACATCAAGAGATAGCAAAATTTATTTACAGAATATTTACATTGGTGGTCTCTTCGTCTGCTTTCCCACAGACTTTTACCCTCATTCATCTTCCGATTCGCTTTCGGTGTGCACGTTCACCTCCTGCGTTTCGGTCCCCGTTTGATTGGGGAAGATGGTATGTTGCTGGAGGGTTAGCCTTTCTACAAAGGCTATTATCCCCTCCTGTTAACGGAAGATTGGATGAGCAGATCCAATCTTCGCGTTCTTTGCACACCTCGGATCAGTGTGTTTCTCCATTCGGCGAAGCCACTGCATTCAAGTACGCAGTGTTCTATGCTTGCCGTTCTCTTTCCACAGGGACAAGTGCAGTTCCTGATGGCAAATCTGCCTAGGTATTCAGGGCTGATGCCATGGCCACTGAGTACTTGATTCAGGAACTTATTTGTCTGTGCTCGTTTGGTCGAGACTTTCGGAAACACTCTGTGTGTCTTCCTCCCTGTCTCTCCCGTGTCCCATCTGACCTGCCATTCGGTCATGGTCCGACGTGCTAATGCTGCGCGAGTACACCTTCGCGGCGTTCTGCATTGCACGTCGACCGTCTCTTTCAGCGTGGCTGCCTTCGCCAGCTGATCTGCCCTTTCGTTTCCTAGGGTTCCGACATGGCTTCGTACCCAGTGGAAACTAACTGCCCCATCTCCCTCTGCCCTCAAGAGGGTTTTGATCCTCTGGACGATGGGGTTTCTTCCCCTGAATCTACTCAGAGCCTGCAGTGCTGCCTCACTGTCCGAGTAGAGTTTTATTCTTTCTTCACTACGCCTGGGGAGTGCCCAGGTGAGTGCCATCTCTATCGCCAGAAGTTCTGCCTGGAAGACAGAAGCGTTCTGCGATAATTTCACGCTTCCTGCAGTGGCTTCGTTCCCGTCCGAGAACGCACAGAAGCCTGCCCCCACTTGTCGGAGACGCAAGTAGTCGGCCCTTTACATTCTGGATCGTTTCCTCGGACATTTGTGGACGAAAGTAGTCGGCCCTTTACATTCTGGATCGTTTCCTCGGACATTTGTGGACGACTTCCTGCATGGTCGTCTAATAAAGTCCCCTTGGTTTCCAATTTCTTCGACAATGCCCAAATGGTGGACTTGCTTGGCGGATGTCTGCCTGCAAACCTCTCCGGGAAATGCTGTTGACAAGACTTTATCGATTCTGTTTTCCAATAAGTGCGAGCAATAAACACTCGATCCTCCAGCTCCACAGTATACCGATACATTTTCACACGTATACGAACAGTCACGAACACGAGTACTCAGTATCAACAATTGTATTGTGTAGACACGCTCAGCGAAATGGCATAACAAAGCAGCGGAGGCGCGTCCGTCTGGCTCTGGCTGACTGCTCCTCAGTGGCGCCACACTTAGGAATGTGTCTGCCACTAAGTAGCACTCCGGCTGGCTGGCTGGCTGGCTGGTGGACAACGCCGGGTTCAATGCTGTCTGGATGCAAATGGTGGCCACTTCCAGCACATATTGTGATGTCATCATATTTCTTACGAAATTAGGTAAGCCCACTTTAAATTTCGTTGCAATATCGTCATTGATGTTAATATTATTAAAGAAATGTCGGGTACGGTAGCGAGTGGGGCACCCTGTACTTATTAAAAATACAATATCTTCAGTGAAAAATATTGGTAAAAGGTTTTTGATTTATCTTCCTCTGAATTTTGCTCATACACCGAATTATAATATTATTTTCCCAATGTAGCGAGTCATGTTGAGGTGTGTATGGTATGTCAGTGAATTTCGGTGAATACTGTCTTAACGCGTAAGAGGAAAGGTTATGAAAGAAGCGCCAATTTGCACGACACAGTCAAGTGCATCAGAAAACATATACTCGTACGTGGCCGTCACGAAGTTGTGCAAAAGCATATGGCAAAGAAAGCGTGTCGCGGCGGCTGATGTAGGTGGCGCATTGTTAGCTAGCAAAAATGGAGCAAAGAACCAATATCAAATTCTGCTTCAAATTGGGTTGTTGCTAAGTTAAATCCCCCACTGTATTCTCCCGAACTGGCACCGACTGATTACTTTTTGTTTCCCGGACTGAAATTAGCGCTGAAGGGGAAGAGATTTGCTCATATCTCGGACATTCAAGCGAACACAAAGACCTCCTCGCTGCAGAAGATAACAAAGGAGGACTTTTCCCATAGTTCCAACAAGCAGTTATATGAACGATGCCAAAAGTGTATTGTATCATACTGGGATATTTTGAAATCCAGTAAAGTAAGTTGCCTGCTTCATTTTTACTGTGCATTCACTGAACTTTATTGATATACCTTGTATCCTCGTTAGTAACAAAATCATGGACGAAATTTAAAGAGAAAACCGTATGAGATACACTATATTGACAAAAGTCACCGGACACGTAGAAGAGAAACACAACATAGCATTTATTGACATACATTAGTACGGTGTCGGTCCACCTTTGACCTTAATGCATGCACTGACCCTTCGAGACTGGCTTTCGACAAGGTTTTGGAACACAGCGATAAGTATGCGCTTCCATTCAGTACATAATGCTGCCGCTAACTGTTGCTTAGTAATAAGCCTTGATTCCAAACTTCTTATGCAGCGCTCTAGTTATTCTCATAGGTGCTCTATGGGATTAAGATCAGGGCTCAGTGCTTGCCAGTCCACACACGATACGGAATTATCATCAAACCACGCCGTAACAGTCCTTGCTTTATGGCTCGGTGCATTATCGTGCTAGTACCAACAAGGCTCAGTTCCATACTATTGCCACAGAGTTGGTAGGGCATAATTGTCCAGAATATCCAGGTAGACATGCTGGTTGACAGGTTTGTCCACGATAACCAATGGGCCGGGACCATATCACGAAAAACACCCCCACACGAGTACACTGCTAGTTCCAAACTTTACCATAGGAACAGTACTCTGTGGTAAATAGCATTCCCCAGCTGCCACTATACCCTCACACGGCCATCAGACTGTTGAATCGTGTATCTGGATTCATCAGTCCATAGGACCCGTTTCCATTGTTCTATGATCCACGATAAATGTTCTTTACTCCATGCTAAACGACGACTAGCATTCCAAGTGGAGATGAAAGGCTTATGAGCAGCCGCACGACCACGGTAACCCATGGAATTAAGTTCTCTGCGAATGGTAGGTGTAGCCTACGTACCGCGGTTCAAGCATTTTTACTCACCTGTTTACTGAGGTTTTGTGCAGCAGTTATATGATTAGCTTAATGGCTCTGCTGAGGCTTCGAAGTCTATCACTGATTTTCTTTGGTCTGCCGGTATACCTTTTGCTGCTTCAGACACACCATGTGTCTTCCACTTATTCAGTACATCCGAAACAGTTGACTTGAGTATGTTTAAATGCCTCTCGGTTTCTCTTATGGATAACCCACTAATATAACACCCAACAATATTTCCTTTATCAAAGTTAGTTCTCTGCCGCCGTGACATTTTCACTCAACCTCACAGTGTAATACAGTATAATCGCGGTCAGCTGCAGGCTTGTTTTTATACCGTTTGCAGCTGTGCCGCGCATCTTAACAACGCAGCGAATCCGTTCATTTGCTTTTGAAGGGGTGTCCGGTGACTTTTGTCAAGAAAATGCGTATTTAGCGTACATATGAAAGAAATTGTGTGCACCAACAATAAGTTACACGTGCGGGTAGCCAATGAAAACGGGTAAGATCTCTTCTGATGACGAGACGAAGATGAATGGCTTTATATCAAAATAGCATGGCGAAGGGTGGAATAGTAGCTGCACGCAGTTCTTCCATAATGTTTCAATATGCCACTGTGCAAGTTTTCTAACCTCCCCGAATATAACATTATATCGATTTTGATGTTTATTTCTTATATTGTGTGAACGAATGTAATGACCCTTTGCCAAATCTGGGGTTAATCTCTTTTCATCGTAAAAAAAGATAGAAAAAGGCGGTTTAGAATACCGATGTCCGTTAGTAAATAGGACTATGTGCTTCTGAACCATTATTCATTAGCGTTTGCCATAAAATAGCAATTTCCGATTATTAAATACTCTTTCAGTGATATAAATGGACATTTTTTAAAGTAACTTGAATTTTAATTGGATGACATATTAAGCGAAAGCAGTCAACACTAATTAATTCAACACTCGACGTGGATCAGGAACATCAAATAGAAGTCATCGTTCTTTCCACGTTTATAAGTGAGTCACGGAAAAATACTCATCGGTCGCCACCGGGAATCGAACTCAGGGTCTTCCAGTTACGCGCCGGAAATGCTACCAGCGGCATCGAAATACACAGCGGCATCGAATTCTCCAGACCCACATGTGATTAACTGCCGAACTACATTGGCAAACTACTTGCCATTAGCGTGTCCGGCGCGTAACCGGAAAACCCTGGGTTCGATTCCCGGTGGCGGCCAATGAGAAGTTTTCCGAGACTCACTTATTAACGTGGAAAGAGCGATGATTTCTGTTTGGTGTTCCAGATCCACGTCGAGTGTTTGAATTAATTATCTATTCGCCTCCTTGTTATTTGTTCAGTTGCTGCTTCCCATCTTTGGTAAATCCCCAGCATTGTGCGGGGCTCCATGAAGCAACATGCCATGTAGTTTGGCAGTTAATGACATGTGAGTCTAGAGAATTCAAGGCAGCTGTGGTGCAGTGGTAGCATTTCTGGCGCGTAACTGGAAGACCCTGGGTTCGATTCCCGGTGGCGGCTGATGAAATTTTTTCCGTGACTCACTTATTTACACGGAAAGAGCGATGATTTCTGCTTGACAGTCAACACTAAAAGAATATTGATATTCTTGATGGTAGTTTAAATTAATATTTCCCGTTTATCCACTGGCGCTGATTTTACTACTTTTACTGTCCAAATGTATTAGATATCCAGAAATTTAGACAAGTATTAAAGCACAAGATTTCTAATAGAATCTATTTCTACCTTTGGCCTGTATCACAGCGTTTAGTTTACTGTCTAAGCTTTTCAAAAATCTTTAATTAGTTCACGGGATGTTAGCATCTATTCCTCATTTAGGAATGTCTTGAATATGCTGAGTTATATTAGAATCAAGGTACGATTTCTCACATGTCGTTGAAATTCGTCACACGAACGTTTCATTTAGTTCAGATCGGGGCTTTGAGTTTGGCAGTAGTACTCTGAATGCACATCATTAATCGTAAACACCGAGACAGTAGATTTTGTTGTGTGACAGGGGACATTGCCATACCGCAACAGTATATGTCACAGTACACTGTAGCAGAAAGTACAGTGTCATCGAGATACAATTCTCCGTTTATTGTAAGAACCTGTGAAGCAATTACAACCTCGAAAAGCACCATAATACTTTCTACATTCCAATTGGAATGATGCATTCCTTCCATTGGAGCAGAAAGAAAATTCTGCCCTCTTTTTTGTGCTTATAACAAGGCAGTAGGTTAGCAAGAGTCATTCTCACTGTGGATATTCTTATTCCAGCAAAAACTTTTCTCCATTCTGCAGTTCAAAATCGGAATTGCAGCGCAATCGCTGGTTTTGAACACGAGTACAATTGCGGTTGCAAGATGCACGGAGACGAGTTTCCTAAGTGAAAGAGAGCATTGAATTAGCTAATACGGAAATGAGGTCAGTGATACAGGAAGAAAGATACAAACCATCTGATAGTTCTGACCCTGAAATAAGCCTTCGTTAATGGGAGAAATGCATCTATGCCAAGATTAGAAGGAAGAGCTAAGCAGACTTAAACCCAAATTCGGATAAATATCTTATGATTGAAGTATGTTTTGATTTCTATGCCACATTTCATTAAGGAAAAGAAAAGGTGTAAAAAATTGTTTGCATTGAAGAGGTAAAAAGTCAAAGGCGACTTTGTGTGCTACAATGTTCAGTCTATATATCGTTATCGTTGATGAGTACGTTGCAGACTAAGAATGAAAGCTTCATTGATGAACTGATTAAAAATTATTCCACACGTATGTCTATTTCATCTCTTTTTTTGTGCTTCTTATTACGTAACTGAACAAATATATTTACGATATGCACTGAGATGCCGATTTATTAGATACGCGTGCCCTCCTCACATAAATGCCGTGTTGCCATTCTACTGATTTATCAGTAGATCTACTGATTTTGATTCCTGTCTATTGATAGATTTCTTTAAATCACGGGAATTTACTGAGTTTTCTTGGTTTTAAAGAAACCTCCTGTATTTTCAACTGTTATGCTTAAGTTTTTGGCTTGTGGCGTAATTTTTTGACAGATGCCTTTTCCTAAAAAATCTGAAACAATTTTAATCATGCACCTCTGATACTAATGTTATATAATTTTTCAAGTTTTGTTTATTATTTTAACATTTATCGAATATCTTAGAGGAATCAAAAATATTCCAGAGTTAGTTCAATGAATTTCTATTTTTTGTGTAAGTTGATTAAAAATGAACGATGAATGAATACTCTTGGAGAGGATTTTAGGAAGGGGGTGTTTTGTTTGACTTCAGGTGTTAAACAGAACTTGAGAGTTGGATGTTAAAAATCTGGGCTAGGGTTTCCGATAGGAAAGACACATGGAAATGAGTCAGAGAAAGCTAAGTGTCTGTCAATCATTCCTGACTTCCACCCAACTGCCGCATGAGTCATTCCTGACTCATACCCAACTGCCGCAAATCGATATAATGTTATATTCGGGGAGGTTAGAAAACCTGCACAGTAGCATATTTCTAACACCACTTAAAGACATGTTATCTCAAAGACTTGGCATCCTTTTTGTGCTCACTATTTATTGGCCTTGTTGATAACATTCAAACCAGAACTTTTCCGAAGAGAAAACGCTTCTGTTCTTGAAATTTTTACAATAGTTGCTACCTACTAAATTATATTATTTCCAAATCCATTCCTGCTCTCATGAAATATCTTTTTTTTTCAACCTAAATCGCTCATTAGTCTATTATCGAAGATTTCCTCCAGTATTTTGCTAAAACCCTAAATAATACAAAAACATTTATAGCTTCATATCGGTATTAGTGATAATTTTTGAGTATGGCAAATGTTTCACCTATTTAGAGAACATCTGACTCTTGTTCAGTAACAACTCTAAGATTATATTTTTCTTTCTTTTCTTTTTTTAAAGAAAACGATGAAACGGTTTATTTGCTCGTGCTAGACTTACAACTAAAAGAAGCAGTATTCGTTAATGCACAGTTAGCAACTTATCACATTCTAAAATTTTCACAAGTAAAAACTTTAACTGTTAAAATTACACAAAAGGTAGAGTTAAAAAACATAAGATCTTTCAATCCTGCACCAAGATCGTACTCAGATGAAGCGTCAAAACGAAAACTTGAAAGGGCTTTCTGTATGTCTAGTCCACAATTTTTACCTCATATAAATATGACGTAAAAATTGGTTCAAGGTCGACGGCCTTGTCCCGAATAACAAGAGGGGGTACACACTCCCCATTATGGAACGATGTAACTTTGCTTTCTCCCCACATATCAAATTCATCTGCCTACTTTCTGAGAGTTTATACACTGCTGGCCACCCAAATTGCACCACCAAGAAGGACACGAGATAGCAAAGCCAGATTTACTGGACACATAGCAACAGATACAAAGATAAAACGATTGAGCTTACAGGCCCGTGCGACTTGCGGAACACGCAGACATCAATAGTTCGTGTGGCCCCCATGGCAATAATGGCCGCTACACGCCGCGGCATCGAACGAAAGAGGCTTTGGAGGTATGCTTGGGGTATGTCGGTCCAGGCTGCTTCCACACGTTGCCACAGTTCATCAGGCGTGGCCGCGGGAGAGGTACTTGCCTGGCCCCTCGGTTGCCGATCAGCGACCAGACGTGTTCGATGGGTGACATATCGGGAGAACAGGCAGGCCACGGCAAAAGTGACACATGGTAGGCCGTGAAGAATTGTTGCACGATGCGTGCCACGTGCGGGCGCGCATTGTCCTGTTAAAACGTGGCCGCTGGCAGGTCTGGCAGGTAAGGGAGGACTACAGACTCCAAAACGTCGGAGATGTAGCTGTCGATGCTGAGTGTGCCGGCGATGCGTACCAGAGGGGTGCTGATGTCATATCCAATTGCGCCCCAAACCATAACGCCAGGCGACGGACCGGTATAGCGATGCATAATGCAGGCATCATACAGTCTCTCGCCGCGGTGCCGCCACACGTGGATCCGACCAACGTGGTGTTGCAGGCAGAAGCGGGATTCGTCGGAGAAGACAATATCGTGCCATTCCGTAGTCCAGATTCGGCGTTCAACGGCCCACTGCCGCCGCACTCGCCAGTGGTGTAACGTCAATGGTAATCGTAGCAATGGGCGCCGTGCGACAAATCCCCGCTCCTGCAGATGACGTCGAACGCTACGTGCTGATACAGGTTGTTGCGCAACACACCCTAATTCCTGTGCTAACGTCCGTGATGTGGCGGTGCGAGCCATCAATACCCGCCTCACAACATGCCGGCCCTCTCGTTCGGTGGTTAGCCGCGGCTGCGGCAATAGCTCACGTCCGTCCGTCCGTCCCTCCTGCACCCATCGAACCCATACTCGCCTTACTATTGCTGGATGTCGTTCCACACGGGCGCCGATGTCTCGGTACGATAAACCGCTGTCGCGATAAGCCACTATTCGTCCTCTGTCGAACTCCGAAAAGTGTTAAAATGACTGTCGTATTCTGCGACGAGTCATCAGGAAGCTTCCCGCGCATAGATCCGGCAGCAGAACACAATTCCACTACTTACATCCCGCCTTCTGTGCATCCTTCTTAGCGTGCTTCTGGGTGGCGTGCCGGGCGCACATCATTTGCATATGCCCTGCAATGCTAATCGTTTGCATGTCCTCTCGCGGGCGACGCATGCTGCGAATTTCAGGCCAATCGGATGCTTCCTTCTTGGTGTTGCATATTGTGTGGCCAGCAGTGTGTATTCTAAACTTCGCAGAGAGATGCTGTAACGACGAAATACCATCCCCTACAGAAAACCAATGGAAATATCTGATATCTGAAAATAGATGTGTATAATACGAAACACGTAATAACTCCGTAATACCAATTGATTGATTTTTTTCCCAGGAATTCTTCGATACTACTTGAACTGATCATGCGTAGTGTGTTTTTGTGCTGCGTCAGTAGTGATACATGACTAGACATATAAAAAGCCCTTTCAAGTTGTGCGTGTTGACACTTCATCTGAGGACGATCCTGGTGCAGGATCAAAAGATCTTATGTTTTGGAACTCTACGTTTGCGCACTTTTAACAATTAAAGTTTTTACTTGTGCAGATTTTAGACTGTGACAAATTACTAACTTGCATCAACGGATAGTGCTTCTTTTAGTTGTAAAGAAAACGAATAAGGCCAATACAACTGTGATAAGGAAAATATAATTTTTATCTCCATCAGCACTAGTTTGAATTGTGTGCAATATCTTATGAAGTGCCATATGACGCATGACAAATGACAAGTGCCACTGTCCTAATAATAAATTAAATTTCTCACGTGGTGCATATATGAAGCAAAAAACAAGCTCTACTGATTTCTACTGATTTTTTAGCTGCTGTTTATTGATTTCAGGCAAATATTTCTGGCAACACTGCATAAATGGCTCATTTCAGCACGTAAGACGTCACATGAGAATGGCATGCGATATAAAGTAGACACACCAATAGTCGAACACCACTTAGAATTCCACTGAGGGTCGGAATGGCGAAAACGAGTAATCTCAGCGACTTTTGAAGTAGCATTATGTTGGCGTGAGACGTGCCTACTCACGCATGTTACAAAAAGACGTGTTTCGTGTCTTTTCACGCGCAGCCGTGGAAAAGATTTGCTGTTAATTGTGTGACACCAAAAGACAAAACCTAATCGAATATTGAGTGGACGAAAACAGCTGAGGAGAGTGGCGAGATTCATTCAAGCAAACAGACGGCTAACAACCCGGAAAATTACTGCGGAATTCCACATTAGTGGGACGAGGGTCACCTCCAAACGTACCATGCCATGTTGAACTCCGTTGTTGTCAGGGCAGAACATGAAAGCGCTCCTGCAATGTGCGCGGGAGGATCAAAACTGGAGCGCTGAGGATTGGAGAAAGTTCGCCTCAATGGAAGAATTGAGGTATCTTCTGCAACATGCAGATGGGAGAATCCGAATTTGATATAAACATGAGGCCATGGCGTCATTGTACCCGGTATCAACTCTACAATACTATGGCATAGTAGTTTGAGGAATGTTTCTCTGGCGCACATTAAGCCATCTGATAACCGGCTAAGGATGCCGCGATGCCTTTATACCGGGTATCAACAATACAGCACTCTGGCATAGCAGTCTGAGGAATGTTTTCCTGGTGCGCATTAAGCTATCTGATAACCATCGGAGGATATCTAAATATCATAGCGTATATGAACATCATCCCCGACCAAATTCATCTCTTCGTAGCTACGGTTTCTCCTCAAGCCTATGACTACATCCGGAAGGATAATGCATCCGTTTGCAAGGCTCGTAACATTACCGAATGGTTCCAACAACACTGACGAGCTTTTACTGTTTCAGGGACCTACACAGTCTCCACATTTATACTCCGTTGAACATCTCTGTGATGTTGTGGAATGGACTGTCCGCTGCGAGATTGTGCCGCCATCCACTCTGCAGGAACTGCGTGACTAAATCATTACCGCATTCCTGCATGACGTTTCCAGCATGTGGTATGTTCCATATCCCCGACGATTTCGTTCTGTTCTGTATGCTAAAGGCGGCACAATACGCTTCCAGATCGATGTACCTATTAAACTAGCATCTCAGTGTATTTTGTAACAGTTGTGAAAATGTGAGTTAAAAATATTTTCGTATACGTATATGCTTTTGTTGTGTTCATAAAAATAATGTTCAAAGCACCCAGCTCCTCATTTTACATCCTATTCAACTTGCCGACTTCAAGGTTTCTAAGAAGCACATTTGTCTAGTAAGCTGGGAACGTAAGTCACCACTAGAGATTATGTCCTGCAGAGGAGCAGCTTGAAATTCATTAATATTTGATACAGTTGTTTTAATTGTTTGTTGGGTTGGGTTTCATCTTTCGGAAACGTTAAGTATAGTTTAGTAGGAAATATACTCTGAGTGGCCACTTTATTATGACCACTTGACAGTTTTAAGTAAATGAGCTGTGGCTGCACGCTTTTGCCGCCAGAGGGCGAGGCTAGCATAAAAAGGAAAAACTCAGTGCTTGCGCCAGTAGTAGAAGTGATTTTTGGGTGACGAGATGGGTAAAAAATGCGATTTGACGGACTTTTAACATGGGATGATTGTAGGAGATCAGACCCATGGAGCGAGTATCACCGAAATCGCCGCATTCATTCGTGAAATGTTCCAGAGCAGCCGTTGTTAAAGTGTTTAAAGACTGGACTGTCAGCCAAAAAACCGGGTCTCTACGTACAACGTGTGGTCGTCATCGACTAGTGATTGCATGGGCGGAACGCAGAATGTCCAAACTGGTAACAGATAGCAGATGGGCGAAGTGTAGCAAATTACAGACCATCTTAATCAAGGATCCCCTCAAATGATCTCTTCACGCACTGTTCGCCGTGCACTGCATCGGATGGGATATGGCAGTCGAAGGCCTGTTCGAACACCTTTGCTGTCTGTAGTTAACAAGAGAAAACGTCTCCAGTTCGCACAGAAGCACAAGGATTGGACAGTCGATAATTAGAAACAAATTATGTGGTCCGATGAATCACGTTTGCAGTTGCACCATACCGATGGCCGAGTGAAAATTTGGCAGTAACAGCACGAAAGCATGGACCCCAAATGCATTGCTACAACCCTTCAAGCTGGTGGAGGCAACGTTAAGGTTTGGGGAATGTTTCCCTGACATGCTTTGGGCCCTTTAATTCGTGTAGATCAACGTCTGACTGGCACATCATATTTAACCATCGTTGCGGACCAAGTGCATCATGTCATGTGGATGGTTTATCCCAATGGCGATGGCTACTTTCAACAAAATAATGCGTCCTGCCATATCGCTCGTATTGTACAGGATTCGTTTTAGGGACATGCCGGTGAGTTTACTTTGCTTAGGTGGCCCCCACAATCTCCAGATCTCAACCCCATTGAGAATTTGTGGGATAAAATTGAACGAACCATCAGACAGCTGGATCCACAACCCTGCAATATCCCACTCCTGGAAAGTGCTATTCATCAAGCATGGTCTCAGAGTACACAAACCACCTATCAACATCTCGTGGAGTCCATGCCACGAAGAATCGGCGCAGTATTAAAGGCAAAAGGTGTCCCAACGAAGTACTCAGGGGGTGGTCATAATAAAGTGGCCACTCAGTGTATTTCTTAGGGAATAATCTCGTGAAACATGACAGAGCTGACTCGTCAGAAGACGAGCAACTTGGTTGATAGACATTCTTCACCGAACATTTTTGGTCTTCGAGCAGTGGGAAAATAGAAAGCAAGGACGTCCTTGATCTGAGGAGTTCCCAATACATAATAGCTGTGATATTTCTGCAGTTTAGAACTGATACTAAATTTGCCTTCAACTACATAAGAAAAAAAAAGAAAACTATTTATTGATTTAAACTTCATTGGTTTTAAAGTTTGATAATTTCTCTTAAAAAATACTCGAACACCAATCTGATTTCTGTAACTTTTTTTCAATTTTTTAAACTGATTTTTGATAATTACGTAACATTAAAATAAACTGCCTTGCATGTGTTATGTAATATTCCAGAACTTCAAAAAATCTTTTTAGAACTGATCTGAAAAATTCCGCTGTATTTTTGTGAAAAATTAGATGATAAAAAAGTTTAAAGTGTGCTTTAAACTGCTGTACAATTTTTCTTTAAAAATTTACGTTGGATTTAGTTTGCAATTTTCAACTAAAAATGGCTTTAGGATTGATTTTTAAGTACCTCAATGTTTTTCAAAAGAAGGCCTTAATATTTAATTTCATAATATTCGCAGTTCTTTATTTTCCATTTTACAAAATATTACTTGGTTACTACTGATCTTCAGAATTTTTCGCGTTTCAATCATAGAAATCGCCAATAAATTTTAAATCAAAGAAATCTAGAATTTTTAAATCATATAAATCTAGAATTTTTTGTTACAATAATCTATAATTTTTCGTTAAAATCAAAGAAATCTAGAATTGTTTGCGTTTAAAACAAAGAAATTCCACATAGCATTCCTCAGATTTTCTTAACAATCGTTCAAACAGCAATTCTCAGTTTTGTGTTGTAACTTTAAAAATGCTCTGCAATGAATTTAGAGAGTATTATAACCTTTCTTTAAAAATCAGTTCAGAATTGGATTTCTGCCATCTAGTTTCAAAAAGAAAAAAGTTAAAATAAAGGATGGAAAACCAGATCTTCTCCAATCCTGAAAAATGGGAATAAAGATGCAATTATAGATTAAAAGTCTCCATTTTGTGAAAGCAGTTTCGACATATTTTAACAAATTTCATGGAATAGTGACTTCATTCCTCCCGTTTTCTTCCGGACACCTATTACTATTGTTTGTATTATTGTTATGCAAAACTATATTTCGCAGTCAAAAATAGGTTGCGGTCACGGCCTTCAGTGGCAGCTGCAACACCTGTTTAAGTTCCACCAAAGTTCCCAACACAGATCAGATATCTTTCTGAGATCGATGTGGTTCTAAGTACTTGTTTCCTTTGTAAGTGATACGGTGAAGTAGCAAATTATTAGGAACACCTAATTAATAACGTGTTGGGCCTCTTAGGATTAAAAAAAGACTCGATTCGATGTGGTATTGATTCAAGTAGGTGCTGCTATTACTACAAGTACGCTCAGTCAAGTGGATGTGATGACGTCACTCAATTGCAGAATGTTTGCTGGAGGAGGATCTCAATCATGGATTACTCTCTCAATTTTTACCCACAGTGGTCCAATTAGGTTAATATCTGGGGTTTATTCTGCGGGGGAGATTTCACCTTGAAGTCACTATCGGGTTCTTGAAACCACTGTGTGACGACCCAAGCCTTGCGGCAGGTCGCATCATCCTCCTGGAAATAACTCTCTCCATCAATGCTGCGCAGTGAAGCTAAGATATCTCGTGGTATAAAAATGCTGTTCCGGAAGTGTTAAAGAACTGAAGGCCCGCCATGAAATGAACAGCAGTGCTGCTGGTGCGTGGTAAAAATACTTAATTGTGTTTCTGATGTTCCACGGAGGTAACGCATGTGTCAAAATGGCAAGTTGCAGCAATAACCATCACTAGCGTAGTTCTGTCGGAAGAATATCCCGATCCGGTGTAGTAAGACGTGCGTTTGAATCGCCACCGCCAAAAAAATGGCTTTTCTTCGCTTTGGCGTGGAACGTAAAAAGAAATCTTATGGCCGTGAGGTTAAAGAAAACGGTGTGACGATACTTCCACTTATCATTTGGAATTAATAAGAATTCCTTCTTCTACAGTGTACTCCTTCAAGCATGGTTTGTCGGTGGATCCGAAACCTGCGATTTCGTGCCCCCGCTTTCCCGTCTTTCTTAAGCGAGGGCGATATATGTGACTTACCACTGAGGTAAGCATGAGTCAAATCGGAAAGTTGTAGCGATAAACCGTGCCGGCGTAGTTCTGTCGAGAGAATATCCTGCTCCAAGGTAGTAAGACGTGGTTTCAAACCTCACCACCGGCCGAAAAAAGTTTTTCTTTGCGTATTTTATAAATACAGATAGAGTGTTTTACAACGAAAAAGTGGAGATTTGTATTTAAAAAAAAGAACTAATAAAAAAGAAAAAAGAAAGAAAAAAATCAACAGAAAAAAATCTTAGATGCGAGACTCACTGCTTTAATGATTTAATGAAATTGACCAGAATAGAATGCAGCATGAAAATAAGATATCGTCTCAGTGATATTTCACAATTATGTGTTACCTCATATACTTTATAATGAATTAGCTTTATTTGCTTTCCGCTAAGCTAATTATTATGAATGATTCTTGTCCTACCAGCTGGCTAATGATATACTTGTACTAAGCTTCAAAATAGTGAATTCAAAAGAGTGTTGTTACTAGTTAATTACGAACGTAAACAAAGTCTCAACGCTGGTTATTTATAGGAATCAATAAATGTTATAAACCTAACAGCCAGACAGAGGTCTGACAAAAACTATGAATTGAGAAAGACTAACTTACATAAACTTCTTTATTTATACGACTCTTGGTCAACTAAGGCACACATACACTTGTAGTACAGTACTGAATAATCTCTTCTCGTGTTATAAACGCTCTCTCTTAACAACCACAAGCTCTCCTCATAACAACACAAACGCTCCCTCGACGAACGCGCCTATATACTAGCTACCACCACGTCATGACTTACACTCATTGCCAGATCTCATTCAGCGGGTGAAATAATATTTCGTTCAGTAAGAAGATAATTTACATAGTAAAATAAAATAACCAGAGATAGTAAAATCAAAAGGAAAGTGAATATAGAGTATACGTTACATCATCTCCCCTTAATTTTTCATTTTTTTTTTTCCTTTTTTTTTTTTTTTCCGAAAAAGCTATCAATTTTGGAGTGTAAGTCTTACATTTCGTTGGTTGACGTTTCTCGATCTCTTTTTTGTTTTGTGGTTTGGTGGTAGCCGTATTTACATTATCAACTTGGCATGACAAATTAAGAAATCTGTATTCGACTGTGAAACTTGTATTGTTGAACAAAACAAACCTGCATCGGCATACTTTCCTTTTATTCTGCCTAGCAGGAATCACTTTTTTAATTTCAAATGACGTTCTCATTATTTGGTGAATACATACCAACTGTATCAGCAGCGAAGATTGCCTGGAGCTGCCTAACAGTAACAATTTTATTATTTTAATTTCAAATTACGTTCGCATTATTCGTTGAAATACATACCAACTGTATCAGCAGCGAAATTTACCTGAAGCTGCCTAACAGTAACAATTTTATTATTTTACCCCTAAGCACATAGATATATATAAAAAAAGTGGATTAGTAGATGGACATAGAAGAAATATAAAAAAAAAACACACATATACACAAAAAAGAATGCATAGGCCCACACGAAAAAAGAAATTCTGACACGCCAACTGGTCGTGCAGGAAAAACAACAAACTGAGAAAAGAACCTGTCCACGAGAACTTACTTATCTCGAGGACGCATAAAAAACTCTAGTGCGATAACGTTTTCCAGGCCTAATTGGACTGGTAAAATCAGGTGGCTTCGATCTCTTCAGGGACTGTAATGGATCTGGAACATCGGTCTGCTGTCGGTCAGGAAATCCCGGCGGCTGACGGGAACGGTCAGGAATGGCGGAAATCTTTCGGTCCGAAACGGCTGAAGTCTGTGGGTCCAGAAATCCCTGCGGCTGAGAAGAACGGTCAGGAGTCTGGCGGTCTGGAAATCCCTGCGGCTGAGAAGAACGGTCAGGAACGTCTGAAGTCTGGCGGTCCGGAAATCCCTGCGGCTGAGAAGAACGGTCAGAAGTCTGGCGGTCCGGAAATCCCTGCTGCGGCTGATAGGAACGGGCTCCCCCAGGCTTTTGATATGAAGTCCCTTTGTGCTGGGGCCCGTTGTGTCCTTCCAGTATCTTTTTGGACGGACGTGTCTCCGGCCACATCGTTTGCTTTCGCTTACGCCCACGTGGCATGAGAGTAGCAGCAGGCATCGGCCCTGTTTGCCCTGAACGTAGGTTCCAGGGGTGAAATCCGGGCGGATGCAAAGATTTCTGCCTTCGTCGCTGTTGCGGCGAAGCAGATTGGGGAGACAAGTCACGTTTGCGCCCAGCCTTTGGTGGGTCTGGACGGTTTTTAATATTCACATTATTGTTCATAACTGATAAATCAGAAATGTCCGAAGCCTCTGAGTCGCTGCTGTAATTCAGTGGTCGTGCAGGGCGATGTTTAGATTTGCCTATAGGAATACTTTCTGACGAGGTATTCAAAGAAGAAGCAGCCCGCGTTGGTGCAGAGTTATCCGGAAACGGCGCAGCAATAGTCTTTGCAATGGTTGGAGGGAAAGGAACGATACTAGTATTCGACGAACTCGATTCGAGCCTTGGTCTCATGGGAGAATCAGGTTGCGTGTGTAGAAACCCGTCTGGAGGGGGAGGGTGAAGGAAAAATCACTGGGGATTCTTCAAAAATGTTTGTTGGTTCGTCCAAAATTTCTGGCAGTTGAACATGAGATATAGAGTCTTGAGTCTGTGGAACAGAAGGTTGAGTAGGATTGATAATGAAATCGATATTCCGTTCATGATACTTGCGACACTGATCAACATGTACATATTGAAAATGGTTGTCAGGTTTCTCCAGAACAATATTATTTTCAAAGATATTTGCCACCCGATATGGACCTTCGTAGCTGGGTGCAAATTTCTTCACTAAAGTATGCGAAACAGAAGACTGGAAGTGCGTTTCCACGAGAGTGAGATCTCCAACGACAAGATCTGGTTCCCTACGCCTAGAATTATAATATCTTGCTTGAGCCGCTTGTGCTCCGAGCATTGCAACACGAGCTTTTTCTGCCATGATTCTTACTGATTGTGGAGTTGGTCGCTGGTTTAGTTCGTCGATAATCCCCGTTAAATTTTCAAAAGGGGTTTTAATTTTGCGACCCAGGAAAAGTTCTGCATAAGTAATTTTAGTAGACTCGTGGACAGACGAGCGGAGGGCGAACGCAAAAAGCTCCAAATGGTCATCCCATCTTTCATGATGATCCATTACAAAAGTCGCAATCATTTTCACTAGCGTTCGGTTAACGCGTTCCGCAGGATTACTCTGGGGATGATATGGGGAAATGAATTTATGTTTAATGTGTAGTCTCGCACACATTCTTTCAAAAATGTCAGAAATAAATTGAGGACCATTATCCGAAACTACTTTATTAGGTGCACCATATCTAGAAAATACTTCATTAACTAAGACATTACAAATAACTTCTGCCGTAGCGGCTTTAATGGGAAAAACTTCAACCCATTTAGAAAAATTATCAGTTAGTACTAAAACGTAACGAGCTTTATTTTTAACAGATAATGGATAAGGTCCCAATAAGTCTATGGAAACAATATCAAACACATGAGAACTTGAACTAGATTTCAAGTGACCGGCCGGTCTTACATTACGGTAATTATTAATCTGACACAAGTGACATGATTGAACGTATGCGAGCACACTTTGGTACATGCCAGGCCAATAGGCAACATCCCGCAATCAATTTACAACGGGTCTTGCGAATACCTAAATGGCCTGCAAGAGGTTTGTCATGAAATTCATTTAAAAGAGCCATTCTAAGGGTTCGCGGAATACATGGGCGAAACTCTGCCCTAGTAGTCCGAGATTTTGTATAATAAAGAAGACCCTCTATTACTTCAAAATGTTGTGACCTTCCAGCCAGAGAAGGATCACTTGGTAGGGGCGAACCCGCAAGCCAAAAATTATAGATATCCCCAAAATCTGGATCATTTATTAATTCTGCCATTATCTGCTCTCTGGATGTTATATCAGCTATTAGAAGTAAAGGCTGACATCCAGGAGTAGTTTCTGTGGGGACCCCACTAATCGGAACGCGAGATAATGCGTCCGGTAATTGATTCTTATTACCTGGCTGATACGAAATTTTGATATTGCTCTCTTGTAACTTCAGAGCCCACTTCATAAGTCTTTGCGATAGGTGCTTAGCAGAATTCAAATACTGAAGGGCAGAATGATCCGTAATTATGTTAACTGTCAATTCGTTAAGATAACATTGAAATTTATTCATTGCATACACAACAGCAAGACATTCACGTTCCGTAGCTGAATAATTGCGTTCAGCTTTGGCTAAAGTACGAGACGCAAAAGCTATTGGATGCCCAGCTTGTGACAAAACGCAACCAAGACCAACTCCGGATGCATCAGTATAAATATCAAATTCCTTAGTATGATCCGGGAAAGCCAACACCGGAGGCTGAGTCAATGCAGACTTCAGTGTTTCGAATGCAGCGTTAGCCTCAGGTGTCCAAATAAACTTCTTGTATTTACGTTTTAAAGCATACAATGGCTCACATATTGTAGCATAAGCGGGGACGAACTGCTGATACCATCCGGTCATTCCCAGAAAGCGGGATAGTTCTTTTGCTGTTTTAGGCCGAGGAAAGTCAACAATAGGCCTAATTTTTTCATTTTCAGTGAATAAGCCGTGGGGAGTAATTTTCAACCCCAGATATACAATCTCGTCCCTCGCTATCTGGCATTTACTAGGTTTTAACGTCAAGCCAGCATTGTATATGAGTTGGAACACCTGTTTGAGCAGAGAAAGGTGCTCGTCAAAAGTCTCTGATGTGATAATAATGTC
This sequence comes from Macrothele yani, assembly GCA_039090855.1. Classification (NCBI taxonomy): domain Eukaryota; kingdom Metazoa; phylum Arthropoda; class Arachnida; order Araneae; family Macrothelidae; genus Macrothele; species Macrothele yani. The sequence goes on from CM077027.1 coordinate 74,364,059, forward strand.
ATTCAAATAGACATGCACATGGGGACCCAGGACAGGTCTGAGAACCGTATCCATAAGTTTTTGGAAAGTAGCAGGTGCAGAAGCTAGTCCAAAAGGCATACGTAAATATTCATAGGCCCCAAAAGGAGTCACAAAGCCTGTTTTATCAACAGAGTCCGGATGTACTGCCACCTGCCAATATCCACTCGCCAAATCCAAGGTTGACATCCATTTGGTTGACGACAAGTCATTTAAAATATGTGACATGACAGGTAGTGGATAATTGATCGTTTTTGTGACTTGGTTGAGCTTGCGAAAATCTGTCACGAAACGAAATTCATTGGGTTGTTTCTTTGGAACCAAAAAGGCAGGAGCAGTCCAGGCGCTTGTTGATTCCCTGATTATGCCCTGCTTAATCATTTCAGCAATTTGACGTTGCATTTCCTGTTTCTTATGGGGAGCACAAGGGTAAGGTTTCGTCGCAATTGGTTTCGAACCATCAATGTCAATAACATGATAAACCACCTGTGTGAAACCAGGTTGATCCGAAAATAAACCAGGGCTTTCCTGTAAAAAGAGAGAAAGCTGGTCTCGTTGCCCCTCATTCAATTGGTTACTCAATAATAAACTCGTGATATTTACAGGAACCGTAGGAATCATTTCGACAGGTTCCGGAAAGGAAATCACATGTTGTACAAAATTCAAAGTTATTTGAAACTTGTTTATAAAGTCCATACCCATTAAATATTTCACGGGTAGCTCGTCTATAAGCAGGAAAGAATGTGTAAAACGAGCTTTTCCCAGCCCTAAAGATAATGTGACAGTTCCTGCGATACTGAAGATTTCATTATTTGCACCTCGCAAATACTGCGTTGCAGGCTGAATGTGTATTGCAGGAAAAGTGTCAGTGCAAAACTTTGTATTTAGGGCTGATATTTCAGACCCCGTGTCGAACTTTGTCTCGACAATAATGTCTTCAAGTGTCAAGAATACATCAGGCAACTGAGGAGTTTGAACAGTCACTAATACTGTTTTAGGGTCAGAATGTTTGGTATCAGGAAGCAGGACCGACCCTTCGTCTACTTCCTGTGGAAGTTTAAAGGAATCCTGGTGGGGTTATCATGTGGTCGGAAACCTCGACCCTGCCGGGTATCGGGAAAATTTTCACGATGAGGAAAACTGCGGGAAACCTGCGTCGGGAACTCCGCGTGTCTGTTGACATTTTCATATCCGTTACGTCGGCCCTCAGCACGGGCAGAAAAATTATCATTGCCCTGAGCATGATAACGTTCCGAATGCTGCTGAGTGAAACGGGGTCGAGCATACTGTGCAGGTGTACGATATCCCGAAGCTTGTTCAGAAACTCGCTGTTGGTTTGCCACTCTTCTGTGTGGTGGAACGTATGAAGCTTGGGTGGGCACTTGTGTATGCTCGCGCTGAAAATTATGTCTATTATGCCGCTGAGGGTTTTCGTAATAAGCCTCGCTGGGTGCCCGAGCATGGTGAGTTGAACCATGTTTGCCATGTCGCTCTTCATACGTGCGTATGAGGCGAAGGCATTCATGAATGGTGGCAGGGTGTCGAACCTCAAGAAAATCTTGTAAGAATGGGTCGAGCTGCTGCACGAGGGTATCCAACATGTCAACATGACTGGCATGTGGATCCCATAGGTTATATAAGCGTGTAGTTTCCAACGCAAATGCAACAGGGCTATCATTGGGACCCTGCTGACGCGAAAAAAGCTGTTGAGCAAGGCTAGCTCGACTGAGGCCGAAAGGAAAGACCTCCAAGAATTCTGCACGGAAATTCTCATAATGAGAATCCGGGTTCGACACTCTCCACTGCCGATACCAGGTCTTAGCGGTATCCCTCAAGCAAGTGCCGGCAATTTGGACTTTGCAGTCTTCAGGAATATTATATAGATCAAAATGATCTTCCAGATCTTCGAGGAACTTTAAGGACCCCTCCAAACCATTGAAATGAATTGTTCCTGCATGCGGCACGAAATGGGCAAGCATTCTGCTTCGCTGAGAGGATTGCACTCCCTCAGGTACGACCCGCGACTCAGAGTAATAGGAAGCCGGTGCATTATGAAATTGTGAAGAATGCCTGGGTGCGTGTAGATCATTCATATCAAAGTCAGAGCCACAGGCTTCGTGCAAATTGTCCAAAAAACACCATTACCCTCGAGACTTGCCGGAGGGTGGAAATTTGCAGTTGTCTCAGGTAAGGAAGACATGGGTAATAATCGTCAAGATCTCGTGTTCGAGAAAAGTTCTGGCGCCAATTATAATGAATTAGCTTTATTTGCTTTCCGCTAAGCTAATTATTATGAATGATTCTTGTCCTACCAGCTGGTTAATGATATACTTGTACTAAGCTTCAAAATAGTGAATTCAAAAGAGTGTTGTTACTAGTTAATTACGAACGTAAACAAAGTCTCAACGCTGGTTATTTATAGGAATCAATAAATGTTATAAACCTAACAGCCAGACAGAGGTCTGACAAAAACTATGAATTGAGAAAGACTAACTTACATAAACTTCTTTATTTATACGACTCTTGGTCAACTAAGGCACACACACACTTGTAGTACAGTACTGAATAATCTCTTCTCGTGTTATAAACGCTCTCTCTTAACAACCACAAGCTCTCCTCATAACAACACAAACGCTCCCTCGACGAACGCGCCTATATACTAGCTACCACCACGTCATGACTTACACTCATTGCCAGATCTCATTCAGCGGGTGAAATAATATTTCGTTCAGTAAGAAGATAATTTACATAGTAAAATAAAATAACCAGAGATAGTAAAATCAAAAGGAAAGTGAATATAGAGTATACGTTACAACTTCTCATTGTGGGATCATAGTAACACTACCGAAAAGCTCGCCTCTCGACACTAATTCACAGTAAGAATTAATGTCATACAACTCGTAAACAAAAGAAGAAAAATGAAATTATTTCTAATATAACAACATGCTCTTGTACAGGAGGTTTAATTAAACAAGTTGGTAAAATCATGCAATGCATTGATAATGATACGCTTTCCAACATACCAGAAATCATTACTCTAGTTATTACTCAAGTTATGAGGATAATGGCTGTGGAATAAATATCGCTCCTGTGCCCTGACCCTTGACCCCATTTCGATTATGTTAAACAGAATTGGTTCAGGCAGCCCCCGTGGAGCAGTGGTCTAAGAGATGGCTTCTGATCATTCGTCCGAAAGGGGTCCGGGTTCGAATCTCGGTGAGGCATGGATGCTGTGTTTGTCTTACGGCACTGGCTCTCTCCCTTCTCTGGAACAGTGGCCCTAAGTTAGGAACGAGCGACTGCTTATAGCCCATTGAGTTGCTCACGGTGCTCGTTAAACTCCAATAAAAAAAATGGGTTCAGTATACCTCCGGAACAACATATTAAAGTTTCGTCGCAATAGAAGCATTTTTAGTCAAGTTGTGAGGATAATAGCTGTGGAATAAATCTCGCTACCTGTGCCCTGACCTTTGACTCATTTCGATTATATTCAACAGAACCGGTTCAGTGCACCTCCGGAGTAACATGATAAAGATTTGTCGCAATCGAAGCATTTTTGCGTAAGTTAGGACGCATAATGACGATGGAATGGATTCTGCTCCTATGTCCTGACCTTTGATCCCATTTTGCCCATTTTTAAAACAGTTCGTCCCCAGGTTGTCGCCTACCACATACTAAAATTTCATCGAAATCGAACCATTTTTACGGGAGTTATCGTCGGACAGACAGAGAGACAAAGCTGGAGCATATACGCTTCTTCAACCTACGGTTGGAAAGCGTAAAAATGAATAGCAGCTATGTTGCGGTTGGTTCTTTTCCGTTTTCGAATTGTTCCCGCTATCGTTCTGTTATGAGATCAATTGGAGACTTCAATGGTTTCTTTCAACGTAAAATCATGCGAACCGAAGTCTGTTTAAATTATTTAGCTCCTGAAAATGAGGTTTTTACAATGGAAGTAACGGCTGCGACGAATTAGCTGAAACTTATAAAGAAATGAGTTACAAAGGATTTATTACTTGTTTTTGTTCTTTTAGCTACTTAGTCCAAAATACTAAATTTTGAAAGGATCAAAGATCTCAAGCCTGCCGTATATATTTTTTTTTTTTTTTTGGCACCAGAATTTGGTATCAGAGTTTTAAAAGGGGATAACTTGCTGTTCTTGAGTTTAGCTGCAAAAGGGACTGAAAATAAATACACTCAGTAGACAAAACGTTAGAGATAGGGGTGATGGGCAGTTAACATGGGCATGTCCAGCGCGCGGAGTGGAAGAGTCCCAAACTGAACGCAGGCGATAAATAGGCTGACAGTAGGGCTTCCGAACCGGGTATCGTAGTCGACGAACATGGTTGAACGTGTTTGATCGTGTACGAACCATCAAGAGACGTACCAGCACGGAGAGAGCAAGCGGTGGCTTACCACACGCAATTGATTATCGGGATCGGAGAATACTTTCTAGGCTTGTACAGGCCGACGGCTTGCAGATCTCACCCAGATTAAATGTCAGAGGAAGAAGTAGCGTCAGCGAGCGAACGGCACGACGCGCGCTGCATACCCTGGCTACGGGAGCCGACGCCCTACTCGTGTGCCGCTGTTGATTACTCGTCATCGGAAATTACGCGTCGCCTGGTGCCGGAAACATCAAAACTGGACCTCTGCAGAATGGCGCCGCGTCGTGTGGTCCGATGAATCCCGATTTCAGATGTACGGAGCTGACGAGAGGGTGCGGGTGTGGCGTCGACAGCATGAGGTCATGGCCCCGTCGTGTGGTTAGATTAATCCCGATTTCAGGTGTACGGAGCTGACGGGAGGGTGCGGGTGTGGCGTCGACAACATGAGGTCATGGCCCCGTCGTGTGGTCAGATGAATCCCGATTTCAGATGTACGGAGCTGACGGTAGGGTGCGGGTGTGGCGTCGACAGCGTGACGTCATGGCCCCGTCGTGTGGTCAGATGAATCCCGATTTCAGATGTACGGAGCTGACGGGAGGGTGCGGGTGTGGCGTCGACAGCATGAGGTCATGGCTCCGTCGTGTGGTCAGATGAATCCCGATTTCAGATGTGCGGAGATGACGAGAGGGTGCTGGTGTAGCGTCGCCAGCATGCGGCCATGACTCCGTCGTGCGAAGTCGGATCTGTTCAAGAGGGTGGTGACACTGTGATGGCTTGGGGAGCCTTCTCACGGGGCACATTAGTTTCCTTAGTGTGTCTGGAAAGGACTTTAACAGCTGCGTTTTAGCTGCATGTGCGGGCTATTTACTTTCACGTTTTCATGGCCTTCGCGCATCCAGCGGCTGATAGTCTGTTTCAGCAGAGCAATGCACTGCCTCACCGAGCCGCAGCCACCCAGACATGGCTCAAATAACACTTATTTGAGTTTGGAGCCATCTAGTGGACCCAAGGTCTACGAATTTAAACCCTGTGGAAGCTCTCTAGGTTGTTGTGGTGCGGAACATCAGATCCATGGATTCTGGACCGACGTCTCGGGCGGAGTTGTTATACTACAGCAAGCATTGGCTGGCATTACCTCAGGAAACGATCCGGCACCTGGTGGAGTTGATGCCTCCGAGTGTACAGTCACGCCAGAGGAGATCTCAACATTGCTTTAATGGTTCTCTTGGACCATACAAGGTAAAAACAGTAAGGGCTGGGCATGAACATTAATAACGGGGCACTTACAAACATGAACAAACAAGGCAAAAAAGGGGAATACAAGACAAAGTCTGGACAAAACGGGGCACAATACACAAGCATAAACACTAACAATAAAAAAGAACAGCAAACGTGATCACAATAATAGTGTCCAGCACAATGCTATATACAGGAGGAGAACATGCACCATATCGGTGATGCTTGCGGTCGACACAATGTAGTAGGCAGGAAAAGTGCAGTGACGACGGACATAAAAGCATAATAAAAAAGCAAGCACACGGAGAACTGGAGAAAGGCGAAGGAGAACAACGTCAGGAAAGTGGTAAACAGTCACTACGTGGCGTAAGTATGAGAGTCTGAGCAAGGATCAGAAGAATACTGTGAGTCATCTTAGACGCAAGAGGCAAGGGGATGGTCTGTAGTAGAAACATTATGGAGTGAATTCAGTAAGTGATGGCATCGATGGCGGAAAGCAGGCAACCAAGGACAAAGCGGTGCAGAATGTTGCGCGGCCTTCTGGAGCGCAGCACGATAGAGACGGAGCTGAGAACACAGCGGAGTAAAATGACAGGGCTCAACATGCTCGCGCCAGAGGAGGACCAACGCGATATCAGGAAGGTATCTCTAATGTTTTGTCCATTGAGTTTTGCCCATTGATGCAGTTCATTTGCGAAAGACGTCGCAAAAGAATAGTTCAGCTGCAAGCGGGATTGCTAAAAAAAAATCATCTGCCAGAGTGTTGCAACAGAATAGTTCAAGCGCATGAGATTGCAAAAGAATAGTTCATCTCCAAGAGGGACTGCAGGAGAATAGTTCAGCTGCAAAAGTGATTGCAAAAAAAAAAAAAAGTTCATGTTCCAGAAGGGTAGCGAAAGAATTGTATAGCTAGCTGCAAGAGGTGTTGCAAAGGAATGGTTTATCTGTAAAAGAGGTTGCTAAGGAATAGTTCATCTGCCAGTGAGGTTGCAGAAGAATTGTTTATCTGCAAGAGGGGTTGCAAAAGAATAATTCATCTGAAAGAGAAGTTGCAAAAGAATAGTTCACTTGCAAAAGAGGCTGGAAAAGAATAGTTGATCTGCGACTGGGGTTGCAGAAGAATTGTTTATCTGCGAGAGGGGTTGAAGAAGAATTGCTTATCTGCAAGAGGGGTTGCAAAAGAATAATTCATCTGAAAGAGAAGTTGCAAAAGAATAGTTCACTTGCAAAAGTGGTTGGAAAAGAATAGTTGATCTGCGACTGGGGTTGCAGAAGAATTGTTTATCTGCGAGAGGGGTTGCAGAAGAATTGCTTATCTGCAAGAGGGGTTGCAAAAGAATAATTCATCTGAAAGAGAAGTTGCAAAATAATAGTTCACTTGCAAAAGAGGTTGGAAAAGAATAGTTGATCTGTGACTAGGGTTGCAAAAGCATAGTTGATCTGCGAGAGGGATTGCAAAAAAGGTTTGATCTTCAAGAGGGGTTGTGAAAGAATAGTTCATCTGCAACAGGGTTTACAAAAAAACAGTGCATATGCAAGACTAGTTACAAATAACTGTTAACTTCTGCAAGAGGGGTTGCAAAAGAATAGTTCAGGTGTAAAAGCGCGAGACTGTTAAGAAACGTTTTGGACGAAACTGAAACCCAGTACATGGAGCTTTACGTAAAGTTCCTGTTCGAATAGAAAGTAAGTTCACAATGGAATATATCTGCTTTTCATGACTCATATCATGACTCTTATAAGAAAATGAAATTATTTTATTAGCTGCCTAAATCTTTTTTGTCCGTTGCGTATTGGAAAACGCCTGTCAGTCGACCCTTAAGTAAGAATGAAAAACATGATTTAAAAAAAAAAAAGCTTTCCGAAAACGATTCTCTATGCTCAGACTTCTTTTTTTTTTCATTCAAGAGACTTCCAGCAGACGTTTCGATATCAGAAAACTTTCCGGATAATTACATCTCTCAGTGATAAATGTTTCCTGTAGTAAGACAAGTGTCGTTTTTTTTAACTCCTGAGTTGTCATTTTTTTTATCCCTGTTTCCCTTGAACTTTAAAGCAGTTGCCCTTTCAAAACAAAGAACCTCCAACCCTCGTTCTCTTAATTTTTTTCCTTTCCCCACCCTCTCTGAGGGAAAAAAAAAACATTTTAAGAGCAACGCAGAAAATGGAATTTGAGGGGTTCCACTTTAGAACATTTCCCCCCTTTAGAAACGGACTCCCCTCGGCTAATGCTGTTAGATTTTATACAGCGTTGAAAAGTGAGGCAGATTTAGAAAAGGGAAGAACGCGTTTCGATTTCTGAAAAATGTGACTCAGATCATCAGTGATTTTTGAAGTTAAGACGCGGTGTGATGTTCCTTTCAGCTTCACTGAATTAGCTGAATCAAGAACTGAAGGAGTATCAGCATTCGGGATTACCGAACCTAACTTTCGAGCAGAGATAAATGAGCTAGCCGACGGAAGCATTACGTAAAACTCGACATGGACAATGTGAAATCATAAGCAAAAAAATCCAGATGCAGATTTTCCGAAAACTCTCACATATCATTAAAAGGAAGCATTTCTCCTCAATTATATATCAAAAATCAAGTAACAGGAAACAAAATTTCTTAAAAGTATACAGAATTGGTTATATACTATGTTCATCTTCACCTTATGGAATCAAAAAATCTGTAAGTGTCATGCACCTGAATTCAGCGACCTTAAAAAAAGAAATCTGAATTCTAGAGAATGATTTTAAAAAATCTGCATAACTGTAATCGCACAAATATATTCTTCTGTCAAATTCAAAATATATTAAACTCTAACGGAAAAAAGTTTAAAAATATATCAAGACCTTTTGAGTATATTTTTTTAGAAATATATCTTATGAAAATGACTGCTCATTTTTTTCCAGCAGATTTACCTAGAGGATAACGACGCTGTACTTGCCGTCATGGGATTCCAAACATATTTTCTCTCGTACTATCTTCATTAATAAATAAAGATGATACCGAATTCTAGGACGTATCACGTCTTTTGAGTCCTTTCAAATACTATTTTTCAAGGAAAATTTTCAGCAAAAAATAGAATGCATTTACTATTCTTAGAAAGAAAATTTGAGCATACTTTAAAATCAGCAATGTAAGGCACTGCTGTTCATAGTGCATTAAACCGGGGAAAAAAATAAAATCGACCTGACATTTTAATTGTAGACAAAAATCATGTAATTGTAGACAAAACCCGCCTTTTGCTTACCGGCTCTGACCGAGAAAGTCTACGAGAAGAGAATAATAATAATAATAATAATACAAAGGGCTTCAGCAATGATATCGGGATGGAATTCGGCCTACAGAAATGCAAGACGCAGCGTATGAATCAAAGAAAGCATGACGCACGTAGCTACCAATTGAAGACCGGAGAACAGATCGCAGCTATGGAGGAAGGAGAAGTCTATAAGTACCTTGGTATGATTCACGCCTAGAACACAAAGAAATCAAAAACAATCTAGCCGCCTAATACAACCAAATGCTGAGGAGAATAATGAAGACCAAGTTCAACGTTCACAACATAACTCGGGTTATCAACACATATGCAGTTCCAGTCCTCACGTATTCCTTCGGAATCATCAAGTGGACCACAACAGAGCTTGAGGAAATAATGTGCAATACCAGGACAACCCTCACTAAACATCGCCAGCACCACCCGAAGTCAGCAATAGGCTAACTATTGGACAGGCAGAAGGAGGACGGGGAATGATTGATCTCCTGGAACACCGAGAAAAAGAAATCAATAACCTCAGAAAATTCTTCCATCAGAGGAAGGGACTCCTTCACCAAGCGGTAAACCAGAGTGACAAGAAGTACACAGCCCTAAACCTCTCTACTGGGAACACCGAGATTGGAACGAGGGAGCCAGAAGAAGAAGCTTGGGGCTAGAAAGTCCTACACGGAAGGCACTACAACGACCTGCAATTGGACCATGTGGGTAAGACTGCATCTAATTCATGGTTAACAAACGGATCACACTTACCCGAGACAGAAGGGTTCCTGATGGCTCTACAAGATCAAGTTGTAAACACCAGAAACTACTGGAAGCATATCCTGAAGGACACGTCAGTGGAAAGCGACACATGTCGGCAATGCCATCAAGCGCCAGAGACCATCCAATATATCAGAGCAGGGTGCAGAGTCCTCACACAAACAGAGTACACGAACAGGCACAATCAAGTTGCCAAGATTGTCTATCAGAAATTGGGAAGAAAGCACCACCTCATTACAACTGAGCCTGTCCCCTACTACAAGTATGAGCCAACAACGCTTCTAGAGAACAACACCCACAAGATGTACTGGGACAGATCGATCAGAACAGATAAGACCATTCCCCACAATCGGCCCGACATCGTCCTGGTCGACAAGGAGAAAAATTCAACATACCTCATTGACATAGCCGTGTCCAACACGAGTAACATCCAGAAGACTCACGGAGAGAAGCTATCAAAATATAACCGGAGTTTCTTTCAGGACTTTTTGGCCGGGGGAAGGGGGGGAAATGGAACCTTAGAGGGGACAAGTTTTCCATTTGCTATATATATGTACATAAAAAAATGTTTAACTACTGTATTTATACATATACACTATCTACCAACAACTAACTGAATACCCCTGCAATCGACGATATCTCCGGTCCTGATACACGTCACGGCCGCCGCCGTTAAATATCGTGTGGGAAACAACAACGCAACCAGTCGCATGCAAGATGCCACGCAGTTCGGAGCTCTCTGATTTCGAGAAAGGTGTTATCGTCGGGTATCACAGAAATGGCCGATTAATACGTGACATATCCAGCGAGTTGAAGTACCCAAAATCGACAGTAACCTACGTGATTGGCAAGTGGTGGATGAGAGGTGACTGTCGGAATGCGCCCCGACCCGGCAGACCCACAAAAATTGGGAGTTAGAGACCAATGGGTGCTGGCCGGAGAAATTCGGAAGAACCGTACCAAATCGATGGGCCACATCCACAAGGAGTTTCATAGGCATCCGGGAGTGTTCTTTCGATGAATACCATCCGTAAGGAAGCCCATCTGTTCGGTTATCAGGGACGTGCTGCCGCCCACAACCCTTTGATCACCAAGTCCAATAGTGCTGCTCGGCTAACGGGGTGCAAAGTACGTCGACAGTGGACCGTTGAACAGTGGAAACAGGTCCTATGGAGCGATGAATCAAGGTTCACCCTCTACCGTTCGGATGGCAGGGTCTGGGTTTGGCGTCTGCCTGGAGAACGCCTCCTGCCGGAATGTATTGTGCCAACTGTGAAGTTCGGCGGCTGTAGAATTTTGTTATGGGGGTGTTTCTCCTGGTATGGCACAGGACCCTTGGTCGCAATTCCTGGTAGACTCAACGCCTAGACCTACTGGACCATTTTGGATGACCATGCGCTTCCTACGATGTGGCAGTTTTACGGAGTGGACCCATGTTACTTTCAGGATGACAATGCCACCTGTCATGCTGCAAGGCTTGGTATGGTGACAACGGCTTGGTATGGTGACAACAGCTTGGTATGGTGACAACGGCTTGGTATGGTGACAACGGGGTTAATCGAATGGACTGGTCTGCGCAGAGCCCGGACCTTAACTCTATGGAACACCTCTGGGACGAGTTGGAGCGTCGACTTAACCGTCCGAAATCGGTGAAGGAACTGATCTGTCTTCTCCAAGCCGAGTGGAAGAAAATACCGCTAGCCGTCGTACAACGCCTGGTTGAGAGTCTGCCCCGGAGGGTCGCAGCTGTAATCGCCGCTATTGGAGGCTCCACCAACTATTGAAGGTGAATAAACTTCGCTTTCCTTTGCTATCACAGGTGTCCAATTACTTGTTGGTAGATAGTGTATAAGTAACTACAATGTTATCTAGCACAGGGGCGCATTTAGAGGGAAGGAGCGTCTTCCCCGGAAAATGTTTCATTTTTTTGTATATGGTTAAAATGCGACTTACATTAGAAAAAATGCCTTAATTTAATAAAAATGTATCAACTTACATTAGAAAAAATGCTTTAATTTTTCTTCAATTTTTTATTAACTTTAATTTTGTTCCAGATGGTGGATTTCATAAACTTCCTTTTTTCGTTCTCCCTCCCCCGAAGAAAAATTCTGTATACATTCCTGATATATTTTCAGCTAAAGAAAGGGGGGAGGGTTCCGCAGGCTTGAAACTCTTATCTATTAAAATGCATTCAACGCATTCTTGTTCCTGAATCACGATTCTCAGACAATTAGGTATGATTAGTCTACTTATTATATTTTGAAGAATACCATGCGTCGTAATACACTTTTTAATAAAATAAACTATAACCATTTGAACAAATATTAAAAAAAATATAATTGGAGAAATATTTTTAGCATAAAAAGGAACGAAAGTTCCTTTTTCATCATAGCCTGAATTTATTAAAATTTGACTCGATAACCTAAAATGTCACGGGGAGGGGGGATGGTCATTTCCGGAAGGGCTTCGCCCCCTGGATGTATGCCTGAAAGAAACACTGAGTATAACGACCTACGATACGAAGTCAAGGAAATGTTTCATATGGAGAACGTCACCACTATCGCCATAGCAACGTCAGCCACAGGAGTTGTACCTAAGACCATTCACAGCTCTATACACTAGACATTCAACCTAACACCAACATGGAACTACAGAAGGCAGCTATCCTGAACACTTCTAGGATAGTAAAGAAGCTCCTAGACAACTGAGAGAAAGAAATACTACTTCCCAGACTTGGTACGTCGTACCCGTCCCGGAAGGGAGAGAAGGAAAACCTCAGGAAGAGGTGTGATCTTATAATAATAATAATAATAATATCAACCGGATTGATGCTCAATCGGTAAAACAAATATAATAAGCTACTCTCGACTATTAGAGACTAAAATGTGTGCTACGAAAACTCACAAATTGTACATAAAAGCATTTGTCACAACGGAGGATATATATATCCAAGACAAAGGAGAATTTCCAAAATGGGATTCTTGGAAATGAAGTAACCATTCCAACTATGGTACAAACAGAAAGGAAGAGTTCAGCCCCCGAAGTAGCATAATTGTGAGGTACAAAAATTTGCAAATATATAAAAAGTGTTCCTCGCCTCAAACACAATCATTAGCAAAAATAATTTTTTACATCGGTCTTTCAGAAGCGGAAATATCATGATTACTTAGGTAACGTTGAATTAACGCCCCCTAGAGGGAAAACTAAACATTGTTTTGGAAAAATAGTAAATACATATTCACCGAAGAGCCAAAACATTATGACCACCTGCTAATATGATGTTGGTCCTCCTCTTGTGCCAACAGTGCTCCAACCACCTCATGGACGCTATAAGATTTCGGAAGATGTCTTGTGGTATATCTGTTACCGATACGTTACCAGCAGATCCTATAGCTCTTGGAAGTTACGTGATTGAGCCACAACAAATCAGATTTGCTATTTCAACACAAACCACAGATGCTCGATTGGATTGATATCTGGGGAATTTGGAGGCCAGGGCAATACCTGAAAGACTTACTCATGTTCCGCTAACCATTTTCGAAGAATTCGGGCAGTGTGCATGGCGCATTATCCTTCTGAAAGAAGACACTACTAGAAGGAATTTCCTTTGCCATAAAAAGATGCACCAGGTCTGCATTGATGTTTAGGTAGTTGGTAGACGTCACAGTTTCCTGCACATGAATGACTGGACTCAAGGTTTTCCAGCAGAACATTGCCCAAAGCATTACACTTCCTCCATCGGCTTGTATTCGTCCCACGGTGTAGCCTGCTCCTAACACTTCTTCAGGTAAACGACCCACACGCACATGGCCGTCCACATGGTGCAACAGGAAACGAGATTCATCGGACTGGACGACCTGCTTCCCATCATTCAAGACCCAGTTTTGATGCTCGCGTGCCCATTGCAGGCGCTTTCGACGGCAAACCGAGGTTAGTATTGGCACTCAGAGTGGCCTGCGGTTACGTAAACCCATTTTCAGCAGGGTTCGATGTACTGCGTGTTGTGACCAGAGCTGGAAACGGGTCAAAAATTTCAGACCCGGACCTGACCCGACCCGATACGGACTCGTAACTGACCTGGACAAATCTGCTTTGAACTATAAATTGGAAACTCAATTTATATATATATATATATACATATAAACGTAATATATATATTCATCCCAATGACTGCTTGTTATTTAAAACTGTAATCCTTTTTAAATAATAAATTTGGTTACTTGCTAAATTTTAGTGCCATTTTTAGTGCCACTATTTTGCGTAATCCAGAATGTTTGCTGACTTATGACCGTGACCATGAGCATATTACAAATGGGAATCATTATTTACGATTACACAAATGTATTTTTTTAAATATATTTAGATTGTTCACTCTTTCCAAGCTCTGATGGAGGTGCGCATAGTTTCATATGGTCCGTTAGATTTTTGGTTCCATAATCTCTTATTACACCGTCGACATCTTTCTTTGTAATTATACGCTTTCCACATTTTGAACAACAAGCAAGACCAAACAACACATAATTATTCACCGGTTCCTTAATGAGACGAAACAGTTTCCAGCATTCACTCTTCCCTTTGTGGTTTTCAACAAGCACGTATTTGTTGCCCTCAAAGCCTTTCTCAACCTCCTTAATATTAAATCCATCCATATTAAAATGTAAGGAGTTAATATCGGCATAACATGGCATGGGAACGAGATGTTAGCACATCAATCAAAAACCTCTGAATGCTGAATGTAAAAGATGCGATGTGAAAAGTAACTCTTAGTCATACAGTGAACTTCACACGGAGAGAGTGAATCAGCTGAGAAGCAGGCGAATGGCGTTTGCTTGTACCTTGCCCTGGACAATCGCGCTGTAAAAAAACGCAAAGGAAGTATCTTTTTACGATATGGAGTCGGTGTGTCTGACGTAGTTCGGTGGAGATCTTCGTCGCTTTAAGAAAGAGACGACAATATTTTAGCATGGCAAATCATTATTCACTGCGTGGGCATCAGTATCGACTACAGAATTCCACAACGCGGATTTTTCTTTGGAATATACTTTTCTCTTTTCAGAAATAAAACGGGAATAAAACCGGGTCAAAATCGGGTCAGGAACACCTTGACCCAATCCGTTGGATCCGCAAGAATTTGACGACCCGTTGACCCGTGACCCGTTTCCATCTCTGGTTGTGACACATTGCTCCCGTTACATCATTCAAATTATCGGAGTGTTGCGCCAGAATATTTCTTCTGTTGGCTCGTACCATATGAAACTGCCTTCGCTCACCTCTAGTTACGACGAGCCGTGATCGTCCCACACCTTGCTGGCAGTTCGTGGCTTTTCCTTCCTCGTATCACTTTTTGAAGACGTTAACCATAGCTGACCGAAAGTACCTCACAAGCCACAGCTGACCGAAAGTACCTCACAAGCCACAGCTGACCGCAAACTAACCACAGCTGACCGAAAGCTACCCACAGCTGACCGAAAGCACCTCACATCTGACCGAAAGCTAACCACAGCTGACCGAAAGCTAACCACAGCTGACCAAAAGCTAACCACAGCTGACCGAAAGCGAACTACAGCCGACAGCTAACCACAGACGACAGCTAACCACAGCTGACCAAAAGTTAACTACAGCTGACCGAAAGCACCTCACAGCTGACCGATAGCTAACCACAGCTGACCGAAAGCACCTCACAGCTGACCCAAAGCTAACCAGAGCTGACCGAAAGCTAACCACAGCTGACCGAAAGCACCTCACAAGCCTTGCCGTCTTGTAAATACTCTGACCAAGTTGTCTGAATATTACAACTTGGCCTTTGTTAAAGTCGCTTAAGCCAGCGTTTCGTTCTTATCTGAAGAACAAGTATGCTGTAAGAGTGATTAATATAGTTTGGTGTTAGGTGTTATTTATATTGTTCACTCGCCGTCGTATATCTTCACACTCACCGTCGTCTACCTGCAGTTGCTCCGATTTGCAGAAAAATACGCTGCTTTGGTCATAATGTTTTGGCTCTTCGGTGAAAATGTCTTACGTGATGAGTGGCACATAACAAAAAAAAAATCTGTTAAATTTTTAGAAACCAATATACGATTGTAAACATGCTAAAAACAGAAATATGTACTTACGTTCCCCAGTGACAAAGTATTTTGTCACAAAATATTGTAAAATGCACGCAAAATATTCATCATCGTGACTCCTATCTAATGCATTTTTACCTGATTTTTAGAAGCAGAATTTCACGAAAAATTCTCAATGTATTTACGCCCATGCATATTTCAATCAAAACTGTACACAAAATGGCCTTTGTGGTAAATGGAATTGCAGGGTAAATAGGATTTTTAAAGTCTTATTTGTTTTTTGGAGCAATTGTATGGGGTAGAACAATACTCCGCCACGCACAAAAAAAAAATCAAAAAACGAAGCAGTTAGTCTGGGTAATTAGGGGGCCAGGGAAGTACTTTGAAGTCTTCATCGTGCTCTTCCAACCACTCTCGGACATTTCTAGCTGCGTGACATGTTCCATTGCCGTGCTGGAAGAACCTACCGCTCCAGGGAAGACGAGCAGCATGTATGGGTATGCGTGATCTGCAAGGATGAATTCATAGAGAATTGGGTCCATAGTGCCTTCCACAGTTATGAGCGGACCGAGAGAATGCCACGAAAACATTCCACAGACAATAACGCCGCCCCACCAGCTTGTGTTCTTCCAGCAATGGTTGAAGAATGTTTGTTCTCCGATGTTTCTCGCCTTATACGCCAACGTCCATCCGTTCGATGAAAGAGAAAACGTGACTCATCGGAGAAGGCAATCCTTTGCCAATCCGAGGAGGTCCAATTCCGATAGTGCCGTGCAAATGTAAGCTTTTTCTGCCGATGCACCTTCGTTAGCATAGGTGCAGTGACCATCCGTCAGCATCGGATCCCCATACGCAGCAGGTTTCGCTGAACTGCCGTTTTAGACACACTTTCGATAGCCCCCTAGTTCATTCGGCTTGCGAGTTGCTCCACTGTGGCGTGTCGATCGAGCCTAACGCCCGTCCGTCAATCGCGAAAAACTCGGAATGAAAAAACCTCCGGACCAGCCATGCAGATGACTAGAAATTCGACGGCAAAACGCATACAGTGAGAACCCAGCGCGCCGGGGTATATGAAATGTGCTTCGCCGAAACACATTGATCATTTTGATCGCAGCTGCTGTTGCGTAGACATCAACAGCCGACGAGGATGATGGTGAGACAACGCACCCGACCACCGAACCAGCAACTCAGCGAGTTCGGGAAAGAACGAATCATGGGAAAAGAAAAACAAAAAAAAACAAGAAAGATGACACCGAATTTTCGAGTGCAATGAGCACGTTTTTTGAATTCGTTCTGACACGAATTGAATTTATCAAAGCTATTCAAAGTCATTGGAACCGGTATGGAAAACACTACCGAAAAAATAAGTTTTTCAATCGGGTTTTCAATCCCGCAGATATTGCTGTAAACTGAATAATGAACTTACGCATTCTAGTTGCAGACTTTTGCATTAAGAAAATTTTGAAATTATATGAGAAACATTTCTCAGCGGAAAGTCTTTCCAACAAAGAAATAACCTTTCAAATCGGACTCTTAGAAGTAGAGATATATCGATAAATATAAGATACGCATCTACGCCCCCTGGAGGGAAAAACATGCATTATTTTAAGAAGAAAAGTATTCTCAAAAGGTTTTTCGATGTGAGCAATGTCGGTCCTGGTAAGAATTTTTTCAGTCGAGTTTTCAAGAGCTCAGATTTTGCTGCAAATACATAAGAAGCAGAACTTTAACACTTATGCCCCTGGCGGCTATCCTATTTTTTACCAAATATTAGAAATTATATGAAAAACATTTTCCTATCAGCAGTTGTATGCGATACAGGATGAATTTTTCAAATCGCAGTTTAAGAAGCAGAAATATAGGGGGAAACGCAATGTACCTTAACGCACCCTAGCGGAAAGGCTATGAATTACTTGAAAATTTCGAAATTACGTGAAAAACATTCCGCACCGGAAACGCTATCCAACAAAGAAGAATTTTTTAATCGGACTCTTTGAAGTAGAGATATTGACAAAACTAAGCCCTATGGCGGAGAAACCATGAATTATTTTAAGAAGAAAATATTCCGAAATGGTTTATCAACGTGAGTGGTGTCGGTCCACGAACGAATTTTTTCAATCGAGATTTTAGAAG
Organism: Macrothele yani; assembly: GCA_039090855.1. Taxonomy (NCBI): domain Eukaryota; kingdom Metazoa; phylum Arthropoda; class Arachnida; order Araneae; family Macrothelidae; genus Macrothele; species Macrothele yani. The sequence continues at coordinate 74,381,919 of CM077027.1, forward strand.
CTCGGATTTTGTGGCAAATACATCAGAAGCAGAAATTAACACTTACGCCCCCTGGTGGCTAAACCGTTCTCTACCAGAAATTAGAAATTATATGTAAAAGATTTCCCATCAGGAGCTGTATCCGCTGAAGAAAAAAATTTTCAAATCGGAGTTTTAGAAGCAGAGATATCAGGAATAACGCAATTCACTTTTACGCCCCCTAGCGGAAAATCTATGCGTAACTTGAAAAAGCGACTATATCTAAAATACTGTTCGACATAAATGGAATCGAAAGGTAAAATAATTTTTTCATTCGGTTGTTTAGAAGCAAATATATAGAATAAAATGTATTTTGAATTCTATATCATCTGCATTTACGCCCGCTAGCGGCAAAATTGTACATCGTAGAAAAAACGCAACGAAATAAAGGGTCATCATTCGCATATTTCAAGCTTCCCAACGCAAAAAGAATTTTTATGCTGTCTACAGACTAACGGACGGACGGACGGACAAACCCATATCATGAGCACAATTTGTTTTTCAAAAGTCGTGCTAAAAGCCTTGTTGGTCATGTCCAAGGTTAATAGACAGTAAGGTTTGCTCATCCTGCCTCCCTCGCAGCGGAAGTGCCGGTCCCTCACTTGCTCCTTACGTAGTGACGTCAGTGTACCACACGACGCAGCCAGCAGGACGGATAGACTGTTAATACAATTGAAGCACTCGCGGGAGAAATGTCAACAACTTTTTACTCAAATACGCTCTGAATCTGAAAGCTTGCAACCAAGATGTAATGCAAAAGCAAATCTGTAATATAATCAGGAAAAACGGACATCCATGTGAATATTTTATTTAGAGTAAACCGAGAATGTGAAGAAACTTATTATGCAGTTCTTTCTTTTTTTTTTTTCAAATCTGTTTAATCTAAATATCTAAATAGGATATTGACATGACACTAAGGAAAAGTGCAGGGACAGTGATTATATTCAAGCACATCTCCTGTATCTTTCTTCTAATAAATACTGTGTGAAAACCTTCTAATTTATTTATATGCAACTGTAATACTGTCTTTAAATAAATTCAAAAGAAGGAAAAAAAAACTTATAAGATTATGCTGTCAGAACCTCATGAAGAAATCCTTTTATGCGGAACAAATAAAAACTTGAGTAGCATTCTACTAACTTGCTTAATTAAAAAGTTGGAAATTAATTTCACTAAATGCTCTGTTATTATTTGTAATTAATCGCTGAACAGAAAAGTTAAAATCATGAATCTTTGCAATTTTTGTTTGTTTGTTTCTTTAGTCATATTTTATTCGCTAAATTTTGAGAACTTTAAGAATCGGGACATTATTTAACGTAAAAACATTATTTCTTCACTTACCTTTGTCATGTTCCTTGGGTAACTGTTTCAACCAGTTTCCTCTTCTTAGGTTGGCAATATATTTTTTGCTGAGCGTTAATATGGCGCATACGGATCATAATTCGGGTTTTCATGAATAGTTTGATGGCAGGGTGCACATTTGGAGGGAACTGATGGGCAGAAGCTTCCACTGCGGTGTGAACAATTCTTTTAACTTTCCTTAAATTATTTTTCCCATGTAGTTTTAAAAAAATTTCTTCTAGTTGGATAACCATGCTCATCCACTCATTTGTTGGATGTTGCAAGCAGCCTCTGCTTATGACGCTAATCCAGTCGCAAATAATTCCTTTTTCTTGCACTAGGTCCAGAGGTGCATTTTTTTCCCTCAGCCCAGGACACGTTGTTTGGCATTTAAATGCAACATATCCAGCAAGGTATCGTAAAGCTTGGTACGATATGCTGTCGCTAGAAGACGTAATTGCAGTTGTGGGTTCTTCGCGAAGTGCAGCCGTAATTTCATTTTCACTTGTGTGGGCTGTTTCATCATTGCAGAATGCATTATTGTGTAAGACACAGGAAGACGAGAGCATGGAGACAGTTAAATAATGTTGTTCTGACTCAGGCAAAACGTTAGATTTCTGACAGTTCCAGACTACTTTCCCAAGTACCAGTAGTCTGAGACGATTTTGAAATTCCAGTGGTGAAGGGTGATCATAGGTATTCCCTGCTGCACGTATCTGTGAGAAAAAATTTCTAGGACATCTTGATTAACCCTGTGAGTTAAAAAATATTTTAGCTCATATTTTTCGCTTAGAATCTTGTGGACAGCCATTACGGATGTAATACTGACCAGAAGACCTTGCTGAAATGGTAGGGCGTTTTTTATTCCAACAACGCGCATCTGCGAAAACGTGTTGTAAGCCTCATTCAGAAGTTAAAATTGCTGTTGATTGTTACCAAAAGCACATCGGAATGGTTTGTCTGAGAATGGTTGCCTCGAATTCATTGTATCAAAAAATCTGTCAACAAGAAGAATAAAATTTGCTGCTTCATCATCTTCGGGAAATAAATATTTGATGCCATTTCCAACACGCTCCGAAAGCAACTGTACAGCATAACGTACAATCTGCCTATTTGCTCCTTTAACACGTATGTGTGTTTCACTCATATTATACGCTATTTTTAATTCCTTACTGTCCTTCTCTAATAGCTTTTCAAATAGGGAACAATTTATCACTATGTTTCTTATTTTTATGCCACTGTCCAAAATATGGTTTCGCAATAACTTTACCATATGCGAAATGTCAGCAAATACATTTATATGTCTGTTTTTGTCGAAAGGATTTTCAAAGAACGGACTCTCAGGCGATATAGCCAATTCTTTCCATAATTTCTGGTTTAAAGCTCCCAGATCTGGAGTAAGAGCAAATACAGGAAACATGATATTTTCTACGGCACAAATTACTTTCATTAATATTTCTCTGAGACTGGGACCACTAACGTCAAAATCGTCAAATACTGGTTGTTTCCAGGGATTAACAAGTCCTCTTGCCATGAATACCACTACGTACCTACACGGTCCCATAACTTCATCTGTTTCAATATTAAAGCACTTTTTGCTGGAAACTTTCATTTCATCTGTAGAAATTACACATGTTCTTTCGGCTTCAGTCATTAGCATTCCTTGGCTCTGCATCAGTTTTAAAGTTGTGGCTTGAATTCCAGGTGAACATTTAATTGTAGCTACCCATCGGCGCAACGTTGACAAAGCAGGAAGCGGAATATTAACTTTATTTCTCAAGTAGTGATATGCTCTCCTGGAAACAGTTCTTAATGTTATTGCAGCTGCAATATCAGTAGAATTCCAAACAATTCGTTTTTGGCCTAACAAAGCCCTTATCTGTCCTGGAGTAAACACTGTAGAAAGCAAATTTTTTATGCACATTTCTCTGTCTTTTTCCTCATCTTTCCATAACCTTCGCAATTCTAATAATTCTTTCTGCATTTGATTCTGTTTTACTTCGAGGACTTTTACACGTAAAGTTAGACTATGGTTTGAAGAGCTCAAAGATAATATTTGTTTTTTCAGCTTTTCATTTTCCTTCATCAAAATATAATTTTCCTTCAATAGAATTTCTTTTTCTGTTTTCAGGTCTTTGATACATTCAATTTCAATATTTTCATCATCGGCACTCCACATGTCTTCCAAAATTTCCTCTGCATTATCAGAGTTTATCAAATCGCCAACAAGATCAGTTCGTTTCCTTTTCTCCTGTCTGTTCTTTCTCTCTGAATTAGAATTTACATTAAAGTTTCCCGGGAGGTTTAAACCTGGTACAGCTGTGTCCTTTAGCATTTTGCGGATAGGCAAACCTAGAAGTTCATTCCTTAAATCGCGTTCGTAGTCTTCCTCAAGAAAATGTTCCGAACAAATAGCTGAATTCATTTCGTTGAAACTGTCAGCTAGTTTGCATCTCAATTTCCATGTTTTACGCAAAACTTCATTTTTCGGAAACCTATGGTAATGAATGCCATTCCTTCTGGTTTTCGAATAATAATTTTGACATGTTGCTATTGCACACGAACCAGGCATGTTCAGTGTTTAACGTATAACCAAGGAAAAGAAAATTTGTTTGCTACAAATACCTAGCTTCAAATTCTCGGAAATGAGACAATGCAGCTTTTACACCCTGAACCAGAAAAACGGGAGCAAGCAGCTTTAGGCGGTTGGAGTGTGGAGATCTCCGGGACTGTGACGTCACGAAGGCGACCCCTGAGACAGTGCTCAGCGGAAGTGTCGGATAAGCATAACCTTGGAGTCTACTAACCTTGGGGGATGTCGACGTATAGGAAAGTGTCTGAGTAGGAGTGATGTCGACGTATAGGAAAGTGTCTGAGTAGGAGCGATGTCGCAGTAGAACGATGTTGGTGGCTGTGGGTCCAGGAGGGTACACATACCCGCCACGAAAGCACCGGTCGGCCCAGGCAAACAACCGGACGGGATGGGATGATTGCGTGAGAGTGAAAGCAGTCAGAACGACACCGATGGTATCGCTACCTACCATTACGAAGACACAGTGTTTAACGTATAACCAAGGACAAGGTTCTGCACGGAACACCCAGTATTAAGACGCACCACTGAATGACGACTGTCGCTGCGGGGATGCATCCCTGCCGTTCCTTACGACGGCTACCACTAACCACTGAGCATCAGCAGAACCATCTGGAGTGTCTTCGTGCCCTGTAAGTATGGACTGCTTCCGAATGGCAACGTATAGTATTCAGTGACGAATTCCACTGTGGTCAGGGAGCGGATGATCAAATTCCACTTTGGTCAGGGAGCGGATGAACTTCTCCATGGAGAAGGTCAGGTTAGCCCTCCGATTTCTTCTGCATTATGGAACTGCACACGGACATCACACCTGGTCTTACAGTCTGAGGAACCATCTCCTATTACCGCTGGTTCCCCTCACGCCCACACCGTCCAAGTAATGTTACGTACTATCTGAACGGCACAGCGGTAGATTAACGACTTCCTGCGACCAGTTATGTGTCCTTTATTGTCGCGTCTGACAGGGGCCATTTACATCACATTGTAACGATAACCCAAAGTCAGTGTAGTTCAGTTGGTAGAATTTCTGGCTCCGGAGCACACTAACATAAAAAAAAGGGGGAGGGTGTATTTTCACATCATGTCTTTTTTATTAATTTATTTGTTAGTTATTGATCATTGATTTAAAATGCATTATAATATTCCAAACTTAGGAAAGGTTTAGAAATTTCTTTTTTGTAACTTAACAAAAAACTTTTTTCGAGATTGGGGAGCTTCAAATGAGATTGGAAGGGCTTCAGTCCCCCCCACCCCCGAAATGTCTAGCGACATCCCTGTTCTGAGGGGGACCATACTTCATTTTGACTCACCTATCTCGTTTTAAGTGCTTCTGATCAGATGTGCTGAAATATTTGTTCTTAAATTAATAATTAGTTTTCTTATTTTGTACATGAAAAAGCATGTTAAACCAATGTTAAATCATGCGTTTTCCTTAAATATCATATAAAATCTTCGTATAGCTTTCGAGACATATCGAAATTTCATTTTTGGTGCTTGATTTATGGAAACTAGCGTAGATCATCCAGTCACTCACAAAGCAATTTTTCTTTAAAATGCTGTTGTTACCCGAGGCATCTGTGGTTGGCTGAATGCACTGTATTTTGGTAGATATCTAGCGACCCTACACACGACGGTACGAGAGAAAATGTTTTAATAAATGACCTAGCAGTCCGGTGCACTTAGCCTGTTAAATGTGATTTATTTCATTTTTCATGGAAGTGGCGATTTTCCTTCTAATTATTATATTACGCTGTTTATTTCGTGAAGACCGCCTCTACCCCAGCGATGTTACACTTATTCCACTTCAATACAGAATTTCTTGACTTTCTTCCATTGTCTCCAATATCAATTAGATCAGACATGGTCAACATGCTGTTATGGCGTATGTGAGCTCAAAATTTCGATTAAACTTTCGCTGTTACACATACAAATGAATTTCATATACAATATTTTAAAAATATTAACCCATTAAATTTGGTATTTGTATAAGCTACACTTGTTTTCTTATTTATAATTTCATTGCAATTACACCGATACCACAAGTCTTATACACTGGTCACTAAAAAAGTTAAGAATATTGGGTTTCGAAAGGTAAACGTGGCGATATGTAATTATAGTGACTAATGGAGATCGGTTATCAGCGTGGGTGGCTACGTCATATGTAAATTAGCGTCATCACAACACAACACGTAGCCTGACACATAGTTGGAAACTGGTCAAAAGGTTTGGACCCAGACTCGACCTGAACCTGAGCCGGAAAAGTATGCTTTGAACTATGGATTCGAAACTCGATTTATAATTATACATAATCATATATCATCATCCTCATCATTGTCAACCATTATCAATCCACTGCTGGATGAAGGTCTCCCTAAGTTTCCTCCACAACGGTCTGTCTTGTGCCAGTCTCCTCCATGTCACCCCTGCATACTTTCGAATTTCATCCCCCATCTCCCATGTGGTCTTCTTCTGGGTCTTTTCCTGTCCCTTTGAATACAATCTAAAATTTCGGCTGTCCATCGATGATCTGTCCATCTGGCAGTATGTCCAGCCCATTGCCATTTCAGGGATTTAACTCTGATCATGATGTCTTCCACTCTTGTCATCTTTCGGATCCACGAGTTCCTCTTCTTATCTCTCCTGGTTACACCAAGTATGCACCTCTCCATGCTGCTTTGAGTTGTCTGCAGCCTTTGTATGTCTCTTTTAGTTAAGGTCCACGATTCTGCACCATACGTAAGCTTCAAAATCATATATACAACTGTACATATACACAGTCGAGTCACATTACTGTGACCACCTCCTACTTTTGACATCAACAGCGCATAACCAATAAAAGAAGGCACATATCGCGAGCTGGCTTGGAGGCTATACAGTATAAGGTGTTCTGTAGGCATTCTGAAAACATATCACTCGTTGCAGTCAATGAATGAAAGAACCGATTTATCAGATTTGCTAAAAGGGATGATTACCGGCTTTTAGGCTAAGGATGACAGTATTTCTGAAACAGCGCAATTTGTGAACTGTTCGCGTGCTGCTGTGGCTAAAGTATATCGTGCTTATAGAAATGGCACCATTGCGAATAAGTGATGTGGAAACTGCGGAGCACCACGTGCCATTGCTGTGGGAGGTGAACGACGGCTTCGAGAGTGCGTGAGGGCCGATCGACACTCCACAGTGATGCAACTCACAGGCCGAATGAACTAGGGGGCTATCGGAAGTGTGTCTAAAACGACAGTTCAGCGAACTCTGCTGCGCACGGGGCTCCGATGCAGAAGGATGGCCTCTGCACCTACGCTAACGAAGGTACATCGGCTGAAAAGGCTAACATTTGGACGGCAGTATCGGAATTGGACCTCCTCTGATTGGCAAAGGATTGCCTTCTCCGATGAGTAATGTTTTCTGCTTCATCGAACGGATGGACGTTGGCGTATAAGGCGAGAAATATCGGAGAACAAACATTCTTCAACCATTGCTGGAAGAACACAAGCTAGGGGGAGGGGGGCGTTGTGGTCCGTGGAATGTTTTCGTGGCATTCTCTGGGTCCACTCATAACTGTGGAAGGCACTATGGACCCAATTAGTTATGAATTCATCCTTGTAGACAACGTATACCCATATATGCTGATTGTCTTCCCTGGAGAGGGTGGGTTCTTCCAGCACGGCGATGCGACGTGTACCACAGCTAGAAATGTCTGAGAGTGGTGGAAAGAGCATGATGAAGACTTCAAAGTACTTCCCTGACCCCCTAATTCCCCAAACTTAAACCCAATTGAGCATCTGTGGGACCACCTCGATCGTGTTGTTCGCTCTATCGGTCCTCCATCACGCACCTTCCAACAGCTGTCAGATGCACTGCAGTCAGCATGGCTCCACATACCTGTGAAGCACCTTCCAGCATCTTACTGAGTCACTCCCAGCCCATCTAGCTGCTGTCCGAGCTGCACACGGCGGTTACTCTGGATATTAGCTGGTGGTCGCAATAATGTGACTCGACTGTATATATATACACGCAAAGAGCGTTCAAAATGTCTCTCCGCAATGGATATCGTAGATTATATGGTCGTAGTTATATAGAAATCATATAAATGGCTTACGGAAATGTATAATTTACTCACTTAGAGAAAGTGTTGAAACTGTCGTTCTTCACATAACTTGTTTTACATATGTTTTCAAAAACATCTGTGAGGGTCAAAACGTCCCTCCGCAGTAATGTTAAGGCCGTGCAACTTAATTTTGATGGTGCTACAATCAAAATTTTTGAATTAAGTAACTTTGGTAATTTCAGTTTTTGCTGTTTTCCTGATATCTTATCAAGCTTCAGAATACGTTTTCGCAGCAACACCAATTTTCACAAGTTTCTGATGAGTTGAAAGTTTCCAAAATGTGGATATTGATTTCATCATCGCCCTCAGAAGGAAGAAACACTCATGAAATCAACATTCACATTCGGTGGCGTAGCCAGAATTTTCTTAAGGGTGGGTTCCATGGATTTGGTTCATTGGTGGAAGTAGCATATATACATGTATGTCGCTTTCCCCAGAAGGGGAAGTCCGAACCTGATCCCCCCTCCCCCCCCCCCACACACTCCCGGCTACACTTCTATTCACAATTTGGAAACTTTCAACTCTTCACGAGCTTGTGAAAATTGATGTTTCTGTGAAACATTTTCTGGTTTGTTAATGGGACGAAACAACTCCCAGTATACACTCTTTCCCCTCTTGTTTTCAACAAGAACGTATTTGTTGGCCTCGACACCTTTTTAAATCGCCTTAATATTAAATTCATCCATATAAACAAAGAAGGCATTGATTTCCACATACGAAATGCAATGGAACTGGATGTTAGCACGTCAAACGAAAACCTCTGAATGATCAATGCAAATGATGCGATGTGAAAAGTAACTCTCAGTCTTACAATGTGACACGCGAGGCGTGAGAGAATGAATCGCTTGTATCTTTCTCCGGACAATCGCGCTGAAAACAAACGCAAAGGAAGTATCATTTTACGATATAATATCGTTGGTCGGTGGAAATCTTTGCTTTAAGAAAGAGCTGGCAATATTTTTGTATCACGAATCATTTTTCACTCCGCTGGCACCGGCATGGAGCAGAAAATTCCACAATACGCATTTTTCTTTTCAAAAATAAAACGGAAATGAAATGACGGATCGAAATCCTGACCCGACCCGTTTGACCTGCAAGAAATTGTCGATCCGTTGACCCGCTGACCCGTTTTCATCTCTGGCTTGAGAGCTCCGATTAAAGTACCGTGCTAGAAGTGGAAAACGGGTAGTTTCACCGCTTGGTCTAAGTTTGTCTTCAGTGTGGCATTTACCTGAAATGATGTACAGAAGACATTTAAGCATTGACATCAGAAATAAGGATGTTGCCATGTTATAGGCAGGTGCACGGCGGATTTGCTGCTGCTTTAGGAGTTTCGAAAAGTTTAGTAAGTCGGCTACAAACAAGATTTCTATGACGTGGAAATGTTGCAAATCTACCGAGGAGTGGTCACCCGAGGATAACCACCGAGAGGCAAGATCGCTACCTGACAGTGAGTGCTCGGAGATGGCTTAGTATCACCAGTAGACCACTCCGGAAATCCCTTCGAACTCCTTCTGGTGTCGCAATACGTACGCAAACGATTCGAAGACATCTTCACGAGTACGGACTCAGAGCAAGGAGGCCGCTGAGATGTATAACATTGACATCAGCTCACCGTCGTCAAAGGTGCACTGGGTCCAACAGTATATGTCATGGAATACAGAGGGGTACCATGTATTTTCATAGACGAATCCCGTTTCGCACTTTATCCTGATACTCGACGAGGACACGCTTGGAGGAGATCTGGCACACGAATGCAACCACACTATGTGCAGTCCGTCCACCCTTACAAACGGTAATTGGCCTGGGCAACAGTGTGTTTTAATGGCCATATTTCGTTGTTTGTTTGTCAAAGCAACATGAATGCCTAAGTGTACCGAAGCGAGATCATTGTGCAAACTGTGACACCGTTTCAAGCAGCTATTGGACATACATTCTGTTTTCTTGATGACAATGCAACCAGTCACCGTGCCTGGAGTGTGCTTCAAGATATGAAAAATAATGGGATTGAATCCTTAAAGCTGTGTCCGAGGTCTCCTGACCTTAATCCTATTGGAAAAACTTGGGTCGCTGTAAAGTGACGTCTGGATAATCACGTATACTAGCAGACCTCCGTAACATACCGCCTGTAACATGAGACCAGCTGCCCCAGGTACTCATCAATATTATCATTGCAAGTATGCCTTGTAGGTATCAAGACGTTTTTCGACATAGAGTCGGTATTACCAGGTGCTGAAATCCAGAGGTAAGGACATTCTCCGAATTTACCATTTTGTCTACATAGCAGAGCTACTTTGTTGTGTGCAGACATTGCACAAGCAATCGGTTTTGTAAACGCCCTCTTTATCGTTTGTGTTACGTAGCCTCACTGATGTTATTTTAATGAGTGTTACTTGAGTGAGATATATACATAGATCCTTCATTTCATGCAACATCCCTAACATTTTGTGACCAGTGTATAAGACCTAATTCAGGCTCATTCGGCTCAAAGCTTTGAGTTATTGGTGAGTTAGCTGAAGCAGTTTATCAAGACATTCGTGGTCTCCAGATTATGAGTTATTCGTTTTCCTGTGTCCTTCCTGAAGCCTAAACTACTTTTTCCAGTCCTAACTTTGTTTCCGAAAGCTACTGCGGCGGTATCCTGCTTATTTTTATGTTACTTTTTTCCTACCGTCGAACTCCTTCTTCTCTATCTGTTTATTTCTTTCGTTTCCATAGTTACATCTTGTCTTTCTCTGTCCTTAGAGCACCATGAGTGTTGGCCACCTACCTCAAAAGGTACGATTAAGTAGTTCACAGCTGCAGGTTTCGATACGTACGTATCCCTTTTCAGACGGGGCCGGGTTTACCATGGGCCAACCTAGAACATGGCTCAGAGTGGTTCATATTGAAGGGTGCAAATATTTTGGGATTGCATGTGAAAAAAGGTCGTTTTATCTTGTTACCGAAAACAAATTGGCAATGAAATATTTTGCATTTCTACTAATAAAACTGAGTATTATGTTACAATTAGTACTTATAACTACATAAATATTATTTTTAATTTAATTAATTGCTAAAATGCCCACAGAGTCACGAATATTATTCCCTAATGATACACAAACCTGCTGCGGAAAGTACTTTAAAGTCAGACTACCCACAGAGATGAACTCAGAAATGAAGTCAGGCTACATCGTTGTACTGATGTAGTCAACGCACTGTAAATAAAATATTGATAATATTTATATTTATTTATTATAAATAAATACCTGTAAATACTTGACTACTGATGTAGTCAAATACTTTCCGTAGCCTATGTGCTGCGGAAAGTACTTTGAAGTCAGACTACCCACAGAGATGAACTCAGAGATGAAGTCAGACTACCCACAGCGATGAACTCAGAGGTGAAGTCATACTACCCACAGAGAGATGAGCTTAGAGATGAAGTCAGACTACCCACAGTGATGAACTCAGAGATGAAGAATGACTACTGAACTCAGAATGACTATCCACAGAGATGAACCCAGAGATAAAGTCAGACTGCCCACAGAGATGAACTCAGAGAAGTACTTTAAAGGCATACCACAGTCACGACAAGACAGTCACGCAATAAGGTGAGTTCAGTAAGCCAGCGAAGTTACTGTTTCTTGACAAAGTCAAACTCAGAACTCAAAAGAGATTTGGGGGAGGGCATTTCTTTAACCCAGCTCGTTAACAGCCGGGGTGCGTGACCGAGTGAGAGGCGAAGGCTGGAGCAACTTGAGGACGTGTACCAAAGTAGAAATGCGATCTGTAATTCGTCGAACGGAATTCAACCGGCTGAAATTTACTGCACAGTGATGGTTGGGTGGTTGGTTGGTTGATTTTTATCACGCAAAGTCCATGTTTGGCCAAAAAGCGCCAGACACAAGACCATCAAAGAAAGATATGCACAGTGATGGCACAGGATGTTAAGTGTGCATAAATCAATAGCAAGTCTACGAGAGGGGGAATTTAAGAAAGATATCGAAGGGGAAGGATTCTCCACAGCCTGGGAAAACACATCCTGCAGTAACACCAGAAAGCATGACAGCAATATAGGAGTTCATAGGAGAAAATTGTGTCATTTAATTTTGAAGTAACGGAAAAGACGTCAAAGATTAATGTTGATTTAGAGCAAGCTACATGTATATTAAGCGAGAAGCTGGAAATAAAAAAAGAAAGAATAAGTATTCGGTGGATTCTTGACACTTAAGACCACAGCTGAAGAAATGACAGATTGATGTACGTTCCGTGCTTTGTTGTGAACGCGAAGTAAAAGCCTTGCACCTCATCGTTATTGGAGAGGAATCCTGGTAAACTAGGAGGAATCGTACAGCAAAAAGAGTGGCACCGTGGAGGGAGAAGGTACAATAACTAGTGCAAAATTTTGCGACGTGATTATCAGCCACTCAAATCCAGAAACAACGGGAAAGCTTTACTGTTTATTGACATCAGGTGTGACCCGCAGAATGATAACGTCCCTTCTTGCACTATCTGTTTTAAAGTGGAATAGATACGGAAAATTAAGGCGGTTCTCTTTCCTATCTTCCATATTCATCAGCCACAGTCGCGGGTGATCGCCGTGTTTTCTGCGCGCTACGCAATACGAGCCGCCACTGTTGGAAGACAAGTTGGCAGTGAACTAATCGTTTAAACAAGAACTTCTTACCTCAAGGAAACCTTGCATTAGCAGAGTATTAAACAAAGTGCGTTGAATGTTGTGGGGCACAATGACAAAAACTGATATCCATGTTTCCTAATTGTTGTGAAAATCAATTTTTATTTACCATTCGGGTTTTCATGTAAATTATACTTATATACAGGGTGATACGAATGTATTGTTACCCTCCCCCCTCCTAAGGTTATCTGCTTTCAGATGGCTGACACAAGCAACTATAGTGTGGAAGAACGGTTAGTAGCAAATGTACGGTCACATGAACGTTCCACAGACTGGTATAACAATAAGGGAAGTAAGTGCAACATGACTTTACTGCAAGATTTAATAAAGTAGCCCCACCGAAACAGACATTATTGAGATAGGAACATAAGCTGTTCGCAACTGGATCAATACTGGATAAGAAGAGAACTGGAAGACCACAATCGAGGCAAGAAAAATGTGCCGCCGCCCGTGGCGACATCAGTGCTGAGATCCTCCAAAAAGTTTCTGAGGAAATGATCGGCGGAACTTGGAATCCCAAAAACCACCGTGCTGACTCACATGAAAACAAATCTGCAATTGAAGTCCTATCGTCCGGTGTTTATCAACGAGCTTACTGATGCTGATTTGGAGAAACGGAGTGCCGCATGTGCAAGGTTGTTGGAGACGTTTATGACGGTCCCCCAACGTGGGGCGGTGTTCTTCAGTGATGAATGTGCCATCTACTGCAGTAGCCGTGCTAGGAATGTTTATTTTTGGAGCAAAGAAAACCCACATTATTATGAGGAGTTGGAGCACAATCCACCACATGTGATGATTTGGACTGCACTGTCCAGTAAGCACTTGATAGGCCCCTATATTTTCGACGGCTGAGGGACTGGTTTGTTACCGAGCTGAAAAGACGTGGTCTTCTAGCAGAAAGCTGGTTCCAACAAGATGGCGTTCCAGCTCATTATGCTATCCGTGTTCGGGAATATTTGGACGAAGTGTTTCCTAATAGATAGATTGGGAGAGAATCTGCTCACCTGCCTGTGCCTCTCGAATGGTCTCCATGGAGTCCAGATCGCTCCTCTTGTGACAATTCCCTATGGTGTATTATTAAGGACCGTGTGTCCAAGACAATGTACCAGACAACCGACCAGTTCCAAGACTCTGTTCTTTTTGCATTTACACAAATTGATAAGGCTTGTCTCTGTAAACTTTCGTACAGGACATGGTAACGGATTGTTTTGTGTCACAAAAATGGTGGAAGTCATACTGACCTTCTGGATCGGTAACTTTGTAAGTTGTTTTGCAGGGGATAACGAGATATTCAGACCACCTTGTCGATTAAGTCATTTGTGAGGAACTATATAACCATCATGAGATTCACCGTCACTGTTCTGTGTGACGGTGAATCTCATGGTGGTTATATAGTTCCCTCACAAATGCCACTCGTACGGCGGTTAAGTGAGTGATAGAATCCCACGACCGTAGTTGTATGCATTGTATTTTCATCATAGCGGATAGGTCGTCCATTTGCAAAGATTACAACAGCCACCCATCGAGGTAAACTGTACACAAGTCCATGGAGTACGGAGACCTGGATGTTCCTTTCGCCTTGAGTGCATCGACCAGCTCTGTCAGTGAAGAAGGTCGTGTTAATATAGACCTCACCCATCGTTCAAGTTCATCCCATAGGTGTTCAATGGGATTGAGGTTCGGGCTCTGGGCTGTCCAGTCCATCCGCAAGATTTAATTTGCTCATACCATTCTGTTGTAGCCCTAGAAACATGACATGTAGCATTGTCGTCCTGGAAGAAACAATCCGTAAAACTGCCCCAACGGTGGGAGCAATGAGTTACCTAGGATATCTCTGTACATCTTAGAGTTCATGTTGCCATGAATAACAACCAGTGGACCCACACCGAACCAGCTGAAACAGTCCCATACCATAACTCTACCTTCTCCGTGCTTCACAGTCGGCACTGTACACTCCAGAAGCAGACGTTCTCCAGGTAACGGCCAAACCTAGACACGTTCATCCGATTAGAATAATGTGAAGCTGGATTCGTTGCTTCATAACACCTGTCGCCATTGCTCCAATGACCAATTTTTGTGAACTTGACACCATGGTAGCTGCGTGACTTTATTGGTCTTTGTGTTCAGAGGTTTATGGACGGCTGCTTGGCCATGATACCCGAGTGCATAGGCCTCTCTTCGAAGTGTCTTGCTCGAGACCATAACATCTGTGGCCATCTGGAACTCATTTTATGGCGTCGAGACTCGGTTTTCCGGATCTTCCTCGGCAGCACCTCCGGTCCCTGGGTTGCAGTTTCGTGGATCTTCCAGGGAGAGGTGAATTTCGGCAATGCCCCGTCTTCTTCCGCTTGTTGATGACAAATGCCACAGTCGATTTAGCGACCTGTCTGACATCGGCAATGCATCTTATGCTCATACCTCCAACTGAGCAGCCTATTATGACGCCCTTTTCAAACTCGCAGAGCTCTCTCCTGCCAGCCTATTTTATCAGCGATTGACCTGGGCAGATCGTATGTAGAGGATTTTAGGAAGGGAGTGTCTGACCCCGGGTCTTGAACAACCCTTAGAAATAGGAAGCTAGTAGATTTGGGCTAGAGTGCCCGATAGGAAAGTGACACGGAAGCGAGGTAGAAAGGGGAGGAAGACGTCCTTATTTATTACCGGGGGGGGCAGTACCCGGGGTCCGACGGATTAACGTGCCCATCCGACGCACGGCAGGTATTTAGTGGTTCGAACGTTCGTACCTGCCCAGGATCGAACCTGAGGTCATCCCTATGGCAGTCACGAACGCTGACCACTAGGCCACCCGCGGCCCCGATTGACCTGAGCGTACTCCCGTTGCTGTTTTTATACATTATCGACCACGTGTCTGCTGCGGGAGCACACCATTGCGCCTGCGTGAGGGTGTTCAATCACTTTTGTCCACGTAGCGTACTTAGCCCTTTCACCAGTTAGAACGAATAGCTCGAGGTTAGCAGAATGGGCTAAAAATCAGCTCAGTTCGAACGGATGTGCATTTACTGTCTAAGAAATGAGCCCAACGTGACTGGAACGAGTGAGTCTGCGAATCAGAAGGCTTTGTTTACTCTCTTTGTTACTCAAAATGGTCACTTAAGAAAAATTACTGACGGATTTCCTGATAGAAGGGTTGTAACAGTGACATCGAACGTAAGAACGGAGAGGAACGATTCAGTCGATGGTTTTAACCCAGTGACATGATGTCTGTGTTAGGAGGGCTGGACCTTTCTCATCATGCCTTCGGCCATTGAGGAAAGAATAAAGGACTAAAAGGAAGCGCTTATCACCAGAGACAGGCAATGATCGGAAGTAGCACTGCTACTGTAGCACGCTATTTTTACAGTAGCGAAGCATTCAGCACCGCTACAAATAGAAAAATGCAGTTGCAGCAGTAGCAAGCCACAAAATAAAGTAGTTTATAGCGGGAAATTCAAAATAAGCAAAGAAGAATATTCTGAAAATCACATGATTTTTCCAGATTTTCTGAAGCGTTTCTGACTGGAATAGAGAAGCAGAATTTGAGCTGTCTTCAATCACCCGTCTAACTGCTGTTCGCGCTGCACACGGCGGTTACTCTGGATATTAGCTGATGGTCACAATAATGTGACTCGACCGTGTACCATGACATCGATCGGCCATATACACTGATGGAAAAAAAAAATCCCAGCACCACGAAAAAATAGTTGTAGAGGAATGAAATGGCGGCAATACATTTGTATAGGTAACATATTTAATCGATTAAGGTTTCAAGATCACAGCTTGATGTAAGCGCGAGAAGAGCCATTTTAAATGTGAAATGCTGGTACATTAATAACCGGTGTAACCGCCAGAATGTTGAATGCAAGCACAAAAACGTTCATGCATTGTGTCGTACAGGTGCTGGATGTCAGTTTGTGGGATGGAGTTCCATGCCTGTTGCACTTGGTCGGTCAATACAGGGACGGTTAATGCTGGTTGGGGGTGACGCTGGAGTTGTCGTTCAATGATATCCCATACGTGCTCGATTGGTGAAAGATCTGGTGATTTAGCAGGCCACGGCAACATTTCGACACTCTGTAGAGCATGTTGGGTTACAACAGCGGTATGCGGGCGAGCGTTATCCTGTTGGAAAACACCCCCTGGAATGCTGTTCATGAATGGAAGCACAACAGGTTGAATCACCAGACCGACGTACAACTGTGCCGTCAGGGTGCGTGGGATAAACACGAGAGTTCTCCTTCTGTCATAAGAAATTGCTCCCCAGACCATAACTCCAGGTGTAGGTCCAGTGTGTCTCGGCCGCAGACAGGTTGGTTGCAGGCGCTCACCTGGCCTCCTTCTCACCAACACACGGCCATCACTGGCACCCAGGCAGAACCGGCTTTCATCAGAAAACGCAACAAATCTCCACTCCGTCCTCCAATGAGCTCTAGCTTGACACCACTGACGTCGCAAACGGCAGTGGTTTGGAGTAAGTGGAATGCACGCTACAGGGCGTCTGGCTCGGAGCTGTCCTTCAAGTAACCGATTTGTAACAGTTCGTTGTGTCACTGTGGTGGCAACTGCAGCTTGAATTGCTGCCGCAGACGCGGTACGATGCGCCACGGCCATACGCCGTACGCGGCGGTCT
This sequence comes from Macrothele yani, assembly GCA_039090855.1. Lineage (NCBI taxonomy): Eukaryota > Metazoa > Arthropoda > Arachnida > Araneae > Macrothelidae > Macrothele > Macrothele yani. Next base: position 74,399,278 of record CM077027.1, read on the forward strand.
TCCCTCTCAGTAGTGCCACGTGGCCTGCCGGAACCCGGTCTTCTTGAGGCAGTACCTTCCCTTGACCACCGCTGCCAACAATCATGCACAGTGGCTACATTCCTGCCAAGTTGTTCTGTAATATTGCGGAACGAAAATCCACCTTCTAGTAGCCCTATTACACGACCTTGTTTAAACTCCGTGAGGTATTGATAATGGCTTCTTCGTCTTCTTAAAGGCATTCTTGACTAACATCAACACCCTACGTTGATTCTCAACGATAACTAACGTTCACGAACGTTACAGCGCGTATTTACAGCAAACCTTCTTTGCATGTTCCGAGGGGCGCTACTAGCGCCACACGTATGCGCCGAGCGCGAAATTTGCATAGACGTCATCTAACAGATATACTCTCACCGTCTACCAACTGTCGTTTACCTAACACAACCCCTTCTTGGTGTTGGGATTTTTTTCCGTCAGTGTATATATATACATATTACATGTGACTCGACAGTGTATATATCGTGTATATACATATATGTGACCTCGACCGTGTATACATATACACGGTCGGCAGCGCGAACAGCAGCTACACGGGCTGGGAGTGACTCAATAAGGTGCTGAAAAATGTTCACAGGTATGTGGAGCCATTCTGACTGCAGTGCATCTGACAGCTGCTGGAAGATCCATACAGCGAACAACACGATCGAGATGGTCCTACAGATGCTCAATTTGGTTTAAGTCTGGGGAATTAGGGGGCCATGGAGGTACTTTGAAGTTTTCATCGTGCTCTTCCAACCACTCTAGGACATTTCTAGCTGTGTGACACGTCGCATTGTCGTGCTGGAAGATCCCATCCGCCCCAGGGAAGACAATCAGCATGTATGGGTGTACATGGTCGGCAAGTATCGATTCATAACGAATTCGGTCCATACTGCCTTTCACAGGTATGAGTGGACCCAGGGAATGTCACGAAAACATTTCCCAGACCATAACGCTGCCCCTTCCAGTTTGTGCTCTGCCAGCAATGGTTGAAGAATGTTTGTTCTCTGATGTTTCTCGCCTTATACGCCAACGTCCATCCGTTCTATGAAGCAGAAAACATGACTCATCGGAGAAGGCAATCCTTTGCCAATCAGCTGAGGTCCGATTCCGACACTGCCGTGCAAATGTAATTCTTTTCTGTCGATGCACCTTCGTCAGCAAAGGTGCAGTGACCATCCGTCTGCATCGGAGCCCCATACGTAACAGGATTCGCTGAACTGTCGTTTTAGACACACTTCCGATAGCTCCTTGGTTCATTCGGCCAGTGAGTTGCTCCTCTGTAGCTTGTTAATCGGCCCTCACGCACCTTCGAAGTCGACGTTCACCTATCACATCAATGGCATGTGGGGCTCCGCAGTTTCCTCGTCGCTTATTCACAGTGGTGCCATTTCTCCGATCACGACACACTTTAGCCACAGTAGCACACTAATAGTTCGCAAACCGCGCTGTTTCAGAAATACTGCCATTCTTGTCCCAAAAGCCGATAATCATCCCTTTTTGCAAATCTGATAAATCGCTTCTTTTATCTATGACAGTAATGAGTGATACGTTTTTAGAACGCATGCAGTGCACCTTATATACCCTCCAAGCCAGCTCACGGCCCGTGCCTTCTTTCATTGGCTCCGCGCTGTTGTCGTCAAAAGTAGGAAGTGGTCACAATAATGTGACTCGACTGTGTATACATTATATACACTGACGGAAAGTGAGAAAAGAACACCAAGAAGGAAATGGCGGGGTCGAGTTTACGTAGGTGTGATGTTAATTTCGGGATCAACCGGTGAGCGCTTACGTCACAGCACGGCATAATATGCAAATTATCGTCGGTGGTATTTAAGGATTACGGCGAAGTGAATATAATCAGTCGTCGGCGTACGGACGCGTGCGAAGACCCTGAAGAAGCTGCAATGCCTGGACATGGAAGACGTGTACGATTTCAGCAGGTATCGAACTTTGAGCGAGGTCGTCTTGTCGGATTCCGCGAGGCCGGGTGGTCGTATCGTCGTATTGCGGAGCGAATTGGGCGGGAAGTATCGGTGGTGGTACGATGGTGGCGTAGATGGTCCGAGGAACATTCCCACACGAGAAGACGTGGAACCGGGGGTCACAGACTCACTGCTGAGCGGACCGATTGACGCATAAGAAGAGCGGCGTTGTCAAGCAGAACATCCACTGCGACGCAAATCCGAGCTGCCGTTGCACCTGAGGTGACTGTGCGAACAATCCGCAACCGTCTACTGGATGCAGGACTACGTGCACGTGTGCTTCTGGCATGTGTACCTCTGACTCTAGCCCACCGTCAGGAGCGGCTGCAGTGGTGTCGCCAACGTCTGCACTGGAGAACGTAATGGCGATCTCTCGTTTTCAACGATGAAAGCAGATTCTGCTTGGGAGCCTCTGATGGCCGTATGCGTGTTCGCAGAAGGCGGAGCGTCTCCACCCTTCTTGCATCCGACAGCGACACACAGGTCCTGCACCTGGTCTCCTGGTGTGGGGAGCGATCAGCTATCACTCCCGTACACAACTAGTGTTTGTACCGGGTAAGTTAAACAGCACCTCCTACATCAACAACATCATTCATCCCGTTGTTGTCCCATTTGTAAGGTCGGTTCATCGTGGTGTTTTCCAGCAAGATAACGCACGCCCACACACGGCACGTGCAACGCAACATGCACTTCAGGGTATGAGACAACTTCCATGGCCAGCACGTTCACCGGATTTTTCCCCCATTGAGCACGTGTGGGATTTTATGGAACAACGACTTATCCGGTCTCCACGGCCAGCCACGACCATCCCCGATTTACGCGTCCAGGTTGAGGAAGCTTGGAACTCAATACCCCAACCTTACATCCAACATGTGTATAAATAAAATAAATATTTCCATGCCAGAATTGCACAGTGTGACGCAGTTCATGGCGGTTCAACCTCGTACTAACCATGTTACATGGAAATGTTATTTTTTAGTTTACCAGCAAATACAGCTGTATTTTGCCATAATGTTTTGATCGCATTATCCTCTGTATTCCGTTATTATGCTGTATAAATTTCGTTGGTATCAGACGTCTCCTTCTTGGTGTTCTTTTTCACTTTCCGCCAGTGTATATATATGATCACGGAGACGTCCTGTAGGTACGGAAGCACACAGGCCGTAGAATATCATTAACGTAACGACCACTCATTGTGGTGGTATGGACTCTCACGAGAGGTGATCTGCTTTGCTACCAGATAGCACCCAAGTCCCTAATGCCTCGTGTTGGTGGGGTGTGCCTGGTGCAAACACACTCTTCTCCACACCTCTTCCCCTGACGTCGGCGGGCTCGGATGATGCCACCATTTTCACCTAAACAAAAGCACGTTTCTTCCGAGAACACGATATTGTGCTAATTGCCACGCCACTGCCTTCGTTCGATGTACCATTGCAGCCTGGGAATCCATTGCTGCGGTGTTCAAAGGTAGCTTGACGAGGGGGTCGACGAGCCTGCAGTCCGAACTGTAATAACCGGGGATGTAATATTACAGCTGACATGAGCGAATATTTCACAGTTGGCTAACGCTGTTGATGATGCAGAACGGTCACTCAAAGAGATGACGGCTATCCCTCGGCGTTTTCTATGTACGACGTACAGAACCTTACCGTCGTGTCCTACCCCTTCTTAACACCATTCCCTTCACATTGTTGCCACAACGGACACACCGCGCCCCACACGACTGGCAATCTCCCAGAGAAGAGCATTGCAATCTCTCATTCTGATAATACGACCTCTGTTGAATTCGCTGACGTCGCTGTACGACTGTCTTACACAACGACGAGGCATTCTTACGTACTGCAAACCAAGCACTGACATGCCGATAGAGCCACGCAACGCTTATAACAGAAAAACGGCCTGTTTCAGGGCTGTGACGTTGCGCGATCTGATTTGCCAAGGCGTGACACACATGCAGCTATGACACTGAAATGCTATTCATTTTTGCGATATTGCCTGATTAGCATATCCTATAAAAATTAAAGTCCTAGCCCGACTCCTTTCAGGAGTTTTGTTTTTTTATTAACATGAATGTAAATGGAAAGTTATTCGCGTGATTCATCTTAGTATTTAACTTTCAGCGCCATATCATCATCATCATCATTGTCAACCATTATCAATCCACTGCTGGACGAAGGTCTCCCCAAGTTTCCTCCACAACGGTCTGTCTTGTGCCAGTCTCCTCCATGTCACTCCCGCATATTTACGAATTTCATCCACCCATCTCCCCATGTGGTCTTTTTCTGGGTCTTTTCCTGTCCCTTGGAATCCAATCTAAAATTTCGGCTGTCCATCTATGGTCTGTCCTTCTGGCAGTATGTCCAGCCCATTGCCATTTCAGGGATTTAACTCTGATCATGATGTCTTCCACTCTCGTCATTTTTCGGATCCACGAGTTCCTCTTCTTATCTCTCCTGGTTATACCAAGCATGTACCTCTCCATGCTTGTTTGAGTTGTCTGCAGCCTTTGTATGTCTCTTTTAGTTAAGGTCCACGTCTCTGCACCATACGTAAGCATTGGAAGGATGCATTGATCAAACACTTTTCTTTTAAGACATAACGGCATATTGCTCTTGAAAATTATGCTGTTTCTTCCAAAAGCTCTCCAGGCAAGTTTTGTACGCCGATTAATTTCTTCATCAATGTGACCCTCACTTGATATCTGCTGTCCAAGATAAACATACGTATCTGTTATCTCCAGTTTTTCTCCATCAATCGATAAATCTTCATTTCTTGTAAAAGCATTGAACATCACTTTTGTCTTCTGAAAGTTCATTTTTAATCCCACTTCTTTACTCTTGTCAGCAAGTTCCTGGGTCATACTCTGCAGCTCTGATGGGGTAGTTGCAAAAATGACTACGTCATCAGCAAAACGAAGGTGGGTTAGATAATCTCCATTAATCTTTATCCCTTTGTTTTCCCAGTTCAGTGATTGAAAGACATTTTCCAATGTGGCATTAAAGAGCTTCGGAGATATGGTGTCACCTTGTCTCACTCCTTTCCAATTTTTATGTGTGTTGTATTTTCAAACAGCCGAATCTTTGCACTTGCATTTTCATAGATGTTATTAATAATATTAATGTATGCATCTTCAATACCGCAGGATTTCAGAGCCGTGGTAACTGCTGATGGTTTCACCGAATCAAAGGCTTTTTCATAATCGATAAAAGCCATGCACAATGGAAGTTCATATTCCCTCGCTCTTTCAATTAGTTCTCTCAGTACGTGGATATGATCTATTGTGCTGTAGCCACTCCTGAATCCAGCTTGTTCTCTCGGTTGAGCCATGTCCAGTGTTACCTTCAAGCGGTGTGAAAGAACTTTAGTGAAGATTTTATAAACCACTGATAGGAGGCTGATAGGTCTGTAGTTCCTGAGATCCTCAATGTTACCTTTTTTATGTAGCAGGATCATTGTAGCATTGTTCCAATCCTCAGGAATCTTCCCTTCATTAAGGCATCGAGTGAAAATTTGGGCGAGTACTGTTTCAATTTCTCCACTTGCTTCTTGTATGATGTCTACAGTAATTCCATCTTCTCCTGGAGCTTTCCCCCGCTTCATGTTCTTGATTGCATGAGCAACTTCTGCTGGGAGGACTGGAAGAACTCTGGTACCTTTCATGATGTCTGGAGTACATGTATCATCCTTTTCATATAGTTTGGAGTAGAAATCTTTCACTCTTGTCAAAATTTCGCCTCTATTTCTTGTTATAGAACCATCTTCTTTTCTCAGAGCCATAATCTGTTTTCTTCCCTTACTGAGATGTGCCTTTGCTATCTTTAGGCTTTGGTTGTTTTCAATTGCTTTCCTTACTAGTTCACAGTTGAATTTTCTTACGTCTTCAGTGATACTTTTTCTTACTGTCTTGCATAGCTCTATATATTCCACTTTGGAAGTCACATCTTCTTTAGTTGTCCTCATCTCTCTTCTTTTTGCATCAACATTTTGGTTTTTCCTGATAATTTGTTTACATGCAACTTGTTCTTAGACCCAGCTAATTTTGTTGCTGTTTCCATAAGAGCTTTGGTTACTTTTCTGTTAACTTCAGAAATATCCACTTCTTCCGATGTTAGGCCTTCCAAAGCAGAGAATCTGTTCTTCAGTTCCAACTTGAAAGTATTATGGTGTTTTTTAAGGTTGGTTATGTCAATACATTTTGTTTGTCTTATGAGCTTGCCACGTTCCAGTTTAGTGTTGAGGTGCATCTTACATCTCACCAATCTATGGTCACTACCTGTGTTGAACTTGTTTAGCACACTGCAGTCTTCGATGACGAATTTTTTGTTACACATAATAAAATCAATTTCACTTGTCGTCCCAATTGGATGTCTCCATGTCCATTTCCTGTGTGGCTTTTTCTTGAAAAAGGAATTCAAGATGAAAAATCCTTCTCGCCATATAACAGGTTGTAAAGAAAGTTTCCCGAAAAAAATATATGTGGCGTGCGGTATGCAAGATACTACAGATTTGCGGTGACGTAAACATCCCAGAGTGCTGTGCGCGAAAGAGTAGATTCTGAGGACAGAACGTACGCTGTTAGGGTGAAGATTAGTTGCACGTGGGAACGATACGATGGCTTTATCGAAGAAAAATGTGCCTGTAATATTGCTCTATGAATATTTGAATGGCGTGAAAGTTACGGAAGCACTTGGAAAATGGCGAAACACCTTTGGTGACGATATTATCGGACAGAGTTCTTGCTATGACTGGTGCAGGAAATTCGACACTAGTGTACGGAATCTGTCCGATACTCCCAGAAAACGCTCGTCCACATGTCGCTTTGTAGACCCAGCAAAAAGTGCACGAGCTGGAATGGGAAATATTGTCGCACTCCCTTATTTTCCGGACCTTGCACCGCCTGACTTTCATCTCTTCCGGTCTTTGTCGAATTTTCCCGCTGAAAAAAAGTTCGGTAATGGCGATGATATGAAACGTTCCGTGGGTGATTTCTTCAACTCCTGCTCGCCAAACCTCTATCGCAATGGGATATTTCAGCTCGTAGACCGGTGGAACAAGGCCGTCAGCTCCAATGGAGACCACCTGGACAATTTGGTTAGGTGTTTTGTACGATTTTTAAAGCTTGAGATACATGCTTCTTTATTTTCCGGATACTTTCTTTACAATTGATACATAGGAATTCACATGAGAAGATCAACCTGAGAATACTTTCAAATTAAACATAAACGTAAATAAAAAAGATGACACCGAATTTTCGGGAAATAAGCACGTCTTTTGAATCCGTTCTGTTAAAAATTAAATTTATCAAAGCTATTCAAAGTCAATGGAACCGGTATAGAAACCAATAGTATCTGACGGAAGAAAGAAGTTTTTAAATCAGGTTTTGAATCCCTCAGATATTGCTGTTAACGGTATCGTGAGCTTACGCCCTCTGGTTGCAGAGTTGTGCGTTAAGAAAAACATGAATTTATGTGAGAAACATTTCGCACCGAAAACTGTCTCCAAAACAGAAATAATTTTTCAAATCGGACTCTTAGAAACAGAGATATCGACAAAAATAAGATGTGACTTTACGTCCCCTGGTGGGGAAACCATGCATTATTTTAGGAAGAAAGTATTCTCAAAGGGTTTATCCATATAAGCGGTATCGGTCCAAGAAAAAAATTAATCGAGTTTTCAGGAGCCCAGATTTTGCTACAAACACATCAGAAGCAGAAATTAACACTTATGCTACCTGGTGGCCAAACCATTCTTTACCAAACATTAGAAATCATGTGAAAAATATTTTCCATCAGGTCTTGTATGCGATACAGGAAGAAGTTTTCAAATCGGAGTTTTAGGAGCCGAAATAACGCAGAAAAGACAATTTACCTTTGTGCCCCTTAGCGGAAAGCCTATAATTTACTTGAAATTTTTGAATTTATAGGAAAAACATTTCGCATCGGAAGCACTATCCAACAAAGAAGGAATTTTTCAAATCGGACACCTAGAAGTAGAGATATTGACAAAAATAAGATATACATCTACGCCCCTGGCTGAGAAACTATAGAATATTTTAAAAAGAAAATATTCCGAAAACGTTTATCGATGTGAGTGACATCAGTCCACGAAAGAATGTTTTCAATCGATATTTTAGAAGCTCAGATTTTACGGCAAATACATCAGAAGCAAAAGTTAACACATACGCCTCCTGGAGGCTAAAGTATACTTTACCAAGAATTCGAAATTTTATGCCAAACATTTGCCATCAGGACTGTATCCGCTGAAGAAAAGAAAATTTCAAATCGGAGTTTTAGAAGAGTTATCGGGAAAAGTGTAATTTACTTTTACGCCCCCTAGCGAAAAATCTATGCGTAATTTGAAAAATTAAATATATATAAAATACTCTTCGACATAAATGGAATAGAAAGATAAAAGAATTTTTTCAATCGGATGTTTAGAAGCAATTATGTGGAATAAAACGTATCTTTGAATTCGGTATCATTTGCATTTACGCCCTCTAGCTGCGAAATTGTACATCGTAAAAAAAAACACGAAATGAAGGATCATCATTCGCATATTTCAAGCTTCCCAATGCAAAAGAATTTTTCAAATCGGACTAATAGTTGCAGAGATATCGTGGGTACAGAAGGAAGGACGGACGGACAAACAGATAACATAAGCACGATCTTTTTTTACAAAAGACGTGCTAAAAAGTAGCAAAGCAGTGCAGCTGGCTACTATTCAGAAAATTTTGCAGCTGTAGCAAGTTAGTGTTTCAATAATTTAGCTGTAGCATTACTTTTAAAATGCAGCTTTCCAATCGTTTTTGACAGGTTCATGGTCGGTACTGCTGAAGTAATACGGAGAAAGGTATTATTTTGACGTAGCTTTTGTAAAACTTGGCAGCAATGTGAACATTTCTGTTCGGAGAGTGCAGAAAGATTTTGGGCTGTGTTTGGTTCAGGTACATCGCCCTTTAGAAGGGTTAATTCCCCATGTACTTAAAGCCATTACCTCATTACATACATCAGTTACAGTGTTGAAAAACACTTTTAAAACTGTGTTTTCTTCATGTGACAGCGGCTAAAAAACTTTTAAAATTGTGTTTTCCTCATTTTCTAATCCCTCTACTTCAGCCATAACCTCGTTGCCTTCACTTCCGTTCATCAGTGACAGTGGCTAAAAAAATTCTAAAATTGTATTTTCTTCTTTTTCTAATCCATCTACTTCAGCCATAACCTCGTTGCCTTCATTGCCGTTCATCAGTGACAGTGGCTAAAAAATTTTTAAACTGTGTTTTTCTAGTCCATCTACTTAAATCATAACCTCGTTACCTTCACTTCCGTACATGAGTGACAGTGTTGAAAAAACTTTTAAAATTGTGTTTTCTTCATTTTCTAATCCATGTACTTCAGCCATAGCCTCGTTGCCTTCATTGCCGTTCATCAGTGACAGTGGCTAAAACACTTTTAAAATTGTGTTTTCTTCATTTTCTAATCCACGTACTTCAGCCATAGCCTCGTTACCTTCACTTCCGTGCATCAGTGACAGTGGATAAAACACTTTTAAAATTGTGTTTTCTTCATTTTTTAATCGAACTACTTCAGCCATAATCTCGTTACCTTCACTTTCGTACATCGGTGACAGTGGCTGAAAAAGTTTTAAAATTGTGTTTTCTTCATTTTCTAGTACAATGAGCATCATCAGATGAGCAAATGAAAGAACTCAAGGGTTACGTGTTTATGTTAAGGGAAGCATTCCGGGCCTACCGCAACTGAAAAGAAATAATTTTTAGCCTCTTAATAGATGATTAAAGTCGAAATCACGGCCGAACGCGTTTTCAACCTCTACAACACAGCTCTGAGCTTCAATTTCCTGATACTTTTTTCTCAGTTAAATACACACAATTTTGAATTTATTTGAGCAAAGAGAGGTTGGGTCATAAATGTCTAACAATGTCCCAGCGTGTGAGTGATAATCAGAGAGCAATACGCATTCTGTTTTGTAGAACCCTCTCCGATGACTTTCAACGAATAACACCGGGCGAGCTTCCCAACAAAACACAAAAGAAATTAAAAGATCATCTCAGCGAGCGACATCCTTAATTAAATTGTGTCCGGGGTTTTGGTGTTTAATAAACAATATCTAATCGAATAACTTTGCCTTTTATTCCACTGCAGCCAGAGACGGGGGAAGCTTCCTGACGAGAGAGCTTAATGATGATGATGAAGATGCTCTCTTGGAAACGAGAAGCCTGAGAGGCAAAAGATAATCAGAGTTAGTAGAAAAAGTGGGGATGATGCGACACGGATCCTGATAGGAGGGGTGGAGTTTGTGGAGCCCCATTAGATCATTAGGGCGGCGCTGTTGTGTAATAGGAACTGGGGAGGGGGAGAATGGAAGAGGTTGATTTACACACTTCCGTACTCCACGTCTTCAACTCACGGCCCTCCTCCTCACCACCTCCTCTTACTAATTGAGGGTCGAGAGAGCTTCGCGCCTGCGCTGATGGGTTGAAGAGCGACTTATGGTGGAGGGTAACAGGGGAAAGAGGCGATCACGCGCCAAGAAACGTCGCTTCTCCCGCCACCGGAGCACGAAAATCCGCACGCGCCATTTCCCGCCAAGTGAGGCGACTGACGTGGGACAGACGCCTCGACAACGGAGTGCTCGAAATGGGGCACTAATAGCGGCTAAGTGGGGGATTTGCCCATGCTTGTCTTGTCGGGTTATCCCGCTCATGAGGCACTGAACATCATATCGTTAGACCAAAGAACGCGGGGAATCCTCTTGCTGCTCCCTGCTCTCCATCTTCATCTTCCTGTTTTCTCCTCCATCTCTGTTTTTATCTCTTCACTTCTGCCAAGACACGGCTACAGACACCTCTTACCTTCATCTCCATAGGAGTAGAAAATTGTTTTCTCCTATCTAGACACTTAAGAACTCCAAACTCCATTTTCAACTGCAACTCATAGTCTTTCTCTATTTTGCTCTTTCCGCTTTTCTCACTTTTTTAAGCCACTTCATCCCGAGCATCTTTTCGTGCTAATGGCTCGCCGCATCACTTTAGGTCTTTCTCCACTTTCTGCATTTGAGTGCATCTCTTGCCTTTTCCTCTCTTGCTTCATTTTGTTCTTCCTCTTTCTTTACAGAGAGTTCACTTTCTCTATGGGCATGAGCTTGTTGCCAAGTTACTTCGAGTCTTGTCTCCTTTTTGACAACCAGAATTGCTTTCGATTCATAAGCCAGTGGAGCGAACGCTTCTTAACGAAACGCACTCTTCACTTTTCGGTATTCAACAGTAAAAAAGCTAAAAACTTCATGAAAGCATTTCCACAAACTGTGAGATAAATAAAAAAAGACAGGGAGACAGATATTGGGGAACTGCGTGGGATAAACACGTCTCCCGACATTTAATTCTGCCATTCCGCCAATTAAAATAAAAGGCCTTGATTTAGCATCCTGGCAATCATAAATAAAAATTTTGCGTGATTGTTTGCCTGTTTAACTTCTGAAAAAATTATCACGCTAAGTATCTGCAACGGAGAGCTGTCGAAATTTACAGTGAACGACTGAAGTTTCACAATTTAAAAAAAATGCAAAATAAAGACGTAAGCAGAATCATTACCTTGAAGTAACTGGATAAGCAAATATGATTTTAGCTCGAAGTACTACAAACTAGTTGATTTACCCCAATGACATATTTGCAATAAATTTGTGCTTTCAGGTCTTCTTTCTTTCTTTTGTGCTTGGCAACCATTAGCTTTTGGTTATGCAGTATTCATCCTTTTGAGCACCATTTCCAACTTATAATCAATGGATTGATTCGTATCCCATATTTTGACACTATTAATGTAGCTGCGGTTTATGGTTATCGTTTTATGTATAAGTAAATCCTCCTTAATTACACGAGATTTATGAAATCATATTTTTCTGTCATTATGTCCTAAAAAAATTACTGATGCCAAAACTATTAGCGACTGATCTTTCGCAAATTTTTACTTCCCAAACTTCGCGAAAACTTTGGCAACTGCAATTGTTTTCTTCCTGTTGAGTTATTTCACGAAAATTAATTCCATTTTTGCCGACTCAAACATTATTTACAGGTGGTTCTTCCAATCACAATAAGTTCATTTGTATCCATTTCCATTGCCGAAGCCTCTCTCTGTTTTATTTTTTTCCATGGGAATGAGCAACCACATTCATCCATAATGATTTCCATACATGCCCCTGTCTGCAGATAGTAAGATGTAGTATTCCGAAATATATTAGGGTATAAATTTTCAGTTATACTTTGAAAGATGTATAATGAATAAACTTCTCCGGCTGGACGTGTAGTGCAGGAAAGTTTACGTTAAGTCACGTTAGGGTTATTGAAAGGTTACTTGACGTAGCTAAAGTGTGTTTAATCTTCAAAGTGCTAGAGTTTGTTTAGGTAAGACACGCACGTGCAATAAATTCCAAGAATATGGAATTTATTTTTACTCAGCGTACCTCATTATCTTGAATATCAGTAATATAACTTCGGTTTTAGTACATTAGTACCTTGAAGGCTCCTTATTAGAGCGGTAAACACAATATACCCTGAACTTAACGTAAACACTAAATGAAATAGACTTAACGGTTAGACAGAGGTCTGACAATAAAATGAACTAAGAAAACGTACTCACTTTTAACCTTTTATTGGGGAGCTCCTGGTATTACTCAAATACACACTCCAAAATAACACAACTACTGATAGCCCGAACTTTCGTAATATCGTAGAAAAGTAGGTAAATCGCATATCAATAATCAGGAAGAACCTATCACATATAAAACGAAGCTCTCTGGTATACTTGAGCGCGCCTATATATATACTGCATACCACCACGTCATGACTTACACTCGTTGCCACATATAATTCAGCGGGAGAAACAACGTCTCGTTAAGTGAGAAGCTAATTTGCATAGGAAAATAAAATAACAAGAGATAGTAAAATCAAAAAGAAACTGAATCTAGAGTATACGTTACAGATGGTTTCGTAAATTGTATTATGGTAAAGATTTAACTCAATGATGTAATCCTTTCACTGAGGGATTTTCACGCTTTCTAAAATTTGCGTGCTTTATTCAGGAACATCGCAGTGGATAATCTAACTGGCATTTATTGCATGACAAATTAACGAAATATAGTTATCTTCCTATAGTGAAAGAATTGCTACAAAACTTTCCTGTCTCACAACACCTCAAAGCGCTGATATTAATAACACTTTTTACTGCATCTACCCTTTACATTACCTTTGTGTTTCTCTTGTAATTAAAAAGAGCTTTCCTTTACTTTTTTTTTAATGTTTTCTATAAAGACAATGGCCATTCTATAGGACACATAAAGTAGCGAACAAAAGTATTTGGCGAAACACTTTTTCGACCATAATTTGTTTTCTGCTGGACCAAATCGGGTCATTTTGGAATATGATATGTGTTGATTCGTGGGTTACAATGTCGCGTAGTTTGTATTTCGCTCAGAGCGAATTTGTCGTTCGAAACGGGCCATATTCAACAGTTGCCAATTATTACCCATTTGTTTGCTGCGTTTATTAATGTTTTTCTTGTGATTTTTGTGGGTGTTGTGATGTGTAGTGTGGTAATAAGTCAATCTTAGGTTTTCAGAAATGGGTAAAAAGTCGAAGATCCCTCTTGGAGCTCGCCAGGCGGCCGTGAACATGATGGAATCCGAAATGCGCGTCACCGACATTGCGAGGGGCCTGAAGATCCGACACCAGTCCGTTTCAGCTATCCTGCAACGTTATAAGAAGACTGGGACCGTCGAGCACAGTACGCGATGTGGTAGGCCTCGTTCCACTACGTTGCGTCAGGATAGACGCATCCTCCGTCGATCTCGCGCTGATCCCGTCTTGACTGCTGTGGTCATCGCCACCGAATTCCACGACAGCGACGACCTGAACGTCAGCCGAATGACCATCTCCCGTCGTCTCATTGCTAGTGGATTGAATGGAAGACGCCCCGCCAAGAAACCACTCATCGGAGTCAAGAATCGACGAGCCAGAGTCGCGTTCACGCGCCGTCATTGACACTGGACCGCGGCGGACTGGAGTAAGGTGCTTTTCACCGACGAGATCAAGTTCAACTTGTTCAGAAGTGATGGCATCCGATACGTAAGACGTCCGTGCGGTCAGAGATTCAACCCCCAGTACTTTCAGCCGACTGTCAAGCACGGAGAAGGATCGCTCATGGTTTACAGCGCCTTCTCTCGCAACGGAATGGGCCCCATCATCAAGATTGACGGAATAATGACCGGATAGAGCTACACGAACAAGCTCATCAACGATTTCTTCCTATGGGCAAACCAGAACATGCTACCCGGATGGATCATGCAGCAAAACAGCTACCCGAAGCATACCTCCAGAGTAGCGAAGTCAGCCTTCCATCAGCAGCAGGTCACACTTCTAGACTGGCCAAGCCAATCTCCAGACCTCAACCCAATCGAGCATATGTGGGAGGAGCTGGAGAGACGATGTGCGAAGAAAACCTGCCGGAATCTGGCCCAGAAGTTCGACCAGCTGTCTGCAGAATGGGCGCGGATTCCGCAGGTCACCGTCGAGAAGCTAGTGGTCTCGATGCCGGCCCGTTGTGCAGCTGTTATTAAGTCTCGTGGATATCCCACTAAGTAATAATTATTGTTTTGTCGTTTTCTCGTACTTGTTTTCTGCTATCGTTGCATTAAATGAATGTGATACACACCTACTTTGTTGGTCAATTTGTATGATCTTTGCGATTAAGCTCGGTACCTGATCTGTGTTAAGGTTTCCGATCTATCTGAATATGGGTCATCTTTATAACTGAATAACACATATCATATCCCAAAATGACCCGATTTGGTCCTGCAGAAAAAAAATTATGGTCGACAAAGTGTTTCGACAAATACTTTTGTTCGCTACTGTACTTTCGAAAGTGTTTGGGAATTGACCTTGTAACGTACCAGGAGATGTGACGTACCTGCCAGAAGAACGCACACGACATAAAGGCAGATAGGAATCAGAATAAAACGTCCGCGTAGCTTAATTGGTAGAGCAACTTATTCCGGAATGAGTGGACCCGGGTTCGAACCCCGGCACGGATAAAAATGACGGAGAAATTCACTTCGTTATAATGGCGCCCGAACTATCCGGATGACCCGACCGTTCAAAATATCGCATTGGTGTGATGTTATTTCCACACCGCGAGATAGGAAAAATAAGAGAATCCTTTCTCCAGCACTTCGAAAAAAAAAATAAATAAGGGGAGATGATGTAACGTACCAGGAGATGTGACGTACCTGCCAGAAGGACGCACACGACATAAAGGCAGATAGGAATCAGATTAAAACGTCCGCGTAGCTTAATTGGTAGAGCAACTTATTCCGGAATGAGGGGACCCGGGTTCGAACCCCGGCACGGATAAAAATGACGGAGAAATTCACTTCGTTATAACCTTTTATACACCAACCAAGGTTATTGAAAGTACGACAGTAAAAGAATCCGATTTCCAAACTCCCATTATAGAGGGATAGGAATTCTTTGAGCTACATATTGCCAAATAAATATTTCGGTTTTCAAATACGATCTACGCACTGATTTTGTTTGCTCTTATAATGACTCTTACACCACATTAGTTCATAAAATAAATCAAATTTCTATTCATGTCCTGTATTCGACGTTACTGGATCATATATGACTCCGCAATTATAAAATTTCATTTAAACATTCGCCTTACAAAAGGTGTTCTTTGTTTTTTAGTGGTCTTTACTCCATAAAACTTTTTTTCTGATCTCACAAAATTCTTGCTTTTACATGTTAATTGAAAGGGAATAAGATAAGGTGACAACGTATCTTCCTGGATCTCAATGCTGGAATACATAATGTCTTTCAATCGTTGAACTGGAAATAAGAAGGATAAAGATTAACGGAAACTGTTTAACCCTCCTAGTTTTCCTGACAACATAGTCATTTTTCCAAGCATCCCATCCTTTCAAGCCTGCAGTGCATGTTCTACGAACTTGATAAAAAGAATAAAGAAGTGGGATTAAATATGATTTTACAGAAAACAAAATTGATGTACAATGCTCTTAGAAGAACTAAAGCATTAGAAGTCCATGGGTCATATTTAAAAGTAACTGATGTTTACGCGCATCTACTTTGGAGAACAAATATAAATTAGAGCTCCATCGAAGAAGAAATTAATAAGCGTGCTAAACCTGGCCAGATTGCATTTGAAGAAACATAACAACTTCCAAGAGAAATTTACCCTTCCGTGTTTAAAGAAAAGTGCATGCAGAGTCTTCGGGCAAATGGAATAAGCATGGAGAAATGCATATTTAGTATCACCAAAAAAGGTTGGAAAGCAACTTGTGAATCACGAAAGCCGCCCCGGTGGCGCAGTGGTCTAAGGCGCTGGCCTCTGATAATTCGTCCGTAAGGGGTCCGGGTTCGAATCCCGTCAGGCATGGATGTTGTGTTTGTCTTACGGCACTGGCTCTCTCCCTTCCCTGGAACCAGTGACCCTAAATTAGGGGCGGGCGACTGCTTATAGCCCATTGAGTTGCTCACGGTGGTCGTTAAACCTCCAATCCAAAAAAAAAAAAAAAAAAAAGAATCACGAAAATGACAAAAGTTGATGATATCATGATCAAAGTAAAGACCCTCAAGTGGTAACGGACTGGACGTATTGCTAGAAGAACTGACCACAGCTGGACAACTAAAATACTAGGTTGGATATCAAGAAAGTAGAAAAGATCCAGAAGAAGACAAATTGACAGAAGGGCGAATTAAATTTGAAGGCATGCCGGAGTGACAAGGAAGAGAATTCCCCAGGACATAGAGTTCCGGAAGAGACTTGGAGAAACCTTCATCCAACAGTGAATTGATACTAGTGGATGATGATTTGGGATGATAACAAGACTCTAATTAATCAAAATCTAAATGGCACTTTAATCAATGTACACTGGCTCCTAAAAATTAAGCATAGTTAAAAAAAGACCTCATAGAACAAACGAAAGGGGAAAGATGGTAATAAAGTAAAGTGCAGAGGACGTGGGAATATGTAAGTGTGGAAATCATGACGCAATACCATGTGAAGAATGATAATTGGCATAAAAGACGGAGCAGCCCATTTGTGGAGTTGAAAAATAGCTGCACAAATGCGCAAAGGGACATTTGTTGTCGTCATAGCGCCATGGTAGCTGTAAAATTGATTTTTAAATAAAAGAGTATGTCAGAAAGACGGTATGTGGATATGTCCTCACTTGGTCGGATTAGCGGAATGTTGGAATCCGGCCAGACGCAGAGTAATGTTGCCAGGGCCACTGGTGTGAATCAAGACATTGTATCCAGACTTTGGAGAAGATACCAGGAGACCGGAGCTGTTAATAGTGAACCTGTAGCACGTTGTCTATGGATTACAATGGCTTGGGATAATAGGTATGTTCAACTAACAGCGAGACGTAACAGGTTGATGACAGCGAGGACGCTTACTGTAAAGATACCTGCGGCTGGTGCATCAGCTGTTTCAAGGTAAACTGTATACAGACGGCTCAACGAGCAAGGACTATAATCGAGACCTGCAGTTTGCATCCCACTCACTTCATCAGCAAGAAATGGCAGAGTACTGCGGTGCAGAAAACATCGAGACTTGAACGAAAATCAATTAGCCAATGTCCTCTTCTCCGATGAATCCAGGATCAGTCTCGAAAGTGACAGACGTCATGTCCTCATCTGGAAATAATCTGGAAACTCTTTATTCCCCCACTAGCATTCAAGAAATGCACCATTACAGAGGTGGTGGTGTACTTATCTGGGATGGCCTTATGTACAACTGGCGCACGCAGCTTTATGTCTTCTCCGGTGGAACTTTAGCAGGTCGAAGACACAGAGACGAAATCCTTAATCCCTACATGAGGTTTTTTCGTGGTGCTGTTATCGTCCACTAATAGATTTCCTGTTAAAAGTAATCGAGGTAGTTGCCATAGATGCACGATCTTCATAAGAAGAATCACATCACAATACAAATTCAAATTCATGGGTTGAATTTAAAGATTTTGTTATATATACATGTATTAAAACTTTCAGTTCCCTAGAAACCATCGTCAGATACATAAACAGAAAAATTATCCTTCTTCTGTTTATGTATCTGACGATGGGTTCTAGGGAAACCTGATAGTTTTAATACATGTACATACAATAAAATCTTTAAATTCAGCCCATGAATTTGAATTTGTATTGTGATGTGATTCTTCTTATCAAGATCGTGCATCTAAGGCAATTACCTCGATTACTGACTATCTCTGCACGAATTTAAATCTCCTAATAGATTTCCTGGTGGTGGGCGATAACGCGAGACCTCATAGAGCTTCTGTTGTCGATGATTTTTCGGAAAGTGAAGATATCCATGATATGCCATGGCCAGCGCATTTTCCAGACCTCAGCCTAATAGAGCATGTGTGGGATGCATTGAGGAGACGCATTACGGGTCGTCAGCCTCCTGACAGAACTCTCAATTAACTCCGATTAGCTCATGTTCAGGAATGGGATTTACTTCCACAGTGTCTTCTTGTTTCCCTTGTCAGCAGCATGAGACATTGGTATAGTGCGTCGCATAAATATAGAGACAGAACAAAGTCTCGAATAAAAAAGAAACAAAAACGAGCTGAAATGTACACCTCGTATTTATAGCAAAAATGGCATAGTACACGCAGCTGCACAATAGTTTGACGGAAACATAACAATTCCAACGCCAAGTACAAGAAAAAACAGAAATACGCTGCCTCAAAAATATAAAGACTTACTAGTTATGAACACCACCGGTACGAATAGGGAAGCCGTTGTTCTGAATAACATTGAAAACCCGATTGGGCATGCTGTCTACCAAGTGATGTAAGTGTTCTGGACGGAGTGCGTATCAACTTCGTTCAATCTGCTCTTTCAATGCCACCACACTTGAGAACTGCCATCCATTCGCATACACATCACGAGCTAGGATACCCCAGAGGTTCTTGATAGGGTTCAAATTTGGAATGAGTGCTGGCCAATCCATTACGGTCACATGATGAGTGTTAAACCAGCTTTTCGTTGATACAGACCGATGGATAGAGGCATTGTCTTGCTGGAACACATAACCAACACCCGCTAGAGTTTCAGCAAACGGTAGAAGGTGGCTGCTGAGTATGTCCTGTTACGTTTCGGAGTTTTGCCTCCCTTGCAGAAAAGCGATATCCGTTGTCCCATTGAACGCAAAAGCTCCCCAGACCATCACAGATCCCCCTCCTGTCTGTCTGATGAAGAAGGTGCGTGGCTCGCGTTGTAAATCATACCAATAGCAGTTCCAACCGTCAGGGTCGTCCAGGTTGAACTTTTTCTCATCGGTGAAAATAGTTGTGATCCCCTCGTCCGTCTAGTGCATGTGGCTGCTTGCCTATAACAATCTAGCTTCCTTGTCGCGCAGCGTGGGGTGTGGCAGACGGCGCATTTTACGGAGCACAATGTTGCGACTTTTCTTGATTCGTCGATGAGCTGTGTCTTTTGAGACTGTGATACCAACAGTCCGAGAAACTTAACGTAGTGATAACCTTTGGGATGAAACTAAACGCATGATGGCACGATCATCTCGTTTGGTTGTTATTCGAGGCCTTCCAGGCCGTTTTCTGGCAGTTAACGCACCGCGTTTCGATAAAGTCTTATAAATGACTGCCCTATTCTTCCCCATGGCTTTACAAATTTTCGCTACAGGCAATCCATTTGCTCTCAGTCTCCATATCTTCTGCACCTCCTCACCAGAAAGATGACTGATGCGTGGCATTTTGGCAAAAGAATGTCTGACGGCAGGTCCGCTGTCTTTTGTAGGCTGGACCGAATTACGGCCCATGCGCGTATGTACAACATGCTAATTTGTACACCTCATTTGCATGTGACTACTTTACATAGATGCCTTTATAATTATGAGACACCTAAAATTACACTGTTTCACTTTGTGGTGTTCTTTTCACACAATCCGGTCTTCTCGACGGATCGAAACGTTTGTTGTAGGGTTATGTCTAATTAGTTACCACTTCAGCTTCCTGCCTATATTCGCATTACGTTCACGGCGCAAAGTCGACTGTCTCTATATTTATGCGACGCACCTTATGACACTTGTCGCTGTAAGAGGTCTCCATACACCTTACTATAGACCGTTGTATAAAATCAGAAATGTCTCTGGAAGAGTCCTGCTGTTTTCACCATTTTGGATTATTGGTACGTTTTCCTGGTTCATCATTTTTTTATGCGATTTGCACTGCACATTTAGTTCCTCACTAAGATATTTATGCATGCGGTAAAGAACCCCTATTTCATTGTTCCTTTTCGATTTTATAATTTAACACTTTTTGTTGATTATGCATAACTTTTGGACACCAGTGTGATTCACCAAAGGCTACGAAGCATCCAATGGGCTTGGTGGCCATTGGAGAATTTTTGGGACGGAATTGTATATCCTTTTACAGAACTGTGTTCGCTTTACTTTGTTCATACCTTTAAACAAGAGGAATACCATCGATCTGCCGGATCTGATCAACACTTGTGTTTTCACTCAAAATAGTATAACTATATACTAAAAATCCGAAAATTTCTTGGCGTAGAATAAAAATCAAAATTTCGAAGCTTTCGCACATCAACCAGATGGCTTTCTCAAGGAAGGTAGACAGCAAACTGTAAACTGGATAATAAAACGTTTCAACACTTTAAACGCGGTGACTTGACTAGACAATAAATGATTAGGAGCAAACGTGATATTTTAGAAGAAACGAGGTCACGTTGGTTGGGCACGCGGTACTATGGTAGAAAACTCAGCATTATTTGAAGAATTGATTCCAATGTATTTATGCCATCCGACTAAAATATGCGGACGGCTCCAGGCGATACTACATCGGAATGACCAAACGTTCATTTGGAATTAGAATCAGAGAACATAAAAGGGATACAAGAGACGGAAAAATAACCACTGCCCTATCAAGAGAAGTCAAGTTCAAGTCCGCCGATCCTATATGGAGTGATGTAAAGAAATTAGCTTTATACTCCACACCCAAATTTACTGCCATTCGCGAAACCTGGGAAATCTTGACCAGCTGCGAGGCTTGCCACGATAGCGTCTCTCTGGAGTTACTACGTATTTGGAATCAATTCTTCAAATAATGCTGAGTTTTCTACCATAGTACCGCGTGCCCAACCAACGTGACCTCGTTACTTCGAAATATCACGTTTGCTCGTAATCATTTATTGTCTAGTCAAGTCACCGCGTTTAAAGTGTTGAAACGTTCTATTATCCTGTTTGCAGTTAGCTGTCTACCTTCCTTGAGAAAGCCATCTGGTTGATGTGCGAAAGCTTGGAAATTTTGAATTTTATTCTACGCCAAGAAATTTTCGGATTTTTAGTATATAGTTATGCTATTTTAAGTATAATTTGGTGTACAGTTCCTACTTTTTGAACTTGTTTTTTCAACTGAAATGAATGTGTAATAATTTCAAATACAATAATCGTCGAACATTTATTTGCATAGAAAGCCTTGAAATTAAAAGTTAATGATAACTATCAAAATGTTCGTTACATTCAAGACTGCTGTAAAAATAATTTTTAAACAGGTCGTTTAGAATTAGAAATAACAGAAATATCCATTCGCGCTTCACCTGTTGAACTAAATTACGGTAATACAAAGACCGTGCAAGAGATTATTCTCAAATAATTATTTTCTGTTGAACTTTTAGAAACGTAGGTACTTTCGGAAATAGTGATTGCGACATCTGATCAAAAAGAAGAAAAAAACTAAAACGTGTGTGCTAAAAATATTCCTCGTACTGACAGCTATGCTACACAAAAATGATTTTTCAAATCGGATTTATAGAAGCAGAAATATCGGGGGAAATAGAATATACATTTACGCCCCTAGCGCGAAAAGTGCGCATTTTTTGTAGTAGAAAATCAGCACGAAATGATCATGGTAGTAAAAGATAACCGATGAAAACAATAATTTTTTTCAATGGGATATCTGAAAAGAGGTAGTGTCAAATAAAACACGTATCAAAACCAATAGCATCTAAGTTTACGCCCCCTAGCGACAAAATTGGGCATCAGATAAATACCGAAAGTTATGGATGATTGTTCTGTTCAAGTTTTTCTACGGAGAAGTAGTTTTTCGGATGGGCCTAATATTTGTGAGTATAACGAAGTAAATTTCTCCGTCATTTTTGGTCTACGCCGGGAATCGAACCCGAGTCCACTTATTCCGGAACAAGTCGCTCTACCAACAGAGCTACGCAGACGTTCGTTCTTGATGCTATCTGCCTTTATGTCGTGTGCGTCCTGCGGGGCTGGCACGTCACATGAGATAAGATGCCCACAAACAGATGATCAAATAAAATGATGCTAAAGCTCGTTCAGTTTTCCCCCTCTAAAGACGTGATAAAGCTACCTGTTTTAAACTGCACATGGAAAAATGAATGCGAAAGGGCTTGCACTGATGGTTACATCAAAGTTTCAAACTCAGTCAGTGCGACGAAAACAACTAACAAGAAGTACGTGAGATTTTCGACTACAAACAAGAATTTAGTTATCTTTCAATCACATAGCAGCTTGCAGGAACAGACATGCATTGGCAAATAAAGACATGCTCAAATTTACTGACACTACCACTTGTGCACCCAAAGGCGACTTTAGATCTTTTGGGGCCCTAGGCGCTAAAAGATCCAGGGCCCCCTTTCCCTTAGCGCCTCAGAAATTTTCATCCGTCAGATTAATAAAACAAAAAAGACAAGTAAAGTCAAGACGGTTTTTACGCTTTTTAAAATGCCATTCTATCTTCCTATCATCAGAACGTTTTGTAAGAAACAGTGCTAGTGTAATCATCAGAGGAGTAACTAGGCGAATATATTTGAAATGCGTGGAGATAATGTAAATGTACGATGTCATCGCTCTGTCCGCGTTATTTTTATAAACAACGGATAGCAACTGAAAAATTGTATATCCGACACCGCTGTGATCGAACCCCAGATCTCTCGATAACTAGCCGAGTGCGTTCGCTTTACGCTACGGTGCCAACAATTCACCTCGTATAGCGCTGTGAATGTTTGGCACCATAGCGTAAAACGAACGCACTCGGCTAGTTATCGAAGATCTGGGGTTCGATCCCAGCGGTGTCGGATGAACAATTTTTCAGTTGCTATCCGTTGTTTATAAAAATAACGCGGACAGAGCGATGAACATCGTACATTTGGAGTAACTAGGCATTCCTGCGCCCGGGGCAATTCATAAAATATTACGCCCTTTTTGTCTTTCTATCTTGTAGACATCCACATACGCACTACTCGACAAAATCAATTTTCACACCCAAATTTTATCTCTACGTGGGAGGCACAATAAAACTATGACTGTTTATACAAAATACTTCAAACTGAAGATCCGAACTCTCAAATACTTCGGAGTTCGAATCTGCAGTTGGCAGTCGTGGCCCGCACAAATGATCGAATAGCCCACATATAACCTTCAACAAAAATGAACAACACCCGTATCTTGCACCGCACGTACGGCCGAGCTTCATTTCTGAATGTGAGCAACTGAGATCCACTGAACATTTTGAACAAGAAATGTGAATTTAGGATACAAAGGGGGAGCTGCCAGTACGAATTCAGGTTGCCAAGGGGGAACTAGCAAAACATAAGCAAATTCTGTTAATGGACAAATGGCAAAGTATGGGGCGAAAAAAATTGACCCTGAAATTGGTGGAAAAGTTTCAGTTCCAATTTTAATCAGATTGTAAGCAAAACTGTAACTGTTTCTACTCTGATGTATGGCAGTGAAACCTGGATACTGCAGAAGATACATACGGGTCATTTGTATGCTTGAGAGATAGATGTGTTAGATGCAGGGGATTTGTGGCGATACTCGCTCTAATCATATGAGGAATGAAAATGTATTGCCGTTGTGTAATGTGAGGCAAGATGTTGTTAGTAAGATAGAGATTGATATTTTTGGATGGTTTGGCCATGTTGAAAGAATGAGTGACGACGAGAAGTTTACTAAGAAATAATGTTCAGCCCAAGTGACGAGAAAGAGAGGAAGAGGAGGGCCAAGGATCTCATGGGAGGACCACATTTAGATACACCGAAGAGCCGTTCCATTGTGACCACCCACAGCCTAGAGAAATGAGCGCGCCTGTAGACCGAACGGTGGCGCAGGCGAAGTTGGCAGAGCCGTATGTATGCAGCCCGAGAACCGGCTTTCGGTTAGTAAAGTGTTCGGAGTCAGAATGGGAAAAGCTGCCAATTTATCGGAGTTTGATAAAGGACAAATTGTGGTGGCACGGAGCATTGGAACTATGATCTCGGAAACGGCGCGGCTGGTGGGTTGTTCACGTGCTGCTGTAGTGAGTACGTATCAAAAGTGAACCGTCGTCCGCAGCTCACTAATGCCGGAGCGGAGCGGAGACTGTCGCGCATTGTTTACAGTCCGCAGGACTACAATGCGACGAATCACCCGCAGCTACAACAGTGGGGGATCAGGGTAATGTGTCACAGCACACAGTTCATCGGGGCCTTCTGCGCATGGGTCTGTGTAGCCGAAGACCCTGCCGGGTCCATATGCTCTCTGCACGTCATCTCCAGCAAAGCATGAAATGAGCCCAAGATCATTGAGGTTGCACAGTGGATAATTGGAAGAAAGTGGCAGGGTCTGATGAATCAAGATTCCTGGTGCATCACGTAGACGGCCGAGCAGGAATACGCCGATTGCCAACGGAGGCTATGGCACATGAATGCGCTGTTGGGCGGAAACAGGTGGCGGTGGTGTTATGCTATGGGAGATGTTTTCTTGGGACGCTATTTTCTCAATAGCACCATCGCTAACATCCGTCAGGTATCTGAACATCGTTGCGGACGAAGTTCACCCATTCATGGCAACTGTGTTCCTTGCTGGTGATGGCCATTACCAACAGGATAATGTGCCATGCCATATTGCCAGAATCGTCAAGGAGTGGTTCGAGGAACATACTAGTGACTTTCTGTTAATGCTCTGGCCTCCAAATTCACCTGACATGAACCCAATCGACCATTTGTGGTTCGACTTGGAAAAGCAGGCTCGCGCTAAATCACCACCACCCCGAAATGTACGGGAACTGGAGGACCTGCTGTTGACATTACGGTACCAGATACCCCAGGACACCTGTCGTCAATTCATCGAATCGATGCCTCGCCGAGTGGCCGCTGTCTTGCGGGCTAAAGGGGGTCCTACAGCTTATTAGGTAGGTGGTCATAATGTAATGGTTCATCGGTGTATGTCTGCATGTGAAAAAAAAAAAAAACGATTATGAGTATGAAGTACAAAAGGTCTTTTGCGCATCGTATGATCGATGTCAGTGAAGCTTGTGCCGTGTGCCGAGATGTTGATACAGCAACAATAAGTAAATCTAGTTCTATCAGTTAAACATTTATTTGGCACGTTGTCTTTCTTTGAGAAGCTAACTTCTGAATCACAGAGAATGACTTAGTGATATGTATGTAATCTACGTATAAGCAGTGGTTTTTGCGCCCGAGGCATCAGCCCCGCTTGCCCCGCCCTGGTTGCGCCTGTGGTGATCACTTGGTCTGTCAGTGCACATCGAACTTTTTGTTTTTAGAGATATTTCAAAACTTATTTTTCCGTTTAGTGGGAAATCAAAGGATATTAAGTTTGGCACTTTAAATATCACATATACTTCATAGAATTTACCGCTAAAAGTCGAAAATCAAAAGATTAAAGTTCCATTGTAAAGAAAGTATTCAACTTAGAGGGAAAAAATATTTTTGCGCCTCTCAGATCAGGCTTAATTGTTTCTTCTCAAATGTTTAAAATTTGCAGTTAGTTCATTAATTTCCTGTTAGAGGCGCTAAGTCCAAAGGATTTGGTTTTCACACATTTTTCAAAAATTATTTTTGCGAATGATAGGACATAAACATGCATTAAATTTTGCCCATTTTAAATTTGACTACTAGTTCATAAATTTCCCGCTAGGAGTTCTCAAAGTGGAAATTTAGTAAATTTTAGCTTTACCCAACGAAGAGACCATTTAAGTTATAACAAAAGTTCTTTTTGAGTTTGCTACGTTAGGCAAAACTGATTATTTTAGCACCTTTTGGGTTGGAAGTTACTTGGCAAATTTAACGATATGGGCGCTGAAAATGGGATTTCTCTAAATTTATTAGTACATTGCGTTTAAATTGTCATAAAATTGGAATGCATTTCAATTACGAAACATGGTCTTTCCATTGCTTCAGTTTTGGAAAATCATCTTGCTTTTCATGTTAGGAATAAATTAGTTAGCAACGAGAATGGTATCAAGCAAAAATGAAGTACTTAAAGACACTGGCTACCGGAAAAGTAATCCACATTAGAAAATTCGTGTAAATGCAATTCTTGTACAGTACTTCACTTGAAAAGGGTGGATGACTTTTCGTGGCGGAGTTTTTCTGTGGCAGACAATTCCCTAAATCGAAGAGATTGAGGTCTGCAGTTTCTTTTATTCTGTCAAAAAGATGCATGAGATTTTTTTTTATACTTTCACTGCAGTTATCAGGTCAGAAAGATCCACGTGGCAGGCTTTACGGTGGCGCGCCGACTACACTGCGGATATCAGCCCGACGATCAGGCCTCTCTCAAAGTCCGATCATCAAAATGCTTGAAAATTATCAGTATTGAACCATAAGAATTAAATACAGAAGATCTGGTTTGAAAATGGAAAAGTAGGAACCACAGCTTTTCGAGTAAGAGCATCATTGAAACTTTTTATCGCTTTTATAAAAGTTTGTTTTATCTCTACTTAAGGAATAGAAAAGGTGAAAATGCTTGAAAATTATCAGTATTAAACCAGAGGGGGGGGGGACAATAGAAATTTCATTTAACACTATTAAATCAGGAAAACATTGTGTGATATTCTCGAATTTTTTTATTTTTCCAGCCTAAATATTAACTCCTTTGGTTTAGCTTGGTTAAGGGGTAAGAACTTTATTACCCTACCCAAAGAAAAAAAAAAATTAAGAGCTAACACCCCCGATCATCATGACAGTATCTACAAGCACTCCTCATCGCAACTCAGGGGGGGGGGGAAGGTTCCAACACAGACGTTTTTCTTTGGCTGGAAGTAGCACGAAAGTAATTTAATAACAGCTGACCAGTTAAGTATTCGCCTTAAACAATGAAGAGTGTGAGAAACGTGAATCCTTCCTTCACCTATCACTAAAAAAAAGGCTAAATTATTTTAACTGCTCCTTTCAAAACAAGTACACCGATGAGAACACGAAAATTTGGAGTATCAACAAAGCAAGAAAAAATATACACTCACGGACAATGAAATTTGTGCACCAAGGAAGCATCGGATTGAACTGAAATTTTATGGACGTAATGATATGGATGAACGATACACATGATGGCAAAAACAGAGCTCCAGGACAATTACAGAGGGATCTGTGGCACGCAGTCCGGTCATCTTCCATAGCGCGTCGCACCGCCTCGTGCTGCGATACACGCTGCAATACGGCCCGACATAGAGGCGAACAGACGCCTCATATTGTCCTGCGGCAGACTGGCCCACACGTGTTGAACGGTGTGCTCCAAATCTTGGATAGTGCGGCACGGCAGCAGCTGGCGTTTCAACTGGTTCTACAGATGCTCGATAGGGTACATGTCCGGGGAGCGGGAGGGCCATAGAAGTGTCTGGACGTGACGTAGGCAGTCCTGTGAATCTGAGCCGTGTGCGGGCGGGGATTATCCTGCTGGTATAGCGCACCTGGAATCCCGGCCAGGAATAGGAGCTCATGGGGCCGTAGGATCTCATTCACATACCGCTGGATCGTCAACGATCCACGTACCACTACTAGAGCTGATCGGCTATCGTGTGCTATGGCACCCCAGACCATAATGCCTGCAGTGAAGGAGGTGTGACGCTCGATAGCGAGGTTGGGATTATGCCGTTGACCCGGGAATCTCCACACTCGGACACGGTGATCATCTGTTCCCAAAACAAGGCGGTGCTCATCGCTAAACGTCAAATGTTTGCCAGTCTGTGGCGTTCCACGTCTCTCTGGCCTGGCACCACTGCACGCGGAGCCGGCGATGTTCCGGTGTTAATGGCAGCACACGTAAGGGGCACTGGGATCGCAGATTCGCTTCCGCGAGGCATCGGGAAATGGTTCGTGGGCACACAGGAGCCGCTACAATTGCCTGTATAGTTGACCGGGTCCCCATGGGATCCGTTCGTGCCTGGCGCACGATCTGTCGATAGTCTCCACCGGTGATTCTCCTGGTCCGTCCGGAGCCGCTCCGTTGTGTGGCAGTGCCGTCACGTGTCCACTGCTCCTAACACAGTCAGAGAGTATGGTCAGAACGATCCACGTGGCAGGCTTTACGGTGGCACGCCGACTACACTGCGGATATCAGCCCGACGATCAGGCCTCTCTCAAAGTCCGTAAGTTGTGTAAATCGACGTCTCTGGCATCTACCCGGACATTCTTGTCACTGTGTATCCTTGCTTCCGTCGGGCCGGTGCTTTTCGCGTCGATGGGGCATCGATTATACGCCGGTTTATAAGGCTGCTGGTTCGTGCTTGCAGTGCCACCACAGGGTGTGCGGTGACGTACAGTCGCACCAAACGTGAACATTTGCATACCAGCATGCACTCTAGCTATCTGCAAAGCTTTGCGGTTGTAACATGTTTTTTTCTAGGTGCGCAAATTTCATTGTCCGTGAGTGTATGTTACTAATACCAGAAAGTGAAACACCAATTGGCAATACAAAATAGTCGCTTTAAAGATTCATTTGTTTTGGTCGGTGAAAAACAAAACAAAACTGGCAATCCATTTATACATTTCTGGGGCCCCTCAAGCTCTGGGTCCCTAGGCGTGCGCATAGTAGGAAATTCGCCCCTTGTGTGTACCTCTTCACTTTGCCGCTCAATTGTATTCAAGATGTTGGACCAAGAAGTACCCAAAAGTTTTACGTAACGTGCAATTATCGAATTTTTCAGAAAAGAATGTGTTTCAATATCTTTACTAAGCTTCGAGACCATTTAGGGAAAATTGTTTCGTCACAGGAAAGTCTGTAAATTTGTAACAAATCATTTGCAGAAGAAACAGACAGTATTTTAACGTGTACGTATGATTATTTTGAGTTTCTGCATTCTTCTGTAAATTTGGTTTCTTCTAATTAAAGGTTTTTCTGATAACGACACATTATTTTTTCCGACGAGTTTGCTAAGTTGGCTGCATTGGCAGAAAGTCAATATAATAACATGCTGTGTGAAATTTGAGGATAGCTAAGAATTGAGCAAGCTAGGTAAGATAAGGGCTAGATGAATGATGGGAGAGCGATTTGTTAACGATAAGAGAAAAGCTATGTTCACACTAAGATAAGTGCGAGCTTTTTTCTACTTTTTAAGCATTATTCTTTTCAGTTAAACTTTTTTGAAAGGAATATTGTGTGAAGTGATGTTGTGCAAATCAAGTTACCACAGGGATATCCCTGTGGTAATTTGGTTTGTCGTTTAAAGAATTAGTTTAAAAAGTAGATAAAAAATGTTATAAATAAAAAGGGACATTGAAATGGAAGTACCAGTTTTGACTCATGCTCTGGACCGTTTAATCTAAATATCATCATCATTGTCAACCATTATCAATCCAGTGCTGAATGAAGGTCTCCCCAGGTGTCTTTCCCAACAGTCTGTCTTCAGCCAGTCTCCTCCATGTCACTCCCGCACGCTTTGGAATTTCATCCACCCATCTCCCACGACTTCTTTTGGGTCTTTTTCTGCCCCTTGGAATCCAGTCTAAAATTTCGGTTGTCCATCGGTGGTCCGTTCTCCTGGCCATATGTCCAGTCCATTACCATTTCAGGGAATTTGCTCAGATCATGATATCTTCCACTCTTGTCATATTCGTTACCCACTAGTTCCTCTTCTTATCTTTCCTGGTTTCACCAAGCATGCATCTTTCCATGCTTCTTTCAGCTGTCTGCCCTCTTTGTATGCCTTTTTTAGTTAAGGTTCAAGAATCTGCTCCATGCGTAAACACTGGCAGGATACATTGATTAAACATTTTTCTTTTAAAACATAATGGCATATTACTCTTAAAAATTTTACTGTTTCTTCCAAAAGCTCTCCATCCAAGTTTTACGCCGATTAATTTCTTCATCAGTGTGACCGTTGCTCGATATCTGCTGCCAAGGTAAATGTAAGAATCGGTTATCTCCAGCTTTTCCCCATCAAATTGATAAATTTGTTTTTCTTGTAAAAGCTCTCTACATCAGTTTTGTCTTCTGAAAGTTCATTTTTAATCCCACTTCTTGTCAGCAAGTTCCTGGATCATACTCTTCAGCTCTGAAGGGGTAGTTACAAAAATGATTACCTCACTAGCAAAACGAAGGTGAGTTAAATAATCTCCATTAAATCTTTATCTCTTTGTTTTCCCAGTTCAATGTTTAAATACACAGTCGAGTCACATTATTGTAACCACCACCTAATATCCAGAGGAACCACCTTGTGCAGCGCGAACAGCAGCTAGACTAGCTGGGAGTGATTCAATAAGGTCCTGGAAGGTGTTCACAGGTATGTGGAGCCATGCTGACTGCAGTGCGTCTGACAGTTTCTGGTGGGCGCGTGGTGGAGAATCCATAGAGCGAATATCACGATCGAGGTGGTCGCAGATATGCTCGATTGGGTTTGAGTCTGGGGAATTAAGGGGCCAGGGAAGTACTTTGAAGTCTCCATCGGGCTCTTCCAACCACTCTCGGACATTTCTAGCAGTGTGGCACGTCGCTATGTCGTGTTCGAAGATCCCATCCACCCCAGGGGAAACAATCAGTATGTATGAGTGTACGTGGTCTGCAAGGATGGATTCACAACGAATTCGGTCCATAGTGACTTTCACAGGTATGAGTAGACCCAGAGAATGCCACGAAAAGCATTTCCTAGACCATAATACTGCCCCCACTAGCTTGTGTTCTGCCAGCAATGGTTGAAGAGTGTTTGTTCTCCGATGTTTCTCGCCTTATACGCCAACGTTCATCTGTTCGATGAAGCAGAAAACGTGACTCATCAGAGAAGGCAATCCTTTGCCAATTAGCTGAGGTCCAATTCCGATACTGCCGTGCACCTTTTCTGCCTAAACACCTTCGTTTACATAGGTGCAGTGACCTCCGTCTGCATCGGAGCCCCATACGCAGCAAGGTTCGCTGAACTGTCCAGACACACTTCCGATAGCCCCCCTGGGTGATTCGGCCAGTGAGTTGCTCCACTGTAGCGTGTCGATCGGCCCTCACGCACCTTCGAAGCCAACGTTCACCTCTCACATTAATGGCACGTAGTTCTCCGCAGTTTCCACATCGCTTATTCGCAATGGTGCCTATTCTACAATCACGATACATTTTAATAACAGCAGCACGTGAGCAGTTCACAAACTGCGCTGTTTCGGAAATACTGCCACCCTTGGCACGAAAGCCGATAATCATCCCTTTTTTGCAAACTTCTTAATTTGCTCCTTTTATCCATGACAGCAAGGAGGGATATGTTTTCAGAATGATTACAGAACACCTTATATACCCTCTAAGCCAGCTCACGATACGTGCCTTCTTTCATTGTCTACGCGCCGTAGACGTCAAAAGTAGGAGGTGGTCGCAATAATGTGACTCGACTGTGTATATTCAGTGTTTAGTTAGAGTCACGCTTAGTTAAGTTTGCATTTACTACGAGTAACAGGTTAAAGCTAACATTAAGTCTTCCATATGTAGCTAACAGCTCACATACTTCAAGCGTAAACCGAAACAATATATTTTTATATTGTCGAAAATTAACCGCACGGTCGGAGACCCAGTAACTTCTGTTACTACAGATAATCTTAGCAGAACTGAAGAACTTATCCTAGACAATCGTTAGGTAATTCACTCGTGCACTTTCACGGGAAACTGAAATTAATGCAGAGATTGTTCAAAACAGAGTTGAAATTCAATATGGCGAGAGCAAGGTGGGGTCCCACGACTTCTGTGGCCGGAGCACAAGAGGAGCGCAAAAGAAAAGAGTTCCAAAGCAGTTAAAGTTATACTGTCAAAGAAATTTAACGACACCATGAATCAAAATAAATTTAAAGACTCAAGCATTAGTAAAGCTGTCTACCTTCATTGAAAAACCCATCTGGTTGATGTGCGAAAGCTTCGAAACTTTTATTTCTATTCTACGCCAATAAATTCGGGTTACTAGTATACAGTAGTTATACTATTTTGAGTATAGTTAGCGTACAGTTCCTGGATAATGATTGGCATTTATTTGGTTCACCTTTTCAGCGCAATGGATTAAATTTATCGCATTTTTAGAGCTAGTGGTTACATTTATGAGCGCGTATTCGTCAGAATATTAAGCCTAATCACAGAAACATTGGGAGTGAACTCCCGGAAGAACTTCGCAAACACCCGAAATTTCTGCCTAATATTTTGCGAAATGTACGGATTAATTAATCTGTGACGGTTTCAATTGTCGAGAAAATTCTTTCAGCTCTGAAAAAGAATAAAAGTTAGTTTGTTCTTTTTCAAAAATAACTTTTGTTTATACAAACAAGTTAGTAAAATCATGCAATGCATTAATTATGATATATTCCAACATCCCGGAAATCATTACTCAAGTTATTACTCAAATTATTAGGATAATGGCTGCAGAATAAATCTCGCTCTTATGACCTGACCTTTGAACCCATATCGATGATATTCAACAGAACCGGTAAAGTATACTTCCGGAACAACATGAAAAGTTTTGTCTCAATCGAAGCAATTTTACGTAAGTTATAATGCATAAGGGCAATGAAATGGTTCCCGATCCTATGTCAAGACCTTTGACTCCATTTCACCTATTTTCAATAGTGTTTGTCCCCAGATGGTCTCCTACCACATACTAAAATTTCATCGAAATCGAATCATATTTACGCAAGTTATGATGCATAAGAGCAATGGAATGCATCCCGCTCCTATGTCCTGTTCTTTGACCCCACTTCACCCATTTTCAATAGGGTTCGTCCCTAGGTGGTCCTCTACCACATACTAAATTTTCATTGAAATCAAACCATTTTTACTCAAGTTATGACGCATAGGGCAATGGAATGGATCCCGCTCCTATGTCCTGATCTTTGAGCCCATTTCGTCCATTTTCAATATGGTTCGTCCCCAGTGATCCCTATCATATACTAAAATTTCATCGAAATCTAGCCATTTTTACGCGAGTTATCGTGCGGACGGGCAGACGGGCAGACGGACGGACAGACAGACAGACGACGGACGGGCGGACTAACGGACAAACAGACAGACGGATTGACGGACAAAGCTGGAGCATATACGTTTCTTCAACCTATAGTTGGAAAGCGTAAAAAGGAAGAAAAGTATTTTTATTTCCTCAAGTTTTTTGAAAATACATTTTTATTTATTTTCGTATTTTTAGTGGATAATATTTTTACGGTGTCCTTGTTCAGTGTACAGTCAGTCAACCACCTTTGCCATTTTATTATTAGTATTTGCGATTTGAATGTGTTGTTTAAAAGCTTAAATATGAATTAATTGCACATGAAGTATTTAAATTACTATACGTATTATATTATAAAGAGTTCGAGAGTTTACGAAGTGCAAAGAAGTACGGGGTGATTCATAAAGAAGTATACAGTTTCCAGATGCTGTAAAGCAGTAACAGTTGAAGACACGGACCACAACTGCGAACCGTTAGGTAAATGTACTCATAAAGTTGGTGTCCCGCTACTGAGGGAAGTGACGTAGGCGATAGCGCGCGTAGCACGTGACTAGTCAGTCAAAATGGCAGCGTCTGCAGTGGAGAAGGCGTTTTGTGTTCTTGAATTGAGCAAAACGGAATCTGTAAATGTTGTGCAACGGCATTTTCGATCACGATTCGGAAAAGAACCTCCAAGCAGAAAATCTATCTACGATTGGCATAAACAATTCGGAACTACGGGCTGTTTGTGCAAACTTAAAAGTCCTGCACGACAGCGTGTATTGGAAGAAGTCGTCGATAGCGTTTGCACCGCCATTCAACAAATCCCTGGAATGTCAACGCGGAGAGTGAGTCGTGAAGTGCAGATTTCAGAGTCCATTGTCTGGAGAATTTTGAGAAGGAAGTTGAAAATGATTCCATACAAAGTGCATCACTGCATGCACTTGATTCAGATATCTTACCTCGCGTTTGGGCGGAAATGGATTACCAGCTCGATGTGTGTCGTGTAACTAAGGGTGCACACACATAGAACATCTGTGACTGTATCTAAAAAGACTTGAAACATTCCCCTACAATTCTGTTACAGGTAACATAAAATATCTTACATTGTTCGTGTTTTATAGTGCGTTGAAACTGTATACTTCTTTATGAATCACTCTGTATAAATAATTGCACATAGATCAAGCTTCATTTTTAGTCCTTCTCCAAAAATCATTAATCCTAAGTAAATTACTTAGGATTTCTTTTTACCTTTATTTAGGATTCAAGGGCTTTACTTCAATTTTTCCCTCTAAAGTTCTTGGAGAAAGTGGTCGCTTCAACGAAGGATCTACTGAATTAATCGCAGTTGCCGTTTAAGGAATTAAAAAATTACGAAAAACACAATACAGGCAACAAACAAAAGGAGAATAAATTGAATTTAACTGATTGATCGCGCAAATTTCTTGAGAGCACGTTAGCAATCAGATAAGCTTTTCTATTGATCAATTATCGTGCGCTGTAGAAATTAAAGAAATTATATGGGTAGAATAGTTGCTTTGCACTGCCGTCAGATCCGATGGGAGCAAGACTGCAGGCTATGTAACGCTCCGAAAGTTCAGCATGTCACAAGACCGTTGTGTCCTGCTTGAAAAGACAGAAGAGCTAACGAAAACACAGCACGTTGTCGCCGTTCACCACTAAAGAGCAAACGGCGAGCACGAGTTAAGGATGCAGATCTTAAGATGGACGTCAAGTAGTTTTGCTTCCTGTACTTCCAATGAGCAAATTTCTGTACACATTTTCTTCACAATTAATGCGTTCCCAAGGATGAAAATTTGAGCTTCGATTAAAATAACGTCATATTATAACTTGTAATACTTAATATTTTCTAAAAACATAACCATAATTAAGCAATCCAACATTTGTCTACTGACGTCATCAATGTACAGGTCGCGCCATCTTTTTTCTGGTCTCAACACCACCAAAGGAAAAGTTATTGATTTTTAATATAATTATAGTTATGTTTTAAAAATATTAAGTATTACAAGTTATAATATGAGGTTGTTTTAATCGATATCCAAATTTTCATCCTTGGGAACGCATTAATTATGAAGAAAATGTGTGCAGAAGTTTTCCCAGTGGAAGTATATGAAGCCAAATCACTAGACGTCCACTTTAATCTTCGTTTCGATGGTAATGGCATGTTGTATTAAAAGAAAATGCTGGTTAGGACACCTTGGTTGGAAAGAGGGAAAGAAAACTTCCGAAAACATAATAATAAAGAGAATATTTTATGGAGGGGAAGTTGTGTGAACAGTTGTCTTTGGGCCGCCCCGGTGGCGCAGTGGTCTAAGCGATGGCCTCTGATCATTCGTCCGAACGGGGTCCGGGTTCGAATCCCGGTGAGGCATGGATGTTGTGTTTGTCTTACGGCACTGGCTCTCTCCCTTCCCTGGAACCAGTGACCCTAAATTAGTGACGGGCGACTGCTTATAGCCCATTGAGTTGCTCACGGTGGTCGTTAAAAATCCAATAAAAAAAAAACAAAAAAAAAACAGTTGTCTTCTGAGTTTTTATAGCAATTTCTGAGCCTTGTAGCAATTTCTAATGCTTGTTCTTTGTCGAGCTCTGCAACAACGCCTATCGTTCTTTCTTTAGCTGCACTTTTCTCTTCAAAATAACCGACGCAGCTTTGATAGAATTGATTTTGTTTCCGTGCATGATACAGCTTCTACTTTGATGGACTCATCACCATTTGCATCGTCAACCTATGATTCACTGGAAGGAGGATCAGTGGTATTAGTGTGAAACACTAATTATGTATGTCAGTGTCTTCCATTTCTTAAAATTCCAGCTCATCTTTAACAATCTCAAAAAATTCAGTTGATAGCATAGTACAACAGAAATGCACTTCAGTTTCTGCAAAGACCAATTGAAATGATTTAAGAGTTTGATCTGCTGCATCTAAACAAGTGGTTAATAGATTTTTAGCACGTCTTTTGTTAAAAAAGATCGTGCTTATGTTATTGGTTTGTCCGTCCTTATGTAGACACCATATCTCTGCAACTATTAGTCCGATTTGAAAAATTCTTTTTGCATTGGGAAGCTTGAAATGTGCAAATGATGATCCTTTATTTCGTTTGTTTTAACGATGTATAATTTCGCCGCTAGAGCGCGTAAATGCAGATGATGTTGAATTCAAAATACATTCTATTCCATAAATAATTATTGCTTCTTAGCATCCGATTGAAAAAATTATTTTATCTTTCGATTCCATTTATGTCGAAGAGTATTTTAGGTTTAGTTACGTTTTCAAGTTACGCATAGATTTTCCGCTAGGGGGCGTATAAGTAAATTACGTTTTCCCCGATATCTCTTCTTCTAAAACTCCGATTTTAAAATGTTTTTTTTTCAACGGATACAGCTCCTGATGGAAACTCTTTTGCATATAATATCTAATTTTTGGTAAAGAATACTTTGGCCACCAGGAGGCGTAAGGGTTAATTTTTGCTTCTGATGTATTTGCCAAAAAACTTGAGCTTCTAAAAACTCGATTGAAAGAATTCGCTCCTGGACCGATACCACTCACGTCGACAAACCTTTTCGGAATATTTTCTTCTTAAAATATTACATGGTTTCTCCGCCAGGGGGCGTAGATGTATATCTTATTTTTGTCAACATCTCTGCTTGTAATGGTCTGATTTCAAAATTTCTTTCTTTATTGAATAGAGTTCCCTTTTCGACATGTATTCCATATAATTTCAAAAATTTTCAAGTAAATTATAGACTTTCCGCTAAGGGGCACATTTGTAAATTGCGTTTTACCCAATATCTCTGCTTCTAAAACTCCGATTTGAAAAATTCTTTCTGCACCGGAAACAGCTCCTGATGGGAAATCCTTTCCATATAATTTCTAATTTTTGGTAAAAAATGATTTGGCCACCAGAGGGCGTAAGCCTTAAATTCCGCTTCTGATGTATTTGCAGCAAAATTTGAGTGTCTAAAATCTCGTTTGGAAAAACTTTGTTTGTGGACCGATACTATTCACGTCGCCAAACGTTTTAGGGATATTTTCTTCTTAAAATAATGCATGGTTTCTACGCCAAGGGGCGTAGATGTATATCATATTTTTGTCAATATCTGTACTTCTAGGGGCCCGATTTGAAAAATTCCTTCTTTGTTGGATAGTGTTTCCGATGCGAAACGTTTTTCATATACATTCAAATTTTTCAAGTAAATCATAGACTTTCCGCTGAGGTCGCAAAGGTAAATTGAGTTTTCCCCGATATTTCTGCTTCTAAAACTGCGATTTGAAAAATTTTCCTGTATAGCATACAGCTCCTGATGGAAAATGTTTTTCATATAATTCCTAACATTTGGTAAAGAATGGATTGGCTACCAGGGAGCATAAGCGTTAATTTCTGTTTCTGGTGTATTTACAGCAAAATCTGAGCTCCTGAAAACTCGACTGAAAATTATTTTCCTTGGACCGATACCTCTCTCATCGAAGAACCTTTTAAGAATACTTTCTTTTTTAAAAAAATGCATGGTTTTCCCGCTAGTGGACGTAGATGTATGTCTTATATTTTGCCCATATCTCTGCTTCGAAGAGTCCGATTTGAAAAATTCTTTCTTTGTTGGAGAGCGTTTCCGCTGCGAAATGTTTCTCATATAAATTCAATTTTTTAACTCATAAGTCTGCAATCAGAAGGCGTAAGTTCACGATTCCGCTTACAGCAATATCTGCTGGATTAAAAACGCAATAGAGAAACTTCTTCTTTCTTCGGTCAGATACTATTGTTTTCCATACCGGTTCCTTTGGCTTTGAACAGCTTTGATAAATTTAATTCTCGTCAGAACGAATGCAAAAGACCTGCTCATTACACCCGAAAATTCGGTGTCATCTTTCTTGTTCTTTATCAATCCAGAACGTTTCCGCAGTTTTCAATCGCTTCCTGACTAACGAATCCACGTGCTCTTTTGATGAAACAAATTGCATTCCTTAGTGAAATTTTAATATCAACTGTTTGTCCTCAGCAATGTTTTCCATGATATTTTAAATCTGAAATCTCTTATAAAGCTTTATTAAAATCTTTAACTATTCCGGCATTTAGAGTCTGTGTGAAATTTTCTCGTAACATTGGGAAGTAAAAATGCTAATTTAAGTAATTTAACATTAGTGAGTTCGGCTGTTTTGATAATGGAGCATTATCTAAAGTTTAAAATAGGGTTTTTTTTTTTTTTTTGCATGTCAAGTCAGAGGTGAATTTTTCCAGTCAGTCCTAAAATTCCTTTTCTTTTTTAATTAATGCCTTGATATTAAATCGATAGTTCACGTAAAGTCCAAGAAGAAATTTCTTAAAACTACTGGTTGGTGATTCGAAGTTGCACTTTGGATGTGAATATTTGGAAATTATTGCATAGCTTTGAGAGGTGATTCAACGGGGTATTTTGCAATGAGAAACACTAGAACGTTCCGAAAATGTCCTAGCGGATGGTGATCAGCGAGGTGGCGATTTAAAGAGGGAAATTTCTATTTAGCAGAATAGGATAAGATTTGTATCCCGTGAGCAGTGGGTGGAAAGCGGGGGTGGCCGTTTAATGTAGAGGTCTGCATGGGCCTTAATCTGGAAAGCCCGGCCTGTTTCAGACTTTCATCAAGCATTTTCCGCCATTTATTGCAAACAACGCAAGGCTTTCTCTACAGCAACGATCTTCAACCCGTGGCCCACAGAACACTTTCTAATAGCCCGCGAGATTATGTCCACAAAAGAAATTCTGAAATGAAAAATAATAGTAGTAGTAATAATAACAATAATACGTTTTCGATATGGAAATGGATATCCAGGTACCTTGGATACATGAACTTTGAATTCTCAAATCTGCTATGAGCTATGCTACCATAAATTTACTCGTACAATCGAAATTCTTAACAAGAAAGATGACACTGAATCTTCGGTTGTAATGCGCACGTCTTTTTTGTCCTTTCCGACGCGAATACATTTATCAGAGCTGTTCAGAGTCAATGGAACTGGTTAGGAAAAACATCAAACGGATTTTTACACCGTTAAAAAAATTGTAGTACGTTGCACCAAAAACTGGTGCTACACCAGCTGCACCACTTCCGGGGAAAAGGTAAACCACTGTGTTATGCATGAAATACACAAACATGATACGGTTATGCACCAAGGTATGGTATTCAATCTGGATGGTGTGAAGTTGCACCAACTGCATTGTGTTTATGTATGTGTCATGCACAACACAATGGTTTGCCTTTGCCCGAAAGTGGTTCAGCTGGTGTAGCACCACTTTTTGGTGCAACCCACTACAAAAATTTTAACAGTATACAATCGATAAAACATCCAGAAATAGAAATAACTACTTACTTCCACCAATGGGCTAAAAGGTATGATGTGAAAATTAACAAATGGCGCACAAAAAGTTTCTCACAGCAGATAGAAGGTATCAGAGAAAAAGAGACTTTCAAATTGCATAGATAAAAAATAAATATAGAAGAAAATATGTATGATATTACTCTACGAAGAATTTTGCATAATAGAAAAGTTGAAAATAGTCGAGAAGTATGTTTCATGGCAAAAGCTATGCTAAGGAAAAAGAATTTTCCAAATATGTCTCCCTGAAGCAGATATAGTGAGAGAAAGGTTTTGACTTCTACGCCTCCTAACGGGAAAGCTGTGCATTTTTTAAAGATGATAATGATCTACATCTTTATCGTATCGAATGGCATACAGCGAAAAAAAGAATTTCTCAGTAGGGTTTTTAGAAACGGAGATACAGCTGCAAACAGATGTACAAAAACACCACGTAGCAACAGAACTGTGAACAACAAAAAACTCCACACGTACAAGCAAAGAGTTCTTTTTTTTTTATTGGAGGTTTAACGACCACCGTGAGCAACTCAATGGGCTATAAGCAGTCGCCCGTCCCTAATTTAGGGTCACTGGTTCCAGGGAAGGGAGAGAGCCAGTGCCGTAAGACAAACACAACATCCATGCCTCACCGGGATTCGAACCCGGACCCCCTTACGTACGAATGATCAGAGGCCAGCGCCTTAGACCACTGCACCACCGGGGCGGCAACAAAGAGTTCCACAAGGTAAATGGTATCCGGTGTTAAAAGAATTTTTTAAATCGGAGTTTTAGAAGAAAAACTTGGGAAAAGAGATTAAGCATTTACGTGGAGAAATTATGTGGAGAAATTGTGCATTATTTTGGAAAGGAAATGAACACAAAATATTTTAACAGTTAGTAATGTATGACCAAAAAAGAATTTCTTCAATAGGGCTTTTTAATCGTGCAGATATTGCTGCACATATGCTGTAAACGGAAAAGTGAACTTACGCCCTCTGGTGGAACAATTGTGCATTAAGAAAAATTTGAAATTATATGAGAAACACTTTGCTCTGAAAACGCTCTCTAACAAATAATTTATTTTTAAAAATAGGACGCTTAGAACTAGAGATATTGACAAAAATAAGATATACATCTACGCCCATTGGCAGGAAATTTATGCACTATTTTAAGGAGGAGATTTTCGCTAACGGTTTTCCGAGGTGAGCGCTATTGGTCCACGAAATAATTTTTTGAATCGAGTTTTCAGAAGCTCAATTTTGCTTCAAATACATCAGAAGCAAAATGAAACACTTACGTCCCATGGTGGCCAAACCACTCCTAACCAGAAATTAGAAATTATATGCAAAACATTTCTCATCAGGAGCTCTATCCGATACAGGAAGAATTTTTCAAATCGGGTAATTAGAAGCAGAGATATCGGGGGAAACGCCATTTACCTTTAGGCACCCTAGCGGAAAATCTATACATTACTTGAAAAAGAGACTGTTCTTAAAATAGATTTTGGTATAAATGGCATCGAAAAGGAAAAATAATGTTTTTCACTCGGATATTTAGAAGCAAATATATGAAATAAAATGTATATTATGTTGGATTTGATTTCATCTACATTTAGGCTCTCTAGTGGAAAAGTTGTGCATCGAGAAAACAAACGGAATGCCAGGGTCATCATTCTCACATTTCAAGCTTCCCAATTCAAAAAGAATTTTTCAAATCAGACTAATCGTTTTGTTATCACTTTGTTCCGTTCGTCTGTGTCACAGACGGACGGACAAAGTCATAACATAAGCACGATCCTTTTTTCTACAAAAGACGTGCTAAAGATGTATTAGGGGTATGCAAAAGTTTCCACCGTTTTAAGGAGAAAAAAGAGAGGAACAATCAGGAAACCAGTACACATTTATTCAACGAAATATTGGCCGTTAGCATCAATGACCTTTTGCCATTTTTTAGGCAACAACTGAATGCCCCTGTGATAGAAGGACTCGGGTTTTGAGCTGAAGAAAGCAGTGACGAAATTTTCCACCTCTGGAACTGTGGTGAACCGCTGTTGGGCTAGGGCATGTTGCATAGAGCCAAACTGATGAAAGTCTGAGTGTGCGATGTCAGGGGAGAAAGCCGGGTGCGGTAAAACCTCCCTGTGTAACTGTTCAATGGTTGATTTCGTAGTGGCACCGACATGTGGTCTGGCATTATCATGAAACAGGATGACTGGGTGACGTCTTTTACCTGTCCATGGGCGTTTTTGCACGATTGCGGCGTTCAGTTTCATCAACCGATCACTATATCGTTGGGCAGTGATTGTTTCACCCGGTGTCAACAGTTCGAAGTACAGCAATCCGTGCATATCCCAACACACACACACACACACACACACACACACACACACACACACACACACACACACACACACACACACACACAGAACAGCACCTTTTCCCCATTGATATCCTGTTTTGAAGTGGATGTTGATGGCTGGCCTGGGTCGACCCAGGATCGCTTGCGTACGGGGTTGCCGCAATAGACCCATTTTTCATCCCCGGTGACAATCTTTCACAAGAAATTCTTCCCTTGAAACCTCTTCAGCAACGACATGCAGATGCCCAATCGTTGACCAATATTTAGCTCCGTTAAAGTATGCGGAACCCACTTACCAATCTTCCGGATCTTCCCCAAGGCCTGTAGACGCCGTACCACTGTCGATTGAGCCACTTTCAAAAGTTTCACCAGTTGCTTGGTGGTGTATTGCATCCTCTTGCAACAGGGATTC
Source organism: Macrothele yani (assembly GCA_039090855.1). Lineage (NCBI taxonomy): Eukaryota > Metazoa > Arthropoda > Arachnida > Araneae > Macrothelidae > Macrothele > Macrothele yani. The sequence continues at coordinate 74,441,664 of CM077027.1, forward strand.
TAGCTCTTCGTCTGCGAGTTCTTACGGTCTACCTGCACGTGGCTTGTCTTCCAAGCTTAGATCACATTTTTTAAACCTGGAAAACCATTCTAGACACGTCCACTCACCCATAACCGTTTTGCCATACGACTGGCATATTGAACCGTATGCTTCACTCGCACTTTTCCCTAAATAAAACATGAATAACAAACAGTGCCGCAAATGAACTTTATCGACTGTCATACTTGGCTTCATGTACGAACTGACAGCACGGGTTGCCGGCCGGTTAGACCCCTACAGCGCACACTAGCGGACACTTTTGCATATCCCTAATAGATACATCAGATGCCTACTTTGGAATTCTTTGTAACATTGATATCATGTTAACTGCATCGTTTTTTTTTCCGAAAATTTAGTTTTAGGATTCAAAACCTCCCTAAAATAATCGATATTCATAATAAGCATGCATTTTCCCTCTTCTTTTTCATGTGGTCCACGAATGCTATTCCATTTAGTCGTGTTGTCCGCGATTCAAAAAAGTGCGAAGACCAGCTGTGCTAGAGAAACTAAGGTGGTCCGCTAAATCGAACTAGCAGGCAGTAAAAGGAATGTAACACAGAACGCGTTCCACTTCTGGTAGGAATTCATTCCACAAATCAGATTGGACTACGTAATTATGTTTCAAATGTAAAGGCTTTTTTTTTTTTTTTTTTTTTTGTTCTACACGTAAGTACATTCCAGGTAGCACTCGATCCCCAAATACATAAGCAGAATACTTTGAACTTCCTTATTTCCGTTGTAACAACGAATCGTGCCAAAAGCTCATTTGATTTTGGTTTCGTGAAGATGAAAATTCTGTTTATACACTGCTGGCCACCCAAAATGCAACACCAAGAAGGACATGAGATTGCAAAGCCAGGTTTACTGGACACATAACAAGAGATACAAAGATGAAACGATTGAGCTTACAGGCCCGTGCGACTTGCGGAACACGCAGACATTAATAGTTCGTGTGGCCCGCGTGGCTGGAAATAACGGCCGCTACACGCCGCGGCATCGAACGAAAGAGGCTTTGGATGTGGGTTTGGGGTATGTCGGTCCAGGCTGCTTCCACACGTTGCCACAGTTTATCAGGCGTAGCCGCGGGTGGTGCTTGCCGGGCCACTCGTTTGCCAATCAGCGAACAGACGTGTTCGATGGGCGACATATCGGGAGAACAGGCGGGCAACGGCAGCAGTGACACCTGGTGGGCCTTGAAGAATTGTTGCACGATGCGTGCCACGTGCGGGCGCGCATTGTCCTGTTGAAACGTGGCCACTGGTAGGCATTGAAGGTAAGGGAGGACTACAGGCTCCAAAACATCGGAGATGGTGCGGTGGCTGTTGAGTGTACCGGCGATGCGTACCAGAGGGGTGCGGGTATCATATCCAATTGCACCCCGAACCATAACGCCAGGCGACGGACCGGTATGGCGATGCATAATGCAAGTGTCATACAGTCTCTCGCCGCGGTGCCGCCACATGCGGATCCGACCATCGTGGTGTTGCAGGCAGAAGTGGGATTCGTCGAAGAAGACAATGTCGTGCCATTCCGTAGTCCAGGTGCGGCGTTAAACGGCCCACTGCCGACGCACTCGCCGGTGGTGTAACGTCAATGGTAATCGGAGCAATGGGCGCCGTACGACAAGTCCCCGCTCCTGCAGACGACGTCGAATGGTACGTGCTGACACAGGTTGTTGCGCAACACACCTTAATTCCTGCGCTAACGTTCATGATGCGGCGGTGCGAGCCGTCAATGCCCGCCGCACAACATGCCGGTCCTCTCGTTCGGTGGTGTGCCGCGGCCACGTCAGTCGCTCACTTCGGTCCGTCCGTCCTTCCTGCAACCACCGAATCCATACTCGCCTCACTGTTCCTGGATGTCGTCCCACACGGGGGCCTATGTCTCGGTACGATAAACCGCAGTCGCGATAAGCCACTATTCGTCCTCTGTCGAACTCCGAAACGTGCTAAAATGATTGCCGCATTCTGCGACGAGGCATCAGGAAGCTTCCCAAGCACAGGTCCGGCAGCACAACACACTTCTACACGTTACAAACGTTGCCATATAACAATGTCATTAAAAAATAACGTTTTTTTTAATTTTCATATTTCCGTCATTTGTGAAAAAATTTGACGTCATACGGAATTTTGAAGGTCATTTTCGGAATCTGCGCAAGAAATCCATTCAGATACACCTATTCATTTCAAAACAACAAAACCTTGCATATTAGTGTTATTTATCTGAATTATCTTTGACAAAACGAAATAGATAAAATCGCTAAAACAATGGAGAGTCGAAGTATGCTTTTTCGCATTTCTTTCTCTCACTATTTTTTTTTTTTTTGTTAAGCAAAACTATATGAAAACAGCTTTTCCCCTGCTATGGCGCAAAGGTATCTTTCTTCTGCTATAGAGCAAAAGTATCTTCCTTCTCCTACCATGCAAAGGTAGGTACTGGCTTTCTGTTGTGGAGCAAAGATTTTCCGTCGGCTTTACCAAAAAACGGCAATAATAAAGGAGGAATGAAACTGTGGATAAAAATTAATAAACAAAACTACATATAAAAGTCAATAAAGAAAACTACAGATAAATGTTTTCTGGACTGAATGAAAAGCAGAACTTCTCAGATTTGCAAATTTAAAAGGATTACAGTTTCCACACTTTTCAGTACAGGCTATAGCAGATCTTTTGACTAAAGTAAATCTAAAAAAGTTACTTACCAGAGGACTGCTTAGAGTTTATGCAATTCTAATTACATCAGCGCACAGTATAATGAAATTTATAAGCAAGAATAATGAAGGAAGCATTAGGAAAAGTTTAGATTAGAGGTAAGTTCACACATTCAATATATTTTACGTATTTTTTACTTTAGTTTCCTCTCATTGCAGAAAAAGTATGCGAACATGAGATTCGAAGATACTCAAATCTGATTGAAAATTGATTTTTTTTTCGATTAAGTACAATGTACGTTCTTCAATAAAAAATGCTACTAAGAGCCGCCAAGTGAAATTTTACCTAAATCCGGCAAAGTACCAGGACCGGGTCTGTTTTAATCGGTCTTTGTGTTTTCATTATAAAAGTAGAAACGACTGTAACAATAAAGTTAAATGTACATGTATTTTCACTAATGAGGCATTTTTATTTAAGTAACCATTAAAAAACATTACAGGAAATTAATAAAAAAGTGTTATTTCGTACGATAGATAATTGAGTATGTTTGCTGTTATTACTATTAGCACGTCTTTTGTAAAACATATCATCCGTCCGTCTGTCTGTGGACTACATATGTCTGCAACTGTCAGTCCGATTTAAAATATTCTTTTTGCACTGCGAAGCTTGAAATGTGATAATACTGATCCTTACTTTGCAGTTTTACCCTGATGCACACCTTTGCCGCTAGAGGGCGTAAATGCAAATAATATCAAATTCAAATAACATTTTATTGCATATCATCATCATCATCATCGTCGTCAACTATTATCAATCCACTGCTGGACGAAGGTCACTCCAAGCCTCTTCCACAACGGTCTGTCTTGTGCCAGTCTCCTCCATGTTACTCCCGCATACTTTCGAATTTCATCCACCCATCCCCCATGTGGCCTTCTTCTAGGTCTTTTCCTGTCCCTTGGAATCCAATCTAAAATTTCGGCTGTCCATCGATAGTCTGTCCTTCTGGCAGTATGTCCAGCCCATTGCCATTTCAGGGATTTTACTCTGATCATGATGTCTTCTACTCTTGTCATTTTTCGGATCCACGAGTTCCTCTTCTTATCTCTCCTGGTTACACCAAGCATGCACCTCTCCATACTTCTTTGAGTTGTTTGCAGCCTTTGTATGTCTTTTTTAGTTAAGGTCCACGTCTCTGCACCATATGTAAGCACTGGAAGGATGCATTGATCAAACACTTTTCTTTTAAGACATAATGGCATATTGCTCTTGAAAATTATGCTGTTTCTTCCAAAATCTCTACAGGCAAGTTTTGTACGCCGATTAATATCTTCATCAATGTGACCCTTCACTTGATATCTGCTGTCCAAGATAAATGTATGTATTGGCTATCTCCAGCTTTTCCCCACCACAAATCTTCATTTCTTGTAGAAGCATTGTACATCACTTTTGTCTTCTGAAAGTTCATTTTTAATCCCACTTCTTTACTCTTGTCAGCAAGTTCCTGGATCATACTTTGCAGCTCTGATGGGGTAGTTGCAAAAATGAATACGTCATAAGCAAAACGAAGGTGAGTTAGATAATCTCCATTGATCTTTATCCCTTTGTTTTCCCAGTTCAGTGATTGAAAGACATTTTCCAATGTGGCATTAAAGAGTTTGGGAGATATGGTGTCACCTTGTCTCACTCCCTTTCCAATTTTTATGTGTGTTGTATTTTCACACAGCCGAATCTTTGCACTTACATTTTCATAGATGTTATTAATAATATTAATGTATGCATCTTCAATACCGCAGGATTTCAAAGCAATTGTAACTGCTGATGGTTTCCCCGAATCAAAGGCCTTTTCGTAATCGCTAAAAGCCATGCATAACGGAAGTTCATATTCCCTCGCTCTTTTAATTAGTTTTCTCAGTACGTGGATATGATCTATTGTGCTGTAGCCACTCCTGAATCCAGCTTGTTCTCTCTGGTGAGCCTTGTCCAGTGTTACCTTCAAGCGGTGTGAAAGAACTTTAGTAAAGATTTTATAAACCAATGATAGGAGGCTGATAGGTCTGTAGTTCCTGAGATCCTCAATGTCACCTTTTTTATGTAGCAGGATCATTGTAGCGTTGTTCCAATCCTCAGGAATCTTCCATTTCATTAAGGCATCGAATAAAAACTTGGGCGAGTACTGTTTCAATTTCTCCATTTGCTTCTTGTACGTATGATGTCTACAGTAATTCCATCTTCTCCTGGAGCTTTTCCCCGCTTCATGTTCTTGATTGCATGTGCAACTTCCGTTGGGAGGACTGGAAGAACTCTCTTTGTTACTGGTACCTTTCATGATGTCTGGAGTACATAGATCATCCCTTTCATATAATATGGAATAGAAATCTTTCACTCTTGTCAAAATTTCGCCTTTGTTTCTTGTTACAGACCCATCTTCTTTTCTCAGTGCCATAATCTGTTTTCTTCCCTTACGTCCCTTTGCTATCTTTAGGCTTTGGTTGTTTTCAATTGTTTTCCTCACTAGTTCACATTTGAATTTCCTTGCATATATCTGCTTCTAAATATCCAATTGAAAAACATTCTTTCTTCCTTTCGATGTCATTTATAACGAAGAATATTTTAGGTGCAGTCTCGTTTTTCAAGTAATGCATAGATTTTTTGCTAGGTGGCGTAAAGGTAAATTGTGTTTTTCCCGACATCTATGGTTTTAAAAGTTCGACTTGAAAAATTCTTCCTGCGTCGGAAACAGCTCTTAATGGGAAATGTAATGCTAATTTTGGTAAAGAATGCTAATTTTTGGTAAAGAATGGTTTGGTCACCGGGGAACGTAAGTGTTTATTTCTGCTTCTGATGTATTTGCAGCAAAATCTGAGCTTTTAAAAACTCGACTGAAAAAATTCTTCAGTGGACCGATACCGCTCACCTCGGAAAACATTTTGAGAATACCTCCTGCTTAAAGTAATGAATAGTTTTTCCGCCAGGGCTGTGTATATATATCTTATTTTGTCGATATATCTGCTTCTAAGAGTCCGATTTCAAAACTTCTTTCTTTGTTGGAAAGCGTTTCAGGTGGGAAATGTTTCTCATGCAATTTCAAAGTTTTCTTAACGCACAATTGTGCCACTAGACGGCGTAAGCTTACGTTTCCGTTTACAGCAATATCTGCGGAAATAAAAACCTGATTGAAAAATATTCTCTTTCGATCAGATACTACTATAAAAACTCCTTGTGTGTACTTTCTTCCTAAAATAATGCACAATTTCACCGCTAGGGGCGCAAATATTTAATATATGTTTCTCAATATCTGTACTTCTAAATGTCCGACTTAAAAAATTATTTTAATACCAGATACCATTTACCTTATGGAACACTTTCGGTTTGTATTTGAGGAGTTTTGTAGTTCACAGTTCTGTCGCTAGGTGACGTTTATGTTCTTTTGTTTGCAGTTGTATCTTCGCTTCTGAAAACGCTATTGACAAATTTCTTTTTGTATTGTATGATATTCGCTACAATAAAGATGGTGAGCATTACCTTCTTTAAATAATGCTCAGTTTTCCAGCTAGGGGACGTAAGAGTCAAAATCTTTTTCTTGCTAGCTCTGCTTCCGGAAGACATATTTGAAAAGATTCTTTTTCCTTAGCATATAGGCCCACGGCCGCAACCAATAAATTGAAACAAATAACAAAGATACAGATATGTTCCTCATAACGAATAAATCTACACAGGTAAAATATGGAAGCAACCAATAAATCGAAATAAAAAAAGAAGTTAGAAATGTGTTCCGCAAAACGAATTTCGATTTTGTTCAACTTTTCATTATGCAAAATTCTTCCGCTAAAAAGCATAGAGTTACATCATGTTTGCTTCTGTATTTCTTCTTTTAACTGTTCGATTTGAAAGTCCTTTTGTCTCTGATATTTCCATCTGCTATGAGAAACATTTTGTGCGCCATTTGGTAAATTTAGTTACATAGGTTTTAGCCACTGGTGGAAGGAAGTAGCTGTTTCTATTTCTGCATGTTTTATCGATTTGTTTTATTTGAGGTTTAACGACCACAGTGAGCAACTCAATGGGCTATAAGCAGTCGCCCGTCCTTAATTTAGGGCCACTGGTTCCAGAGAAAGGTGAGAGCCAGCGTTGTAAGACAAACACAACATCCATGCCTCACCGGGATTCGAACTGCATCCCTCTCGGACGAATGATCAGAAGCCATCGCTTAGACTACTGGCCACCGGGCGGAGTGTTATCGATTGTAGAAATCCGGTTGATTTTTTTAACCGGTTCAATTGACTTTGAATAATTTTGACAAATTCTATTCGCGTCGGAAAGGATTCAAAAGACATGCTCATTAAAACAGAAGTTTGTGTTTAATCTTTCTTGTTATTAATATTATTATAACATTTTATTCTACTTTCTCATCTATAGCAATGACATCTTTAGCATGGTCCACTTGTCAGTACAGATATAAATTCAAGTAAGGACACAGTCACTCGTGGTTTAAAAATCGTCGTACTATGTGACATGTGTCGAGAATCACTGCCTCTTGTACTTTGAGCCTTAGTTGCTATAAACCTAAAGTATCCAGCTGAGTTATAAGAGTGAAGAATTATGCCAGTTGCAGAGATAATAGTGGACGTATATGAACTGTTTTCAGATTCCACATCTGCTTAATCTCTGCAGCCAATTCCACATATTTGTTAATTTTTGTAGCGTAGGCAGGCTGAACATTATGGTCTAACGATATCGATATGTCGATAGTAACTGCTTACTTCTGCCTTTTGTCATACAGTACTATGTCTGGACAATTGGCAGAGAATGCTACGACTGTTTTGATGTCAAAATCCCAATATATTTATACTGTGTGTTATCTAGAACCTCAGTGGGTTTATACTTATGGTATTTCTGACAATGATAGTTCTGTATCGTGTGCTAATTGCTGATGTATCAACTTCGCAAAATTATTGTGTATGATCAACGTTTGCTAGCGTTGTACATTCCCCGCAGATGTGTTCAGTGGTCCCACTGAATATTCCCCATCTACATTTGTTATTTTGCAGGTCCTTTTTCAAAATGTATTTCGTGTAATTTTTGGTTGAAATCATTTTGTCTTGAACAGCTATCATAAACCCAGAAGTTTCTACAATTTTTCCTCGCTTCAGCCATTGGTTTGAGGCTTTCTTGCAGTTTCTCGCTGTCTAACTGGTTCGTATGAGACCCATGAAGTGATTTTCGAATTTATTATTATTATTATTCTGTCTTAGCATAAATACTGTTACAATCATCCGACAGATGGCGCGCAAACCAGTGTGCAATGTCACCAACCAGCCAGGAAACATGAAGCAGGTGGTGAATCATTTTGCGTTCAGTCACTGAGGAGAGAACGTGTTTCGTGAAGTACTTACCATGGAGTGGGGCGATTATGAGAATCGTGTCACTGTAATGGCGCACCACAAAGTTGGAAAATCAGCTTCCGAGATTTTCAACATGCTGAAGTAGCTTTAAATCAGCCAAATTTTTGTCTACCGGACCATAAAAAGGTTCTTTGAGACTGGAACCGTCGCTGACAGCCCAGAAAGGGTCGGCCGCGTACCGTGAGGACTGCTCGCCTAGTGAAAGCAGCGTCAGCCCGAATTCGACGAAATCCTGTCAGAAAGCAATCAGTGATGGCTCGTGAGCTGAACATTTCAAGATTGTCGATGTCACGCGTGTTGCGAAGTGACCTAAAGACAAGAGCTTACCGGCGGCGTATACAGGGCACTTCTTCACCCTACAACTGAAGTAGCTGAGAGTGCTAAAAGCGGAACGTTTGCTGCAGCGTTACACAGACAATCGCTACATACAGATCCTTTTCTCTAATGAAAACAGTTTCACTGTTGAAGAGGCTTTCAACCGCCAAAATGACTGGGTGTGTGCGTCAGCCTCACGAGAAGCTCAGGAGAAAGCTCCAAAGATCATGAGGGGCCATCATTCTGCTTCTCTCATGGTTTGGTATGGAGTCTCCTAAGAGTACCACGGAGCTCCATTTCTTTGAGAAAGGAGTGAAAACATCCCCAAAGTCTACCAGGACAGGGTTTTGGAGTCAATGGTCAAAAATGTGAGCCGCACCTTCTTCCAAAACCGACGGTGGAGTTTTCAGCAGTATTCCACACCTGTCCACAAGGCCAAGTCAACCCAGGCGTGGCTTCAAGCGAATTTGCCAGACTTCATTTCTCCAGATGATTGGCTTTTAAGCAGCCCAGACCTCAACCCATTGGACCACAAGTTATGGGCCACACTGGAGGGCATGGCCTGAAGAAAAGAGACACTCCAATATTGACAGTCTCAAACGCTCTTTGGTGCGGGCAATAGCAACTTTCCCTGTGGAGACTCTGCGTAAAGCTATTGAGGAGTGGCCACCGAGATTGAAGGACTGTGTGAAGGCAAAAGGATGCAATTTTGAAAAGTGTGTGGTGCCATGTATTCACAAGTGTACTGCTTACGTCATATCACGGGTATATTAAAATATTTTTAAATTTATTTTGTTATTTCATTGAATACTTTGTAACAGTATTTATGGTAAGACTATTATTATTATTATTATTGCCGTTTCTTTTAAGTATCATGGAACTATCTCAATTCAACGTGAAAGCACTTCAGCTAGGCTTAGTTTAGCGCTAACTAAGTAAAATTTCAGGAATTTGCTGAAACCTTTGAAAGTCATTTTAACAATGAAACGAAGACAACTTGTGAAAACCCAAAGATAAAGCAAATATTAAGACGCGTTCTAGTGCCAGAAGAAAATACGGAAATTCTATAAAGCAAAAATATATATCGCTATGTCTCTGCCTAGAGCTAAATGTCAAAAGAATGGAAATATCAGTGATTTGGAAAATGTTCATAGATATTTTACGAATTCGTAAAATGCATAATGGAAAAGCATTGAGAATTTCAATTCATCTTCCCTTTTCTTCCATTTGCTGCTGCAAAAGGCACGTGTCATGATTGGTGCATTTTGTGAAGCATTCTGACGTCCCGTGGCAATTAGGAACGGACCACAGCTTCCATCTTGATGACCAACCGACCGAACGCCTCTCCATGCCTTCCCTCCCTCCCTTTATCGAAACGAATGCAATGATTCAAAAAAATGTCCCCTGTCATCAATATATCTCAATACATCAGGCTGCATCCTCCGGGAAATGGATCTGCGTCCCTTTCCAGAGGCAATATTCGAAAGTATTTGACTTTACTTTGCGCCAACAAGGCGGATAAAAACCAAAACGATCGTGAAACGTAAGTGATGATACAAGGGGGCTGCATGTATGTGTGCGTCTGTGTAAGGGAAAGAGAGGAAGGCAAAATGTATTCTTTTTACATGCACGCGTGCTGAAGAGTTTTGCGAACATGTTGCAACGGAAAGTAAAGAATATATCAAATTCTGAAATGGCAGATACGAAATGCATCCAAAACATATTCGTGTTTTTATTTTATTTCATTTAACGGGTAAGGCGAAAACAAAAATTACAGATAAGTAGATAGATCTTGAAATGCACGTTAGAGTGGTCAACTGCTCGAGTGGAAAACTTTCAGAAGAGTTACTTTTTGTGAAACTGTTGATGGATAAGGAAACAGAGTTAATTCTTATTGGGAAAATAAGTATACATCGTAGGCGAAAACTAATAAAGTAAAGGAAATGGAAACGACGTTTTTCATGAAGTTGATTCTTGGAACGTCTCGAAAAAAAAATGAGAAGAGAGCAGAAAGAGTAGCGTGGTATTGATAAAGAGAAACAGTACTCCAATTATGTGGAAAATAGTAACTGCACTACTGATCCGATTTATTGGCGTAGGAATATATACATAAGCGTTTCCAAGCTTTCGTACATCAACCAGATGGCCTTTTCAAGATATTTGGTTGATTGAAAAAGTATAGTTACTATTTTCTACTAGCGTGGTATTTTTAATACATAAATTTGACCGGGAGATATTCAGTTAAATGCCATATCAGTTAATTAATTCTAAAGCTGTCTACCCGGGGGAAAATATATCCCAATATCATCTTCCCACCTCTTTTTTAAGGGGTGGGGGGGGGTGGTAAACGACTGCCGTGAGCAACTCGTTGGGCTGTAAGCAGTCGCCCGTCCCTAATTTTGAGCCACTGGCTCCAGGGAAGCGAGCGAGCCAGTGCCGTAAGACAAATAAATACAACATCCGTACCTCACCTGGATTCGAACCCGGACCCATCTCGCATGAATGGTCAGAAGCCTACGCTTAGATTACTGCGCAACCAGAGTGTCCATACCTCTTTAAGAACACTAGTAGGTGCATAAATCATTCCTTCTTCATTCATTGTTCACGCAAAAGAGTCACTCACAAATAATCCAATTTTCAGATTGTCGCTACGCTCACCAAGTAAATCATTCGTTGCAGGGACCTCGTCGTGTTTTCGACCAAAACGCTTTCAAGACCACAGCTTTCATTTTTTGCAAACTACCCAAAAAAGCGCGACTTCTTCACAATGCACGATTTGCCACGAGCAGAATGATTCGGGCACACCATTCAAATGAATGGCATTCACATATCGTCCCCATTCTTATATAAGTTCCTAGCTCACTTCCGATGCTTACTCACATAAAGGTTAGCACTTACTAATACTCTACATCACTTTTTTAATGAGAGTCGTTTCTGAACTCATTCAAGCGGAATTAGGTTAAACATACTGCAACTTCAGTGTTTGTTGCAGTAATGCGGATTGAATCATCATTCGCATCGGTGAGAGCAAACCATTCACGGTGAAGAGTTATTGGTTGTGCATGAATCGTTCACGAATTGTCTAAGCACACAGATGTTGATCTGCATTTGAAAACCATTCATGCTTGTTAAAGCTTAAATGAGCTTGGATGCACTGTTGGGCGGAAACAGGCCGGCGGCGGCTGTTTTTTTTTTTTTTTAGTACATAAGCTCATTTAAGCTTTATGCGCTAAAACAGGCCAATAATGTTGTGTTGGAGTATCATCATTTACGCACCCACAGAGAGAGCAGACATTTTCCGTTCTGGTGCTGAAGGACTCTCCTCTTTCCATTTTTTTTAGTAAAAGAGTTATACACTGGTGTGCAAAAATTAAGGACGAAGAGGAGAAATTAGCATAACAGTGGAACGAGCAGGCAGAACGGACCGAAAGACCACTCAGGAGATAGACTAGGGTTCCGTACGGTAAGGCATGCCCATATATGCAGCATTACGTAGGGGGGGGTGTCGGAAGGGTATAAAGCACACGGGAGGTGTACGCTCACCAATTCGGTGGAAGCTTTGAACGGTGTACATCAGTTTGAACGACGTCGAGTTGCTGCCACCGTGTGATATGGCCAACAGGCATTCCAGTAGACTACATCTGGATGACTTCACCCGAGGTCGCGTCATTGCGAAGTTGGAAGAAAGTCGAAGTGTGACTAGTGTGGCCGAGGAGTTTGGGATCGCGCAGAGCATCGTTTCATGAGCTAGGAGAGCATTTCAAACGACAGGAGAGTTTAGCAGTGGTCATCCACGAGCAACCACGGCGGCGGACGACCGGTATATTGTCCGACCGGCGAGAAGAGACAGACGGCAGACAGCGGGAGAAATCGCAATGCACATGCAATAGACAACTGGACGTCCGTTATCGCGTTTTACCGTGGCCAGGAGGCTGCACAAAGGTGGTCTATTTACACGACGACCAGTACGGTGTGTGCCATTAACGCCTGCTCATCGGAGACTGCGGTTTCTGTGGTGCCAGGAACACAAGAACTGGACACATCAGCAATGGGGTCGAGTTCGCTTTACGGATGAGATCCGATTTAGTCCGAAGAGCGATTCTTGACGTATACACATCTGGAGAGAGCAGGAACCAAGCAAACACAATTCCAACATCATCGAAAGGGACCGGTTTGGAGGTGGCGGAGTTCTCGTTTGGGGCGGTATCATGCTTGGTAGCCGTACTGACCTCCACGTCTTCCAAGGAGGTTCAGTCACTGGTATCCGCTATTGTACCGAGGTTCTCCTGCCACACGTGCGTCTGCTTAGAGGTGCTGTGGGTCCAGAGTTCCTCTCCATGGACGACAACGCTACACTTCTTTGTACAGTGGCTGTCGCAGAGATGTTGGAGAGTGAAGATATTCAACGCATGGATTGGCCCGCAAGGTCCCGGGACCTATATCCAATCGAGCACGTGTGGGACCTTCTCGGGAGACGCTTGGTAGCACGTCACCAGCCTCCAGCAACGATTCCGCAGCTGCGATTGGCGCTACAAGAGCAATGGGCTGCGAAGCCTAAACAGCTCCTTGACAACCTCGTCGTCAGCATGGACAGACGTTGTAAATCCTGCAACGCAGTCAGAGGTGATCATGTCCGCTACAAAAGACTGGATTTTTCTTGGCAGCCGCCTGTCACATGGACGTTTCTGTCTTCTGTCCAGTTGTGTTCGAAGCTACCTTTTCAATAAAGTGCCTTTGTATCCTTTGGATTCTTTGTTTGGACGGTTTTGCTCACTTGTCCCATATTCTTACATCTTGGGGAACTTATGGTATGATTTGAGTCTATGTGGAGCACTTCTGCAAGACGTTACATTCGAAAAACCGTCTCGTCCTTAATTTTTGCACGCCAGTGTATAACGACCGCCATGAGCAACTACGAGGACTGTAGGCAGTCACACCTTCCTAATTTGTGACCACTGGTTCCAGGGAGGGGACGAGTACAGGTGAACAAACAAGCTCACCTCCCATGACGCAGCTGGTATTCAAGCGTAGGTCCATCTCGGATGAATCGTAAGAATTCAGCGCCTAAGGCCACTTGCCCATCGGTCGGCTTGGGTATTTTTAATGGACTTAATGTAAAATACCACCATGCGCACCAAACGTGAGGGATCTGGAGCGAAACGTTGTACGAATGAACGGGAGGATTGGTACCTGTACCGTATGTCGTTGGCGTACAGCAGAGCCACGTCCCCAACAGTAGCGCGTCGATGGATGTCTGCACACATCAGGATATGTCAGCAAGCTCTATTCGATGTCATTTGCTTCAGACAAGACTCACCGCTCGCCAACCGTTGCTGCAACTTCCATTGACCCTGTACCACCGACGTCAGAGACTGCAGTGGTACGAAGAACGGAGACACCTGCGTGAGCAATGGCTTCGCATAGTGTTTACGGACACTATGCGAAGAGCTATTTTCACAGTATAAATGATGTACCTTGATGGATGAATCCTCAAACCACGATTCTCTGGTGAACGGCTGTTTAAGGCGTGCATTTCGGAGCCATTGATAAAATATATATACACCAATAAGCCATTCCATTATGTCCAATCCCAGCCTAGAGAAATTAGCGCGCGTGGATATCGAACAGTGGCGCAGGTGAAGTTCACAGAGCGGTATTTATACAATCCGAGGACCGGCTTTCGGTAAGTAGAGAGTTCGGAATCAGAATGAGGAAAGCTACCGATTTATCCGAGTTTGATAAAGGAGAAATTGTGATGTTACGGGTCTCGGAACTACGATATCGGAAACGGTGCAGCTTGTGGGTTGTTCAAGTGCCGCTGTAGTGAGTACGTATCAAAAGTAGTGCACAGATGGCCAAACGACGAACGGTCGTCCGCAGCTCATTGGTGCCAGAGGGGAGCGGAGATTGTCGCGCATTGTTCACAGCGACCGCAGGGCCACAGTGCGACAAATCACCCGCGGCTACTACAGTGGTGATCAGGGCAATGTGTTACAGTACACAGTTCATCGCAGCCTTCTGCGCATGGGCCTGCGTTGCTGAAGACCCATCCAGGTCCCCATGCTCACTGCACGTAATCGCCAACAACACATGAAATGGACCCAAGATCATCGAAATGGATGATTGAGAGAAAGTGGCCTGGATCTGACGAATCAAGATTCCTGGTGTATCACGTAGACATCCGAGCGCGGATGCGCCGTTTACTAACGGAGGCTGTGGCATCTGGATGCACTATTGGGCGGAAGCAGGACGGCGGCGGCGGCGGAGGCGGTTTTATGCCGTGGGTGATATTTTCTTGAGACACTTTAGGCCCCATTATCTCAAAAGTACAATCCCTGACAGCTGTCAGGTATCTGAACATCGTTGCGGACCAAGTTCCGCTATTCATGGCAACCGTGTTCCCTGCTAGTAATGGCCAGTACCAGCAGAATAATGCGCCTGCCACACTGCCAGAGTCGTCAAGGAGTGGTTCGAGGAACATGCTGATGCATTTCTACTAATGCCCTGGCCTACAACTTCACCTGAAATAAACCCAATCGAACATTTGTGGTTCGACTTGGAAAAGCGGATTCCGAGCTAAATCACCACCACCCCGAAATGTAAGAGATCTGGAGGACCTGCTGTTGAAATTATGGTACCAGATACCCCAGGATACCTATCGCCACCTCATCGAATCGATGCCTCGCCGAGTGGATGCTGTTTTGTGGGCTAAAGGGGGCGGTCCTACAGCTTATTACGTAGGTGGTCATAATATAATGGCTCATCGGTGTATATATTTATCAATTGCTCCGAAATGGTCCCGACAGGGAGCGTTATAGTGAGCAGTGAGGGGTGATATTGGGTTCCGTTCACCTTCTCGCCTCATATGCATGGCCGGGGCCCTGAGTACATGCATCGAGAACATATTGGAGAACGAAGCCCAACCATATCTGCCAACAGTCCCTGGCTCCATCTTTTCACATGACAATGCCTTGCCACATGTGGCTCGGAATGCCTGCCAGGTGTACCGTTTCCTCCTTGGCCTACACGCTCATCAGATTTATCGCCTGTTGGACAAGTCTGAAATGGTCTCTCTGTGACTGGCCCGTCAAGCTTCGCCGACTACAACCGAATATGACCTTCGTGTCTAAATAGACGCAACATGACAGGAAATTCCACAAACAGACATTCAAGACCTCTTGAGTTCAATGCAACGCCGCATACAAGTGGCTATCACCGCACGTGGTCAGTACGCTAAAAATTGTATATTGTGTTTTTCTCCGCACCGAGAGTGCTGTACTTCTGATCGTTTGTGTTTCCTATAGTGAGTAATCTGCCATATAAATCCCACTTATTTATTTTTGATTGTCATGGCATTGCAGTTTCCATTTTTGGAAATGTGTGTATTTGTTTCAAAGTGCAGATATAAAGGCGACGTCTTACAAGTCATTTTAAGCGTTTTGCTGTGATTTCTATAAACAATGTTTTGTTGGAAGTCAGTCTTCGCAGCTGTTGAGAAGAGAACTGTTCTGCGTTGCCACCGGTTCCTCTGAGGCGTGGGAAAGAATCCATTCTCAATAGTTTGTTATTGTTTATGTAAAAATCCATTAGATCATTTGGAGTCCTGGAGCTGCGAATGGTCGCATGATCAATGGAAGACGCAGGTGAGAAAAGTCAGCAGGTGTTTGATGACACTTCTGCCCTTGTAATTGGCGAAGAAAGAACAATGTGTTCTAGGATTGAGATGGGAGTCTAGGAATTAAATTCCCTGTGCGTTGAAAAGAAAAGTAAAGGGCAAAAAATGGATTCACACTCTCCAGTTTAAAGTAATAGATGCGAACCCAACCGTTCTGGTCAGATTCTTATTTTCTTCTTCTTCAGTTATGCTGTTATTCATTTTCCTTTTCTTGAGAAAGCTGTTGTTCTTTGTCGAAAATAACTGCTCTGTATTCGGGTTAAAATCGCTTTAGTGACATTAAACGCTTTCAGGGAAAGGAAAACTTTAACCTTTCCGAACAAGGAATACTAATTTACATACGCTGTACTTTAATTCACCTGTATAACGAAATTGTGCTGTGCCTATTTACTTTTGCAGCTGTACTTAAATGTTCCATTCATTTAAGTTTAAGCTCCCTGAAAAGCATCAGCTTCCGCACTGTCTTTTTCACTGTTTTCTGATTCAGGGTACGGATCGAACAATTTCGGTCTCATCCTGTGTGTGGCTTCTCGAATTTTGTCCGGAATAGTGGGCTACGAGCGCCGCAACTGTATAGACAGCAGTAACTTGACGCTATGTAAGATGTATGTTCGTTATTTCTCGGAGAACAAGAACTACACTGTAAAAAAAAATCTGAAATTCACGAACCACTTTCCGTAATTTTTTTCGTGAATTAACGAATCATGCTTCTGATACATTTTCCGTGAAATGACGAAAAAAGATCTGAATTTCACAGGATTTTTCGTACTCCACAAAAACATCTGAATTTTCGGAAACCTTTTCGCAATTTCTTTCTTATATTAACGGTAAATTATCGTTTTCATGAGGTGTTAACGGAAAATTCTAAATTCTCAGAAACATTTCGCCGATTCCTTTTTTAAATAACGGAAAAACTCCGTTTTCAATTTTTCCGTATCCATGTGATTATATATGACGAAAAAATTCTGGTAATAGGATAGATTCACGGGAACACTTGGGGGTTTGATTAACTGTTAAATTTCCATTGTCTATCGAAGAATTTCCTTTTGAAGTTCTGTAGCAATATCGGATATTATGGATAGTGTATCGCGTGAATTTTTGTTACTGTGTCTCAGGATATTTCTTCTCGTTTCTCCCATTTTGTGCACCAGCTATTATACGATTATATTGTGTTAACGTAAGAAACCGGGTACTAATTTTATTGCACAGGTGAGTGTACGATGTCTATGTATCAGTCTGTGGAGTCCTTATAACAAAAGCTATAAAGCTATCTAGCGTAAATTTTATATTTAGAAGTTTTGTGAAATAATATTATAAAACAGTAGATTGCACCTTCGCTTAAAGATAATTGAAAGTTATTGTCAATTGGAAAAAAAATTTCAGCTGCCTCTGTGGCGCAGTGGTCTAAGCGCTGGCTTATAATCATTCGTCCGTGAAGGGGTTAGGGTTCGAATCCTGGTGAGGCATGGATGTTGTGTTTGTCTTACGGCACTGGCTCTTTCCCTTCCCTGGAACCAGTGACCCTAAATTAGGGACGGACGACTGCTTATAGCCCATTGAATTGCTTTCACGGTGGTCATCAAACCTTCAATCCAAAAAAAAAAAAAAAAAAAGATCTCAAGTTCCAAATCATTCTGTTGCTTCTAATAATCACGATGAAAAAAATAGGCAATTTGTAATAAGACCCCGTACAGAAAAAATAAAATTATTAGAAATGCATTAAAAAAATAACAAGTTCTAATAGAAATTAAAATGAAATCACTCGCATTAATGTATAACAAGTTAGTAAAATCATGCAATGCATTGATTATGATACGCTTTCCAACATACCAGAAATTATTACTCAAGTTATGAGGAATAAATCTCGGAATAAATCTTGCTCCTGTGATCTGACCTTTGACCCCATTTCGTCGATATTAAATAGAAATGGTTCAGTATACCTCAGGAACAACATACTACAGTTTTGTCGCAGTAGAAGCATTTGTATTCAAGTTATGAGGATAATGGCTGTGGACTAAATCTCACTCCTGGGCACTGAACTTTGACCCTATTTCGATTATATTAAACAGAATTGGTTCAGTGTACTTCCGGAAAAATATACTAAAGTTTTGTCTGAATCGAAGCATTTTTACATAAGTTAT
Source organism: Macrothele yani (assembly GCA_039090855.1). NCBI lineage: Eukaryota > Metazoa > Arthropoda > Arachnida > Araneae > Macrothelidae > Macrothele > Macrothele yani. Next base: position 74,459,887 of record CM077027.1, read on the forward strand.
GACGCATAAGTGCAATGGAATGGATCCGGCTCCTATGTCCTGACCTTTGATCTCATTTCTCCCATTTTTAATAACGGTCGTCCCCAGGTTGTCCCCTACCACATACTAAAATTGCATCAAAATCGAACCATTTTTACCCGAGTTATGACGAATAAGGACAATGGAATGGATTCCTCTCCTATGTCCTGACCTTTGACCCCATTTCGCCCATTTTCAATAGGGTTCGTCCCCAGTCGTCCCCTACCACATACTAAAATTGCATCAAAATCGAACCATTTTTACCCGAGTTATGACGAATAAGGACAATGGAATGGATTCCTCTCCTATGTCCTGACCTTTGACCCCATTTCGCCCATTTTCAATAGGTTTCGTCCCCAGTCGTCCCCTACCACGTATTAAAATTTCATCGAAATCGAACTATTTTACGCGAGTTATGACGAATAAGGGCAACGGAATGGATTCCTCTCCTATGTCTTGACCTTTGATCCCATTTCGTCCATTTTCAATAGGGTTCGTCCCCAAGTGGTCCCCTACCAAATACTAAAATTTCATCGAAATCGAACCATTTTTCCGCGAGTTATAGTGCCGACGGGCAGACAGGCAGTCAGACAGACAAAGCTGCTAAAGCATATACGCTTCTGCAACCTTGGCATCTACCTAATTCTGGCTCAGTGGTTAAGACACGCCGTTTCAACCTAAAGGATTCGAACTCGACTCTCACTGCCGGCGCAAAAGGCTTCTCTCGCGTAACGGCTGAAATATTCAGCCTTTTGGATTTTGCAAAATTTCTGTCTAAATACGGAAAAACTTGAAACGGACTTTTCCGAAATAAACGGAATCACTGGCAACGGAAAATCTCTGAAAATACGGAAGTTAAAAAAAAGGGAGCTTTTAAAGACGGAAATTCCGTTAAAAGACGAACAGTTAGCGTGAACTTTGCTGCACGTTATTTTCAGAAATTTTCCTTGAATTAGCACCTCTTCTTTTTTCACATTGTGTTTTAGATTAATGCGTTCGAAATAAGCTTTTGCTTGTTTTCTTCTTGTTTGAAAGCCGAAAAAAGTTTTTAAAACGAGGCGTTGGAGGTATCCGTGATTTTGTTTCCTTGAGGGTTTTTGAGTTTTTGATTCTTTTGTGATACTCCGGTATGGTCTGACGCATTTAAAAATGAACTGACGAGCGTGATTAAGTATAAGTATTTCCTCGATTCAAAAAGACTTTATTTTTCACTTTTAATCTAATGACTTCTATGAGCATCAAAGGTCAGCAGGAGTAGCATGTCTTCAATTTGGAGCTACTGGTTCCGGAGAAGGGAGAAAATCTGCGCTGCGAGGTTGAGCCACATCAATTTGAATGCTTACCCCATAGTACGACAGATCAGAACTCACACAGCAGACCACTCCACCACCTGGGGTCATTCCAATCCAGCAGGATGATTGAAGTGATATGTAATCATTTGGTCCCCGCGTTGAAGGATAGTTAGATACATGTTCATTCTATATTTTTCATTTGATGGGCGAGAGATGCATGCTCATGTTCATTAAAAAGCAGAATACCTGAAAGGAGTCGAGCTACGACTTTGGTTTTTACCGGATATGCTAATCAGGCAATATCGCAGGAATGATTATCATTTCAGCGTCATAAGTGCATGTGTGCCCCGCCTTGGCAAATCTGATCGCGCAACTTCACAGCCCTGAAACGGGCCGTTTTTCTGTTATAAGCGCTGCGTGGCTTTATTGGCATGTTAGTGTCTGGTCAGAAGTGGGTAGGGATTCCCCGCCTTGGCAAATCAGATCGCGCCCAACGTCACAGCCCTGAAACAGGCCGTTTTCCTGTTATAAGCGCTGCGTGGCTTTATTGGCATGTTATTGTCTAGTCAGCAGTGTCTGGTCAGCAGTGGGTAAGGATGCCCCGCCTTGGCAAATCATATCGCACAACATCACAGCCCTGAAACAGGCCGTTTTTCTGTTTTAAGCGCTGCGTGGCTTTATTGGCATGTTAGTGTCGGGTCAGCATTGGGTAAGGATGCCTCGTCTTCGTGAAATACAGTCGTACAGTCACATCAGCAAGTTCGACAGAGATCGCATTATCGGCATGAGAGACTGCAATGTTTATCTCCGGAAGACGGATGTCGTGTGAGGGGCAGTGTGTCCGTCGCGACAAGAGTTTGCAGGAAATAGCACAAAGAAGGACGTAGGATACGAAGACAAGATTTTGCACGGCGTTGGCGAACTGTAACGCATTCTTCCATGTCAGCTGTAACAACACGTCGCCGGTTATTACAACTCGGACTGCAGGCTTGTTGACCCATACTCAGGCTACCTTTGGCACCGCAGAAACAAACTCCCAGGGAGTAATGGTTCATCGAAAAAGTTAGTAAAATCATGCAATGCATTGATTATGATACGCTTTCCAACATACCAGAAATCATTACTCAAGTTAAGAGGATAGTGGCCCTGTAATAAATCTCGCTCCTGTGCCCTGACCTTTGACCCCATTTCGATGATATTAAACAGAATTTGGTCAGTATACCACCGGAATGACATGATAAAGTTTTATCGCAACAAAAGCATTTTTAATCAAGTTATGACGCAATAGGTGGATGGAGTGAATCCCGCTCCTATGTCCTGACCGTTCACCCTATTTTGTCCATTTTCAATAGGTTTCTTTCCTAGGTTATACCCTACCACATATTAAGATTTCATCGAAATCGAACCATTTTTACGCGAGTTATCGTGCAGACAGACAGATAGGCAGGCAGACAAAGCGAAAACATATACACTTCTTCAACCTACGGTTGGAAAGCGTAAAAAGGGAGTGGCGTGACGAATGGCACCATACGGTATTCTAGGATGAAATACGCTTTTGTTTAGGCGAACACAACAGGTGATTTGTGTCAGCCGGCGACAGTGGAAGAAGCGTCAGAAAGAGTGTATTTGCATAGGGCATACCGCACCAACACGTGACATTATGGCTTGGGGTGCTATCGAGTACGAAAGCACATGACTTCACGCGAGATTCCGTGCCACTATAACGAGTGCCCGTTACGTCAATGGCATTCTACGTTACGTCAATGGCATACTACAGGACGTCCCCGGGCCAACTTTCAGAACGACAATGCCACCCCACATGTTGCAGCGACAATACCTGTCTTCTTCAGGATAACAAAGTTCCACTTCTGCCGTGGCCGACTAAATCACTGCATGTATCACATATAGAAAATCTCTGGGACTTGCTCAAACGGCAGGTGCAGCGGAACGACCGTCCGCCTGAAACTCTTGATGAACTTTGGACGCAGGTCAATACATCCTGGAAGGCTATTCCACAGGACACCATTTACACATTATTTGATTCGATGCCTCATCGAGTACTGCAGGTGATACACACCAGAGGCGGCCACATAGATAATTACCTATCGATGCACTTTATACGCATCACACCGAGATTCTAATAATTCGTTCTGTATGGCCTAATGAAAATATCCTGTAAAAATCAAAGTCGTAGCTGGACTCCTTTCAGGTGTTCTGTTTTTAATGAACATGGGTGTATATCAAGGTAAATGTGAGAACAGATGGAGTTTGCGAAATGAACTGCTCGACATACACTGCTGACCACCCAAAATGCAACACCAAGAAGGAAGCATCCGATTGGCCTGAAATTCGCAGCATGCGTCGCCCGTGAGAGGACATGTGAACGATTAGCATTGCAAGGCGTATGCAAATCATGTGCGCCCGGCACGCCACCGAAAAGTATTATAAGAAGGGTGCACAGAAGGCGGGGTGTAAGTAGTGGAAATGTGTTGTGCTGCCAGACCTGTGCGTGGGAAGCTTCCTGATGCCTCGACGCAGAATACGGCAGTCATTCCAGCACGTTTCGGAGTTCGACAGAGGACGAATAGTGGCTTATCGCGACAGCGGTTTATCGTACCGAGACATCGGCGCCCGTGTGGAACGACATCCATACAGAGTGAGGCGAGTATGGATTCGGTGGGTGCAGGAGTAACGGACGGACCGACGTGAGCTAATGCCGCAGCCGCGGCACACCACCGGCCGAGAGGACCGGCATGTTGTGCGTCGGGCAGTGACGGCTTGCACCGCCGCATCATGAACGTTAGCGCAGGAATTAGGGTGTGTTGCGCAACAACTAGTGTCAGCACGTACCGTTCGACGTCGTCTGCAGGAGCGGGAACTTGTCACATAGAGCCCATTGCTCCTATTACAATTTTTGTTACACCACCGGAGAGAGCGGCGGCAGTGGGCCGTTGAACGCCGCACCTGGACTACGGAATGGCACGGCATTATCTTCTCCGACGAATCCCTATTCTGCCTGCAATACCACGATGATCGGATCCTCGTGTGGCAGCACCGCGGCGAGAGACGGTGTGATGCCTGCATTATGCATCGCCATACCAGTTCGTCGCCTGGCGTTATGGTTTCGGGCGCAATTGGATATGACACCTGCACCTTTCTGGTACGCATCGCCGGTACACTCAACAGCCACCGCTACATCTCCCACGTTTTGGAGTCTGTAGTCCTGCCTTACCTGCAGGACCTGCCAGCGGCCACGTTTCAACAGGACAACGCGCGCCCGCACGTGGAACGCATTGTGCTACAATTCTTCACGGAACACCAGGTGTCACTACTGCCGTGGCAAACCTGTTCTCCCGATATGTCGCCAATAGAACGCGTCTGATAGCTGATCGACAACCGAGTAGCCCGGCAAGCACCACCAGCGGCTACGCCTGATGAACTGTGGCAACGTGTGGAAGCAGCCTGGACCGACATACCCCAAGCTCACATCCAAAGCCTCTTTCGTTTGATGCCGCGGCGTGTAGCGGCCGTTATTGCCAGCCATTGGGACCACACGAACCATTGATGTCTGCGTGTTCCTCAAGTCGCACGGGCCTGTAAGATCAATCGTTTCATCTTTGTGTCTGTTGTTATGTGTCCAGTAAATATGGCTTTGTTATCTCGTGTCCTTCTTGGTGTTGCATTTTGGGCAACCAGCAGTGTAGAAAATGCCTCACCATGAAGTAATGCACGAATTGAGGCGAAATTTCTCACACGTGTATAAGTAGATGAAAAAGAACTGGTTTCTTTACTGAGGGATTGCATGAATGCGATGGGTGAGGAAAAAGTACAACCTATGTCTAAAAAGTTCCAGGTCTGACGCAATAAAAAATGTATTTGGTGTGCAACTTAATTTTCGGCCACAGGCATGACACGTTGACAGCAAATTATAGCAAATTGAATACGTACCTAATCAGGGAAATAACTCCCGTCGTGTTGGATACATTTGAGCCATCGGTCTGGGAGCTGGCGAATGCCACTGCGGAAAAGAGAGGGCTATTTCGAGTTGATAAAGTCATCAATACTTGCGTGGACCTCCTCGACAGAAGTGAAATGCGTATCACTCAGGTGCGAAAGAAGTGATAATCCGACGGGGCGAAGTCTCGAGAATACGCCGGGTGGGACAAAATCTCCCATCCAAGGTCGGTGATCGTGTTTAAAGTCGTTTTCGAGGTGTGAGGAGGCGAGTTATCCTGAAGCAACAGGACCGACCTTCTGCCCTGGCCTTTTCGCCTCCATTGCGTCACTCACACGAATGAGTTGCTGACAATAACGCTCAGTATTGACCGTTTCACCAGGTTTGAGCAACTCATAGTGTATGACACCGCGCTGATCCCACCATATGCACAGCAACAACTTACTGGCAAGGATATTCGGTTTGGCGGTACTGGTGGTAGGCTGACCTGGATAAACCCACGATTTGCGCCGCTTAGGATTATAGTAGAGGATCCACTTCTCATCACAGGTCAAAATCTTGTGGGGAAATCCTTCTTCTTGAATTTGGAGAGCAAGGACACAGCAACATCGTAGCGCCTAGACTTGTTCGCAGATGTGAGTTGGTGGGCACCCAACGGCCCTTCTTGTGAATCCGTCCAAGCTTGTGCAGGCACTTTGCAATGGCTTCCCGTATTACTCCGAGTTCCTGGGTGAGCTCTGACTATGTGCGACAGGGATCCGTACCCAACAGTTGATCCAGTTCCTCATCGTCAACTTTCTGTGGCTGTCCCGGACGTTCTGCATCACGGAGTTCGACATTTCCCTGCTTAAACCGCTGGAACCACCGTGCTGTAGGACACAGCAGCTTCACCCAAAGCAGCACAGATCATTTGCAGTGCTTCCGCGGCACTTTTTTCCAGCTAAAACGCGAACAGGAGGCAGTGCCTCAAATGTTGCTTCTCGAACGGCATTGGTTTCCCCGTTAACTTTCGTCCCTTCAGTCACTACAGCTGTGAGCGGTTACGGTTGCCTGGAAAACTCTTGGATGGCGCTACAGTCAGCCATTATTGCACACAGCTATTTGCATTTGCCGACATTCTATGATCGCTTGCGGCTATGGTCAAAGAATTAAGTTGCACACCTAACAAAAAAACCTACTATATTCACAGTTAAAGTCGGTCACCCTCAAAATACTGCCATTCTGAATGAATACACAGTTTTCAGCGTTTCTGAAATCCTGAAAACAGTTCCGGAAGGCACTTTCCGGGATTTTTGCAAGTTGTTTAAGATAGATGTAATGTTTAGATGATACTGTCCTTTTAGTGCCCTTTATATTTTGGGGAACAGGAAGAAATCCCAGGGTGATAAATCAGGATAATGCGGTCCATGTGACAACACAGTGATTTGATTGCGAGCCAAGAACGGTTGTACTTACAACGCGGTTTGTGGTGTTGTGCATAGAGGTCCGTACGTGCCCGGGCCGGCCCGTTTGGCCCGAGCCCGGCCTAACGAAGGATTTCAATTTGCTGATTTCTAAGTTGGGAAACGAGCCGTGCCGGGCCTTCAATATTTAATGTAAAACTGGAACAGCCCGACAAGGTTGTTCTTTCTTTTTTTATGAACTAAACAATCGCTGTTCGGTGCCTTTCTCGTTTAAAAAATTTCCAACATACAGCAGCAGGATGAGATTGAATAATTTCCGCTTATGGAAAAAATAGAAGTTTTACGACATCCTCTCCTCCAACAAAACAATTGAAATGGGTTAGCTCCCTTCTTTTTTTCAATATGAATGTGATTCCTCCCCCCCCTCTCTCTCTCTCTCTCTCTCTCTTTAACTTTCACCCTCCTCTCATGCTTCCGGGAAGATTATTAACTTCAGCATTTCTAAACTGAACCACCAGCTCGCAGACGATCTTTTTTATTGTTCTGGTCGGCGGTACTTTGTTCTCTAAAGGTGTGAAAAGCTTTTAAGTTGTCTTAAACGGCACGGGAGAAATGGGCTGGGAGAAACTTGCTTCTGTGTATAAATCTGCGCCGTATTTTCCCCATTTGTACTCTCAGGCAGCCGTTTTCAAAACTTCTGTGACACTGGTTATCTGGGCAGTCTGTCGTTGTTTTCCCTTAGCATATGCTCAGTTCAGTGTTGCTGATAAATACTCTTCCATACTTATTATGGAGTTTAAAAGTAAAGGGGAAAAGCGATATTTGGAAATATTTTAAATTACTACCCCTTTCTGAAACTGGTCTGCCGGAAAGCGTTGTTCAGTGGACTAAATGCAAAAACTTTTTGAGTTACGATAGCACAAAATCTGGAATATCGCATCTTAAGTGGCACAAATGTACTCCTCACACACACGCACGAGAGACATATAAGGTTCCAGCAATATGATATGCCAGTAGAGATAGGTGCAGTTTATAAAGCCATAAAGTCTTCTCCCAGTAGAACGAACGGACTCATAATTCTGGATATTTCGTACTTTTGGAATTACGCCCCCCCTCCCACCCCCCGCTTCCTTATCCCCAAGGATATTTCCGGGTCCGGCGGTAGGGAATGATAGTTTGAAAACCCAGAAAATTTGAAAGGCATGAAAATTGTCCTTTTCATGCAATATTTTTGAGTATACAAGCCCCTCCCCTCCTCGGACGTCACATGACTTGTACAGAGTCTCAGAAATAATCTGAATTAACGTTTATTGTAATAGAATACGTATAGCAATTGAGAAAACGAAAACTCTCCAGGTGTCAAATTCGTGTTTTGGTCATTGTTGAAATTTTACGGGCTATCCTGAGCCTTGGAAGCAGGAGAAATACACGGGCCTGGCCGGGCTTTACTTAAAGAATTTGAAACGGGTCGGGCTTTCCAAATTAAGACCCGTGTAGACCTCTAGTTGAACCATCATTCAAAATGCGGAGTGCCAACCTGGCATTAAGTATTCGTTTTCCCAGATAGTCGCGTAAAATCTCAAGGCATATAAACTTAGTGATGCCCACCGACTCAGCCAAAAGTCTCACTGTAATTTGGCGATCTTTCTTTGACTGATTCTGCACCTCTTAGATTTTTTGTCCGCTGTCCGCACATTGAGGTGACGCCCAGATCTCGGATCATCAAAGGATTCTCGCCAGTCGCGAAACCGTGCATACCATTCGGAAACTCTGCTGCGGGATAAAGCTGTTTCCCCGTACGCTTGATTTAACATTCGGTGCGTTTCAATAGCTGATTTACCAAGTTTCCAACAAAAACGAATGTTTACTCTCTGCTCATCCATGGCTAAAATTCTAAAATGAAATGATACGAGAACGCTTGCTATAACTCCCTTAATGCCCGTCTGCTGTCTGTTGGTGCCGGTGTAAACCGGTTTCCAGTTGTTCACTGATTGGCCAAGGACTGCTATCTTCTGGCATACACGTGCTATTTTTTATCTTACTATTGTTACGTCAGTTATGCGATCAGTCCTGGAACTTATTGGACATAGGTTGTATAATGTGCATGAGTCAGTAGGTCGTATGACCTCCATGCTGGGATATAAATTCAGCAACAGGGCTCGACATCAAGTAGAAAAGTTCACGGACGATATCTTAAAATATCCCCGGCCTGTATCAACAATTCAATACAATGCGAGGAGGCCGTGTAAAGACTTTAAGCCGTCGGCCAGTGGCGCACCGCGCATTCTCTGTTGAGAAAAGGTCTGAAGATTGCGCTGGCAAGGGTAGTAGTGCCTGTACTCCTCGAATATACCGTCTACTCATGTCGGCAGTGTGCGTACGGACGTTATCTTGATGAAATTGGGCGTCAGGAATACCATGGAGATACACCAACAAAACGCACCTCTTCGACATACACTATACGGACGAAAGTCACCAGACACCCCTTCAAAAGCAAATGAACGGATCCGCTGCGTTGTTAAAATGCGCAGTACAGCTGCAAACGGTATAAAAACAAGCCTGCACCTGACCGCGATCATATCGCATTGCAGGGTTGAGTGAAAATGTCGCGGCGGGAGAGAACTGACTTTGAGAAAAGAAAGATTGTTGGGTGTTATATTAGTGGGTTGTCCATAAGAGAAACCGAGAGGCGTTTAAACATACTCAAGTTAACTGTTTTGGATGTACTGAATATGTGGAAGACACATGGCGTGCCTGTAGCAGCAAAACGTACCGGCAGACCAAGGAAAATCAGTGATAGAGGACGTCGAAGCCTCAGGAGGGTCGTTACAGCTAATTGATGGAGTACTGCACAAGAACTCAGGGTACAGGTGAGTAAAAATGCTGGAACCTCGGTATGTCGTGTATCATTCGCAGAGAACTCCATTACAATGGGTTACAGTGGTCGTGCTGCTGCTCATAAGCCTTTCATCTCCACTCGGAATGCTACTCGTCGTTCATGGTGTAACATTTATCGTGCATCATTGATCAATGGAAACGGGTCCTATGGACTGGTGAATCCAGATACACGACCCTTCAGTCTGATGGCCGTGTGCGGTTATGGCGACAGCCGGGGAACGCTATTTACCACAGTGTACTGTTCCTACGATCAAGTTTGGAGCTGGAAGTGTACTCGTGTGAGGGTGTTTTTCGTGGTATGGTCCCGGTCCATTAGTTATCGTGGACAAACCTGTTAACCAGCCCGTCTACTTCGATATTCTGGACAATTATGCTCTACCAACTATGTGGCAATACTATGGAACCTAGCCTTGTTGGTACCAGCAGGATAATGCACCGATCCATAAAACAAGGTCTGTTACGGCGTGGTTTGACGATAATTCCGTATCGTGTGAGGACTGGCCAGCACAGAGCTCTGATCTTAATGCCATAGTGCACCTATGAGATGAATTAGAGCGCCGTATAAGAAGTCTGAAACGAAGGCCTAGTACTGAGCAACAGTTAGCGGCAGCATTATGTACTGAATGCAAGCACATAGCTATCGCTGTGTTCTCGAAGAGTCATTGCATGAATTAAGGCCAAAGATGGACCGACACTATGCTAATGTATGTCAATAAGTACTATGTTGTGTTTCTCTTCTAGGTGTCCGGTGACTTTTGTCAATATAGTGTATCGTGGTGATGTTAGTGTACTCGCTATGCGTACCAGCGGTGAACTGCTATTGAAAATGACAGCGCCCCTAACCATGGCACCAGGGCCCCTAACCATGATACCAGGATGAAGAGCCGTATTATGCTCCCGGATGTGAGAAAGATCATCCCGGAGGCCACGTTATGTATCCAGACTTTTAATTTCGTATAATCGGCGCTTAGATAGAAGCGAAACACGTCGCTAGTTGCGACATGGTCCCATTTGTCCCACCACACATATCCGATTTTGTACCACCGCAACTTTGCTCGACGATGTTCCGCGGTGAGTGGAAGTCGCCGCAATGGCTGGCGAGAGTTCAAACTTGCAGAAGCCAATCTGCGATTCACAGTTCGTGTCGATACTTCGATGTCCATAGGTACCCGTTCACTTCGTTGAATATCGTCCGCTGTAGATAGTGGGGCTGCAACATGTTGCAGTGGAATGCGGTGATCGAGGCGTTCAGACGCCCGCATAGTTGCACCAGTCCCAATATAGCGACGCACGTCACCTTCCTACAAACCACTGTTGCCACATTGGCACAACAGTGGTTCGTAGAAAAGGTGACGTGCGTCGCAGCTCTAAGGCTCGCAAAACTGACTGTTTTTTTAACAAAACAAAGACTGTCTAAATAAATTTCATTAATATCTATCCCTTTGTCTTCCCAGTTGAACGACTGAAAGATATTCTGCAATGTGGCATTGAAGAACTTGGGAGATATGGTGTCAACTTGTCTCACTCCCTTTTTGATCTATATGCATGCTGTGTCCTCGAACATTCGAGGCATAGCACTTGCATTTTCAAAGATATTATGGTAATATAGGTTGAAAAAAAATCAGTGCCTGAATTACCATATGCCAATGCTTCAAAAACCAAGAAAATTCGAAACCCTTTGAAACCCAAGTTTTTTTAGCATCTCGGTATGCTATAAGCAGTCGCCCTCCACAAATTTAGTGCCACTGGTTCCAGGGATTGGAGTGATCCAGTGCCATAAGACAAAGACAACTTCCATACCTCACCGGGATTCCAATCCAGACCCATCTCGGACGAATGGTCAGAATTCAATGCTTAGACCATTGCGCCACAGGAGCTGCGTTTTACGTTTTGCATGAGTCATTCTGTAGAGTTGCTGTCTGCTTTTTGATTGTTTCTGGTGGAGAACTGCATTGCCAACGGTAAAGAAGAACAAAGACCCTCCAGGTGGTGAAGTGGTCTTATGACCATTCGTCCGAGAAGTGTCAGGGTTCGAATCCCTGTGAGGCATGGATGTTGTGTTTGTCTAACGGCAGTAGCTTTCTCCCTTTCCTGGAACCAGTGGCTCTAAATTAGGGACGGGCGACTGCTTATAGACCATTGAGTTGCTCACGGCGGTCGTTAAACCTCCAATCAAAAAAAAAAAAAAAAAAAAAACACTCCAAGAACAAAGAGAGCATATTTACCCGTGTCACACTTAAAACAAAAGACGTAGGCGTGACAAGAATAAGCGAAAGCGGAATCAAAGTAGATCCAAAACAAACTTAAAATTCTCAGAACTGATTCATGCGCAAATTGTACGGCATTATGAATCAAAACGTCATTTTTGTTCTTCCTGTCAAAATTCACTACATGAATATTTTTTTAGCTAGTTATTAATCTTATCTAGCAGAGGGCTTTGCCTAAAAATGAAAAAAAAAAAAACCTTTTTGTCTCGAAAAAATTAAGGAAATGTCTGGCAAAAGACACCTGCTTTAAATACCGCATAATCATTATGTTATCCCTTGATATCCGCACCGCACCGGTGGCGCAGTGGTCTAATCGCTGGCTACTGATCATTCGCCCGTGATGGGTCCGGGTTCGAATCGCGATGAGCCATGAATGTTGTATTTTTCTTATGGTACTGGCTCTCTCCCTTCCCTGGAACCAGTGGCCCTAAAGTAGGAACGGATGACTGCTTATAACCCATCGAGTTGCTCACGGTGGTCGTTAAACCCCAAACAAAAAAACAAGATAATTCTTAGTACTTGAGATTAACTATATGGCTTAGCAGCATAGTGCTGTTATAAAGATAGCGCAAACAGTAAGAGTTGCTAAACGACAAAGGAGAACCAACCATAAAGCTCTAAAGCTCTGATAAGTTGATCTTGTCAGTTTCTCGTGAATTCTCCCCCCCCATAATATTTACTATTTGAACGGGTAGTTTATCTATACGCATTGTGAAGAAATTTTCTTCGTATGTATATGCCGTGTTTTTATACATGCAGATTTTAATGTTAAGCCTCAGAAGCTCCGGAAATGCGGCAAAATGAGCCTTTCTTGTAACCACCATTAAAATTCAACTTGCTGGGGTGTTATTTGTACGGCATTATGAATTTTTGCGCTTTTCATCCCATAGTAATGGGATGAAAAGCGCAAAAATGTTGAAAATATCATGAAAAGTGGCTGACATTGAAAAAGGTAGCTATATGCGATGAAACAGCAAATTGCCACCTTCAATTTTTTTGGTCGAGCGGTCAGAGGCGCTGGATTTTTGCAAAGGTTTAGACTCTAAGACGAGGCACAGGGGTTGTGTCAATCTTTTTTTTTTTTTTTTTTTTTTTTGATTGGAGGTTTAACGACCAGCGTGAGCAACTCAATGGGCTATAAGCAGTCGCCTGTCCCTAATTTAGGGTCACTGGTTTAAGGGAAGGGAGAGAGCCAGTACCGAAAGACAAACACGACATCGATGCCTCACTGGGATTCGAACCAAGACCACTTTCGGATGAATGATCAGAGGCCATCGCTTAGAACACTGCGCCACCGGGGTGGCGTCAATCCTTCGACGCTGGCTCTTTCCCTTCTCTGGAATCAGCAGCCCAAATTAGTGACGGGAGACTGCTTAATTAGGGACGGGCAGCTGCTTATAGCCTACTGAGTTGCTCACGGTGGTCGTTAAACCTCCAATAAGTCGCCCCGGTGGCGCAGTGGTCTAAGCGATGGCCTCTGATCATTCTTCCGAAGGGGTCCGGGTTCGAATCCCGGTGAAGCATGGATGCTGTGTTTGTCTTTCGGCACTGGCTCTCTCTCTCTTCCCTCAAACCAGTGGCCCTAAATCAGGGACGGGCAACTGCTTATAGCCTATTGAGTTGCTCACGGTGTTCGTTAAACCTTCAATCAAAAACCCGAAAATAGTAATAATAATAATAATGTCACCTTCTCAACAAATCACTATCAGGTCAATACGGAGCTACGTCACGTAAAACTCCATACGTCTCAGCTAAGTGTTACTCTCTTGGAATCGAAATACTTGGGCGCTGGATTCAGTAGTGACGTCATATACTTCACAATTGAGCTCAATCCATTTGCCGACCAATGTCCGACTGGTCAGATAACTGATCTTTTGCCTATTACTCGATCCTCAAATAGTGCGCCCGCTTCCCCTCAGTGACCCCAAATCAGGGACGAGTGATCTCTGGAGTTGCTGCTCCTGGCAATCATTAAACCCTAAAATAAAAAAAAAAACTAAAGAAAAATCCAATGCCCCGCTTCCGGAAAGCGCCATTTAAATAAAAGCGACAGCAGCGCCATAGCTCGATAAGAAATTTACCCTTCCCTCTTTGCTCAGTAATGGTGTCGGACTCGCTCCTGAGCAAGAAGGGGAGATAGATTCCATCCAGTGCTAACACCACAGTCAGCAAACATTCTCCTACCCGTTCGTTAAGGGAGCACGCTACTTTGTGAAGGAAACGTTGTTACAAACAGAAAGGGCTTTCGACTTGTTTGCTTCATCGACAAGTCCTTTTCCTCACAAATTCGCTCTGAGAATAGTTTTTTTTTCTTACCCCACCCTATTTTGTGATGGACTGCTTACAATGCTAGTATGATTAATGCCTCACTGGCACACCAGTTAGGAAACTAGGCTAAGAGACATCTCGAGAAAGAGTAAGTAAAAAATATAGCTGTTAAGATAAGAATGCCAGGAATTTAAGAAAGTAGCAGCTTTATTAAGACGACATCAGCGGACAAAGCAGGAAAATCGATGTTTGATAAGAAAAACAAATATTATTTGGGTTGAAAAGACTGAGAACGTTTTGAAAAGCAGTTAATTGGGAGAGAGATGAAATTAATTTGAAAGCATTTTCAAAATGCACAGTCGAGACACATTATTGTGACCACCTCCTACTTTTGACGTCAACGGCTCGTAGCCAATGAAAAAAGGCTAGTGTTGTAAGCTGGCTTGGAGGGTACATAAGGTGTACTGTAGGCATTGTGAAAACATATCACTTGTTGCTGTCATAGATAAAAGGAATGATTTATCAGATTTGCAAAAAGGGATGATTATCGGCTTTCGTGCCAAGGGTGGCAGCATTTCTGAAACAGAGCAGTGTGTGAACTTTTGGCGTGCTGCTGTGGTTAAAGTGTATCGTAATTGGAGAAATAGTACCATTGCGAATAAGCAACTTGGAAAATGCGGAGCACCTTGCTCCATTGATGTGAGAGGTGAATGTCGGCAGCGAAGTTGCGTGAGGGCCGATCTACACGCTACATTTTTTTTTTTTTTTTTTTTTTTTTTTTTTTGATTGGAGGTTTAACGACCACCGTGAGCAACTCAATGGGCTATAAGCAGTCGCCCGTCTCTAATTTAGGGTCACTGGTTCCAGGAAAGGGAGAGAGCCAGTGCCGTAAGACAAACACAACATCCATGCCTCACCGGGATTCGAACCCGGACCCCAGACGGACGAATGATCAGAGGCCAGCGCCTTAGACCACTGCGCCACCGGGGCGGCACACGCTACATTGAAGCAACTCACTGGCCGAATGAACCAGGGGGCTACCGGAAGTGTGTCTAAAACGACAGTTCAGCGAACCCTGCTGAGTATGGAGCTCTGATGCAGACGGATGGTCACTGCACCTATGCTAACGAAGGTGCATCGGCAGAAAATGCTTACATTTGCACGGCAGTATCGGGATCGGGCCTCCACTGATTGGCAAAGGATTGCCTTCTCCGATGAGTCAAGATTGCTGCTTCATGGAACGGATGGACTTTGGCGTATAAGGCGAGAAACATCGGAGAATAAACATTCTTCAACCATTGCTGGAAGAACACAAGCTGGTGGGGCGGCGTTATTGTCTGTGGAATGTTTTCGTGGCATTCTCTAGGTCCACTCATAACTGTGGAAGGCACTATGGACCCAATTCTCTATGAATTCATCCTTGCAGATCACGCATACCCATACATGCTGCTCGTCTTCCCTGGAGCGGTAGGTTCTTCCAGCACGGCAATGCGACGTGTCACACAGCTAGAAATGTCCGAGAGTGGTTGGAAGAGCACGATGAAGACTTCAATGTACTTCCTTGGCCACTAATTACCCAGATTTAAACCCAATCGAGAATCTGTGGGACCACCTCGATCGTGTTGTTCGCTCTATGGATCCTCCGCCACGCATCCTATAGCAGCTGTCAGATACACTGCAGTTCGCATGGCTCCACATACCTGTGAACAAACACCTTCCAGCACTTTGTTGAGTCACTCCCAGCCCATCTAGCTGCTGTCCGCGCTACATTGGATATTATTAACTGGTGGCTGCACTGGATATAACACATGGCGGCTACACTGGATATTAGCTGGTGGTCAGGATAATGTGACTCCACCGTGTGTTAATTGGGTACCGAAAGACTGAAAACAACGCTGAAAAAAATTAAGTGGGATATAGGCAGAAGAAAGCAAAAAACACATTAGGGGAAAGTGGTAAGAAGCTGCTGAAGAAAAAGAAGTGACTTGAAACGATCTTTATCAAGCAGAGTTGCCAACTAATTAGAGAGTAAAACAACTGATTTAGAGAAGAAACCAACTAACTGGAAGAGAGATCAACAAAATTTGAAAGCATATCGACAATATTAATTAGAAACCAAAAGACTGAAAATAACAATAAGAAAACTGAGTGGAAGATAGGTAAATGGAAGTAGAAAGTACATTGGGGCCAGGGACGTCGCCAAGGGAATGCGAAGGTTCCGTGCACTGGAATCAGCCCTCCCTGAAGTTTGTCTTCACACCCTGCTGCCTACCCAATTCACGATGTGCCATTTTTCAATTTTTTTTTAACTTTAAAATATTATCTGGATTTTGCCGAGTAATAACAAGTGGCGTGTTTTTCGCTGTGTAAAGCCCTATGTCTTTTCCCTGGGAATTGCGTTGATTAGTTCTTCGTTGAAAGGCTATCAAAATAGTATCCCTAGTGCCATGAAAATTCAGCTGTTCTCCACTCTTCCAAATACTTAGTGTAAGCCTTTTTTTCATGTTAGTATAGCCAGGAGCAAATAGACATGATGGATAGGAATTCACTGAGGGAAGTTATTACTAATTGATCTGCTGTTTGTCTAAGCTGCTAAGTAGAATATCCCAACACGAAAGTGGGGTCTACTATCTCAGTCCACCCCAATGTAGTATTGGTCAAAGCGCTGGTTTTTGACTATTCCTCCGAGATGGGTCTGCGTTGGAATTTCGGTGTGGCATGGATTTTGTGTTTGCCACAAAGAACATGCTCTCTCCATGCCCTGGAACAAGTGGCTCTAAATTAGGGACGGGAGATTGCTTATATCTCACCCAGGAGTTGCTCACGGTGGTCGTTAAACCTCCAAAGAAAATAACAAAAAAAAGCTTTACAAGCGCGCGCTCTTAAACCTTCCTCAGGGCTGTGAGGCAGCAGGACGCGGCTGACGACTGCTTTGGCGGAGAGCAGTGCAAGGTAATGTCGCTGGCTTGAAGGAAGGGAGTTAAGGACGGGGTTAAATGTTAGGTCTTCATGTCACAACGTTAAATTTGATTTAGATAATCAAAAAGGACATTTTCTATTAAACAAATTGTACAAGTATAGAACTATTCTCGTAAGCAAAAATGCAAATTTTGAAAAGAAATTTGAAAAAGAAATTAATATTTCAAAAGAAATTAAGACAATGCATTCGCAGCAAGAAAAACAGGTGAAAATGACATTCATGTCACACTTGTATCTGTCCCGAGGAAGGGGTGGGGATTGCAAGAATTCCTTCGTAGCCGGTACTGAAAATAATTTTAAATTCTTGCTTTTAGATTTTTGTAAATATAGTTGCTTTCTAACTTTGCCCCTCCAAAAATAATACTCGCCCAGCCGCCGTCCACCCTGGTTTCGAATTCTAGCAACGACCCTGATTGGGACGAAATGCACGAAGATTGCATTTCGTCGCAAAGTTTTAGGTGCGCAACTTAATTCTCGGCCACGGGCACGACACGTTGACAGCAAATTATAGCAAATCGAATACGTACCTAATCAGGGAAATAATCCCCGTCGTGTTGGATACATTTAAGCCATCGGTCTGGGAGCTGCGGAATGCCACTGCGGAAAAAAGAGGGCTGTTTCGAGTTGATAAAGTCATCAATACTTATGTGGACCTCCTCGACAGAAGTGAAGTGCGTATCACTCAGATGATGTTGCAGGGAGCGAAAGAAATGATAATCTGACGAGGTGAAATCTGGAGAATATGCCGGGTGGAGCAAAATCTCCCGTCCCAGGTCGGTGATTGTGTTTAAAGTCATTTGCACGGTGTGAGGACGCGCGTTATCCTGAAGCAACAGGACCGACCTTCTGCCCTGGTCTTTTCGCTTCCATTGCGTCACTCACACGAATGAGTTGCTGACAATAACGCTCAGCATTGACCGTTTCACCAGGTTTGAGCAACTCATAGTGTATGACACCGCGCTGATCCCACCATATGCACAGCAACAACTTCCTGGCCTGGATATTCGGTTTGACGGTACTGGTGGTAGGCTGACCTGGATAAACCAAAGATTTGTGCCGCTTAGGATTATAGTAGAGGATCCACTTCTCATCACAGGTCAAAAATCTTGTGGAGGAAATCCTTCTTCTTGAATTTGGAGAGCAAGGACACAGCAACATCGTAGCGCCTAGACTTGTTCGCAGGTGTGAGTTAGTGGGGCACCCAACGGCCTTCTTTGTGAATCCGTCCAAGCTTCTGCAGGCGACTTGCAATGGCTTGCCGTGTTACTCCGAGTTCCTGGGCGAGCTCTGACTGTGTGCGACAGGGATCCGCGTCCAACAGTTGTTCACGTTCCTCATCGTCAACTTTCTGTGGCTGTCGCGGACGTTCTGCATCACAGAGTTCGAAATTTCCCTGCTTAAACCGCTGGAAGCAGTTCTTACACGTACTGTAGGACACAGCAGCCTCACCCAAAGCAGCACAGATCATTTGCTGGGCTTCCGCGGCACTTTTTTCAGCTGAAACGCGAACAGGAGGCAGTGCCTCAAATGTTGCTTCTCGAACGACATTGCTTTCACCGTCAACTTTCGTCCCTTCGGTCACTACAGCTGTGAGCGGTTGCGGTTGGCTGGAAAGATGTTGGTTGGAGCTGTAATTAGCCATTATCGCACACAGCTATTTGCATTTGCCCACGTTCCATGATCGCTTGTGGTAAGAGGCCGAGAATTAAGTTACACACCTGATACTTAGATTTGTGCAAGAGACTTGAAGCGATCTTCATGACAAAGAGGTTCGAAAGCGTTTGGTGATATTGTCAGTAAGACAACGTCATTCATTTGACCGAAAACCCACTTGCCGAAACTCACTTGACCGAAGCGTTCATTTGACTAATGGTCGTTTCATCGAAAAGTTTTTGTTTTTGTTTTCTTTTGTTTCGTTCTTATCGAAAGTTTTCTTCATCGAGAAGAAATGCTTCACTGAATGATCAATTTATAAAAATGATCATTTCGATACAGTAGTTTTTCGGTTAAATAATCATTTCAATATAACTCTTTCGGTGAAATAATCATTTCAATATAACTCTTTCGGTGAAATGATCATTTCACCTAAAACTCATTTTACCGAATAGTTAATTTTAACAAAAAAAAAAAAAAAAAATGCTGTGTCTCATTGCTCATCTATGGAAGCGTCGATTTAATAGGTAATCTTCCGAAAGGTCACATACCCTATACATAATTATTAAACTTAAAAATATTCCAAATCAAACTACAATCTCTCAGCGAATTATATTATCAGTTCGAGTAATTTATTAGATTCGCGTTATTTTATTACAGATTCAAGCTAGGTAAGAAAACTTAGTGAAACATTGTGTCAGGAATGCACACTAGAACTTCAGTTTCCATCTTTGCACTGGATATGACTTACACGGTAGAAGAAAAACATGATTTTGCCCTCCCCCTTATCTGCCGTTTGGATCGTTTCCGGCGTGGCAGTTTACACTTGGGAAATCCAAGGCGGTTTGCCGCTCAAGTCAAGTCACCGCGCGACTCAAAGTGACTCAACAAATCAAGTCATTGCGTTCAAATTGTTGAAGCGTTCTATTATTTAATTTGTTGTCTGCTTTCCTTGAAAAAGCTATCTGGTTGATGTGCGAAAGCTTGGAAACTTTGATCTGTATTCTACACCAAGAAATTCGGATCACTAGCACAGTTATACCACACTGCTGGCCACCCAAAATACAACACCAAGAAGGAAGCACCCGATTGGCCAGAAATTCGCAGCATGCTTCGCCCGCGAGAGGACATGCAAACGATTAGCTTGCAGGGCATATGCGAATCGTGTGCGCCCAACACGCCACCGAGAAGCACTATACGAAGAGTGCACAGTAGGCGGGGTGTAAGTAGTGGAAGTGTGTTGTGCTGCCAGACCGTGGGAAGTTTTCTGATACTTCGTCGCAGAATACGGCAGTCATTCCAGCACGTTTCGGAGTTCGACAGAGGACGAATAGTGGCTTTTCGCGACAGCGGTTTATCGTACCGAGACATCGGCGCCCGTGTGGGACGACATCCAGCCACAGGGAGGCGAGTATGGATTCGGTGGGTGCAGGAGGAACTGACGGACCGACGTGAGCGATTGCCACAGTCGCGGCACATCCCCGAACGAGAGGACCGGCATGCTGTGCGGTGGGCATTGACGGCTCGCACCGCCACATCACGAACATTAGCGCAGGAATTAGGGTGTGTTGCGCAACAACCTGTGTCAGCACGTACCGTTCAACGTCGTCTGAAGGAGCGGGGACTTGAAGCACGTCGCCCATTGCTCCGTTTACCATTGACGTTACACCACCGGCGAGTGCGGCGGCAGTGGGCCGTTGAACGCTGGACTACGGAATGGCACGACATTGTCTTCTCCGACGAATCCCGATTCTGCCTGCAACACCACGATGGTCGGATCCTCGTGTGGCGGCACCGCGGCGAGAGACTGTATGACGCCTGCATTATGCATCACCATACCGGTCCGTCGCCTGGCGTTATGGTTTGGGGCGCAATTGGATATGACACCCGTACCCCTCTGGTACGCATCGCCGGCACACTCAACCATCTCCGACGTTTTGGAGCCTGTAGTCCTCCCTTACCTGCAGGACCTTCCAGCGGCCATATTTCAACGGGACAGTACGCGCCCGCACGTGGCACGTATCGTGCAACAATTCTTCACGGCCCACCAGGTGTCACTACTGCCGTGGCGCGCCTGTTCTCCCGATATGTCGCCCATCGAACACGTCTGGTCGCTGATCGGCAACCGAGTGGCCCGGCAAGCACCACCCGCGGCTATGCCTGATGAACTGTGGCAACGTGTGGAAGCAGCCTTGACCGACATACCCCAAACCCACATCCAAAGCCTCTTTCGTTTGATGCCGCGGCGTGTAGCGGCCGTTATTGCCAGCCATGGGGGTCACACGAACTATTGATATCTGCGTGTTCCGCAAGTCGCACGGGCCTGTCAGCTCAATCGTTTCATCTTTGTATCTGTTGTTATATGTCCAGAAAATCAGGCTTTGCTATCTCGTGTCCTTCTTGGTGTTGCATTTTGAGTGGCCAGCAGTGTATTTTAAATATAGTTGGTGTACAGCTTCTTGTTATTAAATATTATTTAGTTGGTTTGTTGTTGTTTCTAATTTCTTTATCTAACGACACAAGAAATTTAAATCAGTAGATATGTATGCCAAGTCTCTTTTTGAACTACAGTGGTATCATTCATTAAATGCTGAACAGTCTCAATTGAAGAATCATCCTATTTGTCCATTTCATTGATAACAGATCTAAAGCCTTCAAACTAATCAGCATAGCATTGAGCCAGGTACCCCAGCGTGTGACTACGGATGTAGACGACTGTGCGATATCAGGTGTCTTCTTTTTGAAAAGATCGTTCCTTCATGAAAGAAATACGGGATTACGCCATATAATACAAATTTTGAAGATGACAATCCGATTTTTGGCGTAAATGTGACAAGGATGGTAAGTCAGATAATATCCGAATTTTCAAGTTTTCGGATATTATCTGACTTACCATCCTTGTCACATTTACGCCAAAAATCGGATTGTCATCTTCAAAATTTGTAGATCGTTCCTTGTTGGAGATTTAGCAAACAGTTTTTTTCCCATTCGATACTAACTGCACACGTTACGGTGATGGGTTCGGATATTTTCACACAACCTGTAAAAAGCATGAACGACACGCGTTACGTTGTTCATTTTCGGAAAGTTCAAAGAAAAACTATCATCGGCTTTCTTCATATATGCTATTGCATTTCTAAGTAAGAAAAAAAAAGTGTACTTCGCACTATTCGGCTACGAGAAGTGCACATATAGATTCATTAAATAATCTTGCAACTGTGATAAGATTTGTTCTGCAAATGTCTTTGCACCCTAGCAAAAATTAAAAAGAAAGTTTGAAAAGGATCTCATCATTTTTTAACACAATGACTATGACATTTCCCACGTGTCTGCCACAGGAGTCCGTTGTTTCATCAATGCTCACATAGATGTTTTCATTTTAACACATGGCCCTAATACATCGAAGAGCTAAAACATTATGACCGGCGTGTCTTCCTGAAAATCGAAGCAAGTGCAGGTAAACGATGGCGCATGTGAGGGTCATGAAACGGTATAAAAGACAATTAATACTGAGCTGTGTTAATAAGTGTTGTTTTTGTCCTTCAGATGGCGAAAGGTAGAAGACTTAAGAGGGTTTGACAAAATAAAAATTGTAATGGCCAGACGATTTGGTCAAAGCATTTTCAGGACAGTAAGGCTTGAGTGGTGCTCACGGCCAGTTGTGGTTATTCGAGGAGGGAAAAAACCACAAAAGACCGGCAAGGTATGTTCCGACCACCGCTTGTCGATGCTAGAAGTGAGCGAAGGCTATTCCGGATAGAACGAGTCCACAGAAGGGCGCAACTCGCGACCAATTTGAACGCTAGTGACGGGAGTAACGTATCACAACACACAATTCATCGAACCCTATTGAAAATGGGGCTGCGTAGCGGCAGGTCGCTCCGAGTGCTCATGCTAAACT
This sequence comes from Macrothele yani, assembly GCA_039090855.1. NCBI lineage: Eukaryota > Metazoa > Arthropoda > Arachnida > Araneae > Macrothelidae > Macrothele > Macrothele yani. Next base: position 74,482,521 of record CM077027.1, read on the forward strand.
TGGTTCACAGTCGAAAACGCCTACAATGGGCATGCAAGCATCAAAAGTATGGTGTGGACGTCCGGGTACGTGTGCGCTGTTTGCCTGGGCAAGTGTTGAAACCTGGATGTACCAAAGAACAAAAACAAGCCGGTAGAAAAGGTGTAATGCTTTGGGGAATGTTCTGACGGGAAACCCTGGTTTTGATCATTCATGTGCAGGAAACTACACTGAAGAGCGATTGAATTAGAGATACCTGTCCAGTAACGTGTAGCACCACCTTTAGCCGTGATGACGGCGGCGATTCGTCTCGTCATGGACTCGACAAGACACCGGAAGCGTTGGAATGACCCCTGAACATTCTCCCACAGTTCACGAAGATTTGATGGAGGGGAAACAGAGCCTCGAATATCTCTCTCGATGGCCTCCCAGATGTGCTCGACGGGATTGAGGTCAGGTGACCTAGCTGGCCAAGGAAGCGAGGTCACGTCGGTGGAGTGTTCATCCAACCATTCGCATACAATTCGAAAGCGATAGCACGGAGCATTGTCTTGTTGCAGGATGAGGTCCCCAGTGGGATGTTGAAGACGCACAAACGGGAGCAAATGGTCGTCCAGGATATCCCGGTAACGTTGACCTGCGAGGGACGGTGTCACACGTACCAGGGGTCCCATTTCAGTCCACGTAAACAGTCCCTAGAAGAGAATGCCACCCCCCCCAGCTTGAAGAGTACGCTGCTGGCAAGAAGGATACATCACTTCATGTGGTTTGCGCCGTACTGGTATCCTGCCATCCGCATATACCAACTAAATCGCGACTCATCAGTCCAGGCAACATTTTCCCACATGTCTTAGGTCCAGTGGCGATGTTCCCGCGCCCATGGTAATCTTTGCACCCGGTGATGTGCGATCAGCAGCGGTACCCTCGTGGGACGATGGCTACTGTACCCCATAGCGAGGACATGGTTCTGGATGGTGTGGCTGTTTAAACGTTTTTATGCACCAGCGTTAAATTGCCGAGTGATTTCTTGCACTGTGGCCCGTCTATCCGCTGTTACAATGCGAGCTTGCCGACGATGGCCCGGCTCATCCACACGCTGTTGTCCACGGCCGTTGGCCCTTGCAGGGATCGTTTAACCGGATTCGATGTACTCACAGTGCAGCCGTGACACAGTGGGTCGTGAAATTCCCAGTGCCTGCACGACTTCTGAGATGGAGTCACCCATTCGTCGGGCCCCGACCATTTGCCCACGATCAAATGCGCTTAGATCCTTCGTCTTACCCATACTGCGTCCGACTCTTACTAATTCCCGCTGCGTCACTCCTCATATTGTCGGATCGCTGCATACGTCATGTCGCTTCCGTTCACAGGGCCGCCCATAGCGCCACATTTGCATAACGCCAGCTGTCTCTAGTTCAATTGCTCTTCAGTGTATAACGTCTAATATCTGCTTAACAAAGTACATTCTTTCATGAAAACTACTATCCCCTCTAATAGTGCCTGCTTTCATCAAGACAATGTACCGTGCCACACTGCTCTGATTGTTCGAGAATGGTTCGCAGAACATGAAGACTTTCAGGTATTGCCCTGCTCTTCAAATTTCCCAGACATCAATTCAATCGAGTATCTGTTGTTTGTGTTGAAACAGCAATTCTACGGAGGCTCAACCACGTACCATGCAAGAGTTATATGTTCTTCTGGTAATGTTTTGGGGGTACGGCATAGGTACGGCGTAGGTATGGCATACCAGTGGATATCTTCTAGGGACTTTTGGAGCTCACGTCTCATCACATGTCTATAGTGTGGTAACTGCTCGCGCAGGATCTGTACAATACCTTGTAGGTTGTCACAATATTTTGATCTTAAAGTGTATGTGACTTGCACTCAGATGAATGATTTAATCATGAATGCCTTTGGTACATTCAGGAATTTCGAAAAATGCTGTATCTGAAATGTTTGCTAGATTAGCGATTTTTGGCACATTCGGTACACGCGGAAGGACCTTTACAAGCCGCGTCATACTAAATGTAAATAATTTAACTAAATAACTACACTGGTGTGCATAAATTAAGTACGAGACGGTTTTTCGAATGTAATGTCATGCAGAAGTGCTCCACATCGACTCAAATCATACACAAGATCCCCAAGATGTACGAATACCGGACAAGCGAGCAAAACCGTCCAAACAAGAAATCCAAAGGATACAAAGGCAATTTATTGAAAAGGTAGCTCCGAGCACAACTGGACAGAAGACAGAAACGTCCATGTGACAGGCGGCTTCCAAGAAAAATCCAGTCTTTAGTAGGGGATATGATCACCCCTTACTGTGTTGCAGGATTTACAACGTCTGTCCATGCTAAGAACGAGGTTGTCAAGGAGCTGCTGAGGAATCGCGGCCCATTCCTCTTGTAGCGCCAATCGCAGCTGTGGAATCGTTGCTGGCGGCTGGTGACGTGCTGCCAAGCGTCTCCCGAGAAGATCCGACACGTGTTCGATTGGATTTAGGTCCGGGGACCTTGCGGGCCAATCCATGCGTTGAATATCTTCACTCTCCAACAGCTCTGCGACAGCCACTGTACGATTAAATGTAGCGTTGTCGTCCATGAAGAGTAACTCAGGACCCACAGCACCTCTAAACGGACGCACGTGAGGCAGGAGAACCTCGGTACAATAGCGGACACCAGTGACTGAACCTTCTTGGAAGATGTGGAGGTCAGTACGGCTACCAAGCATAATACCCCCCAAACGAGAAATCCGCCACCTCCAAATCAGTCCCTTTCGATGATGTTAGAGTTGTGATTGCATGTTCCCTGCCCTCTCCAAATGTGTATTCGTCCGGAATCGCTCGTCAAACTAAACCGGCTCTCATCCGCAAAGTCAACCCGACCCCATTGCTGATGTGTCCAGTTCTTATGTTCCTGGCATCACAGAAACTTCCGTCTCCGATGAGCAGGCGTTAATGGCACACACCGTACTGGTCGTGGTGCAAATAGACCACCTTTGTGCAGCCTCCTGGCCACGGTAAAACGCGATAACTGACGTCCAGTTGTCTGTTGCATGTGCCTTGCGATTTCTCCCGCTGTCTTCCGTCTGTCTCTTCTGGCCTGTTGGTCAATATACCGGTCGTCCGCCGCCGTGGTTGCTCGTGGACGACTACGGCTGAACTCTCAGATAGCTGTTCCTGCCGTTTGAAGTGCTCTCCAAGCTCGTGAAAGGATGCTGTGAGAGATCCCGAACTCCTCGGCCACACTAGTCACACACTTCGACCTTCTTCCAACTTCCCAATGACGCGACCTCGGGTAAAGTCATCTAGATGTCGTCTACTGGATTGCCTGTTGGCTATATCACACGGCGGCAGCAACTCGACGTCGTTCAAACCGATCTAAACCGTGCAATAGCTTTCACCGAATTGCTAAGCGTACACCGCCCGTGCGTTTTATACCCTTCCGACACTCCCTCCCCTACGTCATGCTGCATATATGCGTATGCTCTACCGTACCGGACCCCAGTCTATCTCCTGAGTGGTCTTTCGGTCCGTTCTGCCTGCTCGTTCCGCTGTTATGCTAATTTCTCCTCTTCGTCCTGAATTTTTGCACACCAGTGTACTTGTTACTAATTAATAATAATTGTAATTTTCATACAAAGAGCTGCCATTCTTTTAAATAAAAGGAATCTATTCATCTTGCTTGAAGTTCCTGAGCTAAACTAAGGTCTAAGCTATGTGTTTCAGATCAATTTCAGAAAAGAAAATGAACATGAGCAAAAACATCTAGAGAGAAGTATCAGAACAAGTCCTGTTTTATAAACATATCCGAGGAAGAACTGAACTCCAATGGATGATTATGTAAAATGTAAACTTTTCTGTGAAGTTATCTTTCAATGAAATGAACGTTTAGGTGAAGACGTTCAATGTCATGACCAGTCGGTAGAATTAACTTTTCGGTGAAAGAATTCTACTGTAAAGTGATATTTACGATAAAACGACCACTCCCTGAAGGGTGTTTTCACACTGTTTAAAATTGTTTAGAAGTTTTTTTTTTGTGTGTGTGATGCATGAAACATACCAAAATATGTCGCAATGGGTGCAACTTCGCACATTTACACGCGATATCATAATATGATGCATAATTGCATCAAGTTTTGTATGTTGCATGCATCGCACAATAGCTTACCTTTGTCTCAAAAGTGATGCAGCTTTCGTAGCACAACCTTTTTTTATTTTTTTTTATTTTTTTTTTTTTGGGTGCAAGCTTCTGCAAAGTTTTTAACAGTGCAGTGAAACAAATTTTCGGTAAAGTGATCATTTCTATAAAACGACGACTTGTTGGAGTCATGTTTTCAGTTAAACAATTCTTTCGTAAAGTGATTATTCCAAAAAAAAACGAGTATCCTTGAAGTGATGTCTTCGATGAAACAAGTCTTCGGTGAAGTGGTATTTTCTTAAAAACGACGTATTGTTGAAGTGATGTTTTCAGTTAAATAGTTATTTGGTGAAGTGATGTTTTCAGTTAAATAGTTATTTGGTGAAGTGATGTTTTCAGTTAAATAGTTATTTGGTGAAGTGATGTTTTCAGTTAAATAGTTATTTGGTGAAGTGATTTTTTCGATGAAGCGATCTTTGGCTACTACAACATTTTTAACACTGCAGTTGAAGAAATCGTTGGTAAAGTTATCATTTCTGTTAAACGACGTTTCGTTGGAGGGATGTTTTTCAGTTAAACAATTCTTTGGCAAAGTGATCATTCCTAAAAACGGGTCTCATTGAAGTGATGTCTTTGGTAAAGTGTTACTTTCTTTAAAATGACCTCCTGTTGAAGTGATGCTTTCAGTTAACCAGTTCTTTGCCAAAGTGATGTTTCCGATGAAACGATTCTTTGGTATACTGATCAGTTTCATAAAACGACGTTTTGTTGAAGTGATCTTTCGGATGAAACCATGCTTCGGTAAAGTGGTCATTTCTATAAAACGACGTCTCGTTGGAGTCATGTTTTTATTTAAACAATTCATTCGTAAAGTGATCATCTAGATAAAACGAGTCTCGTTGAAGTGATGTCTTCAACGAAACAAGTCTCCGGTGAAGTGATATTTTCTTTAAAACGACGTCTTGTTGAACTTATGCTTTCAGTTAAACAATTCTTTAAGAAAGTGATGTTTTCGATTAAACGAAATTTTGGCTACTACAAAATTTTTGACACTGCAGTTGAACAAATCTTCGGTAAAGTGATCATTTCTGTTAAACGACGTCTCGTTGGAGGGATGTCTTTCAGTTAAAAAATTCTTTGGCGAAGTGATCATTCCGAAAAAAGGGTCTCGTTGAAGTGATGTCTTTGGTAAAGTGTTACTTTCTTTAAAACGACGTCTTGTTAAAGTGATGCTTTCAGTTAATCAATTCTTTGGTAAACTGATGTTTCCGATGAAACGATTCTTTGGTACAGTGATCATTTTCATAAAACGTTTCGTTGAAGTAATATTTTGGGTGAAACAATTCTTTATTAAATAGGTCATCCTTCGGCAAAGTGGTCGATAAAACGACGCTCGGTCGATATAACATCACTTGAACGAAACTTCGTTTTATGGACTACTTTACCGAAGTAACAGTTCTTCGGTAAAATGGACGATAAAACGGCGTTTCGTTCAAGTGAGGTTTTCAGTTAAACAGTTCTTTGGTAAAGTGATCATTTCGAAAAAACGAGTGTCGTCGAAGTGATGTCTTCGATGAAACAAGTCTTCGGTGAAGTGATATTTTCTTTTAAATGATGTCTTGTTGAAGTGATGCTTTCAGCTAAACAGTTCTTTGGTAAAGTGATGATTTCGATGAAACGATCCTTGGACACTACAAAATTTTTAACACTGCAGTTGAACAAATTTTTGGTAAAGTGATTATTTCTATAAAACGACGTCTTGTTGAAATGATGCTTTCAGTTAAACAATTTTTTGGTAAAGTGATATTTTCGATGAAACGATTCTTTGATAAAGCGATTATTTTCATAAAATGAGGTTTCGTTGAAGGGATGTTTTGGATGAAACAATTTTTCGGCAAAGTGGTCATTTTGATAAAACGACGTTTCAGTCAAGTAGTGTTTTCAGTTAAACAATTCATCGTTAAAAACGATGTTTGTTTTAAGTGATGTTTTCAGTGAAACAATTTTTTGGTAAAACGATCATTTTCATAAAATGACATTTCGTTGAAGTAATGTTTTCGATGAAAGCGTTTTTAGGTAAAGTGATCATTTTGATAAAATAACTTGTGTTTTTTAATGAAACGATTGTGCAGTAAAAGTGATCATTTTGATAAAACAACGACGTTTTCCATGTAACAGTTCTTCGGGTAAAGTTATAATTTGGTTAAAATGACCATGCATTGAAGTGACCCCTGTACGAAGTGGTTGTTAAGAAATGAGCAACACCCGCGGGAATAAATATCGTGGAATGCACTGTTGTTTTTCTGGAGCAGTGCGTTCTGACGGTTGCAATTCTGTACGACCGCAGTGCAATGTAGGAGAAAGTACACGTATACTTCAAGGAGTGTCATTATCTGAAAGCACACCAGGGAACTGTGTATAAATTACAGTTCCGAATTAGGAAATACACGGCACACTTTCAAAAACGTGATTAACTCTCACACTGACTGCGTTTTTCTGTCGTGGCAGCATCGTCAGCAGTCGTTAAGAGAACGTAAGAATCAGAGACAGTCGAAATTCTGGTGACACTAATGTAAGCCTTTAATTATAGGAGCATTATCATTAAGTCTTTTCTCCGTTCTGAGTCGCAGTCTTTCGTTTCCAATATAGGTGACATTAAAAGAATTTCCCCAAACACGCTGGCGAACTTCATTAAGTGAATTAAAATGTCTCAGTTACCACGAAACCCAGCCGTGATTTATGAAGGCGATTTGCCACTTTACTTCCAGGTAAAACGCAATTATTAAAGGAACTACTTTGTGCTGGATCAATTAGCGGCGAGAAGGCCCTTTGGCTAATTGCTCGACTAAACAAAATTCAATTACGTGGCACAGTGACAGGTTACGCCGCCCTGCATAGCAGCTTAATTAAGAGTCATGCGTTTTTGCCCGCCACCCGCGGTCTATCTTTCGCTGATGATGACTGTGAAGCACGTAATTTCTTAAATGGTTGCTAATAACTTAAAGAAGTTCACGCGCTTCTGGAATTTTAATGCGAAGATAAGCAGAACACATTTTATTATAGAGTACGCTCTCTTAGGAATGAAGCGGGAAAACGACTGCACGTATAAGTTAAGCCCTCGTTTTCCTGTTTGGCATCCGACGCAGTTTTTTTTTTCTTCCATTTTTTCCCCTCTTCGTTATCTAATTCGTAGTTAGAGTCGTTCTCACAGGAAACAGAAAAAAGCCCCAGTCGTTCAGTAAAAATTTGACTGCGCTTTCGGAATTCTTTGATATGGAATAAAAAAAAAACTCTAATGGAAGAACTCACGATGCAAAGTTTTAGAACAAAAAATCATGCTCAAGCTTTTTAAGTATATTGTAGAAGAGCACATATTTGTGTACACCGAAGGGCCAAAATATTTTGATCAACGCGTCTTTATAAAATTCAAGCAATAATGGCGGTGTGAAAGTCATGAAACGGTATAAATAACAGCTGACACTGAGCTCTGTTAATCAGTGTTATTCTTGATCGTCAGAAAAGAAAGAACGCTGGCTTAAGCGACTTTAACAAAGGCCAAATTGTAGTGGCCAGACGACTGGGTCAGAACATTTACAAGACGGCTTGTGACGTGTTCTCGGTCAGCCGTTGTTAGTATACCTTCAAAACATCGGCGTATATTCGAGGCTAGCTGCGAAGCCCAGAGAATGCACAAATAAAAGTCAATTAGATATACACAAATAAGTCAATTATCAACGGTATTAACCCTTTAAGCTACAGATGCATCGCAACCAAATAGTACCAAAATATTCTGCGCTCCTCAAACGGTAATGTTCACATAGCGGCCAAGTTTTACGAAAGCTATTTTCAAGCAATTCCTTCACTTTCTCATCTGAGCAGTACCGGCCATAAACCTTCTACAAGTGATAAGGTATTATCTGCTCCACACTTCCAATCCGCGGAAAGATGGAGATGGGCTAGTCCCTCCCCCGGAACCCAAAGAATGATGGCGAAGTGCTAGTGCTCCTGACACGAACATCATGCCACTGGGTAGAAACTAGCGACTCGAACATCTTCTCTCTCCCTTTTCTTAGGTTTGTTTCCATTGCTATAGCCCTTTTAGAAGGTAATCAGTCAAAAAGGATTAGTGTCAATCTTCCCATACCTGACCACATTGAATGACGAAGCTAACGGGAAAACAAAGCTTTCCGATGCGCAGGTTCAACACTAGTTCCATCCGCGTTCGGTACACTTCTGAGACAGTGAATATATTCGTTCAACCTGATTTTAGACCATTTGGCTAAACCAGAGTTAATTCGTTCCAGCCGGTTAAAGGGTTAAGCTATGACGGTGTTTCGCTGCGAAAAAAACAACACATGTGCTGATTCACTTGTTTTCACTAAGAGAATCAGTCTGGCAATCAAAGACCAACGGGCCTTCTAGTGGAGGGATGGTGTCATTGTGACGCAACCAGTCGCTCTACCAGTCTTTGCCTGAGGTCTTCTCTGTGTGATTAGAAGACTTTGGATGCGTTCGCCGGCTAGGGTTTCCATGAAAACATGGAGAAGCAGATGAAGTGTGAATGGGCCGTTGCTTTAAGCAACGGTTCGCTCACAAAACAGAAGACTTTTTATTACGGAGATACAAAAATCCTGCCCCATTTCGATCCATCGCCTTTACAAAATTCTTCATTAGTCCAAGTTTGAAGTAAAGAGGTGAGAGCAAGATCTTGCAGGATTCTACAAGTGTCTCGTTAAGTACATGCTCTTTTTCCGGTTCAAGTAATTGTCATGGGGTCAATTCTTTTTCTTGTAAATTGAAGTCCTGGCACGGCTGTTCCAGATACAGAGGAAACAGCAAAACTTTGTGTAACCTTGCTGTAGTCCCATGAAGATGGCAATGGCCGTCACGTCACAGCAAATTTACCACTTATACTTGTCATAGTTGATGGTGAGAAAAAGTTGTTTCATATTGTTGTACGTTTCTTTCATGTGGACTGCATACCCGAGTGGAACAGATGGTAAAACGTTACCATTATGGAGCAGCACAGTTTTTAAGCTCAACTTGGATGAATCAATGAACAGCCTCCAATCGTCGTTTTTGTAGTTGCTTTGTAGTGTTGCCATCAGACCCACTATATCAATGCAAGCAATGAGGTTATCTGTCATTTTGATAAATCGAAGCAGATCTTTTTGTCGAGAACGAAACTCAGACATATGCACATTCTCTTTTAAAAGATTTCATTGCTGCAGTCTGGACTCTAACAGCTCTGCTTTACTTTATGGCAATTCCAGATCTCTCGCTAGGTTATTTTAATTCACTGTAGGTAATTTTATGTGGCTGTGCAGACTCTCCAATAGGCACGAAATCAGAATATCTTAATGTAGATGCTTTCACAGGTGATAGATGTTCACTGGCCTTACTTTCTTCTTCATCACCCAGAGTATAGGTATCAGGTGGGTCCGGAACAGGAAGTCTTCCGTGAGGCACTGTGGGCATAGCAGAGGAAATATACGGATAGGTCAAAGTCTGTTTCTTCTTCTTAGAAACACCATGTCCAATTTGAGGAGTCATGCAAAAGTAACAATTATTAAGATGGTTTTTCGATTCCCTCCACACCTTTGGAACTGCAAAACGCATCGATCGTCCTTTTTAGTTCAACCAACAGCGCAGATTCGTTGCACAGGATTTAAAATATATGAGTGGGGCCTAATACTGGTCCTGGTCAAGGATCTCAGTACTAAAATAAAGGCTGTAAACTTTCTTTATCATCAGTGTAATGGATCTCCTTTGTGATAGCAAAATAATTTGTACAGAAATATAATAAAAATTATTCACACTGTTCACACATTCAGGATCCACAACGCAAATGACGACAAGCACGAAATGTTGCAATGGCTGCTACAGATTGCGTCATCCAATTCGTGCTCAAAGTTATACGTCTCGATAGGAATCACGCTCTCGTCATATCGGATTTCCGGTGCAGACCATCTATCCCCATTGAACCTCCGTTCTCCGTATCTTGAAAACTGGAGCTAATTCACGATTTTTAAGTTCATCAGCATATTAAAATGAGTAAAAATTAGCTGCTTTTGTCTCAGATGCATTTTGGCTGTTGCCCAGTGTATGTCATTTTCCCGATAAGCATGGATTTGCGATGGAAAAATCTAGATACGACACTTGTTGTCCACTGCAACTCCAAAAAACTTTTTCCACCAAATGTATAGCAGAGTTGGACAGGAATGCGTTACAAAGTAATGGAAGTACAGATTACAATTAACGTGTAATACATTACAAGGTAATGCAGTAACAGGTAATGAATTACAAGGTAATCCCAAGTATGGTTTGCACAAAGTAATGTAATTAATGTGTAATACATTACAATGAAGAGGATATAATTCAATTATTTAATAACGCCATCCAAACGCAATGGAATTATTTGGTAATGAAATTACACAATTTGCAAATAATAATTACATACTAATAGTTTATAGAAATGTATGTGTGCCAAAAGCTATGTCTAGAAAAGTCGGCCATGTAACATAGCAGACAGAGACCGAAGTGTCGTGTAGAATGTTTGAGAACGGTAAGATTATGTTAGACGTTTCTAGAATGTTCCAGAATGATCATGCAGTCGGAAGTTGGAGAGCTTTAGGTAAATCAAGAATATTCTAGAAGGTTCAGGTCCTGTCGTGAAGTATATATAAAGGAGTCAGTCGCTCGCTATTCCAGTGTTCGTATCGGACAAGTAATGGACAACAACACGTGAGAAGTATGGCAAAGATGTCAAGAGTTCGCAAATTTCTGTAATATTCGGCAGTGCACCCTGAGTTGCTGAATGTGAGTGTAGTGCTAATATGTGCTTGTGGCTATAGTGAGATAATTATTTTGGACAGTGAAACGTATGTAATGGACGAGAATACTGTACTGGAGGAGGACGAAATGAGTATCTATAACCGAAATAGACATTCCATTGGTACTTACTTCATATGCATTATTTAGTTCAAATCCCTTTACTTGCGGCGAAGACGGGGCAACTACTCATGTCATACACGTACAATCTCCAATACCTACATACACGGATTCGAGGTCCGAGAGGTGGAACAATTGTCAAATAACCTACACAACGTGTAAGGGTATACTGGTTGCTGGTTTATTCACGTTGTATTGTTACCCATAATTTATTGGTTAATTACCAACATATAGTTAACCATTAACCTTTACGATTATAATGGCTAACTGCTACATGCCATTAAAATTACCATGTAATTCTAATGACCAGTTCACCATTACCATGTAGTGGTAACGCTAAGTTCTTGTTACCATTACCATTACGCTGTAATGCATTACCGATTAATTCAATTACGATTTTGCCCAACTCTGATGTATAGCGGTGATTACTAAGTTAAGTGCTAACGTTGTCTTTTTATCACAAAAAACAACTACTATACTGTGCAAATTAATTAGTACAAAGTAAAAAATCACTCTTTTTCCAAAACAATGCCTTTAAATCATTCTATACCTTGATATACACTGATAAATACCTGTATTAGTATGAAGTATGTCCTCCTTTAGCAGAAATGACCTCTTTAATTCGTTTTGGCATTGACTCCACTAATTGAGTGCACATATTTTTGACTTCATAATCGTGGAACCACACTTTTATAGCATTCGTTATCATGCGTTCTTTGGTTGTACAGTCCATTTTACCTAAACGTCTCTTCAAAATATTCCATAAGTTTTCTATGGGATTTAAGGCCAATCAAGCAAATGAATTTGATTTTCCAGCATGAAATTCTTGACCAATTTCGAATTGTGACATGGGGCTAAGTCATGTTGAAATGTCTCGTCAAAAGTTTGCAAGAACGGAACAATCCTATATTGTAATATTTCTACGTACTTGGCTGAATTCATCATACCTTGAACAGGAACTCAGCTTCTATTGCCATTTGATGTCAAAAAAACCCCAAAAACATCTGTTTCAGAGGGTGTTTTACAGTTTGTTTGACGTGCTCAGGTCTTAAGGGTTCACAGTTGCTCCGTCTGACGACATTTGCTTGGTAACCTTGCACAAATAAATTAGTTTCATCACTGAAAATTTCCTTTTTCCAGTCGTCAGCAGTCCATGATTTATATTTTTTGGCCCATGCTAAACGTTTTATCTTCATTTTCGCATTCAAATATTGGTTTCTCTTTGGTCTTCTTGCCTTCCGGCCAACTTCCAGAAGACTACGGCGTACTGTTGAATCACTAACATCACAACCACTAGCCAATAAATCTCTTTGAAGGTCGGTGCTTGTTTTTTTTATTCATTTTACTATTTCTGATTAGATATTTATCGGTTCGTGGAGTTGAGTCCTTTCTTTTTATAATAATGCGTGTTTTTCCCGCCAGGGGGTGTAAATGCATATCTTATATTTGTCGATATCTTTGCTTCTAAGAGTCCGATTTGCAAAATCCATCGTTTCAGCTGCGAAATGTTTCTCATATGATTTGAATTTTTCTTAACGCACAATTCTACAACCAGAGGGCGTAAGTTCACGATTCCATTTACAGCAGTATGTGCGGGATCAAAAACTCCATTGAAAACTTTTTCTTCGGTCAGATACTCTTTTCCATACCGGTTTCGTTGACTTTGAATGGCTTTGGTAAATTTAATTCGCGTCAGAACATATTCAAAAGGCATGCTGATCACACCCGAAAACTCAGTGTCACCTTTCTTGTCTTCTTTTCAAATCATATTCATGATCGGAAATCCCATAAATGGTTGAACTTTTTTCAGGCTATTTAAAGTTCCTTTTGATAACGTTAGGTGATGTTCCAATGTTGACTATATAAACTATTTAGAAATCTGAATTTTTTTAATGCCACTTCTGGCACTCGGGGTTTTACTCTCCTCGTTCTGTCCAATATGGAAAAAAAGTCTGACGAAATACCACCCAGAGAAAACATCCTGGAGGGTTGGATCCCGTGAGAATTTCGGTTGCTTTCCTAGAATTCATATCATGTTGTAATTCCTTGCTCCTGTCCACATTCCTATGTGCTGTACAGCATTTACGTTGGACAGGTGGAGGAAAGGGAAAGCTGTTACTGTTACTTAATACACACGAAACAACCTGCCATGTGGTTTGGCAGTTCGTCGTATGTGAGTCTGGAGGAATTTGAGGTCGTTGTGGTGCAGTGGTAGCATGTCCGGCGCGTAACTGGAAGACCCTGGGTTCGATTCCCTGTGGCGGCCGATGAGAATTTTTTCGTGACTCACTTATAAACGTAGAAAGAGCGACGACTACTGTTCGATGTTCTTAGTCCACTTCAATTGTGTGTATTAATTATTCATTCGCCTCCTAGTTATTTGTTCAGTTGCTGCTGTCTATCTTTGGTGAATCCCTAGCATTGTGCGGGGCTCCAAGAAGCAACCTGCCAAGTGGCTTGGCAGTTAGTCGTATGTGAGTCTGGAGGAATTCGAGGCCGCTGTAGTGCAGTGGTAGCATGTCCGGCGCGTAACTTGTAACCGGAAACGTGGAAAGAACGATAGCTTCTGTTTGATGTTACTGCCCCCCTCCCCCACCCAACACACACACATATTCGCTTTCTTTCCTATAAATGAAATTGGAATTGGTGGGCCTTAGATTTCAATTTTATTGCCTGTATCCTACATCCGTCCATTAACCGACTTAGACACTTTGTGCCCTGGTCAAGAGGCTTTGAAGACCCCCCCCGCGAAAGCCTCTTGCCATTACAAAGCGGCACTGATTATTTGCACCCTACGTTCTTATGATGTGACCGATTACATAGTTATTATTGGCAGATTAAAACATTGGTTTGCCAATAATATTGTGTTTTATTTACACTGCTGGCCACCCAAAATGCAACATCAAGAAGGAAGCATCCGATTGGCTTGAAATTCGCAGCATGCGTCGCTCGCGGGAGGACATGAAAACGATTAGCATTGCAGGGATATGCAAATCATATGTGCCGGCACGCCACCGAGGAGCACTATAAGAAGGGTGCACAGAAGGCGGGGTGTAAGTAGTGGAAGTGCGTTGTGCTGCCGGACCTGTGCACAGGAAGCTTCCTGATGCCTCGTCGCAGAATACGACAGTCATTCCAGCACGTTTCGGAGTTCGACAGAGGACGAATAGTGGCTTATGGTGACAGCGATTTATCATACCGAGACATTGGCGCCCGTGTGGTGCGCCATACAGCCACAGTGAGGCGAGTATGGATTCGGTGGGTGCAGGAGGGACGGACGGACCGACGTGAGCTATTGCCGCAGCTGCTGCACGCCACCGAACGAGAGGATCGGCATGTTGTGCGGCGGGCATTGACGGCTGGCACCGCCACATCACGAACGTTAGCGCAGGAATTAGGGTGTGTTGCGCAACAACCTGTGTCAGCACGTACCGTTCGACGTCGTCTGCAGAAGCGGGGACTTGTCGCACGGCGCCCATTGCTCCGATTACCGTTGACGTTACACCACCGGCGAGTGCGGCGGCAGTGGGCCGTTAACGCCGCAACTGGACCACGAAATGGCACGACATTGTCTTCTCCGACGAATCCCGCTTCTACCTGCAAACACCACGATGGTCGGATTCGCGTGTGGCGGCACCGCGGCGGGAGACTGTAGGACGCGTGCATTATGCATCGCCATACCGGTCCGTCGTCTGGCGTTATGGTTTGGGGCGCAATTGGATATGACACCCGCACCTTTCTGGTACGCATCGCCGGTACACTCAACAGCCACCGCTACATCTCCGACGTTTTGGAGCCTGTAGTCCTCCCTTACCTGCGGGACCTGCCAGCGGCCACGTTTCAACAGGGCAATACGCACCTGCACGTGGCACGCATCGTGCAACAATTCTTCACGGCGCACCATGCGTCACTGCTGCTGTGGCCCGCCTGTTCTCCCGATATGTCGCCCATCGAACACGTCTGGTTGCTGATCGGCAACCGAGTGGCCCGGCAAGCACCACCCGCGGCTACGCTTGATGAACTGTGGCAATTTGTAGAAGCAGCCTGGATCAACATACCCCAAGCCCACATCTAAAGCCTCTTTCGTTCGATGCCGCGCCGTGCAGTGGCCGTTATTGCCAGCCATGGGGGCCACACGAACTATTGATGTCTGCGTGTTCCGCAAGTCGCACGGGCCTGTAAGCTCAATCGTTTCATCTTTACAATACAGCTCCTGATGGTAAATCCTCTTCATATAATTTCTAATTTTTGGTGAAAGTAGTTTGACCACCAGGAGGCGTAAGTGTTAATTTCTGCTTTTGATGTATTTGCAGCAAAATTTGAGCTTCTAAAATCTCGATTGAAAAAATTCTTTCATCGAGCAACATCACTCACGTCGACAAACCATTGCAAAATATGTATTTGCTTTTTAAAATAATGCATGGTTCCTCCGCCAAGGGGCGTTGATGTATATCATATTCTTATCAATATATCTGTTTCTAAGGGTCCGATTTGAAAAATTGCTTCTTTGTTGGATAGGGTTCCCGGTGCGAAATGTTTTTCATATAATTTCAAAATTTTCAAATAATTCGTTGACTTTCCGCTAGGGGATGTAAAGGTGAATTGCGTTTTTCCCGATATCTCTGCTTCTAAAACTCCGATTTGAACATTGTTCCTTTATCGCATACAACTTCTGAGGGAAATGTTTTGTTTATAATTTCTAACATTTGGTAAAGAATGGTTTGGCCACCAGGGGGCTTAAGCGTTAATTTCTGCTTCTGGTGTATTTACAGCAACATCTGATCTTCTGAAAATTCGACTGAAAAAGTTATTTCGTGGACTGATACCGCTCACCTCGAAAAACCTTTTGAGAATACTTTCTTCTTAAAAGAATGCATAGTGTTTTCGCCAGGGTGCTTAGATGTATATCTTATTTTTGCCGCTATCTCAGCTTCAAGAATCCGATTTGAAGAATTATTTCTTTGTTTGAGATTGTTTCCAGTGTGAAATGTTTCTCATATAATTTCAAATTTTCCTGAACGCACATGTCTGCCACCAGAGGGCATAAGTTCACGTTTCAGTTTACAGAAATATCTGCGGGGCTAAAAACCCGATTGAAAAATTTTCTTTGGTGAGATATTGCTAACTATGCAAACTCTGTGTGAGCATTTTCTTCCCAAAATAATGCACAATTTCTCCGCTAGGGAGCGCAAATGCCTAATCTGTTTTTCTCAATAACCCTGCTACTGCATATGCACTTAAAAAAAATTCTTTCAACACCGGATGCTATTTACTTTACAGAACACTTTTGGCTAGTACACGAGGAATTTTGCGCCGCCCAAGTGGCTCAGTCGTCTAAGCGATGGCTTCTGATCACTCGTTCGAGATGGGTCCGGGTTCGAATCCTGTTGAGGCACAGATGCTGTGTTTGTCTTACGGCACTAGCTCGCTCCCTTCCCTGGAACCAGTGACCCTAAATTAGGGACGGGCGACTGCTTGTAGCCCACTGAGTCGCTCACGGTAGTCGTTAAACCCCCAATAAAAAAAAAAAAAAGTTCACCGATTTGTCGGTAGGTGGTGTTTGTTTACTTCAGTTTGCAGCTGTATCGCTGCTCTAAAAACACTATTGAGAAATTTCTTCTTGACTGTATGCCATTTGGTAAAATAGAGATGTGGAGCATTATCCTCTTTATGCAAAGATTAAAGGTCGAAACCTTTTTTTTTTTTTTTTTTTTTTTTCTTCGCTATCGCTGCTTCCAGAAGACGTATTTGAAAAGTGCTTTTTCCGTAGCATAGCTTTATGTATGAAGAATATTTTTCGCCTGTTTTCAACTCTTTCGTCTTGCAAAATTCTTCCGATAGCAGATGTAGCGTTATATCATGTGTATTTCTATATTTCTTCTTTTAGCGGTTCGATTTGAAAATTTCTTTGTCTCTGACTTCTTCCTTTTGCTATAAGATACTTTTTTTGCACCATTTGTTAATTTTCGTAACATGCTTTTTAGCCGCTATTGGAACTAAGTTGATGGTTTCATTTCTAGATGTTTTCTCGATTGTTGAAAACAGTAGACTGTTTTTCTAACCGATTTCCTCTGACTTTGAATAGCTTTGATAAATTTAATTCGCGACAGAACGGATTCAAAAGACGTGCTCATTATAACCAAAAATTCGGTGTCATCTTTCTTGTTTTCATTGATCCCCGTTTCACACTTTTCCATACTGTACGCACCATTTTGTTCCAACATGCAATGGGAAATTTCAGTATTACTTCTTCTTTACTGTTAATTTACACTCGGTCCTCTGTTGTCGGAGATGCCGCTGTGCAAAGATAAAAAAACAAAAAAAACAAGGTTACACAAGTACAATGCTGCAGCATAACCCGTCGAAGACAACGGCAGCCCTACCAGTAGGTTTTCGACTTCGATCGCGGGAGAATTGTGGCATATATCGGGATTGCGGGTTATCACTCCGAGATATCGGTGCTCGTGTAGGACGGCATGCGACCACGTTGGAGAGAATATGGCGTCAGTGGGTAGCGGCGGAATAAACAAACCGACATGCAGGATCCCAACGGCCCGTCACACCACCTAACAAGAGGACGGACATCTGGTGCTCATGGCTCTGATAGCACAGTCACGTCGACCTCCGTAGTTCAACAGTTCGGGTGTGTGGCACAATATCTAGTCTCCGCACGGACGGTTCGACGTCGTCTGCAGCAGCGGGGCATTCTTGCACTGCGCCTATTGCTTCGGCTACCTTTGACTGTATAACACCGGTGTCTGCGACTGCAATGGCCGAGAACGTCGTGCATGGAGGAGCGAAAGGCAAGGCATCGCGTTTTCCGACGAATCCCGCTTCAGTTTGCAGCACCATGATGGACGTCTGGCGGTACCGCGGTGACCGACTGAGTGAGTTCTGCATTATTCTGCGCCATTCCGGCCTGGCACCTGGCGTTATGGTATGGGATGCTATTGGATTCCACTCCGCACGCACCTCGTACGCATTACCGGTACGTTTAACAGCCATCGTTACATCACTGAGGTGTTGGAGCCCGTTGTTGTACCATATCTGCATGGACTGTCTGGTGCCATTTACCAAAAGAATAAAGCTCGACCGCATGTGGCACGTAACATCCAAGACTTCCTAGATCGCCACCATGTGCAACGTGTTTCCTGGCCCGCGCGATCCCCCGGATACGTTGCCTATTGAACAGGTGTGGTTCTTGATCTCTGGACGACTGGCACGCCAGCGACCACCCGCGGTTACAACGGATGAAGTGTGGCATCGTGTTAAAGCTGCGTGGACGGACATTCCCCAAACACACATCCAACGTCTTTTCCTCTCGATGCCGGTGCATGAAGCAGCTTGATTGCTGCCCATGGATCAGATACAGATTGCTATGTGTTCCCCCTCTTTTCACCATGTTGTATTTGTAATCGATGCATCCTTGTGTCATCTGCTTTCTGTACAATAAATATGGCTTTGATATTTCTTGTCTTGTGTGGTGTCGCACTTTTAATGGCCAGCAGTGAAGTTTTAAGAACTTCCAAGATTGAGGATGAGTCAGGATCCATTCTGATTCGCAAAAAAACAATTTTCTGCGATTTGCCAATCAGATTGGACACTGATCATTGCAGCTCGCGCATGCTCTGTTGTAACAGAAAGGGGGATGAAATTAGTACTAAAATGTGTCATTACGATTTAATAACTCCAAAAAAAATGTCTACATGCTTTCACATCCTAGAAATCACAGTAGTGATTCTTTTTCACAAGTGTCCTTGCGTGACTACTTGCAGGTTCTCTTACTATCACTAAAATGTCATTTATCTGTTGAGTCTGATTTTCAGCAGTTACTCCATTCATACGAATTTTTACCTGACGGTTCAGGATTTTAATTTAGGCGGTTATAAACCGGTTTGGCATTAAATTATTTGGGAAAAATATTTTTTATACGTTGTGGTAAAAATAAGAATTCAAAGCTGATTTGAACTAAAAAAAAACTAAAAAAAAAACTTGTGCTTAATCCTAGTTAATTTGTGTTTCATTGCTTAAAGCACGATATTCACATAAAGAAGTCTAAGCGTAGGTTTTCCTGTGCTATACTCATTTTTTGGATTAGGATAACAGTTTTTTCAGAAAAAAAAAAAAAGAATTCCAAGGGTTTTTTTTTTCACATTCTATTCACTAGCAACGACAAGTCTTCCGGTTTTTACGTTCAGCAATTATTCAGGATTCCCTGAAATAATATTTCTGAAAATGCTGACTATTTGTTATTAATTAAAAACACTCCCCAATTCCGCTAACATTGTTTCGGAGAGTGGAGAACGTCGGAAAGGCTACGAGGTTGTATGGGAGCTGATACTGAAAAGAATTGTGGGAATCTCGAATCATGATGAATCATGGAGCTTATGTCATAACATCTGATGTTATTGGGACGATAATTAACGCTTATTCGGGGGGGCAGGTCATTGATGGGTATTATGAAAAACAGGAAATGTCAGGATGACAAGGGATTGGGAAAACTGAAAAAAATTAAGGGATTTCCTTACCCTGAAAGAATAATAAGGAAAAAGTCAGTAGAACACGTATGATGTCTATCTATCCTCCTGACGAAAACGTTTGGGACCATTATAAAGGTTTCTGCCTCTTTTCTGTTTTTCTGACGAAGTTGCACCTCGCCCTTCCATTTTTCTTTTAAATCTTCCAGATTATGTACCTAATTTTTAAGTTTTGTCTTATAATGTTTATCTTTTCGGTAATAGTGCCGGAGCGACCACACTATTACTGAAAATATTTTTTAAATAGATTTTCGTAGAGAAATATCTATAATTTATCTTAAAGCGAAACTAAAGAAAAAAAAAGGGGGGGGGGGGATCATGGAAGTAGCACGAGAAGAAAGAGATACCCTATATGGGAAAAAGTCTCCGGATACTCCCTTCCTCAACAAAATGGGTCATTCCGATAGATCGTGTGCTAGATTTCCTTTTAAACTGTGGGTAAGTTCCTGAGACGTCGAACATTGTATATCTCTTCGTAAAACATGGCCACGCGCGTGAGCTTGCTGACTTTCAGAGAGGTGTTATTATAGGGGGCCATATCAGCAACCTGTCCATGCGTGCGATTGCAGAATAATAGCAACACCTACGATCAGCTGTTCAAAACGTTATTAGTAAATGGAAAGGCGATGAACTTGCGACTGCCGAGAAACGTTCAAGAAGGCCAAGTAAATTGACGGGAAGGAACAAGAGAACTCTAAAACGTGTCGTTTGTGGGTATAGTCATTCCTCTGCACAAATCATCACCAAAGAATTTCAGGATTCTTTTTTTTTTTTTTTTTTTTTTTTGATTGGAGGTTTAACGACCACCGTGAACAACTCAATGGGCTATAAGCAGTCGCCCGTCCCTAATTTAGGGTCACTGGTTCCAGGGAAGGGAGAGAGCCAGTGCCGTAAGACAAACACAACATCCATGCCTCGCCGGGATTCGAACCCGGACCCCGTTCGGACGAATGATCAGAGGCCATTTCAGGATTCAACAGGGTTACACTAAAGAACTGGACAAGTTAAATTTCCATGTCCGAGGTGCTGCATACAAGCTGTTAATAACTCGTACTAATGCGAGTAAGGCACTTGCTTGGGACAAAGCACATCTGTAACGTACCAGGAGATGTGACGTACCTGCCCGAAGGACGCACACGACATAAAGTCAGATAGGAATCAGAATAAAAATACGTCCGCGTAGCTCAATTGGTAGAGCAACTTATTCCGGAATGAGGGGATCCGGGTTCGAATCCTGGCGTGGACAGAAATGACGGAGAAATTTACTTCGTTATAATGGCGCCCGAACTATCCGGATGACCCGACCGTTCAAATTCTCGCAATGGTGTGATGTTATTTCCACACCGCGAGATAGGACAAATCAGAGAATCCCTTCTCCAGCGCTTCGAAAAATAAATGTGTGTGACGTTGCATTCCACACACCAGATTGACTGGGAGTTCTCAAGTGCACGTTCTACAGTGGATGGCTGCCTGCAACGATTCATGGTCACGGCTGACCCGTGGGCCATGCCCCCGGCCCTCTTTCGGGGGGGAGATGTGACGTACCTGCCAGCAGGACGCACACGACATAAAGGCAGATAGTAGTCAGAACAAACGTCCGCGTAGCTCAATTGGTAGAGCAACTTATTCCTGAATGAGGGGACCCGGGTTCGAATCCTGGCGCAGATAAAAATGACGGAGAAATTTACTTCGTTGTAATGGCGCCCGAACTATCCGATGACCCGACCGTTCAAAATCTCGCAATGGTGTGATGTTATTTCCACACCGCGAGATAGGAAAAATAAGAGAAACCCTTCTCCAGCACTTCGAAAAAAAAAAAAAATAAAATAAGGGGGAGATGATGTAACGTACCAGGAGATGTGACGTACCTGCCAGAAGGACGCACACGACATAAAGGCAGATAGGAATCAGAATAAAAAACGTCCGCGTAGCTCAATTGGTAGAGCAACTTATTCCGGAATGAGGGGATCCGGGTTCGAATCCTGGCTTGGACAGAAATGACGGAGAAATTTACTTCGTTATACATCGTCCATGTGAAAACGAGTATTATGGAAACGAGTATCATGGAGTGAGGAATCAATCTACACAGTTTTCAAGACCGATTACCGTTGCTGTGCGTGACGTATATCAGGTGAACGGTACTACCAGAACGTGTTACCCCAAATGTTAAATTTGGACACGTGTTTAATGACAGTTTTTACTGTGTTTAGAAAGTTTGAATCCTTTGTAAACATTTGTTTCAGCTCATGACACACCTGAACTCCGGCTAACAATATTGTTCACTCGTCATATGATGAGGTACCCATCTGGAACACACACGACGCAGCAGTAATTTGTCGCATAGAATGCGAAATGCCGACCTTTTTGAACGTTGGTTGACTCCGCTATGTCGTCACACGTCATTCGTCGATCTTCTTGCAGGACTGCCCAAACAGTGTTAACAATACGCTCCGTAATAACGCTTTCAGGTCTACCAGGCATAAGGGAACGAGTTCTGCCGACAAACGTCCCTTTTCGAAATTATGGCGCCATCTAAGAATCGTTCACTGATCCAAACATTTATCCTTGCAAGCTTTTTTTTTATTAAATCAACTGTTTCTGGAGCCATTTTACGCAAACGACAGCAAAATTTTGTCGCACAACGCATTTCACTTCTTAACTCTGAATCACTCACCTCCATAGCTGTATGGCAAAATGGAGATGTACCTTAAACAACTGCACAATAACAAAACCAGAATTGTCTGCCATAACTGTTGCCTTAGATACTTCCTTAATTCAGTTAGTCGTCTGCGTGGCTATTTTTCCCTTCGCATTGTTGCCAATTCAAAAAAAAAAAAAAAAATACCGTCAGTTTTTATGAAACTGCATTTGGACCTGCTACTACTTACCAGAATTTCATTGAAATTGTGCCAAGGAGAGTGCACAATATAATTGTGGCCAAATGTGGACTAACTCCTTATCAATTTTGCCTTAAATGCTGTATTGCATAAAAAGGACTGATGTCCGAAGACTTTTTTCTACATAGCGTATATCTGTATTCATTGTTTTATTATAACGTCTACGGTTCTTGGGAAATTCGTACCAATGCGGAAGTATCAAATCAGTATAGTTTATCACCGTTTATGTGTACGTTTTATATCGATATGAAGCAAAAAAATTATATAAGTTAAGATTGTATCAGTACAATCGTTGGCTACAGCTTTTATTAATGATGTTGCAGGACTCTGTTTTACTGCCCTAAAAATTATGTATTCTCACAAAAAATTATGCAAGCTGTCCAAAAATAGTTCCAACTCCCCAACTTTCAAAAAATAGTTCCAACGCCCCAACTGTCAAAAAATAGTTCCGTCGCTCCTGCTTCTCTATCACTTTTTTATGGATATCTTTAAGTCCTGGCATCTTCCTTATAATGAAACAATATATAGAAATAATTTAATTAGAGCAATATATTCTCCCTTTTAATAAACAAAAGTATGAGCATCATACAAGAAGCAAGTGGAGAAATTGAAACAGCACTCGCACAAGTTTTCACTCGATGCCTTAATGAAGGGAAAATTCCTGAGGATTGGAACAATGCTACAATGATCCTGCTACATAAAAAAGGTGACATTGAGGATATCAGGAACTACAGACCTATCATCCTCCTATCAGTAGTTTATAAAATCTTTACTAAAGTTCTTTCACGCAGCTTGAAGGTGACACTGGACGTGGCTCAACCGAGAGAACAAGTTGGAATCAGGAGTGGCTACAGCACTATAGATCATCTCCACGCACTGAGAGAACTAATTGAAAGAGCGAGGGAATATGAACTTCCATTATGCATGGCTTTTATCGATTATGAAAAGGCCTTTGATTCGGTGAAACCATCAGCAGTTACAATGGCTTTGAAGTCCTGCGGTATTGAAGATGCATACGTTAATATTATTATTAACATCTATGAAAATGCAAGTGCAAAGATTCGGCTATTTGAGAATACAGCACCCGTAAAATTTGGAAAGGGGTGAGACAAGGTGACACTATATCTCCCAAACTCTTTAATGTCACATTGGAAAATGTCTTTCAATCACTGAACTGGGAAAACAAAGGGATAAAGATTAATGAAAATTATCTAACTCACCTTCGTTTTGCTGATGACGTAGTCATTTTTGCAACTACCCCATCAGAGCTGCAGAGTATGATCCAGGAACTTGCTGACAAGAGTAAAGAAGTGGGATTAAAAATAAACTTTCAGAAGACAATAGTGATGTACCATACTTTTACAAAAAAAAAAAAAAAAAAAAAAAAGAAGATTTATCGATTGATGGGAAAAAGCTGGAGATAACTAATACCTACATTTATCTTGGACAGCAGATATCAAGTGAGGGTCACATTGATGAAGAAATTAATCGGCGTATAAAACTTGCCTAGAGAACTTTTGGAAGAAACAGTGTAAATTTCAAGAGCAATATGCCATTATGTCTTAAAAGAAAAGTGTTTGATCAATGCATCTTTCCAGTGCTTACGTATGGTGCAGGGACTTGGACCTTAACTAAAAGAGACATACAAAGACTACAGACAACTCAAAGCAGCATGGAGAGATTCATGCTTGGTGTTACCAGGAGAGATAAGAAGAGGAAATCGTGGATCAGAAAAATGACAAGAGTGGAAGACATCATGATCAGAGTAAAATCCCTGAAATGGCAATGGGCTAGACATATTGCCAGAAGGACAGACCATCGATGGATAGCCGGAATTTTAGACTGGATTCTAAGGGACAGGAAAAGACCCAGAAGAAGACCACATGTGAGATGGGTGGATGAAATTCGTAAATATGCGGGAGTGACATGGAGGAGACTGGCACAAGACAGACCGTTGTGGAGGAAACTTGGGGAGACCTTCGTCCAGCAGTGGATTGATAATGGTTGACAATGATGATGATGATGATGATGAGTTATGTACAAAGTAAATGCAAAGGGAAAGAGAACGCAGCAGAGATGGGACACATCTCATTGACAAGAAAAATAGCGGGGTGGAGCACCACTGCGCATTTCCCCAACTGTAGCCCTTGATCTTTTGCAAACCCTGTCGACGAAGCCAGCTTTTTCTTTTTCTTTTTTTTTTTTTTTTTTTAAATTTCATCTCTGAGAATTTGTTAAACATTTAATTCTAACGAGAGCTAGAATTTACTTTTTGTTTCACAATAATTGTAAACATAGCTATTCTTGTTATTTTCACATTAAAACCAAATTTTCGTTTTTAGGAAGTATTTAACAAGCGGTGATCCAGTAGGGAATAGGAAAACATCGCAGGTTCCCAGAGTATTTATTCTAGCGAATTTTCGCTGTCATTTGTAAGGATTTTAAGTCGACTAGAAGAAATTTTGATCCCAGTTGAAGTATTTTTTCTTACGTACTGAAGCACTTTTAATTTGGGTTGTATTTCATCCTTTATTCATTCAGCGGGGTTCGAGATTAAAGGAGAACACCATGGAAACGGAGATCTCAGGCGGGATCATAACTGCGAAGCATGACTCCTGCATCTGGCCAATGGGAGAAGCTAAACGTGAAGCAGGTGCGTCGTTGAGAGATCGTAATTGGCTGACCGTCCATGCGAGACACGTGACTTAATGCTCGGCACATGCCATCCAGCGCTAATCAAATTGCGGTCCATCCCTCGCATCCGGAATATATTAAATATCTGTGCTTTACAACGCTTTGGAGAGAGATTTGTTTTAAAAGTAATGCGCCTCCCGGCACACATCAGAGATTGTCTCTTTATTAACTATCTCGAGCAGAAAGAATAACGACTTTTAAAAGAATGAAATTAAATGGAATTTTATCGAGTCATCTTGTTTGAATGTTTGATTTCGAAGTCATATTGCTCGCGAGATCTTTGTGTTTAATATTTGCCAACGGAAAGTGTAAGGATAGATAACGAGGTAGCAAATGAGCATCGTCAATGGCTGTACAAAGAGAACGCTTATCGCAATACACACTTTGTACAGCCATGTAGCGAGCTTTTTATTTTCTTTCTTTTTCTTTTGTATATTTAATAGTTGGTCCACATAAATTTCACGGAAACCCCACTCACAGACGAAATATGATGGAAGCCCATGCAGGCTGAAAAATTTCTGAACAATCCGAGGGCATAAAATTTGCTGGAGTTCTACAGTCTACGAATGATTGATTCCTCGTACTGCACAGACTGTGTTCCAATCCGTGGGCAATATATGGTATGTATGGATGATGCAGATAAGGAAGAAAACCATTATCGAAAGTTTCGGCAGTGGGTTTCTTCTTCTTCTTCATCATCTCTCTTTTTTTTTTTTTTTTTTTTGTAGAAAACCATTGTCGTTTCGGCAATGGGTTTTTTCCTATCTTGAGACTTTTGATCCCAAGTTAGGCATGAGTGACTCCTTGGAGCCTTAACTACGTGAGGGTGTCGTCAGGGATTTATAATACACCCCGCCCCCAACACCCCTCCAATAATCTCAAATTTTCTCAGACACCCCACCACTTATAAAAAATTTTCAACACCCCTCCATTTGATATATATAGTCGTATATTCCAGTAGTGAATAGAAAGGAGGAGACAGGCTCATGACAGACAATGTGGAAGAAACTTGGGAAGACCTTCATCCAGCAGTGGATTGATAATATTTGACAATGATGATGATGATGATGATGATATATTCAGTCGAATCCGCTTAATGGTATATCCCGCTTAAAAGAATGAAATTCCTGTGTCCCAAACCGCAACCTTTGTACATAATGATAAAACTCTCAGGTTAATATTGTTACGACCTTTAGGCCTTAGATATCAGGATGACCAATTATTTTCCGGACTGCGATTCGAATCACTGGATCCGCCAATACCTCGTTAGCCAATTAGCCGACACAGTACACCAATAAACCAATGGAGGCACAGTATAACAATTAAAACAGGGATTTAATAGATACAGGCCTAAATTACGCCGGATTTTTCCTCTAATAGTAAAAGCTATAATTTCCGGCCAGCTTTGGCCCTCTTCGGTGTTTCAGAAAATATGTCCTAACGAAAAAGCCTGTTCGTTCACAATGGGCCGCAAAGAAAATACTGATAAAAGTACTTACATATGTCCTCGAGTATCCAAAGTATTGATGACACCAACAAACACAGACACTCACACGGGTAGTTTGTTCTTAACTTCCATTACTACCCTTTCTTTGCTGTGGCCAAAACGACGTGTCCCTAGTCGCTGAACGCACGTACTCAGACACACACACAAAAGTTCTCTCCCTCTTTGAACACGAAGAGGCTAGCTGTTTCTTCAGAGGCTCTCTCTCTCTCTCTCTCTCTCTGCAGGGGGAGTCCTCCGTGGTTCCTGGTGCTGGTTATCGCTTCTCTCTATCTCTCTGTGTGAGCGAGCCGATGCCGTGATTATTTTCTCTTTCTTTGCATTTCCATTGAACTGTCTCCTTACGGCAGGTATCGGTGGTCCGGCAAGGTGAAGAAAGTTTTCAGGTAAAGTTCGTGCTGGTTATTCATCAGCTTATGCTTTTAGCTGGCTTCACTTTTTATGCTTTTAGATAGCTTTACTTCTTATGCTCAGAACTGCAAAAGCGCGGCAGACGGCAACAAAATCGAGCGCGAGGAAAATATCCTTCCTAATTCTCTCGGCTATCAAACGGATTCTGCTCCTCTCAACAACAATCTCCCGTCTCCAAAAGCTGGTAAGCGGTGAATTCTACCACTTGAAGCCGCGAGATATTTATTATATACCGCTCTTCAAATCCAAGAGCTTTCCCATTGTTTCGCGCGCGGCACAGACAAAAGCTTCAAACGCTTTTGCCGTCCACACATTTTTGAGTCATGGGAAATAGCTTTTAAACTCCGACCCGTCCCATTTCCGTTTATGGGCTCTTTGTTCTCGTGGCAAACACCTGCAACTCGCCACTTGAATTCCAAGTGCCAGCAGATCTTTTCTTAATATACCGCCCCTCGCAACTGTTTAAATTATAACTCTCTGTTAATTGAAACCCCCAATCAAGTTTCAATTACCGTTAATTAGCCACGCCTCTCGCCAATTAATTATGCGAGGGGATGATCGTCACAATATAATAAGAATATTGGATTAATCCCGGTTATTGGAATACATTTTTGCTTTTTCAAGGTTACAAAGGAGAAAAGCAGTTTCTTCATTCAATGCATTTTTCTTGGAATTTGTATTGTGATTTTTCACAGACAGAAACACACGTACAATTTGTGGTGGGCTAATAACGGGCCCCTCCCAATCGTAAACAATGGTCAGGTTAAAGTGATTACTTCGGCCCAGATTTGACGTCGACCTTATCTCACCCTACAGAAAAGAAGTGGTGAAAAAGATCTTTGCCTGTTTGGATTTTAATGATATGCTGCTGAAGCTGGAGACATTATTAAGCAAATACCAATACTTACTGCGGTTCACATGATGTATAAATCATGGAATGCAATTTCAATAGAAAGCATAAAAAATTATTTTCTTCAGTGTAAATTTTGGGTAGATGCTACTCTTGAAGAAGTGAATTTGACCTATCCTAAAGGAATGATGGAAGATGACTTTTCTAATGAAGGAATGACGGAAGATGTCTTTTCTAATGAAGGAATGACGGAAGATTACTTTTCTAATGAAGGAATGACGGAAGATGATTTTTCTAATGAAGGAATGACGGAAGATGACTGAAGGAAAAATGGAAGATGACTTTTCTAATGAAGGAATGACGGAAGATGACTGAAGGAAAAATGGAAGATGACTTTTCTAATGAAGGAATGATGGAAGATGACTTTTCTAATTTCGTTTACTTTGATAATGACTTAGAGGTGTTTTGAGAGATATCTGATTGTGAAACCCTGCAAAATGAGATTATAGAAGATGATGATGATCATCATCATGTGGATATTGAAGTACCTTCTCATACCGAAGTGAATAATGCATGCAGCATTTTAAGACGCTTTTTGGAAAATAAGAATAATTTGTGCTTCTCCGCATATTATAAATTCGAAAATCAAGTAACAAATGTATTATATTCCGAAAACAAAGAAGTGCAAAATAACTGATTATTTTGCCAAGCCATGAATTTTACACCTACAGCACTGTACAAATGCACTGTACTGTACTTTATCAAATTGTACGCTATTATATGTACAGTATTGTACTGTATAAAATTCAAAGTCGCTATAAAGCAACATTTCACTTAGTTTTTACCCTTTCTTTAAACATTTTTTTCTTCACGATGTATTTACGTCTGTACCTGAGTTCGTATGTAAATACTGTACATTCGTACGTGAATTTATTTGGAGAGATCCCGGATAATGGAATATCCTGCTTATTGGAATATTTTCTTATGACAAATAGGCTATTCCATTAAGCAGGTTCGACTACATACAGTTTTTAACTATTTTAAGTATTAGTTCTTTTTATTATCATACAAGCAAAGAAACCCAGTGTTACCCCGGTTAAACATATTATGCATCTGTCAACTTCTGGGAAAGCGTTTTTCGAGTTTTCCTGAAATTATGATTAGTATATATTGCATGGAAACATTTAACCGAAATATATTCCAGTAACGAATAGAAAGGAATTTTAAAAAAGTGAATAGATCGATATTTGTGCCGGCACAAATGAATGAAACCAGCTGTATTTATTGATTGTGAACGCAGGTAATTTGAAATATCTACATTTTTCTGTTTTGTTGTGATCAGTGAACTGTACAGTTCTTCTGAAGCGCAACTAAATTTATCGTTTAAAAACCTGCGATAAAAACCTCTGGTCAACGACGTTGAGTGGTCTTCCATTTGGAGTCAAGGTGAAGAGATTTAAATTTTTCCCAACTCTGGATCAGCCAACATAGAGCTGGATATGTAAAAAGCATTGTTTTCAGGTTGAGCCCATCCAGCAACTTTTAACGACTGACTGTATGCTTGTTCCTATTTATGGCGAAACTGAAAGTAACAGGAAACTGTAGGCGTTTAAACTGAAATGGAAAGTCAGATGGGACGGGTGGAGGGGATCGGAATGCGTGGAGTAAAAACTTGGTCTCCTGCAGCATGGTCGGCCATGTTGGTAGCTTCCATGGCATTTGACATAAGTTTCTTGACAGTCAGTCGTGTTCCACTGCACAACGTTTGTGGATCCAGATTACGTGATAGGAGAATGAGCTAACGAAGGCATAGCAATGTTAAGCTTTGAAGAAATGAAATGTGAGAAAAAGTACATTTTTCTCATATTTCATTTCTCGTATTCAATTTGCATTTCATTGAGATATATCTCCACACTAAAAGAATCACGAACCTATTGTTTCTTAAATAGTGGAACTATTTATGATACCTAGAAACACGCTGAGAGCCGCAGTAGGAAACATAAACAACCCACCGGCGACTGCTGCGGAAGGATATGCATTCTGTGGTAACAGCTTCGGAGAATTTTAAATTCGTAACATTACTGAAGAATATGTTCTTTGGCTATGTGAAATGTGTAGCGGTAGAGGCCTTGTGCCCCCAGTCCACGATATAAAAATCAATTGGGAAAAAGGGTAAAAATAAGTGGGAAAATAACCAATTAAAGGGTGAAAACTTTTTTCGGAGTTTTCTTCGGAATCGCGCTTGTATTCGCTAAACATGAATACCATTTGTTTCCACTAGCGAATCCTGTGATGGGTATATTCAAATTAATCGGAAACTTGAGACTTGGTCGTGGTGTAGTGGTTAGCATACCCGGGCGCTATCTGGGAGACGCGGGTTCGATTCCCAATCCAGGACGACGGAATTTTAAGTTTTCGGATATCTGACTTACCATTCTTGTCATATTTACACCAATTGTCATCTTCAAAATTTGCATTGAAACATTTTGACTTTTACGATTCAACCCCCCCCCCCCCCCACTTCATTTCTTTATTTAGAGAATATTGAAGTCCGTGTTTGATTTTCATGTTGCGAGCTCTCGTACCCATTGGATTTTTAGAAAGTCAGAGCCTATGAGTACAACTTCTATTCACTAACAAATCCCAAAACATAGCCTCCAATTTAATATTCAATTCACGTTTCCAAGAATTTGTTTTGGTATTCTTGATTTTGAACCTGAAACTTGCTTATTGTAAATGATGTTATTTGAATTGCTTAAGCCAATGCGGTGTTGCTACTATGTTATGCGACGAGTTATCAAAAACCACCATGGCTTTATACTGTAAAAATAACTGGTGTAAATCCACCCAAAATTCCTGAAAATAACGTGCAGCAAAGTTGCTGGTAGGTCTCCTACTTTTAACAGCATTTCCATTTTGAAAAGCTAACTACGGAAGCTTCAGTATTTTGATAGATTTTCCGTTATCACTTATTGCAAACTTTTTTTTTCTTTAAAGAAAAATGACATTCGGGTTTTCCCGTTTTTATACAAAAATTCGAAAAACTTCGATTTTGGCTTTTCCACTTCTGTTTTCCTGACATAGAAGGTGAAGAATTCCTTAACCTTTACTCCTGGTAGGGATTGAGTCTGGTATTCTTCGAATGCCGGCAAGGAGTTCAAACATTACTTTATTAACCATGAAACAATACATGCACGCACAAAACAAATGAAGAAATAAAACACAATACAACAACAATAAAAAAAAAATAACAAAATGCAACTAACGCCTATTGGCGTGCAGAAATCGAAAAGTTTCAAATTTGAAAATTATACGAGAGTTCAGTTTTTAAGTGAAACATGAGTTCGTGAAGTTCTAAAAATTCGGGAGTTCATCGAATAAAACAAAATACAGTATTAAAGCAAAAAATGATTTTTACAAACATTGTTCTGGTGAGAAAAAGTTAGAAAACAATCCTGTTTATAATGACCTGAAGCTAATGTTCATAAGGTGTCCATTTCTTGTAGAAATCAGAGCTTTTTCTTGATGTAAGTGCTATAACGAAGTAAATTTCTCCGTCATTTTTGGTCTACGCCGGGATTCGAACCCGGATCCCCTCATTCCAGAATAAGTCACTCTACCAATTGAGCTACGCGGACGTTTTATTCTGATTCCTATCTGCCTTTATGTCGTGTGCGTCCTTCGGGCAGGTACGTCACATCTCCTGGTACGTTACATCATCTCCCCCTTATTAATTTTTTTTTTTTTTTCGAAGTGCTGGAGAAGAGATTCTCTTATTTTTCCTATCTCGCGGTGTGGAAATAGCATCATACCAATGCGAGATTTAGAACGGTCGGGTCATCCGGATAGTTCGGGCGCCATTATAACGAAGTAAATTTCTCCGTCATTTTTGGTCTACGCCGGGATTCGAACCCGGATCCCCTCATTCCGGAATAAGTCACTCTACCAATTGAGCTACGCGGACGTTTTATTCTGATTCCTATCTGCCTTTTTATGTCGTGTGCGTCCTTCGGGCAGGTACGTCACATCTCCTGGTACGTTACAGTGCTTGATTGAGTTCTGTTTGAAGCGCCGAACATATTTTGATAGTTTAAACATTTTACAGAGATTGAAGATAGCAAGGAGCTCTACTGACCTAGACAAACACTTGATCACGTTTAAGGTAAATGTGAAATTTACTTTAAACGTGATCAAGCAACGCGGGTAAATTAGTCATTTTATTTTCCGTAAGAGGTTAATATTTTTCTGAACAGGTTTATAATAATTTCATTTTTTCTGTAGAAGGACTTACCACAGATTATAATTCTTTTTTGTATGATGATTTTTCAGAGCAACTGAATGTTTCGAAACTTGAGATTTTTCTATACTGACAATGATTTTCAATTATGTTTAAGAAATGTGAAATGTACTACTCTGTGGTACTATTTCACAAAACCCCTGAATATAAGATTTATAATAATATAATTTTTCCTTTTGGAGGACTTTCCACGAATTGTATGTTTTTCACATCATGATTTTTCAGAGCAAAGAAATGTTTTGGAACTCGAAATTTTTTTTTAACTCAAAATAACTTTTAATTAAGTTTAAGAAAAAGTGAAATGTACTGCTTCATACACTGGTGTACAAAATCAAAATCCGGAAGGGATGAAAAGCAAAATACATAAAAGTAGGTAGAGACGTTTGACATGTAAATTGGCACAATCATAAGGGTAATGAGCATTTCATAAAAAACAGACAAATATGTTCTCATTTTGCGTATACACAGGGTCACATCCGCAAATGGCACCAAGGTGATGTGTAAGAATGTAACCTGAAGATCAAGGAATGTGATCACCTCGCACAGAGAGGCAACGTTCACAACGATGATACATACTCATCACCAGGTTGTTGGTGCACTCCGGTGGCAAAGAATTCTATTGATTGATGAGGCGATGCGTAGCTCGGAAAGGATTCTGATGAATGTGGAACGAAGAGCTGACGAGCTGCTACATGTCGTCCCAAAGCATCCCAGGCATACTCTATAGGATTTAGTCACGGAGATTTGGCTGGCCAGTCCATTTGTCGAATATTCTCGCATTGCAAGAGAAAATCGCGTTATCATCCATTAAAAGGAACTAAGGCCCAACATCTCGACAAAAAAGTCTGACATAGAGCTCTAAGATCTCGTCCCTATAGAGCTTAGCATTTACATTTTCTCTTGCGAACACGTGAGTGATGTGCACCATTGAACATAATACCACCCCTCACGAGCAGATAACCGCTTTCGAGGGAGACTCGTTCGCGAATGGTCGTAGGATCATTATGGATTCCCTGTCCCCTGCAGATGAAATGCCGACGAGAATCCGTTTGAAGACTGAATCTTAGTGAAAATCTTCCAAATACGTGGAGACAATGTGAATAGACAAAGTCATCGCTCTTTCCATATTTTCTTTAATTAACACACAGCAACCAAAAAATTGTTATCCGGACACCGCTGGGATGATACCCCAGATCTCTCGATAACTAGCCGACTGCGCTGGCCAACGAGAGATCTGGCTGGGGAACGATCCCAGCTCGGCTAGTTATCGAGAGATCTAGGTAACGATCCCAGCTCGGCTAGTTATCGAGAGATCTGGGTAACGATCCCAGCTCGGCTAGTTATCGAGAGATCTGGGTAACGATCCCACCTCGGCTAGTTATTTAGAGATATGGGGAACGATCCCAGCTCGGCTAGTTATCGAGAGATCTAGGGAACGATCCCAGCTCAGCTAGTTATCCAGAGATCTGGGGAACAATCCCAACTCGGCTAGTTATCGAGAGATCTGGGGAACAATCCCAACTCGGCTAATTATCGAGAGATCTGGGGAACGATCCCAGCTCGGCTAGTTATCGAGAGATCTGGGAAACGATCCCAGCTCGGCTAGTTATCGAGAGATCTGGGCAACGATCCCAACTCGGCTAGTTATCGAGAAATATGGGGAACGATCCGAGCTCGGCTAGTTATCGAGAGATCTGGGGAACGATCCCAACTCGGCTAGTTATCGAGAGCTTGTGCCTTTAAGCCCTACCAGATGGAGACGTCTTAAGTTAGTTGCTGAGCCCATTTCTACGGATTTGTGAAGTCAGATGCTGATAGATAAACACACATAGCGCCGTGGATTGTTGGCAGCCGTAGCGTAAGGCGAACGCACTGGGCTAGTTATTGAGGGATCTAGGGTACGATTCCAGCGGTGTCAGGATAACAATTTTACGGTTGCTGGGTGTTAATTACATAAAACGTAGGAGCGATGACTGTATCTTGATACGTCTGTAAAAATAACATCGACACATTCGTGTGCTCTCCAGAAACGATGTTGTCTGCATAAGTTCAGGCGAGCTCTCCTGTGAGATGGGGTTAGAGGGACACAAACCATGGCTCTCCTGGCATAAAGTTCAATTGCATTAAGCCTTTGATATATCGTTTGCCTTAGTACCGTAGTTCCTGTGGCAGCTGATAGTTCCGAAGACAATTGCCGGGCTAAATAGGACCTATGACGCCAGGCGGTTAAAACGACATAACAGTCCTCGTGAAGTATCGTATGCCTTGGGCGACCTTGGCCAGGCCTTCGAGACACCTCGCCAGTGTTGTTGAATTGCTGCATAACCGTGAAGCCACTCTGGGGTGAATATTCAAGTCCCTTGCGACCTAAACACCTGAGACTGTGCTTCTTGTCGTCCTATCGCTCGCCAACGTACAGCGTCGGATATACGTGTATGAAGCATAAGAAATAAGAAAAGCATTTGCAGCCGCGGGAACTCTTCTTACACAAGCTGTCAACGAGAAATGTAACATTATGTAACTCAGTTTACATAATGGGCTGCGCTTTGCTCACTGCTATGCAAATTTCATTGCGGGCGTTTGTTTCTCATGTCTGTTTGCATATGTCTTGTAAACATCGCAACATTTCATTGAACGCTTTTTACGCTTTCCAACCGTAGGTTGAAGAAGCGTATATGCTCCAGCGTTGCCCGTCTGTCTGTCTGTCTGTCCGTCTGTCCGCACGATAACTCGCGTGAAAATGGTTCGATTTCGATGAAATTTTAGTATGTGGTAGGGGACTACCTAGCGACTCACCCTATTGAAAATGGACGAAATGGAGTCCAAGGTCAGGACATAGGAGCGGTATCCATTCCATTGCCCTTAGGCGTCATAACTTGCGCAAAAATTGTTCGATTTCGATGAAATTTTAGTATGTGGTAGGGGACCACCTAGGGATGAACCCTATTGAGAATGGGAGAAATGGGGTCAAAGGTTAGGACATAAGATCGGAATCCATTCCATCGCCCTTATCTCATACTATTAAAGGAGCAAATCTTGTTTGTATCTAAATTTTATTTTGAAAACGGCTCTAAGGATTTTGATGAAAGTCGTTAACCTACCGTTTTCTGGTACTAGAAATCGATTTAGCTTGATCTCGACTTTAGGAAAATTCGTTTAGTGGGTTAAGTAACCACCACGAATTATCGCGTTTTTAGGGTCATGGCGTCGTCCCATTAATGTTACCCATGCTTAGAAATCTTATGACGTCACAATCTCGTGATTGAGACGTAGGCGCGCGGTCACGCCATCTGTCTCATTACGTTACGCGCTGTGTGTGGATCCTATTAAAGTTTTATGACGTCACACTCTTTCGAGCAGATGGTCGCGAATCCCATCTGCCTATTTGCCCCATTACGTCACGCGTTGTGTGCGTATGTCCGTCCGCACGATAACTCGCGTAACAATCGTTCGATTTCGATGAAATTTTAGTATGTGGTAGGGGAACACCTAGGAAGGAATCCTAATGAAAGTGAACGGAATGGGGTCAAAGGTCAGGGCATTGGAGCGGAACCATTTACTGCTGTTATGCGTCATAACTAACGTAAAAACAGTTCGATTTCGATGAAATTTTAGTATGTGGTAGGGGACCAAACACTATTGGAAATGATGAAATTTTAGTATGATTGGGGACAAACCTGTCAAAATCTGCTGTCATTCTTTATTTAGTCTTATTCGTTTTTGTGTATATTTTCTATTTCTTACCATCAGCTGCACTTACTTGTTTTTTCTTGCTGCCACCAGTCTAGATTGGGGTAAGGTCTAGACGCCTTATGGAGATCACATTATTTGAGACAGAGGCGTGTTTGAAGATTTCCAAGCTGGTGTAGAAATGAGCCGAAGATAGTTAACAAATAACAAACAAATTTATTATCCACCACTTAGAGTAGGATTAAGGTTGGTTTGACACCTTGCATACAGAAGAATTTTAGGTGACAATGGAACTTGAGCTGAGCACAACAGAATTATGGTGCTTCCTGGTTAGCACCGTTCAGTTCCTCTTGGGTACTTAATTGATACATTCATAAGTTACACAGTATCACTTTTTGAAACAAGATATGAGATTACCGGATCTCAGATATAATGGATCTAGACCTCGGCCTGATCCCTTGGAACAAATATAGATAGTTACTAACCGCAGTTAGTTGAAATCTATTCCTAGCTAACTCGACCGCAGCCGAGCGCTTTTCTTACGGCAAAATCATCCCACGCGATGACCTGACGTCCTGCTCTGGTGAAAACTAGACGAGAAGAGAGCGCCAAAAAACTAACTTCCCGAGTTCTCCCCAAACTTTTCTGAGCCCCAGCAAGCGCTTAGCCAATCACAAGAACGCATTCGACCCCCCTTAGCTGGGCATCATTCACTCTCCGCGTCCTGCTTCCCACGGTTTACATCCGCTGGATGGCTCTCTTCGAAGAATTCCATGCTCCAAGTTCTGAGAATTCATGGGCTCGTTGTGATCTTGTGCACTGGTCACCAAGATGGATGTCATTCTCCCTTCCTCGCTTTTCACTTCAAAAATGGCGTTCCATTGCCCATTTCTGATTTTTCCCACGTTTACTTTTTTAACATTCAGCAGTTCCTATATTTCTGTGAGACGCTGGCATTTTTTTAAATTCTTTTTTCCTAACGGTTTTCACATCATCACAAAACCCTATTGAAAATGGGCGAAATGGGGTCAAAGGTCAGGACATAGGAACGGAATCACTTCCATCGCCATTATGCGTCACAACGTACGTAAAAATGCTTCGATTTGAATGAAATGTCAGTATGCTGTAGGGGACTGCCTAGGAACGAATCCTATTGAAAATGGATGAAATGGAGTCAAAAGGTAGGACACAGGAGCGGGATCTATTCCATAGTT
The DNA here is from genome assembly GCA_039090855.1 of Macrothele yani. Lineage (NCBI taxonomy): Eukaryota > Metazoa > Arthropoda > Arachnida > Araneae > Macrothelidae > Macrothele > Macrothele yani. The sequence continues at coordinate 74,519,687 of CM077027.1, forward strand.
CTTGTGCATCATAACTTTCGCAAAAATGCTTCTGTTGCGACAAAACTTTATCATGTTATTTCGGAGGTATACTGAACCAGTTCTGTTGAATATCATTGAAATGGGTTCAAAAGTCGGGTCATAGGAGCGAAATTTATTCTACAGCCATTATCCTCATAACTTGAGCAATGATTTCCGGTATGTTGGAAAGCGTATCATAATCATTGCATTGCATGATTTTGCTAACTTGTTGTAATTATTTATCCGCTATTGCCTTTCGGATATTTTCACAAAACCTGGAAATATTAAATTTATTCTTGGTAGCTGTGATAGCTTTTGTGTTAAAGGAGATTCCGCAGATCGATACAGAGACATAATAACAATAACCCGTACGATACTTTAAGTACCTGGTTTCTTATGGTAACACAATAGCCCAACACGGCTTGAACGAGTGACCATGCGCATCCGAACCCGTTGCTTTTTCCTTAACTTTGGTATTCGAAGTGGTCATTTAGGAGAATGATCGACATTGATCCTTCCCACCTGATTACCTTATAAAAGGGTTGTAACAATGGCCAGGACCCTAAGAAAGGAGAGCGATGTTTGGGTCATTTATTTCTATCTAGTGGCATGATGTCCGTGTCAGGGGGACTATACTTTCCTCATCATGCCTTCAGTTATGGAGTGAAGAATAGAAGATTAGAAGCGAGATATTATAGCCAGTGACAGGTTTATGGTCAGTGCTGCTGAATGAAAGAGGGTAAAGGATTGTTTTGTTGGAGCTTTCTTAAATTCAGCCGTTTACATAGCACCATAGTTCCTGTGGCTATAAGAGTCTTTTACCTTCTGTTTGGGAACCGCAGAAAATTTTGAGCATCATTTGGTTCAGATTACTTAAAGGGTTAAGGAATAAAAGATTTAGTTCCCACAGTTACTTAAAGGGTTAAGGAATAAAAGATTTAGTTCCCACAGTTACTTAAAGGGTTAAGGAATAAAAGATTTAGTTCCCACAGTTACTTAAAGGGTTAAGGAATAAAAGATTTAGTTCCCACAGTTACTTCAAGGGTTAAGGAATAAAAGATTTAGTTCCCACAGTTACTTAAAGGGTTAAGGAATAAAAGATTTAGTTCCCACAAAGCCGCCCCGGTGACCGTGTGGTCTGAGGCGTTTGTTTCTAATCATTCCTCCGAGATGAGCTCTGGTTCGACTCCCGGATAAAATGGGTTATATGTCTGTCTGATAGCGCTAGTGTTGTCCCATCCTTGTCCCTAAATTTGAATATCCATCCCTGGGACGTCCGTAATCCAGTGGCTCTAAATTTGAGACGGCCCCAGTGACGGGTATTTTTGAATAATCTCCGGTACCAGGTATTCTTAAATTGGCTGGTATAACGTAAACGTCTTTTCGTACTGATACGTTATTTTAAAAACATAACCATACGATGAAATAGTTCCTAAATTAAACTTTAACGGCCAGACGAAACATTTAAAACAGAAGTCAAACTTACAGAAATTGGCTTTATTTCTCTAGCACAGTTTATAGCACTTCAGGGTAATATAGAAATCAGATAAGACAAATCAACATTCCACATTCTACACTCCACCACCACGCTCAACAAGCAACTATTGTATCGTAGTTTATATCTCTGGTTCTTATCTCATAACAGGCATACGTCACGTTCATTCTGCCTCAATTATGTTGCCAACAGTATTTGTTTGAGAGAAAAGATATCACGTTAAGTGTGAAGTATAACTGAGAACAAAATCAAGATTTACATAGGGAAAGAAACTAAAAAGGAAAGTTAATTTAGAATATACGTCACACTGGCTTCACGTAGGGGAGGGCGATTCTTACATTTGAGGAGTAAAAAGCACCTCCTCAAACTCAGGTCTCTTGCCCAAGGCATTATTATGCAGTCGTTGCTAACCGTCTTTGATTTTTGTACTCTGTCCAGAACGCTGTGAGATTCTATCATTTATTTTGGAACGGAAGTGGGTTCCTTTCGTCGGTTGGGTGTTGAGGTGAGAACATAGTCGATCCGGAGTGGTGCAAGGATCTGTGAGGCATATCTTTCATGCACAAGGAAGTTATTTCTGTTTGCCTAAAATGAGCAATAATGTTTGCAAATGCTCTGCTTGCCTAACTTGAGCAATAATGTCATGGGTTCATACTGTTAATTAATATATGGAGATGTTAGAAGAAATCAGTATAACACAGGGATGCATGTTTACTGGCTAGCAACGTCACGCATAACAGAACAACTGCAGCCAAGCTACTGGTAGAATGAGTTTCGTCTGCTTCGGTCCAGACATGGTGGCAAGAGAACCGTCATCAGAGAACTGAACTGCATTCAGCTTTGGAAGCGTGCCAAACTGCACAAAAGCTACTGTATAAGTGCTCCAAAAGCTTTTATTTTCCACTTACCACAGATTATCGTGACTCCAAGGATGCACAGAAGTTGTCTTATAATCCAATGAGTTGCATTGTACGCTGTATGCGATGAATGGATGACAGAGTGTGTTCGCAGCTCAATGAAACCAGGTAGCTCCGGTGTGCATCTCTTACTACTCACAGTGTTCGGATTTCAGTCATTTGTCATGAAATGGTCTATGCCTTTGGTGAAAGAACGACTTCCCGAAGACCAGTGTCTTCTATGATTAATCCTTTTCACCCTAGAGAAGTTCAATTACTTCAGAACGATAGCGCTAGCAGTTTTCATTTCTTCCAGAACTTCAACTTACAAAGTTCTGGAAGGAATGAATACTGCTTCGATCAACAATGCGGTTTCGATCAGCATTTTCGGCCAGCACCATAGTCAGTCCTTCGTCTGATCAATACCTTTTGAACCAGACAGAATGTGACACTCCAGATCACTCTACTCTTCATTCCGACTTCACTCCATGCACTCCAGAATGTACAAAGTGCAGCCTCTGCGTATTCAGAAGGTATCCCGAAATTAGGCCAAAATACATCACCTGACATAAAAAAAAAATGCCACACAAGGAAGTATTTTTCCAAGCGTCACGCAAATTGGTGGTTATGTGTCGACAGCTAGGTTATGTAAATTATTACAATTGAGAACAATCACGTGATACGTGAGGAAGATACATGGTTAAATCGGTTCGGCATAGCTATGTTTGGTCGTCCTCACTTCTGCGTGGGCACCACTGCAACGGAGTGATCTCTATAGCGAAAGCACGTGTAAGGGGTAAGAATATCTGGGTGACGTCATTGGGCAGCCTACCATCACACAGACATCTTTACTAAGGGCTTCATCACAGGACTACGTACGGCTGTTTGGCCCTTTCTGTATCTTAAAGTGATCCTCCACGAAACCTTCGGAATTTGCTGAACACTGTTTTCTGGTTCACAGCTGAATACTGTTCTCTGTGTCACAACTGAATACTGTTTTCTCGGTACCAGCATCATCTCCAGAAACTATTGGCAGATTATCACGAGTTTCTCCAGCAGTGACCGATTCTGTGAAATTAAATTTTATGTTTGTTCACTGCTCGACCGGCATTCTCCCGAATTGAACGGAGCCCCAAAACACGTCTTCACTCAAATCTGTCTGTTTACACACACTGAAAGGCGAGAGAGTTTTGGTTCAAGGATATGTGTGGAACCTGAAGGTCACGCTAATAGCGACCACTCTCATACCACCCTTACCCATCGGCATTTAGCTGTGATGCTGCCATTCACCGAAAATCGTGGTCAGTAATGTACTTGTGTATCCCCCATGCACTGGTGAAGATGATTTCTTCATTAATTTACGAGATGAACTCTGTACTCTTTATTACCTTTTTTTTAATTATTGTAACTAATATTCAGGGCACATGAGTGCAGCAGATTTTTGTCACCCCAAGTTACATTTTTTAAAGATATTTCCTCTGACTATGGCTTAAGAATTGTTTTTTGTGCGCCTGGGAAGGAAGAAACACGGAGGAAATAACGCCCAGTGAACTGATAGGTCTCTGCATCCTTAACATTCCTGCTAATTTATTTATAATGGAAAAGAATGCTGATCACAATAAACAGTGTAGTGAAAAGGAAATAAGTGCATCAGGCTATAATGAACAAGAGAAGAACCCAAATGGGAATAAAAAAAACAGCCATGGAATCTGCATTGGTTTTCCTATAGAATACATTATTACAGATGAGGGGGAAAAAAAGGTTTCATTTTTTTTAAAAGATGCTTTGTTATTGTTTCTTTTCAATCATTTCCGTATGCTCTTTCCGCTGAGTAACAAAATAGCAGAAACACTTATCAGTGGTAAAGACATTGACTCATACAATTTTGCTCCTAAATTGTTTTAACAAGATACGAAAAAAAAATATGATTTTTTTTTTCGTATTAGAGCCACACGGCCTCACCCCCGGTACACGATTTAAATTATTCTTTGTTAGTATATCCCAGTTCCAAGCAAATTGCACGATGTTTTTCAGACGGAAAAGAAAGCCATTTGTAAGAGGGGAAGGAAAAGAAAAGAAGAAAAAAAAAAACCCCAATTCGCGCTTTGGAAACAAAGTTGATTCCCGCTGATTGTCATTTTTTAAAGTTTTCTTCCCATTCTTTGTGTTAGCAGAAATTTCCGCAAAGTAATATAATTAAGATTCGCCAAAAGCGGCACAGTGAAAAAAAAAAAATAGGGAAGAAATTCTTTTTAATCAGCTGGTCCAAGAAAGGAAAGAAGAAAAAATGTTTGAACTCACTAAGCAAGTCATTTGCATTTTTAATCACGTGCAAATACTTAACTTGATTTTAGCAGGCTTTTTCCTACCTCAGTTTTTCTTTCAGTTTTTTCCAGAGCGTCTTGTTCTCCGTACGGAATTTTCAGATCTTAAAATTCAGGTGCCGATTGCGAATCTGTCAACTCAGAGGTGCTTTTTCTTTGATCTGAACTTTTCGCCAGAAAAGTCGGTGATTTGGAATAGTCCGAGGGAATCCAAAGCTTTTCATTCCCTTTTTATTTGTATTGCCGCTTAACAGACTAAAAAAAAAAAAAAAAAAAGGAAATGTGAAAAATGAGAGGTTAGAATTTTAATTTGCTGAAGAACACAAATGCAAGTTTTTTTATTTCTTTGTTGCATCTTCATAAGCACAACAAATAACTTTTCTAAACTTACGAATTCGTAAAAATAGCCTTAAACATGGAAAAGAACTCACAGACACTTTTTTGTAGCGAAAATGGGAAACTAGATTGCTAATAATTCATCACTTACGAATTTCGTTTTCGCGCTTATTACAGCAAACACTTTCCATTTTCTCTTTTATGATTGCAGAAGTCTTTTCTTGACGTTAGAAATCCTTCACGCCATTTTCGTTTTCTCTTCAAAAAGCATTTTTAAAGCTAAAATAACCCCGCAAACGGGTAATTTAAATTCCCTTTTATTAATTAAAATAATATTTCATATTTGATTTATAAATTATTAATTCTCTGAGTTGCAGATATCTTTGAGCTTCTACTTGATTATAACTGATGATGACAAAATTTCATGATCACATTCGTATTTAATTGATGGTAAAGATCTGCAAATAATTATTTCCCTTGTCCTTTCTTCATTTGGCGTAACCTGCCGTACTATTGCTATTTATGGTGACAGCAAAGTAAGAATATCAAATAGCCATTAACAATATAATCGTTTTATGAGACAGCAGTTAAGTAAATTAAATAAAAAAAAGTGTCATATATTATAATTTAACTAAATTAATTCGTTAGATGAAAAACGAGAAAGACGCGGGAAATGTAAATGGTGTGCTACACTAAAATTTTCTTCATCTCATTTCACACAAGTCCAAATTTCCAATGGTAGCTTTTATGGACTTTCTTTCGAAAGTTCATTTTTCCAGTGGATTTAAAGGACCGTTCAAGGTAGAGTAAACGTCTGGAGACCAAACGGTGGCGCAGGTGAAGATCACAGAGCATTATATAAACAACCCGATGACCGGCTTTCGGATAGTAGAGTCTTCGGAGTAAAAATGAGAAATGCTGCCGATTTATCGGAGTTTGACAAAAACAAATTGTGATGGCACGGCGCTTTGGAGCTACCAACTAGGAAACAGCGCGGCTTGGGGGTTGTTCACGCGCCGCTGTTGTGAGTACGTATCAAAAGTGGTGCACACATGGCCAAACGACGAACCGTCTTTCAGCCGTGCGTCGTCCGCAGCTCACTGATGCCACAGGGGATCGGAAACTGTCGTGCATTATACGGAGTGACCGCAGGGCCACGGTGTGACCCATCGCCCGCAGCTACAACAGTGGTGATCTGGGCAATGTGTCTCAGAACGCAGTTCATCGCAACCTTCTGCGCATGGGCCTGGGTAGCCGAAGACCCAGCCGGGTCCCCATGCTCACTACACGTCATCGCCAACAACGCATGAAATGGACCCAAGAACATCGAGATTGGACCGTGGATGATTGGAAGAAAGTGGCCTGGTCTGACGAATCAAGATTCCTGGTGCGTCACGTAGAAGGCCGAGTGCGGAAGCGCCGATCACCAATGGAGGCTATAGCACCTGGATGCACTGTTGGGCGGAAATAGGCCGGCGGCTGAGGTGTTATGCTGTGGGCGATATTTTCTTGGGACACTTTAGGCCCCATTATCACAATAGCACAATCTCGGACAGCTGTCACGTATCTGAACATCGTTGCTGACCAAGTTCACCCATTCATAGCAACTGTGTTCTCTGCTGGTCATGGTCATAACCACAGGATAATGCGCCATGCAACACTTCCAGAATCATCAAGGAATGGTTCGAGGAACCTGCTGGTGACTTTCTGTTAATGCCCTGGCCTCTAAATTTAGTTGATATGAACCGAATGGAAAATTTGTTCTTCGACTTGGAAGTGGGTTCGCGCTAAATCCCCACTACCCCGAAATGTACGAGAACTGGAGGACCTGCTGTAGACATTATGCTACCATATACCCCAGGATACCTATCTCCACCTCATCGCATCGATGCCTCGCCGAGTGGTCGTTGTTTAATTGGCTAAAACGGGTCCTACAGCTTATTAGGTAGGTGGTCATAATGAAATGGCTCATCGATGTACAAGAATTTGACCTCTTCAGAACCAGTGGGTTTTGATTGTGAAAGGCAAACGGTTCCTTATGGGTGTTGTCTGTCATACACTGGTGTGCAAAAATTAAGGACGAAGAGGAGAAATTAGCATAACAGCGGAACGAGCAGGCAGAACGGACCGAAATACCACTCAGGAGATAGACTAGGGTCCGGTAAGGTAGGGCATGCGCATATATGCAGCATGACGTACGGGGGGAGGGAGGAGTGTCGGATGGGTATAAAGCACACGTGCGGTGTACACAATCAGCAATTCGGTGAAAGCTATTGCACTGCGTACATCGGTTTCAACGACGTCGAGTTGCTGCCACCGTGTGATATGGCCAACAAGCAATCCAGTAGACGACATCTGGATGACTTTACCCGAGGTCACGTCATTGGGAAGTTGGAAGAAGGTCGAAGTGTGACTAGTGTGGCCAAGGAATTCGGGATCGCTCACAGCATTGTTTCACGAGCTTGGAGAGCATTTCAAACGACAGGAACAGCTGTCCGAGAGTTTAGCAGTGGTCGTCCACGAGCAACTACGGCGTCGGACGACCGATATATTGTCCTACAGGCGAGGAGAGACAGACGGCAGACAGCGGGAGAAATCGCAAGGCACATGCAACAGACAACTGGACGTCCGTTATCGCGTTTTACCGTGGCCAGGAGGCTGAACAAAGGGGTCTATTTGCACGACGACCAGTACGGTGTGTGCTATTAACGCCTGCTCATCGGAGACGGCGGTTTCTGTATTGCCAGGAACACAAGAACTGGACACATCAGCAATGGGGTCGAGTTCCCTTTACGGATGGGAGCCGATTTAGTCTGACGAGCGATTCTGGAAGTATACACATCTGGAGAGAGCAGGGAACACGCAATCACACCTCCAACATCATCGAAAGGGACCGGTTTGGACGTGGCGGAGTTCTAGTTTGGGGCGGTATTATGCTTGGTAGCCGTACTGACCTCCACATCTTCCAAGGAGGTTCTGTCACTGGTGTCCGCTATTGTACCGAGGTTCTCCTGCCTCACGAGCGTCTGTTTAGAGGTGCTGTGGGTCCTGAGTTACTCTTCATGGACGACAACGCTACACCTCATCGTACAGTGGCTGTCACAGAGCTCTTGGAGAGTGAAGATATTCAACTCATGAATTGGCCCGCAAGGTCCCCGGACATAAATCAAATCGAACATGTGTGGGACCTTCTCGGGAGACGCTTGGCAGCACGTCACCAGCCTCCAGCAACGATTCCGCAGCTGCGATTGGCGCTACAAGAGGATTGGGCCGCGATGCCTTAACAGCTCCTTGACAACCTCGTCCTTAGCATGGACAGACATTGTAAATCCTGCAACACAGTCAGGGGTGATCATATCCCCTACTAAAGACTGGATTTTTCTTGGCAGCCGCCTGTCACATGGACGTTTCTGTCTTCTATCCAGTTGTGCTCGAAGCTACGTTTTCAATAAAGTGCCTTTGTATCCTTTGGATTCCTTGTTTGGACGGTTTTGCTCACTTGTCCCATATTCTTACATCTTGGGGATCTTATGGTATGATTTGAGTCGATGTGGAGCACTTCTGCACGACGTTACATTCGATAAACCGTCACGTTCTTATTTTTTGCACGCCAGTGTATGTATGGGCGGTCCCCAAAAAATTTTTTTAGCGGTTATAAAACTAAGTTCTTGAATAAACCTCTGCGCTGATTTGATATTATCATAATAGCATTTAGTATATTCATCACGGTATTTACAGACTTTGCTTGATGTCGACGACGACAGTGATATTTTCCCGAACATGAAAGCGTTCTGATACTAAAGAATATAGTGGAACTTAATTCAGAATTGGCTGCACTAGCACTTGGTGCCAGGATACAGATGCGTAACTGCCAAAGACCATACGAAGGGAAGAGGAGGTCCACTATAGGGCATATGATCACCCCTAACATCGATGCATAATTTGCACCTTCAGTCCATGCTGCGCATTAGATTGTTGATGAGTTCTTGCGGTAACATCGCCCATTTTCCCGTGAGCGCCGTCTTCAGCCGTTGGACAGTTTCCGGTGTGTGTTGACGTGTTGTAACGCGTCTTTCCAGAGCGTTCCACACGTGGTCTATGAGATTTAGGTCTGGGGAACGTGCTGGTCACCCCACCCGATAATGATGAAGTGTGGCGTTGTCGTCCATTAACACGAACAGTGGTCCAATGGAACCCCAGAAGAGACGAACACGGAGAAGGATTGCCTCATTACAGTAGTAGTCACCGATCATAGTACTCCTTCCAGTATCTGAAGCTTGACACTGCCATCGATCAAAACGCCTCCCCATACGAGAACACCAAAGCCACCATATCTATCCCTTTTATTGATGTTTTCGGGGCGAAACCAATTGCCTACCTCATGCCAGATTAGCTGATTCCAGAATCGCTAGAGATACTAAATCTGTAAAGAGTACCGTTCCCCACTGTTCTGCTGTTCAGTCCTTATCTTCTCTGGACGTAAACGGTGTCTCCGGTGAGTAGTTGTTAATGGAATACAGCGCACTGGTCGTAGGGCAAAAAATCCATCTTTGTGTAGTCGCCTGACCAATGTGAAGTGCGATATTACTCATCCTGGGCTCATGTTGAGTTGTTTTTCAAGGTTACTTTCTGCTTGGTTTCAATCCCTCTTGCCATGTAGGAGCAGACAGTGGTCCTCACTGGCAAGTGGATTTTGGTGGACGACCACCACCAGTCATCCTCACAGCTGTATCTGTAATCCTGAAGGCTAACAACGCACGCGATGTGATGCTATGGGTGATATCGAACTCTTGGCCACACTCATCACCGTCCCCCCCCCCTTTTTTTTTTGGTTGGAGGTTTAACGACCACCGTGAGCAACTCAATGGGCTATAAGCAGTCGCCCGTCCCTAATTTAGGGCTACTGGTTCCAGGGAAGGGAGAGAGAGCCAGTGCCGTAAGACAAACAAAACATCCATGCCTCACCGGGATTCGAACCCGGACCCCTTTCGGACGAGTGATCAGAGGCCATCGCTTAGACCACTGCGCCACCGGGGCGGCAATTTTCCCCTTCTTGAGCCTCCCAATTATTCGACCACGAGTAAAATTATCAAGATATTCCCGACGGACCATTTTGTCGTCTCTAGCCACAACAGACACAATCAAACGTCTGTAAAACTTATGCACACAGTTTGGTGACTTTGTAACGTACTAGGAGATGTGACGTACCTGCCAGAAGGACGCACACGACATAAAGGCAGATAGGAATCAGAATAAAACGTCCGCGTAGCTCAATTGGTAGAGCAACTTATTCCGGAATGAGGGGAGCCGGGTTCGAATCCTGGCGCGGATAAAAATGACGGAGAAATTTACTTCGTTATAATGGCGCCCGAACTATCCGGATGACCCGACCGTTAAAAATTTCGCAATGGTGTGATGTTATTTGCACACCGCGAGATAGGAAAAATAAGAGAATCCCTTCTCCAGCACTTCAAAAAAAAAAAAAAAAAAAAATATATATATATAGGGGAGATGATGTAACGTACCAGGAGATGTGACGTACCTGCCAGAAGGACGCACACAACATAATGGCAGATAGGAATCAGAATAAAACGTCCGCGTAGCTCAATTGGTAGAGCAACTTATTCCGGAATGAGGGGACCCGGGTTCGAATCCTGGCGCGGATAAAAATGACGGAGAAATTTACTTCGTTATAATGGCGCCCGAACTATCCGGATTACCCGACCGTTAAAAATTTCGCAATGGTGTGATGTTATTTGCACACCGCGAGATAGGAAAAATAAGAGAATCCCTTCTCCAGCACTTCAAAAAAAAAAAATATATATATATATATATAGGGGAGATGATGTAACGTACCAGGAGATGTGACATACCTGCCAGAAGGACGCACACGACATAAAGGCAGATAGGAGTCAGAATAAAACGTCCGCGTAGCTCAATTGGTAGAACAACTTATTCCGGAATGAGGGGACCCGGGTTCGAGTCCTGGCGCGGATAAAAATGACGGAGAAATTTACTTCGTTATAATGGCGCCCGAACTATCCGGATGACCCGACCGTTCAAAATCTCGCAATGGTGTGATGTTATTTCCACACCGCGAGATAGGAAAAATAAGAGAATCCCTTCTCCAGCACTTCAAAAAAAAAAATATATATATATATGGGGGAGATGATGTAACGTACCAGGAGATGTGACGTACCTGCCAGAAGGACGCACACGACATAAAGGCAGATAGGAGTCAGAATAAAACGTCCGCGTAGCTCAATTGGTAGAACAACTTATTCCGGAATGAGGGGACCCGGGTTCGAATCCTGGCGCGGATAAAAATGACGGAGAAATTTACTTCGTTATAACTTCCGTTCAACTGATGCTATCGGACAGCGTGCGCGCATTTTATCCTGACTTCACGCAAACCATACGTCATGCTCCATTATTACGCATGTGCCTTTGCTCCTGTTTCCAGCCATGATCCCGAGTTAATTTGTGTTTGGCTTCTGCTGCTATTTATGGCGTTATTTTACTTCTTCGATTTCGTCCCTAAGCTTTGCGCCCCAGTTTAGGACCCCAACCACGATAAAGAACACCACACTTTCTTTTGATCTTACAACCACTCTCAGAATCACTTTAGTTACGTTGCTCAGACTTTCTGTTTGAAAAATGGCGTCATTCCCTGTAAAACTGATAGTTTTATTCTCGAAATGTACAAGAATGTAGTACTTAAAGCAATGATGGGCACATCAATATGTGTTTCTTGTGGCGCCTCAATGCTCAGCATAGAGGAGCCACAAGAAACACGTAAACCAAAGTTCAAGATGTATAATTTTGAAAGAAAAGAGAGATTTTACAAGAAAGTGTTTGCAAATCGTTAGATGTAAAAACAAAGATACACTATATATGATCAAAACATCTCGAAACCCTTTTTGAGTAGTGGAATTGTCCAGATACGTAACAGCCATGGCTCATTCACGTACAAATGTTGCATGTGGCCTGACAAACATCACAGACAAGCATGAACAGTAAAATGGGCCGTTCGCCCTGGTGGTGCAGTGGTCTAAGCGCTTGCTTTTAATCATTCGTCCGAGGAGGGTCCAAGTTCGAATCCCGGCGAGGAATCGATGTTGTGTTTGTCTGATGGCACTGGCGCGCTCTCTCTCTCTCTCTCTCTCTCTCTCTCTTCCGTCAAACTACTGGCCCTAAATTAGGGACGTGCAAAACTACTAGCCCTCAATTAGGGACGTGCGAAACTACTAGCCCTAAATTAGGGACGTGCGACTGCTTATAGCCCATCGAGCTGCTCACCGTGGTCGTTAAACCTTCAATCAAAAAAAGGAGGGGGCGTGCGGCAGAGCTGAGTGACAGATCGCCATCTTAATTAACAATAAGTCAGTTCGGAAAATATCTGCCTTGCTGCAACTGCCCCGATCAACTGTAATGTAAGTGATATTGTTTTGAAGTGGAAACGCCTAAGAGAACAACAGCATAAACGCTACCTTGTAGGCCACATAAAATGACAGAATGTGACAGCAGAGTACTGAAGCGGGTGGTGCTACAAAATCGCCTGTCCCCGATTGCAACACTCATCGCCGAGTTCCAAAATACCTGAGGAAGCAACGCCAGCACCATCACTGTTCGTCGAGAGTTAAAGGAAATGGATTTTTATGACCGAGCAGCCTCACACAAGCATAACACCAGCAAGATTAACACCGAGTGTCTGTTTAAGTGGTGTAAAACTCGGCGCCAGAGGACTCTGGGGCAATGGAAACGCGTTCTCTGGGGTGATGAGTCACACTTCACCATCTGGTACTTCGACGGCCGAGTTTGGGTGTTAAAGATGCCAGGTGAACGATGTCTACCCGACTGTGTTGTGCCTTGTGCCGTCTGTCAAGCTTGTAGGAGGAGGCATCATGTTCTGGGGCTGTTTTTCATAGTCTCGACACACTAGTTTCAGTGCCCTGAAATCCTAACGCTTCGACCTATAATGACATTCTCGACAATTCTGTGCTCGCAACATTTCGGCAAAGGCCCTTTCCTTTACCAACAGCACAATATCTCCGTCCATAAATCGAGGTCAGTGAAGGAATAATTTGATGAGGCTACTCAAATGGCGCAGTGGTCTAACTGCTTGGTTTTTGACCGTTCATCCGAGAAAGGTCCGGGTTCGAATCCCTGTAAGGCATGGATGCTTTGCTTGTCTTACGGCTATGGCTCTCTCCCTTCCCTGAAACCAGTGACTCTAAATAAGGGACGGGTGACTGCTTATATCCCATCGAGTTGCTCACGGTGGTCGTTAAACCTTCAATCAAAAAATATATACACCGTCGAGTCACATTATTGTGACCACCTCCTGCTTTTGACGTCAAAAGCGCGTAGCCGATGAAAGATGGAACGTTTCGTGAACTGGCTTGGAGGGTTCATAAAGTGTGCTGTAGGCATTCTGGAAACATATCACTCTTTGATGTCATGGATAAAAGAAGCGATTTTTCAGATTTGCAAAAAGGGATGATTATCGGTTTTCGGGCCAAGGGTGGCAGCATTTCTGAAACAGAGCAGTTTGTGAATTGTGGGCGTGCTGCTGTGGTTAAAGTGTATCGTAATTGGAGAAATGGTACCATTGCGAATAAGCGACGTAGAAACTGCGGAGCACCACGTGCCATTGTTGTGAGAGATGAACGTCGGCTGCGAAGGTGCGCGAGTGCCGATCGACACGCTACAGTGGAGCAACTCACTGGCCGAATGAACCAGGGGTCTACCGGAAGTGTGTCTGAAACAGCAGTTCAGCGAACCCTTCTGCGTATGGGGCTCCGATGCAGACGCATGATCACTGCACCTGTGGTAAAGAAGGTGCATCGGCAGAAAAGGCTTACATTTGCACGGCAGTATCGGAATTGGAACTCCGCTGATTGGCAAAGGATTACCTTCTCCGATGAGTTTCTTGCCTTATAAGCCAACGTGCATCGAACGGATGGACGTTGGCGTATAAGGCAAGAAACATTGGAGAACAAACACTCTTTAACCATTGCTGGAAGAACACAAGCTGGAGGGGGAAGCGTTATGGTCTGGGGAATGTTTTCGTGGCTTTCTTTGGGGCCACTCATTCCTGTGGAAGGCACTATAGGCCGATATCGTTATTAATCGTTCCTTGTAGACCACGTACACCCATACCTGCTGATTGACTTCTCTGGAGCGGATGGGATCTTCCAGAACGAAAATGTGACGTGTCACGCAGCTAGAAACGTCCGAGAGTGGTTGGAAGAGCACGATGAAGACTTCAAAGTACTTTCCAGGCCCCCTAATTACCCAGACTTAAACCCAATTGAGCATCTGTGGCACCAACTCGTTCGTGTTGTTCGCTCTACGGATCCTTCACCACGCGCCCTCCAGCAGCTGTCAGATGCAGTGCGGTCAGCATGGCTCCACATACCTGTGAACACTTTCCAATACCTTATTGAGTCACTCCCAACTCGTCTAGCTGCTGTCCGCGCTACACACGGCGGTTACTCTGGATATTAGCTGGTGTTCACAATAATGTGACTCGACCGTGTATATATTTGATGAGATGGTTGTGGAAGAACTTGAATGGCCTGCCCAGAGCCCTTATCTCAATCCCATGTAACACTTTGCGATGAATTGGAACTCCAAGTGCGACCCAGTTGGAATTCCATTTCAACCCAAAGTGTTTCGACCCAGGCAAAACCGTTCGATATCAGTGACCAACCTGACTAATGTTCTTGCGGCAGAATGGAAAGCAATTCCCGTAGCAACGTACAGAAATACAGTAGTAAGGCTTCCCAGCAGAGTGGGGGCTGTGATAACACCAAAAGGTGGACCAACTCCATATTAGTTTCTGTCCTATTACATAGAATTTGTGGATAGGCAAATGTCTGGATATACAGAATGTCCATAAAGTCTTTCCCACATTACAAAAATTAATATAAAAATATATTACACGTACAAGAAAAGAATTGCACGACAATGATGGTGCACAGGTACAGTTTTTTCCCCAGTGTCAGTACACTGGAAAAAAATATGGGCGCCATTTGCGGCCCGGAGGACATCTAAGCGATATTCGATTTCACGCCATGTTTTGTTTAACATCTCAGCAGAGACAGAACCAATGACGTCCATTATTCTGCTCTTCAATGTCTCGACATCCAGAACACTGATAGGGTAAACTTGGTCTTTCACATAACCCCACAGGAAAAAGTCTAGAAGGGTTATGTCGAGCGATCGAGGTGGCCATGTTATGACACCGTTGCTGTCAATCCATCTGTCCCGAAATGTGACATTTAGGAACTCACGAACCATTATTGACCAGTGTGGTGGAGCATCGTCTGGTTGGAAAATAACCGAAGGTTGGAGTATATGCATTGAGGTGCTTCAAAAAGTTCCAGCATGTTCAGGCACACGATGTTACCATGGGCTGTGGTAAACAAGTTAGTAAAATCATGCGATGCATTGATTATGATACGCTTTCCAACATACCAGAAATCCTTACTCAAGTTATGAGGATAATGGATGTGGAATAAATCTCGCTCCTGTGCCCTGACCTTTGATCCCATTTCGATGATATTTAACAGAACAGGTTCAGTATACCTCCGAAATAACATGATAAAGTTTTATCGCAATCGAAGCATTTTTACGTGTTATGATGCATAAGGACTATGGAATAGATCCCGCTCCTGTGTCCTAACGTTTGACCCTATTTCGCCCATTTTCAATAGTATTCGTCCCCAGGCAGGCCCCTACAACATACTAACATTTGATACAAATCGAAGCATTTTTACGTAAGTTATGACGCATAGTGGCGATGAAAGTGATTCCGCTCCTATGTCCTGACCTTTGACCCCATTTCGCCCATTTTCCATAGGGGTCGTTCCCATGTAGTCCCCTACCATATACTAAAATTTCATCGAAATCTAACCTTTGTTACGTTAGTTACGACGCATAAGAGCAGGGGAATGGACCCCGCTCCTATGTCCTGACCTTCGACCCCCATTTCCTTCACTTTCAATATGGTTCCTTACCAGTGTTCCCCTACCACATACTAAAATGTCAAAGAAATCGAATGATTTTTACGCGAGTTATCGTGCGGACGGACATACGCATACAACGCGTGACGTAATGAGGCAGATGTGAATCGCGACCATCTGCTCGCAAGAGTGTGACGTCATCAAACTTTAATAGGATCCACACACAACGGGTGACGTAATGAGACAGATTGCGTGAACGCGCACCAACATCTTATGGGACGACGTCATGACACTATACTAAAAACGTGGTAATTCGGGGTGATTATTTAACCCACTAAACGAATTTTCCTAAAGTCGAGATCAAGCTAAATCGATTTCTAGTAACAGAAAACGGTAGGTTAATGACTTTCATCAAAAACCTTAGAGCAGTTTTCAAAATAAAATTTACATACATACAAGAATTGCTCCTTTAATAGTATGGGATAAGGGTGGTGGAATGGATCCCGATCCTATGTCCTGACCTTTGACCCCATTTCGTCCATTTTCAATAGGGTTCGTCCCCACGTGGTCCCCTACGACATACTAAAATGTCATCGAAATCGAACCATTTTTACGCAAGTTATGAGGCATAAGGGCAATGGAATGCATCCCGCTCCTATATCCTGAGCTTTGACCCCACTTCACCCATTTTCAACAGGGTTCGTCCCCAGGTGGTCCCCTGCCACATACTAAAATTTCATCGAAATCGAACCATTTTTACGCGAGTTATCGTGCGGACAGACAGACGGACTGACGGACTGACAGACGGACTGACGGACGGACAAAGCTGGAGCATATACGCTTCTTCAACCTACGGTTGAAAATCGTAAAAAAGAAGAGTCCAATGATTCTGTCATGCATCAGGCCGCACCATACGTTTACTTTCGCGCTAGCCTTCTGTTGTTCGATGGCACAATGTGAACTTTTTGATTCTCAGATTCTCACATTGTACCTATTTACTGTACTAGAGACGTGCAATGTGGCTTCATCTGAGGAATGTGACGGTGCAGATAATCCCTATCATAAGCTATGCACTGCAACATCTCCGTCGTAAATGCAGCACGGAGAGGCCGGTCAGCAGGCTAAAGAGCTTGAAAGATCTGTACCTTATAAGCATACAGATGAAGACGTTTCTGTAAAATTTTGTGAAACCTGGCACGGGAAACCCCAGTTTCCAGTGAAGCACAATGAATGGATTTCCTGGGGCTGCGCAGAAATGTCTCCTGTCCTGAACAGCTGTCTCTTGTTTATTCACTGGTCGGCCCGCTCGGTATAGAACGCCAACACTACCCATACCAAGCTTTTAGGCTTTTTTGGTCTGGTGGTGATCGTCTGTAATCTTTTCCAAAATGACGGTGGACAGTAACCGCCGATTTGGTCTCATGGAACCACAAAACGCACGTCGCTTTTTCTTGTATGGAAGCCATTATCGATGAAATGTTCCTCTTATTCAGCAGTAGCGCTCACCTAAAGAGCAGGAAATAAAAAACAACTTTATGAGTGCTGCTGTATTATGTTGCCAACCATTTTATTTTAACTTACACAGATTTTTTTTTTTTTATATTAGTTTTTGTAATGTGGGAAAGGCCGCCCCGGTGGCGCAGTGGTCTAAGGCACTGGCCTCTGATCATTCGTCCGTAAGGGGTCCGGGTTCGAATCCCGTTGAGGCATGGATGTTGTGTTTGTCTTACGGCACTGGCTCTCTCCCTTCCCTGGAACCAGTGACCCTAAATTAGAGACGGGCGACTGCTTATAGCCCATTGAGTTGCTCACGGTGGTCGTTAAAACCTCCAATCAAAAAAAAAAAAAAAAAAAAAAAATGTGGGAAAGACTTTATGTAGACACCCTGTACGTATGTACCCATAATGTTATATTATAGGTATGATATAACATTATTATGTGTTGGCCCAGCTTTCGCTTTCAGAGTGACAAGAATGCTCCTTGACATTGATTCAACAAATTTATGTTGACATCCCTGTGAAATACGGCATCTTCCAATTTCCGCGCAGATTGGATGGCCGGTGGAGCCCTTGAGCAATAATGTACTGCGTTATGTTTCAGAAACAACTCCCACACAATGTTGGCATTTTGGCAAGGTGCACTGCTCCTGGAAGTGTCCATCACCAGATGGTAGGACTAACTTGATCAGCAACGATGTTTAAAATACTCTTGGACATTCGCGGATGGGTTCTCTCGAATCAGAGGTCCGAAAATCCCCGTGTAAACATGGAAGTAGCATAAGACCGCCCCCGTCAGCCTTAAAATTCATTACCAATGGAAGATGAACTCGTGTCCTTTAACTGTTGTTTCCCAACTCTCACCTTCCCATCCGTATAGTGCAGTTAGAAACGCGATTCCTTAGATGACAGGAACCTTTACTAATCACTAAGGGTCCATCTCAAACGTATTCAGACATCTCCACATATGCAAATAAATATGCATTTGCAAAACCAGATGCGTAAGCTTCGGGTGTGTTGGGGGATGTATTTAAAGGAGAGCGTTGGCACCCTATCAGACTGCGGTGGATGCGACTGTATAGCGCGGAGATGAACTGACGGACTTCGACAAAGGACTGCTGGTTGGACCCCCTATGAGTAAACAATCAGTGCTTAGCATTGCCCCTCTTCTTGTATTCCCCAAATCCGCTGTCATTGATGTTCTTCATCCATAGAAAAGCAGAAGGTGCCACTACAGTTATACCGGGATCTGGAGGCCGAACAACCTGAGTGTTCTCGCCAAACAAAGTCTAAGGCAGAATGTGAAGAAAACAAGCACGTCCTTTGCCACAGACCTGGCCGGCGACGTGGCTCAAACTACTCAACCATATATTTACACCCAAACAGTTCGTGGGGAACTGCACGGGGTCGGTTACCATACTGGGTCAGCTGAGCATAATCCCTTCGTCCCTCCAGGTTAGCGCCCGACGATGATTGCAGTGATGCCTCGTTCGCCGTTCGTGGAAACAAGAGTGGAAAAGTGTCATGTGAAGTGACGAATCTCGCTACTCACTCATTGTCCGGACTGATGCATTTGGGTGCATCATATTCCCTGTGTATACTATCAGACGGAGTGCATTGCCAGTACAGTCAAGTCTGGAGGGGTGTCTATGATTATGTGGTACTGTATTTGGAAGAGAAGACTCCGTGCCTTAGTTGTAGTGCCCTTCAGCCTGAAAAATCACTGGTTCATGCACAGTGACATTCTCAACAATTCCACACTACCTACACTGTGGCACTACTTCGGCACATAAAGTCTCAGCAAGATTGAGCGCCTCGCTACATTACAAAGTCTGCCCCGGCCTAGTTCGAGGAATAAGAAGTCCAATTGCTGGATACGCCTGCCCCGGCTTAGGTCGAGGAATAAGAAGTCCAATTGCTGGATACGCCTGCCCAACGTTCCGATCTAAATTCAACAGAATATCTGTGGGATGAGCTGGAATATACCGAATCCTATCTCTGCCTTAAGACCTTCCTCTATGGCAGCATTGGCACAAGCTTTGCAGGAGAAATGTAGGAAACTTCTGGGTGAATTTCCTACATTTCTCCTACAAAGCTGCAGCATTTCCCGGAAAGCATGCTTAGAACGGTCGCAGCAGTCATAAAGACCAAAGGTGGGCAGACTCTGTACTGATTTCGGATAAAAAAAAGCTCTGGTTTTCTTTCCACGTAGGTGTACTAATAATTTTTGTTTACATATTTTTTATACACAAATCGGCACTGAACTAGAAACTTTTATTCAGTGCCGGTTTGGACCTCCTTTAAACTGAATTACAGCAGATTGCGTTTTCGCATAGGGTGTTTAATGCATCTACGTTCCACAAGGTGTTGGAATGCATCTACGTCTACAGCACACCAGGCCTTCACCATACCATCCTTAAATTGGTTCAGATTTGACGAAAGAGGACTTCGTTTTTTTTTTTTTTGTTTTTTTTTTTTGATTGAAGGTTTAACGACCACCGTGAGCAACTCAATGGGCTATAAGCAGTCGCCCGTCCCTAATTTAGGGTCACTGGTTCCAGGGAAGGGAGAGAGCCAGTGCCGTAAGACAAACACAACATCCATGCCTCACCGGGATTCGAACCCGGACCCCTTTCGGACGAATGATCAGAGGCCATCGCTTAGACCACTGCGCCACCGGGGCGGCAAGAGGACTTCGTTCCTTCATCGATTTTTCTAACATGTCCCATACATTCTCAATGGGGTGAAAAAGTCCTTTAGACCGAATCACAGCACGTTTGTGGTTTGGCACAGATTCCACGAGGTGTTAGAATGTATCTACGTCGGCAACATACCAAGCGTTCACCAGGCAGAACTTTAACGGGCTCAGATTTTAGAAAAAGGACTTTGCTTCCTGATCAGTTTTTCTAAAATGGTCCATACATGCTCAGTGGGGTTCAGATCCAGGCTTTGTTGTGACCAGAGAAGATGGTGACCGTTGCTGAACACATCTTGCACAATGAACTGTATCATTGTCGTTCATAAAACAGCCATCACCTGTAGGATGAAAAGTCAACTTTGCGGGATGGTCTTGACTGGTGACAATGTTAGGATAATCAATGGAAGACACCCAACCTTCCAGCAATATCAGGGACCCCGTTCCTTACCAACAGAACACGCCCCACACCTTGACACCACCTCCATAACCTTGAGTTGTGTTTAGAAGGCAAGCTGGGTCCATTGCTTCATGGGGATCCCACCAAACTTTCTGCCTACCGTCGGTACAGCACAAGGTGTACCGCAACTCATGACTTTTTTCAGCCTTTCAGTGTCGAGTCACTGGTTTCTGACAGCATTGTAGACGAACTTTCCGGTTCTTCGCAGAAAGACTGCCAATACCGATTCTCTGTAATTCCCTGCCCATAGTATGCTGAGATATGGGTTGAAAACAGCTTTCATTGAATGCTTCGGTCAATTATTGCACATTGAAGTCCTGTTTCTCCGTACAAACCTTCTCAGACGACGGCGATCTCGTTCCTGACAGATTGTTGTCGCGCCACAGTCATGCCTCTTAAACAAAAAATGTGGGTCATTTTTCCACTGATTAAAGACCAGGGATATCTTACCTTTTGAAAAAGTAATCAGATATGCTGTTTTCAAAATTTTCAAAATCGTCTCTCCAACCAGACGGGCACCCTTTATCGAACACTGAAAGATCCTTTGTTTTTTTTTTCCCATTAATCAACACTACGACAAGGAGAAAACAGTTGTCTAGATCAGTGGTTCCCAAGCTTTTTGTATTCGCGGACCGGCAAAGCGTTGGGGAAACTTTCGCGGACTAGCGATGCCGAAACAAAAACTTAAGGCTATTTTCGAGCATTTAATCTCGTAGTATTCTATTTTATAATGATCACTGCGTACAATCCATAATTTATATACCAGATATTCCATGTCACCTAGGTACAGATAATATAATTTATTCTGTTAATATTCTTTATTGATAATAACTGTAATCCATGATCAACATACCATATTATTCTCCTTACCGTTAATATAATTTTTTTCTGGGGTCTGTGGCGCACTTCAGAGGTGAAAACATGTCTCAAGACGACAAATCTGCAGCGAGACATTCTATCCGCGTAGTTCCGTTGGGAGAGCGACTTACTCTTGAATGAGGGTACATGGGTCCGATGCCCGTCGTGAGAAAACTCGTGTTTTCGCAGGTCAATGCGATGTCTGCTGCTACTGCTTCGCGATATTCTTCTCGAGCCGTGGTTCCAGCATCGTTTCTGCAAGGCGCAGTGCAGGATAAATGTCCGTTATGTTCCTGATGCTTTGCTTTGATTGCCGAAACCGCTGAAAAGGTGTTTTCGCAATAAATAACGCGAACGATACAGTTACCTAATAATTTTGCAGCTTTGTCGGTGAGACTTGGATATTTTTTCTCCATAATACCCCAAAACTGAGTCAAAGATTTGGATCTGAATATCGATACCAGACTGGCGTCAGAAGGAAGATCAACAAAGCTTTCCTTTTACTGGTGAGTTAGCCTGAGGGAGTTCAGATCTTTGAAGAGATTAGCGATCCCAAGCTTCCTTTATATTCCGCGACAGGTGTTCAAAAAATTTAGATCTAGATTTCCTTTTACTTTGACTCCATTTCGTTTCAAAAGAAATGCAAATAAATTCACTCGTTTCTCGCAGACCGGCAGAAAAAAAAAAAAAAAAAAAACTTCGCGGACCGGCAGAAAAGACTTCGCGGACCGACAGAAAAGTCTTCGCGGACCGGCAGAAAAGACTTCGCGGACCGGTACCAGTCCGTGGCCATGCAGGCGGTTTGAAAACACTGGTCTAGATCAACTGGTGAGGCAGATGACCACGTGTTTTGCATATAGTGACGATTACGTACTCTAATTAAATGATTTCTAATTCCGTAGTCGGTGCGTGTGTGTATGCGGGTATATGTAGGCAGTGGCGGATTTCCAAGAAGGCGCACTGGGCGCGCGCTGAGGGCCCCAGATTTTGAAGGGCCCCGAAAACCTATAATTGGATTGTCAGTAATGTTTTGGTTTTCAGGAACCGAAATATGAATAAAAAATAAATAAATCCTTATGAATCAATCCTTAAAGAGATCACTTCATTTGTATTGTGAATTGTTATTTTACTTTCTCATATTAGTAACATATATTTTTAGCACGTTTTTTGTAAAAAAAGATCGTGCTTATGTTATCGGTTTGTCCGTCCGTCCCTCCGTCTGCACCCACGATATCTCTGCAACTATTAGTCCGATTTGAAAAATTCTTTTTGCATTGGGAAAGCTTGAAATATGAGAATGATGATCCTTTATTTCGGGTTTTTTTACGATGTAAAATTGCGCCGCTAGAGGGAGTAAATGCAGATGATATCGAATTCAAAAATATGTTTTATTCCACATATTTGCTTCTAAACATCCGATTGAAAAAAAGTATTTTATCTTTCGATTTCATTTATGTCGAAGAGTAGTTTAGATATAGTTACTTTTTCCAATTACGCATAGATTTTCCGCTAGGGGGCGTAAAAGTAAATTACATTTTTCTCGATAACTCTTCTTCTAAAGCTCCGATTTGAAAAACTTTTTCTTCAGCGGATACACCTTTTGATGGAAAATCTTTTGCATATAATTTCTAATTTTTGGTAATAAATACTTTGGCCACCAGGGAGCATAAGTTTTAATTTTTGCTTCTGATGTATTCGCCATAAAATCTGAGCTTCTAAAATATCGATTGAAAAAATTATTTCGTGGATTGATGCCACTCACATCGATAAACCCTTTCGAAATATTTTCTTCTTAAAATATTCCACAGTTTTTCTGCCAGAGAGCGTAGATGTATATCTTATTTTTGTCAATATCTCTACTTCTAGGAGTCCGATTTGAAAAATTCCTTTTTTGTTGGATAGTGTTTTCAGTGTGACATGTTTTTCACATAATTTCAAAATTGTCAAGTAATTCATAGGCTTTCCGCAAGGGGGCGTAGAGGTAAACTACGTTTTCTGTTAAACATTTCTAAACAATTAAAATCTATAATTCCTTTAAGTAACGCAGTAAGCCACTTACCAGCTGCAGGAAGATCTATCCTTAGTAATCACACATATAAATGCTTCAAAGACAACACACTAATATTTATTGTACATCTCCACAAAAAGGTAATAACTCACTATTCCAACACGCACACCCTCTACATATCACCGACATTGTTGTTGTTCAGCCAAAAGATCAACCACTTAGATCACTAACCAATGTGAGCAGCAGAAGGGGATCTTCCATTTTTTTTTCTCAGGCAACGCTCGCTAGGGTAAACAACTAAAAACGTTTCGAGCAGCGCCACCTGCAATTCTGTTAAATGTTCTCTGGGGCGTCTGGTTCGAAGAACTCTGACAGCCATATTTCTTATAATAATTTCTAACATTTCCCCCTATATCTCAGCTTCTAAATCTCCGATTTGAAAATTTCTTTCTGCGCCAGATACAGATCCTGATGAGAAATCGTTTGCACATAATTTCTAATTTTTGTAAAAAAATAGTTTGGCCACCAGGGTGCGTAAATCTTAATTTCCGCTTCTGATGTATTTGCATCAAAATATGAGCTTCTAAATGCTCGATTGGCAAAAAACGTCGTTTGTAGACCGATACTACTCATGTCGACAAACCTTTTAGAAACATTTTCTTCTTTAAATAGTGCATATTTTCTACGCCAGGGAGCGTAGATGTGTATCTTATTTTTGTCAATCTGTACTTCTAAGAGTCCGATTTAAAATATTCCTCCTTTGTTGGATAGTGTTTCCGATGCGAAATGGTTTTCCTATAAATTCAAAATTTTCAAGTAATTCATAGACTTTCCACTAGGGGGCGTAAAGGTAAATTGCTTTCCTCCCTATGTCTCTGCTTCTAAATCTCCGATTTGAAAAATTCTTTCTGCATCGGATACAGCTCCTGATGGGAAATCCGTTGCACATAATTTCTAATTTTTGTAAAAAATGGTTTGGCCACCAGGTGGCGTAGGACTTAATTTCCGCTTCTGATGTATTTTGCAGCAAAATAAGAGCTTCTAAAATCTCGATTGAAAAAAAAAGTCGTTTGTTGGCCGATACTACTCATGTCGACAAACCTTTTAGGAACATTTTTTTTAAATAATGCATGGTTTCTACGCCAGGGGGCGTAGATATATATTTTTTAATTTTTGCCAATATCTCTACTTCTAAGAGTCCGATTTGAAAAATTCATTCTTTGTTGGATAGTGTTTTCGATGCGAAATGTTTTTCATATAAATTCAAATTTTCAAGTAAATCATAAACTTTCCGCTAGAGGGTGCAAAGGTAAATTGCGTTTTCTGCGTTATTTCTGCTTCTAAAACTGCGATTTGAAAAATTCTTCCTGTATCGCATACAAGACCTGATGGAAAATATTTTTCACACAATTTCTAATGTTTGGTAAAGAATGGTTTGGCCACCAGGGGGCATAAGTGTTAATATCTGCTTCTGATGTATTCGTAGCAAAATCTGGGATCCTGAAAACTCGACTAAATTTTTTTTTCTTGGACCGATACCGCTGATATGGATAAACCTTTTGAGAATACTTTCTTCCTAAAATAATGCATGGTTTTCCCACCAGGGGACGTAAAGTCACATCTTATTTTTGTCGAAATCTTTGTTTCTAACAGTCCGATTTTAAAAATTCTTTCTGTGTTGGAGAGCGTTTCCGATGCGAAATGTTTCTCATATAAAATCATGTTTTTCTTAACGCACAAGTCTGCAACCAGAGGGCGTAAGCTCACGATTACGTTTACAGCAATATCTGAGGGATTAAATACCCGATTGAAAAACTTCTTTCTTCCGTCAGATACTATTGTTTTCCATACCGGTTCCATTTACTTTGAATAGCTTTGATAAATTTTATTTGCGTCAGAAGGGATTCAAAAGACGGGCTTATTAGACCCGAATATTCGGTGTCATCTTTCTTGTTCTTGCTGTTGTTGATACTCCAAATTTTCGAGTTCTTATCGATGTCCTTGCTTTGAAAGGAAAAGTAAAAATAATTTAGCTCTAAATAATAAAAAAAAATACTCTAAATAATTTAGCCTTCCATTTAGTGGTAGGTGAAAGAAGAATTCTTCATACACTTTTATTGTGTAAGGCGGATACTTAACTGGTCTCCTGCTACATAAATTACTCTCATGCTACTTCCAGCCAAAGGAAAACATTTGTGTTGGAACCTCATTTCCTTCTGATTTGCAATGAGGAGTGCTTGTAGAAACTGTTTTGATGATCGGGGGTGTTTGCTATTTACTGCCTTTTTCCCTTTGAGGCAGGGTAATCAAATTCTTCCTCAGCCCTAATCCCCCTCTAAACCAGCCAAAAGAATTAATATTTAGGCTGAAAGAAAAAGGAAATTTGAGAATGTCAGAGTATTTATCTTTTTCTTATGTAACAGTGTTAAAAGAAGAAACTCGTATTGTATTGCAACGACATTTTCTTATTACTTTCTCCTCCGCTGGTTTAATATTGATAATTATCAAGTATCCTCAGTTTTTCTATTCTTTAAATCGACATAAAATTAACTTTTGAAACAGCAATAAAAGTTTCAATGATACTCTTACTCTAAATGCTGTGATTCCTACTTTTCCATTTTTTAACTGCATCTTTTGCCTTTAATCCTTATTCCTATTTGGAAATCCTCCACTGAAAGTGACAAACCTAATATTCTTGGATTTCCTATTTGCCGCAAGAATAGTTTTTGAGATATCTCTAAAAACAAAAAGTTCGATGTGCACAGCCGGACAAAGTGATCACACTAACACTGTTTCTTATAGAAAGTTCTAATAACAGGAAGAATGGCATTTTAAAAAAACGTAAAAACTTATTCTTGACTTTTTTTTTGTTAATCTTACAAATGAAAATTTCTGAGGCGATAAGAAGGGGCCACTGAATCTTTCTGCGCCTACGGCCCCAAAAGATCTAAAGTCGCCTCTATATGTAGATAGAGATGAAGATGCGTGTGAACAGGATAATGGACGGAAGAACAAACGGCCCCAGAAGCAATAATAGTATAGCGTTCTAATAATGGATGATAGGACACCCTGAGAAAAGAATTCCTCTAGAACGCAGATCTAATACTAAATCATATGTCCCGAGAAATAAGTTCCCTCGGAGCTAGGAAGTGTCGTGAATACATAGATCAAATTCAGACGATTCGGTCCGTGTTTCCTTCCCGGGTAAGGAATCAACCATTCATCCTCCCATTCAAGAAAATGTACTCGATATATATATATATATATATATATATATATATATATATATACACACACACACGCGCGCACATGCAGTTTTTACTATGACCGTTGTACGCTGTCGCATAGGAAGGAGGTCATCGTCGTTTATCAACAGAGAGATCGCGCACATTTTACGCCTCTAACCTTGTTGAGAAAAAAGACAAATCGCCGAAGCGGGATTCTAGAAAAATGATGCCCAGCAAAAAGTGTAATAAAAGAATGAAAGAAACTGAATCAGCGACAGATGCAGTTGAATTGTGTTGTGAGAGATGCCCTCGTGAAAACAGGGATGTTCAGTGAGAATGTTGTCTTCGATTTTAAGAATTTTGAAGGACCATCATTTAACTCTCCGACCTCTCAGGGAAGGAAGGCTTTACGCTAGGAAGGAAGAGAGACGCCGTTTGTCAAAAAGTGTCGGTTCCTCACAATCTCTCCGCCATTTCCCTTCAGGGGTGAGTACATCGGAGAAATAGGATTAGAAAGATAAATATAGCCCATATTGAAGGGAGGAAAAAAAGATACAAAGCAAAAATGAAATATTTTGAAATGCTTTTTTTCCGCTTCTGAGATCTTAAAAGTATTTATAAGTTTATTTCGTCCCTGTGAGCCACGTTCTACCAAGCAACGTTAGTGCCCTTTCTCTCGGCATCGCACGAACAACTTTGGTTTCGTTCCCATTGGAATCGACTGTGAACTAATTCTGATTGTACCCACTTTCTCAAATTCCCTTCGTACTATGTCTTTATTAATCACTCTTTTAACTTACCCAGAAAACCTTATTTGTTTTAACATTTTCTTAGCTTCAAAATTTATGTAATGATACGTGTATTTTTGCCGAATTTGTAACGTAGCAATTTTGGTAAGTTCTGGATTTTTGAAAGAGAATATTAAAACATCTTCATCCAAATTAAATTTTACCATTAAAAATGGATGTTAATATTCAGTTGTAATATTTTCTCGAATAAACTTGAGTATCACTTATTTGTTTTTACTATACCAAAGACATGAATGATATTGTAACATCTGCTCTCTATATCAGGGCTGCGCTCCTGCGCGTGAATTCTTTTGAAGCAGTAATAATTGGGACAATGTGATTGAATTCACTTAATTGGCCAGAAAGAAAGAACATTCAGAGCAAACAGATAACACACACTCTCAATAAATATCAGAAGGACTTAGCACGAATACAACATTTAATTGTTTACTTAACAGGATTTAATCTAAATAAAAAAATATAAATAGGATTACCCAACGGGGAATCTCAATCCTTCAGACCAGATGAGTCATTTTGGACTAGAGTTAGATACCACCGGTTATTGCTTTAAATGCAATCATATCGTGCTGATCACAGAGGTTCCTCACTGAAAGTTTACAAGCCGCAGTGGTCTAATCGCTGGCTTGTGACCTTTCGCTCCTGGTGGGTCCGGGTTTGAATCCCGGTGAGGCATGGATGTTGTGTTTGTCATACGGCACGTGCTCTCTCCGTTCCCTGGAACCAGTTACTCTAAATTAAGGACAATGGACTGCTTATAGCCCATCCATTTCCTCACGGTGGTCGTTAAACCCCCAATAAAAAAATGTTTACCGTACCAAGGAGTACTTACATGACAGAGGGTATTCCGTTCTTGAACTGCGCACAACACACACATATACACAAACACACACACACCGAACGAGAGGTGGATTTGGGTGGTTGCGATAATTTCTCCGAAATCATATAGTGAACCGATGGCGAGTTTGCACGGGTAACAAACTTTATGAATGAACTCGCACCCCTCTCTTCGGCTTCCAGTAATACACTCAGTAGACAAAGTATTAGAGATACGGGTTACGGGCAGGTGACATGGGCATTCGCAGCGCAGAGTGGAACAGACCCAAACCGAATGAAGTCAATAAAGAGGCGGACGGCTGGGCTTCCCAACATTGTACCACAATCATCGAACATGGGTAAATGTTGTGGTCTGAGTGGCTTTGATCTTGGACACATTGTCGGAGCAAGACATATGAATCATTCTATCGCTCAACTCATAAGAACCCTAGGGTTCCAAAGGGCAACAGCATCAAGGGTGTACCGCGAATATACCATCTACGGACTTATCAGCGTCCATAGAGCAAGCGGTGGACAACTACGCTCCATTGATGACCGGGTTTGACGTAGATTATCCAGGATGGTACAGACTGACCTCTAGGCAACGGCAGCGCAAACCACATTCAGGTTAAATGACCGAGGACCAAACAGAGTCAGCGAGAAAACGGTATGACATACATTGCATTCCCTGGCTACTGGAGCCTACGCCCTACCCGTGTGCCACTGTTCACTGCTCTTCATCGGACGTTGCGCCTCGTCTAGTGCGGGGAACATCACAGATGGATCTCTTAAGACTGGGACCAAGTCGTGTTGTCAGATGAATCCCGTTTCCAGTTGTACCGAGCTGACGAGATGGTGCGGTTGAGGCGTCGACGGCATCCCAGGTCGGCTGTATTCAAAGCGATGGAGGCTCTGTGATTTGTTTGGAGAGCCTTCTCATGGGACATATTAGGTTCTTTAGTGTGTCTGAAGAGGTCTTCAACCACTGCGCGCTACCAGCATGTGCTGACTGATTAGCTACAGGCATTCATGGCCTTCGCGCATCTTGCGGCCGGTGGTCTGCTTCAGAAGAACAATGCACCGCACTCCGAAAACCCTCCGGCATATGGTGGAGTCGATGCCTTGGTACGAACAGGCTGTTTTTCGCACTATAGGAGGACCAACATGCTTTTAGATAGGTGTCTCTAATGCTTTCAGTGTATTTCTTTCACTTACGGAGAAAGTATGGATTTCCTTTCCTTTGCTCTGGAATGCTCACTGCGGGAAGGTGGTGACTGGTGGAGGAGAAAAGAAAAAAAATGCACTGATGTTGGGTACTCCTTCAGGTGGACCAGCAAACAGCTGATTACTCACGTCATTCTCGAGTCCCTGTCCTTCTCTTAGGGAAGGAATATAAAGAGTTGAGTCTGTGGAATCAGGTGCCGAAATTCCGCAGCAAATATTTTACGGTGGATTAGGTTGAAGCTGTTGTCTCTCTCTCTTCTGTTTCTAATTCCAGCCAAGAATATCTCACAGATATAGCTTGTACCTGATGCTATGTCACTCTTAACATTGCTGTGACCCCGAGAGTGAGTGAAATCTACAGCTTTCGCCCCTTTTTCTCCAAAAGGCGACCGGAGCAGACTGCAGTCTTTCTGATCCAGAGGTATATTCAAGACTGCCCTGTGGCTAGGTGCCATTTCTTCCTTGGTCCAACTCTATGACTAGTAACGTGTCTTCCCATAAAGTTGCCAAATCTCATTTTATGATGATACCCTACATGTAAACTGTGGATTTCTCCGGACCCCTTGACAGGCGCTCTGCCATATCTACGCTGAGCAGGTTCACACCCAAAAGAGCTTTCTCTGAAGTTACGAACGGAGGGAATACCACGGGGGAAATTTGGTTTGGTCCGAGAGACCGAGATCAAGACAATTTATTGCTTTGCTTTTGTCGCTTTCGCGGTGATCGATTCTGAGAGGCCTGAATGGAAAATTAGGCCTCCAACGCGACTTAATAAAAGGTATTTTCTCCTGGAAGAAAAGCACGTTGAAAGCCTTTTTTCTTTGCGCATTTTGGGCACTAAAACCTTTTTGCCAATTTTACACTAACGTCTCACGTTACAGTATAAATTACTCGGTAACGCATTTTTTTTTCGATGCCCAGAAATGATGCATGATTGTGTTATAATGCTTTGATTTATTCGAAACGTCTTGCATTCTGTAACGTATACTCTAGATTCACTTTCCTTTTGATTTTCACTATCTCTGGTTATTTTATTTTCCTATGTAAATTATCTTCTTACTGAACGAGATGTTATTTCTCCCGCTGAATGAGATCTGGCAATGAGTGTAAGTCATGACATGGTGGTAGCCAGTATAAATAGGCGCGTTCAACGATACCAGAGAGAGATTTTTGTTGATGTGCGTAGGGAGAGCTTTGTTTCATGTGTAAAGAGATCTTCGTTTTATGTGTAAAGAGAGCTGTTTTTTTTATGTGCCAGAGAGCGTTTGTTTATGTGGAGGAGAGCTTTTGTTTGTGTTACGTGAGAGAGCTTTTATGTGTAAAGAGATCTTCGTTTATGTGAGTAGAGCTTCGTTGTATGTTGGAGGATACCAGGACTTTCCCTGAATAAAGCTTTTGTTGTAAGTACGTTTTTCTCAGTTCATAGTTTTGTCAGATCTCTGTCTGGCTGTTAGGTTTATTTCATTAGTTGTTATTATTAACAACCAGCATTAAGACTTTATTCATCTTAATTACTACTACAACATTACTAGCAGTTAAAAGCTTGTTCATTATTATTACTACACTACCAGCAGGAAAGTTTATTCATGTTATAATTAACAAAACAACAACCATTAGAAGAAGCATTAGAAGAAGCTTAGAAGAAGTTGTATTCATTATAATTCTTGTATGTTTAAATACCACTAAATGTTAGCACACTACTTATATACTGAAATTAGTATCGGTTCAGGGAACGATAAAAAGGAAAACCTGGAAACGTAACTTACAACTTGTTAATAGTCTCCTGCTTGTTGAGATACGTTCCTAGTAACTATTTCTATTTTCACAAAGACTCGTTACCACAAAAGCACATTCGTATTGATGGCTTCAGTGATGAGCCATTACATTATGACTACCTACCTAATAAGCTGTAGGACCCCTTTATCCAGCAAAATAGCGGCCACTCGCTGAGGCATGGATTCGATGAGGTGGCGATAGGTACGCTGGTGTGTCTGGTACCATAATGTCCACAGCAGGTCCTCCAGTTCCCGTACATTTCGGGGGGGGGGGTGATTTAGCGAGAACACGCTTTTTCATGTCGAACCACAAATGTTCGATTGGGTTCATGTCAGGTGAATTTGGAGGCCAGGGCATTACAGAGTGTCGCCAGCATGTTCCTCGAACCACTCCTTGATGATTCTGGCAGTGTGGCATGGCGCATTATCCTGTTGGTAATGGCCATCACCAGCAGGGAACACAGTTGCCATGAATGGGTGAACTTGGCCTGCAACGATGTTCAGATACGTGAAAGCTGTCAAGGATTGTGCTATTGGGATAATGGGGCCTAAAGTGTCCCAAGAAAACATCGCCCACAGCATAACACCTCAGCCGCCGGCCTATTTCCGCCCAACAGTGCATCCAGGTGCCATAGCCTCCATTGGTAATCGGCGTATCCGTGCTCGGCCGTCTATGTGATGCACTAGGAATCTTGATTCGTCAGACTAGGCCACTTTCTTCCAATCATCCACGGTCCAATCTCGATGATCTTGGTCCCATTTCATGGATTGTTGGCGATGATATGTAGTGAGCCTGGGGACCCGGCTGGATCTTCGGCTACGCAGGCCCATGCGCAGAAGGCTCTGATGAACTGTCTGCTGTGACACATTTCCCTGATCACCACTGTTGTATTTCAAGAGTATTTATTGTTCTAAAAGAATACAGCATAACATTTCTCCACACAACATTATAAAAAAAACTTAAAGCTAATAAATAACTTTTTAAAACCCCAAGCATAAACAATAAACAAAGAATCATCTTCGTATAGTTAGGCAGCTAGAGATACATTATGTAATTCAACCTGGAAGGTACGCTTCTACGTAATACTTTTTGGCAATGAAATCAAATCCATTTACCATGAAACTCTCCACACGGGTCCATTACGCCACTAGTGACAATCATATTTTTACAAACAATTCAAAGCATGCAACCTTTTAGAATTTCTTACAATAAATTAAAGAGATAAAAAAGCATTTTTCCATAACACATTGTAAGTATGCATTTCCTTGACACTATTCAACCAATCACAGTTCACACAAATTTACGATTACATTGCATCAATCTCAACTTTATCAAGCATTATACTCGTAAGTAACTATTTATTTACTGTAATGCAGTCCTTCATTAGGTTAGGATCTCTTCGTTACTTTCTCTCCGATTCCGGTCTTTTGTACATTTTTACAATAGTACTCACAATATGCCAATTATTCAAAGATACTCTGTACTATATACATCCACAGAAAATTTGACACCACTATGTAATTTCTGCTCTAAATTAAAAGAACAAGCCACACCTTTTATATTCATAAAAGTCTTGGGATAACAGACCTAAACGCTTGATTTAATTTCTGCGCGTCCTGCACTCCTCAAGTCAGCTTTCCCGCGAAAGCCACCAGAGGACAAAGACGCAGCGCCTTCCAGTTTTCTCAAGCCGTCTTTCACTACGAAAGCCGGTAGAGACAAAATATTGGAAAGACGCATTTTCCTCTCTCTATTACTCTTCAAGAATAATATTTAACATAGTCTCTTCGACGTTTAACAATATAATTGCACAAATTACAAAATATATCTGCAAGATTCTAAACTACACCTTGGACACACTTGAACTCATATTACCTTTACATTATAAACCTGAAAATGCCAGTCCACACCCATTAATTCTTTTAATTGCCTCTAAGCATATACAACATAAACAACAGTTATGCTGTTTGTCGCACAATTGCTGCAAACTGAGTTTAACCAGTGTACACACACTTGACTCCATAATTCAAACAAATTATAGTTCTCACAAATTTACAACTACATTAATCTCCACCAAATCAAATATTATACTCGCTATTACTATTTATTGAGAATAAATAAATGACTGATGTGAAGTCCAACATTAGTGTGTGATCTCGTACATTACTTCCTCTCTGATACTGGACTTATCCGCTTTCTCTTGAAAGCCACCATAGGCCAAGACAGCGGGCAAAAACATACATCATGGGTAGACGCAGCCTTTTTTTTTTACACCTCGTGATAGTAATTGATGCAAACACTTCAATGTTCAGCGATATAGCCGTATAGCCCCAAACAAAAATGACTGCTATATTCCAAAACACCTTTAACATGCTTAATCTCAACCTACTTTGACATGGAAAACCTGAAACTCTAAATCTACTCTTATCAATTCCTGTAATTGCCACTTGGTAAATTTAACTTAGACCAACAATTGAGCGGTCCGTCACGCAACTGCCACAAGCTGACTTTAGTCTTGAGCTCATTTGACTCCACTATTCAACTATTACAAGCTCTAACAAATTATATTTCAACATTCTCAACATATCAATCATTGTACTCGAAAGTACCTACTTGAATTAAAATATACAACTGATCTGTACTCCTACATAAAAACACATTCGTGATCTCACTTCTGCCTCATCCCTCTTTAAGGATCCTGAACCACTCTACCCTACTGCTCTCAGCCTCTCGCGCTCTCAAAGTTAAATAACTCACCTCAATGCAACAACTAAAATACTCAATTCTCTTATCTCAAAAAAACTTCCACATCTTGTAACACTGCGCAGATGAATAAATGCTTATCTCCAGATTCTGATTCCTTACAAAATCTGTAACTTAAAGTATTGTTATACATCGCACTTCGTCGCACAACTGCTGCAAGCTGACTTTTTACTTAAGTACACACAATGCTCTTCTTTTCTGCTAATATCCCACTTTATTAACTTAAGTAGGGAATAAATGAGTAACACGCGATTTGACAACAAGAAATCACGACATTACCCATTTGTTAAATTATAAAGAACAGCACAGTATGCAACATTAAGTGGTCCATGCTTCACTACTAAGATAATAAGTTCATGAACTCTAATTCTTTATATTATTCTCACTTGTTCCCATGAAACCTCATCGTCATAAATCGTACCCGTCAATCAATAGTGTTTCACCAAGCTCGCATTATTCAACTCAACCCAACCGAATTCATCATTCATCTTATTTACACAATTACACTAAATACAAGCTATCGTGCAGAAAAGTCTAAAGTTCAATACTGATAAAATGGAAAACACTATTTCTACTTCGTACATATATTCTCTTTCCATGCATCATAACATTACTTCTTTGAACAAAAATCAGTAATCAAAACCACAACAAACATGTACTATATTTAACAGTATAAGCCTAATGTATTTTCAGTATCATTTCTGGTAACACCATTTTTTTTACCACTTGGTTCTGTCAGTAATTCTCAGCTTTTAACTCTAATAATTTATAATCATTAATGTGGTGTTTTTCCCTATACAATGTACACGAACCATTACAACACTCTTTCTTCCACTACTACGTGTCATCGTCTTCTAATTTCATTTCACACATTTTTACATTTCTTGATTTCTTATTCTATTACCTGCGTGAATCGTAAACCGAATGGCGTAAAAAATCAAAAGCTTTTAAGGTTGCAATTCCATAAAAATATACTGATACCATCAGACTACTTACTTACATCCGAAACAAACATGGAATAATACACTGATTACACTCTGTTTAGTATTTTTACTTCACAATGTGACTGAGCAGTAATTCTTTGCTCTAAGAGTCATGCCTTCAACTTTTATTTTACAAATTGCATTATATTTTTAGTGATATCAGTCCATTAGTAATCTCATACCAGCTCTTATTCTGCTTCCACTTATTATGGAATTCTAGATTCTGTCCTCTCCGTTTCATCTCCTCATAGTCATTTTGCATGGTAGCAATTAAAGCTCCTCTAAAAGTTTGACACAGAAAACCCCGCGCAAGTGAATAACGTCTCAATGATCGTTTTTCAATTCCAAACTTATACAGAAGATATATTGTGTATTGCCTGTAAAATAATCGTTATACACACTTCCCCATGCCTTCTCTCTGCTTGCTGGTTATTATACAAAATATGATAATTAGTCATTGTATGTGAAAGGGTACATACCTTTTCAAGGAGTGCAAACATCATGGAGAACAATGGTTGTAGCACTATACACAACCTATATGAATGGCTAACATTTCCAACTGTGGCAAAATATGAACAATTTGGTGTAGAGCACAGATTAAACCTGTGTATTTCGTGCGGTGTCAATAGCCGATTATGCAGGTGCAGCCAATGTTGGTCTCGTGCTTTGGGTGTGGGGTAAGATTTTAATCCTGTTGTCCAGGTCTGTTCCAGCTTTTCTGACGAAACTCCTTGAATGGGCCTCACGGTTTCATTAACTGTAACTATGTGCTGATACAGATCTCTCACTCCAATAGCAGTCGGGTTAAATGACTTATCATTTAGGTAAATTTGAAACGGTAAACGTAGTGAAGCAGATGATACAACTTTCAACCCCGTTCGTTGTACTAGGTTTGGGTACAGGCGTCGTAGTGAATTTTTTTATCAAAGCATGCTGGGCTCGATATTCTGGAGTGATGAGTAGCGTTGGTGTTATTTCTTCAAAAGATTTCCACGTAAGATCTTGATGTACGAGTTGCCGCACCAAGACAACACTGCGAGTAAACCAGTGCGAGTAGTGAAAATAAGTGCTATTGATAGGATGAATAACTGAGTTGAAGAAAAGAGGCTCTGCGAGTAACTCATTAGTACAGGAGGGAGGGAGTCGGGTTGGTTTAAGGGAAGTCCAGATGGATAGTGAGGTTTTGTAAATCTCAGGGATGTCACGGAGAGTCAATGGGTATAGGTCCATTCGCAGAAATAAAATGGGAGTAAGAAACGGATTTTTTTGGGAAGAAATGAGTGTTAATACTGGTCTGAGAAGCAGTAGAAGCTGTAGATAGTTCTCGTAAGAATGAAACAAAATGAGAAGCAGTGTGTCTGTGGGTAACATTGTGCAGGTTTAACCCGCCATACTCCACCGGAAGTTGAATAATTTTTCCTTGAATCCAATGTATCTTATTCCATATAAATTTGACTATTCCTTGTTGGATCTTTTTTAGTATAAAATGTGGATATAAAGCTGCAGACCAGGTATGAAGCAACATCGGTTGTATAATTGAATTCATAATTTTTGCTCTGCTAAAGTAAGACAAGTGAGGTTTCAGACAATTTAAGGAAGCCAACCAATTTTGTACTTTCCTGATGGTAGCCACCCATGTGGCTTCGGCAACAAAAATTTTCTTTCCAATATGAACTCCTAATAATTTTACAGTGTTAGATGTCCACCTGGCTGACCACGGCGAATCGGTTCTTCCACACCAGCTTCCGGCCCACAGTCCTGTACATTTGTTATGATTGATTTGAGAACCTGAAGCTGTCGCATAAATCTCATGTCTGTTTAAGGACATCAAAGTCCCTGTCCTTCCTAACAAAAACAGTTAAATCATCAGCATATGATGACAAGATAACCCTATGATGTCGAGTTTTGGCAACTGTAGGAGGTAGTGTTTGCAGAATCCGTTCCCTGAGTAATCGCAAAAAGGTTCAAAAACTATCGCAAACAGTTGTCCGGACATGGGACAACCCTGCCTAATCCTATTTTCAAATGGGATTGCCGTGGTAATGAAATCTGAAGTACGTATTCTAATACTGGCATCAGTATACAGTGCTACAATCACACCTCAGAATCACGACGGAAAACCAAAAGCATAAAGTTTTGCAGAAAGATAGGAGTGAGAGATCGAGTCAAAAGCCTGGCGCTGATCAATGTTAAAAAGTGCAAGTGGTTCTGATTGAGCTGCTGCAAGATCATAGAGGTTTCGAATCGTGTTAATATTATTATAAATAGAGCGATTGGGTACAGTATATGACTGGTCAGAATGGATTATATAGCTGAGTACTGGATTAAGTCTGTTAGAAAGAATATTCGCTAGTATTTTATAATCAGTGTTTAGTATCGAAAGGGGTCGCCAGTTCGTTAATAAGCGAAGATCGCCAGACTTCGGAATAAATCTCAGAAAAGCTGTGGCAGTAGATGAAGTGGTAGAAAAAAATATATAATTGTAAGCTGCAAGTAACAGACGAAGGAGCGACTTCTGAAAAAGTTTGTAGAATGGAATAGATAAGCAGTCTGGTCTTGGTGCACTGCGATGGTTTAATCTTGAAATAGAATTCGTGATTTCCCCTGGTGAAATCGTATCGTCTAAAGCAGTTGCTAATCCTTCTGGAATCTGAGGCAGGTCGTGAAACAGTGGGGATTGC
The DNA here is from genome assembly GCA_039090855.1 of Macrothele yani. Taxonomy (NCBI): domain Eukaryota; kingdom Metazoa; phylum Arthropoda; class Arachnida; order Araneae; family Macrothelidae; genus Macrothele; species Macrothele yani. Next base: position 74,557,501 of record CM077027.1, read on the forward strand.
AGGTTCGGGGATTGCACTGTCGGTTGAAATGTTTGCTAATAATGATGAGTAACCATTGAGCAAATAGTATGAAGGTTCATTGTCACAGTTCCGTCAGATTGCCTCAACTGTGTAATAGTATTGAGTTTGCCCTTTCGTGTTTCCAACTGCCTTAGTGTTCGAATAGGGTCATCTTGAAGATTGCGAATTTGAAACTTCAAGTGTGAAAGTGCTGTTCTTGCATGTACTTGCACTTTCTGATAAAGTTGGGTTTGATAGACTGAGTATGTTATAGATGAAGGTGCAGTGACTTTTAACATTCTACGCAGTTGGTCAATTTCCATTTGGCTTCGTGTTTTTTCCCGAAACGAGAACCGTTGAGCATAAGCAGTGATTTTTTTCTTTTGTAGTGAGCCACAGTGTAAGCTTATCTGTTTCAGTAATTAATTGCTGTACAGCATTCGCAAGGATATCTTTGACAGTTATTTGAAATTCTGGGTTAGAAAGGCATAATTCATCAATTGTCCATACAGGTGAATGAGGAAGGGTAGCTGGGGCCATAAGCAATGTGAAACATACAGGTTTATGATCAGATGCAACACCAGTTAGTTGAGATATATGAAGCAGCAAATAGGGAGCCCTAAAAATTGGACACATAAAACCTGTCAATTCGTTCAATTGTATTTAAAGAAGCAACAGCTGAAACGTATGAATAATCCTTCGAGTCAGGATGCATCATTCTGTGAGTATCAACAACATCAAATTCTGTCATAATTCCATTAACTAGGGCACTGCGTGTAGGATGAATATTTGTTGGTGGATATCGGTCAAGCTGTGGGTTTAATACACAATTGAAGTCCCGTGCGACAATTATATTATCTGAAGATGGAATAGTTTCGAGATATGTCTTTTTTTTTTTTTTATTGGAAGTTTAACGACCACCGTGAGCAACTCAAATGGGCTATAAGCAGTCGCCTGTCTCTAATTTAGGGTCACTGGTTCCAGGGAAGGGAGAGAGCCAGTGCCGTAAGACAAACACAACATCCATGCCTCACCGGGATTCGAACCCGGACCCCGTTCGGACGAATGATCAGAGGCCATCGCTTAGACCACTGCGACACCGAGGCGGCAAGAGATATGTCTTGACTTGATATAACAAGGGTATTTTTGCTTCATTATCACTTTGTGGTATATGTATATTAATAATATGAAAATTTTCTTCATAAAACTGAAAGGAGAAATATTATAGACAGCCTTGCCTACCCTGTGGCTCACGGATATCTTTTAGTAGTGGGAAAACTGAATGATGTAGTCCTATTGCCGTTCCATTTCCGATATGCGTTCTACAATTATGATGAAATACAGAAGGCCAGATCCTCCACCTTGCACATTGGGTTGTCTCTGCACAATTTGTCTCTTGAAGTAACACAATCTGCGGGGAATGCCGACGAATATCTTCGTATACGAGGGCATTAGCTGTAGAGGTAGACATTCCTCTACAGTTATATGTCACTATCTTCAACAAGTAAATCATCCTCTGGATGTAGATGTTTCGAACTGTGCTTGTACAAAGCATTAATAAATTGTTGAATTCTGCGACAGAAAGGCTTCCTTTCTAAAGGGTTTTGAGCCCTTTTGGACAAATCCCTCAACGTATTCAGCTGGGCAATCATTTCGGGCAGGTTTTTCATATTGTCTTTTATGCACTTCAAATGCAAAATGGAACTATGACTTTTCACAGTAAACAGGTTTTTCAGATTTTCCTGTGTTAAAGGAGCTGTGAGTGTTTCACTGTTTCCACGCAGGCATTCTAGAGTCTGTATTGGGCTATGCAGTGTTCCCTGCATCATGCCATCATCTGAAGTCTGCAATTTACTTTCTTCGATTTCTGCTGAAACATCCTTCCAATCGGAAATGATTTCAAATTTATTATACGTCTCTACTGGCGACTCTCTTCTTCCAGTTCTTGGTGATGTTTGTCGTGAACCTGAATCTGACTGAGGCTTTTCATGATGTCTCTTTTGATTTTTTGGAGACCTTCCTCTCTCGTGTTGCTCACGTTCAGGGTGTGGAAACTCAGGCTGTTCTAACCTCTTTCGTGGTGTTTTATTGGGAGAAACACTTTCACTGGGGTCCACTTCCCCGTTGAGTAGTCAGTTCTGGTGGCTCAGAAATATCCATTTCTGTTACCTGTTCGGGCGTTTCTATGCCCTTCTGTACAGGTACAACGGGAGATTCCAGCTGTTGCTGTACTCCAACCTCTCTCGGAAGTTCCGACTGCTGCTGTACTCCGGTCCCCCTCTCAGGTTTCAGCTGCACTGTCATTTGCAAAGGCTCCTGTACTATAATTCCTTCTACTTGATTCGAATCCGAGTTAGAATCAACTCGAGGCTCCGCCACATCATGGATTTGGTTCGTGGTTTTTAAAGCTATTACTGCAGGCTGGGATATATGTGGGCACCTTGACGCCACATGACCCTCCGCCTTACAACGAAAACATTGTATTCCCACAAATATTATAAAAACATACCTTATTGTTTTTGTGAGAATTTCCATTGTCTCAGGTCTGTTCGCTAAATCTTGTTCAGACGAGAAAATGAGTCTGTATTGCCTCCATGGGTCTTTTACATGATGAAAAGCTGATTCTGCTGATGTCGCAGGAAGTTTCCTAGTTTCGCTCACTATGCGCCCTGAAGTCCCTAAGGCTTGAACAAGCAATGCATCGGGAACTGCTGGTGGAACAGGTGTCAGTATAACTCTAATAGGACGTTGGACCTCGGTTGTGTGTATTAAATGTATTCCCTTAATATCAATACCATTCACACATGGTTTTTCAGCCGCCTCTTGATGAGTAAAATGGACAATTATTCCTCCACGTTGTCTTATCGCGGATTCAATACATGTTTTAGGTACAATTTTGGCTATTGCCTCTAAATAGATTGGAATTGGTGTATCACTAAGTGCTGGAAAATAAATACTAAGATGTAAAGCCGTGTGCAATGCCTTACCTTGTGGCGATTCATCTGCAATATTGGCACGTAGCACTTTATTAATCTTTGTTATCTCCGTCGCACTCGACGTATATGCACTTTGGGCTGTTGCAGTTTTCACTTGATTAATATTCCTTGCAGTCTCAGCAAAACTCTTCACATTAGATGGCTGAAGCACTGTGTTACCTTCTTTCTCTGCGCCCGGCAATTCCGGCCACTGCTCATGACTCAGTGATCTTGAAATTCCCGAAGTAGAAGCCATGGTATCGTATGTTGATGCAAAAACTTGAGAAACCGACATTCAGGTTTAGACTTTGCAGAGGTTGTTGCCTTTGAAGCTACTTGCTTTGAAACATCACTGGTATCTGACATGTAGTATATCAGACTTAGGTAAAAAGAATGCAGGTGCGATTAAAAATAACCAACACCCGAAAAAAAACAAAGTGTGATTAGTATGAAAAATTACTAAATTAATTTAATATACTCCCTAACTCTGTGAGTAAAAAAAAAAAACTAGCACGTAGTGCTTTAAAACTCAACACTAACGCCGAAGTAATCAATATGGCCAATCTCACACGCAGGAGCAGTAACCAAACACGACCGACCACTGTTGTAGCTGCTGGTGATTTGTCGCACTGTGGACCTGCGGTCGCTGTGAACAATGCGCGGCAGTCTCCTCTCCCCTCTGGCATCAATGAGCTGCGGACGACACACGGTTGGACAACGGTTCGTTGTTTGGCCATCTGTGCACCACTTTTGATAAGTATTCACTACAGCGGCACGTGAACAACCCCCAAGCCGCGCCGTTTCCGAGGCGTCGTGCCATCACAATTTGTCCTTTATCAAACTCCGATAAATTAGCAGCTTTTCTTATTCTGACTCCGAACACTCTACTAACAGAAACCCGGTTCTAGGGTTGTATATATACTGCTCTGTGAACTTCACCTGCGCCACAGTACAGTCTCCAGACGCGTTCATTTCTCTAGGTTGGGGGTGGTCATAATGGTATCGTTCATCGCTGTACAAACAGTATATTACGAAGATAGAATGCATGAAAATATACACCCAGTTAAACTACTAGCATCGCATTAACTATCACCTTTATGATCTCGACGTAGTTTTTAATTACTCTTTGATTCACTGTCAGTGTTGACCAAACGTATAAAAAAATTCGAGGGAGTGATGAGCTCTTTAGCAGAAAAACTCTAAGAAGTAAAAAGGAACTTACACAAGATCTGAAATTTAAGTGGATAAATCGGAGATATACGTCACAATCGATACGGTACCTATTTGATATGCAGTATTAAATTTTTGTTCTCCAAGCTTGGAAACTACGGCTTTTTTCAATCAAGAATACCTTTAATTTTTGGATCCCTATGCAGGAAAACTTAGTCGCTCGCCATTTTAGATAATAGTGCGCATCTTTCTCGTATTCTAACCATCTTAGCATCTGGCACATACAGGGTGTCTATAAATGATTGGAGCGGTTTCGTGATTTTTTTTGTGGCCGTAATATTAGTGATATGCTGCTCGAGTTGGATATTACCAGACACGCATTGCTGAAAGTTTATTTGGTCACCGCTAGCGGCCGTGAGAGGACAGCACATATCTTATAGTCAGTAAGATGGCTTCAAATAGCGAGAAAGCGTTTGCTGACCTCGAATTTCATGCTAGGCAATCTGTGACAACAGTGCAACGACACTTTCGAACGAAATTTAGGAAAACTCCACCCAGCGGTAACTCCATTCGGCGATGGTATGAACAGTTTAAAGCAACAGGATTCCGGTGTAAAGGGAAATCAACGAGTCGTCCATCTGTGCCTTAAGAAACCGTGGAACTCGTGCCGTCAAGTTTCGTGCGTAGCCCACAGAAATCGACGAGCACACCTAGTAGACAACTGGATATTCCACGATCGACCGTTTGGAAGATCTTAAGCAAACGATTGAAAAAGAAGCCGTACCGCTTGCAATTGTTACAAGCCCAAACGCCCGATCACAAAGTGAGTCGCTTTGAGTTTTGTTCGCGATTTCAAAGTTTTATGGAAGAAGATGATACGCTTTCTGATAAACTTGTCTTGAGTGATGAAGCAACATTTTTTGTTAGTGGTAAAGTAAATAGGCACAATGTGCGAATCTAGGGCACAGGAAACCCCCACGCCTTCGCGGAGCACATTCGGGCTTCTCAAAAAATCAATGTTTTCTGTGTGGTCTCAAAATTTAAAGTTTACAGCCCCTTTTTCTTCTGCGAAAAGACCGTTATCGGACGCGTGTATCTGGACATTTTGGAACATTGGCTCATGCCGCAGAGAGGAAAGACGATTGGCATGTTCTGTCAGCGACAACAAATGACTTACAGTCTTTCAATCAACCACAGATTACAAATAGGGTGCACAGAAAAACGTTTATAAGCTCACAACGTGATAGGCGCTCTTGTGAATGGGCTTGAGAATTTGGCTGCTTGTTTTTGTGCCCAAGTTCAGAGAACCTTCATCGACAGTTCTGCCTATGGTAAGCACGGGAGCGTGTTGACTGGATACTGTGTGACTGAAAGAAAGGAACGTGGCCCGACGAGTCCAACTTTCATCTCCAATGTGGCGATGGATGAGTCCATATTCGACGAAGCGCGAGCGAAAAACTACAATATGACTGCACGATTAGACGTATAGAGGCCGACGGTTGCTGAATCATGGTATGAGAACAGTTCTCATGGACATCACCAAATCTGGCCATCCCAATTGAACACACCATCAGGGCCAAATTCTAATTAGACATTATTCATGAGCACCCATAGCTTAGTTTTCAGGAATAGGCTAACAGACAGTGTAACTACAAGTAACTAAATATCGTATGCAAATTTCTAATGTTCTTCCTTGTCACCTAATTGTTTTTACCACACGAACTTAACACAAATTTAATTGAAAACCAGAAGACTCAAAAATTAGGTAAAAGAGATGGATAAATGAAATTGGACAGCATGTTGGGACAATAAATTCTTTGTTGTTGTTGTTTTTTGTCTTGCGCCTTATGGCCACTTGTGTCAGACGCACAACGAAACCGTAGCAATCACTCAATCGGTCATCAAGAAGGAAATATACCCTCAAGATAAAACTCTGGAAAAACTTCGGGAGAATTTTCGTCTAGAAGTGAACGACTACTGCAGAGTTTGATGTCTTAATTTTGATTACTTCGCCTTTCAAACTTTTCCATATTGTATGCATGTACTCTGTTCCTCAATATTAAATGCAAAATTTTAATATTACTTTCTACCGTAAATTTTTAAAGTCCTTCCTATATTTACCGCACACAAAAAAATCTAGAAGTTCAACACGAAAAATAGAAATCTGAATCACAAAAATCTTTGTAGTACTTTTCAAAACCAGAAATGCAGCAGTCAGATTTCCAGGGATCCTTTTTTGACGCCTCATAGGTAAGTATTGTCATTGTTTCGAACCAAACATCCTGCATCATCATCAACAGCAACCATGGGACAAACGCCTGTGAGAGCCGGCTACCAGACGACAGCAGATTACAATCGTCTTGTATTTTTACTATCAGCGTATTGACACTCACATATATGATAAACCCTGCCAGGGAAGGTTAACCAGGGATTAAGTGCTTCCGGGGCCGCCTGCAGAGGTAAACATCCAAGCATCCGCGTATATCCTGCATGGCGACAGTATATTCAGATGATATGATCTTTCTTGGAAGACGACGGCCCAAGTCACAAGGCCCGAATTGTGTAGGAACGGTTCAATGAACATATACAACGGCCGTTCCATAAAGAGTAAGAGTAAAATCACACAAAATGAAGAAATATAGGTACAGGAAAATATATGTTATTATTTCTCAAAGTATATTCCCTCGAATGATGTACAACGGTCCCATCGTTCAGTCCACTTTTCAAAAAAATGTTGCGAAAGCATTTTGCGGAAGCTGCTTTAGCAACCCCTGAACAGCTTAAATAACGTCAGCATCTGTGTTGGAAACAACTAGAAATCGCACGAGGCGAGGTCAGGACTCTAGGCAGGCTGTGGCATGGTTTCAATACTGCATTTCGTAAGAAACTGTTGTACACAAGCAGCCACAAGTGGGCGGACGTTGTCATGGTGTAGGGTCCACTAGCCCACCACTTCCGGTCGCTTAATCGATATGTGTCGACGCAGATGCTTCAAGACTGAAATGTAACACTCAGCATTGACAGTAATTTGTGGAAGAACGACATGCTGGTAAACTACACCTTTATGATCAAAGAAAATCATCATCATCACCTTCCCAGCTGGTTTGGTTTGGCGGGCTTTTTTCGGAGGCGGCGAGCCTGTGTGTTTCCAGACACTCGCTGCGCACTTCGCGAGGAGGTCGAAATAGTGGACCCATGTTTCGTCGACAGTTATTACTGTGTTTCGAAAGTTTGGATCCTTTGTAATCATTTGTTTCCTATCATGACACACCTGAACTCTTGCTAACAATTGTTCTCTCGTCACGTGATGGGGTACCTATCAGGAACAGACACGATTCAGCAGTAATGTGTCGCGTGGAATGCTGAATGTTTTTGAAATATTATTTGACACCGCTATATCTTCTCATCTCATTCTCGATCTTCTTGCAGGATTGCCCAAATGGTGTTAACAATACGCTCCGTAACAACACTTTCAGGTCTACCAGGCCTAGGAGAGAGTTCTGCCGACCATGTGAATGAGCGTGCACGTGTACGCGTGCACTATCTAAGAATCGTTGACTCACCCAACATTTATCTTTGCAAGCTTTTTTCATTAAATCAACTGTTTCTGGAGCCATTTTACAGTAAACTTTTACCGCACAATGCATTTCACTTAACTCTGAATCACTCATCTCCATGGCTGTATGGCGAATGCAGACGTACCTAAAACAACTGCGTGATAACAAAACCAGAATCGTCTGCTACGGCTAATAACTGTTGCCATAGATACTTTCTTAATTCAGTTAGTCGTCTGCGTGGCTATTTTCCCCCTCGGCACTCTTGCAACTCAAAGCAAAATTACTCTCAGTTTTTATGGAACGCCTTTTGTGGACACAATTCGTGTGATTTTCTGGCAACCAAATTCTACCTACCTGAATCAATATCTATGGTATGCTTGGGAAATCGTTAGACATGGAGAACCCCCAAGGAAGCGTACAATTCAGAATACCTGGTTCCAACTGTCAAATACGAGGCTGGGTCTGTGATGATTTTGGCGGTCATAGCATGCTGGCCTCATCATTACCCTACATTATGGTTGAGTTGCTGCCAGCGAGTACTTGGACATTGCAGGTGCATCTTCTCATCCAAATGTTGTTTCCCAAGCAATGAAGCGAATTTTCAATATGACAATGTGCTCGTACACACAGCCAGAACAATTCGGTCTTGGTTTCAGAAGCACAAATGCGAACTTCAACATCTGCCCTGGCCAGCTCAATCACCAGACTAAAATACACTATCTACCAACAAGTAATTGGACACCCCTGCAATCGACGTTATCTGCGGTCCTGATACACGTCGCTGCCGCCGCCGTTAAAAATCGTGTGGGAAACAACAACTCAACCAGTCGCATGCAAGATGCCACGCAGTTCCGAGCTCTCTGATTTCGAGAAAGGTGTAATCGTCGGATATCACAGAAATGACCGATCCATACGTGACATATCCAGCGAGTTGAAGTACCCAAAATCGACAGTGGCCTACATGATTGGCAAGTGGAAGATGAGAGGTGACTGTCGGAATGTGCCCCGATCCGGCAGACCCACAAAACTGGGAGTTAGAAACCGACGGGTGCTGGCCCAAATCGATAAGCCACATCCGCGAGGAGTTTCAACAGGCATTCGGGAGTGTTCTTTCGATGAATACCATCCGTAAGGAAGCCCATCTGCTCGGTTATCATGGACGTGCTGCTGCCCACAAGCCTTTGATCACCAAGTCCAATAGCGCTGCTCGGCTAACGTGGTGCAAAGAACGTCGACAGTGGACCGTTGAACAGTGGAAACAGGTTCTCTGGAGCGACGAATCAAGGTGTTCACCCTCTACCGTTCGGATGGCAGGGTCTTGGTTTGGCGTCTGCCCTGAGAACGCCTCCTGCCGGTATGTATTGTGCCAACTGTGAAGTTCGGCGGCGGTGGAATTATGCTATGGGGGTGTTTCTCCTAGTATGGCACGGGACCCTTGGTCACAATTCCTGGTAGACTCAACGCCGAAATCTACTGCACCATTTTGGATGACCATGCGCTTCCTACATTGTGGCAGTTTTACGGGGTGGACCCCATGTTACTTTCAAGATGACAATGCCACCTGTCATGTTGCGAGGTCCACCCTGGCTTGGTATGGTGACAATGGGGTTAATCGAATGGGCTGGCCTGCGCAGAGCCCGGACCTTAACCCTATCGAGCACCTCTGGGACGAGTTGGAGCGTCAACTTAAGGGGTGCCCCCATCGTCCGAAATCGATGAAGGAACTGACCTTACTTCGCCAAGCCGAGTGGAAGAAAATACCGCTAGCCGTCGTACAACTCCTGGTTGAGAGTATGCCCCGTAGGGTCGCAGCTGTCATCGCCGCTCGTGGAGGCTCCACCAACTATTGAAGGTGAATAAACTTCGTTTTCCTTTGCTATCACAGGTGTCCAGTTACTTGTTGGTAGATAGTGTATCATCGAGTGGGTAGTTTTGCAGAGCAGTGTGAGAAGCAGATTCTCTCATCCAAACTGTCTGAAGCAATTGGCTGATGTTCTTTTTGATCGACGAATGGTACAACTTTTCACTAGAGACTATTCAAAAGCTGTTTGAATCTTTTTTAAGAAAGCTGGAAACTGTATTAAAGGCAAATGGTGGTCTAACACCTTATCAATAAAGACATATCTACTATATCCCAGGTGTTTACATTATTTTGCCCAACTCCTGTAAGTCAAAAGCTTAATAAATCAAATTCAAGCTAATGTGAGAGTGCAAAACTACTCAAAAAAGCATGCAAGCAAACGAACCGAATTCATGGATGAACTTTGATAACTGAAATAGTGAGAAGTCTACAAACAAACCGCCAACATGAATACAGAGTAAAGGACATCTTCAGATAAGATGAACAGTCATTTTGGCTCATTTGCTCACAATTCCTTTTTCTTCAACGTAATAATTTGCGTTTGCATTAAAGATATGGGAAACAAATTTCCCTTCATTAAATTAGAGCACAAATAAAATTAAATGTTTCTTTTTTCGTTCTACTTTGTTTCTTTGCATTAAAGAAAACTCTTAAGATGTTACTAATCAAAATGCTATTCCCGACCACAGCATTTGCGCAATTTTCTAGCATGAAAAAAAAAGACTGTAAATATTTCTAGGAAGTTTTTCGATGCTTCATAAAGCGATTTCCTTCCTTTCTTAAGTAAGGAGTTTTTCTTACCACCGGCGTAATTAGTGGAACGAAAAATAACGAAAAGAAAACCCAGTGAATTAAATAAAAAGGTAGGATTGAGCAAGACAACACCACCAAAATAGTTAACAAATCAAGAAAGAAAAAGAGTGGAAACTGTTAATAAATGAAGTCTTCCGCAGGGTAAACAAATATTAAGGATAAAAACGTTATTGTCCTGTTTACACTGAGACACACATGACATATTTTCCCTCAAGGGTATTAACATTGGTTTCTTTTGAAAGCAAGTGTGGGTAAGTATTCAATCCCATTAATCCTGAGAAATTGCGGGAAAATGTGTTAAAATTTTGCTAGACATTCATCGCATAGCTTAGTTTATAGCTTATATTTCTCCGAAAGCAACAAATTCTGACACCGCGGTGATGCAATGGTCTGAGAGCTGGCTTCTGACCATTCGTCCGAGACGGGTCCGGGTTCGAATACCCTTGAGATATCGATGTCGTATTGTCTTTCGGCATTAGTTTTATCCCTTCCCTGGAACTAGTGGCTCTAAATTAGGGAGGGGCTAGGCCATGGAGTTGCTCCCGGTATTCGTCAAACCTCCAATTAAAAAAAAGCCACAAATTCCATACTGTAAAAAATAAGTTCAAAGAATTTTTTTAAGGCGTTATAAATGGTGCAAAAACGACAAGGAAAAAATACTCCAAAAATATTTCGGCATTCCATTGGTTTACATTTTAGATGCATTGCAGTAGGAATAATGTTGATGGACATTTGTTTTTCCAATAAAAGAAACAAAATGAACTGTGAAGCATTAGGCTCAAAGTCCATTTAAAAGGAAGGCAAGGGGGGCTTCAGCACCGGGATCCCCATTTTCAAGGGGGGGCCTCATAATTATGCAGGATGCTTCAAGAATTGACAGAGTGCTACATTTTTTTTAGATAACACGCAAAACTATAAGAAACTGCTTTGTGGAAAAAAAATTATATTTCTTTCCGCTTTTTTAGGAGTCCGCAAAAAATTAAGTTGGCCCCAGTCCATTCTCGAATCTTCCATAAACATTACAGAAGGTTTTTTTGTACACATCTGTACTTGGGGAAAATTTTCACACATTAAGAATTCATTTGGGTCATGTTTTTTGCCCACTACTTCAATATAATTTCAACAAGCTGAACCCAACCGTTGGCGGAAGGACGAGGGGTAAAGCAGAACTGAACTCGTATCCATTTTTGAACTATGCATTTTTGCATTTTCTTACTACCACTGTCTCGTCCATGAATCATGGGATGCATACTTCAATACGTCGGGAATATTTTTATGGCTTCCATATCATATACTGAAAATGTTTTCTCTTGCGTATTTTTATTCATCCACTCGTAGTGTAATCTTACATGTGCCATTAATACTGGGGCCCCAAAATACTGTCCAATCCCCGGGGCCCAGTCTCCTTAAATGTGCTCTGATTGGGCTTGAGGTAAAATTTGTCGCTTTTATGTTTTTTGGTTGATGTTCAGATTTTCAAGGAACGGAATGTTCAATTGACAGTGCAGTAAATCCATTCATTCTGCTTTCATTCGATTTGCAGCATTTTGTTTGTAATATCTCGTCGTCCAGAATTTTTAGCACGCCCTTTTAAAAAATAAAAATAAAGAAGAAATAAGTGCTTCGAATGTCAGTTAGTAGGGACAATGAGAATGGAGATCCTATTATTTCTTTTTTTCTCTCCTAGTAGTTGAAAATGATGATGACGATGATGATATATACATGTATAATCATCATTGTCAACCATTATAAATCCACTGCTGGATGGATGCATCTCCAAGTTTTTTCTACATCGGTATGTCTTGCGCCAGACTCATTTCCGCATGCTTTAGAATTTCATCCACCCATCTCCCATGTGGTGTTTTTCTTGGTCCTTTTCCTGTCCCTTGAAAATCAGTTTAAAATTTCGGTTGTCCATCCGTTGTCCGTCCTTTAGGCAACATGTCCAGTCCATTGCCATTTCAGGGATTTTATTCTGATCATTATGTCTTCCACTCTTGTCATTTTCCTTATCCATGAGTTTCTCTTCTTATCTTTCCTGGTCACACGAAGCATGCATCTCTCCAGGCGTCTTTCAGTTGTCTGCAGTCTTTGTACACCTTTTTTAGTATGCATTGATTAAACACTTTTCTTTTAAGACATAATGACATTTTGCTCCTAAAAATTGTACTGTTTCTTCCAAAAGCTCTCCAACCAAGTTTTGTACGCCGATTAATTTCTTCCTCAATGTAACCCTTGCTTGATATCTGCTGTTTAAGGTAAATGTGGATATCAGTTATCTCCAGCTTTTCCCCATCAATCGATAAACCTTCATTACTTGTAAAAGCATTGCACATCAGTTTTCTTCTTCTGAGAATTCATTTTTTCATAAAACAATTTCTTTACTCTTGTCAACAAGTTCCTGGATCATAATTGGAAAAAATACAGAGTAAAGGGTTAAAACAAATAGACCAGCGAGGACATTAGTGTGTAGATTAGTCACACACCTAAAGCAGTCGCAGTACAGAAACGTCTGCTGACGTTCGATATGCAAATATCACACAGTTCCATAAAAACAGCTTCCCCTGCCCTGAGTGTCTTTTCCATTTTTTTGCAATCCCCATGAGAAAAGTTGTTTCCAATCGGTCATCAGGAGCGCAATATGGAACAAAGGCGCCAGGATGTAGAATGCTCAATATAATCCGTATGTTTTTTGGTTCTTTAAGTGCATTAGAACATCGATTGTCCGAATTCTCAGTTAACCGAACACCGCAATCGAGGAATGCGGGCTCGATCAATGACTTCAGACTCCTCCACTCGTTAAACTCTATTTTTTAATTTTTATGAACCTTGAAAAAGTTGAAATGTCAAGTAAATGAAAACACATTGTTCTCATAAGGAGTCAGGGGTAATAGGGAATATTCGGTTGGTTGAACACAAGAAAATAGGAGAAGATACATTGTAATAGCGTTTTCTCGAAGGCAAAAGTGATTATTTCCCTATGAATACACACTACTATTGTCAAAAGTCATCGGACATCCCTTCAAAAGCAAATGAACGGATCCGCTGCGTTGTTAAGATACACGGTACAGCTGCAAACGCTATAAAAACCAGCCTGCAGCTGACCGCGATCATATCGCTCTGTGAGGTTGAGTGAAAATGTCGGGGCGGGAGAGATCTGACTTTGAGAAAGGAAAGATTGTTGGGCTTTATATTAGTGGGTTGTCCATAAGAGAAACCGAGAGACGTTTAAACATACATACCTTAATAAACTGTTTCGGATGTACTGAATAAGTGGAAAAAACATGGCGTGCCTGAAGCAGCAAATAGTACCGGCAGAACAAAGAACATCAGGGATAGAGGACGTCGAAGCCTTAGGAGAGTGGTTACAGCTAATTGACAGAGTACTGCACAAGACCTCAGTGTACAGGTGAGTAAAAATGCTGGAACCTAGGTTTGTACACGTACCATTCGCAAAGAATTTCATTCCATGGGTTACTGTGGTCGTGCGGCTGCTAATAAGCCTTTAATCTCCACTCGGAATGCTACTCGTCGTTTAGCATGGTGTAAATAACATTTATCGTGGACCATAGATCAATGGAAACGGGCCCTATGGACTGATGAATCTAGATACACGATCCATCAGTCTGATGGCCGTGTGTGGGTATGGCGACAGTCGGGGGAACGCTATTTACCACAGCGTATTGTTTCTATGGTCAAGTTTGGGGCTGGCAGTGTATACTTGTGTGGGGGCGTTTTTTGTGGTATGGTCCCGGCCCATTAGTTATCGTGGACAAACCTGTTAACCAGCACGTCTACCTGGATATTCTGGACTTATGCCCTTCCAACTATATGGCAATACTATGGAATGGAGCCTTGTTGGTACCAGCAGAATAATGCACCGAGCCATAAAGCAAGTACTGTTGCGGCGTAGTTTGGCGATAATTCCGTATCGTGTGGGGACGTCCAGCACAGATCCCTGACCTTAATCCCATATAGCACCTATAGGATGAATCAGAGCGCTGTATAAGAAGTTTGGAACCAATGCCTACTGCTAAGCAATAGTTATCGGCAGCATTATGTACTGAATGGAAGCGCATACCTATCGCTGTGTTCCAAAACCTTGTCGAAAGCATGTCTTGATGGGTCAATGCATGCATTAAGGCCAAAGGTGGACCGACACCGTACTAATGTATGTCAATAAATGCTATGTTTTGTTTCTCTTCTAGGTGACCGGTGACTTTTGTCAATATAGTGTATGTTCCAATTATTCGAGCCCGTTTGTCATCAATTAGTTTCTACCAAATCTGTGTTCTATATTGTACTTGTACACTGGTCACAAAAATTAAGAGACATTGCATGAAATGAAGGATGTGTGTATCTGACTGAAGTAACAGGCATGGAAATAACAGTGAGGCTACGTAACACAAATCATAAAGAGTGCGTTTGCAAAAAAAAATTATTGTGCAATTTATGGACACAAGAAAGTAACATTGCACTATTGACAAAATATCCTTACCTCTGGATTTCAATACCCGGTAACGCCAGCTCTATGTCGAGCAACGTCTTGAAACCTATGAGGCATACTTGCAATGATATTGTTAATGAGTACTTGGGGCAACATGTTACGGAGTGCTAAGGAATAGAACGCGGTTATTCAAACCTCGCTGTACCGTTTCCCAAATGTTCGCAACAGAATTAAAATCAGGAGACCTCGGCGGTAGCTGCAACGATCCAATTCCGTGATTTTAGAGCTCTTCAGGCACGCTGACTGGTTGCATTGCCATCAAGAAAACGGAATGCATGTTCAATAGCAGCGTGAAACAGCGTCACAATGAGCGCAATGATCTCGTTTCGGTACACTGAGACATTCATGTTGCCTTAACAAGCATACAAGGAAGTACGACCAATGAAACACACTCCTGCCCAGAACAGAACTCATTAATTCTGGTAAGGGTGAACGGACTGCTCCTCCACACGTGTCCTTGTCGAATGTCAGGAAAAGAACAAAACAGGATTCTTGTGTTAAAACTACATGGTGTCACTCTGTATTTCGTGACATGTACTGTCGTTCTCTAGTTCATCTTTGACGACGGTGAGTTGTTGTCAGTAGCATACATTTCAGCGGCCTCCTTGTTCTGAGTGCGTGCTCGTGAAGGCCGTTTCGTACATTTTGAGTACTTACTGACACCAGAAGCGTCGCGAAGTGATTCTAGGAGTCGGCTACTGGTGACACTAAGCTTTTTCCAATCACTTACTGTCGGGTAGAGATCTTGTCTCCTGATGGTTATCCTCTGGAAACCTCTCCTGAATTGATCTGCAACATTTCCAGGCCGTAGAAATCTTGTGTGTAGCTGATTTACTATACTTACTACACTAACTACTAACTTACTAGCAGCCCCATCGATCTGCAGTACACCTGCCTGTTTGCCGGATGGCACTGTACCATTTCAGGAAAACAACGCCCCGTGTCACAAGAACCGCATTTTGCAAAACTATTTGCGGATCATGTTCAAGCGTTTTGTATGCTCCAATGTCGCCAAATATTTCCCACTTGAATCCTATCTAATATTTGTGGTGTGCAATTGAACGCAGTATTCTATGATTCACGCCAATGGCTCACTCAGTCGTCGAACTCTGAAACGTAATTCTGTCTAGCTGGTACAGAGTACTTGATAATATCTTCAGCGCGTTACTGTCCCAGTGACTGAGTAGTCAGGTGTGCTGGTATCTGGCCTGTCTGCCGAGCTAGGCTCAAGTTCAAGCCCCGGGTGATTTATGAGTGGTAAGCTTACTTTACGGGCTTGGCCCTCCCCCAAACCCTGTGGATCAGCAGCCGCAAATTAAGGATAGCAGACTGCTTACATGTAGTACTTAGAGTTGCGCATGGTTTTCGTTAAACCCCGAATAAAAAAAATAATTTTCCTCGATCTAGAGATGTCGATGGCTGACTAACAAGCTGTTACGTACATGCTCAAACTATCCTGGTGCATCAGCTTACGCGTTGTGTAAACGTTCTGTGTACGTTCTACATGTATATTGAAGATATTACTCGAGAACTGACAACATTACTTCAGTCTTCTGAAGCTTTTTGTATCGTTACACGATATTGTCGCCCACATTGTGCTTCTCTAAATACCTAAAGCACAAATTGCAAACTCACTTTTTTTTACCTCTAATTATATACTATATTGACAAACGTCACTGGACACCTAGAAGAAAAACACAACATAGCATTTATTAACATACATTAGTACAGTGTCGGTCCACCTTTGGCCTACACGTGTCTTCACGAGCTCCGTATTTGAGTGCTTCACGTACGTGTTTTGTGTGTCCCATCATTGTTCTTCTGCGTGTATGCCGAAGTTAAAGGTCTGTGCCTTCGTTTAAGATCCCTCACGAGTTGGTGAGTGCTTAATTTGTTTCATTATCAGTGTTTTAATTTCCACACCGAGCTGGTCGTTTTCTTCATTAACCCTTGCCATTGATTATGGCATCTGCCGATGAAGACGCTGTTCCCGCCCGCATCGCTGCAGCTCCTCACGTCGCCTCTTCAACGACAGACGGAGCCGATCAATCATCTTCGCTTGCTAGCGGAGCGCCTCTTAATTTTCCTCCTGTCATTTTCACGTCTTCTCTTGCTCAGGTCTTCGACTCTGCCATTGAGAACGCGGATGTGACGTCCCTGGCCTCTGTCTTACGATGATGAATTCATGGATGTCTCAGATGGCGTTGCTAATCTGCCCTCTACAGTTTTTACTGCCTCTGCTTCCAGTACATTGTCTCATGCTGCGTCAATGCCTTCCAGAGGAGGCGCTTCTGCACGCACGTGTTCTGCGGCTGTCTCTGGTATTCCACCGACTTCCTTCTCGTCTCGTTTGCCCCCTATGGATTCTTACGTTACTCTCAACGGTGACACCATCTTATTAGACATTCCCGAGAACTCTCCTGCTGGTCAACGTCTTCATTCGACCCTCGAGTTGGGGGATTGTTTTGATGCGCTGCTCAACACTCCTTTGAAACAGTACAACTCTGCTCTCAAGAAGATGCTTCCTTCTGGTGCCATCACCCACCTCACCCGAAAGCCACGTACTGTGATTGTTTACTTTTCGAAGAAAGAATATGCCGAGCTTGTTTTGTCTCAAAGCCTATCAATTGGCGATCGTCACCTCTTGGCCAAATTCATCGCCCAGCGTCCTGTTCTGGTCTCTCTACATCCAGTACAAACGGAGATCTCTGATAATATGCTGTGTGCTGCACTTAGTCGATGCGGCAGAGTAGTCGACCCCGTGAAGACTCTCACCTCTTACCCCTCTGAGCCCGATGATAAATAAATCTGTGGCTTCAGTAGAACTGCTCGCATCATCTTCCCGTCGGAAGAGCATCTCATAAAGTTTCCACGGTTCCTCGATGTTCGTTGCAGTAACGAGCGCCGCCGGATTGAGGTCCTCACCTCTGTTCATTGCTCACGCTGCAAGGCTTACGGCCAACAGTAGGCTCAATGCCCCCATACAGAGCCACTGACTCCTGGAGCTCCAAGCCAGCATTCTACCTCTTCCTCCGTTTCTGCTGGCATGCCTCCTCCTGCGTCTACACCTTCTGTACCCATTTCTGCCAAAAATCTGGTTAAAGCCTTCGATCAACACGCGTCTTCCGATGTTGCTTTCTCCACTCTGTCGGATTTTCCTCAGATTGACTTCCCCTTGCCTTCCGGTGTTCTCATTCCATCAGAGGACATCACGGCTGTTCCTCAAGCTTCATTCACCGTCAATACTTTTGCTCCCGGCGATGAGGTGGACCTTTCCTCTGATTCCACATCTCGTGTGTCATCGATCCACGGCAAACGTCGCTCTTCTACCAGTACCGAGGCCCGGAGGAAAAAGAAGAAGTCACCTTCTCCGACTGGCCGCCCACATCGTTCCACCCGTCTAGCAGGCTCCAAGTCTCCCCTGTCACGTTCTAGCTCTTCCTCTTCAAAGTCCAAGGGTCCTTTGCCGACGATTGAAGATTTCTCGACTCTGCTTACCAATGCCTCTCTTCCTTCAGAACCTGTCTCCTTTGAAGATCTTTACGAGTTTCCATAAAATAAATCGGGAGGCTTCTCTCATCTTTTTACAGCAGTTTGAAGCAGTTCTTCCCGAAGTCTTCGACCAAGCAACCTCCATCCTCAAATTCTTCCGGCATAATGCCAAGCAACCCGACTACGTCTTGTGGTGTCGTGGTATCATCAATCCCCTCGACACATTCCAGAAAGCTGCCATAGCTGCCCTTCATCCGACGTCTGACTTACCCATTCAAGGCCGCCGTTCTGAATTGTAGGGGGTTTACAAACCCCCTCGCTAACGCTCTCTTTCTGGAAGATCTCTCGCCCATTGGGTCCAATTTACTCTTTCTGCAAGAGACAAACTGCCCCCTCCTCGACCCTTTTTCATAGATGGCGCACTTGGGACTTCAACTTTCACCATGCCTTCCGTTACTCTGTGCACATTGGTCTCGCTATTGGGGGTTAGTCATCAGTTTCGAATCACCCTGTCCTCACTCTCCGTCCGCAATCTCTGCCGATATCTTCTACAGAAAATCTCATTTACCCTAGCTGAAATTCGTTTTCATGTCTTCAACATCTACGTACCATGTTATCTGACGCACCTATCCCTCCGGGAAGCCCTCTCTCAGGTTCCTTCCTCTGATCGAGTGCTTCTCGGGGGTGATTTCAACTGCACTCTTAACCCACCTCTTGATCGCCTGCCAGTGTCACGTGAGCGCCGCACGGACCTAGTCGCTCTCCTCCACGACCTTGTCTCGGACTTTTCTCTAGTTGACATCCACCGGAATCTTCATCCTACGGACATCTCCCACACCTGGCGTTCGTCTGAGACGCGAGCTCCCCTGACCGCTCGCTTGGATCGCTATTATGCTTCGCCATCGCTCCTTCCGGCAGTGACAAATTATCTCCATCACCCCGTAGCGTCCTCCGACCACTGCGTGGTGAATATTACCGAGTTCGCCGCCTCGCCGCCTTCTCGAACAGTCTGCCCATGGACCTTTTATACTGCCCTGCTTGGTGATTCCTAGTTCTGTTCTTCCAACCACGCCTTCCTTGATGCCCGTCGAGAGGCGCTGCATTCTGCTTCCTGTGCGTTTTTGTATTGGTTGGAGACAAAACAACAGCTTATTCTCAACATCCGCCAGCTATCTTTTACAGCGAAGACCCTTCGACTGATGCAACTCGATCATGCTCGACAGATGCTTTCCCTCATCAGTTTAGCTGATCCGCTCTTCCCTGTATACTAGCTGAACTCAAGTCTACAACATCTCAACTCAGCGGATTGCTCATACGACTTTCTCACATCTATGGAGTCAGATCGTCGTACCTCTACTTCGCTCCGTCACCTTCGTCTTCCGTCTGGCACCATCACCTGCGATCCAGATGTCCTTTGCTCTCAG
This sequence comes from Macrothele yani, assembly GCA_039090855.1. Taxonomy (NCBI): domain Eukaryota; kingdom Metazoa; phylum Arthropoda; class Arachnida; order Araneae; family Macrothelidae; genus Macrothele; species Macrothele yani. Next base: position 74,577,300 of record CM077027.1, read on the forward strand.
GTACGCCGGTTCTTCGCTGATAATTTCTGTGAAACTCCTCCTCCTCCTTCCTCCCCTGCTTCTCGCTAATCTTCTCTCCAATCTACCTCAGATCCCCCCTCATCTTTCTGCCTCTCTTCTTATCCCTCCTACTTCTTGTGAGCTCTCCGATTATTTTTTTCTCTTAACCCTCACGCTGTTCCGGGCCCGGACGGCCTCCCTTTGCTCTTCTACTGTACTTTCTTCTCCGCACTCTTGCCCTTTCTCCTCTGTGCTCTAACTGCTGCTTTTCACTGTTCTACTCTCCCGAGGAGATTCACAGATTCACATATTGTTCTTTTTCCCAAGAAAGGGGACCCTCTTGACTTGGGGAATGAGCGTCCTATCTCCCTCCTTAACCTAGTCTACAAACTCTATACTAAACTTCTCTCCCGCCGGCTAAACTCTATTCTCCCGTAAATTCTTTCTACTAATCAGACATACACCGTTCCAGGCCGTTCTATCTCTCATAATGTTCTGCTTCTCCTCGACCTTCTTCACCTTGCTAATGCACGATCTGAGCCTCTTGCCCTTTTCTCTCTTGATCTTCGCTCTGCTTTTGATAATATTTCCCATACTTATCTTTCTAACACTCTTCTCAGCCTTGGGTTTCTTCCCTCCTTTGTTTCTCTCCTTCTCTCTCTCTCTCTCTCCACCGGGACGCTGTTTTTCACGTGAAGACAGCCTCCTTTCTCACTGCGCCCATCCCCTTCTGCCGTGGTGTACGACAAGACTGCCCGTTATCAAGGCAACTCTTCGCCATTGCAGTGGGGCCGTTCCTGCGCTCCGTGAAGCACTCTCTCCAGGCATCTTTACCACCACTAGGTGCAAGAACTCGGCGTCACTCTATCTCCTACACCGCTTACGCTGATGATATCACCGTGTGCATCCGTACTGATTCTCAGTTCTCTCAGCTCCGCCATCTTTTTTATACCTATGCCTCTTGCTCTGCTGCTGAACTCAATGCCGCCAAATGCACTGGTCTGTGGTGTGGTGCGTGGTCTGGTCGTACAGACTCCCCGTGGCGGGCCACCTGGTCCTCGTCGGCTCAGCGCTTCCTGGGGATGTTTCTCGGCTCGCCTCATGCTTCTTCAACAGCCATCCGTAGTGCGCTTCGTCCACGTCTCATTCGAGCAGCTGCTTATTGGCGCCGTGCCCAAGTCTGCACATCGTTTTATCAACGAGCCAGCCTTGCACGCACCCCTCTTATTTCTCTGTGTCAGTAATCCTGGATTACCTACCTCATCTCCTCCACTTTACTGCCTCCGAGAAATCACCAGTTACCTCACCCGTGTCGTGTGGTCCGGTCAACACTGTGTCGCTGTCACAAAGCTGTGTCTTCCTCCAGCTCGTGGTGGAATTGGGCTCATTGATGTTCAGCTCTACTGTCGAGCCAGCCGCATCGTCATGTTCCTCCGTCTTTTCACTGCTCCTGTTCCGTCGGCCGTCGTTGTCCGCGACGTGCTCACATCCCCACACAACCCTCGTTTTGCTTTCTCCTCTCTCGTACTAATGGATTGTTTTTCTTCTCTTCCCTCCAAACAACCTCCTGCCTATTCTGAGGTCCTCACTTTCCTGCGTTTTCACTCTCTTATTCGCTCCCCTCCCTCTTTTACTCTCGACCTTCTCTCTGAACCTCTCTTCTCCTCGCTACTTGGTCCCCCTCATCTTCTCTGCTTCGCTTTCTTCTCCTGGCTTCGTGCTGTGGTAGTAACGGTCCGCGACCTTACTAACCCTGACCTCTCCTGGCGCTCGTTTTCCAGCCTTCCGCCTGCTATTCTCTCCTATCCTTCAGCTCGCTACGTCTACGATTCTCTCTGCTCTGCTATCGTTTCTCGTTTTCCTGATCTCTCAACTCCTCTTGACCTTGTCTCTGTACTTTCTGCTCCGCAACCACTCCCCTTCTTTCTGCGTGCCTTTGACCTGTCTCTTCCTCTGTTCTCGTTATCTACTAAATCCCTCTATCGGTTTCTCTCCTTCTCTGCTTCCCCTTCCCCTCTCTCTATCCACGGTGTCCCTCCTGCTACTGTTTCTACTAAACGAGCTGCTGCCCGCTCCCCTCTTTCATCCACGCTTGAACTCAATACCCACTGGCTCTTCCTTCATAACCAGCTCCCCGTTCCATTCCTTCTCCACCGTACGACACTTCTCTCTTACCCTCTTTGCTCCTTCTGCGCGCAGGAGACGGACGTTCCGCATGTCTACCTTTACTGCCTTGTGGTACTACCTCTTCTACATCTTGCGTTCTCCATCGCTCGTTGCTCCTGCACCATCGACCTCACTTTTGCAGCAACTTCTCCTCTGTGAACATCCGCTTGTGCTCCATCCACCAGTGTGTTCTTACGTATTTGTGTTGGTGAAACACGTCATCTACGTGTATTATCAGCAACTCCGCAGTCTACCACCTCCTGCGTATTCTATTCAAGCCAGTGCTGCTCTACTCGGACATTTCCGTAATCGCCTCCTTTCCCGCTTACAGCAGGAGTATCAGTCGTCCATTTCCGCATGATGTGAAAGCTCCTTCCATGCTACGTGGTCGCCAGTGACCCCGTGGTTCGCTGTCACACCAAGTCCGTTACCTCTCACGGTGAGTTAAGACTTTGCATTAACTTTTTGATGTTCTTTCGCACTGCGGTGCCTCGCCTGTGATCATTTTGTTCTTCCTCAAGCATTGCTCTGTTTGCATCACGTTGTAAATTTGTCATTACTCATTCAATGTACATATCATCGCTTTTATCAATTTGTATCATTCCTGTTCTTTTTTTCTTTTTTTTTTTTTTGAGACGATTCCATGTTGCTCGTCTCCTCTGTTTTGTTACATTAAAACGATTCTGAAGCCACCTTTGGCCTTAATGCATGCACTGATCCATCAAGACATGCTTTCAACAAGGTTTTGGAACACAGTGATAGGTATGAGCTTCCATTAAGAACACAATGCCGCCACTAACGGTTGCTTAGTAGTAGGACTTGGTTCCAAACCTCTCATGCGGCGCTGTAATTCATCCCATAGAGCATCTATGGGATTAAGATCAGAGCTATGTACTGGCCAGTCCACACACGATACGGAATTATCGTCAAACCACGCCGTAACAGTCCTTGTTTTATGGCTCGGTGCATTATCCTGCTGGTACCAACAAGGCTCAGTTCCATAGCATTGCCACAGAGTTGGAAGGGCATAATTGTCCAGAATATCGAGGTAGACGTGCTGGTTAACAAGTTTGTCCACGATAACCAATAGGCCGGGACCATACAACAAAAAACATCCCCACACGAGTACACTGCCAGCTCCAAACTTGACCGTAGGAACAGTACACTGTGGTAAATAGCGTTCCCCCGAGTGCCGCCATACCCACACACGTCCATTAGACTGATGGATCGTGCATCTGGATTCATCAGTTCATAGGACCCGTTTCCATTGATCTACGGTCCACGAAAAATGTTCTTTACACTATGCTAAACGATGGGTAGCATTTCCAGTGGAGATGAAGGGCGTATGACCAGCCGCACGACCACGGTAACCCATGGAAAGAAGTTCTCTGCGAATGGTACGTGTTCATATCGAGGTTCCAGCAATTTTACTATATAATATATAGTAAAATTGCTGGACCCTATGATCGCGGTCAGCTGCAGGCTGGTTTTTATACCGCTTGCAGCTGTACCGCGCATCTTAACAACGCAGCATATCCCTTCATTTGCTGTTGAACTGGTGTCCAGTGACTTTTGTCAATGTAGTGCATGTGTATATTACTATCGTCATCAGATTAAATCAATGGCAAATAATGAATTTTTTTAGGGATCGCATTGGGAGTAAATGGTGCTGGTGTTACACATCATGAACTTTGCTTTCTTGGTCATGAACTTTGCTTTCTTGGTCATGAACTTTGCTTTCTTGGTCATGAACTTTGCTTTCTTGGTCATGAACGTTGCTTTCTTGGTCAGGAAGTGTGTGTGTGGGGGGTGGGTGGGTGTTACTAAACGAAAGGAATTTTGGTTTTGATTTAAGATCTCGTAAACCTATTCATACCACGACGAGCAGAAAACTAATCACCTTTGCAATATCTGTGTTATTTTTTCCTCATTTTGACTAATTTTGAAGCAAAATTTGAAGTCTTCAGACTTTAATGTACTTGTTTATAGCACCAAATCTAAAGGTTTCTGTTAGCAGGCGCTAAGTGGCTCCGGCAAAGATTTCAGTTCTGCGCTAGTGTAAATCCACACATTGCGAGATGGTGCAAAGAAAAATGCGATTTTTTTATGGTATTTATCTTTCCAGAGATCATTAAAGTAAGTCCCAGGTAAAAAAATCGATGTAACGAAATAGGGTAATGGAAATAGTCAGAACCATTGCTGGAATCTGAATTTTGAATACTGTCCCGTGAAGTGAAGTAACAACAGTTAATTTCCTTGTTACTCAACAATACATTTTACTAAACTATCGCCGAACATTATTTTATCGCGTTTTTCATAAACGTAACAATATATCATTGCAATCTGCGTAAATTACGGGAAAGTGATATTTAATGTGATAAAAGCCATTACAAAAACGCATTTTTGATGCTATGAAAACGGTGCGTCCAACGAAATTAGGCTGTCTCTGGACCTACCCAAGGAGGGAAGGACCTTCTATTGACGAGAGCTTTAAAATGATATGTACCACGATGGGGTATAACCTCTAGATTCCTTGACCAAAAGTTACTAATCCCCGTCACTAACACACTTGCTATCCAGCTTTTCTTTCTATCTTGAAGTCAGATTTTAGTTTGAGCATGCGCAGATGGTCTTTCGCAACTACACCACATTTCCCCGGTGATCACCTTGGAAAAATGCCTTTTAAGGTTAAACGCTCAGAGGGACTTCTTGCAACGGAGCACAGATCGGAGCACAGTTGTTTCTTACGTTCGTCTAAATCAGAATAGCGGAATATAATAAAAATAAATACCGTTTCTGAAAAACTAAACAATCGAAATTTATACTTACCATTGCCGCCGCTATAGTTTAGTAAATATTTCCTTTGCTTTAATGATTCACATATTTTCTTTCATTGGTTTTACGACAATAACATTCATTAATAGACCTACCTAAGCAGAGGTGTAACTAGGGCGAGGCAGCCGCGGTCCTGGACGCAGCTCAAGAGAGAGCGCAAAAGCCATTGCTACTAATCTGATTAAAATTGGAATTGAAACTTTTTCACCAGTTTCTGGTACAATTAAAATTCCAATTTCTTCTTCAAAATGTTCAGGAGATGCTAGTTACTCACATTCAAAAATAAGGGAGGGTTTATATATTCTGTTCAACTGAACAAGAGCCACGTTTTTTGTCGACAACAATGGGGACTGCGATGTTTTTAATTGGACGGATAAGGTGATAATGTCGTTCATGTTGTTGAAGATTCTATGGGGGCTATTTGAGCATTACTGTGACTTCCAGCCACGACTACCAGCTTCATACGGCCCGTTTTATGTGGTGCCGAAGGTCCGAACTCCGAAGCAGTAGCGAATACAAACAGGCACAGATCGATTGTGTTTCCAGCATAGAAACAATATTGGGGTATGACCTCAATTTTGTTTTGTCGAACAGCATATATATACACTGAAGAGCAATTGAATTAGAGACAGCTGGCGTTATGCAAATGTGGCGCTGTGGGCGGCTCTGTAAACGGAAACGACACGACGTATGCAGCGATCCGACAATATAAGGAGTGATGCGACGGGAATCAGTAAGAGTCGGACGCAGTATGGGTAAGACGAAGAATATAAGCGCATTTGATCGTGGGCAGATTGTCGGGGCCCGACGAATGGGTCACTCCATCTCGGAAGTCGTGCGGGCACTGGGATTTTCACGAGCCACTGTGTCACGGGTGCACCCTGAGTACATCGAATTCGGTAAAACCATCTCTGCAAGGGCCAACTGTCGTGGACAACAGCGTGTGGATGAGCGGGGTCATCGCCGGCTAGCTCGCATTGTAACAGCGGATAGACAGACCACAGTGCAAGAAATCACTCGGCAGTTTAACGCTGGTGCACAAAAACGTGTAAGCAGTCACACCATCCAGAACCATCTCCTCGCTATGGGGTATAAAAACAATCGTCCCACAAGGGTACCGCTGCTGACCGCACATCACAGGGTGCAAAGATTAGCATGGGCGCGGGAACATCGCCACTGGATCCTAGACATGTGGGAAAATGTTGCCTGGACTGATGAGTCGAGATTCACGTTGGTACATGCGGATGGCAGGATACGAATTCGGCGCAAACCCCATGAATCGATGTATCCTCCTTACCAGCAGGGTACTCTTTAAGCTGGTGGGGTGGCATTCTTGTCTGGGGACTGTTTACGTGGACTGAAACGAGACCCCTTGTACGTGTGACATCGTCCCTCACATATCAACGTTACCGGGATATCCTGGGCGACCATTTGCTCCCGTTTGTGCTTCTTCATCATCTTACTCGGGACCTCATCCTGCAACAACAACAAGACAATGCACCGTGCCATCGCTCCCGAATTGTATCCGAATGGTTGGATGAACACTCCACCAACGTGACCTCGCTTCCTTGGTCAGCTAGGTCACCTGACCTCAATCCCATCGAGCACATCTGGGATGCCATCGGGAGAGAGATGTTCGAGGCTCTGACCCCCCTCCATCAAATCTTCGTGAACTGTGGGAGCTTGTTCAGGAGTCGTGGATCCGTATGGCTTCCCAACGCTTCCGGTGTCTTCTCGAGTCCATGCCGAGACGAATCGCCGCCGTCGTCAGGGCGAAAGGTGGTGCTACACGTTACTAGACAGGTATCTCTAATTCAATTGCTCTTTAGTGTATATATATATATATATATATATATTCTATTAAGGAGAAACCTAATAAAAAAAACATCAATAATTTCGACTCACACCAAGTACGACATAGAAAAGGTTATGTATCTATCGGTGTGAGTAAAAGGAGAAAAGATAAAAATAATAAAATAAAACAACTGAATGTAGAAGGTGTCGAGAATACTGAGCCTTGGCTTTATCAAGGACCAGCAAAAACTCTGCATTTTCTCACTTCCACAAAGACCTAGACGGAAATGGGTTTCTGCAAGGCCATGGATGCAAGTAACATTCCCACCTAATATTGTTTTAAAAAATATATATATGTCATGTCCTCCGCAGAGTTGTATGACAAAGCACTAGTTAACAATTTCGCTTGCATCCATTGACCTTCATGGCCCGACCCATGCTCTTCATCTGTTACTATTAAACAGAGAGAAGAAGATTAAAGAGAACTCAAGCTGTGAGAGTGACATAATAATTAGAAATAATTTTCAGCTATAACGAAATGCCAAGTTCTGAATAATAGAGTAAGGTTGGCAGATCTGCTTTAATTTTCTACACAGTTAATAATATGATTCTGACCAATCAAAGCCGTAAGGAAGTTGGCTAGAGGATGCCTATTAACTACCTAAAGGAACCTTAGTGCTATGGATATGACGGTCCTATTAAAACAAAAAATTAAATAATATAAACAAAATCACAAAAAAAGCTTAAAAATCTGTTTATAAAAGAAAATAAAAACAAATAAAAAAGAAAACTAGTTATTCATCACTAGGATAGCTATACGAAAAATAGTAAAACCAACATTAAAATTAATAAGATTCTGATTAATCTATAGAAGCTCACTAAGGTGATTGAATACATGCAAAGATTATTAAATAAACTGCTCGTGTATTTTATAATATTTCTCATGTATTCTGGAGAGTTAATTCTGCTCTTTCTGATCATACAGATCCACAGTCTTAAGTTTATATATTTTCTTTTTCTCTGGTTAAAATCTCCGCGCGTTGTTTTCTTGCTGTATGAGGAGGCCATCAGCCCCACCCTCACTGCCCCCAGCGTCTAGGGAGTGGCGGAAGAGGTCAGCCATGTTCTTCTCTTGTGAGGAGAAAAGTTTTTGTCACACAAGAGGTAAGCTCTCTTCCTTGTTTTTGGGTTCTAGGTTTTATAAGTTCAATATTTGTACTTATTCTCTGTCGTTTTTTAGCTTTTCAGCTTTTAGGCATTGGTTTGTCTGTTAACATTTTTGCGGGTTTTAACTCTTTCTTTTCTCTGTAACTTTGAGCGTCTTATGGGGTACCTAGGAACAGAAGATGGCTAAGCTTGTTCCTTTTCTATGCGCTGTCTCTGCGCTGTTTTTTCAAAGTAGTTAAGTTCTTAATAACTAATTAATTATGCACTTAAAGCACTGCTGAAATACTTTGTACATATTGCAACTAACTGTTTAAGGTATATAACTTTCACAAAGTTTTCTTTAGTTAATTATTATCTTTAACTTATTCTCGTTTTCGTGCTGTCATAAGTTGTAGAGTAGGGGTTTTAGACTCAAGTTTTCTTTCAAAAATCTGTTCGTTAAAAATTAACATTTCCTTTTTTAATTGCAATGTAAAATTTGGATTTCTTTTGCATTGATTTTCAGGTTTAAATTCTCTCTCAAACGAACTTGGAATTTCGTTATGGCTGAAAATCATTTCTAATTATTATGTCACTCTCACAGCTTGAGTTCTCTTTAATCTTCTTCTCTCTGTTTAATAGTAACAGATGAAGAGCATGGGTCGGGCCATGAAGGTTAATGGATGCAAGCGAAATTGTTAACTAGTGCTAGGTCATGCAACTCTACGGAGGACATGACTTATATATATATGTTTTAAACTATTTTAGGTGGGAATGTTACTTGCATCTATGGCCTTGCAGAAACCCATTTCCAACTAGGTCTTTGTGGAAGTGAGAAAATGCAGAGTTTTTGCTGGTCCTTGATAAAGCCAAGGCTCAATATTCTCGACACCTTCTACATTCAGTTGTTTTATTTTATTTTTTTGTCTTTTCTCCTTTTACTCACACAGGTAGATACATAACCTTTTCTATGTTGTACTAGGTGTGAGTCAAAATTATATTTGCATTTTTTTGCTTAGGTATCTTCTTTATAGAATATATATATATATATATATATATAGAGAGAGAGAGAGAGAGAGAGAGAGAGAGAGAGAGAGAGAGAGAGAGAGAGAGAGAGAGAGAGAGACCCTTGGCTCGGATGACAGTAGCGAGACGGCGCGGCATGGACGCAATGAGGCCCTGGAAGGTTGCCCGAAGCACACGTGACCATTCGGACTGCAGCAGAGCACGGAAGTCCCGGAGATGACGTGGTGTGGGTCTGCACGTCGAAGCTGTCTATCCGAAGAGTCCCACAAGTGCTCTATGGGATCGGGCGATTTTGCCGCCCAATGGAGAACGGAGACATCGTTGTCGTGTTCCTAAAAGCAGTCACGCTCTCCCTTAGCGACGTGGCACGGCGCATTGTCCTGTTGGTAGACACCATCGCTACCAGGGGAAACGTCCAACATGATGGAATACATGTGGTCAACGAGGATGGACAGGTAGCCATTTGCGTTCAGGGACTCATCCAGTGGTACCAGCGGTCTCACGTCATACCAAGAAAACATCTCCCAGACATGCGCACTGCCACCGTAAGCCTGTATGTGACCACAAATCATGTCGGGGTGTTGGTTCTCGTGTATATGATGTCGTATCCTCCACCACCCGTCACTTCTGTGGAGTAGAAATCTCGATTCGTCGGAGAAGACAACCTTTTCCCACTCTTCCACTGTCCGATGACGGTTGTCCCATGCGAACTGCAGGCGTAGTTGCCGATAGACCTGGGTTAACATGGACGCCTTGACGCAACGTCGGCTCCGGAGGGCCATGCGTAACAAGGTTCGCTCTACTGTCATCGGGCACACGTACCTGGGTTCCTCAGCGTTCATTTGTGTGGTCTTTTTCTGCACTGTTGCGCGTCGATTGCCCTTTACCAATCGACGGAGGCGACGTTCTCTTCTGGGGTCGATGGACTTTGGGGCTCCACAGTTATGACGTCGGTAGGTACTCGGTGCGCCACCAGTCCATTCTTGGTACACCCTTACTACAACACCTCGCAAACAGCCCACGAAGTCTCCTGTTTCTGAGATGCTTCCACCCTTGGCGCGGTAGCCGATGATCACTCCTTTTTGAACGTCCGCCAAGTCACTACCTCTGCACATTGTGCTCACGTCATGCACTATGGCTCATCTGTCCTGGCTGACCGCTTGTATCTCCGTGTGGTCGATATTGTCCTTTGCACTCTGCGACGTGCCTGGGCGGGTACACTGTGATTCCGGAGGTGGTCATATTATTCTTATACAACCATGTATGTACGGTACAAAGATGGAGGCGCAATATTTTGTGGTCGGCCCGGACCCAGGAAAGCCTAGTTATGCCCCTTTACCTAAGTAACGCTCAATGTCAGGAATCACTAAGCCTTGTTGTTTACTGTTATGATTTAATTCCTTTTAGTAAGTACCGCACTGTGACTCGGAGTGTCCATGAGGGACGGGAATAAACGCAGTGTGTGTGGTGTACGTAAATAAATGTGTACTCTGTACTCTAGAAGTACTTGTTTTATTTCACACAGATGCAGATCTTGGCATGCGAAAGAGGCAGAGCGTAAATTATCTACAAAGAGTAACCAGGGTACTAGCTCGATCTATGTTGTTTTTATCTTCTATGTGTGTGCAGTATAATAATGGAGAACAAGCAACATTTATTAGATTGTTTTATCTCTCAATGCGGCAGAACAAACTCCACCGGAGATCAGAAGTTGAAAAGCATAAGTCCCGGAAGTCTGGGTTCAACGTAGAGGAAGCTAGATCCACTTTTTGCTTGACACCTGAACTCGAAGTCCCAACTACAAAGTCACTGACAGAGGCGTAACTAGGGCGGGGCAGGAAGAGCGACTGCCCAGGGCGCAGCTTAAAAGAGGGCTCAAAAATCTATGATTAAAACTACAATTGAAACTTTCGCACCAGTTTCTGGTATAGTTTTTTTAGCACCATACTTTCTCATTTGTCCACTTACAGAATTTGCTCATAATATGGTACGCCAGTTTCGGCAGCCTTTACAGCATGAAATCTGCATCTCTTGTTCAAAATAATTAAACAATGTTAGTTGCTTACATTAAGGAATATAGGTGCTGTCCGTTCAGCTAAAGAAGAACCACGGCCTTCGTCGACGACAATGGAGCCTGCTGGATTTCTTTAGTTTGGTACGTTGCAATATGTGGATGTCGTTCACATTGTTGAAGATCCTCTGGGGGCTATTCGATAATTGCCATGCCTTTGAGCTCCGACTGCTAATTGCATTCGGTTTGTTTGATGTGGTACCGAAGGTTTGAACTCCGAAACACTTAGTGAAATTTGTACAAACAGCCATAGTTTGATATGACCACAAGTTTAATTTGAGAGAGAAAGAGAGAACAGTTAAATTGGTAATATACACAGTCCAGTCACATTATTGTGACCACCTCCTACTTTTGACGTCAACAGTGCTTGGCCAATGAAAGAAGGAACGTGCCGTGAGCTAGCTTGGATGGTATACACTGAGTGGCCACTTTATTATGACCACCCCCTCAGTACTTCGTTGGGCCTCCTTTTGCCTTTAATACTGCGTCGTTTCTTCGTGGCATGGACTCCACTAGATGTTGATAGGTGATTGGTGGAATCTGAGACCATGCTTGATGAATAGCACTTTCCAGGAGTGTGAGATTGCAGGGTTGTGGATCCAGCCGTCTGACGGCTCGTTCAACTTCCCAGAAATTCTCAATAGGGTTGAGTTCACGAGACTGTGGGGGCCACCTAAGCAAAATAAACTCACCGGCATGTTCCTGAAAACAATCCTGCACAATACGAGCACTATGGCAGGACGCATTGTTTTGTTGAAAGTAGCCATTGGGATCAACTATCCACATGACAGGATGCACTTGGTCCGCAGCAATGTTTAGGTATGATGTGCCAGTCAGACGTTGAACAACATGAATTAAAGGGCCCAAAGCATGCCGGGAAAACATTCCCCAAACCATAACGTTGCCTGCACCAGCTTGAAGGGTTGTAGCAATGCATTTGGGGTCCATGCTTTCGTGATGTTTCCGCCAAATTCTCATTCGGCCATCTGCATGATGCAACTGAAAACGTGATTCATCGGACCACATAATTTGTTTCCAATTATCGACTGTCCAATCCTTGTGCTTCTGTGCGAACTAGAGACGTTTTCTCTTGTTAACTGCAGACACCAAAGGTGTTCGAACAGGCCTTCATCTGCCATATCTCATCCGATGCAGTATACGGCGAACAGTCCGTGCAGATATAATTTGAGGGGATCCTTGATTAAGATGGTCTGTAATTTGCTGCAGTGTTGCCCTTCTGTTGTCTGTTACCAGTCTGGACACTCTCCGTTCCGCCCGAGCAGACACTAGTCGATGACGACCACACGTTGGACATAGAGACCCAGTTTTTTGGCTGACAGACCAGTCTTTAAACACTTTAAAAACAGCTGCTCTGGAACATTTCACGAATGCGGCGGTTTCGGTGATATTCGCTCCATGGCTCCTAGCTCCTACAGTCATTCCACATTGAAAGTCCGTCAAATTGCATTTTTTACCCATCTCGTCACCCAAATATCACTACTACTACTGTCGCAAGCACTAAGCTTTCCCTTTTTATACTAACCTCGCCCTCTGGCGGCAACAGCGTGCAGCCATAGCTCATTTGCTTAAAACTGTCAGGTGGTCATAATAAAGGGGCCACTCAGTGTATAAGGTGTGCTGTAGGCATTCTGAGAACATGTCACTCGCTGCTGTCATGGATAAAAGGAGCGCTTTATTAGATTTGCAAAAAGGGATGATTATCGGCTTTCGGGCCAAGGATGGCAGTGTTTCTGAAACAACGCAGTTTGTGAACTGTTCGCGTGCTGCTGTGGTTAAAGTGTATTGTGATTGGAGAAATGGCACCATTGCGAGTAAGCGACGTGGAAACTGCGGAGCACCACGTGCCATTGATGTGAGAGGTGAACCTCGACTTCGAAGATGCGTGAGGGCCAATCGACACGCTACATTGGAGCAACTCACTGGCCGAATGAACCAGGGGGCTACCGGAAGTGTGTCTAAAAATACAGTTCAGCGAACCTTGATGCGTATGGGGCTCCGATGCAGACGCATGGTCACTGAACCTATGCTAACGAAGGTGCATTGGCAGAAAAGGCTTACATTTGCACGGCAGTATCGGAATTGGACCTCCGCTGATTGGCAAAGGATTGCCTTCTACGATGAGTCACGTTTTCTGCTTCATCGAACGGATGGACGTTGGCGTATAAGGCGAGAAACATCGGAGAACAAACACTCTTCAACCATTGCTGGAAGAACACAAGCTGGTGGGGACAACGTTATGATCTGGGGAATGTTTTCGTGGCATTCTCTGGGTCCACTCATACCTGTGGAAGGCACTATGGACCGAATTCGTTATGAATCCATCCTGGCAGACCACGTACACTCATACGTGCTGATTGTCTTCCCTGTGGCGAATGGGATCTTCCAGAACAACAGTGCGACGTGTTACACAGCTAGAAATGTCCGAAAGTGGTTGGAAGAGTGCGATAAAGATTTCACAGTACTTCCCTGGCTCCCTTATTCCCCAGACTTAAACTTAATGAGCATCTGTTGGACCACCTCGATCGTGTTGTTTGCTCTGTGGACACTCCACCACCTACTCTCCAGCAGCTGTCAGATGCACTGCAGTCAGCATGACTCCACATACCTGTAAACACCTTTCAGCACCTTATTGAGTCACTCCCAGCCCGTCTAGCTGCTGTCCGCGCTGCACACGGTAGTTACTCTGGATATTTGCTGGTGGTCACAATAATGTGACTCGACCGTGTATTTACAAAAGAGGAAAATGCAGATGGTGGCGCAGTATTTTATGGTTGCGCCTGACGTAAAAATGCCTTGTTACGCCTCTGGTCACTCGTATTCGAATCGTCCCCGGAAATGTTTTCAGAACTTCGTGTAGTCCGATCTTTGGAATGTGTCGTAAGCTGTGTGTTTGTACAAACGTCGTCTGACTTCCGAAAGTTTGACTGTTTTATCCTTTTTCCTCACCGCAAAGCTTAGATAGCCGCTGAAACCTTAAAATGAAAGCTGTCTGTGCACACTCTGTAATTTTAAATAGCCACTGTTTTGTTTGATATTTGTTCAGGATCCAATGGCCGGATCACGTGCTTTTAATCAACATGGATAATTTCTTGTTCATCTTATGAGGGTACTGTATAACTGTTTTTGTTTAAAATGCCACTCCTTAAACATTGTCTTCGTAACATCTGCTGTATCTCTGGAACTTCGTATTGTTAATCCTCGGATAGCTTAATACAAATCTTAATTACTCATTGAGCTAAATTAGGTGACCTAAAGAGAGAAGTCGTGGAAACACTTACAAGCAAATGTTCTTTGTTGTCCAAACTTCAAGGCACTTCAGGAACACAAGGTATGCACAAACAATCTCATCAACACAATTCAGAATATATTCTACACCAGATTATATCACACCTCACCATACTTTTCGCTGCTTGCTACTGCTTTATATAGCTCGTTCTTATCAACACACACACACTGACCTTAAAACTGTTATCAACATAACATTCTGTGAGCGAGAAAAATATGACGTAAAGGTTAAAACGGTTAAAGAGACACAGAGAAAGAAACTAAAACTGAAAGTTAAATTAGACGATACGTTATAACTGGTTTTACTTTTTATTCATTTTTTTTTATTTTTATGATCAAGAATAAAGCAATGGAAGTATCCAAAAGAAATATTAGTAATTATTCTCATAAAATGGTGAATTTTATTGATTTCCTTTTTAACTTTCTGGATTTCATTTACAACAGTTTCAAATAAAATTGTCTAACTTTTCTACAATTAACTTTTTATATGAAAATGTCATTCTTATTATATGTATGTGCAATAGTGATACTTGAAAGCACATTTAATCTTTAATAACTTTTTATGTAATAAGCTAGTGGATAAGGATGTTAATTTCATTGTGTTTTGATATATTGTAAATGCTTAGAACCTTACATTTTAATAATGTTTTAAAAACTGTAAATACTATACGTGGGAATCATTTTAGAGTGCAGATTTTTCTTTGTTTCATAGGGTGCCAGTGTGTCTCCTTAAATTTAATTCTGATGTCGGACGTGATATTTTGGGTGTCGAATTTGTAACATACTGTATATTCTAACATAACATTCCGTTTTTTGTTCCTGTATCTACGTAAATTTAGTTTGTTCTCCTTAAGCATTTCTTACACTTAAAGTTTACACTTTCTCTCTCGCCCGAATGTCTTTTGGCAATGATAAATGAGATCGGATGTTGAGTGACGTACGTAAAAAAAATGAGATAAGAAGGTTGTTTTAAATGTATTGGCATATGTTCGCTGGCTTACGAGCTGTGAGGCTGCTTTAGGAGTTGTAAAGTTGACTTTCGTTATGCTGGTTTACGAACTCATTTGGCGTGGTTAGTTTGATGTTGCTATGTAGTTGTTTCACTTAGATGATCACATTTGTTTGTTTGTTAAGGATCTAAACTATTTTAAAGTTAATGTGATTTTACTTGGAAATTAGGCTATTGGATATTACGACCATTGTGTTGCATAGCTATTGACGAGTTTAGCTACTGTAATGCTTTCGTAGTGATTCCGTTGCATGACTAAGATGGAATAAAAATACGACACTGTAAGTACAGAGGGTGAGTCGAAAGTTTTGCAATATTTGCATAAACGCATGTGCAGTGGCGGGTATGTCACGTGTTTCAACTAGTTTAAGTGGCGCACTGCGGTCAGTCGAAAAAGATATAAAGTGGTAGTCGTTGCTGTGAACAGCATTGCACGTGGTCGTTCTGTCCGCGGTTGGGATGCCTAAAAGATGAACAGCCATAACCTGCGCTTTAGGAAACTATTGCTTTACGAGTTTGAACTCGCCATAGCGCTGCTCAAGCGACACGAAACATTTGTCATGCGAAAGGGGAATGTTTCCGTGGACTACAGCACCGCAACCAGATGGTTCAAGAAATTTTCCTCAGCTGACAGAAACCTCGACGATCAGTCAAGGTCAGGTATGCCGCGAATCGTGGATTCGGAGGCCGTGTGCCAGGCCGTAGAGGCAAATCCGACAACCAGCACTCGGAGATTATTAGGGGAGCTGGGCATATCACAGACCACCGTAGTTCGTCACCTTCAGGACCTCGGCAAGGTCTACAGGAGCTGCAGCATTGTCCCTCACAAACTGGCTCCAGCTAAATCAAACCGCCGAGTGAAAGTGTGGAGGAAACTGCTAGAAAACCCGCGCGATGTACGTTTCATCAAAAGAATTGTTATATGCGATGAAAAGTGGGTCACACAACGGTAGTGGTTGAGCCGGACCAGCTTCCTGAACCTCTTGCCAAACATGGGCGCTTCGAGCACAAGGTGATGCTCTACGTCTGGTGGCGTTTCGATGGGATAATCCATTACGAATTTATTCCAGACTGTGGAACCATCAACGCCAACCTCTACTCTGAACAGCTGGAGCGGATGTATGCCGTTTTGGAGGAAAAGTACACGGCACTGGTGAACAGAAAGCGCTCTCTCCTACAGCATGACAATGCTGGGTCTCATACCGCGCGAACAACCCGGGGAAAACTCCAGGAACTTGCGGGCATCGAACTAATATGCATGTAGTCCGGACTTCGCCCCGTCGGATTATTACTTGTTCCGGTCCATGGCCCACTTCCTTCGCGGGCGGTACTTCAACAACCAGGAGGAGGTGGCAACTGGGGTGAAAGTATTCTCCGCCTCGAAGGACAAGAACTGATACCGCCGCGGAATTGAAGAACTGGCAGACAGACGGGGTGAAGATGGTGCAACACGATGGCTTATACTTTGAATGCTATTCACCTTTCGTGGTAAAGATACGTATGAGGACATAAAGTGATCCAAATACTGCAAAACTTTCGACTCACCCTCTGTAAACTGTTTTTCACTTAACATCTAGACGTATTTTGAAAGTAATAGTGCTTAATTGGGGACATTAAAGTGGACGTCAAGTAATTTTGCTTCCTGTACTTCCAATGGAAAGATTTCTGTACACATGTTCTTCCCAATTAATGCGTTCCCAAGGATGAAAATTTGAACATCGATTAAAATAGCCTCATTTTATAACTTGGAATACTTAATATTTTCTAAAACATAACCATAATTATGCAATCTAACATTTGTTTGTCTACTGACGTCATCAAAGTACATGCCGCGCCATCTTTTTTCTGGTTTCAACACCACCAAAGGAAAAGTTATTGATTTTTTTATATAATTATGGTTATGTTTTAGAAAATATTAAGTATTCCAAGCTATAATATGAAGTTATTTTAATCGATGTTCAAATTTTCATCCTTAGGAACACATTAATTGTGAAGGATATGTGTACAAAAGTTTTTCCATTGGAAGTATAGGAAGCAAAATTACGTGGCGTCCTCCTTAAAGGTTAAGTTATTCCGGATTTCAACTATTAATAAAATGAACCAGCAACAAGTGTTAATTAAATTCCACGTAATGGTTAATGTTCTGGCTAAACTGACATTTTCATATATAATTACACTCTTAAAACTCAAGAAAATTAGGGATGTTAAGGTGCTCAAGACACCGAAGTTCATGACATAATTGGCTTTTATGGCCTTTGTTTGAGCTCGAGGTAGCAAGATTGTTCCAATGGACAAGAAAGGCTTTTTATGCTGGCAGGACGCGTTTTGAGAGGAGCTTTGACTTTCTCACCGGAAAGGAGGTTGGCACCAGCGGCTGGAGAAAAAGAGTGGGACTAAAAGCAACTCGTTCATAAGAGCGACAGGTCCGTTACTCAAGACACAAGTTGGCACGGAATGTCCTGGCGCTCGCAAGGAGAAAAGCGAGGAATCCGACGATTGAGCGGGAATAGAGAAAATTAAACTCGAATCCTGTGAGCGCGTTTAAGAGCTGATGAGCGGAAAATGAAATAACAAAGAATAATTGGAATATTTCAAGGTTCAATTTTCCTAAATTTGGTTGTATTGGTCTTAACGCGACAATGCTGCTTGAACCTGAAAATACACTGGTGCTCAAAATTAAAGGCGTATACAGCTGCTGATGTATGTAAAATAATACACTGAAAATTGGTGACCATACAAAATTTGCTAGGAGAAAGGCCATCTCGCACGCACTTTTGCTGCAGATATATGCAAATTCAGATTGCGCTAGAAAAGTGCGCGCATCTATTCGCATCTCTAGCTGTTCCACGAAAATTTCGCTTTCACTTCAGTGACACGTTGAACTGATTATACCACGAAAACATCATATAGATCATTTTCAGAGGGTGATGGAGAGCGATTGATAGTATGGAAGCAGCTCAGTACCAGAAGAAAGTTCCAAGAGCATTGCATGTTCGATAAAATGTGCCGTCAAGACTCTGGAAACAGTTTCAATAGACAGGAGACGTCCGTCGTCGACCAGACCAAGGCCCGTATCAGAGCCACAGCAGCTGCAGATGATCACTATATGAGTCTAACTGCCAGACGGAATGGAGAGATGTCCACTAAGCAACTTCCTTTGGAGCTTGCAGCAGCTACAAGAACAAGAGTTTCAGGTCATATTGTTAGTAGAAGACTTCGTGAGTAATGCGTTTATGTAAGGAGATCATTTACTTGTGTCCGTCTAAATTTCTCCGAATGGCGAACTCGCCTAACGTAGAGTCACTAACATCGCACTTGGATTCGAGACCAGTGGGAGAATGTTCTTTTTTCAGATGAATCGCGATTCATTTCAAGTAGTGATTCGTAACATTTTCTCATCTGGAGAGAACTAGGGAAGCGCAACAGTCCCTCTAACATCAAAGAAAGGGATTACTCTGGTGAAAGTCGCCTGAGAGTCTGCGCAGGAATCAAGACGAACGGCTGTGTAGACTTGAACATTTTCCGGAGTCACTCTGTTACTGCTCTGAAGTACAGAGACGAGATCCTGAACCCATTTGTTAGACCGTTCGAGAGAGCCATTAGTCCAGACCATTCGATGAAGCCATCGGTCCAGACAATTTAATAAAGCCATCAGTCCAGACCATTCAATAAAGCCATCGGTCCAGACAATTCAATAAAGTCATCAGTCCAGACAATTCAATAAAGTCATCAGTCCAGACAATTCAATAAAGCCATCAGTCCAGACCATTCGAGGAAGCCATCAGTCTAGACCATTCGAGGGAGCCATCGGTCCAGACCATTCAAGGGAGCACCAGTCCAGACCAATCAAGGGAGCCATCTGTCCAGATCATTCAAGGAAGCCATCAGTTCAGATCATTCAAGGAAGCCATCAGTTCAGATCATTCAATAAAGCCGTCGGTCCAGACCATTCAATGGGAGCCATCAGTCAGATCATTCAGTGGAGTCATCAGTCCAGACTTCAAGGAAGCCATCAGTCCAGACCATTAGAGGGAGCCATCGGTCTAGACCATTCAAGGAAGCCATCAGTCTAGACCATTCGAGGTAGCCATCGGTCTAGACCATTCAAGGGAGCATCAGTCCAGACCATTCAGGGGGCCATCTGCCCAGATCATTCATCAGAGCCATCAGTCCAGATCATTCAAGGGAGCCATCAGTCCAGACCATTCAAGGGAGCCATCAGTCCAGACCATTCAAGGAAGCCATCAGTCCAGACCATTCAAGGAAGCCATCAGTCTAGACCATTCAAGGAAGCCATCAGTCTAGACCATTCAAGGATCATAGGTCCAGACCATTCAAGGGAGTCATCAGTCCAGACCATTCAAGGGAGCTATGGGTCCAGATTTTATGTTTATGAAAGAAAATGCCCAACCATTTCGAGGTCATTTTTTTTTTGGATGATTTTATAGAAGAGGAAGATATTCGCCGAACCAATAGCTACAGAAATCCCTTGATCTCACTTCAATTGAGCATGTAGGAATGCTCTAGATGGACGCATTGGAGTTGACCTGATTCCTGCTACAATACTTCCAGAACTCGACACAGCTCTTGTTGAGGAGTGGTCATTAATCCCTCAAGACCTCATCAATACCCTCATAAACAGAGTGCAGAGTCGTTGCTTGAGCGCCATATTTGTCAGGGTTGATCATACTCCGTATTGAAATACCACATATCTTAAGCAAAAGACTTAAAATATTGTTTTCCTGGACTGCACTTTCATGTAATTTACAAGATTATGATATTAACACATGCAAATTGTGATTTTCTTCTGTTTAAGTTACATAAGTAAGGAAATTATAAACCTATTTGACAACTTTTATTGAGTTTCCTCTTAAATACTTCGAGTTATGTACGAATTTATTAATCGAGGGCTGACAACCAGAAGAGGTTATGTCAGTTTTTGGCGAAAATGACTTAAGCATTTCTTGTCCTTTGCGCTATGTATGCCCAAAGTGTTTATGTCCATATCCTATTGGAAGGAGCCGCTTCAGATCATTATACAGGGTGTTCCCAAATTCGTGTGACAAACAAAGAGAGATGATAGTACACATAAAGACGAATGGCTTTGCAATGGTGCTCAATTTTGCTACTCCTAGTGCCCGAAAAACGTTAAGTTTTATGTCCACGTTGATCCTCCAATAGTGGAAAAAACACAACTTATCTAAATTATGTGTTGCACACTTGCGTTGGTGAACGTAAAGGCAGAGCAAGACTCAACGGAGGTGCTCGAAGTGGCACCCGAGGGCGTCGTTGCACAGCCCACACCGACCCATGAAGAACTGTCGCACTCTCTCGTAGACTCCCGGTGTGGTGTTGATCTGGTCCACAGCGACAACGATTCTCGCGAAGAGATCTTCCGGTGACTCCACAGGCGTTTCGTTTTCAGGTACCCCCTGAAGAAAACGTCCAGTGGATTCAGGTCCGGAGAACGTGAAGGCCAAGCTACCGGTCCACCCCGTCCAATCCACCTACCGGGATATGTTGCATTCAGGAAGTCCCTCCCCGCGGTGGGAAAATGTGCAGGCGCCCCATCATGCATGAACCACATGTCCCTCTGAGCATTGTGCGGAACACTCTGCAACAAACCGGGAAGCACTTGCTCCGAAACACACGGAACATGGAGCCGATCAGACGTTGTGGCAAGATGTATGGTCCCACTAGCCAATCACCAAAAATACGTGTCCAGATGTTGACGGCAAACTTCCGCTGGTGGTGGTGAGTGGTGGTGGCGAGTGGCGGTGGCGAGTGGCGAGTGGTGGTGGCGTGTGGAGTATCATTAGCCCAAATTTGCTGGTTGTGACGCTCGTTGCGTCAAGCACTGTCAGCCCGACACACCGGGAGTCTACGAGAGAGTATGACCGTCCTTCATCCGTCGGTGTGGGCTGTGAAACGATGCCCTCGGGCACCTCCTTTGAGTCCTACTCTGCCTCTACGTTCACAAACGCAAGTGTGCAACACATAATTTAGGTAAGTTGTGTTTTTTTTCCACTGGAGGATCGACGTGGAACTTAACGTTTTTCGGGCACTAGGAGCTGAGACCCACCCTACGTTCCATTGCAAAAGTTATTTGTCTTTATGTGTACTATGACCCCTCTTTGTTTGTCACACGAATTTGGGAACACCCTGTAGAGTGTGTATGTCCATTACCCAAATGACTGTTAACAACCAGGACTGCCAATACTGATAAGTCGCACAAACTATATCTCACGAGTAAAAGCCGTCTTTGTGCGGATAATTGAAAGTAAAATAAAACTAGGCTTAGCTTAAATCAAATTAACTCATATTATGAGACATCAATTTAATAAAACCTTATGATATTTTAAAAAACAGATTAAAAGACATTAGTACTTTCGGGCCATCGCGATGGCCCATCTTCAGACATTAGTACTTTCGGGCCATCGCATGGCCCATCTTCAGACATTAGTACTTTCGGGCCATCGCATGGCCCGAAAGTACGAATGTCTTTTAATCTGTTTTTTAAAATATCATAAGGTTTTATTAAATTGATGTCTCATAATATGAGTTAATTTGATTTAAGCTAAGCCGAGTTTTATTTTACTTTCAATTATCCGCACAAAGACGGCTTTTACTCGTGAGATGAGAACCAGGACTGATTATCTCCAAAACTGAAATTTTGGACATAAGCACTACTGGTTGTCAACTTTTAATTTTTGAGCAACAGTGTAATTGATGGAGATAAACCAGGGGTCGCGCTGCTTATCACATTCTTCGCAATTTGCAAAAAAGCCCCAGTTTTGGCGATGGATAAAAGGATTTGACGAAAATATTGGTTGGTATCTTTTTTAATGATGTTCGAGCAAAAACGATCATACAAAACGATTTTTTTTTTGCTCGGACGCCATGTCAAATTTTGCCTCGGGAATGCCAAAAATATTTTTAAAATTAATAAAGAATCTTTTAAATGTGATTATACTTGTGGATTTCTTTTCTTTTGATGTAAACCATAAACCAATATTGCACGACTCATATGAAAATAGTTATTAGGCGAAAGCTCTGTAGGTAATAAAGTGCAATTTTTCAACAACATCTGTATTTTTTATTACACTGGCGCATTTAGAACCAAGCCACAGAATAAATGTAATACCTAATTTTTCAATTAATTTGAAATTTATCCTGTCAATAATTCTTTGGAAATTTCATAGGTAGCAATAAATTCAAAATTGAAAACAAGTGTCTATATTTCTTTCTATTACCATTCGGGTATGTATAACATATTTTGCTCCTTATTTTTAAAAATCTATAATTTTTGTACTATTACAACACTTTACGGTTTTTAGATTTCCAATGTAGAGGGGGAAATATGGCGACTTCAGATTACATTTGGCGAAAAAAATTTTTATTTGCCGAAATCTTTAAAAAAAAGCCAGGGCAACCGCTGTAACCAAGTAGCTCAAGATGCTTAAATCAGACTAGCAGTACTGTTACATACACAGTATGATTGTGTTCCTCACTATGTGTCAATTCACTGTACATCGCTTTGCCTGCGTTCGCACAGATGACATTAAACAGGCAAAGAAAAGGAGAGAACAAAAAAAAAAAAAGCGCTTGATGTTTCCTTTCCGAGCAACCTAAGTCCGAAGATGACACAAGATTACTCGAAGAACGACATCGGGGAAAAGGAACACGTGAAAAGTATGATGTCGATTTCCGAGGCGTCTGGAGAATATCTGAATAATGGCCACTCAGGAATTGTTACAAACCTTTCACCCAAGAGTGCAGCACATTTCGCATACCAGGATGAGACAATCATCTTTTGTCAAGAGGCGCAGAGCACTTCCGTATTTCACGCATCTAACCTTGTTGCTGAATAAACAAATCGTTCAGATGCGATCGAAATAAAGGCAGCATGGTGTAAGGTCGAATCCTGAGCGGATACATCTCTCACATTTCTTCCTATTCGGAAAGAGCTCTCATGAGGGGGAATGTATTAAATGCGCATCGTGCCAGTCCCGTAGGACAATTTTAGAAATTTTGAAGGATCATCATTTACGATAAGGGAATGTCAAAAGGGGACGGATGAACATATTAGATGGGGAGGTTTGAAAGGTAAGAGAAACTGAAGCGATGAAGAGTTCACCATGGGCCGATAGGCGATGAAGAGATTGTAGGAGGGGTAGAAGGACGGAAAGCGGTTCATTTCTCTTACACTTCAGCATCAAATTCACTTGGAAAGATGCGACTGCTGTAAATACAATCCCTGAAGGATATCATGCCTTCGCCCTCCTTTTTTTCCCCCGCCTCCTTTCATCCATTTTCTCCTTCCCTCTTCTCAGTCATACTTTACTCTGAAGTGTTAAAAGAATCGTGAAAAATATTAAAGAATAAAAGGAATACATCCCGGAGAAATGTTAAAGAAGATAAATGCCTTTGTTGCAGTGTAGACAAGATTATGTCAGGGATCTTTTTTCCCCCACTGAGCTTAGAATAGAGAAAGCTAAAAACAATATGTCGCCATCCTCAAACCCTTCAAAGCACGGCTGAAGAATCTCCATCTCCTCCCTCACTCGCTTTTATTTATTTACTTTTTTTACAAATCTTTGAAACGTAGTTGGGGAACTGAGGAGTCAATAAAACTAAAAAGATTGTTGTTGAAAGATACAAGTGCATTTTTTGCACCTTTTCTCATCTCGTTTCTTTCTCTCTTTTTTTTTTTCGTTCTTCCTCTCGATTTGCTGCATCCTCCGAGATATCGCCCTTATGAGGTTTGATTTGCATAAGAGATCGACACGTTTTGCTTATGACTGAATTTTGTCGTGACTCTATTTACTTTACTTTCCAAGTTAATGTGTGAGTGATTTATTTGAATTAAATGACAGTCGGAATATTAGTTTCTCATATTTTAACTAAGAAAGTAAAACACAAGCATTTTGAAAAGATATTCTCATCGTATTTACTTAGGTATGCATCAGATTATATAATGCATAATCCTGAATATTTATCGGTGTAATGCATGAAAATGAAATAACGTGTGTGTGTGTGTGTGTGTGTGTGTGTGTGTGTGTGTGAGAGAGAGAGAGAGAGAGAGAGAAAGAGGAGAGCGTACGCGCACTTAAGAATTATTTTGTTCAAAGAGGTATTCGTTTTATATGGTGTTTTTATCGCATCCACTTCAGGAAAAGGCCTCCAAATTCTCCTCATTTAGTTCTCAAGACTGTAAAATTTATTTGTATATACTGAGTCAATTTCCTGAATAAAATATGAAATATATCTCTATTTAGCTGTCCTTTTGAGTTTCTGTTTTCTCATGCAAATTTTGTTACTTCTCGGTTAAACATTTTCTCACTAAACGACACATTTACATTTATTCCCGAACAACTTATACAACATTGAGAGTGAGTCTGAAAACAATTCACCGAAGAGCCGAAATATTATTATCACTTGCTTAATACTATGTTTGTCCTCCCCAAGTCGCTAAAACAGCTCTTACTCGGCTGAGGCATGGGCACTAAAAGATATGTAAAGGTGCCTTGTGGTGTCTGGGACCAATACGTTACCAGAAGACCATTTAATTCTTGAAAGTTACGTGATAGAGACGCCGCATATCGGATTTGCTGTTCCACCACAAACCACAGATGCCCGATTGGATTGATATCTGGGGAATCTGAAGCCCAGGGCAATACAAGGAAGTGTTCCCATGTTCCGCGAGCCATTCTCGAAACCTCCGAGCAGTGTGGCATGGCGCATTATTCTGTTGAAAAAATGCACTACTAGAGGTAAATACCGTTGCCATGAAAGGATGTACATACTGGGCAATGATGCTTACGTAGGTGGTAGACATAATAGTTTCCTGCATATGAATTTCTGGATCCAGTGTTTGCCAGCAGAACATTACCCGAAGCATTAAACGTCCTCCACTGGCTTGCGTTCCACGGTGCATTCCGATAACAACACTTCTCCAAATAAAGAACGCATACATCCCCGGCTGTCAGCATGATGCAATTGGAAACGAGATTCATTGGACCAGAAGACCTTCTTCCAATCATTGAAGGTCCAGTTTTGATGATCACGTGCCCACCGTAGACGCTTTCGGCCGTGAACCGAGGTTAGCATGGACACTCGGAGCAGCCTGTGGCTACGAAGCCCCATTTTTAGTAGTATTCGTGTGTTGTGACACATCACTACCGTAACCAGCATTGAAATTACCGGCGAGTTGCATCACAGTATCCCTTCTGTTGCCTCGTAATATACGGGATAGCTTTCTCTCATCTTTAGCATCCATGAGCCGTGGTCAGCTCACACCTCGCCGGCGGTTCGTGGTTTTTCCCTCCTCGGACCACTTTTTGAAGGTACCACGGCTGACAGTGAGAACCCCCACAAGCCTTCGTCTCAATGCTCTGACTAGTCGTCTGGCCCTTACCGTGTGGCCTTTGTCTAACTCGTTTAATTTCGTTGCCTTTCCCATCTGAAGAATAAGAATGACACTGATTAACAGAGCTCAATATCAAGTGCTATTTATTCCGTTTCATGATCTTCACAAGCGCCGTCGTTTCCCTGCAGTTGCTTCAATTTGCAAAAAAACGGGCGGGTCATAACGTCTTGGCTCTTCGGTGTAAAGTGACGACGTTGAACGTGAATGGTTTGGAGCTTGTGGAGTTGTAGGTATATGTCGAGAGATTGAGATATAGATTGTTTAACGTTGATGCTGGGAAAGAGATAAAACCTGTTTGATATACGAATAAGTGTCACTGTCGTACGATTAAAATCTGTGTTGTTACCAAAGAGTGGTGTGAAAACACAAGTTTGTCCGTGACAGGAATCGAAACCGCGCCCCCTCAGTCCGGAGTAAGTTGCTCTCTCAACTAAGCTACACGGACGGAACGTATTGCTGCAGATTTGTCGTCTTGACAAGTACTTTACTTCTGTAGTACGTCGCAGTGGATATATTGATGTCTTGAAATTCAAGTGCTTGGAAAAATAAAGTGTTGGCATTACTTAAGTGAATATCTAATCTTTCTGTCTCGACGTTTGGTTGCTTGTTTCTAAAGTGTGATTTATGTGCAACGCAGCTGTCTAAGATCATCAGGCAATTAGCTAATCCGTGAATGAATTAAATTAAACTAAAGCTGTCAAAAGCTCAAAACTTTATGCGGACTCTATCTGAAATGATATTTCTTTGACATTTGCTTTGTGCTGTATCCGCTGAGCAGAGATAACACTTCATGTTATTCACACTATATAGTGAATGCCGAAGATACAGCCCTATACAAAATATTGCTTGTGTGTGTGTGTGTGTGTGTAATTACAGTTTTGTTAATTTCACGAAAATGCTCACAGATTTTGCTGCGGTGAATTAAAGAAACGAAAAAGTTTATTCATGTACAGTCGAACCTCCATAATCGAAGTCGGTGGTTCCACAAAAAAAATTTCGATATAAATAAACGATCTTTTTTATAACTACGTATTGTGTAGTATAATGCATTTTGAAGAACGTTTTCTAATCAATGCACTCTTTCTTATATAATTAAAAACAAGAATTAACAAAAAATATTGTGTTGAACGCACATTGAAAAAATATATGTATTAAATATTTATGTAGCTTTCATATGCATTTCCATTTGTGTAAAAACTTTCTTATGCCTTGCAGCACAACAAATTTTGATGATGTTTCATCATAGAAGTGTTCACACTTATTAAGTCCGTGAAATACATAGTCAAGCACTTTTTCGGCGAATTGAAGACCATGACGTATTGCATCAAACGCGGCTTTTTTTAGAAGATTTAAGGGATTATTTTGTGTCATCCATGCCTTTCCATTATAACGATAGTCAACTTCTAAAGACTTCACGGTTTTGAAGCATCTAGGTTGCTTACCTTTTCCGATCACCAATAATCGCAGTTTTTCTTTGGCGTTCATATCAGTGCCCAGAAAATTTTTTATCCTATCCTTACAGTTTTTATCTCCATGACAATCGACGCCTTTAAAAGTAAGTCTTGTTTGGCAAACATTTAAAGAAAAGTACTGTTTCGTTGACATTAAAAACGTTATCAAGGGTGTACTCTTCTAAAATCTTCTTCAAAACTGTGTTTTTCCATTGGTCGCCGTCGGAGTCACACACGCTACCACTTTCCCCCGAAACAATATTTTCTTCATGCCATGTCGGTTCTTAAATTTATCCAACCAACCGGAATTAGTTTCGAAATCCACTTGCCCCAAACGATTGTCAAACTCTAATGCCTGTTCTTTTATACGAGGACCTGAGATCGCCAAGTTTTGTCACGAACAATTTTAATCCACTTTAAAACAGAGTCGCCCACTTTTCCAAAATGACGTGTTTTAGAAGATTTCATGTCAGATCGGACTTCTTCAAAGGTTTTCATAACGAACTCCCTGTTTTTTATAACTGTCTCGACACTGTACTTCGGGGAACATCAAATTTAACAGCAATATCTTTGGTTTGCGCATCCCATTATCCACGTTCTTCAACAACTCCACCTTTTCTATGACACTGGAAGATTTTCTTATTTGACATCGCGTACACACACTGTCGGTTAGACGGACTGAAACAAACTGAATCTGTTTTACGGAGGAGGAAGGTTGCTTAAGGAGATGGGTGAGGGGAGTGTTGAGACAATACCCTCCCTCTAAACTAGGCGACCCATATGTGCCGCAATGGACTTGATCACCTTTTCCTCCTTCCTCTCGCGACATCTCCGTCCTATTTTTAGCATATCTTTTGTAAAAAAAGATCGTGCTTCTGTTATCGGTTTGTCCGTCCGTCCGACCGTCCGTTCGTCCGTCGCAGTCGGAGTCCTAAAAGTAGGGATATTGAAAAGATATCTCTGCAACTATTAGTCCGATTTGAAAAATTCTTTTTGCATTCAGAAGCTTGAAATATGCAAATGATGATCCTTTATTTCGTTTTTTTTTACGATGTACAATTTTGCCGCTGGGGGCGTAAATGCAGATGATGTCGAATTCAAAATTACGTTTTAATCCACATATTTGCTTCTAAACATCCGATTGAAAAAATTCTTCTATCTTTCGATTCCATTTATGTCGAAGAGTGTTTTAGAAAAGTTTCATTTTCAAATTACGCATAGATTTTCCGCTAGGGGGCATAAAAGTAAATTACATTTTCCTCGATAACTCTTCTCCTAAAACTCCGATTTGAAAAATCTTTTTTCAGCGGATACATCTCGTAATGGAAAATCTTTTGCATATAATTTCGAATTTTTGGTAAAGAATACTTTGGCTACCAGGGGCGTAAGTGTTAATTTTTGCTTCTGATGCATTTGCCATAAAATCTGAGCTTCTAAAATATCGATTGAAAAAATTCTTTCGTGGACTGATGCCACTCACATCGACAAACCTTTTCGGAATATTTTCGTTCTAAAATATCCCACAGTTTCTCCGCCAGGGGGCGTAGATGTATATCTTATTTTTGTCAATATCCCTACTTCTAGGAGTCCGATTCGAAAAATTTCTTCTTTGTTGGATAGTGTTTTTGGTGTGACATATTTTTCATACAATTTAAAAATTTTCAAGTAATTCATAGACTTTCCGCTGGGGGGCGTAAAGGTAAATTGCGTTTCGCCCTATATCTCTGCTTCTAAATCTCCGATTTGAAAAATTCTTTCTGCACCGGATACAGCTCCTAATGGGAAATCGTTTGCACATAATTTCTAATCTTTGTAAAAAAATTTGGCCACTAGTGGGTGTTAATCTTAATTTCCGCATCTGATGTATTTGCAGCATAATACGAGCTTCTAAATTCTCGATTAAAAAAAACGTCGTTTGTAGACCGGTACTACTCATGTCGAGAAACCTTTTAGGAACATTTTCTTTTTAAAATAGTGCATGGTTTCTACGCCAGGTGGCGTAGATGTATATCTTATTTTTGTCAATATCTCTACTTCTAGGGGTTCGATTTGAAAAATTCCTTTTTGTTGGATAGTGTTTTCAGTATGACATGTGCTTCCTATAATTTCAAAATTTTCAAGTAATTCATGGACTTTCCGCTAGGGGGCGAAAGCTAAATTGCGGTTCTCCCTATATCTCTACTTCTAAATCTCCGATTTGAAAAATTCTTTCTGCACCAGATACAGCTCCTGATAGGAAAATCGTTTGCACATAATTTCTAATTTTTTGTAAAAAAAAAAAATGGTTTGGCCACCAAGGGGCGTAAACCTTAATTTCCGCTTCTGATGTATTTGCAGCAAAATATGAGCTTCTAAAATCTCGATTGAAAAAAAGTATTTTGTTGACCGATGCTACTCGTGTGGACAAACCTTTTAGAAACATTTTCTTCTTAAAATAGTGCATGGTTTCGGCGTCAGGGGGCGTAGACGTATATCTTATTTTTGTCAATATCCCGACTTCTAGGAGTCCGATTTAAAAAATTCCTTCTTTGTTGGATAGTGTTTCTAGTGTGACATGTTTTTCCTAAAAATTCAAAAATTTCAAGTTATTCATAGACTTTCCGCTAGGGGGCGTAAAGGTAAACTGCGTTTCCCACTATTTCTCTGCTTCTAAACTTCCGATTTGAAAAATTCCTTCTGCACCGGATACAGACCCTGATGGGAAGTCATTTGCACATAATTTCTAATTTTTGTAAAAGAATGGTATGGCCACCAGGTGGCGTAAGTCTTAATTTCCACTTCTGATGTATTTGCAGCAAAATATGAGCTTCTAAAATCTCGACTGAAAAACAATATCTTTTGTTGACCGATGCTACTCATGTCGACAAACCTTTTAGGAACACTTTCTTCTTGAAATAATGCATGGTTTCTACGCCAGGGGGCGTAGATGTATATCTTATTTTTGTCAATATCTCTACTTCTAAAAGTCCAATTTGAAAAATCCCTTCTTTATTGGATAGTGTTTCCGATGCGAAATGTTTTTCCTATAAATTCAAAATTTTCACGTAAATCATTTAGATTTTCCGCTAGGGCGCATGAAGGTAAATTGCGTTTTCTGCTGCTAAAACTCCGATTTGAAAAATTCTTCCTGTATCGCATACAAGACCTGATGGAAAATATTTTTCACATAATTTCTAATGTTTTGTAAAGAATGGTTTGGCCACCAGGGGTTATAAGTGTTAATTTCTGCTTCTGATGTATTTGTAGCAAAATCTGGGCTCCTGAAAACTCGACTAAAGTTTTTTTCTTGGACCGATACCGCTCATATGGATAAACCTTTTGAGAATACTTTCTTCCTAAAATAATGCATGGTTTTCTCACCAGGGGACGTAAAGTCACTCTTATTTTTGTCGATAACTCTGTTTCTAAGAGTTCGTAAGCTCAAGATTCCGTTTACACCAATATCTGAGGGATTAAAGACCCGATTGAAAAACTTCTTTCTTCCGTCAGATACTATTGTTTTCCATACCGGTTCCATTGACTTTGAATAGCTTTGATAAATTTAATTTGCGTCAGAACGGATTCAAAAGACGTGCTTATTACACCGGAAAATTCGGTGTCATCTTTCTTGTTTTTTTAACGACACAACAGTGTTCCCTAATAAACGTCCACATTTCGCCCTTTCTGTTACAGACCGTTCAAAATACTAATGTTTTCAATCATTGCATCCACACAGGAATTTTTGTTTCTTATAATATCATCGTTACGAGCGGAAAATATCGAGTTGTCTTGCTAAAATATTCGATATATATATATATATTTTTTCCGATGTATAGAAACCATTTTTTTTTTGTATGTAATGATCACAGAGTTCACAAAACTTCGATATATGGAGAATTTCCATGTACGGAAGTTCGATATATGAAGGTCCGATTGTACCTGGGTAACGTTCTGCGAGGGATCTTGCAATCAATCGCTTAAGATTCAAGCAGCTTCATTAAAAAAGTCAAACAAGACAAAAATTCACACCTACAACCTGTATAACATTCTCTTCCAAACATAAAAGATAGAAAGAAAGAAAATTAACTCCAAATAACGTGCAACAAAGGTGCCGGTAAGTGTCAGTCTTTTATCAAAATTTCCGTTTTTAAAAGTGCTCGGTATTTTTGGGGGTTTTTTTAACTTCCTTATTTTCACGGATTTTCCTTAGTCAAAAATTCCGTTTATTTCTGAAATGCGCGTTTCAAGTTTTCCCGTATTTATACAGAAATTTTGCAAAATCGAAGAGCCTAAAAGGATTCTCTGCCCTTACGCCAGAGAACCCTCTCGCGCTGGTAGCGAACTTGAACCAAGGTCATTTGGGTTGGATCAACAGGAACCGCGCGTTTTTACTAGTTCAACGTTAAACTCTTTCCGCGGAACGATGATATTTTGTTTTGTCATTAATGAGAGTGATTTAGTCGTTTTATTTTCTGTTGAAGCTTTTTTGGGGGGATTGAGGAAGGGGGGGGGATATGTTTGTAATAATTTTATTTTTTCTGTAGGAGGACTTATCACAAATTAAGTTTAGTTTATTTTGTCATCATGATTTTTCGAAGCAGCAGAATGCTTCGTAACTTGAAATCGTTTTTAGTATAATCTTTTTTAGCTTTTGCCTTAAGCTCTCCACAGACTGATACATATAGACATCGTACAATCACCTGTAGTGGCCAAAATTGTGGACACCTTTTGGAAAAAGTGTATTTTTGAGGTTTGATGGCTCATAACACCACGTTTTTTTAGATTAATACCATAAAATTATACACTGAGTGGCCACTTTATTATTACCACCTGACAGTTTTAAGCAAATGAGCTATGGCTGCACGCTATTGCCGCTAGATGGCGAGGCTAGTATAAAAAGGGAAAGCTTAGTGCTGGCAGCAGTAGTAGAAGTGATTTTTGGGTGACGAGATGGGTAAAAAATGCGATTTGACGGACTTTCAACGTGGGATGATTGTAGGAGCTCAGAGCCATGGAGCGAGTATCACCAAAACCGCCGCATTCATTCGTGAAATGTTCCAGAGCAGCCGTTGTTAAAGTGTTTAAAGACTGGACTGTCAGCCAAAAAACTGAGTCTCTACGTACAACGTTTGGTCGTCATCAACTAGTGACTGCTCGGGCGGAACGGAGAGTGTCCAGACTGGTAACAGGCAACAGAAGGGCAACAGTGCAGCAAATTACAGACCCTCTTAATCAAGTATTCCCTCAAATGATCTCTGCATGCACTGTTTGTCGTACACTGCATGGGATGGGATATGGCAGCCGAAGGACTGTTCGAACACCTTTGCTGTCTGCAGTTAACAAGAGAAAACGTCTCCAGTTCGCACAGGAGCACAAAAATTGGACAGTCGATAATTGGAAACAAATTATGTGGTCCGATGAATCACGTTTTCAGTTGCATCATGCCGATGGCCGAATGAGAATTTGGCGGAAATATCACGAAAGCATGGACCCCAAATGCATTGCTACAACCCTTCAAGCTGGTGGAGGCAACGTTATGGTTTGGGGAATGTTTTCCTGGCATGCTTTGTGCTCTTTAATTCATGTCTGACTGGCACATCATATCTAAACATCGTGCAGACCAAGTGCATCCTGTCATGAGGATGGTTTATCCCAATGGCGATGGCTACTTTCAACAAGATAATGCGTCCTGCCATAGTGCTCTTATTGTGTAGGATTGGTTTCAGGAACATGCCGGTGAGTTGACTGTGCTTAGGTGGCCCCCACAATATCCAGATCTCAACCCCATTGAGAATTTGTGGGATGAAGTTGAACGAGCCATCAGACAGCTGGATCCACAACACTACAATCTCACACTCCTGTAAAGTGCTATTCATCAAGCATGGTCTCAAATTCCACAAACCACCTATCAACATCTCGTGGTGTGCATGCCACGAAGAATTGACGCGGTATTAAAGGCAAGAGGTGGCCCAACGAAGTACTGAGAGTGTGGTCATAATAAAGTGGCCACTCAGTGTATATCAATGGAAAGGAACGTTTCTAAGACTGATACATAGACGTCGTACAATCACATGTACAATAATTTAAATACCGGGATTATTAAGGTAACAAATTATATAACTGGGGAGAGGAGGTTCTACGTCAATTCGTCGCGTGCGTCAATTCGTCGACTGCGTCAATTCGTCGCCTACGTCAATTCGTCGCGCGCCAATTCGTCGACTGCGTCAATTCGTCGACCATGACGATTCGTCGAGCGTCAATTCGTCGCGGACAAATTCGTCGACTACGTCAATTCGTCGCGTTTACAGATTTTGGTTACATACAAAACGAATGCAGGAAAACGTACGATTTCGAACGTCTTGCTCCCTGATCAAATTTATAAAGTTTGGACACGCAGACAGGATAGGAATATTACGTTTTTCTTTGGCACTAAAAATATTAGACGGTAGACGGTTTTTGAAACGGGGCAGGGCCCGGTTGGTCAGAGCCCCCCATATACGAAATTTTCGTAAAATCTACAGTTTTCAATTCAGAACCACCAAATCTGGTGTGCTATCTCGTGGTATTCTAACTTAGACTGTAGACAGTTTTTGGAAGCGGTTGGAGACGGGGTGGGGGGAATCAGAGCCCCCCCCCTACAGAATTGCCGTAAAATCTAGTTTTCAATTTAGAACTACCAAATTTGGTATATTATCTCATGGTACTCTAACTTAGACGGTAGACGGTTTTGGGAACGGGTCAGAGCCCCCATACACAAAATATTCGTAAGATCTAGTTTTCAATTCAGAACCACCAAATCAGGTATCCTATCTCATGGTACTCTAACTTAGACGGTTGTCGGTTTTTGGAACGGGTCAAGGCCCGGGGAGTCAGAGCCCCTCCCCCCACCCCCACCCTACATACAAATTTTCGTAAAATCTAGTTTTCATTTCAGAACCATCAAATTTGGTATCATGAAACTCTAACTTAGACGCCAGACGGTTTTTGGAAGGGGTTGGAGCCCGCGGGGTCGGACCACCCCCTCATAAAAAATTTCGTAAAATCTACAGTTTTCATCTTAGAACCAGCAAATTTGGTATACTATCTTGTGGTACTCTAACTTAGAGGGCAGACCGTTTTTGGAACGGGTCAAGGCACGGGGGTCAGAGCCCCCAGATACAAAATTTTCTTAAAAACTACAGTTTTCAATTCAGAACCACCTAATCTGGTATACTATCTCATGGTACTCTAACTTAGACGCTAGATGGTTTTTGGAAGGGGTTGGAGCCCGGGGTGTCAGACCACCCCCGAATAAAAACTTTTTCGTAAAATCTACAGTTTTCAATTTAGAACCACCAAATTTGGTATACTATCTCATGGTACTCTAACTTAGACAGTAGACCGTTTTTGGAACGGGTCAAGGCCCGGGGGTCGGAGCCCCCATACAAAATTTTCTTAAAAGCTACAGTTTTCAATTCAGAACCACCAAATCTGGTATACTATCTCATGGGCTCCAACCAGTTTCCAATTTAGAATCACCAAATTTGGTATACTATCCCATGGTACTCTAACTTAGACGGTAGACCGTTTTTGCAAGGAGTTGCAGCCCGGGGGGAGGGGGTAAGGGCCCCCTTCATAAAAAAAATCGCAAAATCTAGTTTTCAATTTAGAACCACCAAATTTGGTATACTATCTTATGGTACTTTAACTTAGACGGTCGACGGTTTTTGGGACGGGTCAAGGCCCGGGAGGTCAGAGTCACCCCCCCTCACACACACAGACATACAACATTTTCTTAAAAACTACAGTGTTCAATTCAGAACCACCAAATTTGGTATCATGAAACTCTAACGTAGACGCTAGACGGTTTTTGGAAGGGGTTGGAACCCGGGGGTGAGAGCCCTCCTCTTCCTCATAAAAATTTCGTAAAATCTACAGTTCTCAATTTAGAACAACCAGATTTGGTATGCTACTCATGGTTAACTAACTTAGACGGTAGACGGTTTTTGGAAGGGGTCGGGGCCCGGGTCAAGGGAGCCCCATGCAAAATTTTCGTAAAAAGTTCCGTTTTTTACTCTTAAGAATACCCTATCTACGTTCTAAGGTGCTCTTTGGCCCTTTGAGGGCCTTGCACCATAAACCATCAACCAACCAACTAACCAACCTACGGTCTAAGTTAGGGACTGTAGATAACAATAAAGTGCAAAAATATGCGTTTAATGGTGTATTAAAAACACAAATCAATATAGTTTAGCTTTCACTACCAACGAGCGGCTTATCAGAAAGAAA
Source organism: Macrothele yani (assembly GCA_039090855.1). NCBI lineage: Eukaryota > Metazoa > Arthropoda > Arachnida > Araneae > Macrothelidae > Macrothele > Macrothele yani. The sequence goes on from CM077027.1 coordinate 74,612,780, forward strand.
TATAATGTAATGTAAATAGAGAGTTCCAGATATTCAAAATTCAAACCGGTAAGAAAAAGATGATCAATTCCAATGTGAAGTCGTACGCATGCGACATCACATAGGTACATTGCATTTCTGTGTCGCTGGATTCACAGAAGCACACGCCAGATGTACGGCAGTTCTATAGATGTCTCCTAGAAGGTAAGTATTCCCATTCCTTTTTCTTTCTTTTTTGTTTCGCAAAATTAAATTAACTAAATCAAAAAATTTAAAATAAGTTTACTGGAAAATTGCAGGAATATCTTTTTCATTCATTAACTTTCACCCGCTGAACTTGGTGATTCCACAAATAGTAATATGTACCTGGCAAATAACTGATATCCCTGCTAGTACAAATTATATTAATGATCTATTTGCGTCCAGTTCAATCTAGTATGTCTATAAGAGCGTTTGGGGCCGTATGAAAAATACATTTCAACGTGTGCCGCTACGGCGGCGGAGTGATCTAGGCGCTGGCTTCTGACCACTTGTCGAGAAGGATCCTGGTTCAAATCCCGGTGAATCATGGACGTTGTGCTTGACTTCTGGCACTGGCTGTCCCCCTTCCCAGGAACCAGTGGCCCAAAATTGGGAATGTCCGACTGCTTATAGCCCACTGAATTGATCACGGTGGTCGTTAAATCCCAACAAAAAAAAAAAAAAAAAAAAAGATTGCGACTTGTCCATTGCTATTTGTTATGGACCGTACAAAAAGTATGTTTTTGATATCAACGTGTCCACTTCCATGTAGGCTAGCCATAAAATGTTAGGGGACCGTACAAAATTGCACTTTTGTTTTCACCTTGTCAGCGCTTCGGTATATGGTTGAAGTATACGTATATATAGTTGGGCCATTTCAGCACGTAGTTTGGTTTATATAGAAAATAAAGATAATGTTACATTTTTACTCAGCTACAACACATTAATCCGCAAGGCTATTTGTTGAAATCTTTAATCCGCCGTGCTCATATTCACAACGTTAACATAACATGTCAAGTTATTAATGTTGCAGTTTTACCCTGTCACAAAACTTTAGTTACAAGACCTTAGGCGTAAACTTTTTTTAGGAATTTTTAGTCCGACGTATTCATAAGGCTTCGATAACATGCCAAGGTTATGGTACTGCGTTTTGACTGAGGCACAAAAATTAATAAACAGGCCTTAAGCCTTTTTATCAGTTTTCAATCAACCGTGAAAATAAAATACATAAAATTTTCAGAGAAAGTCAAGTTTACTGTGTTGCGCATTTACTCGAGTACAAAACTATAAGCAGCCATTAACTTTCACCCGCTGAACTTGGTGATTCCTCAATTCATCCATTAACAAGTCTTTTAAGTGATAGTATGCTATGGTCATATTGATAATGTTTGATGACAAGTCAGGTTAATGATGTTGCACTTATTAAAGACTTAAAAAGGTGTAGAGGCTAGTAGTTATTATTTGAAGTCTAAGTAAAAGCTCATTTTTAACTTGACTTGTCATGAAATCCTTATGAATATGGCATTTATTTTATTTTGTACATTTTACAAAGCGTATGCATTTTTTTTTTGGCATTTGTTTTATTTTGTGTTGTACTTGTTACATAGCGTTTCGCATTTTTGTAATGCTTGTGACTTGTGATTGCATTTTGAATTTTTATTTGCTTCACATTTTAGATTACTTTTTGACATTTTATGTTTTTGACATGCTATTTTGAAAATTTTGTCTTTTTTAATTTTGCGTTGTGTTTTACATTCTTGCATCTTCGGCGGAATTACATTCTTGAAAAATTCAAATACAAGTTAGTAAAAGGTATAATTCAATTAGTGAGAAATACCAGCACATTTTAGTAAAGGGTAGAATTATATGAAATTCCTCTTAAAAAGTCCAGCATGTTAACATTGTCTCTGTGCGCCAAGGAAGTTCGAATTCCTTTTTATCTTGCCAGCGTTTCTCTTCTGAGTGGATTTGTTGGAATCTGTGCTATCACTCTTTCGATTTTAGCCATAGTTGTTCTCTGCTCTTTCGCAATTTCACTGATTATTTTGTACAGTCACAGTTTTTTCTCTCCCAGAATTGTATTCTAGCGTCTGTCTAATCTTTCAAGTTCGTTTTGTGTTCTGGGAAAGCCAAATAAATTGTTTTCACTTACTGACCAAATTGTTGGCGGGAACAGCGAAGGGCTTCTGCTCGGATTGTTTCTTCTGCTTCCACGAAATTTTCCAAGAACATAATTTTCCTCAAACCACTGAACTACAGAATCTGCATATTCTAGTAAAATTGATTTCACTTCTTCAAAAGCAGTTGGAATTTCATCAGATGAAAAAAATGCGAGTGCTTGCAAATGTCTGACTTTGAGAGCAAACTCACTGTTTTCCCTATATTCCGAGGCTATGCCAGAGGATGGATATTCCTCAGCACATTTTTTTCCGAGATGAAACCAACAACATTTGAGCGTGCTGCTTCCAAATTCCTTTTTAGCAGCATTATAACGGTAGCTATTTCAAAATCTATTATTATGCGTATATTGTGGTGCAAGCTGAATATCATAGTCTGATGCATAGTATTGTAAATCCTGCCAAAATACTGTATAATAGTATTATATTATTTATACTTGCTGGAAAGTAACCCACAAACTAGTAGGACAAGTCTGTGCATATCTGGATTCGTTTCAACCATAGCATGAATGGTACATAATTGCCTAAAAAGGGCTGGACAAGTTTCAAATGTCCCATCCATAATCCAGAGGGGTGCTTCTTTAAGCTTTCGTAAATTATTCTCTGTTAAAAATAAAATAATTCTTTGATGTCCAAATGCGCTATCTCTGCCAAGAAATTTTGCACCATCTCCTCCTGTAAATTTAATGGGGCATCGATACGTTCTGAAGTCGTAGGCTCCGCAGGCATGTCTTCTCTTCGTATTCGTTTTACAACTTGCCTTAGTGCATCCATATTAGGCATGTAAGCTGCACTTACTGTAGCCATTGACGTTGTCACGGTTTGAATAATTTGTGCAGGGGCTTCGTCCGTATTTCTCGCTCGTTCTTTTATTTACGCTCTTGCAACAGCAACATCACTTTTCTCCGGTCTTGGAGCATGATTATGTGGTTTCTCATTGCGCATCCTGTGTTCATCTCCAATAAGAATAGTATTAGCAAAGCCAGTACAATTTCCATAATTTCTTTCAATACAGTGACAATACCGTAAATCATTTCGCACGAAAGGAAAGGGTATTTATTTATGGCAAAATAAATACCCTTTCCATTTCAGCAAATCATTTTCTTTTTGTGAGTTAACTATTTATGTTGCATTCTTCATCTCCATAGTGCCTTCGGAAAACAATGCACTTTCTCTTTCCAAAATATTTAGAATGATATATTTCCACTATTATCACTTGACAATGCACAACAAAGTTTTCAACAAGCACGTTCTCTGTTCTCCAGTCAACTACGAACTGATGAGCAGCCATTCAATAAAACACTCAGAATACAGACAAACGTGAAGCTTGTTCCTCCAGCTAGGGTTTAAGCGAAGTTCAAGATTTTCGTACCTGCGGTCACAAGAAGTGGTTAATTTTAAGGATCGGCATCTTATCTGTTGTTTTTCCAAAACGCAGCGGTACATGTATTTTACAGCTGGGACGCTCCAGGCGGGGGTTCAACAGATGCGAAGAACCCGGGAGCCTGGTTCAGGAGGCGGCAGCAGGCGCGGACTGGGCAGCTGTACTCTGGGCCGGTAGGCGTCATGCTAATTCTCAAAAATAAATTCAAATTTTTTCTGTGCTGCACCATGCGGATGAAAGAAAATTGTTATACTGAAAAGACAATTTGTTTACCCCGTAACGTATTAAACGAAACCTACGTCCCTACGTGCCAAATGATCTGTAAGCCAAACACAGTTTTTCATGCAACCTCTTCCCCCGACTTTCTATGTTCAGATCTGTCTCGTTCGACTTATTTCCTGTACCACCCCTCTCTTTCGCTAATTGCAGTTAATTGCCGTGAAATTGGTGTTTTACGTTGGGGTGTATTGCCGTGTGTCCTGAAGACTATACTGATAGCGGTGAACCCCAGGGGAAAAGTATTCCATCAAAAGCAACAGAAATCCAATGCGAGAGCAAAACTTTGTTCGTTGGCATTACATCCAAGCAATTTAGGCGAAGTAGGAAGTGTGTTTTTCTACTACGACACCAGAAGACTGTCGCGAATGCTCAGGCAATTACGATACAGATGTGTCCTTAAGACTTCTCTTTCAAGACATCCAAAGGCCGGCATTAGGGGATGGAAAGGGATACAGTGCGGATGATCTTTTTTGTTGCAGTTAGGAATTCCTAAGCTCATTCTTCCTTAAAACTTTGCCTCGTTACCAGTAAGTACTGTCTCATGCCTCAACCATTACACAGATTTGTTGTTTTTGTTTTCATTCTTTGAGTTAACAGCGGGAAAATATCTGAACTGCGTTGTTTCAGTTGGAAATATTTTTTTACTTCAGCAACAGGGCTTCACGCATAATTGCAAAATACCTCGATAGAATAAACATACCTTACATAAAGAGTTTGCATGAGAAAATAGATTAATAATAAGGAAAATATTCTAAAACCAAAAAAAGAAATTGCGGAGCCGAAAAAGCTAGGTAGAGGAAACAAAATGCTCTAAGAAAAAGTTCATATTTAAAGAAACCTGTAGTCGCTTAATGAGTAAGTGGTATAAATCAATACAAAATCCTGTGCTGTATTTGAAAAAAAAATTATAAGCTAGTAGGCATCGTGACGGTCCACAGTTTCCCCTTTTCATCCTGTCGACATTCCAACCACCACAGAAAAGAAAATAACAAAAACATAACAAAAACATAACAAAAACACCCATACAAAGTAAAATGCCCAAAACATAAAAACAAGTAACCACACAAAATGAAATGCCCAAAACATTAAAAAAACTGCAACCACACGAAACGAAATACCCAAAACATGGTAAGAAATTCTGTTGAAAGCACAATGAAGGTAAACGATAGGAGAAATATATGTTTTTAAAACTTAATACAAGTGTCAAAACTGAAATGAAAAGAAAGAAAAAAGAAGTATTCCAAATTTCATTGTTACTTTAGATATTTTGTCCTGTTGACATTTCGTAAATTGTACTTGCACTCCGTCAAAAAATTTTACTTACAAGGACTCTTTAGTAACTTTTAATCACTGTGGTCGTATTTATAAGGTTTGCATAACAAATCAAGTTAATAATGTTGCGCTTTCACTTAGGCACCAAATACTAATTATTGGCCGCTAGGCCTAGGCCTTTTACATAATTTTTGATAAGCGTAACACTCTTAAATTGATTTGTCATGCGAACCTAATATGATTACAGCATTATAAAAATTACTATAAATGCATATGCCTAGGTCTCGGGCGTATCTATTAATGCTTTGTGCTCGAGTAACATTTAAACAGAATTCATTTTATTTTCTATGAAAACTACATAAATATCAGCTCGGAGGACTGAAAACTATCAAAAAGCCCTAGGCCTAGGGTCTGCTTAATAGTTCCAACCTCAGAAAAGCGCATTGCTAAAATCTTGGACTTCTATGAAAACCTTATGAAAATTAGCACGGCAGACTGAAAATTGCTAAACAGGCCCAGTCCTTGGGGTTTCTAATTATTGTTTTGTACCTGACTAAAAGTGTAACATTATCTTAAGTTCTTACTAGCAGGGGTACCCGGTATTTGCCAGGTAATTATTACTATATCTAAAATCATCAAGTTCAGCGGGTGAAAGTTAATTGAAAAAGCTATTTCCGTAAATTTCCAGTAAACTTATTTTAAATTTTTTGATTTAGTTAATTTAATTATACGAAGCAAAAAAGAATTTTCATTATTTACATTACATTGTATTTCTGCCTGATAAGGCAACCGTTGGTGGTGAAAGCTAACGTTTATTAATTTGTGTTTTTAATACGCCATGAACCGGATATTTTTTCACTTTATTGTTATCTACGGCCTCTAACCTAGACCGTAAGTGAGGTAATGGAGTGGTGTATTGGGATGCAGTTCTTAAGAGTAAAAATTGTAATTTTTACGAAAATTTTGAATGGGCCCCCTTAACACCGGGCACCGACCCTTTCCGTCTGCGGTCTAAGTTACAATACAATGAGGTAGTGCACCAAATTTGGTCATTCTAAATTCGAAACTGCACGTTTTACAAAAATTGGCATGGGGGCTCTGGCCCCCTGCCTCCAACCGTTTCCAAAAACCGTCTGCCTTCTCAGTTAGAGTACCATGACATAGTATACCAAATTTGGTGGTTCGAAATTGAAAACTGTAGATTTTACGAAATTTTTTTATGGGGAGGGGCTCTGACCCCGTGCCTGACCCGTTCCCGAAACCGTCCACCGTCTAAGTTAGAGTACCATGAGATAGTATACCAAATTTGGTGGTTCCAAATTGAAAGCTGTAGATTTTACGAAAATTTTGTATGGAGGGGGGGGGGGCTCTAACCGCCGGGCCCGACCCGTTCCTAAAATCGTGTGCCGTCTAAGTTAGAGTACCATGATATAGTATACCAAATTTAGTGGTTCTAAATTGCAAACTGTAGATTTCAAGAAATTTTTATGGGGGGGGGGGTCTGAACCCCGGGCTCCGACCCTTTCCAAAAAACCATCTACAGTCTAAGTTAGAATACCATGAGATAGTATACCAAATTTAGTGGTTCTAAATTGAAAACTCTAGTTTTTACGAAAAGGTTTTATGGGGGGGGGGGCTCTTACCTCGTGCCGGACCCGTTCCGAAAACCGTCTACCGTCTAAGTTAGAGTACCATAAGATAGTATACCAATATTGGTGGTTCTAAGTTGAAAACGGTATATTTTACGAAAATTCTGTGGGGGGAGGGGGGGGGGCTCTTACCGCCCGGGCCCCGATACTTTCCAAAAACCGTCTCCCGTCTAATATACAGTTTCATGATACCAAATTTGGTGGTTCTAATGTGAAAACTATAGATTTTACGAAAATTTTGTATGTGTAGATTTTAAACTATAGATTTCACGAAAATTTTGCATCGAAAATTATGTACGCCTTGACTTATTCCAGAAACCGTCTACCGTCTAAGTTAAAGTACCATGTTATAGTATACCAAATTTGGTGGTTCTAAATTGAAAACTGTAGATTTAACGAATTTTTTCATGGGGGGGGGGGCTCTGAACCCCGGGCTCCGACCCTTTACAAATAACCGTCTACAGTCTAAGTTAGAACACCATGAGATAGTATACCAAATTTGGTGGTTCTAAATTGAAAACGGTATATTTTATGAAAATTTTGTAGGTGGAGGGGAGGGGGGGGCTCTAACCCCCGGGCCCCGACCCGTTCCAAAAACCGTCTACCGTCTAAGTTAGAGTGCCATGATATAGTATACCGAATTTGGTGGTTCTAAATTGAAAACTAGATTTTACGAAATTTTGTATGGGGGGGGGGGCTCTGAACCCCGGGCTCCGACCCTTTCCAAAAACCGTCTACAGACTAAGTTAGAATATCATGAGATATTATTCCAAATTTGGTGGTTCTAAATTGAAAACTGTAGATTTTACGAAAATTTTAAATTTTGTACGGGGAGGGGGGGGGGTTGCTCCGACCCCCGAGCCCCGACCCGTTCCAAAAACTGTCTCCCGCTAAGTTAGAGTTTCATGACACAAAATTTGGTGGTTCTAAATTGAAAACTATGGATTTTACGAAAGTTTTGTGTGTAGGGGTTAACCCCCTTGCCCGACCCGTTCTGAAAACCGTCTACCGTCTCATTTAGTGTACCATGATATAGTATACCAAATTTGGTGGTTCTAAATTGGAAACTCTAGTTTTTACGAAACAAATTTATGGGCGGGGGCTCTGACCCCGTGCCCGACCCGTTCCAAAAACCGTCTACCGTCTGAGTTAGAGTACCACGAGAGAGTATACCAAATTTGGTGGTTCTATATTGAAAACTGTAGATTTTACGAAAATTTTGTATATGGGGCTCTAAAACCCCGAGGCCCCGACCCGTTCCAAAAATCGTTTACCCTCTAAGTTAGAGTACCATGAGATAATATACCAAATTGGTGGCTTTAAATTGAAAACTAGATTTTACGGCAATTTTGTAGGGGGGCTCTGACCCCCGGGCCACAACCGATTCCAAAAGCCGTCTACAGTTTAAGTTAGAATACCATGCCAAATTTGGTTGTTCTAAATTGAAAACTCTAGTTTTTACGAAAAAGTTTTATGGGAGGGGGGCTCTTACCTCGTGCCCGACCCGTTCCAAAAACCGTCTACCGTCTAAGTTAGAGTACCATAAGATAGTATACCAAATTTGGTGGTTCTGAATTGAAAACTGTAGATTTTACGAAAATTTAGACGGGGGGTTCTAACCCCCGTGCTCCGACGCGTTCTGAAAACCGTCTACCGTCTAAGTTAGAGTACCATGATATAGTATGCCAAATTTGGTTGTTCTAAATTGAAAACTGTGGATTTCACGAAATTTTTTATGGGGGGGGCTCTGAACCCCGGGCTCCGACCCTTTACAAAAAACCGTCTACCGTCTAAGTTAGAACACCATGAGATAGTATACCAAATTTGGTGGTTCTAAATTGAAAACAGTATATTTTACGAACATTTTGTACGAGGGGGGGGGGACTCTGACCCACCGCGCCACGACCTGTTCCAAAAACCGTCTCCCGTCTAAGTTAGAGTTTCATGATACCAAATTTGTTGGTTCTAAATTGAAAACCATAGATTTTATGAAAATTCTATATGTCGGGGGCTCTTACTCCCCGCGCCTTAGCCTATTCCAAAAACCATCTACCGTCTAAGTTAGAATACCATGAGATAGTATACCAAATTTGGTGGTTCTAAATTGAAAACTGTAGAATCTACGAAAATTTTGTATGGGGGTGGCACTGACCCCCCTGGCTTCAACCGCTTCCAAAAACCGTCTACAGTCTAAGTTAGAATTTCGTGAGATAGTATACCAAATTTGGTGGTTCTAAATTAAAAACTCTAGTTTTTACGAAACATTTTTATGGGTGGGGGCTCTGACCAACCGGGCCTCTGACCCGTTCCAAAAACCGTCTACCGTCTAAGTTAGAGTACCATGATATAATATACCAAATTTGGTAGTTCTAAAGTGAAAACTAGATTTTACGGCAATTCTGTAGGGGGGAGGCTCTGATCCCCCCTCCCATCTCCAACCGCTTTCAAAAACCGTCTACACTCTAAGTTAGAATCCACGAGATAGTATACCAGATTTGGTGGTTCTGAATTGAAAACTAGATTTTACGAAAATTTTGTATATGGGAGGCTCTGACCAACCGGGCCCTGCCCCGTTCCAAAAACCATTTACCGTCCAATATTTTTAGTGCCAAAGAAAAACGTAATATTCCTATCCTGTCTGCGTGTCCAAATTTTATAAATTTGATCAGGGAGCAAGACCTTCGAAATCGTACGTTTTCCTGCATTCGTTTTGTATGTAACCAAAATCTGTAAACGCGACGAATTGACGTAGTCGACGAATTTGTCCGCGACGAATTGACGCTCGACGAATCGTCATGGTCGACGAATTGACGCGCGACAAATTGACGCGCGACGGATTGACGTAGTCGACGAATTGACGCACGCGACGAATTGACGTGACACCGGGAGAGGAGAAGAAATATGCACAAAATTGGGGAGAGGGAAAGAAATATCCTGTGCCACAATATCCAAAATGCATGCGATATGCTATGCACAATATCCGATCTCGCTACAGAACTTCAAAATCAGTTTCTTTGACAGACGATTGAAATTTAACAATTAAGCAAACCTCAAGTGTTCCCGCTAATTTCTCTTACGAGGGCGGTCAAAAAGTTAGTTACACTGTTGAATAAAATAAATAAAATAAAGAGATATACTCAGGAGATGTATGCTGATTTAAAGGTACATTTATTCACTTTTTGACATAGTTGCTTAAGGACTGTAAACATTTACGGAACTTGTGCTTAACTTTTTCATATCTGTACAGAAAAAGTGTCCTCCAGTTTGGTGCAACCAGTTAAGGACCGCAGTTTTAACAGCCTCTTCGGTTTGGAAGCGTTGTCCACTAAAGTCCTGTTTCATTGCGCCGAACAAATGGTAGTCGCACGGGGATAAGTCGGGACAGTACGGTGGTTGTTGCCACACTTTCCACTTGAATGATTCCAGCAATTCCTTTGTTTTCCTTGCTGTGGCAATTTCTATGTTTTCCTTGCTGTGTTGTCGTTTAGCAGAATGACACCTTCGCTCAACTTCCTCCGGCATCTGTCCTTAATTGTCTTTCGCAAATTTCGTGGCGTATGGCAATATGAGTCAGCATTGATAGTCGTTCCTTTTGGCAGAAATTCTGTTTGAACAACACCTTCGCATTCAAAGAAAACAGTCGCCACGAGCTTTCTCGCAGACTGTTGTACTTTGGCACTTCTTCCTTTTTGGAGAGGTGACGTGCTTCCATTCCATGGACGATCGTTTGGTTTCTGAGGTGAAATAGCGAAACCACGTTCCGTCACCTGTGATGACTCGACGCAAAAATATTGTGACCCTCAGCTGAATACTGTTGGACAAAAGCCAAAGACGACAGAAAACGTTGGTTTCTTTGCTGGTCGGTGAGTAAACGTGGTAACTCAGCTACTCGAAAACGAAATCTCAGATACTCGTGACTGATGGAACGCACATTCCCGTACGAAATTTCTAACGTACTGGCAATTTCCTTGAATTTGATACCCCTAGTATCTCGAATCATATAGCCAACGGCGACAACTTACTCCGGAGTACTGGGTATATTGCCTTCGCGGTATTAATCTGTCAAATTTGTGAGAACATTTTAAAATTGTTGGCCGCACTTTACAATGGCCGAGTGAGACATGGCATTTCCCCGTACACAGCACAGAAGATTTCACGATGGATGTCAGTGCAATTTAGGTACTTAGCCCACAAAAATCGAATGGTTCCTCGCACTTCCAATTTGGAGTAAGAATCCAGTTGTTGCGACCTTACAATCCCTCGCCAGATGACGCCCAGTGTAACTTTTTGATTCGCGTACGTATTACCGGAAGGTTTTCGTTAGATGGATACGGAAAAAGCAAGAACGGAGATTTTCCGTTAATGTACGAAAGAAATTGAGGAAAGGTTTCTGAATATTTAGGACTTTCCGTTAACACATCCTAAAAAAGGAAATTTACCGTCAATATAAGAAAAAAAATGCGGAAAGGTTTTTGAAAATTTAGAATTTTCCTGACTAACGAAAAATCCGTGAAATTCAGGTTTCCTTCAGTAATTTCACGGAAAAGGTTATATCAGAAAAAAAAGCTTCGTTAATTCACGACAGGAATCACAGAAAGTGGTTCGTGAATTTCAATTTTTTTACAGTGTATCTTGTACCCGATCGGGTAATTTATCTTGTCCGTAAATAAGATTACAAATCAGCATGATTTTTGAATGATCATGCATCTATAAAGACCTAGGGCAGGACATTTAAAATTTCCATTTTGCTTAACATTTAAGAGTTTTCAACTGCTCGCTTTCGATTTCCCTAACTGGCAAACAGCAAATTTTAGGAGAAAATTAGGTCTGAGTTTGTTCTGACTGCTGGTAAGGGAATTATTGCTTTTACGGTTTGAATGCACATTTGATGTTCGCAAATTCCTCTTTTTAATTTTCCAGAGAAACTTGGAGAAAACGAAATCAAAACCATTGTGTATAAAAAAAAAATTACTCACTGACGTGAATCAGTTGCTAGGTTACTAACTCAATTTTGATTTCTAGTTTTTCCTTCATTTTGCAGATAGGAAAAAAAAATTACAGCAGGCTTTTTTTTTTTTTTTTTGGAAAATCAATTGCGCACGTAAGGCAGGAAAAATTAACCCTGTAACTACAGCTAGTAATATTTTATAATGAAATTTCCAGAGCTGGTGTTAACAGATCTTTCATTTCTTCTTTTCCCGGTAAAACCGAAATTTGAATTTTTTGACATCACTTCAAGGTGTCATAAATTTACTCTTCAACGACAGTCTTCGGAAATTATCCATCAATATGAACTCAAACTGTGATTTTTTTTCTCATAGATTTTCCGCGCTTTTCAGTTAAATATTTCTAAAACAAATTCCAAATGTATGCTTCCGAAGAAAGTTGAAGTGCATTCTATTTCATTCAAGAAAAAGAACTGAAAATGAGATAACTTCTGGACAAACACTTTACTAAACAAAAGTTTCAAAATTCAATAGATTCTAACGGAAGCATCGGAAATGGAGATAAGTTGTCTTTGGAATTTTGAAAATAACGAGACTTCAAGGTGTGATATGCTAGTTTAATTGCAACTGGAAAGAAACCTTCCAAATTTTCCTAAAAAAATTAATTCGTTATCTGAACATGCGCTTATAACAATTCTTTAAATTTCTTGAAAATCCCCAAAAAATATTGTGTTCATCGTCTTCGAAAGAAAATACACTGAGCGGACAGAAAACATGGGATACCGACCTAGTAACGGGTAGGCCTATTTTTCACCCAGATAAAGGCAGTCACATTCAGTTATGATACTGCTCACTGAGAAAGCGTTTTATGACCAAAATAATGCACAATCTATTAGGTGTGCAACTGAATTCTCGGCCACAGGCACGACACGTTGACAGCAAATTATAGCAAATCGAATACGTACCTAATCAGGGAAATAATCCCCGTCGTGTTGGATACATTTGAGCCATCGGTCAGGGAGCTGCCGAATGCCACTGCTGAAAAAAGAGGGTTGTTTCGAGTTGATAAAGTCATCAATACTTGTGTGGACCTCCTCGACAGAAGTGAAGTGCGTATCACTCAGGTGATGTTGCATTGAGCGAAAGAGGTGATAATCCGACGGGGCGAAGTCTTGAGAATACGCCGAGTGCGACAAAATCTCCCATCCCAGGTCGGTGATCGTGTTTAAAGTCGTTTTCGCGGTGTGAGGACGCGCGTTATCGTGAAGCAACAGGACCGACCTTCTGCCCTTGCCGGTGTTTGGCCTTTTCGCCTCCATTGCGTCACTCACGCGAATGAGTTGCTGACAATAACGCTCAGCATTGACCGTTTCACCAGGTTTGAGCAACTCATAGTGTATGACACCGCGCTGATCCCACCATATGCACAGCAACAACTTCCTGACATGGATATTCGGTTTGGCGGTACTGGTGGTAGGCTGACCTGAATAAAACCACGATTTGCGCCGCTTAGGATTATCGTAGAGGATCCACTTCTCATCACAAGTCAAAATCTTGTGGGGGAAATCCTTCTTCTTGAATCTGGAAAGCAAGGACACATCAACATCGTAGCGCCTAGACTTGTTCGCAGCTGTGAGTTGGTGGGGCACACAACGCCCTTCCTTGTGAATCCGTCCAAGTTTGTGCAGGCGCTTTGCAATGGCTTGCCGTGTTACTCCGAGTTCCTGGGCGAGCTCTGACTGTGTGCGACAGGGATCCACGTCCAACAGTTGTTCCAGTTCCTCATCGTTGACTTTCTGTGGCTGTCCCGGACGTTTTGCATCACCGAGATCGAAATTTCCCTGCTTAAATCGCTGGAACCACTTCTTACACGTACTGTAGGACATAGCAGCCTCACCCAAAGCAGCACAGATCATTTGCTGGGCTTCCGCGGCACTTTTCCCAGCTGAAACACGAACAGGAGGCAGTGCCTCAAATGTTGCTTCTCGAACGACATTGCTTTCATCGTCAACTTTCGTCCCTTCTCTCACTACAGCTGTGAGCGGTTACGGTTGCCTGGAAAGCTGTTGGATGACGCTGCAATCAGCCATTATCGCACAAAGCTATTTGCATTTGCCGACGTTCTGTGATCGCTTGCAGTTAGGGGCCGAGAATTAGGTTGCCCATCTAATACATGCCATGCAGCGCAAGAGTGTAATGCATTTTTTTTTATCGATATCTCTACTTCTAAGGGTCCAAATCGATTGTTCTTTGTTTACCACCGGATACCATTTGCTTTGGAGAATATTTCTACATACTCTACGATTTTTCATGATGCACATTTCTGATGCTAGGTGGCGTTATCGTGTATTTCTGTTTGCAACTGTGTGGATGTGTGGGTGGGCGCACGCGCACGCGCACTCGTCTCCCCGCTTCAAAATTTTCTACTCAAGAAATTATTTTTGTATCGTATGACGCAACGGTAAAGATTGCAGATATTGTGCTCTTGAAAGAAAGCACAATTTTTCCGCTAGGGGTCTATGTGTGAATACGTTTTTATCTCTGCTTCTTAAAGTTGTATTTAAAAAAAAAAAAATTCTGTCGCCTAGCTTTTACTGTAAAAAATATATAACTTTTGCTGTAAAGAATATACCTTTGAATAATTCACAGTTATGCTGAAGGAAGGCGTCAGCGAATATTTCCATTTCATATATTCTCCAATTCTAAAAGCCCTTTGGAAAAATTCTTTCTGTGTAGGATTCTTTTCATCATGAAAATTTTACTTCCATCGTTTTATGAAAATAATGCACAGCTTTTCTTCGACTACACGTACAGTTATATCACATTTTACTTCATAAATATTCTTCTAATTGTTCGACTCGAAAAACTCTTTTTGCCTTGGATATCTTCATCTATGAAAAACATTTTGCTTGCAATTTGGATTATTCTTAACAAAATAAAGATCCTCAAGTGGCAACAGGCTATACATAATTGTAGGAAGAAATGACCACCGTTGTATAACTGAAATTTTAAACTGAATACCAAGGGACAGGAAAAGACCCCAAAAAATAACTATGTGGGGGATGGGCGATGAAACTCGAATGCATGCCGGAGTCGCATAGCAGGAAATAGTGGAAAGACTTGGGAAGACCTTAATCCAGCAGTGGAATGAGAATGGTTGATGACGATTATGATGTTAATCAGGGGCTAGGAGAAGTAGCCGATCACCAATTTAGCTTTTCTTGCCCCAAGCGATGTAGAAAACAAGAGCCGAAGAGTAAAAGCGACACTTACGACTGCCCTGTCCTATGAATGAGGGGATAAAATCGAAACTTTCCGGCTGGCAGAAGGCCAAACTTCTGACAGGTGTGGCAAATACACATGAGTGTTAATATATTAATATGTATATATACTCATTGAGGCATGTGCTGTCATACTAATTGACATTAATTAATATTATGGATCATTCTGCGATACGTGAGCTGCTGCTGCTGATTGCTTGATTTGTGGCATGATATTCCTTAAAATATATGTTGAACATATAAATGCCTAGTGCAAATTAATGAAAATGCAAAACCACCATTTGTTTTTGATTTACGATATATCCAAAATTTATACTTTCAACAAAATGAATTTTTAGTGTTGAAAGCTGATATTTATACGCCGATGTCCATTGGCCTTTAAAAAGAGCGAAATGAAGGGTCACGGAAAGGAAAAGTTCTTCAATTGCATGTTGGGATTAAGATCAATAAAATGATTGCCCGTACTCTTGTAAGAAACCTTTGGAAAGTCATTTGCTTATTTCTGACAATTATAAAGAACTGTATTTGCAGAGAAGGAGGAAAAACGCTTACTATGATGAATGTGCGATTAGTATTTAAATACAATGGAAAATAAGTTCCAATTGTTAGTAAGAAATTTTTAGCCCTACCTAAAATGAATTATAAAAGTTTTAAATGCGAATAAGTAATTTTTAGCAGTAACAAAAATTAGTTATCAGTTCAAATTGTGAATAAGAAATTCGTAGGGGTGAGTTATGAGTTCCAGTTGTGAGTAAGAAATTTTTTGCGATACTTAAAATGAATTACAAGTCCCAATTGTGAGTAAGAAATTCTTGTCGGTACTTAAAATTATTTATAAAAGTTCCAGTTGTGAATAAAATATTCTTAGCGGTAACTAAAATTATTTATAAGTTTTTTGGAGGGTTAACGATCACCATGAGCAACTCAATGAGCTATAAGCAGCCGCCCGTCCCTAATTAAGGGTCACTGGTTCCAGGAAAGGGAGCGAGCCAGTGCCGAAAGACAAACACAACATCCATGCCTCACCGGGATTCGAACTCGGACCCCTTACGGACGAATGATCAGAGGCCACGACTGCGCCACCGAGGCGGCACTTATAAGTTCAAGTTGTGAATAAGAAATTCGTAGCGGTATTTAAAATGAGTTATGGGTTCCAGTTGTGAGTAAGAAATTATCAGCGGTAACTAAAATTAGTTATAAATTCAAGTTGCGAATATGAAATTCTTAGCGCAATCGATTAGACCACGAAAGAAAAAAAAAGAAGAAAGGAATTTTTGGTACCAAAATACCGATGAGATATTGATCTTCCAAAAAAAAAAAAAAAATAATAATTTTCCTATTTTTGGATGCAACGGTAAGAATGTTTCGAACACTTGAACATGCATAACGAGACTTTCAATTTTTAAATGACCTTTATTGACACTAAGCAGAGATATAAAAATAAAATATTGTATGGACTTACAAATAAAATTGTCAGGTATTGCACAAAAAGAACATGATATAATTGCTTCAGATTTGTGTGACTAAATTGAAATTCTTTGGACTTATGTTAAGCATCCCATGAAACCCTTAAAGTGCTTTAGGATACATATTTTCTAATGACTCATTATTATGTATAAAGCCCGGAAGGTGAGGCAAAATGCCTTAAAATGCTTATTTTGCCTTTTCGGCTCATATTTGGAGAAAATGCCTTTTTATGTTTTTAATGCCTTTTTTTGCCTATACTCAACAAGTGCACTATTAAAAAATGATTTCTTCTTAAGAATGCGATAAAATCAAAGTTTTGATAACAATCTAGCATGTAGTATGTAGTGTTTCCGGGTAAACACGGGATTTTTTTAAGTTATTAATTTCTTTTAAAAACTCTTTTTTAGGGTATAGGTGTACAAACCATAAGGTAGGTGACATTTTCTCTAAAACGAAATCACAGTCGGCTGACATCTGAGAGTAAACACGAGACAATCGGTACATTCAAAACGAGATGCTCCAATTTAAGCAGCGGTGGAAGACGCATTCGCAGAGTCTGCGATGGTTGGCATCATCTCATTTTATGTTTTGCTCTCCCTAGAATCCTTGATGATATTTTCTGCGCATGGCGGAAGAAGCCGAATCCAGTCAGATAGCATTGTAACCAATCAAGCTAGAGTGAAAGCCAAGAATGCACGCCGCCCCGGTGGCGCAGTGGTCTAAGCGATGGCCTCTGATCGTTCGTCCGAAAGGGGTCAGGGTTCGAATCCCGGTGAGGCATGGATGTTGTGTTTGTCTTACGGCACTGGCTCTCTCCTTTCCCTGGAGCCAGTGACCCAAAATTAGGGACGGGCGACTACTTATAGCCTATTGAGTTGCTCACGGTGGTCGTGAAACCTGCAATAAAAAAAATCAAGAATGCACGTACACACATAAGACCTTGAACGTAAGTGCAAAACAAGGGAGGAAGATTCTGCTAGTTCGCTACCCCTAATAGATCTCGCCCTGCGACTCAGTGAAACAATAATGCTGAAAACTGCTTCTTCAACCAGTGCTAAATTAATTCGGTATGTTCAAGAGTATGGAAGTGATATCTTGTCCACTGATGGAATGGTGTTGTTTTGTAAAATATGCGATACGAAACTGAATTACGAAAAGAAATTCTTCATTTCACAACATTTGGCAGCAGTTAAACATAAAGCTGCTGTTATTCGGAAGATTGGTGAAAAAAAGATATGTTTGATTTCGTCATTCGCTTCTACTTCGAGCAAGCAGTCACAGTTTGCAAGTGATTTGTGTCATGCTTTTATAGATGCTGGAATACCTTTGTGGAAGCTGGAAAATAATTCACTGAAGAAATTTTTTGGAGAAATATACAAAGGAAAATATTCCGTGCGAAGCAACTTTGCGGAAAACATACTTAGATTCCTGCTACGTCGGTATAATGAAAGAAATACGAGAAGATGTCGGGGATAAAAATATCTGGATCAGTATCGATGGGAAAACAGCGGCCACGGGAAGGTATGTGGCAAATGTTGTTATAGGTACTATGGAACCTGCTCAATCCTCAACTATCTACTTACTTACATCAGAACAGCTTCCAAAAACAAATAGTAGCACGATTTCTCAGCTTTTTGCCTCTTCATTAGCTCTGCTTTGGCCTGGCGGAATAAAGTATGAAAATGTACTATTGTTTTTAACAGACGCAGCTCCTTATTATGAAAAAGGCTACCCACAGCCTGAAAGTTCTCTTTCCAAAAATGCTTCATTTATCTTGTTTGGTTCATGCTCTCCACAGAGTAGCGGAGGAAGTACGTGGGTTATTTCCGGATATTGATGCGATAGTGAGTAATGTGAAGAACATTTTCCTTAAAGCTCCTCATCGAGTTCACTTATTCAAAGAGATGGAACCAAATCTTGCTTTACCGCCTAAACCGATTTTGACAAGATGGGGAACATGGATATCAGCCGCTGTATATAACGCAAATAATTTGAACAAGATTGCTGAAATTGTTAACAGTTTTCAAGAGAATGAATCCTGCGCAATACGAAATGCTTAACAGATACTAGCTAAAGATTCCATTCGTAACGATTTAACTTTTATTCAAGCACGCTTTTCACAGTTGCCCGATATGATTACTTTGCTGGAAAAAAAGAACGAAACGTTAGTGAATGCCTTGAAAATATTAAATGATGTAGTTAGTGCAATTAAATGTGTTCCCGGGAGAAATGGTCAAATCGTGAGTGAAAAATGTCAACGAGTTCTTTCAGCAAATAATGACTTAGAGAAAATCAAAGTAATCGCTGAAATACTCCAAGGTGAAAGTTCAACTTCTATTGAAATGGATCCTACAACGGCCTCGTGTTTCAAATACGCTCCCATTACCTCCGTAGAAGTTGGAAGATCATTTTCGCTTCTAAAACATATCCTAAGTGAGAGAAGGCAGAGTTTCACGTTTGAACATTAAAAAAAACACCTAGTACTTATGTGTAACCGCAAAAATAAGTAAGTGATAATCTGATAAATGATTTTGCCAATTCAGCTTAACACCTGTGTATGATTCAGAATTTTTCGACCACTTTTATAAATGCCTATTTTTGATGCCTATTTTGACGCTTTATTTCGCTTATTTGCCTGCCTATTTTTAGAATTTTTACTGCCTCAACTTCCGAGCTTCAATTATGTATATTAAGGAAATGCAACGTTTTTTTTTACAAACAGTTTATTCTTCAAGTCGACCAAGGTTTCTTTGAGCTATATCCTAGTTCGCCAGGACGAATGGCACGTAAATATTGAAATCGTATACGACATCAGTACCGGTGTTTACAGTCACGGGTTTTTGTTAGCTGCTTCCACGCGCTTGCTAGAAATGTCTTGAATGCCATGTCGTTAACAAGTTGCGATATGCCCTATATTGACAAAAGTCAACGGTCACCACTTCAAAACCAAATGAATGGATCCGCTGCGTTCTTAAGATGCTCGGTAGAGCTACAAACGGTGTAAAAACAAGCCTGCATCTGACCGCGATCATATCGCACTGTGAGGTTGAGTGAAAATATCGTGGGGGGGGGGGGGGGGGCAGAGAACTGACTTTGAAAAAAGAAAGATTGTTGGGTGTCCATAAGAAAAACCGAGAGGCGTTTAAAACACGCCCAAGTCAACTGTTTTGGATGTACTAGACAAGTGGAAGACGTATGGCGTGCCTGAAGCAGCAAAACATATACCGGCAGATCATAGAAAATCAGTGATAGAGGACGTCGAAGCCTCAGGGGAGACGTTACAGCTGATCGACGGAGTACTGCACAAAACCTTATTTACCACAGCATACTGTTCCTACGGTCAAGTTTGGAGCTGACAGTGTACTCGTGTGGGGGTGTTTTTCGTGGTATGGTTCCGGTCCATTGGTTATCGGGGACAAACCTGTGAACCAGCAAGTCTACCTCAATATTCTGGACAATTATGGCAATACTATGGAACCGAGCCTTGTTGGTACCAGCAGGATAATGCACCGAGCCGTAAAGCAAGGACTGTTACGGCGTGGTTTGACGATAATTGCGTATCGTGTGTGGACTGGCCAGCACAGAGCCCTGATCTTAATGTCATAGAGCACCTATGGAATGAATTAAAGCGCAGTATAAGAAGTCTGGAACGAAGGCCTAGTACTAAGCAACAGTTAGCGGCAGCATTCTGTACTGAACGGAAGCGCATACCTATCGCTGTTTGCCAAAACCTTGTTGAAAGCATGTCTCAAAGGGTCAGTGAATGCATTAAGGCCAAAGGTGGACCGACACCGTACTAATGTATGTAAATAAATGCTATGCTGTGTTTCTCTTCTAGGTGTCCGGTGCCTTTTGTCAATATAGTGTATATATATATATATAGCATATCATCATCAACAAGATTGTCAACCATCGTCAATCCACTGCGGGATGAAGGTCTCCACAGATTTCTTCCACAACTGTCTTGAGCCAGTATCCTCCATTTCACTCCCGCATGCTTTCGAATTTCATCCGCCCATCTTCCAAATGGTCTCCTTCTGGGTCTTTTCCTGTATCTTGGAATCTAGCTTAAAATTTCAGTTTTCCATCGGTGCTCCGTTCTTCTGGCAGTATGCCCAGTCTCCGTTATTTACTAAATCCTTGATTTAGTAAATAATTTAAACAAAAAATTTAAAGGGCATCATGTTTTTTTTTCTTTTTACATGCACCAGAAGTCGAAGTCGACTTTTACATACACCGGAATTTAAAAAAATTATTTGCGATTTAAATATGTGACGTACTACGGAGGTGAAGCACGTGTCAAAACGACAAATCTGCAACGATACATTTCGTCGGTGTAGTTTAGTCGGTTAGAACAACTGGCTCCGGAGGGAAGAGGCGCAGGTTCGATCTGAGTCACTGACAAATTTGTGAGTTTCTTATTAGCGTCCGATTGTGGGGTTGTTGTTTTTTTCGATTGGAGGTTTGACGACCACCGTGAGCAATTCAATGGGCTATAAGCAGTCACCCATCCCTAATTTAGGGTCACTGGTTCCAGGGAAGGGAGAGAGCCAGTGCCGTAAGACAAACACAACATCCATGCCTCACCGGGATTTGAACCCGGACCCCTTTCGGACGAATGATCAGAGGGCCATCGCGGCGGCAAAGTGGAAATAGATCTACTGGCCATTGGATTCTTCGAAAAATGTTCGATGTTCGTCCCACGCATCGTCTCGAGTTAACAAGAGTTCCCTTCTCACTTCAAAAAAAAAATAAATAAAAAAAATTAAGAGGAAGATGATCTAACGTACTACAGAGGTGGAGCACGTGTCACGACGACAAACCTGCAGTGATACATTCCGTCAGTGTAGGTCAGTAGTTTAGAACAACTGGCTTCAGAGTGATGATGCGCGTATTTGATCTTCGTCAAGGACAAATTTGTGAATTTTACAAATAATAGAAATAAATTTAGATGTGTAAAATTTTAAAATGAAGAATAGATATTAAAAGTGCAAAATTTATAAGCTTTTTATGAATCTTCTCAGATTCGAATGCCCATTTACATGGATTTGTGAGAAATGATCTTTTCAAAAGTTTTGAAGTGCTCTCCCACGCCGTGGTCTTAATATGAGATTTTATTTAATTTTTGGACATCACCGTATTTTTAACAAAGAACCAATCACGGAAGGCAAAGTCTGTAATGTATATCATTAAGACCAATTATGTTCATTACACAGTTCCTTCTTTTAAAGCATGTAACTGCTTAAAAGTAGCTTAGTAGCTCCTGATACAAATAGCTGAAGATGTAACTTTCAGTCAATATGTAATCAGATATAAATTCCAAAGTTTCTCAGTGTAGTAGAAATGAATAGTTTTACAAAGTGATGAGTTCTGCATTCATTCAAATGGACACGAAGCAGAAGTTGGGTTGTCAGTGTTTTTTTATAAAATCAATAAAAAACTAAAAAAAAAAATACCTTAGGAGAATAGAGAGTAGCTACTAGTTCTCGAGAGCAACGTCATGTATGTACTCCTAAAAGTTACCCCAGTTGCCACAGGTCACCTGCAGGTAACAAATTCTTGAAGAGAATCGGTGTGTTCCGGCTTCTAACAAAGAGAATTATTTTCTTCTGAATAGCTTAAAGGAGCTTTAGGATTGATTTGTGGATAAAGTACAAAAATACGAAAATAATAATCTAAGGTGTACGAACTTGTAATTTATAGTGTTAAAAGGTACTGAGGTCTTGGTGAATAATAGCTAAGTCCTAGCTCCTGAATCAGATTTTGCTGTGAAAAAAAAATACACATTCATACACACACTGGCCACTGAATTAGAAACCATTTTGCAGATGTACACAAAAGTCATTTACTTAGCATATACACTGGCGGAAAGTGAAAAAAGAACACCAAGAAGGAATTGGCGGACGATCATGAAATTTACATATGTTAATGCGGTCGAGTTTACGTAGGTGTGATGTTAATTTTTGGGACCAACCGGTGAGCGCTTACGCCACAGCACGGCATAATATGCAAATTATCATCGGTGGCATTTAAGGAGTACGGCGAAGTGAATGTAATCAGTCGTCGGCGTACGGACACGTGCAAAGACCCTGAAGAAGCTGCAATGCCTGGACATGGAAGACGTGTACGATTTCAGTAGTTATCGGACTTTGAGCGAGGTCGTCTAGTCGGACTCCGCGAGGCCGGGTGGTCGTATCGTCGTATTGCGGAGCGAATTGGACGGGAAGTATCGGTGGTGGTACGACAGTGGCGTAGATGGTCCGAGGAACATTCCCACACGAGAAGACGTGGAACCGGGAGTCACAGACGGAGTGATGAGTGTACCGATCGACGCATAAGAAGAGCGGCGTTGTCAAGCAGAACATCCAATGCGACGCAAATCCGAGCTGCCGTTGCACCTGGGGTGACTGTGCGAACAATCTGCAACCGTCTATTGGATGCAGGACTGCGTGCGCGTGTCCCTATGGCATATGTACCTCTGACTCCAGCCCACCGTCAGGAACGGCTGCAGTGGTGTCGCCAACGTCTGCACTGGAGATCTGTCGTGTTCAGCGATGAAAGCGGATTCTGCTTGGGAGCCTCCGATGGCCCTATACGTGTTCGCAGACGCACAGGAGAGCGTCTCCACTCTTCCTGCATCCGCCAGCAACACACAGGGCTTACACCTGGTCTCCTGGTGTGGGGAGCGATCAGCTATTACTCCCGTACACAACTAGTGTTTGTACCGGGTACGTTAAACAGCACCTCCTACATCAACAACATCATTCAGCCCGTTGTTGTGCCATTTGTAAGGTCGGTCCATCGTGGTGTTTTCCAGCAAGATAACGCACGCCCACACACGGCACGTGCAACGCAACATGCACTTCAGGGTGTGAGACAACTTCCATGGCCTGCACGTTCACCGGATTTGTCCCCCATTGAGCACGTGTGGGATTTTATGGAACAACGACTGATCCGGTCTCCACGGCCAGCCACGACCATCCCCGATTTACGCGTCCAGGTTGAGGATGCTTGGAACTCAATACCCCAAACTTACATCCAACATCTGTACGACAGACTCCATGCCAGAATTGCACAGTGTGACGCAGTTCATGGCGGTTCAACCTCGTATTAACCATGTTACATGGAAATGTTATTTTTCAGTTTATCAGCAAATACAGCTGTATTTTGCCATAATGTTTTGATCACGTTATCCTCTGTATTCCGTTATTATGCTTATAAATTTCGTTGGTATCAGACGTCTCCTTCTTGGTTTTCTTTTTTCACTTTCCGCCAGTGTATGTAAAATACGTGGTCATGTGCCTCACTATGTGATCTAGGCAGCTATTTAATACCCTGCTCGTCAGTAGGGTTGATCACAATGGGGGAAAAAAGTATCTTACGAAGTTCGATAAAGGATTTATTGTGGGTACCCGTCTGACTGGAGCGACGATTTTGAGAACAGCATATCTGACTGATTTCTCCAAAGGTGAGATATCCCGGAGTCTTTAATCAGTGGAAAAACAACCCACATTGCTGGTCTAAGGTACGTAACTGTGGCGAAGCGACAATCTATAAGGAACGAGATTGCCGTCGTCTGAAAAAGCTGGTACGGAGAAGCGAGACTTTATGTGTGCAGCAATTGACCGAATCATTCGATGAAGACTGTTTCCGATCCATATCTTAGCTAAGTATGCGCAGAGAATTGAAGAGGATCGGTATTGGCAATCGCATGCCAATAGGGAGGCGAATGATTTCTGCGGTGAACCGGAAAGTTCATCTACAGTTGAGTCAGGAACACCGTGACTAGACACTAGGAGACTGAGAAAAAGAAAAGTGATGTAGTCCGGCGAGTCCTTACCCCTCCCCCTCCCCATGAAGCAATGGACCCAGCTGGCCTTATAAACATAACCTATGGTTCTGGAGATGGTGTAATGGTTCGGACACATTCTGTTGGTACGGAACGGGTCCCTCTGATATTGCTGAAAGAACGGGTGTCCTACAAGAATTACCTGAACATCGTTGCTGATAAAGTACATGCTGCAATGTTGACTTTTTATTCAGCAGGTGCCTGCTGTTTCATGGACGACAATGTCACTGTCAATCACGTAAGATGTGTTCAATGAACATGACGGCGACTTCCACCATCTTTCTGGGCCACCACAAAGTCCGGACCTGAACCCCATTGAGAATGTTGAGACATGTTAACAAAAAAGGATCCGGGAGCAAAGTTCCCATCTGTCAAATCTGAGCCAGACTGTCTGGTGAAAGCCTTATGCTGTAGACGTAGATGCACTCCAACATCTTATGGAATCAATGCCAAACCTCATACGTGCTGTAATTCGGGCTAGAAGAGATCCAACCCGGTACTGAGTAAAAATTTCTAATTGGGTGGTCGGCATGTGTACTTAAGTAATGAACACTTAACTTTACGACATCAGAGTGTGAAACAAATTTATGTGTGGATGTAAACCACATAATTTTCAGGCACAAATGTCTAGGTATATAAAACTTAGCTTTTGGACGCCTGTGTGTAAAACAAGTGTTGCACCAGCGCCTGGTCGTACAAGAAAAGCAGACTTTGGAGTTTTGAATGCACATGTGTATAAAAGAGTCATATTCAGGTCTTAAGTACCTTTATTTATACTGAAACCCCACTTTATTAAGTACACCCTCGTCATAAGAATGGCTCACTCCTATACGCAAGACGTCACGTGATCGCAGTGTGCGGAATAAATCCGGCACACTAGCTCGTCAAGCATCAGGTAGCTTTCGATTGAAGGTCGGAATGGGTTAATAGAGTGATCTGCGCGACTTTGAACGCGGCGTGATAGTTAGCGCCAGTCGTGCCGGTTCGATCATCTCTTAAACGGCCGTCCTCCTGAGCTTTTCACGCTCAACCGTAGCAAGGGTTGTGACGTGCCTGCCCCGCAGGACGCACACGACATAAAGAAAGGCAGATAGCAGCAAGAACGAACGTCTGCGTAGCTCAGTTGGTAAAGCGACTTGTTCCGGAATAAGTGGACTCGGGTTCGATCCCCGGCGTGGACCAAAAATGACGGAAAAATTTACTTCGTTATAACGGCACCCGAACTTCCCGGATGACCCGGCCGTTCAAGATCTCGCAATGGTGTGATGTTCTTTCCACACCGCGAGACAAGAAAAATAAGAGAATCCCTTCTCCAGCGCTTCGAAAAATAAATGTGTGTGACGTTGCATTCCACACACCAGATTGACTGGGAGTTCTCAAGTGCACGTTCTACAGCGGCTACTGCCTGCAACGATTCATGGTCACGGCTGACCCGTGGGTCATGACCCCCGCCCTCTTTCGGGGAGGGGGATGTGACGTGCCTGCCCCGCAGGACGCACATGACATGAAGGCAGATAGCAGCAAGAACGAACGTCTGCGTAGCTCAGTTGGTAAAGCGACTTGTTCCGGAATAAGTGGACTCGGGTTTGATTCCCGGCGTGGACCAAAAATGACGGAAAAATTTACTTCGTTATAGGGTTTACCGTGAATGGAGCAACACGCAAGAAACATCCAGCAGTCAGCAATTTAGCAAAGATTGGGGACATGGTTGTTGCATGTTGATGCCCATTTGCGACATGCCCGGATATGTGACGCGTTCGGAAATGACCCTTGGCACACCAATGTTTGAAATCTGCAGTAAGTTCCTGAATTGTTGAGCCCATCTCTTCGTTTCCACGATTCTCGCCAGCCTCCTTTGGTTCCCCTGATTCACTAGCTGTTTTCGTACTCAGTACCAGAGATGGAAACGGGTCAGCGGGTCAAACGGGTCGGGTCATGGTATTCCTAACCCGATGTCGACCCGGTTTTATTTCTGTTTTATTTTTGAATAGCAAAAGAATATTTCAAAGAACCCTTCAGAGGTCTTTGAAACAATACTTCAGAGCTGCAGAGTATGCTTCAGGAACTTGCTCAGAAGTGCAAAGAAATGGGATTAAAAATGAACTTCCAGAAGACAAAACTGATGTGCAATGCTTTTACAAGAAATGAAGATTTATCAATTGACGCAGAAAAGCTTGAGATAGCCAATCCTTACATTTACCTTGGGCAGCAGATATCAAGCGAGGGTCACATTGATGAAGAAATTAATTGTCGTATAAAACTTGGTTGGAGAGCTTTTGGAAGAAGCAATACAATTTTTAAGAGCAATATGCCATTATGTCTTAAAAGGAAAGTGTTTAATCAATGCATCCTTTCAGGGCTTACGTACGGAGCAGAGACATGGACCTTAACTAAAAACGACATACAAAGGCTTCAGACAACTGAAAGAGCATGGAGAGATGCATGCTTGTTGTAACCAAGAAATATAATAGGAGGAACTCGTGCATAAGGGAAATGACAAGAGTGGGAGTCATCATGATCAGAGTAAAATTCCTGAAATGGCAATGGGCTGGACATATTGCCAGGAGAAGGGACCACCGATGAACAACCGAAATTTTAGACTGGATTCCAAGGGACAGGAAAAGACCCAGAAGAAGACCACGTGGGAGATGGGTGGATGGAGGAGACTGGCCCAAGACAGTCTGCTGTTGAAGAAACTTAGGGAGGTTTTCATCCAACAGTGGATTGATAATGATTGATATTGATAATGATAATGATGATGATGATATATTCGAATTTATAGCTCAAAGTAGATTTTTCCAGGTCAGGTCCTGGTTGGGTCAAATTACGTGGCGGCCGGGTCAGGATCCAAAATTTTTGACCCGTTTCCAACTCTGCGCAGTACTGCCGATTGCTGGAAGCTTTCCGCTTGTCGCAACATTCAAGAGAAACCCTTAGTGCGGTTGTTCGTGAAAGGCGCAGGAGGACAGCCGTTTGATAGATGCTCAAACGGACACCCTTAGTGCCAACTATGATGCCACGTTCAAAGTCACTCACTCAGAACACTAGTTTTTTCTCGTTCCTATTCTCAACCGACCACTAACTGATGCTCGACGACCTAATCTGTATGATATATACGACGTGCCGTCCCCATAAGCCGCCTTACGTGTTGAAAGGCATTTATATTACGAGAGTGGGTATTACGTTCTGCGTAACGTGACCTTCTATTAGGTAACGAATGAGTCCAATCGATAAGGTCGCAGCGATAAGCCTTCCGATGTAGTACAGTTGGGAGAACAGCCGCCTCCGGAGCAGGAAGAAGTGAACTCGAGTCACCACCGGCAGAAAGGTTTTAGGCAATATTAGCTCCCGAAAGTAAATGAATGTCCTAGACGTGAGGTCCGAAAATTTGTGCTATGATTCTTCCAAGCAACGCACGGAATTAATAAAAATTCCTTCTTCTACAATGACCTGGTCCTTCGAGAATGATTATCGACTTTCCGACTTTCTCAAGGGCGCGATGGTGTAACGTACTACTGAGTTGACGGATGAGTTCAATCGACAATGTCGCATAGATACGTTTGTTGGAAGAATAGCCAGCTCCGGAGTAGGGGATTCGAATCATCCACCGGCAGTAAGGTATATATCCAATAAACTGGCAATTCAGTGAATATGTTCACATGAGAAATGTTTAAATTTTAGACACCGTTGCATTTAATAAATTAATTTAGGGTATTAAATGCTTGACTTCTGGATACTAATTTCTAAATAAATTTTATTTAAAGCCTCTGGGAGCTAATAGAAAAACAGGTACCGAGTGCTAAATTTTGGGCACCGATGTATGAAATAAATGCATTTCTAGGTTTTAAATACTTAACTTCTACATTAAATAAGTCGAATCCCGGTGAAGCATGGATGTTGTGCTTGTCTTACGGCACTGGCTCCATCCCTTCCCTGGAACCAGTGGCCCTAAATTAAGGACAGACGACTGCTTATAGCCCATCGAGTTGCTCACAGTGGACGTTAAACCTTCAATCAAAAAAAAAAAATAATAATAATAATAATAAGTCGAAGCCCCGAATCGTTGTGCTTTTGTTTTGTTTGTTTGTTTGTTCGGGGGATTAACGACCATCGTGAGCAACTGGATGGGCTATAAGCAGTCGCCCGTCTCTAATTTAGGAACACTGGTTCCAGGGAAGGGAGAGAGCCGATTCCGTGAGACAAAACAGCATACATGCCCCACCGGGATTCAAACAAGGACCCATGTGTGACGAATGATCATAAGCCAGCGCTTAGACCACCACTGTGCCACCGGCGCCGCGTCGTTGTGCTTAATGCATTAATACTGCAACATTAAATTTAATACGTCTAGTATTCTACTCGAAGAACTGATGCCTAATGTAAAAAACATATTAATTTTTGGACACTATAAAAAGTGTCCAAATAATTTTTGGACACTGCGCTAATATGTAAATAGATATGGAACATCAGTGAACTTACTTATCCGTTGTGTGTGAGGGGCGCACTAATCTACTGCTTAAAATGAATTAAGGACCACGAATTAAATCCGTAGCGTTTCACATTATTGTACTTAAAAAATTTATACTGAAGTGTTAAACGCTTATCATCAGCGTGTCTAACGATTTGATATGTGTGTATTAAGTTGTACTCAAAATCATGAAAATATACAGCATACAAAAATGAGTGTCAGTTGTGTTCTTACCAATCTTTCTGTAATACCATCATCTACTGCCGAAGGATGCTTAGTGCTAAGAAGAATCAAAGAGCTGAGCGTGTTTGGTCTTTATTGATAGGCACTATACCACCTTTCACACGTCAGTGCCTCGTCCAGCCAACAGCCAAATTTCGCACTTCACTTGCTCCAGATTTACCGGAGAAACGGAAAGGCTCTGTTAACTAAGTTAGCAAAGGAAGGAGAAATCTTCTGGTAGTTTAATGTGGGAACCGTTCCTTCCGAACGCCAGCCAGCTCCAGGCCTTTCGCTGGATATTGGTGTCGAACGGAAGGTGGCATGAGAAGGGGGGCGGGAGCGAGGTAGCTAGTGGCGGAAGGCAAAGTCTAGGGAAAAACCCGGGGAGGATGTTCTTCGAGGGTCAGATAAGCTGTTGGGTGAAAGAACCCGAGTCCCATTGTTTATTTTGAATGGCAACATAATTTCGGCAGCTTGATCAAAATTGGATTAATAAAGATCCAACTATTACGTTCGAGACCTTTCTATCTCTTTGCTTCGTTCGGTTGGTCCCTCCTGACCTGGCCCTCCCCTAACTCCAAAGGGGTCCTCCTTTTCCACCATCTCAACCAGGTGCCGTCGGAATTAGGCAGTTCGCTTTCTCCCTCCTCCCTTCCCTCCCTTTTCCCAACGTTCTCCTGACGATTCTGTGCAGCCCTGTGATTGCATTAAGCCTAACGCAAGTTCACCGAGTTCCTCTCCTTCTCTGTCTTTCTATCTCTCTCTCCTCCGCTTCCTCGCTGGCGCCGATGCGTAATTGCTTTACTGGTAATTGGGCTTTGTTTGTCAACAAATATTCCACGGGAGATATTTGTCGGACAATTTGGCGGCCCTGGGTTTATACCGGAGGCGGGAGAGGTAGAGGCAGAGAAAGAGAGGGAGAGAACTACTGAACGTCTCAACGCTTACCCGGCGAACTGCCCCCTCATCAAGCTGATTGGATTACCACCGTTTATTTGTAATTTAAATGGTGTGTATCTTATTAATAACTTAATGAATTTGGGGCGCTCAGGCGTTCCATGGGAGAGAATTCGGAGAGGCAAGAATTCCCTCTCTCTCTCTGTCTCCTTTTCTCCATCATCAAGGAATGGAGAGAGAGAGAGAGAGCGAGCGAAAGAAACAGAAAAACCGAGAGAAAGCCTTTCACCCGTTGTGATTCGAGAGTTTCTGTTTGTTTTTGCTGCAGACACTTTTTTTGTTCTCTTTCGGACTTTTTCCCTCCTCTTTCTCCTTTCTTTTGTTGCTCTTAACTCTGTTCCTCTTTTCCTCTCTCAGAAAGCATTCAAGTCCGTGCCGTCGTTTCTTTGCAAACGAGCCAAAATAAAATGAAGCAGAATACCGCTCGTTCTTCTCAGCTCCTTTTTAGACTTTCTTTTGTATGCAGATTCGTTTGTCTCGGTGAGAGAAGGGGGAAGCTACTATTTGCAAAGACACAGCGGGGCAAATAAAAAAAAAATAAGGAAAGAAAAGAAGGCAAAAACTCGCACATTTGATTGGCCGCATCGCTAGGAGAAAAAAAAGACGATAAAAAAAAGGCACAAAAACTTGAATGTCTTTTTCTTACAGTATATTTTTAACCTTTTTACTCTTTCCCGATCTGTTTAGCCATCTCTTTGAACATTTTCATCACCCTGAAAATTCCACTTCTCTCCTGTATCTTTGTAATAACTTATTTCAGTGAATTATTCACATTCAAAACTCTTTTTGAAAGTTTTTGTTCCTTTTTTTTTTCAATCTTTATTCTTTTCTTCTGCTCCTTAGGCTACCTTACAGTTCTTATTTGCTACTCTTTTTTTTCTTTAAGTTTGAGATAAAAAAAAAGATACTTCCTTTGCATTTATCTTAGACTTTCATTAATTAAATTGTCACCTTTCCAGTCCCGGTTCAGAAGACCAAGAATTTATATACTTTATTTGAACTCTGGGGACACAAAAACTTCTCTTGTGGAATTTTGCGGAATTGCCAATCGGATTATGTCATTATTAGAATCTGGTCCCCAGACACCTTGTAACAAAGGATTCTACGGTGTTCTTAATAACTTTACATTAAACAAAAAAATGGATACCCAGAAATCTTGGGTAAAAAAACCGACGTTGTAAAATTAAAGAAAAATGCAGTCTGTAAATTGAAAAGAAAAAGTAATTCGCGCTATATGCGATCATATTATTTGATGGAATTAATTATTCATAAAATAAATCACATTTTCTCTGATTTGAACATGTTCTCCTGAAATGAGTTTGATGTTATTGCGTTAGAAGAAAAAAATGCCTCGAAGATATCATTCTTTTCGGTTCTTCATCCCTTAGCTCAGAATATGAAAAGCAACAAATTTCTTTTAATTCAAAGCAAATCAGTTTCATCTCCTTTATGTATATCCTCATTTCCAAAAGTTGCACCAAATGGTGTAGCATGAAAATATCTTGCAACCTGCATGCATAAAAGTAATTTACTGCACAATCTTTTTCTTCAGTTTTGATTAAGCTGTTGCTATTTTTTTTTTTTTATTAAAACGGTCTCATAGGTTGGAACTAGATTGATTATGGTCTATACCAACTTTCCTTTTCAGTTTATTTTCTCATGCAAATTTTGTTGCTTCTCGTTTACAGATTTTCTTACTGAACAGCATATTACTTCCCTTAACAGATTGTACATTTTGGCCGTACCCAGGATTTCTTTATGGGGCTGGCCCAAAATATTGAAGATGTAAATAAAAATACACCCGAAAAAACGTCTCCCAAAATATTGGGAGGTGATAAAAATATTTCTGCCATATTAAAAAACGTTAAAATAAATCGATGGTGTTGATCAGGAGGGAATATAGAAGGAGGTGATGGAGTCCGTGACCTGTTGTCATTTTTCTGCATGTTTTGTATTGTGCCAAAACAACTTCAAAACTTTGTAAAGAAAATTGTCACCCTAACATAAAATTATTAAAAAAGGCGAATATTTTTTCCGGTGTACAGTGTATGTAATATTTATTCAGTTACAAAGTTTGTTCTGTACTGTGCCGACTATCTCAAAGGTTATGCAAGTTCTTACAAGTGAGCGAACTCAACTTTTCTTCTGCAGTCTCCGCTAGACTGTGTTTTTGCTCTAAGTACGGCAGCCATTTCATAGCAGTGAAAGAAAAATAAAAAAATCAGAAAAGACAAAAACTCGTGTCTTATCAATAATGGGGATAAAAACAGGGGGAGAATTGTATTTTCAAAAAATAGAGCAGAAATGAACAGGATTCCTTATAAATCTGAAGGAGCATTTGACAACTGTAAGATGTTTGCGATGTTTTGTTGCACATGCAAAGGCGACATAGTAGGAGCGATAAGCCATTGCTGGCACAGCTTAACTGGGGAAAGCCTTCGGCTCAGGAGCAGAAGAATGTGGGTTCGAGACCACCTCCGGCAAATGTGGATTTCACACACATTAATCAAAATTTAAAGAATCGGGCATATCTTTTTTTCGTGTGATAATGATGAATCGATTAGAAATAGAAATAAAAAGGAAACTGTTATTTTTAACTGCGTAAATATAATTATTCCTTCTTGTTCGTGTTGCTCTTTCTGTTCGTATTCCGTTTCATACATAATCCCAAAATGTTTCTAAACATAAGAACAGCAGCCTAGGATTGCTTGTGAAACAGTTGCATAACGGTTTTTAGCATTGTGTAATTTTGTATTTGTTGATTGTTGTACGTGTACCTATCTATACAATCTCTGAGATATTTGGCTAGAGGGCGCAGTACAGACCAAGCTTCATAACCAAATAAATATTACAGTTACACTACAAACAGGAAAAAAGATTCTGCTCTTTTTTTAAATTGTTATTGCTGGGAGGAGGCATTTTTTCTTTGCTTAAAACAGTTGTTTTGTTACAAAATAAAGATTTGCATAAAAATGAGAGCCTTCTGTGTCGGCACGTGCGAAAAACTTTTCAAAATCTGCCCACTCCCACCCCCGTCAAAAAGTTCTGGATCCGCCAATGACGCTGAATGTGAGAAGAGTATAGAGAGTGAAAGATTACGAATATATTATATAAAGTTGATATAGCACAAGAGATTTAAGCCTGTTGGATACCCATGTGAATCTACGAATACGTATGTTATTACATGATTGAGATCTATGTTAATACAAGAGATATTTCATGTCAGTTGATAAATTACAACGTGACGATTATATTGTATTGATGACCTCGACTTTCTGTGAGTGGAGAAGTAAAGGAACAAGTTATAGTTGGTGCTGATTCTTGCAACATGGCAGTTATTAATATTCCTTTAGTTATTTTATTACTATTCAGAAAGTTATTTTAAAAGATATTATTATTCCTTTAGTTATTTACCAGTCATTCAAATTTAGGAGACATTTTATTCATTGAATTATTTATCAGTTATTCAAATTTAGAAGATATTGAGTTATTTTTTATTTATTCAAATTTAGAAGATATTGAGTTATTTTTTATTTATTCAAATTTAGAACATGTTTTATTCATTGAGTTATTTATCAGTTATTCAAATTTAGAAGATATTGAGTTATTTTTTATTTATTCAAATTTAGAACATGTTTTATTCATTGAGTTATTTATCAGTTATTCAAATTTAGAACATGTTTTATTCATTGAGTTATTTATCAGTTATTCAAATTTAGTAGATATTATTATTATCATTCACTTAGTTTTTTTTATCAGTTATTCAAATTTAGTAGATATTATTATTATCATTCACTTAGTTTTTTTTATCAGTTATTCAATTTTAGAAGATATTATTATAAATGATTCCACCTCTTCCTTCCGGGACGGACACGACGTACTAAGTCTGGGAAATGGCATTTCTTTCTCTCAGTTGCCCAGGAACTTCCTTACTATCCTACTAGTGCTCAGGATAGTTGCCTTCTGTAGTTCCATGTAGGTGTTACGTTGAAGGTCTATTGTCTGTATAGAGCTGTGAGTGGTCTAAGGTACAACTCTTGTGGTTGATATTACTATGGGAACGGTGGTGACGACCATCCCCCACAATCGGCCCGACGTCGGCCTGGTCGACAAGGACAAGAAGTCAAGATACCTCACTGACATAGCCGTTCTCCTTGACTTCGTATCGTAGGTCATTATACTTTGACAGCTTCTCTCCGTACGTCTTTTGGATGATGCACATGTTGAGTACGGCTATGTCAGTGAGGTATCTTGACTTCTTGTCCTTGTCGACCAGGACGACGTCGGGCCGATTGTGGGGGATGGTCCATGTGAATGTGGCGCTTCCTATATAGGACAGACCCATAGAGCCTTGCGTTTTCGATTGAAGGAGCACAAGACCTACATACGGAACTGTGACCTATAGTAGTCATCGATGGCTAAACACTGTTACGAAAAGGACCACAGATTTCTCTTTGAAGAAGCAAAACTTACTGACAAGCCAGATTCAACCACCAAACTTGATAGTTTGGAAGCTTTCCATATATATCAGACGTCTTCGCAACTTGTCCATGACATGGCATCCACGCCATTTCTATCAAACGCGTGGAAGCATCTAACCAAAACACGTGACTTTAAACATCATTTAGGATGTCATATACAATTTGAATATTTACGTGCCATTCGTCCTGATGAAGCTAGGTCAATACCCAGCGAAACCATGGTCGGCTTGAGAAATAAAAAAATAAACATTTGTGACAACTACGTTGTATTATCTTAATCTATATATTATCATTATTATTATTATTATTATTATTATTCACTTAGTTATTTATCAGTTATTCAATTTTAGAAGATGCTATTATGCACTTAGTTATTTTTTATTATTGATAAATATTATTAATTATATTATTAAATATTGTTTTTTAATATGAAGCGAGATAATTCCACCCCTTTCTGGGAAAATGTAAATAAATAATATATTATTATTTCTCTTGTCGTCGACTTTCTCGGTCAGAGTCGGTGAGCAAAAGCCGGAGATATTCATCTCAAGCCTGATATTTCAGGAATTTTCTAATCATATGACAGGTTCGTAGAATGTCTGCCTTTTGGATTGAGTGAAGCAGTCTCTGTGGCAATCTTAATTCCTCGAGATTTTTTCAGAAGGTTATTTAGTCCTACTGCGGTTGTCAATATGAGAAGTGGTACGACCTGTGTTATGCTTAGTTTCAAGATCCTATGTATTTCCATTCGCAGGTTCTCATATTTCGAGATTTTCTTAGATACTGATCGTTGGATATTTCCCGTAATTACAAACCCCTACATCTATCAGCTATGTCTTCTCCTGTTCTTGTTTACTTAAAAAAAATTTTATTGGAGGTTTAACGACCACCGTGAGCAACTCAATGGGCTATAAACAGTCGCCTTTTCCTAATTTAGGACCACTGGTTCCAGGGAAAGGAGAGACCAGCGCCGTAAGACAAACACAACATCCACGCTTCACCGAGATTCGAACCCGGACACATCTCGGACGAATGATCAGGGGCCATCGCTTAGACCACTGCGCCGTTTACAGTTACAATGTCAGGTCGATTGTGATTCTAAAAACGTGACAGACACCACGGACCACTTAACGTTTACGATCTCGTGAAGGGTAGTGACAGAGAGAGAAAAAGAAAAAAAATGTTTCATTTTTTTTTAAACTCACAGCATTTTCGTTATCTGTCTAGAACTTGCTAAGCAAGATATTTCTATAAATTCCGTATGTTGGTTGTCATCGCAAAATGCAGGTATGTAAGCGTTTCAAAAATGGCAGCGCGAGGCCGCCAAATAAAGGTATGTTATGCATTATTTCTATTGGTCATAACGTCCGTGTCAGACAAAACTGCCCGCTTTCGCAGGTGACCGCCAACACCGGTTTCATTGTATATCCTTAGAATTTTAATGAAGCTAATAAATATGATATGCCAATTTTCAATGATATTTCAGTGCCAGTATTCTTACTGGATTCATAGTGACAGAACATATTTAACAAGAAGAAATCAACAACACCTATACTACTTGTTGCATATATGTTTGGTTTCGAAAATTCATTAGAAACCTCTGTAACTTGTTACTCTTAATCTGCTATCTAAATAGCGTTTTTTTTTTATTTTGATAGAAAAAATCCGGGATATACATATATCTGGTGTTTTTTTAGGGGCTACCGGAAGTGTGTCTAAAACGACAGTTCAGCAAACCCTGCTGCGTATGGGGCTCCGACGCAGACGATGGTCACTGCACCTATGCTAACGAAGGTGCATCGGCAGAAAAGGCTAACATTTGCACCGCAGTATCGGAATTAGACTTCCGCTGATTGGCAAAGGATTGATTGCCTTCTCCGATGAGTCACGATTTCTGTTTCATCGAACGGATGGACGTTGGCGTATAAGGCAAGAAACATCGGAGAACAAACATTCTTCAACCATTGCTGGAAGAATACAAACCGGTGGGTGCAGCGTTATGGTCTGGCAAATGTTTTCGTGGCATTCCCTGGGTCCACTCATACCTATGCAAAGCACTATAGACCGAATCCGTTATGAATCCATCCTTGGAGACCACTTACACCTATATATGCTGGTTGTCTTCCCTGGAGCGGATGGGATCTTCTAGCACGACAATGTGACGTGTCACACAGCTAGAAATATCCGAGAGTGGTTGGAGGAGCACGATGAAGACTTCAAATTACTTCCTTGGCCCCTAATTACCCAGACTTAAACCCAAGTGAGCATCTGTCGGACCAACACGATCGTGTTGTTTGCTCTATGGATTCTTCACCATGCATCCTCCAGCAGCTGTTAGATGCACTACAGTCAGCATGGCTCCACATACCTGTGAACATCTTTCAACACCTTATTGAGTCACTCCCAGCCCGTCTAGCCGCTGTCCGCGCAGCACACGGCGGTTACTCTGGATGTTAGCTGGTGGTCACAGTTATGTGACTCGACCGTGTATATGCTGTGGTAAATGGGGGTGGGGTGACCAAATGAAAAGCAGTATAATTTCTTAAACATTATTCTCCTAGACTTAATATTGTTACATAGTACAAAATGCAAAAACATAATTTACATATAGAAATTAAAATATTCCTTAGAAACACATCGGAAATCCATTAGATTATTTGAAGCAACCAGGAATTGTGTACTGATTTGCCTATAGTTTTAATTGGTTTCCATGTAATATCTCCTCAGAAAACTTAAAAATTACATCGCCCTGGAGCGGGAATCGAACCTGCATCTCTTGATTTCCGTTTGAGAATACTACCCGTTACACCACGAAGGACGAGGAAGTGACAATCAACTAAGGCTAAGCAATTATAGCTTAAGAATCTGATCCTCAGATTTTTCGCTAGTTGAAGCGAAAAATCGACTAGCTATAATTGCTCAGCGTTAGCTGTTTGGAACTTCCTTGGTGGTGTAACTGATAGCATTCTAGGACGGAAAACGGGTGATGCGGGTTCAATTCCCACCCAAGAGAGATGTAATTTTCAAGTTTCCTGAGCAGATGTTACATGGAAGACCAGTAAAAACTACAGACAATTCCGATTGCTTTGAATAATCTTATGATTTACATGCTCGCATTTTATCAAATTGTTATATTAAAATATTCATTATTCTGTAACAGTTTTATAATACAATTAACTGCCGTTCCATAAAAACAAAGTAAAATCACACAAAATGAAGAAATATAGGTACAGAAAAATATATGTTATTCGTTCTCAAAGTATCTTACCTCGGATGATGTGCAACGGTCCCATCGTTCAGTCCACTTTTCAAAGCATGTGGCGAAGGCATTTTGTGGAAACTGATTTTGTGACCCCTGTACAGCTCGAATAACGCCAGCATCTGTGTTTAATGTTGCGCCATGGAACTTCTCCTTCATTGTTGGAAACAACTAGCCGACAGAAATCTTTTTTTTTTTTTTGATTGGAGGTTTAACGACCGAAATCGCACGGGGCAAGGTCAGGACTGTACGCAGGCTATGGCATGATTTCAATACTGCATTTCGTAAGAAGCTGTTAAACACAAGCAGCCACATATGGGCGGGAGTTATCATGGTGTAGGGTCATCACCTCCTTATAGCTTACAGGCCCGCTCACCAGATTGTGACGTCACTAGGGTAGTCCGTACTCGGAGAGAGGGAGATGCTGGGAGCTGTACGGCGTTGTGTGAAGTGAACGCGTCTTAACGTACACCAACGATACAAGTCACGCGTTATTTAGAGTTTCACTGCATTTAAATAAGGACTTCTGTGTTAGATTTTTTTAAATAACTACAGAGTTTGCACGCTTGTTTTACAATCTTTCAAAATACAGAAGAAAAAGAAATTACAGCGTAAATCTAGCGCAGTAATAATTTTGACGTAAAAGTGTAAGCAAGACAGATTCGCTTACTTAATGAAATCATCACTGGCATTTCATTGGAAGTGATAAACCATTCCTGTAATCGAAATTATAAACTGTCGTCATAGTTTCACTTGAAGTTATATATGTTCACCGAATCATTCTTGTACTTGAAAGATTAGTTTGAGGGTGGATTACGAAGCACCGCCGTCGTTTCAAAAAATGTCAGTTGACGAATTTAAGGAATCAGATTTTTCATGCATTGCGAGCTTACGGCTACGAAATATTGACTAATGAAATAATTCCTTTAGTAAAAATGTATTTTCATATTAGACAGTAACTAGCAATTTATGTGCAATCCATGTTCACTAACACATTAAAAAAAGGTCAAGAAGAAAAACTGAATTTTTTCCTGTGTTTTTAAATTATTACCAAAGGCTCAATAAAACGCTTTAACATACATACAGTGAATTGCTGTTTGATCCCCTGATTGTATCAAATAAATTAAGATTTTAAGAAAATTACGCAATTGTTACATTATTAAATCTACCATAACGACATTTTAATGACTTAACAAGTTTTCCTAATTTTAGTACCATCTAGTTACATGTTTGGACAGCTTCATTTTGGTAAGCAAATGTAAAGTTTATAAATTTTGTCTTCCAGAGCCCTATTTAAAAAAGTTACCTTGTCAAAGTTTAAAACATTAAGTATATTAGTATCATTAAAAAAACTATTTAGATCCAGAATATAAACATTATTTTTTATCTGGAAAAATACGAGTACTTATTGGCATAAATTTCCTGAAATTTGATTTTCAAGAAGTATTCAGAAAAACTGCCAATGTACAAATAATTATGTTTGTGTGACTCTTTATGTATCACAAACGCAATTTAATTATTTGTCCCTTAGCTGTTCCTTGAAGAATTTTAAAGACAAATTTAAAAGAAAATCTGAAATTTGTTCCAATAAGTTTTTAATAAAGTATTTTTCCAGATAAGAATTATATTTTTTTGAGAACCTGACAAACGCACATGCAGTTATTGCACTGGATAAACCTAAGCGACTGTTTTTGGTACTATAGGATGTTTTTCAGAAGGTGAACTAGTCTCATTATAAATTGGCTAACTTGATGTACCATTTTCTCAGAAACTATAAAAAGCAATGGCATAAAATTCTGTGCAAATGTTTTGTCATTACTAAAGCTATCGAAAAGATGTTTCTTCCATTTTTTATGATTTTGGGTTCAAAATAAATTCTATGAAGGATTGGAAAAGTTTATCTCGATTCAAAGATTGAATCCACCCCCCCCCCCCCACACATATTTGAAAGCACACGTTCCAGTAGTTATCGGATAATATGAAATATATTAGTCCCAGTTATTATAGCTGTAGCTTGTGAAGAAAAGGTGCAGGGAGTCTGGAAACAGATAAGTGATAAGTTTAGATAAATGAATCAAAAGTTGATCTATCATTTTAGGCAGATGTTTTCCAAGAAAAAAATACGAGTATGTATTTCTACTTGTATTTTAAAAATCTTGTTTGTTTAGAACATATTTCCACAATATGTCGATTCATGCCTATCCAGGTAGTTTTTATATCTTAAAAATAACAATATCCAGGGCTTGAAAATACCATGCCCGAGATACCCGGGGCATGTAAATCATTGGCCTGGGCAGATAAATAAAAAATCTAGTTTCCCCACGCTAGGCAACTAAATTTTAAGATAAAACAGTTTGTAATAAAATTTCCTACTACACAAGAAAAAAGACAGTCGTCGCATGTCGTGTTCCATTTCATTGTTAATTACCAGAAGTTGTATTATTGTTACGAAGTGTCAAGGAAAAACAAATATCACATCTTCAATTATATTATGCTCTACGCCCAGAAATTGGAACCATAGGTAGTTTTGCTCTAAATGCTGTTTATAATCAGCTACGGGATGCATGTCTCAGTTTAAGTTAGGTCCACAAAAGGTTTCCACTTATTTCAAATTTCTTGTCACTTGAAAATTTTCCCACTTGATTGAAGTAATCCATTTTCTTATGAGGTCCCCGTTAGTAGGGAATTTGAATATTCTGACGATTTTGAGTAACCACATAAGGAAATAAATACACGTGGCCCATCAATATAACACGTGGTACATCGTTATAATTACCGTGACAGTGGGGCACGCTGCATCTAAACGGCATAATGAATTTTTTTCTGGAGCTGTTTGTCGTAAAAATATTCCTTTTTGAGAAGTTTTAATAAAGTATTTTTATTGACAATTTGACAACGACAGCCACGCACATTGACAGTGACGCTTATACAGGGAGCGAGCAAGCTTGACAGTTCAACCATACACCTCAGATTACCAGACTACCCTTCCCTACATCACCCAGCTTCCGGTATTCGGTGAGCGCGCCTGTAAGCTATAAGGGGGTGATGGTAGGGTCCACTTGTCCACCATTTACGGTCGCTTAATCGATATGTGTCATCGCAGACGCTTCAAGACTGAAATGTAATACTCAGCATTGACAGTAATTTGTGGAGGAACGGCATGCTGGTAGAATACACCTTTACGATCAAAGAAAATTATCATCATCACCTTCCAAGCTAATTTGGTTTGGCAGACTTCTTTTCGGAGGAGGCGAACCTGTGTGTTTCCAGACACTCGTTGCACGCTTCGTGAGAGGATAGAAATAGTGAACCCATGTTTCATCGGCAGTTATTACTGTATTTAGAAAGTCTGGATCCTTTTCAATCATTTGTTTCCACTCATGACACACCTAAACTCTTTCGTTTTTATTGTTCTTTCGTCAGGTGATGAGGTACCTATCTGGAACACACACGATGTAGCAGTTATTTGTCGCGTAGAATGCGGAATGCCGACGTCTTTGAAATATTAGTTGACGCCGCTATGTCTTCACGCGTCATTCGTCGATCTCCTTGCAGGATCGTTCAAACGGTGTTAACAAAACGCACCGTAATAACACTTTCAGGTCGGCCAGGCCTAAGAGCAAGTTCTACCGAAAAACGCCCTTTTTCAAATCATGGTACCATCTAAAATATCGTTGACTCACCCAAACATTTATCTTTGTATGCTTTTTCCACTAAATCAACTGTTTCTGGCCGCCCCGGTGGCGCAGTGGTCTAAGGCGTTGGCCTGTGATCATTCGTCCGTAAGGGGTCCGGGTTCGAATCCCGGTGAGGCATGGATGTTGTGTTTGTCTTACGGCACTGGCTCTCTCCCTTCCCTGGAACCAGTGACCCTAAATTAGGGACGGGCGACTGCTTATAGCCCATTGAGTTGCTCATGGTGGTCGTTAAACCTCCAATTAAAAAAAAAAAAAAAAAAAACTGTTTCTGGAGCCGTTTTACCCAAATGATAGCACAATTTTATCGCACAACACATTTCAGTTTTTAACTCTGAATCACTCACCTCTATAGCTGTATGGCGAAACGCAGATCTACCTTAAACAACTGCGCAATAACAAAACCAGAATCGTTTACCACGACTAATAACTGTTGCCATAGATACTTCCTTAATTTAGTCAGTCCTCTGGGTGGTTTCCCCCCCCCTTCGCATTGTTGCCAACTCAAAAAAAGTTACCCTCAGTTTTTATTGAGCGGCTTTTGTACATATCGAATTCTGAAATTAAAATTTCCGACTAGCTGACCCATAAGTGAGAGTTATTTTTTTATTTTTTTTTTTGCTTGAAAATTTAACGACCACCTTAAGCAACTTAAAGGCTATACGCAATCGCCCGTCTCTAATTTAGGGCCACTGGCTCCAGGGAAGGGAGAGACCCTGTGCCGTAGGACAAACACAACATCCATGCCTAACCGGGTTTCGAACGAATGGTCTAAGCTAGCGCTTACACCACTGCGCCACAGCGGCGGCACGTAACGTTTTCCCCCTTCTATTTACTATACTTTTGAAAAGCTTTTCTCATAGATATTTGTGCTACACGTACATTGTACCATCTCTCTTGCTCTCTCTCTCTCTCTCTCTCTCTCTCTCTCTCTCTCACACACACGCTACGGTTATTTATATAATTACATATTGCTGTATGATCAGGCTGTTATGAGTGATTAATTATCGGGACAAGTAGTCACGGCTGGGAAAAAACGTATTAGACAAAAAATACGTGCATACAAAGTGTAGTGCAAATAATATCTTAAATGTTGAAATATAGAATTTGATGTGAAGAGAAGCAGCGAATGCTTTGAATCACTGATGTTTGATTCATTGGCAAGACTTCTTATTCTGTGCAAAATTCACTGCGTACAATCGGTTTAAAATCGGAATTTAAACTTTTGAATCAGTTTCTGCTTACGGGTCATAATTACTGAATTTACCTATCAATTTCTCTCGCCAGTTGCGGTTGCTTGGTGGCCCAAAATCCACATTTCTTCCTCAAAATGTGTAAGGATGTAAGTTGCTCACAATCGGAAATGACGGCCCGGTTGTTCATACGTTACAGATAAGGAAGACGATTATATTTTTGAAGATTCTCTGGGGGAATTCGATCATTACTGCCACCACTGCAAGCTGCATTCCGCCCACTTAATGTGGTACCAAAGGTCGGAACTCCGGAGCAATTACTTGAGTATCTCACCGCTCTTTTCACATTTTGTATTTTACAGCCCTAAATGGCGTTCAGTTCAGCTTCTGAACCCAGAATTATCCTTGATGTAAGTAATAAGAGAAATGCACGAAACCTTCTACTGGGTGCTGCCCCCCCCCTCCATTTCCTGATTTCTTCCGATGCAATTAATGAGGGAAGAATGCCTTTCTCGTTTGGGATAAAAAATGACATCTAGTCCCTTATACTCTATTTGCAGTGTCATACCCCAATAAAATTATATAAAAGTTAGGTAGATAAACTAGAATTAAATTAGTAATAACTTTGTAAAGGTCTAACTCTGGTCCGCCGTAAAATTAATCCATTCTTAAAATCTATTGCACTACTTAGTGATTATTAGTTATCATTCAACTACGAGTACAAAAGAATATGAGGAAAAAAATGTAGAAGGCATACAATTCAGTGTGAAGCGAAATGTCAGAAGCAACTCCCTCTGGCCAGTCTCAATTATTTTGACAAATTGTATTGGGTTGTCGGAAAAATCATGACGTATTTTGGCACCCGATGGCGGTTGGGCGGGTTTGGAAGTACTAGAGGCATGCGCAGCTCTGCTATCGCTATGGCATTCGACAGGTTCAAGTTCTACCTGCAGTCTGAAAGGAATAGTGAGCGATTTGGTTGATTTGCGGAGATTTGACATCAAGTTGAAGATGGAAGACCAAACTGTGCATTTTCGCCAGATTTTACTGTTTTACTTCCGTAAAGGGAAGAACGCGCGTCAAGCTTGGTAAAAGTTGCGTAAAGTGTATTGTGATAATGCTCTACGAGAACGTCAGTGCCAGTGGTGGTTCGCAAAATTCCGTGCTGGTGATTTTGACCTCAACAATGCTCCTCGGTCCGGGAGGCCAAACGAGGGTGATGACGACCAAATCAAGGCATTGATCGAGTCAAACCCACATTACACGACACGAGAGATTGCAGACACATTGCACATCCATCATTCAAGCGTTCATGACCACCTGAAGAAGCTGGGATACGTAAGCAAGCTCGATGTGTGGGTTCCTCATGAACTCAAAGAAGCTCAATTGACGGCGCGTAAATTCATCTGCAATATGCTCATTAAACGTGAGGAAAATGATCCTTTTTTGAAGCAACTGATAACTGGTGACGAAAAGTGGATTGTGTACAGCAATGTGCTGCGCAAATGGTCTTGGTCCCGACGTGCTGCTTCGCCTCAAACGACATCCAAAGCAGACATTCATCAGCGGAAGGTTCTGGTCTCAATGTGGTGGGATTTTAAAGGTGTGTTTT
This sequence comes from Macrothele yani, assembly GCA_039090855.1. Taxonomy (NCBI): domain Eukaryota; kingdom Metazoa; phylum Arthropoda; class Arachnida; order Araneae; family Macrothelidae; genus Macrothele; species Macrothele yani. The sequence continues at coordinate 74,656,971 of CM077027.1, forward strand.
TCGAGCTCCAACCACGGAACCAAACAATCAATTCGAATGTGTACTGTCGGCAATTGGACAGTTTGAACGAATCCATCATCCAGAAACGTCCAGAGCTCTTTCATCGTAAAGGTGTTGTGTTCCATCACGACAACGCGAGACCACACATAAGTTTGATCACCCGCCAAAAATTATTGGAGCTTGGGTGGGATGTGTCGCCACGCCCAGCGTACTCGCCTGACCTTGAGCCGTCAGGTTTCCGCTTGTTTCGGTCTCTTCAACAGTCCTTGCGTGGTATAACGTTCAATTCAGATGAGGCTGTAAATCAGCCACCTTGTACAGTTTTCGCCACGAAAGACAGGTCCTTCTATGAACAAGGCATTCTGCAGCTCATTGAAAGATCGCAAAAGGCTATCGAACAAAACGGGCATTATATCATTGATTGATCTTTGTTCTTTCTATCAATAAATGGCCTTTGCAAAACATGGCTAAAATGCGTCATGACTTTTCCGACAACCCAATAATTGCATATACGTGTGAGTATTAAATAATACAAATCTGTGCGTAATCAACACACAAAGTCAGTTTTACTATTAAAAAACTCATGAGAAAAGCAGGATTATAATATTTCAAGCGGTAAGCTTTTTTGTCTTAACGAAAAATTAAAGATGTTTAAGGTTTTCATGACGTACTTAATCCCGAATTTAAAAAAAAACGTTAGTGTAAAAACACTTTCTTCTTTCATGTTTCAATGTATATATGAGTGCAAAAGTTTCGAAATCTTTTTTCTCAGTCGGTTAATACATACAACAGGGAGTGTATTTATGACTAGGAAATGTAAGTCCTGAAAATTTTAGGAAGATTTTGCACATTTTCCATTGAGATATATTTGTATCTTAGCATAATGCTGCTATAGAATTACAGAATGTTTCATGATCCAGCTCACAGAGAAATTTGATATTTATATATAATGTATGTCTAGAGAAAGTTTGGAGGGAACTAATCGAAAAAAAAAAAAAAGAAATAAAAAGTTGTACAGAGAAATAAAAGTCTTAAGAAAAAATAATACTGTTACAAACGAATTTTTGTATAACAAACCATCACATAAAAGATATCTGTACGTTTTTAGCACGTCTTTTGTAAAAAATGATCGTGCTTATGTTACCGGTTTGTCCGTCCGTCCGCCCGTCCATCTGTACCCACGATATCTCTGCAACTATTGGTCCGATTTGAAAAATTATTTTTTGCATTGGGAAGCTTTAAATGTGCGAATGATGATCCTTTATTTCGTTGTTTTTTTTACGATGTACAATTTTGCCGCTAGGGGGAGTAAATGCTGATGATGACGAATTCAAAAATACGTTTTATTCCACATATTTGCTTCTAAACATCCGATTGAAAAAAATATTTTATCTTTCGATTCCACTTATGTCGAAGAGTATTTTAGATATAGTTACTTTTCCAAATTACGCATAGATTTTTCGCTAGGAGGCGTAAAAGTAAATTACATTTTTCCCGATAACTCTTCTTCTGAAACTCCGATTTGAATTTTTTTTTTTTTTTTTGCGGATACACCTCTTGATGGAAAATCTTATGCATATAAATTCAAATTTTTGGTAAAGAATACTTTAGCCACCAGGGGGCGTAAGTGTTAATTTTTGCTTCTGATGTATTTGCTATAAAATCTGAGCTTCTAAAATATCGATTGAAAAACTTATTTCGTGGACTGATGCCACTCACATCGATAAACATTTTCGGAATATTTTCTTCTTAAAATATTCCACAGCTTCTCCGCCAGGGGACGTAAATGTATATCTTATTTTTGTCAATATCTCTACTTCTAGGAGTCCGATTTGAAAAATTCCTTCTTTGTTGGATAGTGTTTCCAGTGTGACATGTTTTTCATATAATTTCAAAATTTTCAAGTAATTCATAGACTTTTCGCTAGGGGGCGTAAAGGTAAATTGTTTTCCTCCCTATATCTCTGCTTCTAAATCTCCGATTTGAAAACGTCTTTCTGCACCGGATACAGCTCCTGATGGGGAAATCCTTTGCACATAATTTCTAATTTTTGTAAAAATGGTTTGGCCACCAGGTGGCGTAAGTCTTAATTTTCGCTTCTGGTGTATTTGCAGCAAAATATGAGCTTCTAAAATCTCGATTGAAAAAAGTCGTTTGTTGACCGATACTACTCATGTCGACAAACCTTTTAAGAGCATTTTCTTCTTGAAATAATGCATGGTTTCTACGCCAGGGGGCGTAGATGTATATCTTATTTTTGTCAATATCTCTACTTCAAGGTGTCCGATTTGAAAAACTTCTTCTTTGTTGGATAGTGTTTTCAATGCAAATGTTTTTCCTATGAATTCAAAATTGTCAAGTAAATCACAGCCTTTCCGCTAGCGCGCACAAAGGTAAATTGCGTTTTCTGCATTATTTCTGCTTCTAAAACTCCGAATTGAAAAATTCTTCCTGTATCGCATACAAGACCTGATGGAAAATATTTTTCACATAATTTCTAATGCTTGGTAAAGAATGGTTTCGCCACCTGGGGCATAAGTGTTAATTTCTGCTTCTGATGTATTTCTAACAAAATCTGGTTCTTGAAAACTAGACTAAATTTTTTGTTTCTTGGACTTATAATGAATATATCGCTTCTGCTACTGAATTATAATGAATTCAGCTTCTTCTAAGCTAATGCTTCTTCTAATGCTTGTTGTTTGTTAATTATTATCATGAATAAACTTCCCTGCTAGTAGTGTAGTAATAATAATGAACAAGCTTTTAACTGCTAGTAATGTTGTAGTAGTAATTAAGATGAATAAAGTCTTATGCTGGTTGTTAATAATAATCAACTAATGAAATTAACCTAACAGCCAGACAGAGATCTGACAAAACTATGAACTGAGAAAGACGTACTTACTAAGACAATCTTTTATTTGGTAAACTTCTGGCTCTCACATAAACGAAGATCTCTTTACACACGAAACAAAGCTCTCACGCACATAAACAACCGCTCTCTCTATACAACAACAGCTCTCTGACACATAAACAACAGCTCACTTCGTACAACAACAGCTCTCTTCGTACAACAACAGCTCTCTTCGTACAACAACAGCTCTCTCCGTACAACAACAGCTCTCTTCGTACAACAACAGCTCTCTCCGTACAACAACAGCTCTCCCTACGTATCGTTGAACGCGCCTATTTATACTGGCTACCACCACGTCATGACTTACACTCATTGCCAGATCTCATTCAGCGGGAGAAATAACATCTCGTTCAGTAAGAAGATAATTTACATAGTAAAATAAAATAACCAGAGATAGTAAAAATCAAAAGGAAAGTGAATCTAGAGTATACGTTACATCATCTCCCCCTTAATTTTTTTTTTTTTTTTTTTTTTTTTTTTTTGAAAAACCTATCAATTTTGGAGTGTAAGTCCTACACTTCGTTGATTGACGTTTATCGACCTCTTTTTTGTTTTGTTGTTTGGTGGCAGCAGTATGTACAATCTCAAACTTGGCATGACAAAATCAAGAAATCTGTATTCGTCTGTGAAACACTTTGTATACTTCAACAAAACAAACCTGCATCGGCATACCTTCCCTTTTATTCTGCCTAGCAGGAATCACTTTTTTAATTTCAAATTACGTTCTCATTATTCGTTGAATAAACACCAACTGTATCAGCAGCGAAGATTGCCTGTAGCTGCCTAACAGTAACAATTTTTATTATTTTACCCCTAAGCACATATATATATATAAAAATTTTGGATTAGTAGATGGACATAGAAGAAATATAAAAAAAAAAACACATATATACACAAAAAAGAATGCATAGGCCCACACGAAAAAAAGAAATTCTGACACGCCAACTGGTCGTGCAGGAAAAACAACAAACGGAGAAAAGATCCTGTCCACGAGAACTTACTTATCTCGAGGACGCATAAAAAACTCTAGTACGATAACGTTTTCCAGGCCTAATCGGACTGGTAAATTCAGGTGGCGTAGATCTCTTTAAGGACGTGACTGGATCATCGGTAGTCTGTCGGTCAAGAAATCCCGGCGGCTGACAGGAACGGTCAGGAACGGCTGACGTCCGTCGGTCAGGAAATCCCTGCGGCTGACAGGAACGGTCAGGAACGGCTGAAGTCCGTCGGTCCGGAAATCCCTGCGGCTGACAGGAACGGGCTCCCCCAGGCTTTTGATATGTAGTCCCTTTGTGCTGGGGCCCGTGTTGTCCTTCCAGCATTCTTTTGGACGGACGCGGCTCCGGCCACATCGTTTGTTTTCGCTTTCTCCCTCGTGGCATGAGAGTAGAAGCAGGCCTCGGCCCTGTTTGTCCTGAGCGTAGGTTCCAGGGGCGAAACCCGGGCGGATGCAAGGATCTCTGCCTTCGTCGCTGTTGCGGCGAAGCAGATTTGGGAGACAAGTTACGTTTTCGCCCAGCTTTTGGTGTTACTGGACGGTTTGTAATTGGTGTTTGACGTTTAGGAATAGTCAAATTATTGTTTGTTCATAACTGATAAATCAGAAATATCCGAAGACTCTGAGTCGCTGCTGTAATTTAGTGGTCGTGCAGAGCGATGTTTATTTCTGCCTATAGGAATACTCTCTGACGAGGTATTCAAGAAAGTAGGAACTTGTGTTGGTGCAGAGTTATCAGGAAATGGTGCAGCAATAGTCTTGGTAATGGTTGGAGGGAAAGGAACGATACTAGTATTTGAAGAACTTGATTCGAACCTTCGTCTCATGGGAGAATCAGGTTGCGTGTTTGGAAACCCGTCTTGAGGAGGGGAGGGTGAAGAAAAAATCACTGGAGATTCTTCAAAAATGTTTGTTGGATCGTCCAAAATTTCTGGAGGTTAATCGTGAGATATAGACTCTTGAGTCTGTGGGACAGAAGGTTGAGCAGGGTTGATTATAAAATCGATATTTCGTTCATGATACTTGCGACACTGAGCAACGTGTACGTATTGAAATTGATTGTCAGGTTTTTCAAGAATAATGTTATTTTCAAACACATTTGCCACCCGATATGGACCTTCGTAGCTGGGTGCAAATTTCTTCACTAAAGTATGAGAAACAGAAGACTGGAAGTGCGTTTCCACGAGAGTGAGATCTCCAACGACAAGATCTAGTTCCCTACGCCTAGTATTATAACATCTTGCTTGAGCCGCTTGTGCTCCTAGCATTACAACACGAGCTTTTTCTGCCATGATTCGTAATGATTGCGGAGTTGGTCGCTGGTTTAGTTCGTCGATAATCCCCGTTAAATTTTCAAAAGGGGTTTTAATTTTGCGACCCAGAAAAAGTTCTGCAGGAGTAATTTTAGTAGATTCGTGAACAGACGAGCGGAGGGCGAACGAAAAAGCTCAAGATGGTCATCCCATCGCTCGTGATGATCCATGACAAATGTAGCAATCATTTTCACTAGCGTGCGGTTTACTCGTTCCGCAGGATTACTCTGGGGATGATATGGGGAAATGAATTTATGCTTAATGTGTAGTCTCGCACACATTCTTTCAAAAATGTCAGAAATAAATTGTGGACCATTATCAGAAACTACTTTATTAGGTGCACCATATCTAGAGAATACTTCATTAATTAATACATTACAAATAACTTCTGCCGTAGCGGCTTTAATGGGAAAAACTTCAACCCATTTAGAAAAATTATCAGTTAATACTAACACGTAACGAGCTTTGTTTTTAACAGATAAAGGATAAGGTCCCAATAAATCTATTGAAATAATATCAAAAACATGAGAACTTGAACTAGATTTCAAGTGACCGGCCGGTCTTACATTACGGTAATTATTAATCTGACAAAAGTGACATGATTGATCGTATGCGAGCACACTTTGGTACATGCCAGGCCAATAGGCAACATCCCGCAATTTACAACGGGTCTTGCGAATACCTAAATGGCCTGCAAGAGGTTTGTCATGAAATTCGTTTAAAAGGGCCATTCTAAGGGTTCGCGATATACATGGGCGAAACTCTGCCCTAGTAGTCCTAGATTTCGTATAGTAAAGAAGACCCTCTATGACTTCAAAATGTTGTGACCTTCCAGCCAGAGAAGGGTCACTGTGTAGGGGCGAACCCGCAAGCAAAAAATTATAGATATCCCCGAAATCTGGATCATTTATTAATTCTGCCATTATCTGCTCTCTGGAGGTTATATCAGCTATTAGAAGTAAAGGCTGACATCCAGGAGTAGTTTCTGTGGGGACCCCACTAATCGGAACGCGAGACAATGCGTCCGGTAATTGATTCTTATGACCTGGCTGATACGAAATTTTGATATTGCTCTCTTGTAACTTAAGAGCCCACTTCATAAGTCTTTGAGATAGGTGCTTAGCAGAATTCAAATACTGAAGGGCAGAATGATCCGTAATTATGTTAACTGTCAATTCGTTAAGATAACAACTGAAATTTGTCAAGAGCATACACAACAGCAAGACATTCACGTTCCGTAGCTGAATAATTGCGTTCAGCTTTGGCTAAAGTACGAGACGCAAACGCTATTGGATGCCCAGCTTGTGACAAAACGCAACCAAGACCGACTTCGGATGCGTCAGTATAAATATCAAATTCCTTAGTATGATCCGGGAAAGCCAACACAGGAGGCTGAGTCAACGCAGACTTCAGTGTTTCAAACGCAGCGTTAGCCTCAGGTGTCCAAACAAACTTCTTGTATTTACGTTTCAAAGCATACAATGGCTCACAGATTGTAGCATAAGCGGGGACGAACTGCTGATACCATCCGGTCATTCCTAGAAAGCGTGATAGTTCTTTTGCTGTTTTAGGCCGAGGAAAGTCAACAATAGGCCTAATTTTTTCATTATCCGTAAATAAGCCGTGGGGAGTGATTTTCAACCCCAGATATACAATCTCGTCCCTCGCTATCTGGCATTTACTAGGTTTTAACGTCAAGCATTGTATATGAGTTGGAACACCTGTTTGAGCAGAGAAAGGTGCTCGTCAAAAGTCTCGGATGTAATAATAATGTCATCCAAATATACATGCACATGGGGACCCAGAACAGGTCTGAGAACCGTATCCATAAGCTTTTGGAAAGTAGCAGGTGCAGAAGCTAATCCAAAGGGCATACGTAGGTATTCATAAGCCCCAAAAGAAGTCACAAAGCCTGTTTTATCGACAGAGTCCGGATGTACCGCCACCTGCCAATATCCACTCGCCAAATCCAAGGTTGACATCCATTTAGTTGATGACAGGTCATGCAAAATATGCGACATGACAGGTAGTGGATAATTGATCGTTTTTGTGACTTGGTTGAGCTTGCGGAAATCTGTCACGAAACGAAATTCATTGGGTTGTTTCTTTGGAACCAAAAAGGCAGGAGCAGACCAGGCGCTTGTTGATTCCCTTATTATGCCCTGTTTAATCATTTCAGAAATTTGACGTTGCATTTCCTGTTTCTTATGGGGAGCACAAGGGTAAGGTTTCGTCGCTATCGGTTTCGAACCCTCAGTGTCAATGACATGATAAACCACCTGTGTGAAACCAGGTTGATCAGAAAATAAACCAGGGCTTTCCTGCAAAAGTAGAGAAAGCTGGTTTCGTTGCCTCTCATTCAATTGGTTACTCAATAACAAACTCGTTATATCTATAGGAACCGTAGGAATCACTTCGATAGGTTCCGGAAAGGAAATCACATGTTGTACGAAATTCAGAGTAACTTGAAATGTATTAATAAAGTCCATTCCCATTAGACATTTAACAGGTAGTTCGTCTATAAGCAGGAAAGAATGCTTAAAACGAGCCTTTCCCAGCCCTAGAGATAATGTGACAGTTCCTGTGATACTGAAGATTTCGTTATTTGCACCTCGCAAATACTGCGTCGCAGGCTGAACGAGTATTGCAGGAAAATTGTCAGTGCAAAACTTCGTATTTAGGGCTGATATTTCAGAACCAGTGTCGAACTTTGTCTCGACAATAATATCTTCAATTGTCAAGGACACATCAGACAGCTGAGGAGTTTGAACAGTCACTAATACTGTTTTAGGGTCAAAATGCTTGGTATCAGGAAGCAGGACCGACCCTTGGTCTACTTCCTTTGGAAGTTTAAAGGATTCCTGGTTGGAATATCATGCGGTCTGAAACCTCGACCCTGCCGGGTATCGGGAAAATTTTCACGATGAGGAAAACTGCGTGAAACCTGCGTCGGGAACTCCGCGTGTCTGTTGACATTTTCATATCTATTACTTCTTCCCTCAGCACGGGCAGAAAAATCATCATTGCCCTGAGCATGAAAACGTTCCGAATGCTGCGGATTGGAACGGGGTCGAGCATACTGTGCATTTGTACGATATCCCGAAGATTGTTCAGAAACTCGCGGTTGGTTTGCCACTCTTCTGTGTGGTGGAACGTATGAAGCTTGGGCGTGCACTTGTGTATGCTCGCGCTGAAAGTTATTAGGCCTATTATGCAGCTGAGGGTTTTCGGAATAAGCCTCGCGGGGTGCCCGAGCATGGTGAGTTGAACTATGTTTGCCGTGTCGCTCTTCATACGTTCGTATGAGGCGAAGGCATTCATGAATTATAGCAGGGTGTCGAACCTCAAGAAAATCTTGTAAAAATGGGTCGAGCTGTTGCAATAGGGTGTCCAACATGTCGACATGACTGGCATGTGGATCCCATAAGTTATATAAGCGTGTAGTTTCCAACGCAACTGCAACAGGGCTATCGTTGGGTCCTTGCTGACGAGAAAAAAGTTGTTGTGCAAGGCTAGCTCGACTGAGGCCGAAAGGAAAGACTTCCAAAAATTCTGCACGGAAATTCTCATAATGAGAATCCGGGTTCGACACTCTCCACTGCCGATACCAGGTCTTAGCGGTATCCTTCAAGCAAGTGCCTGCTATTTGTACTTTGCAGTCTTGAGGAATATTATAGAGATCAAAATGATCTTCCAAATCTTCGAGGAATTTTAAGGATCCCTCCAACCCATTGAAATGAATTGTTCCTGCATGCGGCACGAAATGGGCAAGCATTCTGCTTCGCTGAGAGGATTGAACTCCCTCAGGTACGTCCCGCGACTCAGAGTAACAGGAAGCTGGTGAATTACGAAATTGTGAAGAATGCCTGGGGACTTGTAAATCATTCATATCAAAGTGAGACCCACAGGCTTCTTGCAAATTGTCAAAAAAAATAAAACACCATCACCATCGAAACTTGCTTTAGGGTGAAATATTGAAGTTGTCTCAGGTAAGGAAGACATGGGTAATAATTGTCAAGATCTCGCGTTCGAGAAAAGTTCGGGCGCCAATTATAATGAATATATCGCTTCTGCTACTGAATTATAATGAATTCAGCTTCTTCTAAGCTAATGCTTCTTCTAATGCTTGTTGTTTGTTAATTATATCATGAATAAACTTTCCTGCTAGTAGTGTAGTAATAATAATGAACAAGCTTTTAACTGCTAGTAATGTTGTAGTAGTAATTAAGATGAATAAAGTCTTATGCTGGTTGTTAATAATAATCAACTAATGAAATTAACCTAACAGCCAGACAGAGATCTGACAAAACTATGAACTGAGAAAGACGTACTTACTAAGACAATCTTTTATTTGGTAAACTTCTGGCTCTCACATAAACGAAGATCTCTTTACACACGAAACAAAGCTCTCACGCACATAAACAACCGCTCTCTCTATACAACAACAGCTCTCTGACACATAAACAACAGCTCACTTCGTACAACAACAGCTCTCTCCGTACAACAACAGCTCTCCCTACGTATCGTTGAACGCTCCTATTTATACTGGCTACCACCACGTCATGACTTACACTCATTGCCAGATCTCATTCAGCGGGAGAAATAACATCTCGTTCAGTAAGAAGATAATTTACATAGTAAAATAAAATAACCAGAGATAGTAAAAATCAAAAGGAAAGTGAATCTAGAGTATACGTTACAGACTGACAAAGCTCATATGGAAAAATCTTTTGAGAATACTTTCTTCCTAAAATAATGCATGGTTTTCCCACCAGGGGACGTAAAGTCACATCTTATTTTTGTCGATATCTCTGTTTCTAAGAGTCCGATTTGAAAAATTATTTCTATGTTGAAGAGCGTTTCCGGTGCGAAATGTTTCTCATATAAATTCATGTTTTTCATAACGCACAAGTCTGCAACCAAAGGGCGTAAGCTCACGATTCCATTTACAGCAATATCTGAGGGATTAAAAACCCGATTGAAAATTTTCTTTCTTCCGTCAGATACTATTGTTTTCCATACCGGTTCCATTGACTTTGAATAGCTTTGATAAATTTAATTTGCGTCTGAAAGGATTCAAAAGACGTGCTTATTACACCCGAAAATTCGGTGTCATCTTTCTTGTTTGTATTATCGGCGTGCATACGGATTTGGCGAAGAGATAGTGAGTTAGAAACACAGTCGAACTCGCTTAATAGAATAGCCTATTTGTCATTAGAAAATATTCCAATAAGCGGGATATTCCATTTTCCCGGATATCTCCAAAAAAATTCACATACAAATACGTTTACATACCAACTTAAGTACAGTACGTATAACTACGTAAATACGTAGTGAAGGAAAAATGTTTAAAGAATGGATAAAAACTAAGTGAAATGATGCTTTATAGCGACTTGGAATTTTATACAGTACAGTACTGTACATATGATACAGTACAATTTGATATAGTACAGTACAATTTGATATAGTACAGTACATATGTACAGTGCTGTAGGTGTAACATTCACGGCTTGGCAAAATAATCATTTATTTTGCATTGCTTTTTTTCGGAATATAAAAAATTGGTTACGTGATTTTCCAGTTCATAATATGCGGAGAAGTCCACATTATTCTTATTTTCCAAAAAGCGTCTTAAAATGCTGCATGCATTATTCACTTCGGTATGAGAAGGTACTTCAATATCCACATGATGATCACCATCATCTTCTATAATCTCATTTTGTAGGGTTTCACTATCAGATATCTCTCCAAACACCTCTAAGTCATTATAAAAGTTCACGAAATTAGAAAAGTTATCTTCCATCATTCCTTCAGTCATCTTCCGTCATTCCTTCATTAAAAAAGTCATCTTCCATCATTCCTTCATTAGAAAAGCCATCTTCCATCATTCCTTCAGGATAGGTCAAATTCACTTCTTCAAGAGTAGCATCTACAAAAAATTTACACTTAAGAAAACAATTTTTCATGCTTTTTATTGAAATTGCATTCCATGATTTATTCATCATGTGAACCGCAGTAAGTATTGGTATTTGCTTAATAATGTCGCCAGCTTCAGCAGCATATCATTAAAATCCAAACAGGCAAAGATCTTTTTCACCACTTCTTTTCAGTAGGGTGAAATAAGGTCGACGTCAAGTTTGGGGAGAAATTCTCACTTTAACCTGATCATTGTTTACAATTGGGAGGGACCCGTTCTTAGCCCACCACATATTGTACGTGTGTTTCTGTCTGTGAAATCTTGAAAAAGCAAAAATTTATTCCAACAACCGGGATTAATCCAATATTCTTATTCTATTAACTGGATCATTATGTACAAAGGTTTCGGTTTGGAGCACAGGAATTTTATTCTTTTAAGCGGGATATTTCATTAAGCTGGTTCTGTATACGTATTTTGTGTTATATAGGAATAAAAAAGCAAAAAAAAAGAGCTTTCTCAATAGAATATGATTGGTATTGGCTGCTTGCTATTTCAGTTATTATGTCTCGAGAATAACTGGTTTTTGTTGCTCATCTCAATTATAAATTGTATAAAAAATTACTATAGAAAGCAGATTCTGTACAAAAATTATTTTCTTTTACGAGACAAAAAATGTGAAAACGATTTTTGAGAGATTAAAATGTATCTGAAGTTTTGATACATCTCGATGCTAGGACAAATCATATGAAAGGAAGAATGTAATTAAGTCGTTAAGAAAAGTTTGTTGCGTTGAATCGGAGAAAAGGAAAAATTAAAAAATAAAGTCTTAGTAACAAAAAAAAATGTTAGTACAATCGAATAGGGAAAAAACTATTCTGTATATTTTTTGTGCTAATAGCGTACATACCGACTTTGTCGAAGAATAAGCGAGTTAGAAAAATGTGTTATGTTATAAAGAGGGAAAAAGTAAAAATACATCGTTAATTAACACAGACATCCAACGTGGAACAGGAACATCAAACAAAGATCTTCGCTCTTTCCATGTTTATAAGTGAGATAAGTGAGAAAACCTGCTTAATGGGTTATGAATACGATTTTTAGCGGAAATGTATACTGTACATACACTCACGGACAATGAAATTTGCGCACCTAGAAGAAAACGTGCTGCAACGGCGAAACTTTGCAACTAGCTAGAGTGCGTGCTGATATGCAAATGATCCACGTTTGGTGCGATTGCGCATGACCACACACCCTGTGGTTACGCTGCAAGCACGAACTGGCAGCCTTATAAACCGCCGTGTAGTCGATGCCCCATGAAAGCGAAAAGCACCGGCCGACGCAAGCAAAAGTACAGAGTGCCAAGAAAGCCGGGTAGACGCCAGAGACGTCGATTTACGCAACTTACGGACTTTGAGAGGGGATTGATCATCGCGCTGAAAACCGCAGGGTGGTCGGCGCGCCGTATAGCCCGTCACGTGGATCGTTTAACCATACCGTTCGACTGTGCTGGGAACAGTGGACACGTGACGGCACTACCACACAGCAGAGCGGCTTTGGAAGGACCCGGTGGACCACCGGTAGAGAGAACGAACGAATCGTGCGCCAGGCACGAACGGATCCCAGGGGGACCCGGTCCACTATACAGGCAGACGCAGAGGCTTCTGTGTGCCCACGAACCATTTCCCGACGCCTTGTGGAAGGAAACCTGCCATCCCTCGCCCCTTAGGTGTGCTGCCATTAACACCTCAAAATCGCCGGCTCCGTGTGCAGTAGTGCCGGGCCAGAGCGACGTGGAACGCCACAGACTGGCGACATGTGGTGTATAGCAATGAGTGCCGCTTCGTTTTGGGGACAGATGATCATCGTGTCCGGGTGTGGAGGCCCCAGGTCAACGGTACAATCCCAACCTCGCTATCGAGCGCCACACCTCCCCCACTGCAGGCATTATGATCTGGAGAGCCGCAGCCTATGATATCCGATCAGCTCTAGTAATGGTACGTGAATCATTGACGCGCCACCTGTATGTAGATGAGATCTTACTGCCCCATGTTCTCCAATTCCTGGCCGGGATTCCAAGTGCGCTATACCAGCAGGATAATACTCGCCCGCACACGGCTCGGGTTGCCCATGACTGCCTACGTCATATCCAGACATTTCCATGGACTGCCCGCTCCTCGGACATGTCTCCTATCGAGCATGTATGAGATCAGTTGAAACGCCAGCTGCCGCCGTGCCGCACTATCCGGGATTTGGAGCACACCGTCGAACACATGTAGGCCAGTCTGCCGCAGGACAGCATCAGGCGTCTGTTTGCTTCCATGCCGGACCGTATTGCAGCATGTACCGCCACACGAGGTGGTGCGACGCGCTATTGAAGATGACCGGTCTGCGTGCCACAGATCCCCCTGTAATTGTCCTGCAGCTCTGTTTTTGCCATCATGAGTATCATTCATCTGTATCATTAAGTAAAGAAAATTTCCGTTCAATCCGATGCTTCCTCCTTGGTGCGCAAATTTCATTGTCCGTGAGTATATATATATATATTTTATTGGAGTTTTAATGACCACCGTGAGCAATACAAGCGCGACCCTAATTCAGAGCCATTGGTTCTAGGGAAGGGAGAGAGCCAGCGCCGTAAGACCAACACAGCATCCATGCCTCACAGGGCTTCAAACCCGGATCCATCTCGGACGAATGATCCAAAATTCAGAAGGTCTTTATTGCTCATAAAATTATGTACAATAAAAAACGTCGCCGGAAAAAGACACTTCCGGCGTCACAATCAACAACCATAAATAATAAAACATTAAAAAAAACACTACCAATAGGCAGTATGTAACTTTCAGCATATAGTCACTTGCAGTATTACAAATATTGTGCCTGGGGAAAAAACACATTGTAATAGAACAAAAAAAAACAATAAAAAAGACCAAGTCATAACACCTAAAGAAAAAAATACAAAACCCATTAAAGAAGAAAGGAAACACGGCCTTGATCAATACCGCACCACGTCCCATCAATTGTCCAGGTTGGAAAAAAGGACGACACACGATCAGCTGCTTTGGCAATATCAAACTCAGTTTGAACGATAGGGATGATTGATGAGCGAAATTGTCTGCAGAGAAAACGGCAAGAAACATGATAGCGACGCAATGCTGGATCATCAACAGAAGTTTAATACAAGTGATAGATAGTAAGTTTAGCCTGAAGGAAAAAAACGCACACAGTTGATTATGAGGAATTGCAGATTGATGATAACGGCGAAGGTAGAGAAAGTGCATCATGGTGTGAAGTGAGGGGCAAACTTTTTCGGTAAGTGAAAGCATCAAGGAAAATAAAGGCTGTAAAACCAAACAAAGAGAGTAGGAATGATAAACATCACCAACAGTGGAACAAAAAATAACAATCCGGAGACAGAAGATGACGAAATCGATGAAGGGTACGTGGAGTAAGAAGACGTTGATGAAGATGGAGCCAATGAATATCTTTCGCACGTGGTGCAGCAAGAGAAATATTGGTATCCATCCAGGTAGTATTTAATTCATCAGCAGGAATGGTACCAATCGGGATTGGAGCAGTGAAGTATGTCAAGAAATGATAGTAAAGTGGCTTCATAGATATTTTGTGCAAAAGATAGGGAACATCATTCAAATAAACAAGAAAGGGCAAACATAAGCTGCTGAAGGGGTGAAAATCAATCCATTTTGATCTGCAAGGTAAGGGTAAAGAGTTTGGTTGCACTTTTGAATAAAACGGAGTTGAGAACGTGAAGCTGATGTGTCAGGCAACGGAGGTGATATAGACTGAAACGATTTCCAACGGAGTGCAGAATCAACGAGTTGAGAAACCTTCACCACTCCACAAGAAAACCAAGTGGAGAAGTGAAGGTAGGGGGTGGTAGAAGAATGGATAGCAGAGGAAAAGAAGAGAGGTTCTGCCAATAAATCATTAGTAGTGGAGGGAGGGAGCCGGACTGGACATAAGGAGCGCCAAAAGGAAAGCACAGAAATGTAAGTATCGGGGAAATGTCTGGGAACAAAAGGGAAAAGGTCCATCTGCAGAAAAGTCGTGACAGTAAGAAATGGGCTACGAGGGAGAAGCATAGTATCGGTAATGGTGTGTCAAGAAGACAGAGGAAGGGAGAATTCACGAATAAAATTGAACAGATGAAAGGATTGGAATTTCAGAGACACATCAGCAAGACCAAGGCCGCCAAACGACAGAGGAAGAGTTAAAGTAGATCGGTGAACCCAAGTGAATGGTACTCCAGATGAAATCTGTAAACAGGCGTTGAACATTCTTCAAAAAAATCTTCGGTGACGAGTTGGCAATCCAGGTACGAAAAAACATCGGTAAAATAAAAGTATTGATTAAGTAAGTTTGATTAAAGATGGAAAGTTTAGTTTTAAGGTAACGGAATGGAACAAGACTTTTATTAATTTTCTGAATAAGCGGTGTCCAGGTTCCCGCTGTAACCGCTACCGGAGAGCACACGTAGATACCAAGCACTTTGATTATCGAAGAAGACCATTGAGCTCCCCATGGGCAGTTTCCTTGGGAGGTCCACGTACCAGCCCAGAGTCCTGTGCATTTTGAGACATTCAAAGCAGAGCCAGAAATGGCGGTATATTCTAGGTAGGTTGAACGTAGTACTTGAAAAGAATCAGTGGAACGGAGAAACATCGTGAGGTCATCGGCATAAGCTGTTAAAACTATATGATGGTGTCGTTTGGTGGATATATTTCGTGGAATGGTGGAAGAAATGTGGAAACGAAGAGCAATCAACAATGGTTCAAAAACAAGAGAAAAAAGTTGACCAGACAGGGGGCAACCCTGCCTGATCCCGTTAGTAAACGGAATGGTGGAAGTAGAAAAATTGGCAGTACGAACACGAAAAGAAGCGTCAGTATAGAGATTAGAAATAGCAATAATGAAAGTAGGAGGAAAACCAAAGTGGCGTAGAACAGTGAATAGATAAGAATGGTTAATTGAGTCAAAAGCCTGTTTTTGGTCAATGGAGAAAATTGCCAGGGGTTACGAAAGCCTGGACGCCAGTGAGTAAAGGTTACGTATAGTGAGGATATTAGAGGAGATCGAGCGGGACGTAACCGTGTAAGTTTGGTCTGGGTGTATAATGTCAGAAAGAACAGGATTAAGGCGAAGGGCAAGAATTTTAGCAAAGATTTTGTAATCAGTATTAAGAACCGAGATGGGCCGCCAATTTGTTAGAAAGTTGAGATTACCGGATTTGGGTATAAGACGGAGAGTTGCAAAAGAAAAATTGAAAGAATCAAAGTGTGGAGTAGAAAAAATAAAATTATAAGCAGCAACCAACAAAGGAAGAAGGATTGAAAGAAAGAATTTTAAAAAAGGAAGGGGGAGACCATCTTCTCCCGGGGCAGATCTGCCATTAAGGCTGTAAATGGAATTTCAAATCTCGGCTGGAGAAATCGGAGAGGAAAGTTGAGTAGTGAAATGATCAGGAACTTGCGGAAGATGTTGAATGAGTGGAGAACTGACTGCAGAAGAAGTCAAATTAGTTCTGAAGCGTTGTCTGTAGAAATCAAGGGTGGCTTCACAAATTTTGAATAGGTCATTTGATTCGGATCCATCGGGAAGAGTAAGAAAAGTAATGGTTTTATTTTTAACAGCAGAGCGTTCCAACTGGCGAAGATTATCTGTGGGGTTATCATCGAAACGAAATGTAGCATACTTGAGTCGCGTAAGGGCAGATGAAGCAGAAGAATTATGAAAAAGACGAAGTTTAGTCTTGAGTATCTCATGATTTGGCGACGTTAACGGGGTTTGAAGTAGTTCTTGATTCAAAGAAGCAAGTCCCATGGACTGAATCGTGCGACGTTGAAAAGAGTAATCCCGAGAAAATAAAACAATTTGATTTTTCGTGGCAAGCCACAGAGCAGCTGGGTCATCGATAGAGGACAGAACAGAAACGGCATTCGAAATAATAGTTTTAACTGCTGGAACAAAAACTGGGTCTTTAAGAAGGGAATTATCAAAAGTCCAAGCATGAGGATGCGGGGTGACGGAAATATTAAGAAAAAAGACAAGAACAACTGGCCGATGATCTGAAGAAACGCTGGGAATATGGGAAACAGAACTAATAGCAGAATGGACAAAATAAGAAACATAAAACCGATCTAATCTAGCAGGAACACAAAAAGAAGCAGCGGGGAGGGGCAAGTAAATTCTTTTGCATAAGGATAAAGTAATCTGAAAGCATCCTGAAGGTTGAAATTAGAAATAACTTGAGTAAGCTGTGAAACGAGTAAATGACGTGGAATAACCGGAAGAATAGAAGCAACATGAGTAATAAGAGATTCAGCTTCAGTAGAATTTTGGCGGACATGAATATTGAGCAAATGAAAATAAACTGAATGGAAACGAAAGGAAATATATTTAAAAATACCCAGCCTGCTCTGTGACTCATGAATATCAGAGATTAAAGAAAGGCAACGAGTATGAAAGCCAATAGATGTACCAGAACCAATATGAGAACGGAAATTATGAAAGGACTGATATGGCCAACGCCGCCAACAGGAAGTATTGGTGGTAGAAGAGACGTTTGTCTCTTGCAACATGATTATATTGGCCTTCAAGTGTCTGACATCCTCAAAAACCAGAGCATTCGTTGACGAAACAGCGAGATTCCGGCAATTGAAGGTAACAACAGTAATTTTGTTTGCCATTACGGTGGCTGTAAGTGACTATCAACATACTGGTTGAGCACTTTTAAAACATATTTGGTGCGACGACCATACTGAACCGATCAATCTGGCAGTTCAGTACTGTCAAACAATTCATCAACAAAAGATTATTGATGAATGACTTCTGGCAAATTACTTAGATGCTTTCTAATGCATGTGGATTTGATTAGAGAGCATTTTTTTGGACAACTATATAAAAACATCAATTCAGCAAGATTTAATGGTGAGATAGGAATTGTGGAACTTTCCAAATATGTAGGAAGTTCGAGGATCTCGTGCGGGGGAATACATTCCCCAGTGTCTTCCTCTGGCACACTCGTTGTAAGTTCAGTATTAGAAATAACAGAAGTAATGTCCATACAGTCATCAGCATCACTAAGTAGGGTAAATCTGTTTGAAGTAGTTAAGTTTGAAGAATCGCTGACAGCTATGGAAGAAACAGAAGAACTGCGTGAAGAAGAATTAACTTTGTTGCGCCTTTTTTTTACCTCTGGTTCGGGACCGGGTTTGTGGAGGGGAAACTGGCTGGACAGAGCGTTTAGCTGGGATAACAAAAGGAGAGGTATCTTTTAGTGGAAGGAGTGGAAAGTCAGTGTCCATGTAAGCAATAGGCTGCACTTCAGACGTTGGAGATAATGGTTTCGGACCCAGTTGAGGCTTTTCGAAGAAAACTTCAGTGGTGGTCGCGACATCCGTGGGCAAAGCAGTTAAAACAGGACTGGCATCATGAGCTGGTGGGGTGAAATTATGTAGATTAGAAACTGGCTGGTCAGGTAAAAAGTTTTAGGAGCAGGGGTGCTGGCTTGAGGATTTTCAAAACTATTAGTTGCTGGAGAGGAACGTCGTGGGCATTCTCGTACTACATGCCCTTCAGCTTTGCAGCTGAAACATTGGACTCCTGCAAATAAATTGATTGTAAGTTTATGGGAGCCAAAATCCAACAAAAGCGACGATGGTCTCCGTAAAAAAAGGTCTTCGCTGGGAAACACTACTCGGTATCGTCGCCCCCCCCACCCCTGCACGTTCGCATAGGGGTAGTCTTTCCCAACTGCTGACAAAATCTTGGTATGGCCAACAATACGGCCCAGTGACCCCAAAGCAGTGATTAGGATTGAGTCCGGGACGGCAGTAGGAACTAGTGAAAGCGTGACCGTAATCGGTCTCTGTACGCAAGGAATAGCTGAAAGATGAATTGGTCCAATGTCAATGCCCAACAGTAAAAATTTTTCAACAGCAGGTCGAACCTTGAAGTGAGCAATCACTCCCCCTCCCATACGTATCACAGAAACAGTACTTTCGGATGTAACATGTTGGCAAATAGCATCAAGGTATAATGGGAGAGGGGTGTCACGCAATGTAGGAAAGTATACGCTCAAAAGTAAAGCATTGGAATAGCTCTTACCTTCTTCAGACATCTCTGGAACTTTGACGTTTAGCACAGCAGCATCACGAGAAATTATCACAGATGTAGAACCAGCCTTCATAGAATGCACATTCGAAGCACTATTATTACCAGCAGCTGCAGCATATGAAGAAACAGGGGGTGGAAGGGGAGTGTTTGCACCATCCCTAACACCTAGAACTTGCGGCACAGCACTATACACAAGATTAGTAGAAGAACGAACAGTAGACATGTCCACAAGCCTGACGTTGGTGGGAGCAGTAGAAACAGAAGCACTTAATGATCCACATGCAGCAGAAACACTAGACGAAGACGAAACTGGAAGCTGGGCTAAAGCCATCTCACCCTCTAGCCCTAACGAAGTTCAGTGTTGCGATTCGCAACAGCCACAAAAGCAAAAAAATGAACCAAGCAATTGTAGTGATCCACTAACACAACTAATGAACTATAAGGTAAGTAAAAAAACTGAAGAACACGAAGCAATTAGTATAAAACTGTCAAAAAAAACACGAAATCCCAAAACAATCTCGGGAGCTCCGAAGCCATCACTTAGACCACTGCGCCACTGGGTCGTCAACGTGTATTTCAGTTTGTATGTCTTCAGAATCAATGTTTTTACGTTGCGTAAATGATAAAAATGTAACAAACCACTACAGAAAACAAAATTCTTCCTTTTGTGAAAAAAATACACATTAGAAGCCGTCTTTGAGGGACTAAAATATATTTGGAGTATTGCTATACCTCGCTGCTAAGAAAAAGGATGTAATTAAATCTTTCTACATTTAAGAAAAGTAGGTGATTACGAATCAAGAAAAAAAAGTATGAAGAAAAATAGAAGTAAAAATATAAATAATAATAATAATGCTGTTGCAATCGAATGGATGACAAAAATCTGAAGTTTTGGTACATCTCGCTGCTTAGAAAAATCGTGGAGAGAAAATGAGATTGTAATTAAGTCGTCCTACAGTTAAGAAAAATTAGTTCGGTTCAATCACAAAACAAAGCGACAAGAAAAATAAAAGTCTTAAAAAAATGCTGTTGTAATCGAATGTGAAAAATAGTATGTACAGGGTGTCAACAAAGTCCTTTCACAAGTTAAAAAATTTATTACAAATACAATTAATGGGATAATTTGATCATATTGGTTTCAAAATATTAAGTGATATCAAAGTTTTTATTAACATTAAATTTGTCTAATTTCAGGTACCTCGTTGATATGACAATTTTTGTTAAATAAAACGAATGGCTACTTCTTAAGAAAGGTGCAATGCGCAGCCTGGTTTATTGCATGACGGCATGGTGTTAGGGAAATATTCTCAACAGGTCCTGAAAAACTCGCGTTGGGTTCTGGCTGGCATGGAACCAAGGACAGCTAGTCTGCTTGCGAAGCGGTCGCTCTAGCCACTACACTGGTTTGCCACGCACCAGCCGTTTCTTCAAGCTGAATCACTTTCCTGCGCGATGTGAAACTAAGGGTTCTCTTTTTCATATTACAATATTGCGAGGTATTTTTCATAAACGTCCGTTTCATATAATTCATAAACTTATTTTTTCAACGTAACGATTGTTTTTATTTTAATGGAACTTCACTCATTTTCAACGAGTGTACCAACTTAAAGGCGCTTTCCAAAGTTTTGTGCTGTCCTTGTGGTCTTGAAAGGCGGTTGCTTAATTAATACACTTACCCGTTCATGTCACATTCTGTTACATTTTTAACGTCGTATCTTTTCTTTCCACGGTCCGAAGCTAAATTTGTTCTAAAGAGGAAAGATATTTTATTTTACTTGTCGTTATTTTTAGCAGCGAATTCCTTCAATCTTGAGGTGTATTCAACCCATGGATGAGTACATTATACACTGAGTGGCCACTTTATTATGACCACCCCTCAGTACTTTGTTGGGCCACCTTTTGCCTTTAATACTGCGTCGATTCTTCGTGGCATGGACTCCACGAGATGTTGATAAGTGGTTTGTGGAATCTGAGACCATGCTTGATGAATAGCACTTTCCAGGAGTGTGAGATTGCAGGGTGTGGATCCAGCTGTCTGATGGCTCGTTCAACTTCATCCCACAAATTCTCAATGGGGTTGAGATGTGGAGATTGTGGAGGCCACCTAAGCAAAGTAAACTCACCGGCATGTTCCTGAAACCAATCGTGTGCAATACGAGCACTATGGCAGGACACATTATCTTGTTGAAAGTAGCCATCGTCATTGGGATAAACCATCCACATGACAGGATGCACTTGGTCCGCAACGATGTTTTGATATGATGTGCCAGTCAGACGTTGATCAACACGAATTAAAGGGCCCAAAGCATGCCAGCAAAACATTCCCCAAACCATAACGTTGCCTCCACCAGCTTGAAGGGTTGTAGCAATGCATTTGGGGTCCATGCTTTTGTGCTGTTTCCGCCAAATTCTCACTCGGCCATCGGCATGGTGCAACTGAAAACGTGATTCATCGGACCACATAATTTGTTTTCCAATTATCGACTGTCCAATCCTTGTGCTTCTGTGCGAACTGGAGACGCTTTCTCTTGTTAACTGCAGACAGCAAAGGTGTTCGAACAGGCCTTCGGCTGCCATATCCCATCCGATGCAGTGTACGGCGAACACTGCGTGCAGAGATCATTTGAGGGGATCCTTGATTAAGATGGTCTGTAATTTGCTGCGTTGTTGCCCTTCTGTTGTCTGTTACCAGTCTGGACACTCTCCGTCCCACCCGAGCAGTCACTAGTCGGTGACGACCACACGTTGCACGTAGAGATCCAGTTTTTTGGCTGACAGTTCAGTCCTTAAACACTTTAACAACAGCTACTCTGGAACATTTTACGAATGCGGCGGTTTCGGTTATACACGCTCCATGGCTCCGAGCTCCTGCAATCATCCCACGTTGAAAGTCAGTCAAATCGCATTTTTTACCCATCTCGTCACCCAAAAATTAATACTACTACTGTCGCAAGCATTAAACTTTCCCATTTTATACTAGTCTCGCCCTGTGTCGGCAACAGCGTGCAGCCATAGCTCATTTGCTTAAAACTGTCAGGTGGTCATAATAAAGTGGCCACTCAGTTTATGTACATAGCGTTGGTTTTTTTTTTTCTTTTTTTTTTTTTTTCAAATAATGGATAAATTTTGTACGCGTATAATTCTTATTTTTTTCCAACATAGTGATTTCTTAATGTTTTCCGAGACTTTTTTTGAAGTGGTTTAGTGTATGTTGAAACGAAAGATTACACAGAAATTATTTCTTGTTATTCATGGGAATGGAGTGGGTTTGTTTCATGGCTGTCTATATTATCGATTCTTTGTGCGTTACTGCAGGAATTTTGCTACGAAATGAGTTTCTACAAAGACATGCGAGTAGCTGACTATTTCTTACCGTTCATTCATAATTATATATATAATTTTCTTCCGAAAGTATTCTTCGTCGAAGTGGCATTTCATTAGGAAATTAATTCGTCTCTTTACATATGGCTTTTCTTTTTTTTTAACATCCTCTAAAATAACACGATGGCGATAGCGTCGTCTTCAACTAACTGATACCATGAGAGACACAGCACGTGTTGCTTCTGCGCATGCGAAGTCCCGTTGCTTCCACCTCCTGTTGGGGTTGCTTCGGTTGCCAGCTACGGGCCACTAGTGCCACTTGCTTGGAGGCCCACAATTCACGGCGATGCTGCAGAACCATCAATGGCTGCCAACTGATAGCGCGGCCACCAACGCATCGCTACCGTCCCGTGAGCCTCAGATTTCAGCCAGCAGTGACTCAACGCTGCCAGCTGGTGGCCAGCAGTTGTCCAACACTTGTTTTTTTTTTTTGCTGGGATGTCTTCCTCACCATTGTTGAACAGATGAGGTAACCTTTCACGTTTCAGGAAAGCTGAATAAACACAATGTGAGGATTTGGGGATGTGACTTGGGAAGCTCAGCGGGATATTCCTAAGTTGAATGTATGGTGTGGGATCGTGTGCGGTCGGATCATTGGGCCAGTTTTCTTCGCAGAAAAAAATGTATGTATATGATTACTTCGATGTTTTGACCGAATTTGTGATACTACAGCTGGAAGATCTTCAACCAATCATCATCTTCCAGCAAGATGGTGCACCTCCTCATTGGGGACGGCGTGTCCGTGAGTTCCTAAACCACACATTTCCAGACTGGTGGATTGAAAGGGATGGCCCTATTTTCTCGCCACCTCGTTCACCAGATATCATTCCCATGGACTTCTTCTTATGAGGCTGTGTGAAAGATGTCGTGCGCCAATCCTCGGGACGGAACATCATCTGCCTGAAACAAAGAATCGATGACGCCACTTCCACTACTGATGAAGCTATGTTACAGTGATCATGGCGAGACATCGATTACCGTCTTGATGTGATTCGTGCAACAAATGGTGCCCATGTAGAAGTGTTTTAAATAAGGCATCAAAAACTTTTACATTTACTCGTCATTACGTAAGCAACTGCACAGAAAAAAGTATGAAGAAAAATAGAAGTCTCTAAAAAAGGAAATATGCTGCTACAATTAAAAATGTTGACAAAGACATTAAGATAGAGAAACGGTTCGGAAAGATGTATTACGTTATACGGGGGTCGGGGGATGTAAAAACATGCGTAAATGAACAAATTGTATAACAAACCACTGGAAGAAGAAAAAATCCTTCCTTTTGCTAGTAAAACACAAATGAACTTTGTGACGTGCCTGCACCGCAGGACACACATGAGATAAAGACAGATGGCAGTGAGAGCACGTAGCACAGTTGGGAGAGCGACTTACTCCGGAGTGAGGGAATCTAGATTTGATGTCCGGCGAGGACACAAAACTTGTACGTTTTATTGATGCCCGAACTTCCAGGATGACCCGGCTGTTTAGTTTCTCAAAAGGATGTTAATTCTTTCCACACGGCGAGCAAAGAAAAATGAGAATCCCTTCTTCAGTGCTTCGAAAAAATAAATCGGTGTGATGTTACGTTCCACACACCAAATTGTCTGGCTCAAATGCACGTTCGTCATCGAATGACTGCCTACACCGACACATGGTCCCGGTTGACCCGTGGGCCATGCTCCCGGCGCTCTTTCGGGGGGGTTGAGTAGTGACGTGTCTGAACCGCAGGACGCACATTAGATAAAGGCAGATGGCAGTGAGAGCACATGTCCACGTAGCTCAGTTGGGAGAGCAACTTACTCCAGAATGAGGGGGACTCGGTTTCGATACCCGGCGTGGACAAACTTGTACGTTATAACTTCTATAATGTCTTTCGGTAAAACAGAATTGAAACTGTCTTTGAGAGATTAAAAAACTATGTGAAGTGTGACGTGCCTGCCCCGCAGGACGCACACGACATAAAGGAAGATAGCAGCGAGAACGAACGTCTGCGTAGCTCAGTTGGTAGAGCGACTTGTTCCGGAAAAAGTGGATTAGGGTTCGATTCCCGGCGTGGACCCAAAATGACGGAGAAATTTACTTCGTTATAATGGCGCCTGAACTTTCCGGATGGCCCGGCCGTTAAAGATCTCGCAATGGTGTGATGTTCTTTCCACACCGCGAGATAGGAAAAATATAAGAAACTCCCTTCTCCAGCGCTTCGAGAAAAATATGTGTGTGACGTTGCATTCCACACACCAAATTGACTGGGAGTTCTCAAGTGCACGTTCTACAGCGGATGGCTGCCTGCGACGATTCATGGTCACGGCTGACCCGTGGGCCATGCCCTGGCCCCCTATTTCGGGGGTGGGGGTGACGTGCCTGCAACGCAGGACGCACACGACATAAAGGCAGATAGCAGCAAGAACGAACGTCTGCGTAGTTCAGTTGGTAGAGCGACTTGTTCCGGAAAAAGTGGACTCGGGTTCGATTCCCGGCGTGGACCCAAAATGACGGAGAAATTTACTTCGTTATAGAAGTTTTTGCTGCATCTCGTTGTTTAGAAAAATCATGGTGAAAATGAATGTAATTAATTCATTCTACAGAAAAAATTAAAATCATGACCTCAAACCGAAAAAATAATTTACTCCTGCAGGAAATAGGTCTATGTTCTCAGCATGCTGTTAGGGAGCTACAATGGAAGACAATCTGTTTAATTGAATGCATGTGTTTACAAGCAGAGTGTGTTTTCTCCCAGTACCTGAAAATGCGATATATACTGATGACGAAGTGGTGAAAATAAGATCCGGAAGTGTTGATTAAGAGCTATCTGTGGCAGGGAGCATACTTAATTAAATGTATGTTAAGTACCATGAGATGGCGTCTTCGTCCGACAACTTTCTTTGGAAACATTTTCTCGTGTTGTGACGTCACTGCTCTGCTTAAAATTGTTTCGGGGAGAAATACAGTATAAAACCAACGAAAAAAAGAAAGTATAAATACTAACGACCACCAGAGGGCGACACATGTGTTACCAAAATAGCGTCATCCACTGCTTGTCTGAAACACCAAACGGAAATCAGCCAACCACACTTTCACTGCGCGCTCCCTACTAGCTCTGTCCTAGAACGCCGGCTCACCAGAGGCAGAACGCTCCGTTATTATATACTTACGTGCGCTAGATAAACTTCGTTCTGGGATGTCTGTAGCATTTGTCACCGCGAATTCAGTGTAAATGAATCCACTCTTCGGCCAATCCTCCGTAACGAAGAAGTTATACGTAGAGGTGAGTGAATCGGCACAGAAGAATACAAAAATTACATCTGTGGTTCGTGATGAGGCAATGGAAAAAATGGAAAGACGTTTAAGGTTGTGCATTGATGAGGTGGTGAGTAATAGAAAAAAGTTGTGGATAAAACTACTGTCCACCTCAAAGCCAAGCAGATCCACGAATATGTTGCGAAGGGCCAAAAGAACATGAAGGCCTTGTGAGTTAGTACTGGCAGGCTTGCTCGCTTCAAGAACCGATATAGCATGAGAAACATTAAACTTTCCGATGAGGCAGGTTAAGATTTTGCAGAAGCTGATGAAGTATATAAAATTACCTGCTTCAGCTCATTGAGGAAAAGGTCTACCTCCTTGAGCAAGTGTTTAATGCCGATGGAACAGGATTGTTCTACAAGCAGACCAGAAAGCGTACGTACATATCATAAACTGTCGTCAAAGCACTGGCTTTGAAGCATTCAAGGAACGTTCCACCAGTTTTTCTGCGTGAATGCTAGAGGTGACTTCAAATTTAAGTCTTACATAAAGTAGACTACAATGAATACAGTGTATAAAGCTACACAGCATAATAAATAAGTTGTCTTTTAAAAAACAGGTACACAAAATGATGAGTTTATGGTAATCGGTAGTAAAAGTGCGGGGTGAACAGGGTCCGGCAGACTTCCTAATCCCCTTTTCCCCATAGGATCATTGGTCCGGTATTCGCGGATTTCCGTGTTCACGGAGTTTTCAAGGAACCTAACTCCCGCGAATAGCGAAGATTGAGTGCATATACTGCATATATATATACAGTTTTTTATCCCTAGCGGTACAGTATTCCGGCGCCTTTTTTTTATACAAAATTTTGGGTTTTGAGTTTTAGAATAATTATTCCATTATAATAACTTAATTAATATAACATAATACTTGCTAAGCTCTGCACTATAAAAATATTACGGATTACTAGCTATTTTTTGATATAATAATTTAATATAATATTGCATGTAAATGACGTTTTTACAGTTTGAACCCGACAACAATAAGGCTTAAAGGATGATATTCAGGAAATTGAAATGCTTTTTATTAGTTCAAACGCTGCACCCTTTCCTTTTTTATAACTTATGTTTAAATGTTCCTTCACCTTTCTCTCCAGAAAAAAGCATATATATATATATATACTAGCTAAATACCCGTTCTTCGAATGTGATGATATTAAAATACAGTTGAAATACAGATGGTATATATGATATACAGTTGAAATGGCCATACCCTGTATATTTCCTCGCTCTTTTGGGAAACACATGTCTACATGACTTATTCTGCCACACGATGCATAAGCAATTTCGTTCAGAACTGTAAATTTAAAACATCAAGCCTACACGAAACAAATCAAAATACGTCATTGCTCTTCACTTTCACCGTTAAAATATTAATAGAAAACAGAACAAAATACGTTGTTACTTTCAGCATAAATGTAAAAAGAACCTTGCTGCCGTATAAACAATTTCGTAAACAATTTCGTCCGAAACTGTACATTTAAGAGTTAGCAAGTCATATGTTTTTGGAAGCGTGGGCAAAATTGTGTTGCCATCGCTAATTTCTAAAGGAAGAAACTTCTTTATTTTCAAATTTCAATTACTATTAAAATCTACCCGAGTATTTATATTTATAGCAGTCACCTTACCACTTATACACTGAGTAGCCACTTTATTATGACCACCTCCTCAGTACTTCGTTGGGCCACCTTTTGTCTTTAATATTGCGTCGATTCTTCGTGGCATGGACTCTACTAAATGTTGATAGGTAGTTTGTGGAATCTGAGACCATGCTTGATGAATAGCACTTTCCAGGAGTGTGAGATTGCAGGGTTGTGGATCCACAGCTGTCTGATAGATCCTTCAACTTCATCCCACAAATTCTCAATGGGGTTGAGATCTGGAGATTGTGGGGGCTGCCTAAGCAAAGTAAACTCACCGGCATGTTCCTGAAGCCAATCCTGTACAATACGAGCAATATGGCAGGACGCATTATCTTATTGAAAGTAGCCATCGCCATTGGGATAAACCATCCACATGACAGGATGCACTTGGTCCCAACGATGTTTAGATATGATGTACCAGTCAGACGTTGATCAACACGAATTAAAGGGACCAAAGCATGGCAGGAAAACACTCCCCAAAACATAACGTTGCCTCCACCAGCTTGAAGGGTCGTAGCAATGCATTTGGGGTCCATGCTTTCGTGCTGTTTCAGCCAAATTCTCACTCGGCCATCGGCATGGTACAACTGAAAACGTGATTCATCGGACCACATAATTTGTTTCCAATTATCGACTGTCCAATCCTTGTGCTCCTGTGTCAACTGGAGACGTTTTCTCTTGTTAACTCCAGACAGCAAAGGTGTTCGAACAGGCCTTCGGCTGCCATATCCCATCCGATGCAGTGCACGGCAAACAGTGCGTGCACAGATCTTTTGAAGGGATTCTTGATTAAGATGGTCTTCAATTTGCTGCACTGTTCTGCTTCTGTTGTCTGTTACCAGTCTGGACACACTCCGTTCCGTCCGAGCAGTCACTAGTCGATGACGACCACACGTTGCACATAGAGACCCAGTTTGTTGGCAGACAGTCCAGTCTTTAAACACTTTAACAACAGCTGCTCTGGAACATTTCACGAATGCGGCGGTTTCGGTGATACTCGCTCCATGGCTCCGAGCTCCTACAATCATTCCACGTTGAAAGTCCGTCAAATCGCATTTTTTACCCATCTCGTCACCCAACAATCACTTCTACTACTGTCGCAAGCACTAAGCCTTCCCTTTTTATATTAGCCTCTCCGTCTGGCGGCAACCGCGTGCAGCCATAGCTCATTTGCTTAAAACTGCCAGGTGGTCATAATAAAGTGGCCACTTAGTGTATGACGTCACTGTTGCTTCGGTGAAAACGAATGTTGGTAATTTGATTTTGACTCAAGAACCTTGACATTCGATATGTCAAACGATAATATAAATGTTTAAATGCAAAGCACATCATGGTATAGCGCTTTTTACGTGATTTTTAAAGTTTTTTGTTAAATAAATTTAGAACAAAATATCTACTGAACAGGTCAACTCAAGTCATTCAAAACTTAGGGCGGGACTTCAGTTGCTGGACAACAATGGCTCGATCATTGCAAAACGTCCCAACGTTATCAAAGCTGGGTTACTTAACAAAACCCTTTCGACCCACTTAAAGTTATCGTAGGAAAATTTTTTTCTTAGTGGGCTTCTATGTTGTTAAAGGAAGATTCCTGCCGAATATGAAAGTTCTACGTTCAGCAGTTTCTGAGATGTAATGAGGGCTTTCAGTTTTATATGTACAGATAGGACCTGGCCCGTGTAAGTATGAGAGGGTCGATGTTTGAAAACGAGTGGCGTCAACCGATAAGGCAGTTTACAGTGTTCTCGAGGGTCGAAGTGACAATTCAGATGTGTCTGGGATCCTAATGGGATCGTTGACTGTCATTTATTCTGAGCGCAGAGCTCACAGCTTTTTGAGACTCTTACCATCTTGGATCGTACTGAATGCCTTTAGAGCAAATAAAATCGAAAACTGAGTGAACACAAGCTTGCGACAATGGAACAGGCAAAAAGTTAATACAGGAGAAAAAGGCAGTCTCGAACAAGCCCGCGAAGAAATGGGATGAGCTCGACCATCGGATCTGAAACGATCCCATGCTGCTGTGTTTGGCAGAAGAAAAGCTTCTGTCAGAAGTCTGCTCGGTGAGCCAAGAGCTCTCCGAGCGGTTGATGTTACGGCGAGGAAAAGAAGGTTGGAGATACCCTTTTCCTGGTACATGATTGCACGTAAGACTGGAGAGATGCGGAATAATTTCTCTCGGAAAAGTCGGTCTTGATAGGCGGCATCTGGCATTACGGCATTGGCAACCAAAACATTTTTGGTTTAATACATCTTGTCATTGCCGGGATGTTGGATCGTAACGGCAAATCAGCCTGCTGAAGATCAGACGAAGTGACGGAATTAATTCAGATAAGAGTGACTGAGAAGCGGACGACCTGAGAGGTGGAGAAATTCACCTTTACCTTTGGGAAGCGAGCTGGTACACCTGGACGGAGTCTCCCCCCCCCCTAAGTCAGCAGCAACGGTCGATCTCGACATAATTTAGCTGCCTGCCTAAGGTGCGTATCAGAATCATCTCTGTGCGTGTGTATGTGCTGAAAGCGAGGCCGGATTCGACTCTTCCCTCCATCGCCCTTCGTGGGTGATTTAAATTGGCATGCCGTCATACAAGTAAGCTGAAGAGCCACATAATTAAGTGCATCCAATATGGATATGGGTACACCAAATATGAGTGTTTGTGCATCAAATATTGGAAGATATTCAGAACACGAAGCCTCCCTGTAAGCAACTTTACATTTTATGCTTGATATTGTTTATGATTAAATTATCTCCGGCCAGCCAATAGAGACTTGCATTGGTGGAGAGCTACAGAAGGCCGGACGATTTAGGGCAGTGAAATATCGCTCAGGCTGTAACGTTGCAGTCAGCGTCGCAGCTAATTAAAGGGGGGGGGCGAGATCATTTGACACCTCTCCTTTTACCTCTGTATATTGACGTCTTCCATCATCGTTTGGATATCTTTTTGTGTTAATTAATTGTCTGTTGTCTCGTGCCAGTCCTAAAGTTGAATGAGTAATTTATGAATGTCAGAGGAATTATTTGATTTTTGATTGGCTAAATTTGTAGGCTAAATTCTCTTGCCAATAATGAAGATTTTGTCGATAAAAAATTCACAAATACACTGTTTAAAAAAAGAAAGAAAGAAAGAAAAATGAAGCACCCAGAAAGAGTCACCTAATCGAGATGAAATTTGGTATGTACGAGGTACATGTAAGGAAATGAGTGGATTCCAGAGCACTTCAACCATTTATTCGGATAAAACAGCTACACGAGTGGAACAAGTCAGTACGTTATAGCACCACCTCTGGTTCGGATACAAGAATTTACCCGGCGTGGCATAGTCGTATACTGTCCTGAATTATAGAATGACAGATGGTGTCCAAATCGGAGACCATTTCGATAACATTCCGGAATGGGCATAAGTTGCATCCCATAATGTCCAAACATGTTCGGTCGGTGAGAGGCTGGCCATGGAAGGGTGTCAACATTATGGAGGTAGGCCTAGGAGAGCCATGTCGTGGGCGGCTGAGCATTATCCTGTTGAAAAATTGCTCTGTGATGTTGCGACACGAATGGCAACACAGCAGGTCGTAGAATGTCGTCGATGTACCGTTCAGCCGTGAGGGTGGTACGTTTACCGCACTACCAAGGATGTCCGGCTATCGTAGGAAGTGGCTCCCCAGAGAGTCACTCCAGGTGTGCGAGTCGCGTGCCCTTCCACGGTAAAGGCAGGGATCCGTAAGCTGGCTAGCTGGTCTCTAGACACGTATACGCTGATCATCGGCGCCAAGTGCAAACCACGACTTATCACTGAAGACAACATGACGCCACTGGACACTATCTCACGTTGACCGGGCCCGACACTACTGCAACTGGTGCTGGCGATGCTCGCTGGTCCATGGTAGGTGGCGGAGTGGCCGCCTCGATTGTAGTCCCCGAGCCGGAAGTCGTCTGGCAACGGTCAGTATGTCCAATTCCGTACCTGTAGACGACGCAACATAGCCACGGATGGTTGAGAGCGACGAATTTGGTTCTGTTCGGGCGGCTTTTACAATTGCTTGATTCTCGCGTTCTGTCGTTGCCTTCGGCCGTCCACTGCCTGCGTGCCGGTGGGTTGTGCCTTCCTCTACCCATTGGAGCCAACATCGTCCAATTGCCACGTCGCTCCAACCCAAATGCCTCGCGATACGGTGACTTGACCAATCGGCCTCTCTCAGACTCGCTCAACTGCTCGTATTGTGCACGGATCCGACGTCAATTGTCTGGTCACAATTGTCCCTGCGTGCGAGCTTTGTTCTTGATATATCCTCTTCGATGCTCAGTTCCCATTCGCTGTGGCTGGTGACTATTTAGTCGTTGGCCGTTATGTTTTAATCATTTTTAGGCCGCGGGTTGCCTAGTGGTCAACGTTCGTGACTACCACGGATACCTCTGGTTCGATTCCACGCAGGTACGAAAGCTCCAACCACTAAATATCCGCCGTGCGTCGGATGGGCACGTTAAGACGTCGGGCCCCGGGTACTGGCCCCCAAGTAATAAATAAAGGCTTCTTCCTCCCCCTTTCTACCTCGCTTCCGTGCCACTTTCCTATCGGGCACTCTAGCCCGAATCTCCTAGCTTCCTATTTCTAAGGGTTGTTTAAGACCTGGGGTCAGATACTTCCTTCCTAAAATCCTTTACATATGATCTGATCTTTTAATCATTTTCATATTCGTCCCTGAGGTACTTGCATGCTGAGTTTTATCAGGAACGAACGACTTTCTCTGGGCGTTTCGTTTTTTTTTTTTTTTTTTTTGCAAAGAGTGTAATTATTTTGTATTGTTTACCTCCCCAGGTCGTCAGCCAATGTCTGACATTCTACCATCTAAATTCGTAAAGTGATATTTGTTCAGTAGTATGGCGCCCTGGGCGTAATATACACTCTAGTAAAAAAAATAAAAAAATCCGCGCACCGCGAGTAGTCATCCGACAAGCATAAACTTAACATGCAAATACCTCTGAGCCAGACA
The DNA here is from genome assembly GCA_039090855.1 of Macrothele yani. Taxonomy (NCBI): domain Eukaryota; kingdom Metazoa; phylum Arthropoda; class Arachnida; order Araneae; family Macrothelidae; genus Macrothele; species Macrothele yani. The sequence goes on from CM077027.1 coordinate 74,689,553, forward strand.
TGCAAATGATACAAAATGCAAGCCAATGTGCGCACAGAGCGTGTGTAACGCGCACCCCAGCACACATATAAGGTCCATTGCTCGGCCGCTGAGCCAATTCGGACGGCTGCTGTGGTACAGTTGTTAACAGTAGCAAATGAGAATGCCTCGAAGGCCCACCCAACGACGTTACAACTAGTTGAGCGAGTTCGAGAAAGGGCGCATCACCGCACTCCGAGAATCGGGCCGGTCGTACCGACGTATCGCCTCCCACGAGGGTCGGAGCGATGACACAGTCAGACGATGTTGTTAACAGTGGTTCCAACAGGGCGTCCATAACCGTCAAGAGGGCAGCGGCAGGCGTCGAATGACGCATTCCTGCCAGGATCGTGTGATCCTGGCGAGAATTCAGTACAGCTGCGGACACACACCAACAGCTTCGCTATCTTCCATTGAGAGACATCTACATACATCTCCTGGACGTTTAGTATCACGCAACACCGTTCGAAGAAGGTTCTCAGAGGCTGGACTCTATTGTCGGCGACCGTTGCGCCGGATACCATTAACGCCTGGACATCTCCAGCAGCGCTTCGTCTGGTGTCGCGACCGCACAGGTTGGAATGTATCGGATTGGAGCCGTATCGTGTTCAGCGATGAATCCCGATTTTCACTGGGCTCGGATGACCGGATAATTCGTGTGTGATGGAGCCCTGGCCAACGCTGCTCACCCCACGTCATTGTGGAGCTACATACGTCAATAGCACCAGGCATTACCGTTTGGGGAGCCATCGCCTATAATACCCGGTCACCGTTAGTGATCCTTTGCAGTACCGTAAAAGCCCGCCGATACTTCGATGAGATCCTGTGACGTGTGGTATTGCCAATGCTGTAGAGTCTGTTGGGGGCCATCTTTCAGCAAGATAATGCCCGTCTGCATACGGCGAACGTCTCCATTGATTGTTTGCATGGTGTGACAACCCTTCCTTGGCCTGCCAGATCGCCGGATCTCTCCCCAATCGAACACGTTTGGAACCTCGTAGGACGCCTGCTCCAGGCCATCGCGTGACGTGAGTGAACTGGCTGCGCAATTACAGCGAATCTGGTAGCAACTTCCGGAGGACAGCATTCGTCGTCTGTATGAGTCCATGACGGACCGAATTTCCTCATGCATTGCCGCCAGAGGCGACCATACATGTTACTAAAATGTAACGGTTCTGAACCCATATAGGGATTGTTCTCAAATTTGAATCATTTCGTCCTCTTAGTCTCCTCGTTGCTCATGTCAAATTTCATTATGATTGGAGATTTTTCCAGACGCGAGGACTTTTTTTGCTACTGAATGTGTATATCATTCCTCTTTTTCTCGTATGCATCACGTGATATCACCAGGGATATGGTAAAAGATTTGCTTCAATGAGGGCTCTAAAAATTTTCTGGCCTGAGACCCTGGGTGTCTTAGTCGGGCCCTGCCGTTAATAGTCAAAAACTCAGCAGTTAAAATTATTAATCGCCTTTTCTCTTGTTTTATTCAAAAACGGAAAACTATAAATTTGTGAATATTAAGGTGCATCCAGAAAGTAATAACGTTAACACTTTAACCAAGAGTTGAGGAATTTTTCCGTGGAAATGCAGTCCCACATTTGCTCAAGGAAATTTTCAGGGTTCGCCGGTTAAAGCAACATTTGTCGATCCCGAGACAAACGGAATCTACTATATTTTCCGAAAGTCTAAAAGGCCATCTTTATTCTGTAACAAGAATCCGCTCACACAAAACTTATTTGCTCAGCGAATATAATATCAAAATCACAAACGTCTCATAAGAAAAGAAGCCCTACACATACATACATATGTATATAGAAAGAGACGTTTCAGTTCATTTACGACCTAGAGAAAAGATCTCTTTTCTCAAAGTGTGAAGGGACCCATCCCAGCAATGACTTAGCTCTTCTAGTCAAACACCGTGATGAAACGGAATCAAAGAACCATATATTCAGATTTTTGCACGTCCACTTGTGTATACGAAATCAGAACACACAATTCTCCAAGCAATTTCGAATAAAAGAAGGTTCAAAAAGATTTTTTCTGTAGCATGATTTCCAACCCAATTGGAAAAAGTAACAAGACTTAATGCTCCTCAGCTCAGCGGAGGGTAGAGATATGTTCCAGTCCTTGCTATAGCAATAGGTGAATTTTCTTCAATATTCTTCGTTCCCTCTAGTTCCCTCTTCACCTTTTTATACATTCTTTGATCTTGTTTCGCGGCAAGTCCTTACGCAAAACCATCTCCGCTAGCTACGAAATTTCGTTTTCTCATTTTTGAAGGTCTTATTCTACAAGTATCGGATTTGCCTAAGGTACTGTTTTCTACGAATAAGATTAAAATTTGGGAGAAGTTTTCTCTGTCACCGCTTCTCCTCGCCTTCCGGTGCTGGACTTTTTATTTATTTTGACTCCTGTCTTCTTTATTTTTTGGGTGATGAAATTTGAGAATAGTACTATGTCCCCTAACTCCGCTACGAGGAAGGGAAGGACTTATAAATATTTTAGCTATGCTGAGCGGGTGGCTGAATCACAATCGATAAAAGATGCTCAAATCGAAGACTATGCCTCCGAGGATGGTAGAGATTTAGCTTCCTTCCATCTACCTCTTTCCCGAAAAATCACGTTTATTCCCATCACGAACGCTTTTCGTTATCGTAAAAGACCAGATCTTGGCCCCCTTAGTTTGATTTTTATCGGAATTTTGCTCCCATTGAATATATTTGAATCAGAAGGAAATAATATTAGTCTTGCTCGATGCATACGGTAAAAGCGCTTGCTTCGCCGAAACAGAACAGGCAACAGTTGATGAATTAATTCACCTAGTACTGCACATAACGTATAATATTCCTATAGTACTATCGCTCTTGGGAAATGTGTATCGATGTAGCAGCACATTTACTCATTTGTCCCAGTTCTGCGAAATTACTGTTGAAAACTTACAGTGGACGTCTAGTGATTTTGCTTCCCATACTTCCAATGGAAAAAATTTCCACCCTATTTCCTCAGCAAAGAAAGATTTCCCATACATCGAAATTGGCCCAATGATAAAAAAAACATCCTAACCTAGATTGTACAATTGGTGTTTTTTTTACAAAATACACTCACGGGCAATGAAATTTGAGCACCAAGAAGGAAGCATCGGATCGAACTGAAATTTTATGGACGTAATGATACAGATGAATGATACACATAATGGCAAAAACAGACCTGCAGGACAATTACAGAGGGATCTGTATCACACAGACCGATCATCTTCAATAGCGCGTCGATACGTGCTGCAATACGGTCCGGCATGGAGTCGAACAGACGCATGATGTTGTCCTGTGGTAGACTGACCCACACGTTTTGGACGGTGTGCTCCAAATTCTGGATAGTGCCGCACGGTGGCAGCTAGCGTTTCAACTGATCCCACACATGCTAGATAGGGGACATGTCCGGGGAGCGGGCAGGCCATAGAATTGTCTGGACATGACGTAAGCAGTCCTAGGCAACTCGAACCGCGTGTGGGCGGGCATTATCCTGCTGGTATAGCGCATCTGAAATCCCGGCCACGAATGGGAGCACATGGGGCAGTAGGATCTCATCCACATACCGCTGGCCCGTCAATGATCCACGTACCACTACTAAAGATGATCGACTATCGTAAGCAATGGCTCCCTAGACCATAATGCCTGCAGTGGGGGAAGTGTGGCGATCAATAGCGAGGTTAGGATCGTGCCGTTGACCTGGGGACCTCCACACTCGGACACGATGATCATCTGTCCCCAAAACGAAGCGGCACTCGTCGCTAAACACCAATCGTCGCCAGTCCGTGGCGTTCCACGTCGCTCTGGCCTGGCACCACTGCACACGGAGCCGGCGATTTTCCGGAGTTAATGGCAGCACATGTAAGGTGCGCTGGGATCGCAGATTCGCTTCCACGAGGTGTCAGAAAATGGTTCATGGACACACAGGAGACACTACATCTTCCTATACAGTGGACCGAGTCCCCGTGCGATCCGTTCGTGCCTGGAGCACGATCCGTCGATCATCGCTACCGGTGGTCCTCCTGGTCCGCCCGGAGCCACTCTGCCGTGTGGCAGTGCCATCACGTGTTCACTGCTCCTAACACAGTCGGACGGTATGGTCAGAACGAACCACGTGGCGGGTTATACGGAGCGCAGACCACCCTGCGATTTTCAGCCTGATGATCAGGCCTCTCTCAAAGTCCGTCAGTTGCGTAAATCGACGTCTCTGGCGTCTACCCGGCATTCTTGTCACTCTGCACTTTTGCTTTCGTCGGCCAATGCTTTTCGTTTTCATGGGGCATCGACTACACGCCGGTTTATAAGGCTGCCAATTCGTGCTTGCAGCGCCACTACAGGGTGTGCGGTCATGTGCACTTGCACGAAACGTGGATCATTTGCATACGAGCACGCACTCTAGCTATTTACAAAGTTTCGCGGTTGTAGCACGTTTTCTTCTACTGTAGGAGCGCAAATTTCATTGTCCGTGAGTGTACTTTCCTGAACTATATTAAAAATCAATATCTTTACTTCGATGTAGTTATGATACTTGCTTACAGGTTGCGCCATTCTTCCATACCACTACATCGAAGTAAAGTTATTGATTTTTAATATAGTTCAAGAAAGTTTTTTTGCAAAAAACACCGACTGTACAAACTAAGTTAGTATGCTTTTTATCAGTATGCCAATTTTGATATATGGGAAATCTTCCTTCGCTGAGGAAATTTTTCCATTGGAAGTACAGGGGGCAAAATCACTAGACGTCCACCTTGAAGAGTCTCATCAAGAAAGTAAAAGTGGAGAGTGCAAAATCAGATTTAATGTTAAATGTTAAGAAGGCAAAGGTCATATCAACTTCCAGCCTAACAGATTTTATAATTGACGGGGAGGAAGTGAACGTCATAGACAATTTTATTCTCTTTATTCTCTTGGGCTCCACAAAAGATACCGAAGGGCAGTGTACTAGAGAAATAAGGAGGTGATTATCCCTAGGAAGAAAAGCAATGACAAATTTGGGGAAGATTATGAAGAATATAGACATATCAGTGAAAACACAGATCAGAATTGTTAAAGCAATAGTCCTTCCTGTGGTCATGTATGGTCGTGAAAGCTGGACGTTGAGGAAGAGTGAGAGTAAGAAGATAGGTGCTTTTGAATTATGGACCTGGAGACGTCTACTTAGAATTCCATGGACTTCAAGAAGAACTAATCAATCAGTTCTTGACCAAATTAAGCCCAGCTGCTCCTTTGAGGTAATGATCTGTTAGCAAAAACTCACATATAAGGGTCGTTGAAATGAAAACGAGCCAAAGGGCGTATGGGAAAGATATTGTGACTTACCTTAAAAATAATCCTTGTGGCTATTAAAGCACTTATCACAATCTGAACACTAAAAGTTCGATTCCTAGTGCGTAGAAGGTGGTGGGTTGCTGGCGGAACCTTCCCAAACAGCTTCCTGCTCCTCTTCGTCCGAGTGAAATCTATGACCCCGCAGATGCTTCTTCAGCTCCTCGAAAATGTGAGAGTCACCGGGGAGAGAAATCAGGGGTGTATGCCGGTTGCTAGAGTGTTTCCCACCCGAGTTTCGAAAGGTAATTCTTGACAATTTTTCCAGTGTGGGAGGCGGGCGTTGTCATGAAAAAAATGACTCCTGCGGTGAGCAGCCAGAGAAGCTTGGACTTGAGTGATGCTCGCAAACATTTGAGTGTGAGAGCATACCAGACCGCGTTTACGGTGTTTCTGGTGGCGAGAAACTCGATCAACAGGGTGGCCCTTGTGGTCGAAAAAGAAGGTCAACATGACCTTTCATGCACTTGTATGCATTCTCTTCTACTTCTTTGGCGGTTGAGACGATGTGCGCTTCCATTAGCTGATTTGTCTTTTTCTTTCAGACTGATAATAATTAAAGCACCACGTTTCATCTCCCACAATGATTCTGTCGATGAAACGATGACTTTCCTCATGATACTCCAGTAAATGTTTCAAGGATACACCCATGTGGATGTCTTTCTACACAGATTGCAAGTTGTGTGGCACCCACTGCGCACAAATCTTCAGGTACAGCAGACGATCCCGGAAAAAGGAGTATAACACTCCCTACACTGATTCCAACTTTGTCGGCAAGTGCTTCCACCGTGACTCTTCTCTTTTCCCGAATGAGACCATCCACTTCAGCGACGGAAACATCGGGATCACACGGTGTGCTTACCTTGGCCTCGAATCATCAGTCAACGATGACCTCCCTCTCGAAACCACTTAGCCCAGTCTTTAATACGTGACTAAGACATGGAGTTTTCGTACACGTTACTCATGCGACGCTGAATTCTCACAACTTCCGACACCTTCCACGGTTAAAAACCGGATAACTTCTCTCTGTTCAACGTTCGTTGTTCCAATCATGACTGGTTGGACCTAACACCAGCAAGTATTGGATATGGATGAAACATTTAAGACAGTGCTATCTGTTTTTCACCAGATATATTCTATTCATGCCCCAGTTGGACCACAAAATAATTGTTGAGTACTTCCCTTAGCTTATGCCTTGATATCTAGAAGGCCGCAAGCTAGCTACACCAAACCATTTGAAGATTTGATTAGTTTTGCTGCAGGAAACAATTTGAAATTACAGCCAGATTGCATTGTAACTGACTCTGAAAATGCTGTTATAAACGTTATCAAGAATGAGGCTCAATATCACTGCTGCTTTTTCTACTTAGGGCAAAACATATATCGTAAACTTAAAGGCATTCCAGGACTTCAAACCAGGTACGGAGGTGATGGCGAATATAGTATTTATGGTTCATCACACCGCTGCTCTGGCTTTCATCACTCCTGGTCGAATTCCTGCAGCGTTTTCTGAAATGAAAACTTATTCGATCAGCAGTCAAACATCCTGCTTCAGTGGTTCGAAGACTATTATGTTTGTGGACCGATTCGGCGAAGATTATGTAATGGTGAAGTTCAATGGTCACAACCACTGTTTCTCCCCAAACATCTAGTCAATTCACGAACGTGACATAACCCGAACACAAAAAAAAAAAGTCGAGGTTTAGCATCATCGATGGGATAATTTGGTTATATGTCCTCACATTAGTGTATTGCATTTAATAACAGAACTACGGAAAGAACAAAATGCTGTTGAACATGACATAGAGGCCATAAATCGAGGCGAAGCTTCCATACCTCCAAAGATAGATTCTATTATACGAGAAAAAATTTAAAAGGATTCTGGAAAGCCGGGACACGTTCTGTTGCAGATTTTTGTAGCAGAATAGGGTACAACCTTTCCTTGTAATTTGTTTAAACATTTAATCGTTATCTAGGGCACGAAAGAAGAATAATGTTATTCAAGAAAATATATTTTCTGTAATCTGTGTTTTGGTAAGTCGCATAGTTCTCATTTTGTTCCTGCCTTGCGGTTCTTTTTATTAAATTTAGTTGGTAAAAAGTATTAGCTTTTGTGCCGAAATTTTTGTATATATTTTAATTATATCATAGAATATAATGCTAATAAGTAATTTTGATGAGGTTAGTTGAATATTTAAAACCTCCGGGATGGTAAATGCAGCAGGAAAAACTTCGCGGCTTTTGTTTCATCACAGGGTGAGTAAATTTATTTTAAATTCAACTTGTTGGTTAACTCGATTGGCGAAAAGGACACTCTTGACTAACTAAAAGGAGTTAATATACACTAAAATTAAAAGGAATTCCACTTACCTATAGTGATTGACAGGAAAACTATAATATCCAAAAAGGACACTATACAGAGTACAAAACACCGACAAGTCGAGACACAATGTTATGATTTGTCGGTGCCATGATTTGTCGGTGTTTTGATAGTTTTGACCGGCACCCATTTTTGGGGTAGGGTTGGGGGGTTAATGGCCATCGTAAGCAACTCAATGGGGCTATAAGCAGTCTTTCCTCCCTAATTCACTAATTTAGAGCCACTGGTTCCTGTGAAGGGAGAGAGAGCACGAACTTTAAACAACATCCACCCCTCACCGGGATTCGAACCCGAACTCATCTCCGACGAATGGTCATAAGCCAGCGCTTAGACCACTGCGCCACCTGGGCGACACATCGTTTTTCCAATTTCTGGTCAATTGATATGAAACTAGCTGCCACTGGAAAAAAGTTATCACTGTTAATTATTATATGAAAACTGGACACCACAGGAAAGAAGCAAAAAGTGATCATTGCCAATCTCAAAGCCTCTGTAAACCCTAATATCCTTAATCACATTTTTAAGATGACTTTTCTATAACGACATGAGCCTAAAAATAGCATTAAAGTAGTCACGAGCTACCTTTTTAATGCGTCAGTCTTTTGCCATTCACGTGTGCCAACCAGTTTGCTCTAATTTTTTCCATTACATCTTCAGTTTCCCTGTGTTGTCATTTGCACGTCTACTACTGAAATCTTCAAGAATTACCTTTTCCTGCTGCCAAATCCATCATACTACCTAATTGAAACACCTAGAGAATTTGTTGTATTCATTTGATTGCAAATCTGTCATTCACTCGAATTTGACATTCATGTATCGTGCAATCAAGGAACTGGAAGAAAATTTCACCCCAGCACCAAAATTGAAGTTATAGAAGGCCCCAGTCATTTTTTAATCAATTAGGATACGAAGCACTTCTGAATAAAGGAAGCACAGTATTCCTAAGAAGTTCTTTTTTCACTAGCTGAAACTATTTATGGTATTCTTCGGTGATGTCCTAATACAAGCAACTTTGAAATCCACCAGAAAGAACGAAGTCTCCCGGCGTAGATCACGGGATGAACCCGCAGCTTTTTTTGTTGACCACCGTCGATACGGAACTTTTAAGGGGCCTGTTTTGTTGGTAACAAAAACTTAGGAAACATAGCCACCGTTGTCAAGGCGCTGCATACAAATTGAAATCTTACTTACTAAATTGACAGAAAGCATCTGCACTCTGTTGTAGTGCGATGACATAATTAGTAAATACCCTTCTACATGTACTTCTCTTCCCTTTTTCCTTATTAACACGCGGTCCTCACAACAAAACATGGTGTTTTTACTTAGAATTGCGTGGGTCATCTTTACTTCTTTTTCTCCCTGGTATTGTTTAGGGCTGGTGCCCTGATGGTGTGCCTTACACTATCAAGAGCTAATGTCTTGCATACACATGGTTCTTTGTCACCCCTTCCACTGGAGTCCGAAGTTACAAGCTACCATAGTCTTTTTGGGGTTGAATATTTAACGACCACCGTGAGCGACTCGATGGGCTATATAAGCAATCGTCCGTCCCTAATTTAGGGCCACTGGTTCCAGGGAAGGGAGAGAGCCAGAATCATAGGACAAACACAACATCTGTGCCTCACGGAGATTCGAACCTGGACCCTTCTCGGACGAACGGTCATAAGCCAGCGCTTAGACACACTGGAGGCCACTCATTTTCCTGCTGCAACCAACTACTTGGTACAAGGGTATGAATGAATCACTTGATCGCACTAAAACAAAGTGCAGGTGCTTTCTGTCAATTCAGTAAGTCAGATTTCAATTTGTATGCTGCACCTTGACAATGCTGGTTATCCGTCCCGGTGGCGCAGTGGTCTAAGCGATGGCTTCTGATCATTCGTCCGAAACGGGTTCGAATCCCTGTGAGACACGGATGTTGTGTTTGTCTTACGGAGCTGGTTCTCTCCCTTCCCTGGAACCAGTGGCCCTAAATTAGGGACGAGCGACTGCTTATAGCCCACTGAGTTACTCATGGTGGTCGTTATACCTCGAATAATAATAACAACAGCAGCAACAAAATGCTGGCTGTGTTTCTGCGTTTCCTAGGTTACTGTTACAAACGCAATTTGCAGACGAGCCCCATTGGGATCCCAGAATTGACGGTCGTCAACGAAGAAAGCACCCGGCTCAGTCCGTGAGCTGCACCGTAAGACTTCTTGGTATCTACCAGTGGTATTTAAAGTTACTTGTAGGACATTACCTCTGTTAACGTTAAATACAACTGCACTGTTAAGAATTTTGTAGTAGGTTGCACCAAAGAGTGGTGCTACAGCAGCTGCACCACTTTCTCAGAAAGGACACATCCTTGTGTGGTGCACAAAAAAACCCAACAACGTGGTGCAGCTCTGCACCACATTAGGATACAAGGTTGCACCATAAGCTGCTGCAAGGTTTAACCATGTTGTTGGGTTTTGTTTGCACCATACAATGGCGTATATTTTCTCAGAAAGTGGTGCAGCTGGTGTAGCACCACTTTTTGGTGCAACCTAGCTCAAAATTTATAACAGCGTACATTCCAGTTGTTTCATGTATAGTGTGAAAGCATTTTGCTCAGAAACACTGCAAATGAAATTTCTTTCTAGCATATATGATGAATAAGTATTAACAGCAGTTAATATGGTACACATTACTTTACAGACTGCACTTTAATACGAAATTAAGTACCTACTAATGTATTTTTGTTATGTGGAATAATAATTATCATATTAAGAACTTTCATTTATCGTTAGTGCACATCTTAATTTCAGAGAATATTTTCATACATATATTATCGTTTTTAAGTGCATATTATGCAAAAACCTAAGGACGAATAATGATACTAAAAGTAGTGAACATATATGCCAGTTTACTTAATGAATCAGGACTTGTATTTGGAGGTTCAACGATCGCCGTGGGACTTGTACTTAAGTTTGCTGGTAACTGATTCTTTGGTTCTGATATCCATTCCCTAAAAATCAGGGTTACGTTTTATTAAATATGCAGGTAAGAAAAGCAAAAAACATACAATAAGCAAGACTGTCTGAAAAAAATAAAAATGGTTTCCACGAAGAAGAAGAACTAATAGCAAACTACTGAATTCGGAAAAACTATATATTTGAAATAGGGATTCGAACAGTTCACAGATGAATGGTGTAAAAAGCATGACTATGCTAATACGTGATTAACAATCACAGCATCAGTTATTTAGGACCTGAAAATGAGACCTATTCTTTAGGAACAAATATTGAATTATCTCAGGAGGTAATTCCGAAAAAGTTATGGTGAAACAGACACTGAAAGGAACAAAATGCTACTCAATCTCAAGAAAACAAAGGAAGAAATAAATTTGGATATCCTATAATTTCCAATGATACTGAAAGGCTTGACAAAGAGCTAGACAACAAAATTCCTAAAGCACGGAGTCTAAGTAGCTGTATAAGAATATCTTCAGAGAGAAAGAAGCCAGTCAGAAAACTAAATTTGCTATATACAAATGCCGTTCCATAAAAACTGAGAGTAACTTTTTTGAGTTGGCAACAGTGCGAAGGGGAAAAATAACCACGCAGATGATTAACTGAATTAAGGAAGTATCTATGGCAACAGTTATTAGCCGGGGCAGACGATTCTGGTTTTGTTATCGCGCAGTTGCTTAAGGTATGTCTGCATTTCACCATAGGAGGTGAGTGATTCACAGTTAAGAAGTGAAATGCGTTGTGCGATAAACTTTTGCTATCGTTTGAGTAAAACGGCTTCAGAAACTGTTGATTTAATGAAAAAGCTTACAAAGATAAATGTTTGGGTGAGTTAACGATTTTTAGATGGCACCACGATTTTAAAAAAGGGCGTTTGTCAGCAGAACTCGCTCCTAGGCCTGGTCGACCTGAAAGTGTTGTTACGGAGCGCAATGTTAACACTGTTTGGGCAATCCTGCAAGAAGATCGACGAATGACGTGTGAAGACACAGCGGGTCAACTGATGTTTCAAAAACGTCGGCATTCCTCATTCTATACGCGACAAATTACTGCTGCATCGTGTGTGTTCCAGATAGGTGCTTCATCACCGGACGAGAGAACAATTGTTAGCCAGAGTTCAGGTGTGTGGTGGAAACAAATGATTGCAAGGGAGCACTATTTCGACCCCGCGCAACGAGTGTCTGGAAGCACGCAGGCTCGCCTCCTCCAAAAAGAGGGCACCAAACCAAATCAGCTGGGAAGGTGATGATAATTTTCTTTGATCATAAAGGTGTAGTCTACTACCATGCCGTTCCTCCACAAATTACTGCCAATGCTGAGTATTACATTTCAGTCTTGAAGCGTCTGCCACGACACATATCGATTAAGCGGCCGCAACTGGTGTGCAAGTGGACCCTACATCATGATAACGCCCACCCACATGTGGCTGCTTGTTTTCAACAGTTTTTTACGAAATGCAGTATTGAAATCATGCCACAGCCTGCCTACAGTCCTGACCTCTGCCCGTGCGATGTCTGATTGTTTCCAACAATGAAGGAGAAGTTTCGTGGCGCAACATTCAACACAGATGCTGACGTTATTGAAGCTGTACAGGGGTCGCTAAAGCAGCTTCTACAAAATGCCTTCGCCACATGCTTTGAAAAGTGGACTGAACGATGGAACCGTTGTATATCATCCGAGGGAAGATAATTTGAGAAACAGCAACACATATTTTGCTGTACCTATATCTCTTCACTTTGTGTGATTTTACTTTGTTGTTATGGATGGTAACACAGTATCAACCCTGCTTTGTTTTGGGGTTTTTTTCAAGTGTTTGTGCAAAGTAAATGACTCTGTAGGAGGTTGAGAGTTGTAGACGCAATAGTATTTAGAGTAATATCTGGAAAAAGATGGGCGGATCCAGTGACAAAACAGAATTGTTAATATTTATTAGAACTGTGTTCGGGTATACTTCTTCGGCGGAACAAAAAAGTCAGATTCATGTTGAGACTGTATGGAGCCCTGTGCCAATGGGAAACAAGATTTAGTAAACAGCAGTGGTGTAGAAGACTCTTAGCGCGGCTTAGCAGTGTTAAGGCACTTTTCTGTAGACTTAGCGGCGCTAGGACACTTTCCGTTGTTAGCAGGGAAGAAAGGCAGGGCAAAGAATTTTTTTTTAGATGATCATGTAAATGAAACACTGGCTAATATGAAAGCATACCCGTACCTTAACAAAACGTTCGTATTATTATCATTTTGATTGGAGGTTGAACGACCATCGTGATCAACTCAGTGGACTATAAGCATTCGCCCGTCCCTAATTTAGGGCCACTGGTTCACGGGAAGGGAGACAGCCAGTGCCGTAAGACAAACACAGCATCCCTGCCTCACTGGGATTCGAACCCGGACCCATCTCGGACGAATGATTAGAAGCCATCGCTTAGACCACTGCGCCACCTGGGCGGCCCAAACAGTTTAGTCTCATCCTTGCAATACGAACGTGCCGCCCCGGTGGCGCAGTGGTCTAAGCGATGGCTTCTAATCATTCGTCCGAGATGGGTCCGGGTTCGAATCCCAGTGAGGCATGGATGTTGTGTTTGTCTTACGGCACTGCTCTCTCCCTTCTCTGGAACCCGTGACCCTAAATTAGGGACGAGCTACTGCTTATAGCCCATTGAGTTGCTCACGGTGGTCTTTAAACCTCCAATGAAAAAAATAACCTGTTGGATCACGCTGAAAAGTCGGATTCCGACTGCAAGGAGGAAAAGCAACGCAGAAGAGTTTAAACATGCATGTAGACAGAATGACAAGTGACCACTACGGTCGTGAAGGCTGCTTTCTTACAGTTTGCCTGCGTTCAGTCGCAACCGACGCATCTGTAAATGTGCTTGTCTTAGAGTAGTTTTTTTCCCTTCCCTGGAGCCAGTCAGTGGCCCTACATTAGGGACGAATAGCTGCTTATAAGCTCTTACGAGTTCCTCAGAGTAGTTTTTACAACCCACCTGTTCCAAAGGTGACAAGTGTTTTATCGTCGAGACTGGCATTTCAGCTAAAATCGCCACCGGATCCAACAAGCGTAATCTCCGAACCCATCTGTGATTCCTTACGAGTAACACCTCCCCCCCCCAAAAAAAACCCCCAAACGTTTAAGAGTTCGAGTGGTTAGAGGCACTGGCTTCTGGCCAATCGCTCGAGCTCTGTGCGGTGCGCCTGCCCACATGGCTCCAAATCAGGGGGTTCGGCGACTATGGCCCTAAATGATCTCGGTGGTCATCATACCCGGAAACAAAAAGCAAAGCAAAAGATATCCGCCACTACCACCCCATCATCTTAACAATAGCGGCATATATGTTGCATGTATTCAGTGTGACTGATATACAGGGTGATTCATAATTATTGTCGGGGTTTCAGTGGCATATAATCGGAAAACGAACTAAAAGGCAAACAGAGTATGACAGACAACTAAAAGTTCTACCTATAGAATCGACACATCAGATTGCTAAACCTCTTCGACTTGCGCGCCTTTCGTGCATGAAAGATATCCAAGTGATAATCAATTTCCCGCCAAGTGTTCGCCAGCATTTGAGGCGTTGCTGTTGCTATCGCAGCACCAATTCTGGTCTTCAGGTCATCGAGGGAGGTCACAGGGGTACGATATTTTTCACGTATCCTCACAGGAAAAAATCCAGTGGCGTAATATCCGATGAGCGCGGAGGTCAAGGAAAGGGTCCACCACGCCCAACCCAGTGCCCAGGAAAATGCAGGTCAAGAAATTCTCGGACAATAACAGCCTATGGTACAGTCCGCAGTTGTTTTTTTTATTGGAGGTTTAACGACCACCGTGAGCAACTCAATGGGCTATATAAGCAGTCGCCCGTCCCTAATTTAGGGCCACTGGTTCCAGGGAAGGAATAGAGCCAGTGCCTTAAGACAAACACAACATTCATGCCTCACCGGGATTCGAACACGGATCCCTTTCGGACGAATGATCAGAGGCCATCGCTTAAATAACTGCGCCACCGAGGCAGCCAGTCCGCAGTTTGTACGCACGGACTTGTAGGCGGTTATGCAGAACCCTCCGAACAGTCGGTTATGGCACACCTAACTGCGATGCAGCTCGTCTTGTTGACTTCCGAGGGCTTCGAGAAAATGCTTCCTGGACGCGACCAACACCGTCCTGCGTAGTGCTCGCTGTCTTCCTGCTTTTTTTTTGATGCTGCACACTAAGTCTTTTGAAACTGCTTTAACCAACGTCGGATAGCATTATCGGAAGGTGGAGCTCCGCCATACTGCGTTCTGTAACGACGTTGCGTTGTGATAACTGATTTTGTTTCGAAGAATCAGAGTACGCACATTGCATTTTCATGAACAGTCGCCATTTTGAAGAATGACGTCAATCCAGCGGGTACCATGCTGCCTCAAACTTTCCGCGGTGAACTTATTTATGCTGTAGGCAGTTTTATTTGGTCGGCCACGGTTTGACCATGCCATGGAAACTCCGACAATAATTATGAATCACGCTGTATATTATTCACATTAAAAACCAGGAGGAACTGTACGGAATAACAACAGTATTTAAAGGGAAACTTAACATTCTTACCATTTGACTCCCACATAACTTACCTTTTATTTAAAATATTGCTCAAAGCAAGCAATTTTAATAAAATTTGATAAAAATAATTAGTAATAAAACTGTAATAAAATAATAACTAATCAAAACAACAAATCAAATTCTATGTTGCTGTTGGAAATTTTAAGGGCCTTCTTTCAGGGTTTGTTTCACCTAACCCGCTCATTTCTAAGACACTTTTTTACTTAGAACTACATCACTGATAAACAGGTGTTAAATTCTATGGCATTAGCCCACAGATCAATAGGTAGACTGACGGTGCAAAATCAGCCACAAAGTAATATAAGGGTCGCCCAAATAAAAGTGAGACTCGTAATAGGGTCGTTGTATAATTACACAGAGCCTTGCGTTTACGCCGGTAGATGGCGTATCATCGGTGGCACATGTCAGTGTGCTGTTTGTACGTGCGGAGGCAAGTTGACTACGTAGGTTCGTGACATGAATTCTTCCAAACAGGCCCAGCGGGCAGTTATGCAATTTCTGACGGCAGGTGTTAAGTGGAGCAGAAATTTATCGTCGTATGAAGGATGTGTATGGGAATAAGCATCGGTGACGGTGTACAATGTTCCGCTGAGGACGTATGAGCACGATGGACATGCCGTGACCTGGGCAAGCACACATGGGCATCACCATAGAATCGACTGCTGCCGTGGACAACCTTGCGGAGGATCGCCGAATCACCACCCGCGACCTTTCGGCAACATTGTCCGCGAGTAAGGGAACTGTTAACACCATTCTCCATCGCCGATTGGGATACAGAAAGGTTTGCGCACAATGGGTCCCCAAGCATCTCCACGAGCATGAAGACTCGGCGAATGGGTGCCGTGCCTGAAGAATCTGCTTCGTTACCACGCAGAGGGGGTTTCTTTACAAGATTGTGGCCGCACATAAAACTTGGTGCCACCACTTCGATCCAGCCACAAAACGGATGAGTATGAAATGGCGGCATCCTAACTCTCCACGCCCAAAAAATGTCCTCCTTAAGAGCTGGAAAAGTAATGCTCAGTTTTATTTGATGAGAATGGCCAATTTCTGTTGGATTGGCAGTACGGTCAAGGCAAGCACATACTGCAATACGTTACGCAACCTCAAAACGGCCATCAAGCGTAAGCGACCCAGTATGCTGCCAAATGGGGTTATTCCGCGGCACAACACACGCTGCGACAGTTTGCCAAGATTTGCTGCGGAGCTTTCCTGGGAGGTCCTCGACCATCTCCCACCTATAGCACAGACCTGTCGCCCAGCGACTACAACTTCGGGCCACTGAAAAAACTCTCAAGCGCCACCGCCGGTTCGCTAACGACGCTGAAGTCCGGGACACCGTTGAAGACTAGTTTTAGAGTCAACCACGGACGTTCTTTGCTCAGGGTTTCTACAATCTCGTGCCGCGCTGTGACATTTGCTTGGACTAGGCGACTATGTGTAGCGGGTATGTAGCCCATGTATCCTCTTCCTGCATGTTCACATATTCCAGCCTATAAACCATTACGGTAAAAACCGGCAGTCTCAGTTTCATTTGGGCGACCCTTACACGTTTGAGCCAGAAAACCTTGTAATAGACAAGAACCGAGGGAGCACGTTCATTGCCACAAGAATTAATTTTATTTTAAATAATGTGATCCATGCCATTTAAAATGCCTGGGCACTGTACAGGTACACAGGTGATGACATTAAATTAATTTTCTGCTTAATGGAGGCCCTACAAAGGAAGGAAAACAAAGTGACAGAATATGTGCGTCTTTAAAATTTTATTTGTTACAAATACGTCATAAAAAAATTACATTTTTGTAAGTCGTTTATAACTTTTACATTCAATAAATGGCAGAAATGCAATGCCCTTGAGCATGATCATATGCAAAATAAAACTTAACACTGATCTGAGAGGAAACCCAATGCATGTTTTAAAACAAACAAGTACACTGTTAAAAATTTCACAGTTAGATTACGGGCAATGGCCGGCAACTGGGGGCCCGGCCGTTGCCCATATAGCCCATTTTTGTGAAAGCCCATGAAATTACGGTCTGAACCCTAAATACTTAGCCCATAATCTGAAGAGCAACGCCCACAAAAATAAGTTTGACCGTATTGAGCTACGCCATAATTTGAAGGGCATTGCCCATAAAAAAAATAAGCTTGACCGTATTGAGCTACGCCATAATTTGAAGGGCATTGCCCATAAAAAAATAAGTTTGACCGTATTGAGATACGCCATAATTTGAAGGGCTATACCCGAAAAATAAGTTTGACCGTATTAACTTAAGCTGTAATTTGAAATGCAATCCCTGTAAATATGAAGTTTGGCCATATTCGGTTAAGCCTCACGGCAAGTAGTCACCGACTTTTACATAAATGCATTTTTTGTGGAAGAGTGTGCAAGTAAATGCATGTTTTTTGTGGAAGAGTGTGTGAGTGTGAAATTGTTGGATACTTACATTATAACTGAATCAATTCAGTTCTAAATGTGAGTAATGATAGTTTCATATCTTAAAATCAGGTTTATTACAATATGATAAATAATGACATCAGTTACACACAGATTTGTTTAACATTAGGCTTTACGAACTCTGTACACACAGTTGGTTGAACAATACTTACGTTTCTTTTAGACATGTTTTAATTGGAGAATTATTTCTAAAGCACAGTTGGTTGAACAATACTTAGTTTCTTTTAGACATTTTAATTTGCACATACGTACTTATGTAGTATTTGCATGAATGAATACAAAGGGCAGTTATGTAGTAAAGATATGTACAGGCATATTCTTGTATTTATATGTTATATCAATGACAAACAGAACTACGAACTGGCATCCGAGTACATTGCGTCTATAAGGGTATTCAATCCACAATGGTGTCAAAGTTGGTTTTTCATGTAGGTTTTGGCTAGTATTACATTTGACATAGGGTTGAATCATGCTTTTTTTGTTTTCACGTTCACTGCCTTGTGTGCTGGTTCATTTTACATTCTACTGAGCACTGTGTTGTCAGTGTTCCCAGAACTTTTACTGTCTTGTTTCCTATCTCTAATTTTTGGATATTTACCTACTTTTCACATGTTTAGTAAAATTATGTCAAAAACTGGAAGTACTGCTTTTGAAAGATCACATTGCTTCCCCATAATTAAGGTATCAGAAAGAAAAGAAAAAAAATACTTGAATGGAAATGAGAGCTTTTGAACTTGATAGGGCATAATTTCAAATCTCAGACCCCCACCCAAAAGAAGAAACACTTGTTTAGACCCTGATTCTAACTGAGTCATTGTAGAACATTAATGCATATCAATATTTCTAAAATATTAAATTTTCCTGTTTGGAATGTTTTAGAAATGACTTCAGTGACTAAACCTGTTCTTTCATTGTTGTGTTGCCACAAGGAAACCATTTTGGAGCACAAATTTTTTTGGAAAACTATTAAATAGTTGTATTTATAATATCTTGGCAATACCTGAAGATACTGAAACAATTTTTATTGATGTGCAAATCAGGTGTTTAGTGACAAAGGAAAAGAACACGGCAGAATCTTTAAATTTCTCAAAAAACAATTTCATCACATCATTTTGTACCAATTTCAGCACTATCATCTTAAAACATGAAATACATGCTTTGCATATTGAACATTTTGAATAGACCTTTAAAATAGGAATTACAAAATGTGTAAAAAAAAATTTCATATTTTTTAACTTAAAAAAAAGTGGCTTCTGATTGTATCTTAAAATATAAATTTTCCTGGGCATCCAGGTTTTACTACCTGGGTAGGTAAATAATTTATGTATATACCCAGCTGCGCATGTAACATTTCGGATATTTTCCAAGCCCTGCTTAAAGTGACACAGGTGAAAGATTTCACTCGCAGAAATTTAGAATGAAATCAATTCTTTTTTACATTTAACTTTAATTACTACATTTGCAAAGCAAAGAAACTGTTCATGATATATTTTCACTGTCATTTTCTTGGCCAGCATTTACCAGATTCAGTAAAATAACCGTCGAAACTCGTTATAATGAAATTCAAGGGGGACAAAAAAAAATTGTAGCAACGTATTGTTCTTAAAACATTACAAATTTTTCATTAAAAAGTTAGTATGTACTACAGAAATTTTCATTACGCATAAGATTGCAATGCTGTAAAAGTGAAATAGTGCCCACACAGACAAGCAAAGGTAATTTTTTTTGTAATGGGAAGTTTTTGCTAAAGTAGTAATAATGAAATATATAAGCTTTAATTAATATGTATGTATAAAATTATGTACTTTATATATTTTTACTTATACATATCAGGGTTTGAAAAATACCATGCCTGAGTCGTGTGAACCATTGACCTGGGCAGGTAAATAAATAATCTAGTTGCCCTAGGTGCCAGACTGGGCAATTAAATCTAAAAATGAAGTTCAGAATATAATTTTCTACTACAAGAAAAAAGACAGTCATCGCATGTCATGTTGCTTTTCACTGCTAATCACTGGAAGTTGTATTATTGTTACGCAGTGCCAAGAACAGAAGAATATCACCTTCTTTAATTATTATGCTTTAGGTCCATAAATTGGAAGCATATGTAATTTTGCTCCAAATGTTTAAAGTCAGCGACTGAATGCATGCCTCTGATGGAACTAGCCTCTTGTGTTTATTGACAAAGGGTTAAAACTTCATATTTTTCATATTTTAATGTATTTCATATTTTTTCAGATATTTCATATTTTAAACGTGTTTTAAAGATTTTTATTGTAATATGGACCTGTGAGTCTGACACTGTGAAGAGAAGCTGCGATAGGAATAATGCATCGCTCCAGTGAAGATGTGAAGCTTTGGTCCGTTAAAAGGAAGGTTTGTTGCTGTGTGGAAATGACGGGTACAAGAGAAAGAGGACTTACGTTATTGGCAGAAGAGCAATAAATGTTGTAGTGATACGCTACAGAAAATAGGTCCACAGCAGCCACCCTTTCTTTTGTTGTATCCTGTACGTTGTTGGCAGGAAAAACCGGATAAAACCTTTTCGATTTGCAAAAGATACATATGAGTAAGATAGAAACTCGCGTGCGAAACAAGCTATTAACAGAAGAACCAAAAGTGCAGAGACACAGCAAATCTGTTCAAACCAAAACCGAAATTTATAGTTCCCCAGTTTTCTGTACAACATAGAAAAGCATATTAGTACTTTCGGTAAATGTGTACTTCAGCGTCCTAAACTATTTCGTTGGAAAAATTTAACTGTGGGTGAAAAGTTCGATGCACACATTTTTTTAAGCATGCAAAATAATAGGGAAAGGTGAAAAATTATATTTTTAAATAAAAAGGAAATAATTTTTCTGAAGTATTAACCTGCGAGTACGATGGTTTGTAGCAGGTGGTGCGGGAGGCTGAAGCGATGCTAACGGCCACCACGTGAAGGTGCTGTGCGACGGAGCGAAGTACGAGTTGGTAGCAAATGCGTGGAAGAATACGACAGCAGTAGGGTATATTTTTCGGACGCAGTATCGTGTAATTGTGCGCAGAAGTAGTTCAAACCTGTTTTATTCATTTTTGAGAAAGATATGTGCAGAATGTCGTTATTAGTGGTTTCACAGTGTCTCCGAATGGAAAGAAATTAAGGAATGTAAAATAATTTATGTACGACAGAAGTTTTGAGGAAGACGTTTTGGTTCCGGTTGAACCCAAAGTTTTAGTTTTGGTTTGGAAGATGTGCACAGGTAGGTGATTTCTTCAAGCACTTCATTTGCAGTTCTGCTGTTATTCAGTACATCGTAGCTCACATTTTTTTCCTCGTGACATGGATATTTTTCAAAATAAGCAATTTTCTTCAATTCATATATCGCACTATGGCAGGGAGATAGCTTCTTGTATTGTGGCGGATAATGAAATTTTAAGCCCTGACGAAATCCGAAATGACTGACGATTTTGTACTTTCAAAATTACCCTTAAAAAAAACAAAAACTTACAATGCTGCACAAATTCAACCTCTTTCTTTCTGCATATGCCTACAAGACTTTTCGATGACTACGTACTGCTAAACCGCTTCCTTCTTAATTCTTCCGCCCGTTACTTGCCCTTCTCAACGAAGCTTCCATTCACCGGACTCCACCTTGATGCCGTTGCCGCTCTCTCGTCCTATGCCTATACCGCACGTACTCTTCCAAACCATCGCACTCTCAGGTAAATACTTTGGAAAACTTATTTCCTTTTATCTAAAAATACTATATTTTTGCACCTTTTCGCATTATTTTGCATGCTTAAAATATTGTATGTCACACTTTACCCACACAGTTACATTTTTCCGACGAAATAATTTAGACGCTAAAGTACACATTTACCAAACTTTCTATTTCGGATCAGGGAATCATATGTGAAAGAATGAAAAATTTCACGTCTGCTTTAAAAACAATTACAAAACATGAACAAACTATATTGTGTAGCATATGAGTATAAAATGGTTCGCTCTCCTGGCAAGAAGGTACTTGCTTGGACTTGTAGTCATCCGCACGTGAATTGCACGGCGAAGCGAATCTTCCTTTCAACAAAGCAAATCTTCACATCGTTGCCGTAGTGATGTGTTAGGCCTACCACAGCGTCGCACTCGCAAGTCAATATTACAAGTTTCCGACAAAATAATTTAGGACGCTAATCTACACATTTACCGAATAATCTGCCAATGATGAAGATTGGAGTGCCATTTCAGGTGGATTCAGTAGTTTTAAAGAGTTTGTAGAAATCAATGAAAATGCATTATTGGGGAATTGAGGGATATTCAAGAAATAGCCAATGAAATTCAGGATGATGATGAAGAGACATAACAAAGAATTAACAAAAGATCCCCAGACTGTCACGAAAGCAGTGTAGAAGCTTTGGAAACACTGTCACTACATACAACTCACCGATACATCTAATTGCCACACATTCCTGTTTAAACAAACTTGAAAAAGCTGTTTTCA
Organism: Macrothele yani; assembly: GCA_039090855.1. Classification (NCBI taxonomy): domain Eukaryota; kingdom Metazoa; phylum Arthropoda; class Arachnida; order Araneae; family Macrothelidae; genus Macrothele; species Macrothele yani. The sequence goes on from CM077027.1 coordinate 74,711,828, forward strand.
ATGAGAGGCAACAGCAGAAACAGTCTTCAATTTTACATAACTTTAAAAAGCCATAAATATAAAAAAGGTATGTAATTAAAATTTTGAGATCAAGTAATTTACATTTTTGAGTAATCTAAGCTTTAAAGTGTTAAATTTAACTAAGTAAATTCAATCATTGATATTTTTCTTATTTTGCATGTTATTCTCATGTTAATTACTTTTTAAACTTAATTTTGGCTGGAATTACACTAACTTTTACTTATGCTGCGCTCTTATTTATGCGTGCTTTGGTTTGCGCTGACATATATGTGAAATATTACTGTATACATGTGATGATGAGGTGATTATAGATATAATTAAAAAATATATATTTTTTGGCTCTTCTGGTTTCCAATTAAATTTATGTAATTTATGTGTTGAGTGGTAAAAAAGCTGTTTTCAATGAGAGGCATATGGGGTTTGTATATATGCAGATTTCCATTGTTTGCTTCTTCCTGCTGAAAACTAAGCTAGGGATGCCTATGAGTTAACTGAATATACCATAGTCACAAAATGATTGATAGTTATATACTAAGGAATGCGAGTGAAATGGTATTCCTAAAAGCAATCAAAACCATGTAGCAGTCAGGGAGAATCACAAATGTGTTTCCTGAACGAAAATGTGACATTTCATCACATGAAACTTTTTTCCCCGCCTCTAAATTTAGGCCACTGGTTCTAGGGAAGGAGAAAGCCAAAGCTGTTATGTTATGTAAAAAACAGGTTTCTTTTTTAAAGGTTTTAACGGCTAATGTGAGGAACTAAATGGGATATAAGCAGTCCCCGTCCCTAATTTAAGAGTCACTGGTTCCAGGGAAGAGAAAACGCCAGTGCTGTAAGACAAACACAACATCCATGCCATACCGGGATTCAAACCCGGACCCACTTGGACAATCATAAGATGGTGCTTAGACCACTGCACCACCAGGGTGGCAAAACTAATGCCTCATATGGGACTCAAACCATATGTTAAATTGTGACTGCTAGCCAAAAACCTTGATGTACAACCAACTCTGATACCAGAACGGCTTGAACATCCTCTAGACCAATAGTTCTCAAAGTGGGTTTCACTAAAATAATAGGAAGGGGGGCATATGCGGATTTGTTAGCAACCATACCGAGTCACATAGTGAACCAATTTTCAAAACAAAATTAATCTGAATTTATGGCTAGTGCTGGTAGGATGTGTGGTGAAGTTTAGCATATTTAGCTGAAATTTCTAAAAAATGAACTAATGGAACTTCTCATTACAGGGTGAAAACAATCTGTTCAATGTTGAAAAAACAAAACACAAGCAATGACCAAAAAACTTTATGAGAAAACCAAATTACAGGGAACAGCTCTGACCAATTTTCATAACTGAATTCATTATCATCAGAAAATGAGCAAACAATTGGAAACTTGATGTTAAACAGCTAATAATCGTCCATCTCTGCACTCTCCAAACATTTACAAGGCAGTATTTCCCATTCCCACTGAATGAACTAGTTACTCATTCACATACAATGCAGAAATGTGTAATCTTCTATTGCCAAATAAAAAACTTATGAGACATCTTTTAACTCTGGTTGGTTTGAAAAGCATTTGTTCTTTGAAATCACTGACTAGTTTTTTTTTTGTTGGAGGTTTAACGACCACCGTGAGCAACTCAATGGGCTATAAGCAGTCGCCCGTCCCTAATTTAGGGTCACTGGTTCCAGGGAAGGGAGAGAGCCAGTGCCGTAAGACAAACACAACATCCATGTCGGACCGGGATTCGAACCTGGACCCCTTACGAACGAATGATCAGAGGCCAGCGCCTTAGACCACTGCGCCACCGGGGCGGCGACTAGTTTTGGATTCCAATGGAAAAAGAATTTCCAACATTGTCGAGCACTGCCTTAAGTATTTGTTGCCTTTTACAACTACATATTTATGTGAAACCAGTGTTTTATCCTTAACCACCATAAAAACTAAATATTGAAATAAGCTGGATGTTGAAGATAACTTGTTTGTACATAAGCAAGAAAACTCAAAATATTGATGAACTTTGCAAGAGTAAATGAGCTCATACATCTTACTGATACTAAACAAATGACTTGACCAGTTTTATTTGATTTTTTTAGCCATTTGTGCAATTTCTGTGACATCAGTGTATGTAATTTTAGCAAATATACCTGTGTATTTGTATTTTTTATATATTTTATACCCACATAAACACACTGGAATAAACTTTTCATTAAAGAATATGCCTGTACATATCTGTACTCCATAGCTAATCTTTGTATTCATTGGTGCAAATATAATACTTCACAAGTTCTTAAGTACATGAGCAAATGAAAAGGAGTCTTAAAACCCAAAGTATTGTTCAGCCAGTTTGTGCTTTAGAAATAATTCTGTCTAAATTCAGGAGTTGAACACTATGCCGTAAAAAAAAAAGCACAAAACGATAAGACAATATTTATGCGTGTTATATTGCAAAATGGAATTCATTTCAGACTACAAACATACGAAGAATGCTGCCCTACGTAATTCCCAAATCAGCATGTACAGATCGAATTTATTTGACATCCTAGTCAACGCTAGGTATATACCTGGCGATAAAGACTTGCACAGAAAGTAAAGCACTGTATCATATTGATGGTAAAACATATATGGATGTGAGAGTTATGTCCCTACCCCAGTCAAATGAAATCTTAGCTACTACATAGATTTTCCTGTGTGACAATGCTTCAGCCACCCTCGTTTGGTGGTGAAACTTTTAAAATTATTTATATATATATATATATATATATATACGTACACAGTTCGTGAGCTTAATATCAAACAAAAATGTGTGTAATTGATTTCGTTACTTTTACATATCATAATAAACTTAATTTTAAAAAATGTCTACTCACATGTTTTCATGGCGTCTTTCTTTCACGTGTTCGTGGCTTCGTGTTCGTCAGTTAGGATGGGCGATATTTATCAATATCTCGAAATATCGATATTTTTGTCCGATATTTCGATATATAGTATTGATATCCAAGTTACGATATATCAGAAAAGCACTATATCGGTGCGATATTCAATATATCATCTGTGTTCTTTCCTCTGGCATGTCACGAAAATTATGTTGCTTGAGGACTATCAAACTGCGATCTCATTATCGAGATTCACATGATATTATGTCACCTTCCGATTTCTAGAACTTTACAAGGAAAAATATCTGCTGTGTTGAAAACCTCGATGGTTGAAAATTTTAACTATTAGTTGACAGTAGGCACCCAGAAAACAAATTTAACGAACGGTTGATAGCAGATTGTTCTTTTGCCTATGAGTATTATGTTTGAAGTAAACTGGCACTTTGACCAAAATTAAATACATACCAATGACACACAATTTGAAGTGAAGCATTTTTTTTTGTTTTTTTTTGTTAGTGATAAAGTATGTAGATCTTAACAGCTATGTAAGGAAATGCAAAACAGCTTTTCGAGAGTTTTCTTGATGTCTTACAAGTTATGTAGTATAAAGTTTGTTGTAATTCAGGCTATGTATATATCAGACGTAATTTTTTTTATCATCCTTTGACAATTATCTTGTTAATACATAGTGAAACTTCCTGAAGTAATTATATAATCTGGTAAAAATATGAGCATAACAACTTTCGTCTTGATCTGCTGATTTTCCCACACTTACAGCATGTTATTTCCTCTGATTGTCCATTCGTTTTTTTGTTATCTAGGAGAGACAGGCTTTCATTCATTAATTAGTAAATATATACTTGATGAATTTGGATTATGATATTTTTTTTATGTTTTTCATACATTAATTAGTATGGCTTTCATTAATTAATTAGTAAATATATATACTTGATTAATTTGGATTACGATATTTTTTATGTTTTTATTTTTATAATCATATTTTAATGGAGGACTAATAATCGTTAGCATTTTTTTAAATATCTTTCTGGAAAAATAATTGCTTTCTATGAAAAGGCCATTACAAATTATTCGTACTCTAATTACTGTTTTTAACAAAAATGTCACTTGTAAACATATTATAAGCACTTTAATTTTTTTGCTTATGCCATGGGAACTATTTTTGCTTACACCATAGAAGTAATTATATCTGTATACTCCATTAACATTGTGTTCTGTCTTAAACGATAAAAAAAATAGCAAACATTGTTCACACCTTCTGAAAAATATAAATGTATACAAAATGCTCTAAAAAATTACAATAACAAAGTTTTTTTAAAGATTTTTTTCCATAACATTTCCTTGCAAGCTAATATAATGTTAACTTTGACATTTGCATCCCAACAAAAATAGTTATTCTTTCTATAATTCAGTTATTCCCACGTTAATTGATGGTTAAGATTCCAGTCTGCTGGGATTAATAAGTACTTTTGTTTTTTTGTCATTTATGCCATACTGAAGCTTCAACTTACCTTTTCTCGAAATGTTGGAAATACATATTTCTCGTAATCTCACATTGATGAAAAACTCATGAAAACATTCCTTTGCAACTGGGATTTTTGGAAACTTCTTAGCAGAAACCATATCCCTGCTCGTCGAGCAATGCCCACACATGAAACAAGAAAATCACCTTTTGGGTTTTGGAAAGTATATTCAGCATTTCTGCAGATTACAAGCTCACTTCTGTTGCATGATTTTTTTATTTATTTTTGCATCAAATTTTTCTGCTATATATTTTTTTTTATTTTAGGATCTGAAAAACAATATTTTATGTGTTTTTCATATCACTAAAAATACAGCTTGAGAGCTGCAATCTTGCATAAAGATAGTTTTAAGCTATAAAATGTAATAATAAAGGACAAATAAAATTGCTCCCTTTTAGCAGGAGAAAGCAGCTCTTGAAAAAAAATTTCAGCTGATGTTTCTAAGAAATTATCTGAGAAAACTGGTAGGATATTTATTCCCCACATTCACTGCCAAGCTTGTGTATTATAATTAGTTATTACTTATTACCAAAACAATTTTTTAAGGTAAAGAATATTTTTATGTCTTAAGAGACACATATGGTTGAGTCGTCATTAGACTATGTAAATGCTATCTGTGGAGAGTAGTTACTCAATTATGTTTGCTCATGCTGATGAAACAATCCTGTTGGCAGAGAGCAAAAGTGAGTTGCAGCGTATGTTGTCCCACATGTATGAAGTTTGTATGAATTTCAAACTTAGTATATGAAAGGAAAAACCCAAAGTTATGTTTTTGACAGATGAATTGTTAGTATTAAATCAAACAGATCAGTCTAAATGGCAAAGAGATTGACCAGGTAAATCAATTTACATATTTAGGAAGCATGTTTGACAGAGGAAACAAATTAGGTGGTGAAATTAGTAGGCTAGTAAATTCATCTTTGAAAGTCACAGCTGCTTCAGGAGGATTTTGAATAAATGATGAATGATAGGTTCTCAAAAAAGTCCCTAATAGTTGTGTGTGAAAAAGTACAGTAATTGTTCCTACTCTGATGTGGAGCAGTGAAGGTGGAGTACTGCAGATGAAACATAGGAGTGATTTGTGAGCTGTATAGATGTGTTACTTATGGGGGTGGGGGCAAGATATGTTTTGATCATGTGAGGAATGAAGATGTTTTGTAGATGAGTAGTGTGAAGCAAAATATTGTTTGTAAGGTGGGGACAAATATTCTTTGGTGGTTTGGAGAATGAGTGGTGAGATGATTACTAGGAGAATTTATTCTGCACAAGTGACAGGAAGAAAATGTAGAAGATCAAGGGAGGACCAGATTCAGGAATTCCTGCATGAGAAAAAGAGAATAAATGTGAAGTACAAATGGTCTTGTGTGTGATGGATGTCAGTGAAGCTCAAGTTGTGAGCTGAGATCACTGTAAATGCAGATGTTTGATACATCAAGAGTAAATAAAATGTATTGCCATCAGTTTTAAACTTTAATCCAGCAGATAAGCTCTCATCAAGAAACTAACCTATGATCTTAGAGAACAGCTTAGTGATATATATGCATGTAAAGAGAAAATCCCTCATCTACAGCAAGTTGAATATAACTAGAGGTGAGAAATCAGTACTTATTTTTGTGTTGTTTTGGTGTTAATAAGTGAAACATTAAATGTTATATCCCATTTGAGTTCAAAACTGTAAAAATTTTTTTAAATCTGCTGACTTCCTTAATTTTAAGGATAGACTCCACCAATGCGCATTTAAAATGTAAAAAAATGATATGATATCGAAGATAGCTCCTCAGGCGTTTTAGACTTGATAAAGAATACTTCAGATATTTATTGTGTACAAGTTTTTAATGGAGATGAGAAATCCAAAGAAATGGACTGAGAACTGGAAAAAAATGCGTGAAGTGGTGTGTGTGTGTGTGTGTGTGTGTGTGTGTGTGTGTTGATCTCCATGAGCATCTAAAGTTGTTCCCGAATGTGTAGAAGCTCGATTCACCATAAGCAGACACATGTCCCTAATTTAGGGCGCAGTGGTTCCAGGAAAGACAAGACAGGAACAACTTCTTTATGTATTTTACCACTTGGTAGGCACATTTTCCATGATTATTTAGATACTGAATAGTTTCCATGACATTTAATGAACATTTCATGACTGAATAGATTTTATTCATGACATTTAATAAATAGATTTCTTGACTGAATAGATTTCATGACATTTAATTGCTAAAACCTGGAAAGAGCGACATCTTTGTTTGTTCACTGACGCCACATATTTGGAGGATTTTCACATTTAATGAACAGTGCTTCTTATTTTGAAAATTTGACTGTTTTCTAGCAGTTTCTGAGGAAGAAGTAATCTTTTTGTATGAGAATTTTCCTGATATTGATGCTGAATCAGTTGTAGCAGGTATAAAATCACATACAATTTTTGCAAACTTGAACAAATGTAAAACCGATGGGTGCAATGCAAGGTATTCATATAATCTTTAATGGTAGTCTAAGAACTCCCTTCCTACAGCTAGTGTCAAACATTTGGCACAATGTATTGCCTTTTAATCAAACCAAGAACCCATATTTATGAGTACAAATGCAATTTTTACATTGCACATTTATTAGATTTTAGCAGCAAAAGAATTTTGAAAAAAGTAACTTTGTATACTGTAAAGAAACACTAGAGGAATCAAATGAGGAAGAGCACTGCACATTAAAACTTTTCTGGACAACAGAATTTTGTTAATGCCATTCCGTTTAAGAATAACAGTTTTCACAAAAAAAAAAAAAAAAAAATATGTTCACAGTAGGCGAAATTGCTTTGGAAACTGATTACTTTACTATCTAATCCAGTCTTGTTGGAGCAATTTTTTATAGCTGCTTTATGCTCAGCTATACGAGTTTTTTAAAATATCTTCTCTTTGAACTATTTTAGGGAAAAATTTTTTAACTTTGTTCTCTAAACTTGGAGCTAGCCTAATATTGTATTTTTTACTAATTCTCTTTAAAGCTTCAAATAAACCTTTGTGATAAGAAATTTTTCTAGTGAATTTTACTTCTTGCTTTTAACCAATGAATACTAAAAGACTACTGGATTTCAATTCGTATCATCCAGTTTCTATTAAGAAAAATGTAGCAAGTCAGTTTTTAGAAAAAATTAATAAAATAGTTTCTACTGCAGATAAAAAAGAAGCCCATAAAGAAGAGCTTAAAGTCATACTTGCAGAAAATAACTATCCTAAAGAAGAAATTGAGAAGCTTCTGAATTTTAATGGTACGAAGAACCCACAAAAGCAAGAAGTAAAATTCACTAGAAAAATTTCTTATCACAAAGGTTTATTTGAAGCTTTAAAGAGAATTAGTAAAAAATACAATATTAGGCTAGCTCCAAGTTTAGAGAACAAAGTTAAAAATTTTTTCCCTAAAATAGTTCAAAGAGAAGATATTTTAAAAATGCAAGGAGTAGTTTATGAAGTAAATTGTAGTTGTGGACTATCTTACATAGGTGAAACAGGTCGCAGACTGGAAACTCGTATAGCTGAGCATAAAGCAGTTATAAAAAATTGCTCCAACAAGACTGGATTAGATAGGCATGTTAGAGAAACTGGGCACAGCATGGATTGGAATTCCCTTAAAGTAATCAGTTTCCAAAGCAATTTCCAAAAAAGAAAACTGAAAGAAGGAATAGAGATTGAGAAAAATCAAAATTCCATCATCAATGACTGCAAAGGATTTTCCTGCCTAACATCTGGCAGGATTTGTTGAAAAATAACCTAAACCGTCAAGGTTAACCGTAACCGTCAAGGTAAACCGTAACCATGATAGTGACAAGCAAAAAGTGACAACAACAAGAGAGCCTGAAGAAGGAGAAGAGTTTTCTCCGAAAATTTGCTATAAATGAAAAAATTTCCTAGTAAATTCCCATAAGTTGCTTTAGATTATTAATTCAATTAAACTAGGAAGCCATTTCTCAATATGAGCTTTATTCAAAAAATATTCACAGTTATTATCAAGAGAGAAATAGACATAATGACAAAATGGATAACACTGGGCAAATTAGGCCGAAACCTGTTAACAAGGTTTGTTGTATTTTCAGTTTGCTTTTTTTTTGTTTTTTTTTTACAAAAAAATTATATATGTATCTACAATGTATATGCACACTAACTTTGAAATAATATATTTTCATGTATGTGTGCAAACTTCTTCAAAATTGCATTAAAAAGCTCTAGCCATTTACCTCTCAACAATATTATGGCTTTGCAGAACATTCTGCATTAGAAATTGCAATTATATGCTGTGATTACAGGCTAAGGGGGTAATGTTTCAGACAGAAGTAACCCAGTGATTTTGTTTTAGGCATTTTACTCCGCTTTTGTACTTAAATAAACATTTCGAATAATGGAAAAACCTTAACATGTGTAGAATAATCAAATCAATGAGACTTATTTACCCAATTGCCTGTGGTTTACTGGTCTTCTATGTAGCAAAATATTTCTGCCACAAATTCCATTTCAAGTGTGTTTTTTTATTCATGTATATTCTTTAAAAGATGTTGAGTGTGCTTAACAGGAAAGTTGACATCTAATTTGTTTACTTTCAAATGATAACCAAAACCTTCAAATATCGTTGGTGACAGTTGATACTATCCACAGCCACAGCCCCCATTAGTGGAAGGGGAGTGCAGATGTTATATAAACACAAAAATGCACAACACTTTTATGATTGCTTTTTTGACTAATTTTGTCTCGCTGTATCAACAATCTTGCATAGGTAGCAATGTTAAGTACAGAGAATCATGATAACATGTTTTGGTAAAAAAAAACAGTTTCCGCATTTATGTTCTGTAAATTTATGTGACAACTTCCTGCCCTTTGGCCACTTCCATCCCATCTGTGCTCTGCCCCTTCATTAAGAAATGCAACAAGGGGCATATATAGATTTTTTCTGAGGGCGTGCCGTGTCAATGAAATGAAAAAAATTAAATCCACCAGGACAAAATAAAAGAATGAGAATAGAAAAAAAAATTTAACGTAAATTAATGAATTTTTTTATTAAATTAAGCATTTTTGTTTCCAATGTAAGGCACATTTTAACAATAAATAAAACACATTTAAACACTTTGGGGGGGGAGTGGGCATAAATATATGCCACCTAACATTACATAAATGTATAAAATATATAATATAAATACGCCCTTACATTACCATGGCTACGATGTAAACAACCCTGATGTTGGCTTTCCAGCTCAGCATACAAGATATATTTTTAGCGAATTTTTATGAATTATAAAAACGTAAAATGTTAATTCCGCTGTCGAAAATATTTATTTACGTAACAAAACAACGTAAAAGGGCGAAATAAAAGCACTAAGTTTTTAACGAGTTTTAAAGTCGTAAAACCCATGGCGTCGGTCTTGTAAAACGTTAAATATCAATTCCGCTATCGGAAATAATTATTTACACAACAAAACGACTGAAATGGCAAAATAAACGCACTACGTTTATTTCCAAGTACAGCGACCGTCTTGTAAAAGGTACGAAGTTAGTAATATACATTACTTTTCTGAGATATCACTATTTTAATGGTATTAACAAAACTTGATTGCAGCTATATTTTCAAGCTGCAGGATAATTTAGTACTGGCTGAGATTTGTGCGAACAAGCCAACAGCCAATTAGTCCCAAGTTCCCAATAGCCAATACTTAACACAACATTGGATCGGATTCAGTAATAACCCAAATGCAGTATGCAGTGAATAAACCGAAATATCAGTCTTATTGAGATCAGAAGTATTGAAAAATATCGAAAAATCAATCCGATATATTGATCTTTAAATACAGATATTTTCGATTCAATATATCGGTCTCAGAAATATTTAAAGATATCATACTTTTGAAAATATCGTCCATCCCTTAGTCTTGGTAAAAAAACGAGCAGCCACCGTAAAATCACGTGACGACTCGCTGACCAATAGCAGAAAGCGACGCATGCCGCATTCCTTTTCTGTCATTATCGTTCATTGGCTAGCCCGTGCCTCTTAGCAACGCCCGTAAAATTACGGTTTGGAACAGTTGTCCTACATATTCATGCCCGTTAAAATACGGGCATCGCCCTGAAACTGCAGAAACGAGCCTTGATCGTAAAAATACACGGGGCAACAAGACTTTTTTTACGGGAATTTTTAACAGTGTACTAACATTATGGCTCAAAGGTTTGAAGATAATATAAGCCATATGTTAAGCCACATTAATGATTGGGAATAACCAGAAAGCTGCAAGAAATATGAAGAACTCTAAGTTACTCAGAAAACATAATTATATCAAAATGTAAACAATTAAAGTTGTATTACAAAACAAGCCCTACTTTAAAGACACTGTACTCCTGAAAACTGAAGAAACTTTGAGACAGTTGTACTGGTAAAATAGGATATCTTACTGATAACAATTAATTACCTTAAAGAATGCCTCAAGAAATCGTGAAAACATCATTTTACTTATCCATCTCAGATCAATGAAGTATTAAATGACATACTATTTCATTCCATAAAAAGAATTCACCCCCTCCCCATAAAATATTGACAGCACAATGAAATAGGTAACATTTCAGACTTATTTTTCCAAAATAATCATGACAGGGAGAAAAAAATTAGCATACACTTTGGCAAACAAAGTCCATGGAATCTAGGTTAGTTACAAAAGTACACCATGTTAAGTCACTACACATGGCCAAAAATTGTCACATCTGAAATAATAAACTACATTCTCAGAAAATTATGTAGGAACAAGGAACACTCAAGAAACAATTTTTAATATGAACTCCATTTCTTTAAACACAGTCTGTTTTCTTTCATTAAGGCACTAAAATATTTTAAAACAATTGATATGACACTCATAAAAAAAAAATGTACCTGTCTTGGAAGGATAAGAGCTACTTTTACTCACACTAGTATAGAAGCACAGGACAACAGTATAACAAGAAAATTGGGATCAGCAACATTTAAAATGCAGCACGACATGGATTGTTTAGTTGTCGGGAAGGTTGTTGCCGAGAAAAGTGGACACAACATAGATCAAGGAAACACACACACACACACACACACACACACACACACACACACACACACACACACACACACACACACACACACACACACACACACACACACTCTCTCTCTCTCTCTCTCTCTCTCTCTCACCTGAAAATTGGGTTACCATTTAAGAGTAACACTATTTATGCACTACAGATGGATGTTCAATCAACTCAACGAGTCCACGCAAGGTCATATGTCTGAAGGAGTGCAGCCAGGCCTCAGCATGGCTTAGTGGTGCTAAGGCACTATTTTTCTACTGTTAGCAGTGCTAAGATATTTTTTGTGGTTACAGAAGATGGGTAAAGAAATTTTTTTTGACGATCAAAAATAGCAAATACTGTGTTTTATGTACAATCAGAACCAAAATATTCTTACTGCAAGGATGAGATTAAACCATTGGATCACACAATAGGACATCTCACAGATCACAAGGGTAAAAAGAATGCTGTTTGTGTCTGGGTTTAACTTTCATTGTGAGGTGCTGTAAGGGCTATATGACATTGGCTATCCCCGATTTCGGGTGGAGGAGGAGCACCATCCATGCTTTATGCAGAGCTCAGACCACTAACTAGAAACCTACACACCTGACCACTCGGCCACCGGGATGGCGTAAAGAAAATATAAAGTCCATTCTCTAGATGGCAGTTTTCAAAATTATTTCATTGCTTAAAGAAAAAAAAATTGCAGAGAAATTATGCAACCATTAAGGCTACATAAGTTTTATGCAATGAAAGAATATTTTTATTAAGCTGCCCCTTCTCTTATTCCTTAAGAATAACAACACATACCTCCTTTAATTAGTCACAGTGCATAGATGTAATTAAATTGGTTATATTTATTCAGTGTGACTATATTAGTTACACCTATTCAGCGTGACTCAAGTAATAACCACACTGAACATTTGTTGTCATGTGAAATGGCAGAGCATAACTTTAAAAAACTGCGTATTTTGATGTGACTAACAAACATTTTTTTGCCTTTATTAAAAATTGCTCAAATTAAGTAATATAAATAAAATTAATTAGTAATAAAAGTTTTATAAAATATACAGAACAATAAAAATAGCAAATCAGAATTCACAATGCTTATAAAACCTCTGAGTATTCTTTCCCAGTCGTTTTTACCTAATAAGTTTGCTTTGCTGCTAAGGAACTTTTTAATTAGAACTACATCACTCCATGTCTCTATGCAGCAGCATGGCCACATGACAAATTACAGCACATTTAAAATATGACAGTAAACAGTTGGCTACTGTTGCTAGTAGCAGTAGCCAAAGAAGAGTGTTTTCACAGTCATTCAGGATTTGATCATCCTCAACTGAATACAGATTGGTTAATTCACCAGATGGCTGTTAATATCAGAAATGAGACAGCCCGACAGGTATTCAGTGGCAGAATGACAAACAGATCACTGCTCATATCAGTTGGTACCATTCATTATGGCCAGCAAAACATTGCTATGTAAAGGAGGCATCCTTTCCTCTGCATACCATTTATTCAAAGCCACAACATGCCCCATTGCAATGGTGCAACAAATGAAATGAGTGGTATTACAAACAGTAAAATACCATTTTCAGAGATGCCATGTATGCAAGAGAACACTGGCGAGGCTTGAACAGGACAATATAACAGCGAAAGAGCTTCCACCTCACGTACTGTTTAATGCGATACAGTACCCACTGCAGCGATTCTGATGTGAGGCACCATCACTAATGAGACAGTCATCTCTCACAGTCACCAAGGGTAATTTAACAGCCCAGTGGTACATTGAGACCATTCTCTACTCTTGGCCTTACCACTCCTTTGGAACATGTTAAATGCCACATTCCTGCATGATAATGCTAGACCACATACTGTTTAACAGTGTCTAAGTCGTTTTTATGCTACCATGGCCAGCCAAACCTCGTGTGTGTGTGTGTGTGTGTGTGTGTGTGTGAGAGAGAGAGAGAGAGTCTTACCAGCTGAGCACTTTTGGGATGTCACAAAACTGCAGTACAAAATTGACACAGATATTCAGGTAGAAAAATTACAGATAATGAGAACCATAGAGCACAACATTAGTAGGAACATTTCTAAATCATTTCTTAACCACACTAGATCTTGTACTACAGTGAGAGGCACCCACACTTTGTACTGTTGTTACCCTAATATCCATGTATCCACCTCACTAAGGCAGCAAAAATGTGTGATTTGTTACTTACATTATTATGAATTAATATGGTGATTTGCATCAGTCTTAAGACATTTCTGGGTGGACATTTTTTATTAGGAATGTATTTACAAGAAATGTGAACTGATATTCAGCATTCTTTATACAAAAATACTCAATCAAAAAAGTATAAATTTTCTTTTATAAAAATATGATTAGTGTTTAAGAAAAAAATTCCACCCAAAATATAACACATCACAGATACTTGGTTAAAATAACATATAAAAAACACCAAGCACTTCTGTATTACAAGGTTGGAAGCTATAAAATTTCCCAATTTCTCTTTTCTTCCATTACACTAATATTTACACAATGAAAATTTATACAATTCATAAGTATCCACATGATATTAGAGAAAGAAATATCTGCACCTTTTCTTAAACTCATTCTCTGAAAAAGATACTCACACATGCTAATTAACAAATCACATCATTCAAGTCTGATTTGTTAAAATACGGAATTGTTAAATTTTATTTGGAACAGACTGTTATATTTTTAAACCTTATTTTTTATGGATAATGCTTTAAAATAAACATATCTCCTAGTTGATAAAATAGTTTCATAATAAACCCCACATGGCATTGATTTTACTGTTGAATATACAAAGTTTTATACACACACGTCATGGTAAGACGACCTCACTTTCATTACACCAACTCATATTAAGAATTACAGCAGAAAACAACAGACTATGCTGAGAATATTTTTTTCAATTTATCAAGTGAAATTTTTTCATACTTCACGTTGCAAACCCCATGTGAATTTATATTCTATTCACAGAGCTGAAATTTGGCATGCTCTTAAGTACATAAAAAAAAAACCTTATAACCACAAAAAATACTAAAAAAAAATTAAATATTTTTTGTACTCTACACACCCAATAAATTAAATGAAGAAATTAGACTATGAAATAATTCAAGAATGTTCTGTTCATCTTATCTAATGATTTACAAACTATCAAAGTTAAAAGTATAATGATTGGATAGTATAACACAAACCTAATAAGAAATCATGTAAAAAAACAAAAAAAAACTACAACAGCATGAAAAGTATACATATATATAGTTTTAACTAAATCTTTTGTATCTTTAAGCCTAAAAAATGTTTATTCATGCACTATAAAATGAATGTAAACTCAGACTGGCACATGTATGGATGCATCTATTACTTTGGGAGAACGTTACTTTTGGAATGATTTAAAAACAAAGTATGTTTTATTGTTGATTTCGAAAAACACCCGTTTCAACATTTTATTAACTGACTTACGATTTTACGTAATCTCCAAATAGTATATACTCTTAAATCATTAGATACTTTTCTTCAGCTGATACTTTTACTTCACAATTCATTAATTTCAAAAAGTGGTACAAATGGTTCTAATTTTGATGAAATAAAAAAGAAACAGGGAAACCTGAGTACCTCAAAAAGTAAGCATAATAACAAGACTTAATATAATGCTATATGTTGCATTCGGATTTTATATTTTTAATGTACGCTGTGCCAGTATCATTCAAGTTATATAATGCTCACACATTTATGAGAAGTCTACATACAGTATAGAAATTGCGGTGAGCATATTGTAAATAAACTGGAATGTTACTATTACATTTAAAATCTACCATGTTTGTAAAAAACATTAATATTCTATATTAAAATAAATTAGCCCATCTGTGTTTCACTGGTGCCAAGAGTTTAGAAGTTTGGTATAAAATTTGTCAAAGTGTCTATGTTTGGGATGCATGTGTATGTTCACTTGTTTTGTTTTGGGGTTTAATGACTAAAGTGATCAACTGTAGTCATTAAATACCTCATTAAACCTCACCTGTCCCTAGTTTAAAGTGCTTGATTCCAGGGAAGGAAGAGAGCCAGTTCCACAGGACTG
This sequence comes from Macrothele yani, assembly GCA_039090855.1. NCBI lineage: Eukaryota > Metazoa > Arthropoda > Arachnida > Araneae > Macrothelidae > Macrothele > Macrothele yani. The sequence continues at coordinate 74,727,430 of CM077027.1, forward strand.
ACACACCACCCATGCCTCATTCAAGACTTGAACCCAGGTCCGCTTGGACAAATGGGGGTGGCGTGTGTGTGTACAAGGGTGGACTGAGTCAACGAAAACAGGCCAGGAATTTTTGTCTTATGGTCCACTACAGAAACACACCTACCCACAGGATCGTTAAAGTTTATACATGATTTTAGGAAAACCTAGACATTGCTGGCCAACAATCCAATGCATCTACGTGTAGTTAAACCAGCGCAAAGCCAAGCCTTGAACTAGTAATAACAAATATTCAAGACTTTTGGAATGTAAGTTTTGACAAATAAAGCAATTTTGAATTTAAACTTTTGCTATGTGAGAATTCAGTTACACTATTTTTTTTGGGACAGAAATGAGCTTCCACAATCAGAGGCCACCTATTTCTGATTTTTTTTTTTTTCATTCACTGACATTCTTGAAATCACTACATAATGCATTTTCACTCAACAGAAATAACTGACTCATTTCTAATTTAGAGCAGCCAGTTCCATAGAGGAGAGACAGTTCAAAAGAAGGATAGAGTGGGGGGGGGGGAGGAAGCGAAAGAGTCACGTCACCCTGGGCTCGAATTCAGAATGACTGGATACCTGGGATTTATGGGCTTATCAAATAAATATTTATCACTGTTGCTCTGTTTGCCATAATAAATTGTATGCTATGACTGAGATAGATTCTCAAATAGCAAAATTAGGTCAAAATTGAATAATACTGTTTCTTTTACTTCAGTGTTTCTCAAAGTGTGTTCCGCGACGGCCCTCCAGGGGTTCAGCAAGCAGTTCGTAAAACATCGCCGAAATTTTCAAGAAAATCTGTAAATTCCATATTTTTCCTGATGACAGCCTTAACCAACCAATTCTTCACAACCAATCGAAAAAACAAGAAAAAAGATGTGACAGAGAGCCATGAAAACTGCGCGGGACAGAACTTCTCAAAGAAGTGGTGCAAAAAGATTGAGGGAGGAGTCAAAACAGTTTGGCGCCTGAAATGCTGGTAAGGCGATTTATGGCCTTCACTGTTGCCTAGGTCTGGGCGGCTGTACAGTGCCGGAGAAGCAAGAATTTGCTGCGTAGTTTTGGCCTGTCAATGTTAGACAGTGTGTGCTTGTTGAACTATGCTCTCTACTCCGCTTAACATTAGAAATGGATCCTTGGCTTAAACAGGGTACATTAAAACGTTCAAGTTCCGAAATTTTTGAGTTGAATTCTCTATCAGTGCCTAGTACTTCTCATACAGATGAGAATGACAATGACCAAGAAACAAAAGAATTTGCTTCAGTTCAAGAAAATGATACACGTTCTGGAAGGTGTGATCAAGATAAAACTGCCAAATTTGCAAAAAGAAGAAAGCATGATGAGAGCTATACTGGCTTCGGATTTATGAATGCTGATGATAATCCGCAGTGTGTCATATGCCGCAAAGTTTATCATAATAGTTCAATGGCACCTGCCAAATTATAACGCCATTTGGAGACTACACATCGAAAGCTCAGAGATAAAAAATGTTGATTTTTTTTTGTGCGCAAGCGTGATGAACTTTTAAAAATGAAAAAAATTTCATGCAGCCAATGAAAAAGCTACAGAGGCTTCATTTTTAGTAAACTATCAAACAGCACATGCAGGTGAACCTCATACAATAATCAAGCCATGTGTTATTGACATGGTTAAGTGTATATTTGCTGAAAAATCCGCTATCAAATGATACAGTGTCTCGCCAAGTGAAGGAAATAGCAGGCAGTGTAATAGAAGAACTTATTTTCCGCATCAAGTCTTGCGCTCTTGCTTTGCAAATGGATGAGTCTACAGACGTGTCAGGTCTCTTGATTTTGCTAGTTTTTGTAAAATATCCGTATGAAGCATCTCTAGCAGAAGGTCTTTTATGCAAGCCGCTAACCTAACAGCTCGTGCAATTGCAGCAGAGATCTTCCAATATTTTAAATTCCTTCTTTGAAGGAAATGAAATTCCTTGGGAAAATTGTGTTGATATTTGTACAGAGGGTGCTAAAGCTATGGTGGGAAAAACATCTGGTATTGTCGCACGCATCAAAATGGTTGCAAAGCACTGCACCAGTAGTCACTGTATGCTTCTTAGGCAAGCTCTAGCCGCGAAAAATTTGCCTCTCCATCTAAAAAGCGTCCTGGATGAAGTTGTTAAAATGATAAACTTCATAAAAGCTCGTCCTCTGAATAATAGATTGTTGAAAATCTTGTGCAATTATATGGGAAGTGTGCATATGTCATCACTTCTACACACGCAAGTGAGGTGGTTATCTCGAGGTAAAATATTGGAACGCTTTTTGAACTTCGAGCAGAAGTGCATGCTTTCTTCATAGATAACCACTTTTATTTGGAAGATCGATTAAATGATAGAGAGTGGTTATTTTGAGTGGCTTATCTATCTGATATTTTCTCAAAACTGAATGAACTCAATCTTGCACTTCAAGGAAAGCAAATTGATGTATTCAATACCAAAGACAAAATTGTGGCATTTAAAAAAAAAGCTACAATTTTGGACAAGTTGTGTCTGCAGTCACGAACTTGACTGATTTTCAACCGTGAGAAACTTTCTGTCAGAGTTGGACTCAGAAATAGAAGACAAACAATAGGATGAAATCGCCCAACATCTGGCAGCTCTCCACGATTCAATGAGCCACTATTTTCCTGATGAGCAGCACAAAACAATAAAAAGTCAATTATGGATTAAAAATAATTGTTAAAAATGAGAAACCTCCTTGCTTTTCATCTGATGAATATGAAAAATGTATTGAACTGACGTCAGATTCTTCAGTGACATCTCTTTATAAAACAGTGCCAATGACAGAATTTTGGTGCCGTTTGAAAGGAGAATATCCATTATTATCGCAAAAAGCTCTGTCAGTACTCTTACCATTTGCGACAACCTATCTGTGTGAAACTGGCTTTCCTGTGTATGCCTCAACAAAAACTAAGCACCGGAATAAGCTGAATGCAGAGCCCCATATAAGATTACATTTTTCTTTGATAGAACTGAATTTTAAAGAATTATGTGGCAATAAAAAGCAAAGCCATTCATCACATTAATATTTTTCATTATTGAATAGTTGCATCATTGGCATAATAAATTTCCTTGGCTCTACATTACCTTTTTGTATGTATTACCTTTGTATTGATTGCTTATTTTTTTCATTTTATTTCAAAATCAGTGATAAATAATAGGCACATAGGTATATTAATTTTTAAATGGTCTTTATAGAGGGGTTCCATTGCTAGACATTGTAGGAAAAAGGGTTCCACAGGTTAAAAAGTTTCAGAACCACTGTTTTATTTCATAAAGTGTATGTATATTTCACTATTCTCTTAAACAGTAATTTAGCTGTAAAGCAAAAAAAAAAAAAAAAATCATAAATGGATAGAAAAAAAAATGGATAGGAAAAAAATAGAGCAAAAGTTTGCTCTATTTTTTTTTTTTTACAAAACATAAATGGATAGAAAAAAATAGAGCAAAAGTTTGCAACCATAATGAGCCTAATATTTTAAGAAACAATTGGAGGAATTTAATTAAAATTGAGCAAAAAAATGAAAAAGTTCGAAAAATAAGATCAGTGACCAACAAGAGATGGCGCCACAACGCCCAAGAGGAAGCGATAGCCGATAACAGATGCAGCCCGCGAGAACCACCAAAATGCCCTACTGACACGGTCCGTGATAGTCGGAGCAAACGTCTTAGATGACGGTAACGGGACGTTACCGAAAGTACTCTGGTAGAAAACGTATAGGAGTATATGTATGTGGAAGTGGCAAAGGAAAAAAACTCATTTAGTGAGGAGGCCAATTTAAACCAATGGAGAAAAAAAACTGAAGAGGACCTGCAACTGAATGAAAAACCCCATGCCGCATCTACATAACGGAAATACGAAAAATAGCCAAGATCCACGTGCGGTAAGTGTTAATCGAACTATACCAACATTAAGGTTAGTTCAAAAATGCAAATAAATCACTTATACAAAAATTGTTGAACTAAAAGATCTTAGAATAAACCAAAGCTTGGGGGGGAGGGGGGTATTTGCAACTATTGCAAGCACTAGTAGTATTCTAGAGTGAGCAAGAAACACAGGGTTTGTACACTTTTGGGGGGATTTCAAGGACTTTCCAGTACTTTTCCAAGACATATGCAAAAAATTCTAGAATGATTATTACACTAAAATATTATGGTCAATTTTTTAAGCTTTCCAACCGTAGGTTGAAGAAATGTATATGCTCCAGCTTTGTTTGTCTGTCCGAACGATAACTCGAGTAAAAATGGTTCGATTTCGATGAAATTTTAGTACGTGGTAGGGGACCACCTGGGGACGAACCTACTGAAAATGGACGAAATGGGATCAAAGGTCAGGACATAGGAGCAGGATCCATTCCATTGTCCTTATGCGTCATAACTTATGTAAAAATGCTTCGATTGAGACAAAACTTTAGTGTTGTTCCAGAGGTACACTGAACCGTTTCTGTTGAATATCATCGAAATGGGGTCAAAGGTCAGGTCATAGGAGCGAGATTTATTCTTCAGCCATTATCCTCATAACTTGAGTAATAATTTCTAGAATGTTGGAAAGCATATCATAATAAATGCATTGCATGATTTTACTAACTTGTTTTTTTTTAATTTCGGTTTTAAGTAATAAAAATAGTTAAAGATTTAAATGGATGAGAGTGATTTTCTACTCATTCCATTTCTTTTTAATGTTTTTAATTGGAGAATTACCCAGTAAAGCAAAACTGAATCAAGGTGGGGCAATTACCATAAGGCTTATCTCCGAGAATCCTTTTCCTCAATTGGAAAATGATTAATTCAATCAGTCATTTTAGCTGAGTCACTATTATGCACTACCTTCCCATGTAATCAGTCTATTAATTATTGATAACAATTGAAATTATTATAAAGTAAAGCAAGAGCTAATCCAAAATTTAAGAATGGGGAGGGCACATGTCTAATCAGTTAATAGAAGAAATACAGAAGGAAACATGATATAAGTCTACGCCTGTTACTGGAAGAATTGAGAATAATGGGAAAAGTTTAAAATAGGTGAAAAATATTCTTCATAGGAAAAGCTATCTCAAGGAAAAAGTTTTTTAAATATGTCTCCCGGAAGCAGAGATATCAAAATAAAAAAAAAGTTTCTACCTTTACGCTCCTAGCTGAAAATCTTTGCATTATTTACAGAGGAAAATGCTCTACATCTCTATTGTAGCGAAGAAGAAATTTCTCAATGGGGTTTTTAGAAGCAACGATACAGCTGCAAACTGAAGTACAAAAACACCACCTAGCGACAGAACTGTGAACTACAAAATTCCTCGTGTATTAGCCTAAAGTGTTCTACAAGGTAAATGTCATCTGGTGTTGAGAGAATTTTTTAAATCGCACATATAGAAGCAGAGATATTGGGAAAAAGAGATTAAGCCCTAATTTCAAATTTCAAAGCTTCTCAAGACAGCTTTAAAAAAAAAAAAAAACACTTTCTCCAGGATATTCTAGGCCTTGAAAATGTTATGATTTTCAAGGACTTTCCAAATTTTCAAGGACCTGTGCGCACCCTGGAAACAACAAAAACTGTTTGACATAAAATTCATTCAAATCAACGTAAAAAATACCACCACCTTATCGCAAGTTTTGGTTTACCTATATTTTTAGATGTGATTTTGATTATCAGCTGATGCGTGTCTTATCTCTCCTTGTGCATTACTTATTTTTAAGTAGTGATAGTTCAAATCATTGCTTAACACACAAATACACACAAGTACAATAAAAAAAAAAAAAAGCAACTAATCAACTGAAACATTTTTCTCTTTTTTTTTTGTCTACATATTATAAAAAAGAAAAATCTGCCAAATTGGCAATTGTGATACACTTGATTTAAAATATTCTTAGATCTCCTATTCTAGAACATTTACCTACTGAGCATGTCCATTTCATGAAGCATCAAATTTCTTGTATTAATTTACTTCATTCAAATTATAACTACTTTGAGCTTTTTGTGCTCTCTGCTCCAAATCCTTTCTTATCCACTGGCAGCAAATATCTTGTTATTTCTCTATTTTTGTCCTTTTTAAATAAGATCCAGGATGATTCTGATAACACATGGAATGGCTATTCATTTTAAACAAACAATTTAAAATTGAGACTGTTTAAAAAATTTAAGAATAAAAAAGTTATTTAGTTTAACATTATTATAGAAATTTAATAATAATGTGGACAAAAAGTGCTAAACAAATGTTCATTAAAATATCAGTATATTAGTAAAAACAGAAAAAAAAATGGCACAAGAAGTAAGTGAAGTTAGTTATGCGCATAAGCAGAATACCGTGCAAGATTTGCTTTAGAAAGGAGACTTGAATGAAAGAACCGTACAAAGAAAAAGTTATTCAAAAAATCTGAAAAAATAAAGAAATCCTTCACATGAAAATTCATATCAAATAAGCAGCAGCAGCAAATCAGATACCATTAAATTACAAATATATTAATAAAAAGAAAAATCCTAAAAAAAAAAAAAAAAGGTTCAGAGCCTGATAAAAATTTTAGCTGCTCGAAATCTACAGCAAGAAGCAGAAAAAAAAATGCTTAAAGTTTTTAGCAAGGAAGCAGACAGTGAAAAAGAAAGGAATGCTAACAAAAAATTCCAAACAAATGGAAATAAAAAAAAAAATGGTTCATACTACATTAAAGACAGAGAAAAGTGGGAGGGGCTATGACATAGGCTTTAAACTTAAAAATACCTGTTTTTCCTAACTATGTGTGAACAAATAACTACAAATATTTTCAGCATAAAAGAGATAGGAAAAAAATTATAATTAAATTACAAGGTAATCATCAGTTAGAAAAGGGAAAAGAAAGAAATCAGGAGAAAAAAACACAAATGCTAAAATCCATACCATACAAAAAGTGGTTCAACTGATAAAACCAAATATGAAACCATATCAAGAAAAATATTTGAAAGAAAAGAAAGCAAAGAAATAGTGTGAAAATTCTAAGAGCTAGAAACAATTAAAATAATTTCACTGCCATTCTTAATAAGAACATTAAAAACAGGAATAAAAGTACACTTAAAAACTAAAGCAAAAATAGTTTTGCATGACAATTACACAAAAAATAGCAAATATAATAATTACAAACAATATGCATTTTTACATAAAACAGCACTACAGTGGACGGCATCCTATGCTGGGTAAAAAACACATTTCATCTGTAATGTGTAACACATGGAAGTAGGGATTTGGAAAATTAGAACCCCTAAATATAGAGATTTTAATTAATTACATTCTCTGCATTGGAAAAAAATAAAAGGGGAATCTTATCTAAGCATGACATTTGCACATATGCCATTATTTGTGAATATGATCACCAAAAAAAACTATCTACAAATCAGTTTTCATTGAAATACGATCACAAAAAGAAGAATATCTTAAACATCCTCTTAAACACATTTGCTCAACTTCATGGAATAAATTTAATCACACAAGGGGAGAAGGAATAAATTTATAGACTCTCATTACATTAAAGGACAGCACACAGATACACAGGTAGGATAGCAAATGCAATACACATTTTAGCAAACAACAAGGTTTTAATGTTTGTACTTTAAACAGGTTTTTAGCACCAAAATTCCATAATCCTGGAATTTTCTGAAACATTACATTCACACATGAGAAAAAAAATAAAATTTCTTATGTTTAATTTTTATATTTTGGTTGGTCAGTTAGTTTTGTTGATTGTTATGCAAGCTTTTCCAAAATGTACTTAATTAAAAGCTATGATGTTACACAAAAGAATTTCTGTAAAACAAAATATGCATACACACACACACACACACAATGATGAATTTACATTAGAATTAAGCAAAGTATTTGTGCAACACTGAGATCACACTTCTGCCACAAAGATAAGGGAAACTTTTTGTAAATTTTTCTTCTCTGTCTCTCCTCTTAATGCATCATGACTAATGAAGACTTTCATCAATTTGCAAGTGAATTTGCAAACATATTACTAAATAATGTATTATTTAGCAGAATAAGTAATATTTTGTGAAGTAATGGACTGATAGTAATATTTTGTGAAGTACAAAGACTGATAGTAAACAATTCATTATTTGTAGGATAACTGTGGAGCAGATTAATTTTTGCTCAATGCGTAACAATGGAATGATTACAGTGCGTGTGTACATACCTAGTCATGAGAAACATGATATCTGTTTAGTTACACACACTTTGGCCAAGAGGAAGCTTCAATAATTAGGGGAGATTGTGAGGTTAAAAAAAAAAAAAAAAACCCAGAAACTCTGGGCTCAGTGCCCTTTTTTTTTTATGTTTTTTATTATATATATATATATACACTTAGTTCCTCTTTATGTACCAAAATTGTTTTCAAAATGTTATAAATTATTCAAAAATGGTATTTTTTCAAGTCGAATTATGCACTTCAGATTATTTGGGTAGTCTTTGGAGATCCATTCAGCTCTAAAAACCCTATAATGGTTTCCATTCAACTCTTAGTTCAGTGGATTCATTGAATCTAACATACCCAAGTCATCTGATACTGATGTAGCTACCAAAATGATGAAAAAAGCCTTTCCTTTCACCATGCATTACCAAGAGAAAGGTAATGCAGTGTGCTTTCTATCAAACATTAATTTTCAAGCAAACAGAAATCCAAGGCACTTTTAATTATCATTTTGCTTCATTTTCAAAAATAACATGACTGAGGATTCTCAAATTCTTCTAAATCTTAAAAATGCTAATTTCCAGGTTTAGATTGCAACAAAAGCCTGGAACTCCAAGCTACACCTGGAGGACAAACACATCTCGCTAATGAAAAGAAAAGAAGAAACTTTTGGTCCCTGAATGATCTTAGATGTGCATGTGTGTTACAGTTGCTTCCACTGGATTTTAACTAAGAAACTGTGTGTATCTACCAACTTAAAATGTATATGAATATGAAGTATTTCACATCCTTTACATGATTAACTGTATACAATTGTGTAATTTTCATCTATTAAATACTTATGCAATCAACACAAATAAAGGTAATGTGTTCATATATATTTCTTATTTGAAACTAACTTCACCATTGCTTCGACAGATACATTGATAACATGAGTAAGCGCTTATATTTCTTTACACTCAGCCTTCAATACAAGCAATAATTATTTTATTTATACATCTAATATTATTAATGGACACAATACTAAGGAAAACACAGGTGGAAGTGGTACAAAATGACAACATATTCAATCATGTCCCTACAGATGCCCAAACTAAAATAAAAGAAGAAAGTAAGGGGTTACATGATACCCAAGTCAGTGGCGGATCCAGTGGGGGGGGGGGGGACTGGGCGATTGCCCCCCAACCCTAACGAAGTTTTCACGTTTAAAGTAGCGAAGATCATAAATGATTAATTTTGCAGATTTTGTTTTCAGTTTTTCTGAAAAAAATTAACAATTAAACTTCTTACTACGGAATTGGATTTAAAATATGTATTAGATTGATTTAGCTTCAGTGAAAAAAAGAATGAAAGAGAAAGAGCAAAAGATAAAGGGAAGACAGGGACAGCGGTTTTAAAATTTTCGTTTGTTTGTCAAAATTGAAATCGAAAGCTATTTGCAGTTTGAGAAGTGAAACAGGGAAGAAGCTGACAATGCATCTACTAACATATGGAAATGATGAAATCTTTTGAATACACAAACCGGTTTGTAAACCTGAAGCCTGTTTGGAACCAATGGCAAGTTCAGTGATAGGATGTGCTTAAATTTAAAACAAACCTGAATCCATAATCCAAACTTACTTATTTTTCTCATAAAAGTTAATGTGTCTCTAAATTGTAATTAAGATAGTAGTCTTTTCTGAACTATCATAAAAACAAACTTTCTATTAGCTTTTGGGAATTTTTGGTGCTATAAAATTTTTGCACGAAAATATTAATAATAAAAATTCCAAGCTGTTTAAATTTGTTGAATATTAGGAGGCCCTGTTTACTTGGTTTCACATTACTTACTCATTTAAAGGAAGTTTTCAGTTCTTCAAACGAGATTAGGGGAACTTCGATTTTCAAAAGAAAAACTAAGTTCTCTTCATCTCATTTTCGTACAAGTGTGATTGTAACACACAGTGTACGCCTGTGTGTCTACTGTCCTTCACTGGAGTTTTCATTCATGTATGTAAAATAACTGATATTAGAACTGCTTTCTTTTTCTTACATTAATTTCCAATTTATGTAGAGTTCCGTTATTTCATCACAATGAAAAGAAGTCAAAAATTATTCTTTTCGTCGCCGTCTGGCACAGTAAAAACAAAAAAAGGGGGAGGGAGAGCAAAATTCCAGTTACAGTGTTTTATATTTAGCGATTTCATGACTAAACCATGTGTTCATTATGTTTTGGCTGAAATCAAGCGTGCATATACTTTAATGTATGAGAATATGTCAGGTGGAGACCACTAAAAATTTTATTAAATTAACCAAGTCCGAATATAAGGGCTTGGGCTTTATTTTGAAGGATTTAATTCAGACATAGTCTGTGCCAATTTAAAAAAAGCATAAAGTTCATTTCTTTGGGAAATGCACAATCAATCGCACTGAAACAATTGTGATTTTTCACCTGTTGCTTGCTCTCGTTCAGGTATTTAACATTGCTGGAGCAAGTAAAAGTGTTTTAAAGACTTAGCAAAGGAATGCCAGGTAGGAGCGGCACAACCACTATGCATAATGTATATCTAAAAATACCCTCCCTAATGTCTTCGGCCCCCATTTTTATACCCAAAAAACTGCCCGTCCTAGAGTAAACTTCTGGATTCTCCCGTCCCAAGTTTTGTAGATAATGGCTCTATAGCAACAACGCATGTGACTGTGTTTACACATTTGATTCTTGCGTGTGTGTGTGTGAGAGAGAGAGAGAGAGAGTAAAAGTATTAGTAAAGACGATTCAATGTATCACACTACCACAAACTTAATGCACCACAACATAAAACCACACAGTCAGCTGGTTCTCCCAATTGATTGGGGTTTTTCCCCACAGTCTGAGCTGAACTTCGTACATTATTTTTGTCACATGTTTTGGTGCTTCAGAGCCTTTGCATGGTAATACATAATTTATGGACACTCACTAAAATAGAAAACAACCACCATAAGAATATTACCCAATCAATATCTCATAAAGCTTGCATAAGTTATTCATTTCCTATTAGTGTAAAAACTTAACTCTTGAATATAACACACTTATAAAGTATTTTGTGTTAACTATTATAATATGGAATTTCATGTTATAAGCTCAAAACATCAACTTCTACAGTTGTGAATAACAGCAAACAACAAACACTTGCATACACACACATTAATATCATGCTGTACAAAAACAGATTACATATGTAAATATATCATACAATTTAAAATGCAATTTGCCACAAACAGCAGCATTTTAAACACTTATCAATTAAATGAAAAATAGGAAGAACCTTAAAATATCTACAATAATAATAAAACAGGCAATGATGATGAAAGAAGAAATATGCTTACAAGTTTCAAAATAAATGTTCATTCTTAGTGTGTATACTTTATTTGAAAACAAATGCGACAAGAAATGTAAGGCCATTACCGAGTACTTAGTAATTTATTTACTTATTTTTGCTGTGAAATTTAATTTACTATGTACTTTCTTAATGAACTCATTTATGACATGAGGTATGGACTTTGTTTTGCTGAACATTTTGATTGGACTGCTGCTAAAAATGTTATGTGAACTAAATGACAGCAAATGAAAACACAGATTCAAGTTTTCTACCAAAGGATGTGTTATTTCACTGGTCAACATTTCAAGTTGCAATTATAACTAAAACAACAGTAATAGCTCCAAAATTTAATTAAGTTTGTGGATTATCAAAGACAAAAAAGAAAAAAAGAACACACTTGGTATTCTAACTTTAAGACACTTGGAAGTTTCTCAGTAGGACTGGGAATGAACAACGGAAAAGCATAGTTACTTTTAAATGGCTGAACATAGTAAGTGCAATGAAAAATACTGAAGGAAAAATCTAGATGCTCCCCTGCTAACAAACATGAAACTACAGAAGTAGCTGGCTTTTTTTTTTTTAATGAACAGCCAATATGATTACAGATGAATGTCACAGATAGATCTTCAAAGGTACAATAAAAAGGGAAACAAACATTTTTTTTAGGATTGGCACATATTCATGAATTGTTTGGCACAACTGCAAAGGCATCCAAACACCTGCAGCGAAAATTTTTGTGAGTGAAAGAAACCACCCTTTTGCATAGTTTATCATTTTTTGTTACATGCTTCAATATGGAAGGCATTTCAGTTGCAATCATGTTCATTAAATATAAAAATTTATGACTTTAATAACATTGTATTTGTTTTCAGGTTTCAGAGAGAAGCAGCCACTGGGTAAAATTGTGAATTTTGTCAAGCATTATGATAACATTTAAGATGTTGAACACTCCATAGATACATGCATAACAAGTTCAATGGTCTAAATGTTAATCTCAACTTAGTTTCATCTAGTTCCAAGCAAATTAGGGTAAAGTTTTAATTTAGGAAATGTCGATTATAGAAACTATAACATGCAGACAAAACGCTTTTCATCAGCCCTATCAATAGAGTCTATCGCAGTTCATGAAATAGTTTTTAATTCAATGGTAATCTAACCTCAGTTCCTTAAATGGTAACTTTACACATCAAAAAGTATAAATTCAACAACTGTATGTATATATCTTATAAAATGAAATATCATTTAGAAATGTCAAATTTATATCTTATAAATAGAATTCATTTAGAAATGTCTGGCCTTATTATTTTAAACTTGAATGACAGGTTATGAAAGTCACAATGTTGTAGTGACAATGCAATATTTATAACTGCAACACCATAAATTGCATGCAACCTGTATTTTAATTTTTGAATTATTAGTACAAAAAACTTAAAACTACTTTTCAAATGTGTGTGCATGTTTTATATACAGCAAATGTTTCACACCTAATATAAAATTTAACCAGCCAACTTGTGCTAAAACAAGAAGTGGACAACCTATGTGAACTAGCAAAACTTGCATATCATATTCTATCATGCCTGTCAACAAATAAGCATACAGTCAAAACAAAGATATGCAAGAAAAATTACACTTTACAGAAATTTTGTATAATACTAATGTGCCTGGCATAAGTTGTATAAATGAATTATCCTTGGAGCAAACAAAAATTGTTTTCATATGCATAAGACACAATGGAAAGTGAATAGTCTATTAAGTTTTTCTGGAAGGTAAAAAAGCACGTTATTCAAAATGCTAAAAATGAAGTTTAAGATCTCTTCTGAAACTATTTTAGCTGTTAAATTACAAAAAAAAAAAAAAAAAACTGAAGGCATGAAAAAAAATGTGAAACATGCACTTTTACACTGGTTCACAAAAAAAAAAATGCTCATAAAAACAGATTTGCAGGGACATTTGGTTCTAAAAAAGTGACAACATCAAAGCATTGGGTGAAATTTAGCTAACACAGCTTTTCCCACAAACATGAATTTTTATGCCAAACATAAATGTTGCACAGTAAAAACATAATTAGTTAAGAAAAGTAGTACAGTGCAAATGCATGTTCAAGCATTCACAATTAAACTCAGAAGTTTAGGTCTTACATATATGCATTATATTATGTGAGCACATCATAAAATAAATTATTGCATCTGATATACAAATGTTGAATTGCTCATTTTCTTTTCACTCATTTTTTTCTCACAGCACTGTAAATGGAAATTGTGAAATAACACAACAATTTAATAAAATCTAAAATTGCACAATGTACAAAACAAAATTTAGAACACATTACAAATGTGTCGAGGATTTGTAAGCTGTCATGAGTCTCGAAAAATGGCCTTTGGGATTCCCAAGTAGTATTGTGGGTTTGTCAAACTCTACAATCTGAAAAATGAAAGAAAAGATGACACAAAATAAAACAAACTAACAATAAAACTAAAAACATTTTTTTTTTTACGTTTATTTGTTTTATAAATGCAGAACAGAATTTTCATGCTGGACATAACAGCAGCTTAAGCCCTGAAATATTTTGCTAAAATACAGACAGAAAAGCACCAGTTTTTCTCCCTCACTCACTCATATCACTAAGCTGTTCTCTGAGATTCAGAGGTTAGCTCAAAAAAGAAATACAACCTTCCAGATATTTTTACTTATTGTTGTCGCATCAAACTTCTCCATTTACAGCGATCTTGACATACAACTCGTGCTTCACTGATATTCATACTCATAATCTTTTTCTCATGCAGACACTCCTGAATCTGATCCACCCATGTCTTCCTTGGCCTTCCTCTGCCTTTCCTTCCTGCCACTTGGGCTGAAAATATTTTCTTAGTAGGCATTTCATCACTAATTCTTTCAACATGGCCAAACCACCGAAGCATATTGGGCTCCACCTTGCTAACTACATTTTGCTTCACATCACACAACTGCAATACATCTTCATTCCTCACACAATCATATCGTGTCTTGCCACAAACCCCACGTAAGTAACGCATTTCTCCAGCACACAAACGACTCCTATGTTTTTTCTGCAGTACCCATGTTTCACTGCCATACATCAGAGTAGGAACAATTACAGTTTCATACACAGCCATGCGGGACTCTCTAGAGAACCCATCATTCCTGTGAAAACCTCCCAGAGCAGCTATGACTTTCAAAGAAGAATTCACTCGCCTACTGATTTCACCATCCAACTTGTTCTCTCTGTCAAACATGCTTCCTAAATACACAAATTCACTCACCTGGTCAATCACAGTGCCATTTATACTTACATTACATTCAGTGTTACCAGTTCCTCTCTCAAACACCATAACTTTGGTTTTTCCTTCTTTATACTCAGTTTGAATTTCATACAAACTTCGTGCATCTGAGTGAACATACTCTGCAACTCACTTTTGCTCTCTGCCAACAGAACAGTGTCATCAGCATACAGCAATCTGCACACACGGATATCACCAAGACATAAGCCACTTATCTATTTTGGCATCACGCATGCATGCGTCCATAAATATATTAAACAGCCATGGTGACATTACACAACCTTGTCTAACTCCTGCACCAATGGAAAACCATTTTGATAAAACACCATTCACTCATACAAAAGCTCTACTACCAGCATACATGGCTTTTACACTATTAAGTAGATTCCTAGTAACACCATATTCATTCAATACCTTCCACAAAAGTGTCCTATTCACTCGGTCGTAAGCTTTCTCTAAATCTATGAAGGCAGTAAAAACTTTCTTCCCAACAGCCAGATACTTTTCAATCATCATGCGTAATGCAAAAATCTGGTTAGTGCAGCCTTTACCAGGCATAAAACTACTCTGAACATCCCACACTTTTAGCTTCAAAAAGCTCTTGAAAAATAGCATGGATCTTAATACTCTGAAATTCTAAATGTAGGGGAGGGTATACATAACAAACATCAGCCTACAAAGAACTGAAATCCAATATTTGTGCTTTTTTACAGCACTAACTAATCATTGCATATATTAATAATAAATGGCAAAATTCATTCGCCTTAAATGATTCCAGATAATTATTGAATAGGAAATGCTAAAACATTTTTTTTCCCAAAATTTTGAATAAGTCACTGACTGATCCAAAACTTTCTGAACAAAGTGGTTATATATATATATATATAGCAATATGCCATTATGTCTTAAAATAAATTTATTTAATCAATGCATCCTTCCAGTGCTTGTGTACGGAGCGGAGACGTGGACCTTAACTTAAAAAGAAAAGACATACAAAGACTGCAGACAACTGAAAGAAGCATAGATAGGTGCATGCTTGGTGTAACCAGAAGAGATAAGAACTTGTGGACCAGGAAAATGACAAGAATGGAAGACATCATGATCAG
This sequence comes from Macrothele yani, assembly GCA_039090855.1. NCBI lineage: Eukaryota > Metazoa > Arthropoda > Arachnida > Araneae > Macrothelidae > Macrothele > Macrothele yani. Next base: position 74,743,369 of record CM077027.1, read on the forward strand.
AATAAAATCCCTGAAATGACAATGGACAGACCATATATTCCCAGAAGGACAGACCACCAATGGACAATCAACATTTTAGACTGGACTCAAAGGGACAGGAAAAGACCCAGAAGAAGACCACATGGGAGATAGGTGGATGAAATTAGAAAGAATGTGGGAGTGAAATGGAAGAAACTGGCACAAGACAGACCATTGTGAAAGAAACTTGGGGATACCTTCATCCAGCAGTGGACTGATAATGGCTGCTGCTGATGATACGTATACATACACTGCTGGCCACCCAAAATGCAACACCAAGAAGGACACGAGATAGCAAAGCCAGATTTACTGGACACATAACAACAGATACAAAGATGAAACGATTGAGTTTACAGGCCCGTACGACTTGCGGAACATGCAGACATCAATAGTTTGTGTGGCTCCCATGGCTGGCAATAACGGCCGTTACACGGTGCAGCATCGAACAAAAGAGACTTTGGATGTGGGCTTGGGGTATGTCGGTCCAGGCTGCTTCCACAAGTCGTCACAGTTCATCAGGCGTAGCCGCGGGGTGGTGCTTGCCAGGCCATTTGGTTGCCAATCAGTGACCAGACGTGTTCGATGGGCGACATATCGGGAGAACAGGCGGGCCACAGCAGCAGTGACACCTGGTGGGCAGTGAAGAATTGTTGCACGATGCATGCCACGTGCGGGCGTGCATTGTCCTGTTGAAACATGGCTTCTGGCAGGTCCTGCAGGCTCCAAAACGTCGGAGATGTAGCGGTGGCTGTTGAGTGTACTGGCGATGCGAACCAGAGGGGTGCGGGTGTCATATCCAATTGCGCCCCAAACCATAACGCCAGGCGACGGACCGGTATGGTGATGCATAATGCAGGCATTGTACAGTCTCTTGCCATGGTGCCGCCACACGCAGATCCGACCATCGTGGTGTTGCAGGCAGAAGCGGGATTCGTCGGAGAAGACAATGTCGTGCCATTCCGTAGTCTAGGTGTGGCGTTCAACGGCCCACTGCCGCTACACTCGCCAGTGGTGTAACGTCAATGGTAATCGGAGCAATGGGCACCGTGCGACAAGTCCCCCGCTCCTTCAGACGACATCGAACGGTATGTGCTGACACAGGTTGTTGCGCAACACACCCTAATTCCTGCACTAACGTTCGTGATGTGGCGGTGCGAGCCGTCAATGCCCGCCACACAACATGCAGGTCCTCTCATTCAGTGGTGTGCCATGGATGCGGCAATCGCTCTCGTCGGTCCATCAGTCCCTCCTGCACCCACCGAATCCATACTCGCCTCATTGTGACTGGATGTCGTCCCACACGGGCGCCCATGTCTCGGTACGATAAACTGCTATTGCAATAAGCCACTATTCATCCTCTGTCGAATTCTGAAACATGCTGGAATGACTTCCGTATTCTGCAACAAGGCATCAGGAAGCTTCCCACACACAGGCCCGGTAGCACAACACACTTCCACTACTTACACCCCGCCTCCTGTGCACCCTTCTTATAGTGCTTCTTGGTGGCATGCCGAGCGTACATGATTTGCATATGCCCTGCAATGCTAATCATTTGCATGTCCTCTTGCGGGCGACGCATGCTGCGAATTTCAGGCCAATCGGATGCTTCCTTCTCGGTGTTGCATTTTGGGTGGCCAGCAGTGTATATATATATATATATATATATATATATATATATATATATATATTATATACTTTGTACATATTGCAACTAACTGTTTAAGGGATATAACTTTCACAAAGTTTTCTTTAGTTAATTATTATCTTTAACTTATTCTCGTTTTCGTGCTGTCATATGTTGTAGAGTAGGGGGTTTTAGACTCAAGTTTTCTTTCAAAAATCTGTTCGTTATAAATTAACATTTCCTTTTTTAATTGCAATGTAAAATTTGGATTTCTTTTGCATTGTTTTTCAGGTTTAAATTCTCTCTCAAACGAACTTGGAATTTCGTTATAGCTGAAAATCATTTTTAATTATTATGTCACTCTCACAGCTTGAGTTCTCTTTAATCTTCTTCTCTCTGTTTAATAGTAACAGATGAAGAGCATGGGTCGGGCCATGAAGGTTAATGGATGCAAGCGAAATTGTTAACCAGTGCTAGGTCATGCTACTCTACGGAGGACATGACTCATATATATATTTTTTAAACTATTTTAGGTGGGAATGTTACTTGCATCTATGGCCTTGCAGAAACCCATTTCCAACTAGGTCTTTGTGGAAGTGAGAAAATGCAGAGTTTTTGCTGGTCCTTGATAAAGCCAAGGCTCAGTATTCTCGACACCTTCTACATTCAGTTGTTTTATTTTATTTTTTTATCTTTTCTCCTTTTACTCACACAGGTAGATACATAACCTTTTCTATGTTGTACTAGGTGTGAGTCAAAATTATATATGTATTTTTTTGCTTAGGTATCTTCTTTATAGAATATATATATATATATATATATATATATATATATATATATATATATATATATATATATATATATAGGGATGTAAGGTCAAGTGATGCGTAACATCACAGCCTCTCCTTGACAAATGTCAACCCCGCCTTCTCGTGGTGCATCCTGTTCCCACTAAAGGGGCTCTGACGACCGCCCATAGCGGTATAACTATACCATCGGGATTAGAGGAAATTCTATCCCACACTCACCAACCTGCTTGGCCAGCGTGGTGAGTTATGGCCAAACCCCTCCAAAATGATTCCACAACTTAAATCTTGGCCCTCAGTCTCCGGCAGCTGGAATGTACCTGGCCAAGGCAGTGGCCAGTGCGACATGAAGGCAGAGGGTGCTAAGAATCCCCGGAGGACTGGACTAGGCTGCCATCTGATGTTGACCTTGGCTACTTACAATGGACGCTCCCTATCTTCTGATTCAAGGCTTCTTGAATTGGAAGAGGAATTACAAAGGATCAAGTGGGACATCGTGGGGCTAAGTGAGGTAAGGAGAAAAGGAGAAGATCTCATCGAACTGAAAAGTGGACATCTCTTCTACTATCGTGGGACAGATACTGGCAGAACTAGTGGTGTTGGATTTATAATAAACAAGAAACTGAAGGATAAAGTTGTAGAAGTTGAAAGTTCCTCTGACAGAGCTGCACGACTTGTTATCCAACTCTCGAAAAGATACCAGGCTCAGATTATTCAAACTTATGCACCCACCACAAGTCATCCTGAAGAAGAAATTGAAGAATTTTATGAGGAAATTTGTCATCTAAATAATAAAGGTAAGCAGCACTTGAAAATAATTATGGGAGATTTCAATGCAAAAATAGGGCAACGGCAACAGAATGAAACTTCAGTAGGTAAATTCGGTCACGGCAACAGAAACCAGCGTGGAAATACTCTCGTTGAGTTTGCAGAGGCAGAAGGGTTTTTCATCTTGAACTCCTTCTTCAAGAAAAAACCACACAGGAAATGGACATGGAGACATCCAAATGGGACGACAAATGAAATTGATTTTATTATGTGTAACAAAAAATTCGTCATAGAAGACTGCAGTGTGCTAAACAAGTTCAACACAGGTAGTGACCATAGATTGGTGAGATGTAAGATGCACCTCAATGCTAAACTTGAACGTGGCAAGCTCATAAGACAAACAAAATCTATTGACATAACCAACCTCAAAAAACACCATAATACCTTCAAGTTAGAACTGAAGAACAGGTTCTCTGCTTTAGAAGGCCTAACATCGGAAGAAGTGGACATCTCTGAAGTTAACAGAAAAGTAACCAAAGCTCTTATGGAAACAGCAACAAAATTAGCTGGGTCTAAGAACAAGTTGCATGTGAACAAATTATCAGGAAAAACCAAAATGTTGATGCAAAAAAGAAGAGAGATGAGGACAACTAAAGAAGATGTGACTTCCAAAGTGGAATATATAGAGCTATGCAAGACAGTAAGAAAAAGTATCACTGAAGACGTAAGGAAATTCAACTGTGAACTAGTGAGGAAAGCAATTGAAAACAACCAAAGCCTAAAGATAGCAAAGGGACATCTCAGTAAGGGAAGAAAACAGATTATGGCACTGAGAAAAGAAGATGGTTCTGTAACAAGAAATAGAGGCGAAATTTTGACAAGAGTGAAAGATTTCTACTCCAAATTATATGAAAGGGATGATATATGCACTCCAGACATCATGAAAGATACCAGTACCAGAGTTCCTCCAGTCCTTCCAGCAGAAGTTGCACATGCAATCAAGAACATGAAGCGAGGAAAAGCTCCAGGAGAAGATGGAATTACTGTAGACATCATACAAGAAGCAAGTGGAGAAATCGAAACAGTACTCGCCCAAATTTTCACTCGATGCCTTAATGAAGGAAAGATTCCTGAGGATTGGAACACCGCTACAATGATCCTGCTACATAAGAAAGGTGACATTGAGGATCTCGGAAACTACAGACCTATCAGCCTCCTATCAGTAGTTTATAAAAGCTTCACTAAAGTTCTTTCACACCGCTTGAAGGTAACACTGGACATGGCTCAACCGAGAGAACAAGCTGGATTCAGGAGTGGCTACAGCACAATAGATCATATCCACGTGCTGAGAGAACTAATTGAAAGAGCGAGGGAATATGAACTTCCATTGTGCATGGCTTTTATCGATTATGAAAAAGCCTTTGATTCGGTGAAACCATCAGCAGTTACAATGGCTCTGAAAACCTGCGGTATTGAAGATGCATACATTAATATTATTAATAACATCTATGAAAATGCAAGTGCAAAGATTAGGCTGTTTGAAAATACAACACATGTAAAAATTGGAAAGGGAGTGAGACAAGGTGACACCATATCTCCAAAGCTCTTTAATGCCACATTGGAGGGTGTTTTTCAGTCGCTGAGCTGGGAAAACAAGGGGATAAAGATTAATGGAGATTACCTAACCCACCTTCGTTTTGCTGATGACGTAGTCATTTTTGCAACTACCCCATCAGAGCTGCAGAGTATGATCCAGGAACTTGCTGACAAGAGTAAAGAAGTGGGATTAAAAATGAACTTTCAGAAGACAAAAGTGATGTTCAATGCTTTTACAAGAAATGAAGATTTATCGATTGATGGAGAAAAGCTGGAGATAACAGACATGTACGTTTATCTTGGACAGCAGATATCAAGTGAGGGTCACATTGATGAAGAAATTAATCGGCGTACAAAACTTGCCTGGAGAGCTTTTGGAAGAAACAGCATAATTTTCAAGAGCAATATGCCATTATGTCTTAAAAGAAAAGTGTTTGATCAATGCATCCTTCCAGTGCTTACGTATGGTGCAGAGACGTGGACCTTAACTAAAAGAGACATACAAAGGCTGCAGACAACTCAAAGCAGCATGGAGAGGTGCATGCTTGGTGTAACCAGGAGAGATAAGAAGAGGAACTCGTGGATCCGAAAAATGACTAGAGTGGAAGACATCATGATCAGAGTTAAATCCCTGAAATGGCAATGGGCTGGACATACTGCCAGAAGGACAGATCATCGATGGACAGCCGAAATTTTAGATTGGATTCCAAGGGACAGGAAAAGACCCAGAAGAAGACCACATGGGAGATGGGTGGATGAAATTCGAAAGTATGCAGGGGTGACATGGAGGAGACTGGCACAAGACAGACCGTTGTGGAGGAAACTTGGGGAGACCTTCGTCCAGCAGTGGATTGATAATGGTTGACAATGATGATGATGATGATATATATATAAACCTCATTTCCCACTGAGAACCTTCATTGGAAACCCCCTTTTTGTTCTTGGTTTAGAACAAAGAAACATGAATAAAAATGTACCAAGGTATAAATTCTCACTTAACGAAAATAACACTGGAAATATAGTAAAAAGAAACACAAAAAGAAATAAATAAACTCGGGTACTGCAGGCCACTCATCAGGGAAAGACGTCCCGCGACATCCGAGTTAGGTTCGAGGTTAGAAGATTTTATTTTAAAAAATGAATTCTCGAAACAAGGGGTAAAAATTTTTTTTACAAACTTTTTTCTGAGTTAAGACACCTGGTCTTCCCTACTCGATGTACCATTAAGTTGTATCACTTACCTGGGATCCGCGCTTAGTTGCTAGAACCACAGGTAGACGGTTTTTTAGTTATTGTCACATATATATATATATATATATATATATATATATATCATCATCATTGTCAACCATTATCAATCCACTGCTGGACGAAGGTCTCCCCAAGTTTCCTCCATAACGGTCTGTCTTGTGCCAGTCTCCTCCATGTCACTCCCGCATACTTTCGAATTTCATCCACCCATCTCCCATGTGGTCTTCTTCTGGGTCTTTTCCTGTCCCTTGGAATCCAATCTAAAATTTTGGCTGTCCATCGATGGTCTGTCCTTATATATATATATTATCACTAAAGCCCAAGTTCAAGCATTAAAAACCTCCAAAATAAGGAAGTATTTATGCACTACAAAATTAAGAAATATACGTTAAAACAGAAGTATGCAGCCAACATACCTGAAAGTTTATAACTGTAGAATTCATGTACTTACATGATGTAGATGCAAGTACATTTTTTTTTTAATATTTTCAAGATTGCACATAATAACTACATGCTTTTTCAATAACAATTTTTGTGAGCACAAAATTAACAAAAAACATAATTTACCATACTTTCTGAGTAGGAAGTTCACTATTTTCTGCACATTTTTTACCTATTTATGATATGAACCTCTTGTACTTTGGTGTTTCTTCCTAGTGTTCTCACGTACAGCCTTTTTACTGGCCAGCCCGCCCAACTAATTTTCTCTGCTACCAGCTGAATTTCCTTTAATGAATGTTTCCATAGTGCACATAATAATAGTAATCTGATTTCAAATAAATCATATTTGAAATCTGTGTCAAATATGATTTATTAGTACGCACTCTTTATCATTTATGTACAATTTTCTAATGTTGTTTTCATGTTATGTTACACTAATGCCTACCACACCTCAAAAGATGTTTAATATGTATAATAATTTAATATGTATACGTATAATAATGTTAAGCAAAACATACTTATTTGTTCTTCAATGGGGAAAGGGGCCTAAAAGTACTATCCAGTAAAATTTCTTGCCCCCCCCAGCTATAAAAAAATCTATGGAGAACACTACTTTCAATTCTTCAGAGATATTAAAATTACTAAATTACTATTAAAATAATTTGCATGCTTAATGAATTAGTGCTAGTATAGAACTTTACCTTACATTAAACCATGTGGTTGGTATTAAATATACATTGCTCACTCATTATGCAGTTGCAAATTTTAACATTTAGAAATGTCAAATTTATGCACTCAAAACCACTATAATTAATAAGCACCTAAGGTCTAAAAAGATGTACTGAAGCTGCATCACAAATATCAACATCCTGACTCCTTTGTCACTAGTTTTTGGTACCCGCATGGTACCGTTTTTAACAACGTTGTCATGTGCTCACAATTCATATCGTAAATATATAAAAAAGATGTAGAGAATAGTGAACTTCCTACAGAGAAAGTAAGGTAAGCGTACATTTTTCATTAACTTTATGCTTACAAAATTTTTTTATTAAACCCCATTTAGCATGTTAGATATACCTATAATGTTTTATGTGTTTCTGATTTGTATTGGCAAGTCAAAAATAGTTGTTATCAAATGCTTTTTTTTAAACATTTTCAAAAGAAAAAGCATACCTTCTGTCACAGAAAAAAATATATATATATTTTTAACTCAGGAATTCATTGTATAAACTATGCTTAGCAAGGCAAGAAAATGCAAAAAGACATAAGCTGCAATGAATATGAACTTGTCAAATTTTAAAGGCAAAGGGAGGTCAACAATAACACCTTCCCCCTCCCGTGTTCTATCATATTTCTGCATAGGACATACCTTTTAGTGAGGCTCAGCATGGCTAGTGCTAGTCCACCTCAATAACACTGTATTACATGAAATCTAAATGCCCTGACCTGACACAAGGGATACTGAATTATATAAAAAAAAGTCAGTTTCGTTTTATAAATTGAACTTATATAAAATTGGTAAGATCCTTAAAATTTGCTGGTATACAAATATGTATTTAAATTCCGTATGAAAAGAAAAAGTGCTTTTTATGTATGATGGTGATCTGAATGAATGACTATGCAAAAAATTGTAACAGAAAACAACTTAAAAAGATTCTTCAGGAAGACGCTTTGACGTCTGTAAGTTCTGTTTTACACGTTCTGTAAAGTGGATACAGTCTGTGGTGGTGCATTAACTTATTCAATTAAAATATAAATCAGTTAAAAGTCATTTTAACCGATTATATATTTAATTGAATAAGTTAATGCACCACCACAGACTGTATCCACTTTACAGAACGTGTAATATATTTAATTGAATAAGTTAATGCACCACCACAGACTCTATCCACTTTACAGAACGTGTAAAACAGAACTTACAGACGTCAAAGCGTCTTTCTGAAGAACCTTGTGGTCACGTAATGGTATGTGAACTTTATGATAGAATCACGCGAGATATAATAACTTAAAAAGAAATTTGTAAGTACTGAAATGCAATACTTGACAAACAGTCCCTTATAAATAGCAGAAAATCACTGGGAAAGAGTGAAATAAGGACCCTAGCACTAAGATTACATATCTTTTACAACACAGTTATTCAAAATTTTGCAAACCAATTTTTTTAAACTTCTCAGAAAAGTTCATGTAATACACTAATACGAAAATGAAATTACTATAATAAAATACTAAAGGCAACATGCAAAATACAATGTGGATCAATTAAAACTATTACTGTGCTTGAATTTTTATTAAAAAAACACTGCATTTTTTTTTTTTTCCTTTCGCTAACTGCAAAATTATTTTATCACGACTAGCATGGGCAACATCCAGCATGGCACAAACCATGGGTTGCCAGGTTATTTGCTTCAGTTCCTTACATAATGTGTTCAACAATTACAGAGTGAAAATGTAACACTCAGACTGTTGAATGTTGGCAAGCGTTGCTAGTAAGGGACAAGTTCTAAATTGCATTTTATTAATATTATCATCTGAACAGTTTGTATCAGCCATAAACATTAGCAACTGAGCTCCATGCATACTGAACATAACTGCATCCCGATTGTATTAGGTGTGCAACTTAATTCCTGACACCTAACCGCAAGCGATCATAGAGCGACGGCAAATGCAAATAGCTGTGTGCGAAAATGGCTTATTGCAGCTCCATCCAACAGCTTTCCCGACAACCGTAACCGCTCACAGCTGTAGTGACAGAAGGGATGAAAGTTGACTGTGAAAGCAATGTCGTTCCAGAAGCAACATTTGAGGCGCTGCCTCCTGTTCACGTTTCAGCTAAAAAAAGTGTCGTGGAAGCCCAGCAAATGATCAGTGCTGCTTTGGGTGAGGCTGCTGCATCCTACAGTACGTGTAAGAAGTGGTTCCAGCGATTTAAGCAGGGAAATTTCGATCTTCGTGATGCAGAATGTCCGGGTCAGCCACAGAAAGTTGACAATGAGGAACTGGAACAACTGTTGGATGCCGATCTCTGTCTTACACAGTCAGAGCTCGCCCAGGAACTCGGAGTAACACGGCAAGACATTGCAAAGCGCCTGCAAAAACTTGGACGGATTCACAAGGAAGGCCGTTGGGTGCCCCACAAACTCACAGCTGAGAGCAAGTCTAGGCGCTACAATGTTGCTGTGTCCTTGCTCTCCAGATTGAAGGAGGAGGAGGATTTCCTCCACAAGATGTTGACCTGTGATGAGAAGTGGATCCTCTACGATAATCCTAAGCAGCGCAAATCGTGGGTTTATCTAGGTCAGCCTACCAACAGTACCGCCAAACCGAATATCTATGCCAGAAAGTTGTTGCTGTGCATATGGTGGGATCAGTGCGGTGTCATACACTACAAGTTGCTCAAACCTGGTGAAACGGTCAATGCTGAGCGTTATTGTCAGCAACTCATTTATGTGAGTGACACAATGGAGGTGAAAAGGCCATACACCACCAAGGGCAGAAGGTCGGTCCTGATGCTTCAGGATAACATGCATCCTCACACCGCGAAAACGACTTTAAACACAATCACTGACCTGGGATGGGAGATTTTGTCCCACCCGGTGTATTCTCCAGACTTCGCCCTGTCGGATTATCACCTTTCGCTCTGTGCAACATCACCTGAGTGATATGCACTTCACTTCTATTGAGGAGGTTCACAAAAGTATTGATGATTTTATCAACTCAAAACAGCCCTCTTTTTTCCACAGGGTCATCCGGCAGCTCCCTGACCGATGGCTCAAATGTATCCAACACGACCGGGATTATTTCCCTGATTAGGTACGTATTCGATTTGCTATAATTTGCTGTCAGCGTGTTGTGCCTGTGGCTAAGAATTAAGTTAAACACCTAATAGTAATATACGTCCTCACACTAAACCAACGGAAGACTGGGAACAGCATTGATTGTCATACTAAAGTTCTTCCTGTGAAATTTAAAGCAAACTACAGATTAGAATTTAAAAGACCCCAACAAGTTGCTGTCTTATTGGTTACAGAGAACAACTGAGGGTGCAGGTGTGGCGTCAACAGCATGATGCTATGGCCTCATCGTGCCAGGTCAGCTCTATTCAAGGCAGTAGTAGCTCTGTGATGGTTTGGGGAACCTTCTCACGGGGACACATTAGGTTTCTTAGTGTGTCTGTAGGGGTCCTCAATTACTGCACACTACCAGCAAAAGCTGGCTAATCACCTATACGCTTTCATGGCCTTCGCGCATCTTGCAGCCGACGGCCTGTTTCAGCAGAACAATGCATACACACCATCTCACCAGGTCACAACCACCCAGGCATAGTTCAAAGAGCACTGAGTTTGGAACCATCCAGTGGCCACCTAGGTCCCCAGATTAAAACCCTGTGGAAGCTCTCTGGGATGCTGTAGAGTGGAACATTAGATCCATAGATTGTGGACCAACATCCCAGGCAGAGCTGTGGACAATGCTGCAACAGGTATGGCCGGCATTACCTCCAGAAACCCTTCCAGCATAGAGTGGAGTCTATGCCTTGGCATGTACAGGCTGTTATTCAAGCTAGACGATGACCAACACACTGTTAGGTAGGTATATCTCTAATGTGTTGTCCATTGAACGTATAAACTAAATACTGTTTATAAAATTTAAGTATTCTGAAATAATATTTACATTGGAAATTAAAGGAAAAGGAAGGTGTGAAATATGGAGTGATTTCTTTTTCATCAAAGCAAATTTAAATTTAAAATTGTTACTGCACTTGTCCTTCTTAGGAATTGCACCATTTCTGTAACCAGTATAGTTGAAAATTCAAACTTCAACTCCATCATTCAGAGTTGAAGAAATATTCTTCTCATAATATGTGGTAAATACGTCATGAAAATTAAGACAGCAATCCAACATTGCCGAATTGACTGTAATTACACACGTGAATTAAATCACAGCAGAAAACTTGAAAATTTCATCGCCGTGGAGCGGAAACGAACCCGCATCTCCAGATTTTCGTTCGAGCGTGCAATCCGTTGCACCACCCACGACGGCAAATTTGCAAGTATCTGTGTGTGTTAAGAGCATCAGAATTTTCTCCGACCGCATTCACATTCAGTGCAGATTCTAGATGGCAGCAGAATCTGCACTGAATTTGAACGTGGTTGGAGAATATTCCGATGCTATTAGCACACACAGATACTTGCGAATTTGCCGTCGTGGGTGGTGCAACGGATTGCGCGCTCGAACGAAAATCTGGAGATGCGGGTTCGTTTCCCGCTCCACGGCGATGAAATTTTCAAGTTTTCTGCTGTGATTTAATTCACGTGTGAAACAGTAATTACAGTCAATCCGGCGATGTTCGATTGCTGTGTTAATCTTCAACTCCCTGCCATCATCTTTTGTTCCCCATAAAGTTGTTTTCTCAGCAAAGTGAACACACAGCAGCATTTTTGTACATAATTTCTTTTTAAATAACATAAAACATGTTTGCTTATATGTTTTAAGCAAAATTAAATATAACAAATCAGTATAGCATTGTTCACTCAGCTGTGAAAACAATTTTATGGGTCACAGAAGTAGCTAAGATTCCACCACAGACAGATTAAGCACAAATTTCGAAATGCAATTTCATTTTAAAATAGAAGAGGGGGAAAACTGCATTCTCTACTTATTGGTTTTGGAGAAAATACTGTTAGAAATAGGAAAACATGTATTTCGTTAGGAAAAAAATTCTTAAAAAATGCATTTTATTACTTTTTTCACTATTACCAAAGGTATTTTTATGTTTTTTGGACTCTGAAGTAGACCAATGAATCTTATAGTAACTACAGAGATTCCATAGCTCTTGGAGTGTCAATGGTAGTAAAAACGGAAATATATTAGAGAAAAAAATTAACAAAAAAAATTTAAATTGTTAAAATTCTACAAAAGTCAGATTCCTGGACACTGAGCTTAAAAACTGATCCTATTAGATGGGGACACCTGGAAGCTATGCATAAGCTACAACACTTGAAAACTCCTGAACTACAAAACATCATATGAGGAAAAAAAAAATGGAGTGGATAAAATTCCAGGAAATTTAACAGAATTTTTAGGACACTTCCATGACAACTATGAACCATGCCTTGTCCCTGGAAAAATGACAGTCTGGAATATTTTAAAGGCATTAAATAGCTCTGTGCAGATTATGAACTCTCAACCAATAAACAGATAACATGTGATGGGGCAAGTGATTATGGAAAGAAAATCCCATTAACATTTGAAATTTCCACAGCTCATCACAAAATGCAGTTAATAAATATGAAACTGGTCTTATTGTCAAACAAAATGTTGATTACTCATACTCTTGATGAACAAAAACCTAAAAGAACATGGAAGGAAAATTTGTGGATGCAATTTATGTAGGCATGAGATCAGCATCAAAAGTCACACACATAAAAACCTCTTTGTTGAATGTGATTTATATGGTTTCCAATGCCCCCTCCCCAAACTCCCAAAAAAATGTGTCAAAAATTTACATTTCTAACTGCTTAAATAAAGCAGGATTTTACAGAATAAATAACCTTAATGAAGAGAGAAGCAGGCACAAGAAAGATACCATTTTGTTCAATTAACAGAGACAGTAACACAAAAACAAATTTTGAAAAAATGCATAATGAAATCGTTAAAGAATTTCAGAAACTGTAAGGATGTTGCAGAAGTTGCTAAGGAGAAAGTTACAATTAATAAAAAACCAACTGCAAAACAGAGACATCAAACTTTCTTTTTTCATCATTTTGGGGTTTAATGACCACCATGAGTGAATTTGACAGCTATAAGCATTCACCTGTTCCTAATTTAGGGCCACTGGTTCGAGGGAAGGGAGTTCAAAAGTTCACCATCCATGCCACATGCGGCTCAAACTCAGGCCCACATTGGATGAATGGTCAGAAGCCATTGCCTCAGACCACTTGGCCATTGGGGCACCACATCAAACTCTCCTAATTCTTAAAAAAAGCATTGAAACAAACAGGCTGCACTCAAAACTATTCTGAAAAGTTTTATAAAATCGAATGCAAATTACAAAATACTATTGGAAACTCTTGTTTACAGTTGAGAATGGATAATTTTTTCAATAACATGTATGTTTATTTCACAGCTCTTCTGCTCGAGGCACGAGTGCAATTTTTCAAAATTTATTAAAATGAGTACATTTTGTATTGCCATGTAAGTAATATTAATTACTGGCCTGCTTAATTAACACTTTAATATATATATATATATATCATCATCATCGTCGTCGTCAACCATTATCAATCCACTGCTGGACGAAGGTCTCCCCAAGTTTCCTCCACAACGGTCTGTCTTGTGCCAGTCTCCTCCATGTCACCCCTGCATACTTTCGAATTTCATCCACCCATCTCCCATGTGGTCTTCTTCTGGGTCTTTTCCTGTCCCTTGGAATCTAATCTAAAATTTCGGCTGTCCATCGATCTGTCCTTCTGGCAGTATGTCCAGCCCATTGCCATTTCAGGGATTTAACTCTGATCATGATGTCTTCCACTCTTGTCATTTTTCGGATCCACGAGTTCCTCTTCTTATCTCTCCTGGTTACACCAAGTATGCACCTCTCCATGCTTCTTTGAGTTGTCTGCAGCCTTTGTATGTCTCTTTTAGTTAAGGTCCACGTCTCTGCACCATACGTAAGCACTGGAAGGATGCATTGATCAAACACTTTTCTTTTAAGACATAATGGCATATTGCTCTTGAAAATCATGCTGTTTCTTCCAAAAGCTCTCCAGGCAAGTTTTGTACGCCGATTAATTTCTTCATCAATGTGACCCTCACTTGATATCTGCTGTCCAAGATAAACGTATGTGTCTGTTATCTCAAGCTTTTCTCCATCAATCGATAAATCTTCATTTCTTGTAAAAGCATTGAACATCACTTTTGTCTTCTGAAAGTTCATTTTTAATCCCACTTCTTTACTCTTGTCAGCAAGTTGCTGGATCATACTCTGCAGCTCTGATGGGGTAGTTGCAAAAATGACTACGTCATCAGCAAAACGAAGGTGGGTCAGATGATCTCCATTAATCTTTATCCCCTTGTTTTCCCAGCTCAGCGACTGAAAAACACCCTCCAATGTGGCATTAAAGAGCTTCGGAGATATGGTGTCACCTTGTCTCACTCCCTTTCCAATTTTTACGTGTGTTGTATTTTCAAACAGCCGAATCTTTGCACTTGCATTTTCATAGATGTTATTAATAATATTAATGTATGCATCTTCAATACCGCAGGTTTTCAGAGCCATTGTAACTGCTGAATGTTTCACCGAATCAAAGGCTTTTTCATAATCGATAAAAGCCATGCACAATGGAAGTTCATATTCCCTCGCTCTTTCAATTAGTTCTCTCAGTACGTGGATATGATCTATTGTGCTGTAGCCACTCCTGAATCCAGCTTATATATATATATATATATATTTGTATTTCAAAAATTTAAGGTTTAAAAAAATCTTTTTAAGACTCAGCCACTTAAAAGACACATAATTTAGCAGTAACAAATTCGAGTCATATTAAGTGGTGGTCACAGTAACTGCACTCACTGTATAAATCATAGTATCTCTTGAAACACAATAATATCACAGGGTAATATTACACATAAGGCACAAAAATAAAAAAGGAGGAAATGATATGTTTACCTAGAAGGGTATATACTTCACTGTCTATTCTACAGTTACAGAACACTGTCAAAGATTTGCACACGATCTAAACTCAAGAACAATAACAAAAAAAAGAGAATCAATGCCAGCAAGTAATAACATGAAGAGAACTGAAAACTCACCTTTCCTTCAGACAATACCATCACTCGGTCACAATTCATGACAGTGGTGAGTCTATGAGCAATTGTAATTACTGTAGAGTCATGAAAGACTTCACTAATGGTTTTCTGAATGAGACTGTCAGTCTCAGTGTCAACAGATGAGGTGGCCTCATCTAAAAGTACAACCTTAAAATTGCAAAATAAGTTATTAAA
Organism: Macrothele yani; assembly: GCA_039090855.1. Taxonomy (NCBI): domain Eukaryota; kingdom Metazoa; phylum Arthropoda; class Arachnida; order Araneae; family Macrothelidae; genus Macrothele; species Macrothele yani. Next base: position 74,758,873 of record CM077027.1, read on the forward strand.
ATAATTTACTAATTCACATTTAATGAAAAAATAAAGTCAGGTAAAAATAAGAATTAAGTCACTATTTCACATCTGCAATGGACATTAACTAATGTCATTCAACTGAAACTGAAGGATAATAAATTAAAATACAAACTGCAAGGAACAAAAGTTTTTGGTTGTAAAAAGAATACTGTAAATCGGTAGCTTTGGAAAGTTTTGCTGTTAGAGAACTATACTAGCCATAGAAAAGCCCATAATAACTATAACTGATGCACAGAGCTACTCATAATACCAGATTTTATTGGGTGAATGCAGATGAAATGTTCAAAATGGGAGTGCCACCTGTAAACAAACCCTAAAAATACGAAGCAGCTACCTTGTCAAAGTAGATACCCACTGCATGAACACACTTCTGCCAATCGGTTACAAGGCTATGGATGGTGCAGCCTTAAAACAACAGTCTATGAAGCAAAGAAAGTGCGACAGAAGAACCCAATGTCTGTTGTCTAAAACTGGCTGCTTGGTATAAAGCCCTTATATGTATATTTCCCTACGCCAATAAGTCAGATCACTAGTATAGTGTTACTATTTTCTACACAACTTTTTTGTTAGATGTGTGGATGATATATTTATCATCTGTAAATATGATATTAAAGATTTGAATACTTTATAAATAGATACTCAATTATTTATCCATCCATTCCCATAACTCAAGAAATATGATGAAATAACCAGCTTCCCTATCTAGGTATATTATTTACTAATAATAAAGGATAAAATATAGAATATGAAGTATGCTGAAAACCCACTTTTACCCCATCTGTAATACCCAAGAACTCTTATCATCCAACAAAATATAAACTTGACACTTTCCACTCATACATTCAAAAAGCCTTCTCCCATTCCTCTAACCAACTGAACTTTAATAAAGAAATACAATGAATTAGATCCCAAGCAGATTTTGGACACAAACCTGGAATTATTGATCAACTAAGCAATGATATTAACCAAATGAAAAAACTGAGAAAGTTGACAAAAATAGAAGGGGAGGATGAAATTCTGCAGAAGTACACTTCATTTTAAACCAATAAACTATCTTAAAGAAATAATGTCAGTGAATCTAGCAAAAGCAGATAGTCCAATATTGCTCAATTCTGTGGACAGAGAATAGAACAAACATATTTCCTATTTAAAAACAAAAAAAGAAGAAAAAAGGCAGGAGTGCATTATCTAACAAATTAGACTTACTCAAAAGAACAAACCAACCTGACATAGAGAAATACAGAAATTTGATTTTGTGAACTTCTGAAAAACTGGAACCAGCAGAGAGTAAGAACATTATTAATACAATATTGTCTCAAAAAATGGAACTACATCCACTTGAGGTGGAACAGATTTAAGTTGCACACAACAGAAATATAATCAAATACTTTCAGCAGAAGCAATTCGTTGATTCATGATATGCATGGAAATATCTAATACATGAAGAAAAAAGAAAAAAACAAATATGGCACAAGAAACAATGGTCTTCAAACAGACCACTGAGATGGAATTAATGATCCTATCAGTAATGTGGAAAGTGACGTGGATGATGTGAACAATGCAAAGTGGCATTGTGAATAAAGTATGGTACACCAGAATGTTCCAGCCTAAATGTATATGGAACAAGCTGGAGGAGTACACGAATTCTGATTTTATACTGTTTTTTTTTTTTTTTGTTTTTTTAAACCCCTACAACACACCCCTTCATATTCGTTTCCATTATTTTGCTATGGAGCATGATATCATACTTTTTACTGAAAAGTATTTAAACATATGTATAAGGAAACCTGCTAGAATAATATGTTGTCACCAGATGGCATCTTTATCTCTATGAAGAAATAGCTAGAACTGAAGAAAAATGCAAAAATAAAAATGTGCATAAATTTTATATCTTGCTAATCTATATTGCCAACACAATAAATTTATGTTAACTCCAAAAGTGAAATCTTTAAGAATTATGTACATGAGCAGAATTATTTATATCATATCACTAATGGTATTATGCACATTGGTATACAATATTATTGTTTCACACGTTGTATTGTTTCATTAACTAAACTAGTTTCAACTCTTCATTTTGCGAGTCATCCTCAGTGGCGTACAATGTTTGCGTTTCCAAAGAGGTCATTGTATCACTGGGTCACTGATCTTTCTCATTAACTGCAGTGTCATTGTTGCGCATGCATATTATGGTCGTGCTTTATTTTGTTTCATTGCGGTATACTCTGGTGGGGCTATTGGTTAGGGTGCTTATTTGCTTCTGAATTTCCATGCATATGGCAGGTCATAGGGGGTGTTGTTATTACAATTTATATCACAAGTTTTCTCGATCAATATTGCCTCTGCCATTAGGATTTGTTGGTGTGTATTGTGTGTTGTTAAAATTTTCGCGTTTTCCCAATCTGGGATAACATCATTCCCTTGGCAGTGTTGGATTAATGCCGTTTTCATCTCTCTCCTGTTCCAATCTTTGACATGTTCCATAAGGCGAGTTTTGAATCGTCGTTTGGTGCAGCCTATGTATATTTTATCGGTGTGATTGTTGTCTGCCTTTCTTGTAGGGATGGAGTACACTCCTGCAGCTTCTAGCGTGGGTTGGTTGTTGTAGTCAGTTGTCAAAAATTTCTTTATGTCTTTAACAGTATCAGCAATTTCATAATTCAGTTTCTTTCCTATCAACTGGATGTTGGCTGTTGTTGTTGTACTTATTATAAATTGATTTTATCAAGTTCTTACTGTAGCCAAATTCAGTGGCGGTGTCCGGGATCCACTTAACCTCTCTCCTTTCAGTAGCCGTATTGGATAAGTGGGATATAGCTCTTCTGACAAAGAATTGGAATGCTGATATTTTATATTTCCATGGGTGGTTAGATGCATATGGTATAATTGAATATTCAATCTTGTGTTTGCTGTTATGTATGGTTATGTCTAAGAAATTGATGCGTTGATCAACCTCTTTTTCTATTGTTGCTTTGATGGTTGGGTAGTAATTGTTGAATTTGCACAGGAAGTCTTACAGTTCGGGTTCACTGTGGTGACAGAAGATGAGGATATCATCAACATATCTTAGAAAACGCAAACATCATACTCTACTGAGGATGACTCGCAAAATGAAGAGTTGAAACTAGTTTAGTTAATGAAACAATACAACATGTGAGACAGTAATAACTAACATTATATACCAATGTGCATAATACCATGCAATTAGCCACATATTGATGTAGAACATTTATTGAATATTTGACTCACAAACCACATGCAATCATATCACTATGCTGTTCTCTGAGATTCAGAGGTTAGCTCCACAAAGAAATACAAACTATTCAATACCTTTCACATAAGTATCCTATTTACTCGGTTGTAAGCTTGACCTTACAGCTTTCTCTGTAAGGTCAGGTGATGCGTAACATCACAGCCTCTCCTTGACAAATGTCAACCCCGCCTTCTCGTGGTGCATCCTGTTCCCACTAAAGGGGCTCTGACGACCGCCAATAGCGGTATAACTATACCATCGGGATCAGAGGAAATTCTATCCCACACTCACCAACCCGCTTGGCCAGCGTGGTGAGTTATGGCCAAACCCCTCCAAAATGATTCCACAACTTAAATCTTGGCCCTCAGTCTCCGGCAGCTGGAATGTACCTGGCCAAGGCAGCGGCCAGTGCGACATGAAGGCAGAGGGTGCTAAGAATCCCCGGAGGACTGGACTAGGCTGCCATCTGATGCTGACCTTGGCAACGTACAATGGACGCTCCCTATCTTCTGATTCAAGGCTTCTTGAATTGGAAGAGGAACTACAAAGGATCAAGTGGGACATCGTTGGGCTAAGTGAGGTAAGGAGAAAAGGAAAGATCTCATCGAACTGAAAAGTGGACATCTCTTCTACTATCGTGGGACAGATACTGGCAGAACTAGTGGTGTTGGATTTATAATAAACAAGAAACTGAAGGATAAAGTGGTAGAAGTTGAAAGTTCCTCTGACAGAGCTGCAAGACTCGTTATCCAACTATCGAGAAGATACCAGGCTCAGATTATTCAAACTTATGCACCCACCACAAGTCATCCTGAAGAAGAAATTGAAGAATTTTATGAGGAAATTTGTCATCTAAATAATAAAGGTAAGCAGCACTTGAAAATAATTATGGGAGATTTCAATGCAAAAATAGGGCAACGGCAACAGAATGAAACTTCAGTAGGTAAATTCGGTCACGGCAACAGAAACCAGCGTGGAAATACTCTCGTTGAGTTTGCAGAGGCAGAAGGGTTTTTCATCTTGAACTCCTTCTTCAAGAAAAAACCACACAGGAAATGGACATGGAGACATCCAAATGGGACGACAAATGAAATTGATTTTATTATGTGTAACAAAAAATTCGTCATAGAAGACTGCAGTGTGCTAAACAAGTTCAACACAGGTAGTGACCATAGATTGGTGAGATGTAAGATGCACCTCAATGCTAAACTTGAACGTGGCAAGCTCATAAGACAAACAAAATCTATTGACATAACCAACCTCAAAAAACACCATAATACCTTCAAGTTAGAACTGAAGAACAGGTTCTCTGCTTTAGAAGGCCTAACATCGGAAGAAGTGGACATCTCTGAAGTTAACAGAAAAGTAACCAAAGCTCTTATGGAAACAGCAACAAAATTAGCTGGGTCTAAGAACAAGTTGCATGTAAATAAATTATCAGGAAAAACGAAAATGTTGATGCAAAAAAGAAGAGAGATGAGGACAACTAAAGAAGATGTGACTTCCAAAGTGGAATATATAGAGCTATGCAAGACAGTACGAAAAAGTATCACTGAAGACGTAAGAAAATTCAACTGTGAACTAGTGAGGAAAGCAATTGAAAACAACCAAAGCCTAAAGATAGCAAAGGGACATCTCAGTAAGGGAAGAAAACAGATTATGGCACTGAGAAAAGAAGATGGTTCTGTAACAAGAAATAGAGGCGAAATTTTGACAAAGAGTGAAAGATTTCTACTCCAAATTATATGAAAGGGATGATATATGCACTCCAGACATCATGAAAGATACCAATACCAGAGTTCCTCCAGTCCTTCCAGCAGAAGTTGCACATGCAATCAAGAACATGAAGCGGGGAAAAGCTCCAGGAGAAGATGGAATTACTGTAGACATCATACAAGAAGCAAGTGGAGAAATCGAAACAGTACTCGCCCAAATTTTCACTCGATGCCTTAATGAAGGAAAGATTCCTGAGGATTGGAACACCGCTACAATGATCCTGCTACATAAGAAAGGTGACATTGAGGATCTCGGAAACTACAGACCTATCAGCCTCCTATCAGTAGTTTATAAAATCTTCACGAAAGTTCTTTCACACCGCTTGAAGGTAACACTGGACATGGCTCAACCGAGAGAACAAGCTGGATTCAGGAGTGGCTACAGCACAATAGATCATATCCATGTGCTGAGAGAACTAATTGAAAGAGCGAGGGAATATGAACTTCCATTGTGCATGGCTTTTATCGATTATGAAAAAGCCTTTGATTCGGTGAAACCATCAGCAGTTACAATGGCTCTGAAAACCTGCGGTATTGAAGATGCATACATTAATATTATTAATAACATCTATGAAAATGCAAGTGCAAAGATTAGGCTGTTTGAAAATACAACACACATAAAAAATTGGAAAGGGAGTGAGACAAGGTGACACCATATCTCCGAAGCTCTTTAATGCCACATTGGAGAGTGTTTTTCAGTCACTGAGCTGGGAAAACAAGGGGATAAAGATTAATGGAGATTATCTAACCCACCTTCGTTTTGCTGATGACGTAGTCATTTTTGCAACTAGCCCATCAGAGCTGCAGAGTATGATCCAGGAACTTGCTGACAAGAGTAAAGAAGTGGGATTAAAAATGAACTTTCAGAAGACAAAAGTGATGTTCAATGCTTTTACAAGAAATGAAGATTTATCGATTGATGGAGAAAAGCTGGAGATAACAGATACGTACGTTTATCTTGGACAGCAGATATCAAGTGAGGGTCACATTGATGAAGAAATTAATCGGCGTACAAAACTTGCCTGGAGAGCTTTTGGAAGAAACAGCATAATTTTCAAGAGCAATATGCCATTATGTCTTAAAAGAAAAGTGTTTGATCAATGCATCCTTCCAGTGCTTACGTATGGTGCAGAGACGTGGACCTTAACTAAAAGAGACATACAAAGGCTGCAGACAACTCAAAGAAGCATGGAGAGGTGCATACTTGGTGTAACCAGGAGAGATAAGAAGAGGAACTCGTGGATCCGAAAAATGACAAGAGTGGAAGACATCATGATCAGAGTTAAATCCCTGAAATGGCAATGGGCTGGACATACTGCCAGAAGGACAGATCATCGATGGACAGCCGAAATTTTAGATTAGATTCCAAGGGACAGGAAAAGACCCAGAAGAAGACCACATGGGAGATGGGTGGATGAAATTCGAAAGTATGCAGGGGTGACATGGAGGAGACTGGCACAAGACAGACCGTTGTGGAGGAAACTTGGGGAGACCTTCGTCCAGCAGTGGATTGATAATGGTTGACAATGATGATGATGATGAAGCTTTCTCTATCTGAACAAAATTTAGAACTAAATTTACAGTTCACAAAAGTAGCATTAACATTTAACTTTGTAAATATTTGCTTTACCAAAATAAGAAAATTTACTAATGGAGTAATTTTAACATTCACATTAGTTTTTAACCACAGTTTCAGAACCATTTTTTTTTTTTTTTTTGCTTTGAAATTCTAACTCTTTTCTATCATTTTCTAATATTCATTACATAATATTTTCTGTCTGTCAAATAAAAAAGTTTGAGTTCTGCTTTATATGTGTCAGCCAAATTACTGCTACTTAGACATGCACACAACTAAATTTTAACTTAAAAAAAGTAACAATAGGACACATCTGCTATTGGGTTGTCGGAAAAGTCACGACGTATTTTAGCCATATTTTGCAAAGGTCATTTATTGATAGAAAGAACAAAGATCGATCAATCAATGATATAATGCCCGTTTTGTTCGATAACCTTTTGCCATCTTTCAGTGAGCTGCAGAATGCCTCGTTCATAGAAGGACCCGTCTTTCGTGGCGAAAAACTGTACAAGGTGCTGATTTAAAGCCTCATCAGAATTGAACGTTATAACATGCAACCTTTTGCCATCTTTCAGTGAGTTGCAGAATGCCTCGTTCATAGAAGGACCAGTCTTTCGTGGCGAAAAACTGTACAAGGTGCTGATTTAAAGCCTCATCAGAATTGAACGTTATACCATGCAAGGGCTGTTGAAGAGAGTGAAACAAGTGGAAGTCTAATGGCACAAGGTCAGGTGAGTATGCTGGATGTGGCAAAACATCCCACCCAAGCTCCAATAATTTTTGGCAGGTGATCAAACTTGTGTGTGGTCTTGCGTTGTCGTGATGAAACACAACACCTTTACGATGAATGACATTCTGGATGATGGATTCGTTCAAACTGTCCACTTGCCGACAGTACACATTCGAATTGATTGTTTGGTTTCGTAATAGGAGCTCGAAAAGCAAGACACCTTTAAAATCCCACCACACCGAGACCAGAACCGTCCGCTGATGAATGTCTGCTTTGGATGTCGTTTGAGGCGAAGCAGCACGTCGGGACCAAGACCGTTTGCACAGCACATTGTTGTACACAATCCACTTTTCGTCACCAGTTATCAGTCGCTTCAAAAAAGGATCGTTTTCCTCACGTTTAATGAGCTTATCGCAGATGTTTAGACGTGCCATCAATTGAGCTTCGAGTTCATGAGGAACCCACACATCGAGCTTGCTTACACATCCCAGCTTCTTTAGGTGGTCGTGAACACTTGAAAGATAGATGTGCAATGTGTCTGCAATCTCTCGTGTTGTGTATTGTGGGTTTGACTCGATCAATGCCTTGATTTGGTCGTCGTCAACCTCGGTTGGCCTCCCGGACCGAGGAGCATTGTTGAGGTCAAAATCACCAGCACAGAATTTCGTGAACCACCGCTGGCACTGATGTTCTTGTAGAGCATTATCACCGTACACTTTACGCAACTTTTCACAAGCTTGACGCGTGTTCTTCCCTTTACGGAAGTAAAATATGGCGAAAATGCACAGTTTGGTCTTCCATCTTCAACTTTATGTCAAATCTCTGCAAATCAACCAAATCGCTCACTATTCTTTTTAGACTGCAGCTAGAACTGGCACCTGTCGAATGCCATAGCGATAACAAGAGCTGCGCACGCCTCTAGTACTTCCAAAACTGCCCAACCGCCATTGGGTGCCAAAATATGTCATGACTTTTCCGACAACCCAATATTTTTGTTACACAAGGGAAAGTCAGTAAATAAGTCACAAGCAGTTATTTAAAACACACTAAGTGAGATATGAACTTGAAAAACATTTATTATTACCTTTACATTCCCCCTTATTTCTCAACATCATTTCCACCAATATTGATACACTTATTCCATCATTTTATTTGCGAGTTGAAACCTGAAGCATAGAAGTACTGGGTCTGATGTCTCAGGTACATTTGCACTTCATGTTTAACATCTTCATCATTTGAGAAACATTTGCTACCAAGGTGAGGTTTTGGTGGACCAAACAGGTGATAATTGCTCGGGGCTAAATCAGAGCTGTATGGCAGATGTTCAAGAAGTTCCCAGCACAGTTGATCAATATTTTCCTGAGTAAATCAAGTCACATGAAGTCTGGCATTGTCATGACGGAGCAGTACTCCTCCAGTCAGTAGGCCTGTGGATGTTTTTCTATTGAATTGCATCCTGAAGCATCAACATAATTTCACAGTATGATGCAGCAGCATTCACATTCTCACCTTACTTCTGGAAATGGGCTAACAGCACTCCTTGAGAATCCCAAAACACGGTAAACATAACCTTCCCTGCTGATGATGAAATTCGGAATTTCTTGGTTGAAGGTGAAGAGAGATGTTTTCATTGCATTGAAGCAAGCTTTGATTTGGGTTGGTAGTGATGTACCCATGATTCATCCCCAGCAACAATCCTGTGTCTCCTCTTTCACATGCATACTGAGAGAGATATTGCAAGGACAGGCTCACTCGGTTCATTCTGTGTTCCTGAGTCAGTTCTGTAGGCACCTGCCATGTTCACACTTTCTGGAAATTCAAACAATCATTGAAGGGCACCCATAGGAGGGGGGGGGGCTAGCCATTGGTATATCAAAATTTTTGATAAATTTAAAACACTAAAATAGACTAAACCTTTTTTTAAAGCATTTCAAAAAATAATAAGATATTAATGATTAATTGTATCAATTATATTTTGTTGTACTTTAGTATCTTGTACATTTACTAAAATGTTTGACAGCCTTGAAGGAGGTAACAATTTTTCTTAGCCTCCTCCCCTCCCCCTAAAAGTACTCATATGGGCACCACTGCAATCATGCATCATGCTAAACCATGAGAACACCCTATTGCAGTTGCTACACAATCTATTGTTACTTGCTTGTCAGCTCAAATCATATCCTCCACCTGCCTCACAGTTGCTTCTGTCACAATATGAACAGGATGACCAGGTCTATCCTTAAGAGAATTTATCGACCTAGTTGTGTACTGCTATACGTGACAAACATTTCCGTATTAATATCTTCTGCAGGAAGTCATTTTGCCCAAAGAAAATGTCCAAAAGCAAACTGTCTTCAGTTGTACATTCCTCAAGCATGGTCTCTCTTTGCAATCTGAGCGGGGCCTGTGATACCTAGTACCTGCTACGCTGAACCGATTAAGCTGGATTATGCTGCCACCCAATGACAACTTTCTAAACTAATAACTACCATTAACAGCTATCCCATAATTGTTTGTGACTCATTTAACGAATTTCCCCTCATATTTATTTGAATTTACACTAAACAAAAGCAATAGTTGCTGATATGAAGAAATTCTGACCTTGCTGTGTCGAAGCAATGCTCGAGCCATACATAGAAGTTGTTTCTCTCCAACAGAGTAGTTGTCCCCACCTTCTATGACAAAAGAATCTAGACCTTCTTCCAAATTGGCAACCTGAGGTTTAAATACATAAAAAAAGGGCATAACTTCATTTTAAGTTACTGTTCTTAAAATACTCAAGTTGAAAACAGATATTTTCTTTGATATACATAACTTCAGACTTTCACATAAATATACACTACATTGACAAAAGTCACCAGACACCTAGAAGAGAAACACAACATAGCATTTATTGACATACATTAGTATGGTGTTGATCCACCTGTGGCATTAATATGCATGCACTGACCCTTCAAGACATGCTTTTGACAAGGTTTAGGAACACAGCGATAGCTATGAGCTTCCATTCAGTACATAATGCTGCCGCTAACTGTTGCTTAGTAGTAAGCCTTGGTTCCAAACTTATGAGGTGTTCTAATGCATCCCATAGGTGCTCTATGGGATTAAGATCAGGGCTCTGTGCTGGCCAGTCTACACATGATAAGGAATTATCGTCAAATAATGCCATAACAGGCCTTGCCTTATGGCTCGGTGCATTATCCTGCATGTACCAACAAAGGCTCGGTTCCACAGTATTGCAACAAAGTTGGTAGGGCATAATTGTCCAGAATATCAAGGTAGACATGCTGGTTAACAGGTTTGTCCACGATAACCAATGGGACAGGACCATACCACGAAAAACACCCCCACACGAGTAAACTGCCAGTTCCAAACTTGACAGTAGAAACAGTACACTGTGGTAAATAGCGTTCCCCCGGCTGCCGCCATACCCACATACGGCCATCAGACTGATGGCTCATGTATCTGGATTCATCAGTCCATAGGACCCGTTTCCATTGATCTACGGTCCATGATAAATGTTCTTCACACCATGCTAAACGACAAGTAGCATTCCGAGTGGAGATGAAAGGCTTATGAGCAGCCACACAACCAAAATAACCCATGGGATGAAATTCTCTGTGAATAATACATGTACATACCGTGGTTCCAGCATTTTTACTCACCTGTACACTGAGGTCTTGTGCAGTACTCCGTCGATTAGCTGTAATGACTCTCTTGAGGCTTCAACATCCTCTATCGTTGTTTCTCTTTGGCCTGCTGGTACGTTTTGCTTCTTCAGGCACACCATGTGTCTTCCACTTATTCAGTACATCCAAAACAGTTGACTTTGGTATGTTTAAATGCCTCTCGGTTTCTTTTATGGACAACCCACTAATATAACACCCAACAATGTTTCCTTTCTCAAAAGTCAGTTCTCCCCCGTCGTTATTTTTTCACTCAACCTCACAGTGTGATATGATCCTGGTCAGCTGCATGCTTGTTTTTACACAGTTTGCAGCTGTACCATGCATTTTAACACAGCGGATCCATTCATATGCTTTTGAAGGGGTGTCTGGTGACATGTCAATAGTGTGTGTGTGTACACACACTATCTACAAACAAGTAACTGGACACCCCTCCAATATCTGCGGTCCTGATACACGTCACGGTTGCCGCCGTTAAATATCGTGTGGGAAACAACAACGCAACCAGTAGCATGCAAGATGCCACGCAGTTCGGAGCTCTCTGATTTTAAGAAAAGGTGTAATCGTCAGGTATCACAGAAATGGCCGATCCATACGTGACATATCCAGCGAGTTGAAGTACTTAAAATCGACAGTGGCCTAAGTGATTGGCAAGTGGAAGATGAGAGGCGACTGTCGGAATGTGCCCCGACCCAGCAGACCCACAAAACTGGGAGTTAGAGACCGATGGGTGCTGGCCAGAGAAATTCGGTAGAACCGCACCAAATCGATGGGCCATATCCGCGAGGAGTTTCGACAGACATCCGGGAGTGTTCTTTCGATGAATACCTTCCGTAGGGAAGCCCATCTGCTCGGTTATCATGGACGTGCTGCCGCCCATAAGCCTTTGATCACCAAGTCCAAATAGCGCTGCTTGGCTAACGTGCAAAGAACGTTGACAGTGGACAGTTGAACAGGTGAAACAGGTTCTCTGGAGCGATGAATCAAGGTTCACCATCTACAGTTCGGATGGCAGGGTCTGGGTTTGGCATCTGCCTGGAGAATGCCTCCTGCTGGAATGTATTGTGTAAACTGTGAAGTTTGGCGGCAGTGGAATTATGCTATGGGGGTGTTTCTCCTGGTATGGCACGGAACCCTTGGTCGCAATTCCTGGTAGACTCAACGTCGAGACCTACTGCACCAATTTGGATGACCATGCGCTTCCTACGTTGTGGCAGTTTTACGGGGTGGACCCATGTTACTTTCAGGATGACAATGCCACCTGTCATGTTGCGAGGTCCACTATGGCTTGGTATGGTGACAATGGGGTTAATCGAATGGACTGGCCTGCGCAGAGCCCGGACCTTAACCCTATCGAGCACCTCTGGGACGAGTTGGAGCGTCGACTTAAGGGGTGCCCCCACTGTCCGAAATCGGTGAAGGAACTGACCTGTCTTCTCCAAGCCGAGTGGAAGAAAATACCGCTAGCCGTCATACAACGCCTGGCTGAGAGTATGCCCCGGAGGGTCGCAGCTGTAATCGCCGCTCGTGGAGGCTCCACCAACTATTGAAGGTGAAAAACTTTGTTTTCCTTTGCTATCACAGGTGTCCAATTACTTGTTGGTAGACAGCGTATATATATAATATACTCCTATGTAAAAAATATATATAAAAAAAACATCTTTCATTACAAAAGTGCAGATACACATATTTTTTTTTTTTTTTTTTTTTTTTGATTGGAGGTTTAACGACCACCGTAAGCAACTTAATGGGCTATAAGCAGTCGCCCGTCCCTAATTTAGGATCACTGGTTCCACGGAAGGGAGAGAGCCAGTGCCGTAAGACAAACACAACATCCATGCCTCACCAGGATTCGAACCCGGGCCCCTTACGGACGAATGACCAGAGGCCATCGCTTAGACCACTGTGCCACCGGGGCGGCGCAGATACACATATACATAAATTACAAAAAAAATTCTCTCTCTCTCTCTCTCTCTCTCTCTCTCTGAGGAAACAATGAACAGACGTGGTGAAATTAAAAAAGCTGAGGAGAGAATACATAGACTACAAATAATTAAAACTTTCACAAATACTATGCAAAAATAATGAAATGGGGAAATTATATAAAGAACTGCAAATAGCTGGTACACAAATTTAAGAGTCATGCAATGCAAAATCAGAGAGAAATACAGCTTGACATAGGTAGTACATGAATTAGTAGCCCAGTCCTTTTTTTTGGTGCAGAGAACTCATATTTCAATCTTTAAAATATTTTGCTAATCTCCATATGTTATCAGTAAATCACCAGCTTTCTCATACTCATTTTGATAGTAATCTTTAAATGTTGTCATTAAGAAATCGCATTCATTCAATAATAATTTGCATTGTACGAATGTACCTGAAATGACAAAAATTTCACTCATTCCTTAAACAAGTTCATTTGTGCAGTACATATTAGGAACTGCTGTACATACTGAACAATTTTCTAAAGAAACTGTTCTGCTAATGTCAAAGTAACAGCCAAATGTAAAATGACAGCTTAAGTTTTATATCCTGTACCAGATATATGGTACCACTTGCTTAATATTTTAGTTTCAATGACAAGAAAATCGAAATTTCATGTTTACAAACACATCTTGGGACAAAAGACACCACATACTTCATATTTTTATTGGAAAGTTCTGAGTCTAGTCGGGCACTTTTGGCATAGGACTATGTTTAACTCCACGGATAGTATTGGGCAACTTACGGCCAACCACCTGCGACAAAAATAGGTCCCAATCGAACTCTTTATAATGTTAAAAATATGTGCTGCACACTACATACATGAGACCTGCAGATGACAAAAAAAGCTGAACTTTTTAACTGGGTGGAAAATTGGGACACGCGAACGTGCGGTGAGCAAATTCAAATACAGCATATATACAATATTTAAGAGTATGCTAGCCATATGGAATTATTTTCTGTAAATTATGTAAGTAAATATTAAAGTGAAGCACATTATTATATTCACAATAGAAAAGTGGGGATTTAAGAACAAAATAAAATGAAATATTTTAAAAAATCAGATTTAAAACTTACATGTGAATCTTTACTAGCTAAATCCTGAGGTGAAAAGTATTTGTCTAGGAAAGTTTGTGAATTTAGTCAAGCAATTAGAAACTTGCAAGAATTAGAAACATATATCCACAGCTTAGTTTTTAAGTCATTGAAGAAGTCAATAAAGTATTTCTCAATGTAACCTTATAAAACGGCTTGCAAAATTTTTTGCTTGCATTGTGAATATGGTGACATGAATCTCCATCAACGTCAAGCAAGTGGGGAGATTTTCTCTGCCGAATTCTTGTTTTTCACCCTGTTTTTGAGCCTCCCATGACACATTCTTTCCATTTAGCTTTCAAACAAGCAAAACAAATTCCTTCTTAGAAAGAAAGAATAAAATAAAAAGCAAAAAAAAAACGGAAAGCTGCGTCACAAACTTTTTAGAGGCTTCGGCCCGACGTAATAACGGCCCGAAGCCGTGCCCCCTCCCCAGTCACACTTAGCTTTCAAACATGCAAAACACATTCTTCCTTAGAAAAAAAAAGAAAGGAAAGAAACAGAATTGCGTCACGAACTTTGTTCAGCGGCTTCGGGCCGACGTTATCCTAGCCGGGCGCCGTGCTTTCTTTCCACTAAGTTTTCAAACAAGCAGAACACATTCCTCCTCCTTAGAAAAAAAACCAAAAAGGTTCGTCACGAACATGGTTCAGAGGCATCGGGCATGCGCAATTCTGGGCAACAGCGAAAGCACGTCCGAACCAACGTAATTCCGGATCACGGCAAAAGAAGCACGTCCGAACCAACGTAATTCCGGATCACAGCAAAAGAAGCCCGCCAGGCCTCATAATTCCGGCGTGGTGCCATTCTTCCTTTCCACTTAGCTTTCAAACAAGCAAAACAAATTCTTTCTCTTCCGGGGGGGGGGGGGCAGAACGAATTAAAGAAAAGAAAGCTGCGTCACGAAATTTATTTAGATGCTTCAGGTCGACGTAATCCTGAGCCACGGCGAAAGAAGCACGACGGGCATTTTTTTTGTTCACACTTTGAAACAAGCAAAACAAATTCCACCACCTGAGAAAAAAAAAAGACAAAGGGCTGTGTTACGAACTTTGTTCAGAGGCTTTTACGTCGATTATTTACAAAATCAGTAAAACTTTCTTAATAACAGCGAAAATCTGAATACCCATAATTTTTTTGTTAGTCACCCGTAATCCCGGGGGAAATCCGTAATAATTACGGAGATTCCGTATTTTTTGGCATACTCCGTAGGAAGAGGATTCACGAGTGCTTCGATTCTCGAACGATCTCAGAAAAGCGGGAACGCATTCGGGTACATTTGCAAATTACAAGAGAGAGTTTCTGGCGATGACGTCACGGATAGAATTAAGCAGATAGTTTGGCCCTGATAGAATGCAGAGTGGCGATTTCCCGCAAGACACGGAAAGGGCTGCGGTAGTTTCCCTAACGCACGAAGTAGGCGGAGCTTCCACCCTTTGCGCTGCGATGCTCAAGTGACTGACATCCCATCCATTGTTGACAGCAGTAAACGAATTGAGCTCCTGACTCCACCCTCCAACATTTCTTCTTGCCCCCGCGTCTGCTCCAAAAACAACGCTTTAAGCTAGAAAGCGCTTATTTCTTTTACTCCACAAAAAGCGGAATCGCGGAATTCCGCTTTTTTCTATAGAACGATGACCCCCCCCCCCCTAAAAAATCCTGATAAATTTCTCTTCATTTTTGCAATGACCTCGAGAATGACCAAAATGATGCCGAAAAAAGCGGAATTCCGCGGATTCGCGGAAGAATCTCATGTACGACACTAATCGTGTTATCATATTCGTACACAGCATGGAGTCCAATTTGCATACTGTGCAATACTTTGTGCGTGCAACACTTCTTACTCCCTGTGCATGTGGGAGATGATGCAATATTTCTGAGTGTGCTGCCACGTTTGACTCAGTCTATCTCGGCAACAGTTAGTGCAACATGACAGTGTGTGGTATCATTTTAAAGCTCTTGACGAGATCTATTCAAATATATGAAGAACATTTCGCAGTGGCTTGAACTGAACATTTAACAAATTGTTTTCTTTTGAACTGGTGAACACTTTTGACAATATTGGGGTTTATCTGGGCAATCATGAGTGTGAAACAACAAATAAAGGTAACTTGATCACGCTAGTTACGTTAACTGAAACTTTTACAAAAAGTTCGTAAGTTGGAAGCTTTTGACCTTATCTTAGGTCTTCATCACGCCAATGGAGGACTAAGATTGTTGCCAGATTCTACATTTGAATTTTTCTTATTTTTGTTGCCAAAACTTAGAATTGATCTCCAGATCAACAGAATGTAGAGAGGAGATTCGGAGTTGCAAGTCATTGAGTTGAACATAATTTCTATGCTTTCACGGTAACGGAGGGCAAAACGATTGTCAAAAGAAGCAATTCGTTTTGCTTCGTTCCAGTGGGGAGCTGCAGATGTGTCTTCCATTGTCAAAATAGACAAGGCAGTATTGGGATTGGCTTTCGAAACATCTTTTCTATGTTCTAAAATTCTATGGCTAATGCTGCTGTATGTGCTTCCAATGTATAAGTTATCCCCAGTAGAAGAAGAGATAGGAATGCAGTAAACTCCTGGGAGGTTCAGGCTTTCAACTTTGTCCCAATCCCTTTGTAGAAGTTTCAAGATGTTTGGGGTAGATTTAATGGCAAGATAGTAACCAAAACTCTTAGCTAATCTGTCAACTGAGTTTTTGAGTGAGTTGGTGTCTGACTGTAAAGGGATGCAGTTAGCAGATGTAAGAAAAGAAAGCACTTTTTGGTTTGGAGTTTAACTGCATCCCTTTACAGTCAGACACCACCAACTCACTCAAAAACTCAGTTGACAGATTAGCTAAGAAAGAGACTCTTCAATCCTTCCTTGGCGATATATCACCCCCTCCTTACTTTAGAACTCCCAGGCTCTTCCTGCAAGTGAAACTGCATAAAGCTGGTAACCCCATCAGACCTTTAGTGGAATATTCTTTTTCTCCAGCAGTAAACCTTGAAAAGAGATTGGTCCTCAAATGCAAATCCCTGGCAGCCAACCATCCTCATACAGTTGTCTCTACTTCAAACTTCATCCACAACCTTCCTAATTCCTTTTCTCCTTGTGGATAATCTGTATAATCTTGATGTAGAATCTTTGTTTCCCTCTGTACCATATTTTGATTCCTACATGCTCCTCATGAAGAAATTGATTCTTCATTTTGAACCCCCGGTCCTCTTATCAAAGATCTTTATGATTGTTTCCACACTATTCATCAACACAGTTGTTTTGCTTTCAACAAAATTGTGTATAGGCAACAATCTGGTCTCCCCATGGGCTCACCTCTTTCCCCTCTGCTTGCTGAAATCTACATGCAACATATTGAAGTTTCCATCATTCCTCTATACCCTTTTCAACCTTCCCTATGGTTAAGATATGTAGACGACATTTTCATTAGCTGGCCACATTCCGAGTCTGAACTACAGATACTGATCAACTCCATTACGGAAAAATTTCCTTTCATTAAGCTCACTATATCTAAGGAAGTAAATCACAAAATTGATTTCCTGGATGTATCTATCTGCAGAAACGCTGATCTCTCCATTACTCGTTCCGTCTATCAAAAACCTTCTGCGGCCACTAACATCATTCCCTACAAATCTTGCACCCTGCATCTCTACAAACTTGCAGCATTGAAGTCCTACATCCACAGGGCTCATATCATTTGCAACAACCAACTCTCTCTTCAAGAAGAACTCTCCAAAATTTCTACAATAGCCCTCTCTCATGGTTTCCCTGCTGTTATAGTCAACTCCCTCATAAAGAAATATGAAAACCATTCGAAAATCGAATGCCTCCTTCCTCACAAGAAAGAAGACCTGAAATTCTGTGGTTCTGTTCCTTACCATCCTTCCTATGCTTATTAAGTTACAGATTCTTTTTAGAAGTTTTGGTTACCATCTTGCCATTAAATCTACCCCAAACATCTTGAAACTTCTACAAAGGGATTGGGACAAAGTTGAAAGCCTGAACCTCCCAGGAGTTTACTGCATTCCTATCTCTTCTTCTACTGGGGATAACTTATACATTGGAAGCACATACAGGAGCATTAGCCATAGAATTTTAGAACATAGAAAAGATGTTTCAAAAGCCAATCCCAATACTGCCTTGTCTATTTTGACAATGGAAGACACATCTGCAGCTCCCCACTGGAACGAAGCAAAACGAATTGCTTCTTTTGACAATCGTTTTGCCCTCCGTTACCGTGAAAGCATAGAAATTATGTTCAACTCAATGACTTGCAACTCCGAATCTCCTCTCTACATTCCGTTGATCTGGAGATCAATTCTAAGTTTTGGCAACAAAAATAAGAAAAATTCAAATGTAGAATCTGGCAACAATCTTAGTCCTCCATTGGCGTGATGAAGACCTAAGATAAGGTCGAAAGCTTCCAACTTACGAACTTTTGTAAAAGTTTCAGTTAACGTAACTAGCGTGATCAAGTTACCTTTATTTGTTAATATTGTTACGTGTTTTGCCCATAATCGTCAAGTGTGAAACAACTGTGCATGGTATCGTTTTAAAGCCCTCGACGAGATCTATTCAAATACATAAAGATAACATATTTGCAGTGGTTTAAACTAGTTTTTAAAAATTGTTTTTGTATGAAGGGGTTAACATTTTCAGCAATGCCACAGAATTCACAGAATGAACAACAATCAACAAATATTGAAGACTCATGCGACATTAATCACTGAAACGAAAGTTTTCCGTCTTTAGTCTTTAGCACGATTTAATGATTAAAAGATGAGAAATATATACACTTAAAACCATGAGCACTTTCAAGGCAGCGGCTGCCTCTTCTTCAGATGTAATACAGAGAGACACATTTAATCTATATATAATATAGATCATTGCATTGTGGGAAGCATGGTAAGTTATTAGCCAATAGTAATCTACATGTGCCAAAATGTTGCATATACTGTTGGCCCAATGGTCTGTGAAGAAATCATGGAATATATTATAGAAATAAGAAATGGTGTAGGATGGGGTGAACATTCAATTTTAAGTTTATATTACAATTTATAATTTACTGTTTTAATAAGTGATTTCCAAACGTTATGTAACTTATAGGGGGCATGTTCATTACAACATTGCTCACCGGAAGCCTCTATATATACACTTTCTGCAATTAAAAGGTCACCAGGTTTACTAGGAGTATTAATTATTCTTACATTACTCCAGTCCGGATTAAGATCATCTTGCATAACAAAGAATGAATGCAAGGAAAGTGGAGAAAATCAAAACAAGAGGCAACAGCAAGTGATGAGGAATGTAAGAAGCCCAAGAAGACTGCAGCCCAATGAACTAGAGAGTATCGAGAACACATGCGACAGTCTTTGGTTTAAGAACGATTTGCACATCATTGGCCAGAAGCATATCAACACTTTATGTGACGCCTTTCCTGATGAAGATGTTTCGTCTTTTTCACATCACAGACCTGTGTTGGCTATAACAAATTAAATAAACTTTTTGAAACCAGACTCTAATAGCTCATTTCAACTCTCCGATCTGCAAGTCGTAGTCCTACATTCCAAACTGACGGCTCAATCAGAACTGAGCCTACCTGTTTTTACGAGTGAAGAACAGCTCTGAAAAGTAATCGTGTGAATGTTATTATTAAACCATCTTCTTTCAATGTCAGATTGGTGCTTTATTTTATTTTCATCACCCAAGTTTGCAATAAAAAAAAAATAACTCAGTTTTTTTTTAACTACATACAGGAAAGTGCGAGTGCAATTACATTTTAATACACACGTATTACAGGTGTTCTCAAATACAGCATTTTTCACTACACACACATGAAATCTCTCCAAAGTAACTATTTTTCCTGTTTCTGCACTGTTTTTTCAATACTAAAATTATTGATATGTCTTCACTTAAAAAAATAGAAATTTTTAAATTTTATCACTCTTGCGGGAGTGTGCTCACTTTCATGCAATGAACTGTATTGCAATTTACAACTTACAAACAAAGAAAAATAAATTTTTGATTGAAACAATATAGCTGAATGCATATAAAAATAATATAAAAAGTGGCCATAATTCCATAGGATGCAAAATTGTTTACTAGATTCTCTTAGGAAATAAAAACAAGAGGGCTCTTCCACAATAAAACTGGTAACCTGGTTTATAGAAATATATTCCTTTATATAAAACAGAATAAAATAAAATACCTTTTCTTTCATATGAGTTCTTTCAAGCACATCCCATAGGTCTTTATCACTATATAAACCAAGAGGGTCAAGATTGTACCTGCACGAGTAGGGAAAAAGAATGCATCTGAAAAACGTTTTTAAAATTTCTGGACTGAATTTCAACATTTTTAAAATTTGTATTTCATTTCACTTCATTAAAAGACATATGAATAAATTAATACCATATAAAAACACCTCAGTCAAATAGTTCAAGGCTGAGACTTTAAAATACAACAATGCCAAAATACATGTATCAACTCTAACAAAAACTTAAACATGAAAGAGTAACACTTTTTATGAAATGCGTATTTACAAAGGACTACCCTTCCACAAAAGACCCAAAAAGGCAGTACAGAAGGCATTTTGTTTCTGCAGACTGATGTTCTCTACATCCAATGGTGAGCTGGAGCTACTCTGTCTCAGTTCAAGTGAACAAGTTATTAAATTTTGAAGCAGCTTCAAAACCGGTATTTGAAATTTCTTAAAAAAAATATTCTTATCAAATTATCTTAAAATTGAATAACCCTAAACTCACAATATAGTGTTTCAATACAACGGTAGTATACTCAATGCAAACTGGGAGATGCTGGTTCAATTCCTGCTTCAGGGTGATGCAACTTTCAAGCTTTCTGAGGAAATGGCTACATGGACAATAATTAATGAAAGCACTTCCGTGCTGAAATTAATATGCTGGTATGTACATTTGCCATGTACTGTATTATGAGCATAAATAAGATGAAAACCACAGTTAAGGATTCTGAATGAGCAATTGTAAAAGTGAATGCAAGATCAACCTAAATGGTACAAAGATAGACCAGCTGAATGAATTCCTATATTTTTTAAGCATGTTTGCCAAAGAACACAGATTAGATGGTGAAATTAGTTGGAAAGTGAATTCATCTTTGAAAGTCATAGCAGCCTTAGGAGGATTTCACAGGAATGATGGGTTCTTGAATAAATCCCAAATGGCTGTGTATGAAAGTTAATTGTTCTTACCCTGATTTACAGCAGTGAAACCTGGGTACTGCAGAAGATACATAAGAGTAATTATTAAGAGGCACCTTCTCGGGGGTGCTTAGCCCTCCCAAAAATCCGTGAACACCCCCTCCCTTCCTTCGTGTTTTGGGCTATCTCCCCCTTATATTTAGTCTAATTGTTTTAGTGTATGGCTGAATATTAGGAGAAATTAATTTAAAAAACTTAGAGGGGAAAATATAATAAAAAAAATATACAAAACACCCTAATGGACTTCAATCTCAAATTTCTATCATCCAGTGCTTACGTATGGTGCAGAGACGTGGACCTTAACTAAAAGAGACATACAAAGGCTGCAGACAACTCAAAGAAGTATGGAGAGGTGCATGCTTGGTATAACCAAGAGAGATAAGAAGAGGAACTCGTGGATCCGAAAAATGACGAGAGTGGAAGACATCATGATCAGAGTTAAATCCCTGAAATGGCAATGGGCTGGACATACTGCCAGAAGGACAGACCATAGATGGACAGCCGAAATTTTAGATTGGATTCCAAGGGACAGGAAAAGACCCAGAAAAAGACCACATGGGAGATGGGTGGATGAAATTCGTAAATATGCGGGAGTGACATGGAGGAGACTGGCACAAGACAGACCGTTGTGGAGGAAACTTGGGGAGACCTTCATCCAGCAGTGGATTGATAATGGTTGACAATGATGATGATGATGATGTGTAGATTACTTAAAATTTGCAATATACGAGCATAAAATTTTATACTCTATTTAAAAATTTTATGCATAATAATGTACGGTATATGTAAATATCAAAATTGTGATTATATGTATGTAATCAGTAAACAAGTTTCAACCCCCCTCCTCCCAAAAAAAAACTCTCTGAATACAACACTGATTATCAACAACGACAACTGAAATATTAGACAGGAAACAAAGGGCCAGAAGAAAACCATGTGGAAGATGGATGGATATAATTTGAAAGCATGCTGAAGTGAAATGATCAATGAAGAAAGTTGGGAAAACATTTATCCAGCAGTGGATTGATAATGAATAATGATGGCTAGTGGTGGCAAAAATAATGAACATGCCAATAATAATTTTTGAGATGAAAATATCTTGCATGTTTGAATCATCAGAAAATACGCCCATGAGATGAAAACGGATTCACACGATTGTGAAAAGATAACATCCAAATATTAGACTTCTAAACACGTGTAATTTCGATTTTCTAGTATAATTATTTGAATTGACGGAAAACAACAAAACTTGGATTTTCTCCACCATGCAAATATGACACATTTGAGTCCTTGGTGGAAAATATTTATTTTCCTTCAGAATGGCAAAAGTGTGCTACTAAAGCAACTGGAATAAGAGGAAAACATTCAAGACTTTATTAAAATAAAACAAAAAAACAATGGAACATTTCAAATCAAGTTCTCATTTGAGAGTAAAACTTTTTTAATGAATTCCAAAAAAGGATAGGAAAACAAAAATATTTTCACTCACTACAGTGGTTGACAAACTTACAAAACAAAGTTCTTGCAATAACTAACAAAATTTTCGACACAGTTTAAAACTTATTAAAAAGAAAACCTAATATAAAAAAATGGATAAAATAAAGCTATAAATCACAAATTAAACCTATTTAGGAATTGCCTACCTTGCAAATTTTTGGCCATCAGAATAGTACAGCATATTGATAAATTAATGAGAAAACAAATTTTTAGTAGTCATACAAAACAATTTAAAATTTTGTATTTTGATTGATGGAGCAACTACAATTTCAAATAAAACTGTGCATGTAATTTTTATAGAATGTGAGTTAAAAGATTCTCAACCAAGAAACTTTTCTTAATTTATTGGAATTCGAATCAACAAAAGCAAAACATATTTATAATGTTTTGAGATACACATTTAACTGATATAGGATTTGATACAGAATGTTTAAAGAAAAAATGAACTGAATTTTGTTCAAATGATGTAAGTAGGCTTACCATGCTTGGAGTTGTTATACAAATGACTCAAGATTTCCCAAATGTGATGATCTGGCAATGTTTCAATTATCAACTATCCTGGTTTCAGATGTTGCATTATAAATGGTAATCATGAAATAAGCACCTTCAAGAATTCTTTGTACAAGCTGTATGCAATTTTTTTTATTACTCACATAAGGGTAAGTTTGAACTTATCCAAATTTTTGAAGAACTATGTATTGAAATTATCAAAACAGGCTCATGTTAAGTCTATAATGGGATTCAGTAGCGTAAATCTGTCAAACTAGTTTGGAAAACCAATTCAACTCTTTATTTATTTTTCCAAAACAAGCAAATAAGTAAAATTGATTTAAAGACTTGGTATTGGTGATTATATTTTGGGGTGAATTTGCATTGTTATCAAATGCAATGCCACAGCATGAAAATTAAGTTTAACAAAAGCAGATCAGCTAATCAAACACATTTTCCCCCATAATTAAATGATACATTTGTATTTATTTATAAAATTAATGAAATGATAGAAATTGATGCTCTTATTGGAACGCAGAGAGTTTGAAGACAATGTAAGGCTTGGAACCTTGTCAAAACAAGACAAAGTAACAGATTGCATTATTGAAAAAATAGGCAATATTATGAAATGAAAATCATATTACACACAAAGTGATTTATGTCATTCAAGAGGTATATACATAAATGTGATTCCACATTTGCATGAAAATCAAAAGAAAATGTGTTCAAATTAAATTAATTCATAAAATTTGCACTCAGTTTAAATGATTTTTTATGACTACGTACAGAGAAATATTCGCTCAAAAATCTTCATGATCTGGGAACAAGGAAAGCAAAGTATGAATACAATTCAGGCCCTGTTTTTTTTTTTTTTGGGGGGGGGGGGTATACTTTGGCAATTGCTCCAGCCTTTCTTTTTATGTAGGCACTTTTAATTTTACACAGATGCTAATAATCATTAACTGTAGAAAACAAAATGCTCAATTTTTATTGTAACTAGTGAATGTGACAACTGATAGCACAACCCTTTCAATTGCAATTAGTTTTAGAGAAGCATTAGTTTTGATGACTATTACTTGTTGTGACAACAGGAGCAAATTTAACAATTGCATATATCTCAAATGTTATGGCCATCAATTTTTGTGCAAACCACGAGGTTTCTCTAACCCAACACCATATGTTGAACAGATGATTAGAAGTAATTAACTCCCATTAGGTAAAACAGTTCATGTATCCAAAATGAAAGCTTATGAAGATCAATAAGCCACCTAGAAATTACCACTGAATTAGTAAAAAATTATTCAAATATTTTCTGCTATAATAACACTTTCCTTTATGTTATCTTTCAAGTTATTTTATAATTACTACCTACTTAATAAGTAATGTACTTAAATATTGTTTGTTGCACTGTGCACTTTAAGATAAAATATAGTACTTTTCATGTTTAATAAACTTCAGCAATTGATGTATAAGATTTTATAATATAAGAATAATGCACCTTTTTTTCTTAGTTATCAGTTGTTAACTTATACATCTTTTCCTTAAATTTACTTCTTTTCTCTCCTGCATTTTGAATTCATTTGAAAAGCAATAATTATTCTGTATTGCAATAAATGCATGTAAACATGTGGTTTCTTTTATTGTTAAATACAGCTGCCAGTAACTCAGTGTCACTGTCACTACTTATGGAGAAAGGTATTTTATTAGAAACCAGTTGTTAATCAGATTTTTTTACACAGAACCACTTGTTAAGACTTTGGCCACTCATCACCTTCTAAACTGATACAAATTTTAAATATGCCATATAATTTTTTTTTCACAATTTAATAAAAGATATATCATGGTACTTCATGGTTTTTACTAAATTATAAATCAAACTGAAATGATATATACCATAATATTAATAAATAACTGGAGGATATTACTCTGTTACTGTGTTCTAAAGAAATTTCTCTCACTGTGTAAATCATATACAGCATGCATGCACATCAGACAACAACAAAAAAGTTAATTTTTAAATCAGGTGAAAAATTTAAACATGGGGGGAGGGGAAGGGTAGACCATAATGCCCCCAGCAGGAGTAAAACAGAATTGTTCACTGAAATGTATTTATGTAAATATTAAACTGAAGCATATCACTGTATTATAATATAAAATTACTGAAAACAAAACAAAATGATTTAAAAAGGCATTGCTTGTTTTTATCTTTTGTTGTTTTGTTTGTTGTACTTATATCAGCTCAAGTGTCCTCTTGCGAGCACTGCTAAAACTTGGTTTTAAGAAGATACTAAATTTTAGCTGTCCTTATTATGCTGCTATCCTAATTTACAGAAAGTGATGTCCATGGTAATACAATACAATTATTTATTGCACACATTTAAAACTTACAATTATATGAAAATGCAATACACCAGGAGGAATCTGAACACAGTGGTTGTAAGGCAATTCCCCCTATCAGATGTAAGAAACAGAATAAAACATATGGCATATATGAAAGCAAGTAAGATGGTTATAACAGAAGCACCACTGTTAGCAGCATGCTTGGAACTACAATTTAATGATAGGGTTGAGATTCATTATGGAGATCAGGGTGATTTACAATGTAATTTCGCAGAGACAAGGAAAACTTTTTGATATTTTCCAGGGATCTGATGCTCTCTGGGAGATTATTCCATAGGATAATGGCTTTATACAGTATGCTATTTAAACCATAATTAAGTCTAACACACGGCTGACAATTTGTTGTTAGCAACAGATCTGGTGAAGATAGAATAATCCAGATATTTGATGTCAGATTGAAAAATAGGCAGTTTAAGATGCATTATTTTAAAAAACATACCTAGTTTCAAGGTAAAAATTTCATGAATTTTTAGAATATTTAGTTTTAGAAATAATGGTTTTCAATGAGACATGTAATCTGTGTTCAGCATATAGCGAACAGATTTCTTCTGTAATTTGAGCAAGCATAACTTATTGTTTGCACTTATATTTGAATACCAAAATTCCAGACAATAGGAGAGATGGGTATAAATAAAAGCATAGTAAAATATTTTTAAGACATTGATAAGGAAGAGATGCTTAATTTTACCAAGCAGGCCAACCTGTAAGGAAACTTCTTTTAAAACAAACTAAATATGCGTATTCCAGTTAAAGAATTCATCAAACCAAACACCAAGATACTGAACTTTGTGCACAATTTTAAGGGGGAGATCATTAATCCTGACTGGAAAGTTATTTATGTCCTCTCTTTTATGAACATTTCGGAAATATACGGCGTTGGTTTTTAGAATATTAAGTGATAATTTGTTAGAGCATAACCAATGAGATAAATTTGATAGATCATTATTGATCATTATCTGTAACTTATGCAAATCATGACATTTTTGAAAAATGACAGTGTCATCAGCGTATAGCAAAGCATGAGTTGATTGCAGGCACAGAGGAAGGTCATTAATATATAACAGGAACAGTAACGGTCCCAATACCGAACCTTGAGGCACTCCACATGAAATATTAAGTAGATCGGAGTTTATTTTATTTACAGTGACATACTGTTTGCGATGAGAGAGGTAGATCATTAAGAGGGAAAGAATTTTGCCACGAAAACCGTATTTGGGTAATTTATGTAACAGAATGTCGTGATTTACCGTGTCGAAAGCTTTTTGGAAATCAATAATAACACAAATAGTATAATAACTGTCATCTAGTGCTTCGGAAATGAAGTTTGACAACTTAGCAACAGCCATTTCAGTAGATCTGTTTCCTTGGAAACCGAACTGTTCCAAAAAGAGCATACCATGGGTGTGTAAAAAATCAACCATTCTGCTGTGAATAGACCTTTCAAAAATCTTACTCAAAACGGGTAACAAAGATATTGGTCTGTAATTACAGGTAGATTCCCTATCTCCTTTTTTAAAAATAGGAATAACCTCAGTGATTTTCAGATTGTCAGGAAACTGACCTGAATAAAAACTCAGATTAATAATGTGTGTTATTAGTAGTACTAAAATAGAGATAGAGTCTTTAATGACTCTGCTATTAATATTGTCTGAACCAGCACTTCTTTTTAGGGACAATGAAGTGATAATATTATAGGTTTCAGTATCATCCAAAAGACGTAGAAACATTGAAAAAGGAACTTCCTTAATTTTGGATAAAGAAGCATAACCTTTAGTATTTGTGGGCAAATTTTGCTGAGATGCTAAATCATGACCTATGTTAACAAAGTAATTGTTGAATTCATCAGCGACTGATTTTGAATCAACATTAAAATTACCAGAATTTCCTTTTAACGTCAGCAGAGTTTCAGTAGCACAGAATTGTTTGTTAATTGCTGATTTGATTATTTTCCATTTTTGATACGAGTTATTTCCTGCATCTGAAATAGCAAGGTTGTCAGCGACTGATTTTGAATCAACATTAAAATTACCAGAATTTCCTTTTAACGTCAACAGAGTTTCAGTAGCACAGAATCGTTTGTTAATTGCTGATTTGATTATTTTCCATTTTTGATATGAGTTATTTCCTGCATCTGAAATAGCAAGGTTGTAATAAGCAACTTTTGCATGCTGAATAACATTTCTTAGGGCATAATTATACCTTTTATACTTATCACGTAAGTGACTGTTATAAGGATTCTTTCTACTTTTTTACGAAGCTTATCCTTTTTTTCTTTTTTTATTGATCTAATGATTCCATTGGTCATCCAAGGTTGGATCTTAATTGCCATATTTAGTATTAACTACCTTGTGAACAGTTGTGATCTCAAGGAAATAATTCAAAATGCCTTGCAAAATTTCGGTAGCTATAGTTGGACAAGTTGTATTGAAGATACCCGACTTGTCCTAGTCAAAATTAGAAACTAGGTCAGCTAACGTGGTGTAGTCACAATAGGAGATTGTTTTGTGGTTGATTGAGTAATGGTAATTAGTAAAAACTGGAACATGAATGAAGACAGGGTTGTGATCACTAATACTAAAATCAATCACTCCGGACTTTAAAGCAGTATTACGTAAGTTAGTAACAATATGGTCTAGAATATTGGCATCACGAGTTGGTAAAGAAATGCACATCTGAAAAAAATTGCCTGATAGCATATTAAGATAGATTTCACTTAGAGATAGGTTGTTAATGTTAACATCTCCCAGAAAAATACAATTTTTATTTTTGTTATTTATTT
Organism: Macrothele yani; assembly: GCA_039090855.1. NCBI lineage: Eukaryota > Metazoa > Arthropoda > Arachnida > Araneae > Macrothelidae > Macrothele > Macrothele yani. The sequence goes on from CM077027.1 coordinate 74,787,387, forward strand.
TGTTTAAGATATTGTCAAAGCATTCACAAAAGGCTTTTTGATCACTACTCGGTGATCTGTAGATAATGCCAATAATTAGGTTTTTGGACTTGGGACTTTTGATTTCGATCCAAAGCATTTCACAGGAATCAAGTACAAGGGACATATTATTCAAGTCATCATGAATAAAGTAGGTGATGCGAGACTTCAGGTATAGGCCTACTCCACCAGAACCCCTTATATTCAGTAATGGATTATTCAGATTTCTAACTTTGCATTCAAAATTATAGTTACTGAGATTAAAAAACTCCTTTTGTTTCTCATCAATTAAATGAGTTTCGCTAAGTGCAATTACAGAAAAATCATGATTCAGTTGTGATAGAAAAATTTGAAGCTTATCAAATTTAGAGTTAATGCTTTGAAATATTGATATGTAAGAGTGACATACCAACTTTGTCAATTTCATCAGAGAGATCATATGAAAATACCTTTTCACAAGTACAGTCCGGATGGTAATAATCCAGGTAAGGGTCATATATTTGTTCCGGGCCAGCCATTAATCAGAGCAGATGGAGGGTGAATGTCATTGTAATGCCTAGTTAATTTTTTCTGTGTCACTAAGAGACTGAATGTGCAGTACAGGCGAGTCCTTATCTTTGCAGGCAAAGATCCTACCATTTCGATCCGTCCACACGAAATTCCACCCACATTCTCTTTTGCTCGTTTGCACTAGACCAAGAAGACATTTACTGGCAGGGCAAAGATGATCATTTACATAGAGTGGACTGTTGTCATTAAAACCAATGGCATGGGCTGTAAAGTTTCCATGTTTTTTCCTGAAATTTTTTGCAGCCACGAAGAAAGCATCACGCTTTCTTCGATTGACAAATCTCACAATGATATTTTTTCGTGATGGGTTTCCAGGAGCAGGCATCCAGTGGACTGCATGCGTCTCCTGAATGATGTCTAAACCAACACCACCTTACTAGCCACTTCACAAATAATGTCATCAGCGCTAGATCCTTGTTCATATGGCACACCTTTGATTTCAAGGTTTTCACACCGGAGATATTGATCAGTTTCTTCCAATCTATTCTGCAGAATCATAACTTCTTTTCGTAATTCTTGATTATTTGATTTTAGATCATTATTTACTTTATGGATGTCATTTAGCTTAATGAGAATGTCATTATACTTGTCATTCATAAACTTTACACTTTCGTGGAGAGCGAGAATGGCAGCAATCAATTTGGATTTTTTCGAATTTGCACTGATTCCACCCAACAGGTGGTCAGATGCGTTTAATCTAAAAGATTCACTAGTAGCCTGCGATACATTAGGGCACGATGATTCAGAGAGCAGTTTACAATTGGCACAAATCCACTTCTTTTTGCTGTTTTGCTTATCTTTCCAAATTGCACTTTCGAGAATCTAGCACAGCTTGACGAGTGGAAATAGCCATTGCATTTATTACTGCACTGAAGGCCAGTAGTTATATTAACATTTTCACAACATACCTTGCATTGTTCACCCATTAAGAAGCCAGAAGGATTAGTCTTCACAGGATCCAGCAGCCGGAAGGGGAAAAAGAAGGGGGGGCAAGATTGTAAATTAACAGGCGAGCTCCGAAAATACTCTGCGAGGTGACGTCACTTAGCCAACAACGGCAGTCAATAGCAAACCAGTTTTAGCAGGGAGCGGTACAGAAGACGCTTAAGGCAACAAGTTCCTGAGAACAAAGGAGACTCTGGGAACAGGAGGCGTGATCGAAAAGCAATGGCAGCTAGTCAGTCTTTTTGAAGGCGACTAATATGAAGAATTCAAATGCACTTGCAAAAGCACACAGATGACAAATTCTATCCAAAAGCAGTAGTTGGTATCATCACACATTCACGAACACACTCAATGATAAAGGGGCACGAAACAAACTGGGGGGACAACAGCTCTAACCTAAAACAACAGAGCAAAAGAAGACGCGACTCAACGGCACAAGGTTGAAAATGATGAATTTATTACAAAAGAACAAAAAATTTATGAATGAAGATGTGTTGCAGATGTGTAATGTGAATTAAGTAAGGTGGAGACAAATATGCTGAGATGGTTGGGCAATGTTCAAAGAATGAGTGGTGAGATGCTGAATTTATTCAGCCCAAAATTGGCAGGACAGAAAGGTAAAGGAAGGCCAAGGAAATCATGGAAGGACCAGATTGGGAACTACCTGCATGAGAAAAAGACAAACAAGTAGGAAGTACAAAAGGTCTCATGTGAGATGTGTGATGGACGTCAGTGAAGTCCAAGTTGTGTGCCAAGATCACTGTAAATGGAGATGTTTATATATCAACATTAAACTCTAGCACCATCAGTTTTAAACTTTTAACTTGGCATATGCATTTTCTTTGAGGAGCCAAACTTTAACTTGGCATATGCATTTCCTTTGAGGAGCCAAACTTTAACTTGGCATATGCATTTCCTTTGAGGAGCCAAACTTTAACTTGGCATATGCATTTCCTTTGAGGAGCCAAACTTTAACTTGGCATATGCATTTCCTTTGAGGAGCCAACCTTTGTATCAGAGAACAGCTAAGTGATGTGTATGTACATACATAATAAAGAAAATCAGAGTATGTTTTTTGGGATTTTTGCTGTAAAAATTACCTATGGCCCAATGGTGGTGCCCGTAGTTTCTCAGACTAAGTGCTACCGATTTGCTCAAACATAGCGAATATCACTGCTCCTCCAAGTTGGCTTCCATTGTGTTATATGCATGATTTATAGGATTGTCCACAGATGTCACACATGCTTGAGGCTCAGTGACAGCTGTTACAGCTCGTTGTTTAGATGGATCTTATTTTGACTCGTATTTACTAGATCCAACCAAACAGTGAACAGTAAGTAAAATGAAAGTGCTGAAAAAACAATCTTCTGGTAAAACTTTAGACACTAAGACTCAGATCATTATAAACATTCTGCTAGCCAAGACGGCGGGAAAATGTGATGTTCCTACTTTTGTTAATGGAAGATAGTTTGACAATCTTAAAAAACAAAACATTTCATTATACATTTTTTTTTTCCTTTAACAATAAATTCACATTGTCTGAATAATTGAGTACCATGAATCTGGATTCCATAATTTGGGACACAAAAAACAAGGATTATTGTATAACAGCATTACTTGGCACTAGTTTTAAATTTACTTGTTCCAGAACACCATTGATTTTCAGTCATTACAAATACTGGGATCCTGTACTGCAAAAGCAAATGCTTGTACATTTAAAAAAAAAAAAAACTATTTTACAGTCATACAATCTTTTGACTTCAGAAGTATCTGCTACTAACCTGATGGAACCATGGAACAGAATGGGATCTTGGGGTATAATTGACATTCTTGAGCGCACATCATCTAAACCTATATCCCTCAGATTAACACCATCAATGAAAATGCTACCTGAGGTAACTTCAACCAAACGAAACAAAACTGTTCCAATGGATGACTTTCCTGTAAGAATAAATGCACAAAAGACAATAACAATGAAATGTCTTAAGAACCTGCAATGAAACACTGCTTTCAAACCAAACAAAAAAAAAAAAAAAAAAAACTGGGATACATAAAAATATAAGACAATGGTTAACTAAACAACCAAAAAACTTATTTCAGTTTCTTACAGTGGAATGCAGTTGCCTTGACCACTGGGCATGCAATTCAGATTTATTACATCCATATATTATATGGAAAATCTTGTGTCGAAACTGTATTTATAACAATTGTTCCATCATGAAAAATGATTCAGTCATTATTCAGGAATTAAATCAAAATCAGCTCACATAAATTTTAAAAATGAGTGGAAAATCACTATGTGAGATATTTTTGAGATGCATTAAACAAATTTCACAAATACACTGTACCAGTTACAAAAAGATATGGAATGAAAGACTAAAAGGTCTGCAGAGCAGCTCTAACAAAAATGTGTTGGCTCAACATATGAGTTTGTCAAAATACAATGCACTGTGAAAAATGTACAATGAAATTAATTTAAGCTGGAAGAGCAAGAGACAAAGCGCATCACAAGCTTATTTCATGGAGAACCCTCCACACATTCATGTGCTTACACCCAGGAAGTCTGCAGAAAACCACAGAAAAACTACAGAACAGGTGGCAGTGAGATTGGGGTTCAAACTCCAACCTAAACTGTCCACCTCACACACTGCACACATTAGCCAACCACACAAAGCCAGGGCAGTCATTTACAAATTACCCATTACAATAATATCTAAAATTTTCCCATCTTAATTCCTCAGTTTCAGTGAGGTGCAAACTCTGTGATTTGCAGTAAATATCAACATACCTCCACCCCTCACAATAAAAATGCACATAACAGAAAAATGGAATTCTGCATGCAAGTTTAATTGAGTATTCCACATTTATGAAAACAAAATGCTTTAGACATAGCAAGAAATCCAACTACAAAATCATACTGAATGAGTCAATAAAATTCATTCATTCACTTAGTTTTCTTTGTTTTTATGCTCATAATTTATTAGGTCACTTAAAAATAAAAAATAAAAACATTCTTGATGTTACTGTCATAACCTAGATTCAGTAATACAACATACAGTACTGTAACTAATGAAACAGAGCTAAAACAGTTGCATCATCATGCAGAAAAAGGATCACTGTCACTCCAGCGTAAACTACAAATTAAAATGAATACAGAGATAAGATAAAAATTAATAAAAAAATTTAAGAATAACTAAATATGAGTGAAAAATAAAGTGAAAAGAAGAGCTATAATTATACATGTACAATCAGTACAAAATTACAATTAATATGGAAGGAAATATGGTATAACATTATCTGCTGTTTACCTTTGGTGATTAAATGTACATGGATTTCTTTTGGAGTCTGAATGTACTACTAAGAACTTAACGCAATGCTTTCCCAGAAAACTAGGCAACTTCTTTTATTACTTCAGACTTCCGTAACTAAATATCACTTTAAATACATGCTAGATTCAGAAACTTTAAAACTCAAGGGTGGTTGGTTTTTTTTCTTGTTTTTTTTTTTTTTTTTTTTTTTTTTTATGAGGAAAAGTAAAATGCACAACTCAGCTCGAACACAAAACCTGGTACAGGAACAAGAGTTAGCATCTTAAGTACTTGGCCACCATAAAACCATGTGATACAGAAAACACTTTGTGGAAGAAGTGTACCCTTGAAATAGTAAATAATATTAAATATTTGGGAATAATAATAGAGGATAATCTAAAATGGAATATAAATATTCAAAATACTGTAAACAAAATTTCGGGGGTACTGGGTTTAATTACGAGAATTTCAAATAATTTAACAATTAAAACATTAAAAATGTTGTACTACAGTATGATTTATTTATGTTTGACTTATTGTTTGTATGGGGGCAAACTACTAAGACTAATTTATATAAATTACAATCATTACAAAATTGGATGGTCAGAATTTTAAATAACTTTAGGGGAATTAACTTGAATATAGGGGTACGGATAAATACTTATGGATTTTTAGATATTGAGAAATTAAGGCAATTTAAATTATTAGGATTCATGTATAAAAGGATAAAAGAGAATAGGTATCAACATTTAATTCAACTGAACACTGTAGGTCACAACTATCAAACAAGAGATAGAAATGCATTTTTGTTACCAATGCCTAACACTAACCCAAAAAAGATTTATTGATTACCAGAGATTGATGTTATGGAATAATTTACCTTGTCAATTAACACACATTAATAATTATAATTATTTTCGAAAGCAACTAAAAAAATATTTGCTAACAAATTAAAATATAAAATTCTATGGTAAACTTTATTAATCAGACCACATATGAGTAAATTTTATATGTGCAGGACACGTTTGACTTGACTACGTAATTTAGGGGAATTGGGATTCACTCAGGCTATACATATATAGCCTTTTACTCAATTTCCTGTTTTGTGGTTACCCTGTATATAAGTATTCGCATTATATATGTTGTTTTTCTTAATACTATGTTATAAAATTAATTTTGAAATGTAATATAGTCAAATGTAACTCCATAACAAAATAAATGAAATGAAACCACTAAAAATAAACACCACAAACTTACAGCTACACTTACATGACTTAATGATAGCCACATCCCTAATAGGACTTTAAGAATACTGCAGCTAAATCAAAACAATCAGAAGTCACACGTTTACCATTTTCTACATTATAAGAATTACAAGGTTGCTTACCTATTTTCACATTTCACTGCACGTTTCATTCTTTCTGCCGTCATGCGTGGTTCAAGCCTCCAGTGAGGTGTTCTATTTTTGGTCTTCAGGTTCTTTCAAATGTTCTACAAACACTCAAGTTCATGAAGTGCCTTGTTGTCCAGGTGGCAAAATTGTATCCTCCCCTCCCACCCTTCCCACCAGCGTGTAAAACCTAACCTTCGTTGCTAAAAACCCAATTCTTGAACACGAAAAAATCTTTTGATATTATCAACGAACATAAGCTGCCTATTCGCTTAAAAAAACATATTAATAATTGGCAAAAAAAAGAAGCAAAAACAGCACTGATACAGTACTGTCTAGATAACCAGACATACCCGAATTTTGAAGATATTAAAATAATAAAATCATGTAGCAATGAGAGACACCTACGTATTGCAGAATCTGTATTAATTGAAAAAAATAGAGACCGAATTTGTAATAATAACGATCCAAATGTCCTGAATGAAAAATGGAAAGAACTAATAAAAGTTGACCAAAAAAACCAAAAACACAGAATCACGGTGGAAGCTATTCGTGGATGATGATGGAAGCCGGGCGTGTCGCTCACTCTTGCTGCAGTGGCAGAAGATAAAACATCTAGAACACCTCCTGAAGATAACCCAGTAGAGGGTAGAAAGTACTTGAGGCAGTTGGCGTTGGAATGGCTTAGGGTGTGGTTGGTTGTTCATGGGGTGTTGAGAAGAAAAGTCGTATGTAAATAGATGTATATACGTTTTTAACATTTTCGTTCGGTATTTTGTATGTTTGTAAATAGGCAGCTTATGTTCATTGATAATATCAAAATATTTTTTTGCGTTCAAGAATTGGGTTTTTAGCAATGGTTAGGTTTTACACGCTGGTGGGATGGGTGGGAGGGGAGGATACAATTTTGCAACCTGGACAACAAGGTACTTCATGAACTTGAATGTTTGTAGAACATTTGAAAGAACCTGAAGACCAAAAATAGAACACCTCATCGGAGGCTTGAACCACGCAAGACGGCAGAAAGAATGAAACGTGCAGCGAAATGTGAAAATAGGTAAGCAACCTTGTAATTCTTATAATTGTGTGCACGTAAATTTAAGAACAACTATGGTTCTGCTATAGATGTTTTAACCTGAATTTCTACATTATGTTGCAAATTATAAAGTTTACAAGCTCTTTTCTTATGTTTGTGCATATTAATCATCATCACCAAGCTTAAAGAGCCATTTAAGCTCAGCTCTTCCACACCAAGCTTTTCCATTGTTCTCAGCCATGTCTCCTCAGGCCATGCCTTCATTCTTCTCGGATCCCTAAGTACCAAATCCATCCATCTAGTCCTGGGTCTTCTAACCAGTTTTGCCTTATTTATTTTGCTTACCAATAGCTGCTTCATAGTTTGCCCATCCACTCTTCACACATGCCCAAACTATTCCAGTTTCTTACTTCATACAAAGAAGAGGATGTCTGGCCTTTTACAAAGATGTTGAAGTTCCTCATTGTCTTTCTCTCATATCTTTGTCTATCCACACTGCATCGAGTACCACATATCTTTCTCAGTACTCTTTTTTTCAAATGTCATAAGATGTCCATCATCAGCTTTTGTAGTGGGCCAGGTTTCACAGACATGCATATGCACAAGCTGTATACATAGCTTATGCATAATTTTTCTCACATACTAAGAACTGTATAAAGTATAATATTAGGTTGTGTGAAAAGTCTTTTAGCAATAGATTTCATTGTTGCGAATTTTAAAGGTTAGTCTGAATTGCAGGCACATAATATTACATATTCCACATCTATATAAAAGGTGTTCAACATGATTGATTCTGTATCATTAACACAGCAATCAGATATCTCCGAAGTGTGTATTTTACTGTTTCTCATGTAATATTAATCACATCAGGAAACTTGAAAATTACATTACCCTAGAGTGGGAATTGCACCTGCATCTCCCAATTTCCATTCATGCATGCTATCACTCAGATATTTGGGACTTCATTGCCCTGGGTGGTGTAATGGATAGTATGCTCAAACCAAAATTGGAAATGCAGGTTTAGTTCCTGCTCCAGGGCGACATCATTTTCAAGTTTTCTGACGTGATTAATGTTACAAGAGAAACAGTAAAATACACTACTCAGAGGTATCAGATTTCTGTGTTAACAATTCAGATGTATTTCCACGTATTATGTGAAGAATATTTCTTCCACGCTGTCTATGACTGGTTCCTTTGATTTTTCACAGCTATTGGATTGCATTACTGAATTGCTTGTAGTTTACAGGACACGATGTAACAACTCCCAGAAAACCTGAAACTTGCATGACTAAATGATAATCACAGCCCTAACAGGACCTTGAGAATACTGCAGCCAAATCAAAACCCCATGTTTATCATGCAACATTTGAATACTCAAGTTTTGTGAGAGATGTTACACACGGTGACCAGTAAACAATTCAGTAATCTACTCTGGTTGCTGTGAATAATCTAGTGATGTTCCCATGTACTTATAAATTTATAAGAAATATTTCTTACTTAATTTCTATGGTTGGTGTTCATTTGGAAGTGGGAGACAATAAGGTTCATTTTTTATCATTGAATGCTGTTTTAATATCTTGCAAGGGCAAAAATGTGACACACCCACACAAATATGTGCTGTGTATGATGAGAATATTATAAGCCATCGGCAATAACAATATTAGTTAGCAAAATTTTGTGGCAAAGATTACTCACTTGCCAATAAACCACGCTACGGAAGATGATGACCAAATCAAAAGCAACCCATATATTATAGTATGACCTAAAAAATTGTACAGACACTGCAGACATCTAAATGCATCATGGCACTGTATTTGGCATAGAATGGATATGTGAATGGCCTTTATGTTTGAATACTGCATGAACTGAGGGAGAAAAATGTTCCTAGCCACATACCCGTTTGCGATTCACTGCTCAAATGGAATGAAAATGACCCATTTCTGAAATTAATAGTGACGAGCGCAAGAAATAGATTGTGTACTCTAACATGAAGCAGAAGAAATCAAGCAACAAGGCAGACGAACCACCATTAACCCTTCCAAAGACCAGTCTACATTCCAACAATGTCATTACCTTCTTTTTGGTGTGTGGTGGGAATGAACAGAACTCTTGTATCATGAACTGTTGCTAAGCAACCAAGTGATCGATTCTGATAGGTACTGTTCCAAACAGGATCATCTCAAGGCCATACACCTGAAGATAAATGTTAAGAAACAAACAATGGTAAGGGTGTTAAGAAACAAACAATGGTAAGGGGGGGGGGGGTAAGGGTGTTGTCTTCCACCAGGACCAGAGATCTACTATTTCATTGGTCACCAAAAAAATTATCGGTGCTTTGCTGGGATTTCCTGCTTCATCCAACCTTGCTCCCTCTGATTTCCATTATTTCCAGTTCCTGCAGAACTTGCTCAACAGAATCAACTTCGCTTCTTTGGAGGCCTGAAAAAATCATCATGACCAGTTCTTTGCCTAAAAACTTGTAAAGCTCTGTGCGAATGGAATCCTAAAGCTATTGATGGAGACAGGTACTGGAAAAAAATGGTGCTTAAATTACTAAATAAAGTGGAAACAGTATGTAAACGTTTATCTTTGTCTACAAATGAAAAAAAATTTTTTACACAACCAAATATGTTCATTCCACATGATGGGAGTTTTAAAAATTATCATTACAAATTTCATACCTGATCCTGTTCTTCCAACAATGCCAATCTTCTCTTGTGGTTCAATATCAAAAGTCAGTCCTTTCAAAGCAAGAGGAAGTCCAACCCTGTACCGCATTTTGACATCTAGGAAACAAATTCGCCCTCTTGTGGGCCAATCAGGGGATGGCTTTGTTTTTCAATAACAGATGGAGCTTCAGTTTCTAACTCTTCTGTGTAAGACTGTATTCGTTCAACTGATGTAAATCTTGTTTCTAGTTCACATCCCAGTCGAACAACATACTGGTACATCCCACTCAACTGAAACAGACAAAAAAAAAGAAAATGATTTTCAAAAATTTCTTAATTTTTAAACAAGATTACTAATGGAATTATGAATGGAGATATACAACTATTAATTACAATTTTTTTTAGAAGTTAGAAAATTCAGGTTTAATTTAAAAATACAAAACTAAAAAGAAGAGCTTCACTGGGATATTTTTTATCAGATTTTAGAAGAATCAGTCCTAATAATGTGGCTTGAATACTAAGAGAAGTAAATGAAAGTGCAGTTTCTTCGCAATCTGAACAAAAAAAAAAAATCACATCTTAAGCTTCCACATTCTTGTAATTTGACAAAAAACAAGCTCAACTTAGATAATTTATACAATTTCTGCTGAATGTAACTTTATTTTCATGAAATCTTACTTCAAATGTTATAGCTGCTGTGAGTTTGTATTTACATTGCAATAAAGTTCTGATAATCCAAAATAATTCCATCTTTTAATATCAGTTGAAGAATTAGCAAAAGAAAAAAAGAAAGAGCATTATATATATCATCATCATCATCATTGTCAACCATTATCAATCCACTGCTGGACGAAGGTCTCCCCAAGTTTCCTCCACAACGGTCTGTCTTGTGCCAGTCTCCTCCACGTCACTCCCGCATACTTTCGAATTTCATCCACCCATCTTCCATGTGGTCTTCTTCTGGGTCTTTTCCTGTCCCTTGGAATCCAATCTAAAATTCCGGCTGTCCATCGATGGTCTGTCCTTCTGGCAGTATGTCCAGCCCATTGCCATTTCAGAGATTTAACTCTGATCATGATGTCTTCCAATCTTGTCATTTTTCGGATCCACGAGTTCCTCTTCTTATCTCTCCTGGTTACACCAAGCATGCACCTCTCCATGCATCTTTGAGTTGTCTGCAGCTTTTGTATGTCTCTTTTAGTTAAGGTCCACGTCTCTGCACCATACGTAAGCACTGGAAGGATGCATTGATCAAACACTTTTCTTTTAAGACATAATGGCATATTGCTCTTGAAAATTATGCTGTTTCTTCCAAAAGCTCTCGAGGCAAGTTTTGTACGCCGATTAATTTCTTCATCAATGTTACCCTCACTTGATATCTACTGTCCAAGATAAACGTATGTGTCTATTATCTCAAGCTTTTCTCCATCAATCGATAAATCTTCATTTCTTGTAAAAGCATTGAACATCACTTTTGTCTTCTGAAAGTTCATTTTTAATCCCACTTCTTTACTCTTGTCAGCAAGTTCCTGGATCATACTCTGCAGCTCTGATGGGGTAGTTGCAAAAATGACTATGTCATCAGCAAAACGAAGGTGGGTTAGATAATCTCCATTAATCTTTTTTCCTTTTTGTTTTCCCAGTTCATTGACAAAGACATTTTCTAAATTGGCATTAAAGAGCTTCGGAGATATGGTGTCGCCTTGTCTCACTCCTTTTCCAATTTTTATGGGTGTTGTATTTTCAAACAGCCGAATCTTTGCACTTGCATTTTCATATCATAAATGATTCTACCTCTTCCTGAGGTTGTTTCTCTTCCTTCCGGGATGGGTACAATGTACCAAGTCAGGGAAGTGGTATTTCTTTCTCTCAGTTGCCAAGGAACTTCCTTACTATCCTGCAAATGTTCAGGATAGCTGCTTTCTGTAGTTCCGTGAAGGTGTTAGGTTGAAGATCAAGTGTCTGTACAGAGCTGTGAATGGTTTTAGGTACAACTCCTGTGACAGATATTACTATGGAAACTGTGGCGACATTCTCCATATGCCACATTTTTGACTTCGTATTGCAGGTTGTTATACTTTGACAATTTCTTTCCGTGCATCTTCTGGAAGTTGCATGTGTTGGGCATGGCTATGTCAATGAGGTATATTGACTTCTTCTTGTCGACCAGGACGATGTCGAGCCGATTATGGGGGACAGTCTTATCTGTTCTGATCGATCTGTCCCAGTACATCTTATGGGTGTTGTACTCTAGAAGCATTGTTGGATCATACTTGTAGTAGGGGATAGGCTCAGTTGTAACGAGGTGGTGTTTTCTTGCCAATTTCTGATGGAGGATTTTGGCGACTTGATTGTGCCATTTCAAGTACTCTGTGTGAGGACTCTACGCCCTGCTGACATGCATCGCTTTCTATTGAAGTGTCTTTCAATATAGGCTTCCAATAGTTTCTGGTGTTTAAAACTTGATCTTGCATAGACATCAGGAACCCTTTGGTCTCAGGGAAGAGTGATCCGTTTGTTAGCCATGCATTGAAGGCAGTCTTAACCACATGGTTGGATTGCAGATCATTATAGTGCCTTTCGTGTAGAACTTCCTTGCCCTAAGCTGCTTTTTTGGCTCCCTCATTCCAATCTCGATGTTCTGAGTAAAGAGGTCTAGGGCTGTGTACTTCTTGTCACTTTGGGTTATAATTATTACACGTGAAAACACCCAGACTGACAAGAAATCTGGCAGGAAGAGTGACTGACAAGTCACTCTCCCTACCGTGATGTTTGTTAATAGCGACCATGTGGCCATTGCTAACAACAAACAGTGCTACAATATAATATAACAAACATTGCTATGATACAATGTAAGAAACACTATTACACTACAGCAGAATTCCATTCACAACAATGGGAGGAGGTGCTGTTACATTACTGAAAAGAGGAAGAAAGTTAGCAACAGCTTCAAGCTTCCTGTTCCACTATTGGGCATTTCATACTCAGACATGCTCAGAAATGCGAGCCAATTTGTGAGAAACAGAAATGCTTTGAACCTGTTTGTTCAAAATAAGGGTCCTCCAAACCTCAGGAATGGAAGCAGGAAAATCACCATTGCAACTTATATTTTTATCATGTAGAAAATGAGAGGTGTTGTTTATATTGACTAAACATGGACTTTACTGCATTGATCATCATCTGCACGAATTGATGTAACATGAACAGCCATTTGGTGGAAAAATAATCTTTACTGGAGTCGACTACAAACAAAGATTGCCAATCATTGCACAAGGAACAAGAACTGATGTTGAGTGCTGCATTCAATCAAGTGCATTACGCCAGTATTTCACCAAACTGACATTGAGAACTACCATGCAAAGTGTGCAACATAATGCACATCATGAATGACCACTCAACATTGGAAGCCGCAAAATGCAGGAGATTTCCAGAGTGCCTGGGATCTTAACTGAGAAGTCTCACCATACATAATCTTTGATAAAAATACCATTATTAACATTTATGGACCAGATTTGAATGAAATGCATCTCAAAGAAGTGGTGAAACACATCATTCTTGCACTGATGAACAAACAAATATTAGATGTATGCAAAAGTTTCCGCCGCCCGCTAGCGAGCACTGTAGGGGTCTAACTGGCCAGCAAACCATGCTGTCAGTTTGTACATGAAGCCAAGCATGGTGGTCGACAAAGTTCATTCGCGGCACTGTTTGTTATTCATGTTTAATTTAGGAAAATGTGTGAGTGAAGCATACGGTTCACTATGTCAGGCATATGGCAAAACGGTTATGGGTGAGCGGACATGTTGAGAATGGTTTGCCAGGTTTAAGAAAGGTGATCTAAGCTTGGAAGACAAGCCATGTGCTGGTAGACCGCAGGAACTCGCAGATGAGAAACTGGAATCGCTGTTGCAAGAGGATGCCACACAATCGACCACACAGCTGGTGAAAAGTTTGAAAGTGGTTCAATTAGCGGTGGTACAGCATCTGCAGGCCTTGGGGAAGATCCAGAAGATTGGTAAATGGATTCCACATACTTTAACGGAACGCAATATTGGTAAACAATTGGGCATCTGCATGTAGTTGCTGAAGAGATTTCAAGGGGAGTATTTCTTCTGGAAGGTTGTCACCGGGGATGAAAAATGGGTCTATTGCGACAACCCTGCATGCAAGCGATCCTGAGTTGAACCAGGCCAGCCATCAACATCCACTGCAGAACAAGATATTCACAGCGAAGAGGTGCTGTTGTGTGTGCATGGAGTGCTGTACTTCGAACTGTTGAAACCGGGTGAAACAATCATTGCACAATGATATAGGGATCAGTTGATGAAACTGAATGCCACAGTTGAGCACAAACGCCCATGGACGGGTAAAGAACGTCACCTAGTCATCCTGTTACACAATAATGCCAGACCACATGTCAGTGCCACCATGAAATCAACTTTGAACAGTTACACTGGGAGGTTTTACCACACCCAACTTACTCCCCGGACATTGCACCCTCAGACTTTCATCTGTTTCGTTCTATGCAACATGCCCTAGCTCAACAGCGGTTTACCACAGTTTCACAAGAAAATTTCGTGACTGCGTTCTTCAGCTCAAAACCTGAGTCCTCTTATCACAGGGGCATTCATTTGTTGCCTGAAAAATGGCGAAAGGTCATTGATGCTAACGGCCAATATTTTGTTGAATAATGTGTACTGGTTTTCTGATTGCTCCAGTCTCTTTTCTCCTTAAAACCGCAGAAACTTTTGCATATCCCTAATACTTCACATGAATACAGAAATTATAGCTAAGCTGCTATGAGAGATGGAAATATCCTACAGGGATGATTCAATCAAATCCAAAGATGCAAATAATAATTCTTCATATTTTTGGGACAAACTAACTCCATCTGATCTGCTGTAACATTTGTTAGTATTTGAAGTTAGAGTCCTCATAATGCTACTAAGGAACCTGGAATTGAAAGAAGGACTTTGTAAAAGACCTTCACATCAAAGCACTGTGGAAAAATATAATTGAAGATGTGTTCCTTTTTTCTAAATACAATCATGGTGACACAGTCTTTATAAAATGCATCGATTAGCCATCGAGTTATGTAAATCTCTCTTTCATTTTAAAGCACCATTAATTCCTGCTTATGCTATGACAATCAACAAATCTCAAGGAAAAATACTTTTAAAAATGTCGACATCTATTTGCATGAATCTGCCTTTTATCACAGCCAAGTTTATCTACTTTGTCAAGATCCAGAAATATGCAACAAATCAAGGTTTACATTAAGACAACTCCAGTGCATGGAAATATCTTAAACAATGTAAGCAATACATGCAAAACATTGTTTATTATGAGATCTTCCAACTGCCCCAATTTTTTCAATAAGTTTTAACACATTATTAAAAATAGAATAATAAAATTATCAGCACCAGCAGTTTAACAAGAAATGATTTTTTTTTATCATTTTAATTGAAATCTGTTTCAGCTACATAACAAGAAAAATTTTACTAACAGGTTTTCCACCTATGTGCAGCACAGGTTTTATCAACTAGTTAATAATAATAGAGCATTAATAATAAACTGCACCAGTGGCATTAGCATCACAGGGGAAACATCACATTTTCCCCCTTTTTAATTATGTCTGTAATCATAAACCAAATAAATATTTGGGTATTATTTATTTCCCACCATTTAAAATTCTTAAAGCTAAATATTTTTTATTTTCGTTATTAGCCATCAAGTACTCCTAATTTTTAATGTCGTTTCTCAGATGAGGGTTAAACCATCCTAACTTGTCCAGCACAAGAAAGAAGGTTTCATGAAGTACCAACCTCATTAAAAACAAGAAAGATGACACCGAATTTTCGGGTGTAATAAGCACGTCTTTTGAATCCATTCTGACTCGAATTGAACTTATCAAAGCTATTCAAAGTCAAATGAACCGGTATGGAAAACAATAGTATCTGACGGAAGAAAGAAGTTTTTCAATCGGGTTTTTAATCCCTCAGATATTGCTGTAAACAGAATCGTGAGCTTACGCCCTCTGGTTGCAGACTTGTGCATTAAAAAAACACGAATTTATGAGAAATATTTCGCACCGGAAACGCTCTCCAACACTGAAAGAATTTTTCAAATCTGACTCTTAAAAACAGAGATATCGACAAAAATAAAATGTGACTTTACGTCCCCTGGTGGGAAAACCATGCATTATTTTAGGAAGAAAGTATTCTCAAAAGGCTTTTCCATGTGAGCGGTATCGGTCCAAGAAAAAATAAAAGGTTTGTCAACATGATAGCATCGGTCAACAAACTACTTTTTTTGCAATCGAGAATTTAGAAGCTCATATTTTGCCACAAACACATCAGAAGCGGAAATTAAAGACTTATGCCACCTGGTGGCCAAACCATTTTTTACAAAAATTAGAAATTATGTGCAATGGATTTCCCATCAGGAGCTGTATCCGGTGCAGAAAGAATTTTTCAAATCGGAGATTTAGATGCAGAGATATAGGGGGAAACACAATTTACCTATACGCCCCTAGCGGAAAGTCTATGAATTACTTGAAAATTTTGAAATTATATGAAAAACATGTCACACTGAAAACACTATCCAACAAAGAAGGAATTTTTCAAATCAGACTCTTAGAAGTAGAGATATTGACAAAAATAAGTTATACATCTATGCCCCCGGGCGGAGAAACTGTGGAATATTTTAAAAAGAAAATATTCCAAAAAGGTTTATCGATGTGAGTGGCATCAGTCCATGAAAGAATTTTTTCAATCGGTATTTTAGAAGCTCAGATTTTATGGCAAATACATCAGAAGCAAAAATTAACACTTACGCCCCCTGGTGGCCAAAGTATTCTTTACCAAAAATTTGAAATTATATGCAAAAGGTTTCCTATCAGGAGGTGTATCCGCTGAAGAAAATATTTTTCAAATCTGAGTTTAAGAAGAAGAGTTATCGGGGGAAAATGTAATTTACTTTTACGCCCCCTAGCGGAACATCTATGCGCGATTTGAAAAGTAACTATATCTAAAATACTCTTCGACATAAATGGAATCTAAAGATAAAATAATTTTTTCATTCGGATGTTTAGAAGCAAATATGTGGAGTAAAACGTATTTTTGAATTCGACATCTGCATTTACGCCCTCTAGCAGCAAAATTGTACATTGTAAAAAAAAAAAAAAAAACGAAATGTAGGTTCATCATTCACATATTTCAAGCTTTCCAATGCAAAAATAACTATTCAAATCGCACCAATAGTTGCAGAGATAAGTGGGTACGGACGGACGGATAAACCGGTAACATAAGCACGATCTTTTTACAAAAGACGTGCTAAAAAACAGTTATCCTGTATTTCCTGCAAGGTATTGTGTTTTTATAAGAGCAGTAACATTTTCTGCTTCATTTACATATAACAAAATCAGTCTTTTGTCCAAGAATGAAAATGAAAGTATACAATTTAAGTAGTATATTAATTTAGATCTTTATTGACATAATCATGGTGGGCAGTCTTAGTGAGAGATGGGTTTGCCTCCTTGGGGCACACCACCAGGCAACAATGGCACACACGACAGCAACAAGGGACTCTGGCTTTTGGAGAGGTACCAGCTAGTTCTGTGTGACACTGGCAAAAAGATCCCAACTCACTGGGTTTTGTTCAAGAATCCTTAGATGGAATGACCTGTTAGCTGTGGGCTAATCACCCACACTGATGAGCTTTTATGATATCTACGACCGAAAGAAAAAAAAAAAAAATTATGACTCAAGTGTGGGATATGGTGGACCTACCACGCTTGAGAAGGACTGTCCACCACAGAATCAACCTGGAATTTCTAAACGGCATATAAGAAAAAGATCTCAGCTTAATGAGTGTAAGATTGGTGTATGGAGTACTAGAGGCAGGGCTTGAAATATATCTGAAAAGTTACATGCATAGCTGGGCATGTGCAAAAATTATTTACCTGCCCAGGTAGTAAAAGTTGGATGACCAGAAGAATTTATCTGTTTAAGATAACAAATCAAAACTATAATTTTTTTAAGTTAAAAAATATGAACATTTTTTACATGTTTTGCATATCCGTTTGAAGGGTCTGTATTCAAAATGTTCAATGAACAAAAGCATGTATAAGTTTTAGGATGCTGATGCTGAAATGGGTAATTTTGAAATGGTGTGATGATGAAATTGGTATTAGAAATCTGGTGGTTCTGCCATGTTCCTTTCATTGAAGTTTTTGCCATTTGTCACTTGACACCGCAGTCTAATACCACCAGAAGCATGCATCCTGTCGACGACTAAAAACAGCATTTGAAGCAAAACAACATATGGTTTCAATTTTTGGACCTAGAGCATAATGTAATTAAAGAAGTGGTATTTTTCTGCCCTTGGTACTCCATAACAATAATAAGGCTTGCGGTGTTTAGCATTAAAACAGAAATACATGCAATGACTGTCTTTTGTTTTAGTTGGAAATTTTATTCCAAACTTTTTTTTTTTTTTTATTGGACGTTTAACGACCACCGTGAGCAACTCAATGGGCTATAAGCAGTCACCTGTCTCTAATTTAGGGTCACTGGTTCCAGGGAAGGGAGAGAGCCAGTGCTGTAAGACAAACACAACATCCATGCCTCACCGGGATTTGAACCCGGACCCCTTACGGACGAATGATCAGAAGCCATCGCTTAGACCACTGCGCTACCGGGCGGCTTTTTTTTTTTTTTTTTTAATTTAGTTGCCTTGTCTGTACAACTAGATTTTTTATTTACTTGCCCAGACCAACAATTTACATGCCCCAGGCATCTCAGACATTGTATTTTGCAAGCCCTGAGAGGTATAAATGAAAAGATAAATGAGGTGATTCAAGAAATGAATAAGTATATATTGTATGTGCTGTGTGTAAGTGAAATTTAAAAAAAAAAAGAAAAAAAAAAAAGAAAAAAAGGAAAAAAAAAAAAAAGAAAAAAAGAAAATTATGATAGAAGAAATTAATGGAAAGGTAAGTGCGTGGTCTGGAGGGTTGGATAATGTGAGAGGACAGACTGGTGTAGGTGTGATTTAAGTGAAAAGGTGAACAACTTGATTCATTGCAGCTGCATAAATGAGAGAATTATCTGGATTCATTAGAAAGTGAAACTTCAGATAACAGCACTTGTCATAGTGACGCTCCTTGCGACTCCGAACCTTCTAATAGGACGGAAGATTTCTGGAATGAGCTAAAAGCTGTTTTGAGCCAGTCTAATGCTAAAGTTATTATAGCAGGGGATTTCCAATGCTAGAGTAGGTATTCAGAATGGGATTTCTGATAACATTCTGGGTAAGTTTAATTATTCTGGTGTGAATGATAATGGTAAAAGATTAATTGAATTCTGCATTGAAAATGGATTGTAGGGTATCTAACATTTTTCAACAACAAGTATATCCACACATACACCTGAAAAAATTGTATTCTGGGATTAAAGAGTAATAGATTTTGTTGCTTATGATAAGTGTCTGAAACACTTAGTTGTTGACATTCATGTGATGAGAGGTGCAGATGTTGGCTCTGATCATCATCTGTTAGTGTCACGGGTGAAACTGAATGTTGGTTGGAGAAGGGGGTATACATAGGAAGAAGCCTGTGATGAAAAGAATAAAGGTTGGAAACTATCTGAAGAACATCAGTGTTACGCTGATTTACTCGGTGTATGTCTGAATGAGTTGAAGGCATGCGAGAGGGATGTAGAAAAGAAGTGAACATATTTTAAGAATTGTGTTGTCACTGCCGCTGTAGAGGTCTGCGATACTGTAACTGTTATTTTAAAGGTGATGCTTAGAAGAACAATGTTAATTAAAGAAGCAGTAAAGAGAAAGAAGGAAGCATACTTGGGGGTGTCCGCAAGGTAGAGTTTCGAAGGATGAATATCACTGTGAGAAGTGTGAGGCAGCAAAGCTGGTTTGCCAGAGTAAGGCAAAAGATAGCAAAAGATAGGAAGGAAAAGGAGAAAAGGAGAAAAGGCATGATTTGGTTTCCTGGAAAGATAGAAAAACCTTTCTTGAAAGTACATAAGACAGGAAAAAGAGGGGAAGTAAAATCCTAGGTTGTGTGAAGAATAGGATCGGAGAAATGATATGGGAGCCCAATGAGCTAAGTGAAAGATGGGGTGAGTACTTCGGTGATTTATTAGATCATAAAAGCAAAGGTGATTCTGAAGCAGATGATGTCATAGTGAGAGATGAAAGACTGGTGGGATCGCCACAGAAGAGGTGCATAGAGCTCTAAAATCTCTTCAGAATAGTAAGGCTTCAAAGTAGATGGCATAACTGCTGAGATGTTAAAATATGGCAGTGACTCTGCGATTGACTGGTTAACTGAAATTTGCTAGTTATGTTGGGAGTTAGGAATCAGAATTGGAGGGATGCCATCATTGTTCTCTTGTATTAGGGAAAATGTGATCAGACTGAATGCAAGAACTATAATGGCATCAATTTGCTAAGTGTGCCAAGAAAAGCGTTTGGGAAGATCATTATAGATAAGGTACGAGGTCTTGCATCAGAGAAAGTGTAGGATGTACAGACTGCTTTTATGCCTGGTAAGGACTGCACTAATCAGATTTTTGCATTTACACATGATGATTAAAAAGTATCTGCCTATTGGTATAAAAGTGTTTGTTGCCTTCATAGATTTAGAGAAAGCTTATGACAAGGTAAATAGGACTCTTCTAAGGAAGGTACTGAATAAATATGGTATTACTGGGAATCTACTTAATAGTGTTAAAGTCATGTACGCTGGCAGTAGAGCATGTGTACATGCGAATGATGTTTTATCGAAATGGTTTTCTATTGGTGCAGGAGTCAGACAAGGTTGTGTAATGTAACAGTGGCTGTTAAATATACACTATCTACCAACAAGTAATTGGACACCTGTGATAGCAAAGGAAAACAAAGTTTATTCACCTTCAATAGTTGGTGGAGCCTCCACGAGCGGTGATTACAGCTGCGACCCTCCGGGGCATACTCTCAATCAGGCGTTGTACAATGGCTAGCGGTATTTTCTTCCACTCGGCTTGGAGAAGACAGGTCAGTTCCTTCACCGATTTCGGACGGTGGGGGCACCCCTTAGGTCGTAGCTCCAACTCGTCCCAGAGGGGCTCGATAGGGTTAAGGTCCGGGCTCTGCGCAGGCCAGTCCATTCGATTAACCCCACTGTCACCATACCAAGCCATGGTGGACCTCGCAACATGACAGGTGGCATTGTCATCCTGAAAGTAACATGGGTCCACCCCGTAAAACTGCCACAACGTAGGAAGCGCATGATCATCCAAAACGTTGCAGTAGGTCTCGGCATTGAGTCTACCATGAATTGCGAGTAAGGGTCCCGTGCCATACCAGGAGAAACACCCCCATAGCATAATTCCACCGCCGCCGAACTTCACAGTTGGCACAATACATTCCGGCAGGAGGCATTCTCCAGGCAGACGCCAAACCCAGACCCTGCCATCCAAACGGTAGAGGGTGAACCTTGATTCGTCACTCCAGAGAACCTATTTCCACTGTTCAACGGTCCACTGTCGACGTTCTTTGCACCACGCTAGCCGAGCAGCACTATTGGACTTGGTGATCAAAGGCTTATGGGCGGCAGCACGTCCATGATAACCGAGCAGATGGGCTTCCTTACGGATGGTATTCATCGAAAGAACACTCCCGGATGCCTGTCGAAACTCCTCGCGGATGTGGCCCATCAATTTGGTGCGGTTCTTCCAAATTTCTCTGGCCAGCACCCGCCGGTCTCTAACTCCCAGTTTTGTGGGTCTGCCGGGTTGGGGCACATTCCGACAGTCACCTCTCATCTTCCACTTGCCAATCACGTAGGCCACCGTCGATTTTGGATACTCCAACTCGCTGGATATGTCACATATGGATCGGCCATTTCTGTGATACCCGACGATTACACCTTTCTCGAAATCAGAGAGCTCCGAACTACGTGGCATCTTGCATGCGACTGTTTCCGTTGTTGTTTCCCACACGATATTTAATGGCAGCGGCCGTGATGTGCATCAGGACCGCAGATATCATCGATTGCAGGGGTGTCCAATTACTTGTTGGTAGATAGTGTATTTATGGATGCATGCATGCGTGATGCCAAAATGGACAGTACTTGTTTATGTCTTGGTAATAGCCATGTGTGCAGATTGCTGTATGCTGATGACACAGTCCTGTTGGTAGAGAGCAAAAGTGAGTTGCAGAGTACATTGTCCCGGATGTGTGAAGTTTGTATGAAATTCAAAGTGAGTATAAACAAGGGGAAAACCAAAGTTATGGTTTTTGAGTGAGGAACTGTTAGTACAGAAGGCAAGAAAGTCTTAATGGCACAGAGATTGACCAGGTGAATGAGTTTGTATACTTAGGAAGTATGTTTGACAGAGAGAATGAATCAGATGGCAAAATTTAGTAGGAGAGTGAATTCTTCATTGAAAGTCATACCTGCCTTACGAGGATTTCACAGGAATGGTGGACTCTCAAGGTAGTCCCGAATGGCTCTGCATGAAAGTGCAATTGTTCCTACTCTGATGTACGGTAGTCAAACCTGGGTACTGCAGAAAACACACAGGAATCATTTGTGTGCTGGGGGTGATGTGTTACTTATGGGGGTTTTGTGGTAAGACACACTGTGATCATGTGAGAAATGAAGATGTGTTGCAGATGTGTAATGTGAGACAAAATGTTGTCAGAAAGTGGAGATAAATATTCTTAGGTGGTTTGGCCAGGTTGAAAGAATGAGTGATGAAGTGCTGACTAAGAGAAATTTTTCAGATTAAGTGGCAGGAAAGAAAAGCCAAGGAAAGCATGGGAGGACCAGATTCAGGGATGTCTGCTTGAGAAAATGGTTATGAGTATGAAGTAAAAGGATTTGTGTGTGGCATGTGATGGATGTTAATGAAGCTTCAGCTGTGTGCCAAGCTCGTAAATGGAGACATTTGATACACCAACAGTAAGTAAATTTAGTTCCATGAGTTAAATGTTTACTTGGCAGATGGTCTTTTCTTGAGGAGCTAGCCTCTGAATTTCAGAGAACAGCTTTATGTTGTCAGTCAGTCAGTCAATTTGTATGTATGGATGGATGGGTGTGTCAATATAATTGTATCATATTTATATGTAGCAAGTTCAAATGACATCACCACACCCTGTTTTAAACAGTACAATTAATTCATTTTATGATTGACCAAAAAATGCTCATCTTGATATCTTGTCCCCATTGTCAAAAAACTGTTCTGCTCCTGGAATGCATGCTTTCCACATTTTTTTTTATGCATTATGTTATCTGGTGGATAAATGCAGAAACACATAGGAAGAAATTATCATATTTTCAAAATTCACTCCTCAACAATTCAGGTGCATCCTGAGACATCATAAATGAGAAATGTTTCAAATCAACTCACTAGAGTGTACAATTTATGAAATGGCAAAAATTGTTATGAAAACCTCAAACAACATCCCAACCTCTGGTTAAAAAAACAATCAAGCAAAAATGCAAGAAGATCCACATATTTCTGAAAAAATCCTGAGTGGCAGTGACATAAGTAAACAAACACTACAAATGATGTATTTATACTACCTTAATTGCAAAGAAAAATATCTAGCAGCCTACACATGTATATAGTACACACAGGGTGGGGAAAAAAGTCAAATTTTACTTCCTACTAATAGTTGCACATTTATGATGTGCAATTATTGTAGCACTTTTAGATCTCCTTTGGAATTCCCAGCTATTTATTTTCCCCCTTTTTTGTTTCTGTACTTTTCTTTAGTAACTGACCACTCCAGCTTCCCTTTCCTTTTCTCCTACCAGTATAATTCAAGCTATTACACACAATTAAAACAATGTGATGAAAAACTGACACTTTCGTTTTTCAATAGCAATGAAATTTCATTTTTGAGTCATTTGAACCTGATTTTTTTTGTTCAGGGGTATTATGGTTTCTGATGAAAATCAAAATAAATCTAAACAAAAGTAAATGAAAATAAAACGAAATAGTTCATGTTCTCTTCATTTTTTAAACTGAGGTGTTATCGAAGAGTTTCCAGAATAGCTTCAGTGCATAGCACCAGGGTGTGTGAGCTGTGATTTAGACCTTGATCATCCCCTTGAGGGGGATGTGCAGAGTCATACAACACTTCACAGGATTTCCTATCTTGTTTTGGGGAATAGTTTTTTAAAGAAGAGTGAGCACATGTTGAGTGCCCTTTGCAATTTCTGACCATGAGAATGCCCAATTTCAAAGAACAGCACATGTGCATCAATTTTTTTCTTTTTAATGACAACTACTGTTTGGTTTCAAGGTCCTACCCATAATTTATCATCAGTTAAGACCTTGGACAGGTAGTTAGTGTCTGTTTCAAGTTTTTCCTTCAACCCCACACATACATTCACCTGGGATTGCTTCTGTTCATTGGTCAACATGTATGGTACAAATTTTGCTGCAATTCTTCTCATGCTCTGATCATTTGTTAAAATGTTTTGACAGTTACTAAACAGTAATGGATCATTCGTGAACGATTCCTTCAGAATGAATGACTTCACTGGAAATGGTTTGCTCTCACCAATGTGAATAACACCCAATCCACCATTACTACTGGACACACTAAACTTGCAGCCCAATTAACGTTCTCTCCAATAAGAAAAGTAAAGGTGAAAATTAGTAAGTGCCAACCATTATGAGAGTGAGCAATCAGCAGTGAGCAAGGAAATAATGGTGAAACTTAAGAGTGGGAATGATACATGAATGCCATTTATTTGAATGCCATGCCCGAATCGTTCACCATGAGAGGAGATTCATTCGTGAATGAAAGGTGAATGGGTCTCCTATGTTCTTTCACTTTTGGGCAGTTTGCCCAAAAAAAAAAAAAAAAGAGCTGCAAAAACATTTGTTTTGTGTAGAATCATTTATCGTGAATGGTGGCAATACACTAATCTGAGCAGTCTGCCAAAAGAGCTGTGAAAGCATTTGTTGTGTGGTGAATAATTCACTGTGAATGGTGGTGATATGCTCTTTTGGGCAGTTTGTCACTCGCACTCTCAAGTACTTTGCAGTAAAGAATTATTTGCTAAGTGAACATGGTGAGACAACTGGCTAGGCATGGATTCAAAGTGAATGACCATTCATTTGGATCAGCATTCGGGAATGACTTTTACTTATGCCATCACTACTACCAAAACAATTCAGATACTTTCCTGAATAGCGACAAGTCTATCGCCTCGTGTGATTTCCTTTACCAGATTCACATTTTAATCTCATTTGCTTGCTGACAGACAACCTGAATGTTCTGCATCCTCAAATAACTTGGATGCCTTTTTCAAACATTTGAAACCACTCAAATGTTTGTGCTTTGTTCATTGTTTTTTCCCCAAAAGCATGTTTTAACATTTCATAGTTTATGGAGCAGTCTTGCCTAACTTGAAACAAAATTTGATACACACATGATATTCTTTGAGATCAAGCATTCTCTCAAAGTCAAAAAATCACAAAGGGTACTCAACACATGTTCACTCTACTTTGCATAACTGGACACTGAAACAAAACATATAACCCAGTGAAATATCTTATGACAAAACATTTTATTCTTGAGAATGATCAAGGTCCAAACCTCAGTGCATGCACACTGGCACTACACATCAGTCTAGAAATTTTTTGATCCTACCTCATACGTGGAAGACCACTCCTACAAACCTCTTAATTTTTTCAATCTTTTCTTTTTACTTTCTATTATATCAGGGCACACTGGACCACTTCTAACTTCATATTTCTCCCCAAAACAAAAACTCTAAGAGAGAAGTAGGAAGTGGATGCAAACTTCTCTAGGGATCTTATAATTGCTCTCGGAACTGTATTAAGCGCTTTGCATGTAGATAACTAGATTATTAGTTTTTTTAAGTCAGGATGTCCAATTTTTTTTTTCTTTTGAATTTGTTCCATGGCTGCTATTACTGTTTAGTCGTATCTGATTGACATTCGCACCACAAAGCATCTCCACTCATTCATCGAATCAGTAACAAAGTGAACAAACCACAAATGCAATTAGTTTACAGTATTAGTATGCATTAAGAGAACACAATATAAAAGAATGCTGAGAGATGCACCAAAGGTATGATGGAACAGCTAATATGTAGCAATTATCACATCAGGGAAATTCACAATGTTAGTGAGGAGTTGAAATAAACTGGAAAAATGCCTGTGCTATGAAGTACAGTAACACAAGCATTGCACATTAGAAAGTACAGAAATTCCAACATTACCTATTTATATACAACAATGTTCACAAAAAGTGATACAAACTCTATTCATCACAATCTTGATATTTCATGCTACTTGACAGCAAGAGGCTCCCTTTTTCAATAACTTACAGTCGAACCATTGAACAAAAATTATGATATATAATCACTTTGCTCTAATATAATATTTGCCTTTTATGTAAAGCCAACAATTTACCTATAAAAGATCATTACAACAAACTGAAGCTCATTAGTCCAAAATATTTTATATAAGTTAAATTGCAATTTTTTTTTCATACTGCATAGGTCAAGCATGCAAAGTTCATTTCACAATGCATAAATTCATTTACCATAATTAAAGACACTCATTGATAAATACACAGTTGACATGGACCAGGAACATCAAATAGAAGTCATCGCTCTTTCCACGTTTATAAGTGAGTCACAGAAAAATTCTCAAAAATCCTCAAAATTCCCCAGACTCACTAACGACAAACTACCAAACCACATGGCAGGTTGCTTCTTTGGAGCCCCGCACAATGCTGGAGATTCACCAAAAATGAACAGCAGCAACTGAACAAATAACTAGAAGGCGAATTAATGATAAATACACAGTTGACGTGGACCAGGAACATCAAATAGAAGTCATCGCTCTTTCCACGTTTATAAGTGAGTCACAGAAAAATTCTCAAAAAAATCCTCAAAATTCCCCAGACTCACTAACGACAAACTACCAAACCACATGGCAGGTTGCTTCTTTGGAGCCCCGCACAATGCTGGAGATTCACCAAAAATGAACAGCAGCAACTGAACAAATAACTAGAAGGCGAATTAATGATAAATACACAGTTGACGTGGACCAGGAACATCAAATAGAAGTCATCGCTCTTTCCACGTTTATAAGTGAGTCACAGAAAAATTCTCAAAAAATCCTCAAAATTCCCCAGACTCACTAACGACAAACTACCAAACCACATGGCAGGTTGCTTCTTTGGAGCCCCGCACAATGCTGGAGATTCACCAAAAATGAACAGCAGCAACTGAACAAATAACTAGAAGGCGAATTAATGATAAATACACAGTTGACGTGGACCAGGAACATCAAATAGAAGTCATCGCTCTTTCCACGTTTATAAATGAGTCACATTGGTAGTTTGTCATTAGTGAGTCTGGAGAATTTCGAGGTGGCTGTGGCAGCATATCCGGCGTGCAACTGGAAGACCCTGGGTTCAATTCCCGGTGGCGGCCGATGAGAATTTTTCTGTGACTCACTTATAAACGTGGAAAGAGCGATGACTTCTATTTGATGAAAAACACTCATTTCTTACAATTAAAAACTTATGCTGGTAATAGGCTTTATTTAAATTTGGTTTGAAAATTACAGGAAAGACAACTTAATAGCAATACATATGAAGCTTACTAATTTTTCAGTATGTGTTATGATTCATAAATGCACTAACCGCTCTATCTACAAATAATTTCTTCAAATATCTAATATCTGCACACACATGTACATACTGTCCTGTGATTACTGCCACATACTCAGCTGAAGTCACAATCCATTTTTTTATTCATGCATAACTAGCAAAATCTTCTAATTTTTTTTGTTATGCAACCAATTTAAGTATCATAGAAACCAATAACAAATCCCCTTGAAGAAAATTCTTTACAATTACATGGAAGGCACAACCAAATATTGTTATCAGCACTAAGGTGCTATATTTTCACTGTTACGCATGTAGTCACTATTTGAAAAACTTTAAAATACTTCTGAAGAATAGTTACATGGGAAATAGTGAAAATACGATACCTCTTAGCTGATAATGATATCAATTTATGTTGACATTGGTTCTGCTTCCATACATGAAATATTAATCACAGGAACTTCATCCTTATAATAAATACAGTGCTTGTTCATAACGAGCTTGTATTTAGCAAGATCGCACATTTAACAAGCAAAACAGGAACTTTTGTTTGGTATGTTAATTTAAAGCTAATTTGAATGTTTTTAACGAAATAATTTAATCAAGTTCCCCAGATTTGACAAGGGAGCAAAAAGCTAAGAAACTTATAACAAGCAAAGTAACAAAATTTAATGTAATTCCATATTTAACGAATCAGAGAAAATCTTCCATGCACCATCCTGGAGAAGAGGAATAGAAATGGTGTCATACAGGACAAAACTGCAATAGTGTAGGGGAATCGTTTGCATGCTAGTGGAAGAATGTTGGTAGAAAAGCAATGTTGAAGGAGTACTTCAAATGCTCAACAAGTGAGTTGTGCAAGAGAATCTCCTTGCCATACAATCCAAGGCACTATAGCCTGGGTGTATTGCATCAGAAGATTTGAAAACAAGCCACCTAAGCAAAAAGAGATTGGGTGGAGCTCAACCATATTCAAGTGGATTTCTGGCAGGACAGTTGCAGAGAGGGATAGGAATGTAACGGAATGAGGATGTCACTGGAAGGAAAACAGGAGATAACAATTGCTGGAATTGTGCCCATTTCTCCTTTCACCCTCCAAGTGAGCATTGCATTGGGCAGATCAGTACTACTTTTTCTTCATGTGTGTTGTGTAGTTAAAACTGCAATCAGTCTCACATGTGGCCATCAAATTAAATATACCTACTTGAAAGGTTTTTATTAATTACCTAATGTACTTTATTAAGTCTTTCAAGTATATCCTATTGTTATGGATATATAATATAAATGCATACGCATATTATTACATACACATTTTTACATGTTGGGAATTTTTATCCAAAACAGATTCAGCAAGCACACTGATTTAATGACAGTTTCCGCCAGCCTGGAGCTCCTCATTATAAGCAGGCTCTACTGTAATTCATAAAGAAAATTAAAGAACGCAAACATAAAACATAACACCTGTCACGGAGATTAAAAATATTACCTGCATTGCAAGAGAAAGTGCCAAAGCTGCAAAAGCAGGCTCCACTTCCCCCTTTAGGAACACGACAAAGAGAGCAGTTACTGTAGTTATCATGAGGCACAATATGTCCATGCGTGTTCCAAGCCATCTCATTGAGCAGTAGTACAAATACTGAGGTGAGCTATGTTGATCAACATACTGAGTAAACCTGAAAAATTTAAATGCAATATATTTCAGAACAAAAAACCAGAAAAATATGTTTTATACACAATATGTTCATATATTAATATCACATTCGTAAGTCCAGTATCCTTAAAATGATATGCCTTGTTTGTTTTCTTTTAGAATTTCCAATCTTCTAATTACACTGCTCAAACTTACTACATATGTATATGGCCAGTCAGTGGGTAAGACAGGTTTTGTACACATTTACAAAAAAATAATTTTCAAGACTTAAGGGTTTTTTTCAGGAGTTAGAAAAATTCCAGAAGCTTAAATTTTGATAGAATCATAATGCTTTGTCTCATACACAGTTGTATCAGAATCATATGACCACCTACCTAATAATGGGAATAACCACCCTTGGCCCAGATGATAGCGGTGAGACGGCATGGCACGGACACAATAAGGACCTGGAAGGCTGCCCGAGGCACACGTGCCCATTCAGACGGCAGCAGAGCACAGGGGACTCAGAGATGACATGGTTGTGGGTCGGCACATTGAACCTGTCAATCCAAATAGTCCAACAAGTGCTTTATGGGATTGAAGTCTGGCGATTTTGCCGGCCAAGGGAGAATGGAGACATCCCCGTTGTATTCCTGGAACTAGTAATAAACCCCCTTAACGATGTGGCACAGCACGTTGCCCTGTTGGTAGACACTATCACCACCAGGGTAAATGTCCAACATGAAAGGGATAATATATTATTAAAACAACCAATCACTTACCCGAAAGATCGTGGTCACTTTATTCCTTTTAAACATTTCTAGCACGTCTATCATCGTCATGCAAATCCGCTGGCTTTCAAAGGTCGAAAATCCTTGCCGATGAGATCCATTCTTTCGGGAATGAAACATCGTATTTTCCCTTTTTTTTTTTTTTTTTTTTTTTGTTATTTACTGGACAAAACACGCAGGTGGTTTCCCTCTGCCATATGATACGTAACTATAGCTCGTCATCTCCATAAAAAACCTCACAAAACATACACACCATACCACTCATTCATACATTCAGTTAAAAAGACTATGTACATACGCAATTACACTATTTACATTCCCAGGCAGTTAAACCTTTGTCAACAGTGACTAAAAAAGTGCTCCATCCATTTCAAAACTCCATGCTAACCCTACTGCAAGTGTCAACCTCATTCAGCCCGCCCCGCACAGGCTGAATGAGGTTGACACTAGACTCCGTGCTAACCCTACTCCATGGTTCCGTGCTAACCTTACTACAAGGTTGACACTTGTAGGGTTAGCACGGAGTTTTGAAATGGATGGAACACTTTTTTAGTCACTGTTGAAAAAGGAACTTATACAATATTCTAGAGGATAATGCTTACCTTGGCATTCCTTGCTAGCGATGGGAACATTTCACACACGTGTTTTCCGGTCTTTGTTGATGTTATTGTCCTAAAGTCTGTTGTATGAGATGACTAGCTTTACTTCTCGCACTTTTCGCTGGGTATACTCATTGGATCTTTGCCTTAGGATTCAAACATATCAATTTTTACCGTTCTTTATACTCGAAATTTTCGCCCATACTCTGGGCATCCTCAGGAGTGTGGCGACGTTACCACCGACGTTCGTGGTTAACTTCACGCTAATGGAGTCCGATACTCCATGTTGCCATTCGTCGGATATACTTTCTTGGATACATTTCTTTATCAAGCCCAGCTAGCGCCATCTACGTTTCATCAATAGAACTTTTTTTTTTTAATTTCCTTTCTTATCTTGGTTTTCTTGTCGGTTTTTCTTTTGTTGTTGTTTTTCTTGTCTTATTAGTTCTTTCCACAGGCTAGATAATGTGCTAGGGTCGTTCTGGTTACATACCCTTGTTTTATTTTTATAGATTAAGATTGCTTCTTCCCTCCTCATTTGCCTTTCCGATTTTTTATTCCTTTTTAGCATTTTAATTTCATCGAATTTTGGGAAAGTCTGGTTTACAATGCAGAATTGCACTAATGCAGTTTTTGCTTCTTTTTTGTTGCCAGTTAGATATGTGTTGTTTAAGTCTTTTTTTTAATCTGTTATTCGTACTTCCAATGCACGATATTGGGGGCATGTGTGCAATTGGAATTTCATAGGTTCCCGATTCTTTTAGCATTTTTTCCTCTGCTTTTTTGTTGACAGTCATACTTTTCACGGTGTGCACTGAGCTTCCTAGTTGTAAGTCATATTTAGCACATTGCCTATTGATTTCTCTACTCACTCCTTACAAGTATGGGAAAGCTCCAATGTATTTCAATTTTTTATTCCTCATCTTCCTTTGGTTGTGCACTTCTTGGCCTTCTTTACTCCGAGTCATATGCTTTTTACTCTCATGTATCCATTTATTAATTAGCTTGCTTGGGTATCCATACTAGTGATATTTTCGAAATAAACTCTAGCCCTTGATTTTTTAGCCTGTTGTTAGATGTGTGTGTGTGTACGCTCGCCGTATCAAGTTTACTATGCTGTTTTTTTTATGTATCACTGGATGGTGCGCCGAGTATGGTATCTGTACAGGTATGTAAGTTGCTTTCCTGAACACAGAGTATTCAAAGCTATTTTTGTTTATCTTTGGTTGAATGTCCAGGAAGGATAGGCGATTATCCTCTTCAAACTCAATAGTTAGCTCTATGGTGTAACAGATTTTGCTAAACCGCCATGCTAGATCTTGTAGCTCGGCTTTGTTAAGTTTAGACATAATAATGTCGTCTACATATCTAGCATAAAGTATTGGTTTTTCAGGTAGATTTTGAATAATTTCTTTTTCGAGGTATGCCATAATCACTTCTGCGTATAATGCCGATAATGGGGATCCCATAGGGCCACCTTGCGTTTGTTTAAATATATTTCCTTCAAAATGGAAGATGTTGTTTTCCTTGATGAAATATAAGGTATTCTTTAGCTCTTTCAGTTGTGACAAGTTTAGTTCTTTGTTGATGCTTAGTTGTTGCATAATTAATTCGATGGCTAGCTCGACAGGAGTGTTTGGGTATAACGCCTTAACGTCCATGGAGGCCATAGTTATTTGCTCTAGGTCTTGATTAATTAATTTGATTTTTTCTATAAACTCATAGCTATTCTTTAAGGTATATTTGATTCCTCATGAATATTGGGGATAGATAGTTGTATATCTTTTTTTCTAGGTTGATGAGTGGTGAGCTTTTTCGATAGAATCAGTCTTAAAGGTGTGTTTTCTTTATGTGTTTTAATTTTTGAGAATATTTTTGGCATCCCTGCTCCCATTGGAGGGTTTGCATTTTTTTATTTCAGTTGGTAATGGGAGCAGGGATGCCAAAAATATTCTCAAAAATTAAAACACAAAGAAAACACACCTTTAAGACTGATTCTATCAGAAAAAACTCACCACTCATCAATCTAGAAAAAGATATACAACTATCCCCAATATTCATGAGGAATCAATATACATTAAAGAATAGCTATGAGTTTATAGAAAAATCAAATTAATTAATCAAGACCTAGAGCAAATAACTATGGCCTCCATGGACGTTAAGGCGTTATACCCAAACACTCCTGTCGAGCTAGCCATCGAATTAATTATGCAACAACTAAGCATCAACAAAGAACTAAACGTGTCACAATTGAAAAAGCTAAAGAATACCTTATACTTCATTAAGGAAAACAACATCTTCCATTTTGAAGGAAATATATTTAAACAAACGCAAGGTGGCCCTATGGGATCCCCATTATCGGCATTATACGCAGATCTGCGTATATGGGGATCCCATAGGGCCACCTTGCGTTTGTTTAAATATATTTCCTTCAAAATGGAAGATGTTGTTTTCCTTAATGAAGTATAAGGTATTCTTTAGCTTTTTCAATTGTGACACGTTTAGCTCTTTGTTGATGCTTAGTTGTTGCATAATTAATTCAATGGCTAGCTCGACAGGAGTGTTTGCGTATTTATGGCATACCAGGAGTGTTTATGGCATACCTCGAAAAAGAAATTATTCAAAATCTACCTGAAAACCCAATACTTTATGCTTGATATGAAGAAGACATTATTATAATGTCTAAACTTAACAAAGCCAAGCTACAAGATCTAGCACAGCGGTTTAGCAAAATCTGTAACACCATAGAGCTAACTATTGAGTTTGAAGAGGATAAGCGCCTATCCTTTCTGGACATTCAACCAAAGAAAAACAAAAATAGCTTTGAATACTGTGTTCAGGAAAGCAACTTACATACCTGTACTGATACCATACTCGTCGCACCATCCAGTGATACATAAAAAAAAAAAAACAGCATAGTAAACTTCATACGGCGAGCGTACACACACACATCTAACAACAGGCTAAAAAAATCAAGAGCTAGAGTTTATTTCGAAAATATCACAAGAGTATGGATACCCGAGCAAGCTAATTAATAAATGGATACATGAGAGTAAAAAGCATATGACTCAGAGTAAAGGCGGCCAAGAAGTGCACAACCAAAGGAAGATGAGAAATAAAAAATTGAAATACATTGGAGCTTTCCCATACTTGGAAGGAGTGAGTAGAGAAATCAATAAGGCAATGTGCTAAATATGACTTACAACTAGGAAGCTCAGTGCACACCATGAAAAGTATGACTGTCAACAAAAAAACAGAGGAAAAAATACTAGAAGAACCAGGAACCTATGAAATTCCAATTGCACACATACCCCCAATATCGTACATTGGAAGTACGAAAAACTGATTAAAAAAGACTTAAACAACACATATCTAACTGGCAAAAAAAAAGAAGCCAAAACTGCTTTAGTGCAATTCTGCATGGAAAACCGGACATTCCCAAAATTCGATGAAATTAAAATGCTAAAAAAGAATAAAAAATCGGAAAGGCAAATGAGGAGGGAAGAAGCAATATTAATCTATAAAAATTAAGCAAGGGTATGTAACCAGAATGACCCTAGCACATTATCTGGCCTGTGGAAAGAACTAATAAGACAAGAAAAACAAGAACAAAAGAAAAACCGGCAAAAAAGACAAGAAAACCGGGATAGGAAAAGAAACTAAAAAAAAAAAAAAAAAAAGTTGTTTTAATGAAACATAGATGGCGCCAGCTGGGCTTGATAGCTAAATATATCCAAGTAAGTATATCCGACGAATGGCAACATGGAGTATCGGACTCCATTAGCACGAAGTTAACCACGAACATCGGTGGTAAAGTCGCCATGCTCCTGAGGATGCCCAGAGTATGGGCGAAAATTTTGAGTATAAAAAACGGTAAAAATTGATACGTTTGAATCCTAAGGCAAAGATCCAATGAGTATACCCAGCGAAAAGTGCGAGAAGTAAAGCTAGTCATCTCATACAACAGACTTTAGGACAATAACATCAACAAAGACCGGAAAACACGTGTGTGAAATGTTCCCATCGCTAGAAAGGAATGCCAAGGTAAGCATTATCCTCTAGAATATTGTACAAGTTACTTTGAAATATCGCACGTAAAAGAGAACAGTAGAATGATTAGAGCTATCTAATAGTCAGAATTAGAACCACTAATAGGAATTGTTGACAAAGGTTTAACTGCCTGGGAATGTAAATAGTGTAATTATGTACATAGTCTTTTTAACTGAATGTATGAATGAGTGGTATGGTGTGTATGTTTTGTGAGGTTTTTTATGGAGATGACGAGCTATAGTTACGTATCATATGGCAGAGGGAAACCTGCGTGTTTTGTCCAGTAAATAACAAAAAAAAAGAAAAAAGGAAAATACGATGTTTCATCCTCGAAAGAATGAATCTCATCGGCAAGGATTTTCGACCTTTGAAAGCCAGCGGATTTGCATGACTATGATGGACGTGCTAGAAGTGTCTAAAAGGAATAAAGTGACCATGATCTTTCGGGTAAGTGATTGGTTGTTTTAATAATATATCATTAATAAATTGCACGTAGATATGCGCACGTTGCTGGGTTTTAATACCTTGAAAGTGCAAATATTACGATGAAAGGGATAGATGTGGGCCAGCGAGGATGGACAGCTAACCATTGGCATTCAATTCAGGAACTCATCCAGTGGTACCAGCGGTCCCAAGTCATACCAGGAAAACATCCTCCAGACATGCACACTGCCACCACCGGCCTGTACTTGACCAACAAGGCTGTCCAGGTGTTGGTTCTTGTGTGTCCGACGCCATATCTGCCATCGTTCGTCACTTCTGTGGAGTAGAAGCCTCGATTCGTTGGAGAAGACGACCTTTTCCCACTCTTCCACAGTCCAATGATGGGAGTTCTGTGTGAACTGCAGGCATCATTGCCAATGGGCCTGGGTTAACATGGGCACCTTGATGCAGCATAAAATTTGCAGACCCATGCATAACAAAGTTTGCTCTAATGTTATTGGGGACACGTACCTGGGTGCCCCAGCATTCATTTGTGTGGTCATTCGTTGCACTAATGCACGTCGATTGCTCTTTACCAGTTGACAGAGGTGACATTCTTCTCTGGGGTCAATAGCCTTCAGGGTTCCACAGTTATGATGTCGGGAGGTACTGTGTGCCATCGGTCCATTCTTGGTACACACTTACTACAACACCTCACGAATGGGCCATGAAATCTGCTGTTTCTGAGATGCTTCCACTCTTGGCGAGGTAGCTGATGATATTTCCTTTTTTAACATCTGTCAAATCACTACCTCTGCCCATTGTGCTCACATAATGCACTATGGCTCATTTGTCCTGACCGGCCAACCTTATCACGTTCACTCTTGTGATTCCAGGGGTGTTCATATTGCTCTGACACGACCTTGTATTTTGCAAATTGAGGTGAAATCCTATTGGTTCCACTGGTACATAGTCTTCTTCAGTATGTGTTACATCTTCAATGAAGTGCCAAAATTTTCCTCCATAAAAATTGCTCTGTAACTTATACAAAGCAATCTGGAATTTAGCACAATTTTGATAATACAAAAACAATTCTGCCATGGCGCTGAAGATTCTCCATTCCAAAGTCATCTATTCCCATGCACACTGGCAGCAGGGAGGGCAGATATCAATCTCCTTCAGTGAGGAAGGATGTGCGGGAAAGAAGGGTCATCCTGGATTTGCAAGAAGGTTTTCACACACTGTTTAGGGTCCAACTGCACAAAACTGCTATACCACAAACTGAGATTGCCAGAAATATGGTATTCAAACAACTTACACTGCAATGCCATATGAGATGAAAGAGATGACATAAAGTCTTCACATTCCATGGAAGGAATTGGAGTTACCCCAAACAGATGCCACTGGGATTTAGAACAAAGTGATGCAATCAATCCAAACATTTCACCAATTTTTATTTCAATGAAAAATAAAAAAAATCCCAGGACTATTCTAGAATTTTTCACAAAAATATGAAAAATCAAGAACTTTCCAGGCCTAGAAAACAGGAAAATCAGGACTTTTCCAGGATTCAAGGGGCTGTGCATACCCTGGAAGGAAGTGATTTAATTTCTGAGAGATTACATGAATGCAATGGGTGAGGAGGCAGTATAATGTGACATGAGTCAGTAGGTCATATGACCGGCATTCTGGGTTATACATTCAGCAACACAGCATGACACATCGAGTGGAAAAGTCCTTGGATGGTGTCCTGAGGTGTTGCTGACCCATGTCCACCATTCATTGACACCACAAAAGAAATGTGTACAGGCATTTAAGTCATCTACCAATAATGTCACACATGTTCTCTATTGAGGAGAAATCTTTGAATTGCGATGGCCTGAGCAGCACCTGGACGTCTGCTGATGTTGACAGCGTGTAGGTAGTAATTATCTTGTCAAAACTGGACGTTGTGAATACCAGAGAGATATCGCAACAAATTGGGCTACAGCACCTCACTGATAAATGATCATGTTGTTTTGTACCCAATATGCATACAAGCTGTGAACGACTATTGAAACCAATAGTGCACAAAACTATAATACCAGGCAGCACTGTATGGCATACACAGATAGCAGCAAGATCAGCCCAGTGACTACATCTCCAGACTGACAATCAGCACTCCCCAGCACTGAGACAGAGGCGAGACTTCTTGTTGAATATGATTTGCTTCCATTTGTCCCACAACACAAGTCTGGTACAACTGCAACCTTGTGTGACAATGTGTTGCAGTTGGTGGCAGTCGTCACAATCAGGGTTTGGAAAAACCCGTACCTTTTTTAAACCCATCCCACTTGGGTTTTTTCGGGTTTAATTGGGTTTTTTCGTGTTATATTGGGGTTAATTGCTTTTGGGGGGGGGGTATTGGGCTTTTTGGGGATTTTTTAACTATTTTTTTTTTTTTTTTTTATTTGCCTAGCTGAAATTTATTTGAAACAGTATTGGAAATTCCAATTGATCATTTTATTAGTTCATATTTTTTAAACTAAATTATATATAAAAATATTTAAGGTGTGGTGAGTGAGTACAAAAATTAAGTTATGTACATATTTGGTGCAATAGTTAAAAAAAAAATTACCAATGTGTTCACACCCTCGTATAGTCTGCATCCAACAGTTTTGCGCCCAACAAAAAGACAGTGATCTGTGTCTTTTTTGTTATAAAAAAAAAATTCAAAAATTGTTTCAACATCCCCCAAAAATCTGTTGAATCACGGGCAAGTCCACTCTTATTATTTTTTCTTTTTACTGTGTTAAACGTACCATTTGTTCACTTCTCTTTTCGCTTCAGAAAATTTACTTTAGCATTTTTTCGACATTTTTCATTTGCCATAGATTCATCAAATCACAACAAATACACTGTGAAGGTCGGGAGGGAAACATAAAAAGGTGAAATTAAAAATTGAATTGACAAAATTTGTAGGGGAAGAGAAGAAATTTAAAAACACAGTGCAAGGTTGACAATAAAGAATAAAATGATGCATGGAAAAGGAAAATCTAAATCTTACTGATAAAACAAACAACAATAGTTGCTTTTAAGTCTGGTCCCACTCTTACTCTTAAACGTTATGTTCCGGTGAATCAGTAATATCAACACTGAATATTTACAAAAGTGGTAAAAACTGGAATTTTAGCAATTATTAGTTAAAAGCTATTAAAAAGACTGTTACAATTGCTGAAAGTTTGCAAAAAAAAAACAAAAAAAAACACCATTATCAGATGATATTTCAGTAACATATTTAGCGAAGAACGCAGAAGGTAGATTTTTTTATGTTTTTTGAGAGCTAGCCAAAAACAGCTAGCAGTTATATCCTACAGATGGAAGAATTAATGACTAATGGTTGTTTACGAAAAAAGCTCCTCCTCCTCCCCAGGCCTCAGTGCACTGAGTGAACAGTTACAGCAACGGTCTCAGTCTCTCTGCTAAATTTAATCTCAGTCTCTCAGCAGATAATGCACGAAGTTGGTCGGTCAAACTAAATGTCAAACTAATTGCAAATAAAATATTATTTCGGATGTGATTAAATTTATATTATAGAAGCAAAAATAGAATCTAATTTTGAAAAAACCTAGTTGGGTTTTTTCAACTGGGTCCAGCTCCAAAAAAAACCCCAGTGGTTTTTTTTTTTTTTTTTTTAAATGGGCCCACCTTGGTGAACCCTGGTCACAATGGCTGGTGAGAGTATCTGCAATTCACAATCTGTGCCAATATGGGAATGTCTCTAGCTACCTGTACATCTTGTTGAATGTAGTCTGCTGTGGCTTGTGGGGATGCTATGGTTTGCCACTGAATACAGCAATCCAAGAATTCAGACATCCACCTCTGCACACCAGTTTCACTATGGTAATGCACATTACCTTCCTCCAACCACTGTCATCACATCTGGCTGACAGTTGTTGTATCCTGGCGTATTTGCACTGCAATGCGACACAGAGACCAACCAGCCATACACAGCTTCTGGTAAAGGAGTTCATATATGGTAGGATTCCCAATAAAATTGTCCAGGCACACTCACTCCTTAAAAGTGTTTTTAAGATCCCTCTGATGCAGTGGTCAACACACCCAGGCAAAGGTGACCAAATTTTGCCCTTTTTATCTCCATTACCTCTCACATGATCGGTTTGCAACTTCAATCATTTGCATACACCGACTGGCAACACATACCCATCAATTTGCATGGCACTCCAACAAATATTTTCTGGTGTAACAATTTCTATGTTAAGCAGTGTATTATTATACATGAATATACAGTTGTTTTTCTTTTGTTTGTAGGAAAAATATTTATTTTGAATTTAATGAAATATATTTTGAACTTAACAGCACCATTTAAATCACTCAATGACAAAGTTTAGGATCAGTAAAATACCAAAAGGCAAGGATTGTTGTTCTCACAATTCAGGCTTTACAACGAAAAAAAAAAAAAATTGGATCAAATTAATTGGTGCAATGAAAAAGTATATGGTATTCAAAGACAGATTAACATAGTACAACATACACCTGAACTTTCTCTTCTTTTACGCTTTCCAATCGTAGGTTGAAGCGTATGTGCTCCAGCTTTTTCCGTCCGTCTGTCTTTCCGCATGATAACTGGCATAAAAATGGTTCGATTTCGATGAAATTTTAGTATGTAGTAGGGGACCACCTGGGGACGAACGCTATTGAAAATGGAACAAGTGGGGTCAAGGGTACGACGTAAGAGCGGGATCCATTCCATTCCCCTTATGCGTCATAACTTGAGTAAATATGGTTCGATATCAATGAAATTTTATTATGTGGTACGGGGCCGCCTGGGGTCAAACCCTACTCAAAATGGGTGAAGTGGGGTCAAAGGTCAGGACATAAGAGTGGGATGCATTCCATTGCTCTTATGCGTCATAACGTGCGTAAAAATGGTTCAATTTCGATGAAATTTTAGTATGTGCTAGGGGACCACCTGGGGATGAACCCTATTGAAAACGGATAAAATGGGGTCAAAGGTCAGGACATAGGATTGGGATTTATTCCATTGCCCTTATCCCATAATATTAAGGTGGACGTCAAGTAATTTTACTTCCTATATTTCCAATGGAAAAATTTTTGTACACATTTCCTTCACAATTAATGTGTTCCCAAGGATGAAAATTTGAACATCGATTAAAATAACTTCATATTATAACTTGGAATTTTTAATATTTTCTAAAACATAACCATAATTATATTAAAAATCAATAACTTTTCCTTTGGTGGTGTTGAAACCAGAAAAAGGATGGCGCGACCTGTACTTTAATGACGTCAGTAGACAAACAAATGTTGGATTGCATAATTATGGTTATGTTTTAGAAAATATTAAGTATTCCAAGTTATAAAATGAAGATATTTTAATCGATGTTCACATTTTCATCCTTGGGAACGCATTAATTGGGAAGAAATTGTGTACAGAAATTTTTCCATTCGAAGTACAGGAAGCAAAATTACTTGACGTTCACCTTAAAGGAGCAATTCTTATATGTATGTAAATTTTATTTTGAAAACTGCTAAGGATTTTGATGAAAGTCGTTAACCTACCGTTTTCTGGTACTAGAAATCGATTTAGCTTGATCTCGACTTTAGGAAAATTCGTTTAGTGGGTTAAATAACCACCGCGAATTACCAAGTTTTTAGTGTCATGGCGTCGTCCCATTAATGTTATCCATGCTTAGAAATCTTATGACGTCACACTCTCGCAATCCAGATGTTGGCGCACAGTCACGCCACCTGTCTCATTACGTCACACGTTGTGGGTGGATCCTATTGAAGTTTTATAAAGTCACACTCTTGCGAGCAGATGGTCGCAATTCCCATCTGCCTCATTACGTCACGCGTTGTGTGTGTGTATGTTCGTCCGCATGATAACTTGCGTAAAAATCGTTCTATTTCGATGAAATTTTAGTATGTGGTAGGGGAACACCTGGGAAGGAACCCTATTGAAAGTGAATGAAATCAGGTCAAAGGTCAAAACATAGGAGCGGGATCCATTCCACTGCTCTTATGCGTCATAACTAACATAAAAAAGGTGCGATTTTGATTAAATTCTAGTATAAGGTAGGGGACCACCTGGGGACAAACCCTATTGAAAATGGGCAAAATGGGGTCAAAGGTTAGGACACAGCAGCGGGACCTATTCCATAGCCCTTAGGCATCATAACTTACGTAAAATTGCTTCGATTGCGACAAAACTTTATCATGTTATTTCGGAGGTATACTGAACCAGTTCTGTTGAATATCATCAAAATGGGATCAAAAAGGTCAGGGCACAGGAGCGAGATTTATTCCACAGCCATTATCCTCATAACTTGAGTAATGATTTCTGGTATGTTGGAAAGCGTATCATAATCAACGCATTGCATGAATTTACAACTTGTTTTAATCACAAGATGTGCTAATGCTTTATATTGTTCCACTTTGATGTAATTAAAGCATCTCCACAGAGAATTGTGCCAAGATGATGTTTATTTATGTTTTTCTTCTTCTTACCTTTTTCTTTCTTATTTTTCCTACACATTTCTTTTTGCTTCTGTTCTTTCACAGAAAATGCTGACAATAAAATGTGCCTGCTTTAGGGTGAAGAGATAAAAACAGTGTATCATCATTGTCAACCATTATCAATCCACTGCTGGACGAAGGTCTCCCCAAGTTTCCTTCACAATGGTCCGTCTTGTGCCAGTCTCCTCCATGCCACTCCCGCATACTTTCGAATTTCATCCACCCATCTCCCATGTGGTCTTCTTTTGGGTCTTTTCCTGTCCCTTGGAATCCAATCTAAAATTTCGGCTGTCCATCGATGGTCTGTCCTTCTGGCAGTAGGTCCAGCCCATTGCCATTTCAGAGATTTTATTCTGATCATTATGTCTTCCACTCGTCATTTTTCGGATCCACAAGTTCTTCTTATCTCTCCTGGTTACACCAAGAATGCACCTCTCCATGCTGCTTTGAGTTGTCTGCAGCCTTTGTATGTCTCTTTTAGCTAAGGTCCACGTCTTTGCACCATACGTAAGCACTGGAAGGATGCATTGATCAAACACTTTTTTTTTTTAAGACATAATAGCATATTGCTTTTGAAAATTATGCTGTTTCTTCCAAAAGCTCTCCAGGCAAGTTTTGTACGCAGATTAATTTCTTCATCAATGTGACCCTCACTTGATATCTGCTGTCCAAGATAAACGTACGTGTATGTTATCTCCAGCTTTTCTCCATCAATCAATAAATCTTCATTTCTTGTAAAAGCATTGAACATCACTTTTGTCAAACTATACATATTATCTAAGGTATTTTACCTGATATTGTTAAAGTATTACTCACTTTGTTTGCTCTGTGAGGCACGTGCTCCCGGCCCCGAGAGGTCTCCTACGTTTACCTGATATTGTTAAAGTATTACTCACTTTGTTTGCTCTGTGAGGCACGTGCTCCCGGCCCCGAGAGGTCTCCTACGAACGTAGGAGACCACTCGGGGCCGGGACGGACCATTGTGAAGGAAAGAGGTCTCCTACGAACGGACCATTGTGAAGGTCCGTTCGTAGGAGACCTCTTTCCTACAAGAGGTCTCCTACAAGACGGACCATTGTGAAGGAAAGAGGTCTCCTACGAACGTAGGAGACCTCTCGGGGCCGGGAGCACGTGCCTCACAGAGCAAACAAAGTGAGTAATACTTTAACAATATCAGGTAAAATACCTTAGATATTATGTATAGTTTAATTAAAATCACGTTTATAACATAAGACAACCTATAAGGTAGTCTCATGAATTGCATTTTTTCGTAATCACTTTTGTCTTCTGAAAGTTCATTTTTAATCCCACTTCTTTACTCTTGTCAGCAAGTTCCTGGATCATACTTTGCAGCTCTGATGGGGTAGTTGCAAAAATGACTACGTCATCAGGAAAACGAAGGTGGGTTAGATAATCTCCATTCAACTTTATCCCTTTGTTTTCCCAGTTCAGTGATTGAAAGACATTTTCCAATGTGGCATTAAAGAGCTTAGGAGATATGGTGTCATCTTGTCTCACTCCTTTTCCAATTTTTATGTGTGTTGTATTTTCAAACAGCCAAATCTTTGCGCTTGCATTTTCATAGATGTTATTATTAATAATATTAATGTATGCATCTTCAATACCGCAGGTTTTCAGAGCCATTGTAACTGCTGATGGTTTCACTGAAGCAAAGGCTTTTTCATAATCGATAAAAGCCATGCACAATGGAAGTTCATATTCCCTCGCTCTTTCAATTAGTTCTCTCTGTACGTGGATATGAGCTATAGTGCTGTAGCCACTCCTGAATCTAGCTTGTTCTTTCGGTTGAGCCATGTCCAGTGTTACCTTCAAACGGTGTGAAAGAACTTTAGTGAAGATTTTATAAACCACTGATAGGAAGCTGATAGGTCTGTAGTTCCTGAGATCCTCAATGTCACCTTTTTTATGCAGCAGGATCATTGTAGTGTTGTTCCAATCCTCAGGAATCTTCCCCTCATTAAGGCATCTAGTGAAAATTTGAGCGAGCACTGTTTCGATTTCTCCACTTGCTTCTTGTATAATGTCTACAGTAATTCCATCTTCTCCTGGAGCTTTTCCCTGCTTCATGTTCTTGATTGCATGTGCAACTTCTGCTGGGAGGACTGGAAGAACTCTGGTACTGGTACCTTTCATGATGTCTGGAGTACATGTATCATCTCTTTCATATAATTTGGAGTAGAAATCTTTCACTCTTGTCAAAATTTCGCCTGGTCTAAGAACAAGTTGCATGTGAACAAATTATCAGGAAAAACCAAAATGTTGATGCAAAAAAGAAGAGAGATGAGGACAACTAAAGAAGATGTGACTTCCAAAGTGGAATATATAGAGCTATGCAAGACAGTACGAAAAAGTATCACTGAAGACATAAGGAAATTCAACTGTGAACTAGTGAGGAAAGCAATTGAAAACAACCAAATCCTAAAGATAGCAAAGGGACATCTCAGTAAGGGAAGAAATCAGATTATGGCACTGAGAAAAGAAGATGGTATTGTAACAAGAAAAACAGTGTATACACTTAGATAATCCAAGAAATTTGTGCAATCTCTATTTTTTGAGATTATTTTTGCCACAGCTGGGAAAATTTTTAAGATTCCTTTCTAAGAGGAATTTCTGAAGATCTTGGTGAATTCGAAAATGAGTGTCAGTGGTGTAATTAGATGGACTTTGTGAACTTCCAAATTAATTTTAACAAGGTCAACAAACAATAAATACTGTCTTTAGCTTCAAATTCATTTATTTGTGGTCTTTTATAACAACAGAGAAATTACTGTAGTCACCATATATTTCTTAGATGATTAACCTTTTTCTTTCAGAAGAAAGTATTGCTGTGGATAAAGGTTGCTTAGCGGAAGACAGATTCTGAAGGCATGTCTATCCTTTAATAGGAAAAGAATGATGTTTACAAATGCTGCGAGCATTCAGTAGATGGAATTCTACAGTTAGTGGTCTTATCTTGTGACCAAGTTCACATAATGTCAGTAAAACAAACATATATATGAAGTTTAAGCATGTGTCTGAAAAACCACAACATAAACAGAAGTTTTTCATTATCTAGGGATGCAGAGGTAATGGTACATGGCTGCAGACCATGGTTGATGT
The DNA here is from genome assembly GCA_039090855.1 of Macrothele yani. Lineage (NCBI taxonomy): Eukaryota > Metazoa > Arthropoda > Arachnida > Araneae > Macrothelidae > Macrothele > Macrothele yani. The sequence continues at coordinate 74,832,146 of CM077027.1, forward strand.
TGTATCAATTCACTGTACATTTCTTCAGTTTTGATTACACCCAGTGGTAACAGATGTGCAGTGCCACTGTTGAAGATCCTTTTCAGCAAGATTCTGTAAAATCTAGATAAACAACTAGTGACTGAAGTGCTGTCCTGAAAAAACACTACCTTGGTTATACAAAACCTAACAAGTTACACCACTGTCCTCAAAAACAAAAGCTCCCTTGCCTGTAATCAGTTCTTTTTTTTTCCATGAATCACTTCTCACATTTAAAGGACAGTTTAAAACATTGGAATAAAACTGCTTGTAGGGTTTTTATTACAGCAACATTCATTTTTTTTTTTTTTTTTCAATATTGTGTTATGAAGTGATTAAATGGAATAGCTATACCCAGACAACAAAATCCAAGGTGCGACAGCTATCTTGTTCAACCTCAGTGGTTGCCTAAGGGGTCGCCGCTCCCTCAAGGACGAAATATCGGATTGACGGGTCGAGCAGCGTGGATGCTCTCTGAAAGAGTTACACAGAAAGGGACTAAATGCTGTAATGACCTGCTGTAGGGAATGAGTTCCCTGGTTTTTCAAAACTGAAACGCATGTGATGGAAAGGATGATCATACAATAAATATGTGTTGCATTACCTATATGTATATTTTGTGCCACAAAATTATTGTTTCAAACTGCTTTATGAGATTTATGAGTATGAATGATAACAACCAACCATAAGGATCTAAGTCCAACCATAAGGAATTTAATGAAGTTGGTGGATATACAGTGGTGAAAACTCAAAGGTGGCCTAGGCAATATATACACTGGTGTGAAAAAATGAAGGACGAAGAGGAGAAATTAGCATAACGCGGAACAAGCAGGCAGAATGGACCGAAAGACCACTCAAGAGATAGACTAGGGTCCGGTACGGTAGGGCATGCGCATATATGCAATATGATGTGGGAGGGGGGGGGTCAGAAGGGTATAAAGCACACTGGCGGTGTACGCTCAGCAATTCGGTGAAAGCTATTGCATGGTGTACATCGGTTTGAACGACATCGACTTGCTGCCACCGTGTGATATCGCCAACAGGCAATCCAGTAGACGACATCTGGATGACTTTACCCGAGGATCGCGTTATTGGGAAGTTGGAAGAAGGTTGAAGTGTGACTAGTGTGGCAGAGGAGTTTAGGATCGCTCACAGCATTGTTTCATGAGCTTGGAGAGCATTTCAAACGACGGGAACAGCTGTCCGAGAGTTTAGCAGTGGTCGTCCACGAGCAACCTCGGCGGCAGACGACCGGTATATTGTCCTACAGGCGAGAAGAGGCAGATAGCGGGAGAAATCACAAGGCACATGCAACAGACAACTGGACGTTCGTTATCGCGTTTTACAGTGGCCAGGAGGCTGCACAAAGGTGGTCTATTTGCACGACGACCAGTACAGTGTAAGCCATTAACGCCTGCTCATCGGAGACTGCGGTTTCTGTGGTGCCAGGAACACAAGAACTGGACACATCAGCAATGGGGTCAAGTTCTCTTTATGGATGAGAGCAGATTTAGTCTGACGAGCGATTCTGGACGTATACACATCTAGAGAGCAGGGAACACGCAATCACACTTCCAACATCATCGAAAGGGACCAGTTTGGAGGTGGCGGAGTTCTCGTTTGGGGCAGTATCATGCTTGGCAGCCATACTGGCCTCCACATCTTCCAAGGAGGTTCAGTCACTGGTGTCTGCTATTATACCGAGGTTATCCTGCCTCACGTGCGTCTTTTTAGAGGTGCTGTGGGCCCTGAGTTCCTCTTCATGGATGACAATACTACACCTCATCGTACAATGGCTGTCGCAGAGCTGTTGGAGAGTGAAGATATTCAAACGCATGGATTGGCCCGCAAGGTCCCCGGACCTAAATCCAATCGAACACGTGTGGGACCTTCTCGGGAGACGCTTGGCAGCACGTCACCAGCCGCCAGCAACGATTCCACAGCTGCGATTGGCGCTACAAGAGGAATGGGCCGCAATGCCTCAACAGCTCCTTGACAACCTCGTCCTCAGCATGGACAGACGTTGTAAATCCTGCAAAGCAGTCAGGGGTGATCATATCCCCTACTAAAGACTGGATTTTTCTTGGAAGCCGCCTGTCACATGGACGTTTCTGTCCAGTTGTGCTCAAAGCTACCTTTTCAGTAAAGTGCCTTTGTATCCTTTGGATTCCATGTTTGGACGGTTTTGTTTACTTGTCTCATATTCTTACATATTGGGGATCTTATGGTATGATTTGAGTCTATGTGGAGCACTTCTGCACGACGTTACATTCGAAAAACCGTCGAATCCTTAATTTTTGCACGCCAGTGAAGGTCACCCCACACTGCCCATCAAAAGAATGCATTTAAATTACTAATTGAATGGAAATAAATTCACTTGCATCAATAAACAAAAAATACAGCACTTTCCCAGCTTAATTGCACTTTTTTTTTTTCACACATTGCACTCATTTCTGAATGACACTTTCTTCCTGTATCCCTGGATGACACTGATAAAATACATATTTGCATTAGATCTGAAATTTCGAGAAATTATTTCATTACAGGCACCGTCAATGCTCATTTTTCTTTCCGATACCAAGTGCACGCAACAAACCCAAAAACTTTACAAATTCATTAGCCACAAAAGCAGTAATGTTCAGCTAAGGAGCAGTGCTATTAATATTTATCTTACAGATTTCCTAATAAAATTCTGTCACTTTCCTATTGGTTTTCTTTTGTTTGAATATGGAAAGCCAGTAAAGTATACAGTTCACCCTTTCCATTCCAAAACAAATTCATATTAACTGAGAACTTGTGCTCTTGACGTGTTCAACTTTTACCCTTTCCAGCATAACATTACTATTTTCAGTTGACTTTTCTCAGACCAGTACAATGTCCACAGTAAGACTATCAATTAAATATTTAAATGTTTTGCTATTAGATAGTACAAATCTATTTTCTTATTATCAATATTTGAAGACCCTTGTATGATAATTCCACATAATTTTGGCAACACAATTTTAATGAAATTTCTAGATTGAGAATGGACTTCCAAGCTTTTGGCACTGTTATTTCATTTGAAAATGTAGCTATTGAACTAAATTGAAAACCAGTGCTCTGGAATAAACAGTGTGACAGCAGCTTTTAAATTAAGTTTTGTTTTAGTCCGTTGCACAGACTAAATATGTGTGAAATTTCAAGCTCTAAAATATTTAGTTTTTTAGCACACAGTTCCTTCAAAAATAGCAAAAATTGGACATGTTTTAGATCTGGAAATAAACTGAAATTAAAAGAAATATCAACTCCACAATTAGGATTCAGGGTAAAATCTATGTGTGCATGCATGTGTGTGTGTTTTTTGCATGGATGCGTGTGACAATACTTGCCTTAATGGAAACACTTTGTATAAACATCCCATACGTTAGGATATTACAAATACAGTAACACCCCGAGTTATGTAACATGCGACTCGTGTAAATTCGCAGTTACTTAATAATTGCTGCCTCTTTATATGTACTTTTTGCCTCACCAGTGACCTTCACCCTGATAAAAAAAAAAAAAATGAAAATTCCGAGTACTTATTAGCGCATTCGGGAAATTCACTTGCCACCTCTGTATCTGCACTTGTTGCCTCACCCATGACCTTCATCCTGACATGAAAAAATTAAAAGTCAGAGAACTACTTACCAGCGCGTATGAACACATTTGTGCCTTTGCACAGCTACGTCTTTGGCAGCCTTATTGCAGTAAGCACATTTCAGTTTCACTTGATATCTTGCCTTGAGTGGTTAGCTTAGTCACTTGTTTGTCATCACTAGTGTTCATTGTTTATTTACCATTAGAATACAATCGAAACGCAAAAACAAATGCGCTGATAATAAATCTAAAAAAACAAAAATCTGCAATAACTTTAGAAGAAAAGTTGAAAATAATTTGTGTGCATGAAGACGAGAAAATTCTATCAACAATAGTTTGGGAAATAAATAGACCTATTTTGACAGTGAATACCAATAGTGAAGGATAAAGTTCGCATTGTTGAAAGCACGAAAGGTGTGGTAATGTTGAAGGGCACAATCATTACCAAGAAGAGGCTGCACCTGATTTCAGAGATGGAGAAATTGTTTGTCTCACCGGATCGAGGATCTGACACAGAAGTGGATACCGTTGAGTTTACCGATTAACCAGGAGAAGGCTAGGTCTTTACATAAGGATTTACAAGAGAAGGCTGGCATCACGGACACGAAGAGTATATTTAAAGCTAGTGCTGGATGGTTCAAACGATTCAAGAAGTGTTCAAATCTGCACAGCATCAAAGTCACGGGTGAAGCAGCAAGTGCAGATACAGAGTTGGCAAGTGAATATCTTCAACTTCTGGAAGAAATAATTGAGGAGGAGGAATATTTGCCTGAGCAAATACCGTATACACTTGCGTATAAGTCGACCCCCCCCACACTTTCAGAGGAAAAAATCGTAAGAAATCGGAAAATCGCGTATAAGTCGATCCCGGAATGAGAAAAAAAAAATTTCAATGAATTTATTCAAAAACATTTGAAAACGAAAAAAATTATATATATAATACTAAATTTAATATGCATACCCAAAAACTTCATCGGAACCCTTCAAAATCCGATTCCGAGTCAGACTCACCAAACAGTTCAAAAAAGTCTCTCCGTCATTGGCGCGTCATCATAAACATCAGTATTCCCATCTATGTTTGTGTCATCAGAATCACTGTCATCATCACTCATAAAAATCTCATCATCCTTTGTGCCATCAAGTTCGTTACTAATGCAACATTTCTTGAATGATTTTACGACCATTTCCGCAGGTATCGCATCCCAAGCATCCTTGACCCATCGCACAATCAAAACGATATCCGGCTTCTTTAGATTTCCGCCCTTGGTTTCAGTCGGCAAATCAGAACTTATCCAATCTGCCCAATACCTCCGCACATTGTCCTTGAAGGGCTTATTAAGGCAGACATCTAGTGGTTGAAGAACAGATGTCAACCCACCTGGGATGCCAGCAAGAGTTGTTTTTGAATTTTCTGCAGTTTTTTTTCACTTCTGCACAACGGTGTGCAACAAACATATCACACACCAAAAGAGGTTTCCTCAAAAGTGCACCTGGCCTTTTGTTCCACACATTCTTTAACCAGTCAATTGTTCTGGATTCGTTCATCCATCCTTTTTCATGGGCACGAACAAGCACACCAGACGGAAAGACAACGCTTTTCGGCAGAGTTTTGCATTTGAAAATAATTACCGGAGATAGCTTACTGCCGTCGGCCAAACAGGAAAGAACAACCGTGAAACTGGATTTTTTGTGGCCAGTCGTTTCGATCAAGATATTTTTTTTCGCCCTTTTGGTTTACAGTCTTATTTCCAGGAAGGTCGAAACACATGGCGGTTTCATCCATGTGCCCTATTTGGGAAAGTTCAAAAGCAGTCTCTTTTCTCTTTTGAATTACATACTTTTGAAATTCCATTATCTTTGCTTCGAGGTCACGGGTAACTTTTGTGCAATTTTGGTGCGCTGGCGTAGACACAACCCATAGCGGTTCATGAACCTTGTGCACCAACCTGGTGAGGCACGAAAAGTGTTATTTGCGGCTGCAAACTTTTCATCTTTTGCGAGCTTCATTGCTTGCAAACGTATACCAGTTCGCGTTACAATGTAACCATTTTGTCTGCAGCCCACAATCCAATCATTCAAGACACTTTCCAGTTCTGGGAAAGATGTCGTTCCACGGCGCAAGCGCCTTTTGCGATTTTCACCAAGTCCGGTTTTTTTTTTACGCCAATCTCGAATCAGTTTTTCGTTAATGCCAAATTGACGTGAAGCAGCACAGTTGTTGGTATTTTCTGCAAAAGAAACCACTTTCAACTTGAATCCTGCGTTATAGGACATCCGTTTCTTTACACAATCCGTGTCACCCATAATAGAAGCGAGACACGTGCGATTAAGAACAAGAAAAACACGTGCGATTAAGAACAAGCAACACCTAACACTGGCTGTCGCATGGCTCCGTTACGTCAAAGGTCAGCGCAATCAACTGGTAGTCGGAAGGGCGGAGCTTTCTATGCGCTGCTGTGACTGCGCTGTGGATACGCAAAGCCAGGAGAGAGGAGACTTTTCAAAGCGCGGAGAAATTCAGAGGGTCGCGATTTCGTAATTCTACCACATCGGTGTTTTTTCTTTCGGAGGGTTGCGATTTCGTAATTAATACCGCATCGGCATTTTTATTTCTTTTGGGATGGATTGCCTTTTGCCACACGGGAAGAACTTTTGGACTTACGATTTTTTTAGACCCCGCATATAAGTCGACCCCATTACTTTGAAGCTCTCATTTTGTCCCAAATTTCTCAACTTATACGCGAGTATATACAGTATTTAATGTCGATGAAACTGCTCGATTTTGGAAGAGAATGTCAGCATGGACATTTATTGCAAAAGAGGAAAAATCTATGCCTGGATTCAAGGTTTCAAAAGATTGGATCACTTATGATTGGCGGCAACACTTCAGCTGACTTGAAACTTTAACCACTTACAGTGTACCATTCCCAGAGACCTCGCGCCTTTAAGAGCCTTGACCCGAATATGCTACCCGAAATCTGAAAACCCAACAACAAAGCTTGGGTTACACGTGAGCTGTTCGAAGATTGGTTCAATAACCACTTTGTTCCGCAGGTGAAGGAATATTGTGCCGAGAAAAAATCCAGTTTAAAGTGATTTTCCTTCTGGATAATGCCCCCGGCCACCCGGAAAAGTTGAATGACTTTCATCCTGACGTAAAAGTTTATTACCTGCCTTCTAGATTACAGCGTGTCTACTGATTTCCAATGAACCAAATTCATGACTTTTCTATGACATCTTCAGTTAAATTCATGACTTCTCGACAATGCGGGGCATAATGACAATCATTCTAGACTCGTAATCTAGTACCCTTGGCTTGAGATTCCAGGTTATTTTTTATTTTTACAAACACTGAAATTAATTCCATGCGACAATAGTTCAGGCAAAACTGATATAAAATGGCTATATGGGGGTGGGGTTGATGAACCCCTACCTGAAAGCCAGTTGAGATGAAAGCTAAATGTACTTCTTATGTCACTAAAATTGCTTGTTAACATGAATAATGTAATTATGTATGACTTGCACTATGCCATTCACCAAATTCTATGTGTTTAAAGAAATAAAAACATTCAACTCTCATCTAGGATGGGGTATGGCTATTTTCCGAAATATTTATCATTACATCTATTAATACACAAATTCTTTTAACATGGTAATGCTGTAAAACCTTACAAGTTTTTATTAAGGAAATATAAAAACTATGAATGTACAAAATTCATGGAGACTGAAATTTCACAGTGAAAGACTCAGTGTTTGTATCTTAGATAAACTTGTTATCTCAGAATCTAGAACTTCAGCTTCTTTTTTTGCCTTTTCTATAAAGCTTTCTTTTCTTATCTTTGAGTTCTTTTAGTTCTTGGACTGCTCTCCTTTTATGATTGGCCATTTCATCTTTGTCAGATTTCTTCTTTTTTAAGGCTTCTACTCTTTTTAATGAAGCATTCTGACAGCTCATATAATTGATTTTCTGATGCCCACATTTAGTCCTTTCTCACTATTAGCTAAATCACCTAACTATTGTATTGCACTGTAAACACTTCTTTCTGCAACAACTGCATCTTCTTCAAAGTTCTCAATTAAAAGTTCTTTCAACTGCAGAATTGCCATAAAACATGCATAGCATCTTCTGCAAGAACTTGATAAAGTTATGGTTCGCACTTTGTAGTAAATTCATCAGGAAGTGATCAAGTTTGTCCTCCTTAGGATTGAACTGTTTCCTTTGTTTTTTAGAAGATTCACAAAATTGCAAATATTCTCCCTCTTCACATCAGCAGCTTTTGATGAAGCCATATGCTTTTTTGACACAAATTCTTGCAATGCAATTGTCATCGAGAATCTGTCAAAATGGAACTCTGCCTAACTTCAGGCGATAAACATGAAGCACCTTTCACAATCTCTAATTTTAAAGGAATAATCTACGTAATTTTTAGATACAGACTTAGCAAAATACCTATGCACTCATTTCTGAAAATAAGAATATCCTTTTCTCTGCAGTTCTTGATAGCAGCAATAGCACCAAATCCAATATTTACATAGTGACTTGTTTTACGATTACCGTAATTTTGGGTAAATAAGTCACACTGGCGTATACACAGCAGCGATAAAAAAAAAAAGGCGGAATGAAAAAAAAAAAAAAAAACGCCAGAAACGCCGCACCTCCGTATACGCCGCACCTTCGCAGTAAGGTGGCATAGTACCACGGCGAAATCTTGAAAACATTTATGTAGATAAAAATATAGCACCTGATCTTTCAAATAATAAATAAAAATATCAATTAAACAAACTTCAATTTTAAGGATAACACTAACTATTTTATTAAAATTTACTCGAAGAATTTATAAAGCGCTTAAACCAATTATAAAACTATACATAATATCTAAGGCATTTTACCTGATATTGTCAAAGTATTTCTCACATTGTTTGCTCTGTGAGGCACGTGCTCCCGGCCCAGAGAGCTCCCTTACGTTACGGACCTTTGGTTAGTTTAAAAAAAAATTTGCAGAAATAAAAGTTAGGTTATATACACTGACGGAAAAAAAAATTCCAACACCAAGAAGGGGTTGTGCTAGATAAGCGACAGTTGGTAGGCGGTGAGAGTACTTCTGTAAGATGACGTATAAGAAAATTTCGCGTTCAGCGCATACGTGTGGCACTAGTAGCGCCCTCGGAACATGCAAAGCAGGTTTGCTGTAAATACGCGCTGTAACGTTCATGAGCGTTAGTTATCGTTGAGATTCGAAGTAGTGTGTTGATGTTAGTCACGAATGCCTTTAAGAAGGCAAAGAAGCCATTATCAACAGCTCACGGAGTTTGAATGAGGTCGTGTAATAGGGCTACGAGAAGGTGGATTTTCTTTCCGCAATATTGCAGAACGACTTGGCAGGAATGTAGCCACTGTGCATGATTGTTGGCAGCGGTGGTCAAGGGAAGGTACTGCCTCAAGAAGACCGGGTTCCAGCCGGCCACATGGCACTACTGAGAGGGAAGACCGCCGTGTACGGCTTATGGCCATGGCGCATCGTACCGCGTCTGCGGCAGCAATTCGAACTGCAGTTGCCACCACAGTGACACAACGAACTGTTACAAATCGGTTACTTGAAGGACGGCTCTGAGCCAGACGCCCTGTAGCGTGCATTCCACTTACTCCAAACCACTGCAGTTTGCGACGTCAGTGGTGTCAAGCTAGAGCTCACTGGAGGACGGAGTGGAGATCTGTTGTGTTTTCTGATGAAAGCCGGTTCTGCCTGGGTGCCAGTGATGGCCGTGTGTTGGTTAGAAAGAGGCCAGGTGAGCGCCTGCAACAAACCTTTCTGCGGCCGAGACACACTGGACCTACACCTGGAGTTATGGTCTGGGGAGCAATTTCCTATGACAGCAGGAGCACTCTCGTGGTTATCCCATGCACCCTGACTGTACAGTTGTACGTTGGTCTGGTGATTCAACCTGTTGTGCTGCCATTCATGAACAGCATTCCAGGGGGTGTTTTCCAACAGGATAACGCTCACCCGTATACCGCTGTTGTAACCCAACATGCTCTACAAAGCGTCGACATGTTGCTGTGGCCTGCTAGATCACCAGATCTTTCACCAATCGAGCACGTATGGGACATCATTGGACGACAACTCCAGCGTCACCCTTAACCAGCATTAACCGTCCTTGTATTGACTGACCAAGTGCAACAGGCATGGAACTCCATCCCACAAACGGACATCCAGCACCTGTACGACACAATGCATGAACGTTTGCGTGCTTGCATTCAACATTCTGGCGGTTACACCGGTTATTAATGTACCAGCATTTCACATTTAAAATGGCTCTTCTCGCGCTTACAATAAGGTGTGATCTTGAAACCTTAATCGATTAAATATGTTACCTATACAAATGTATTGCCGCCATTTCATTCCTCTACAACTATTTTTTCATGGTGTTGGGATTTTTTTTTGCCCATCAGTGTATTTTCAGTTCCACATTCATTCAGTTGCACAATCAAACGTTTAAAATTCACTATTAATTAAAAGATTTTAGTAGAAAGAGTTATACTCATCGGGTCAGGAGACGTCTTCACAAGAGGTTCATTGTTATGGCGAGCGCTTTCTGCGGTACTTTACCGCAATCTTCGGGCCACTATTTCTACACGAGGGTTCCTCGCGCATGTGTAGTTTTAGAGTTGCTTGTAGGGAATCGATGGGAAGGTTTGCTGCCTGTATGTGTTAGGTGATTTGTTTCCAATGTGTCGCCATCTATTGGATGAGTTGGTAGGTATCAGTCGTAAGTATAATTCTTTTGTGTAAATATTTTTGGGCTATTATCTGTTTGTAGAATTCTACAGGTGTATTTTTTTTATCACTTATAAAAAAAGAAAAAAATCCATAAAAAAAGGCAAAAAAAAATACACCTGTTTCTACGAACAAGTAATAATAGCCCAAAATATTTACACAAAAGAATTAACTTACGACTGATACCTACCAACTCATCCAATAGATGACACATTGGAAACAAATCCCCTAACACATACAGGCAGCAAACCTTCCCATCGATTCCCGACAAGCAACTCCAAAACTACACACACGCGAGGAACCCTTGTGTAGAAATAGTGGCCCGAAGATGGCAGTAAAGTACCGCAGAAAGCGCTCGCCGTAACAACGAACCCCTTGTGAGACATCTCCTGACCCGATGAGTATAACTCTTTCTACTAAAATCTTTTAATTAATAGTAAATTTTAAACGTTTGATTGTGCAAGTGAATAAATGTGGAACTGAAAATATATAACGTAACTGTTTTATTTCTGCAAAAATTTTTTATAACTAACCAAAGATGCGTAACGTAAGGGACCTCTCGGGGCCGGGAGCACATGCCTCACAAAGCAAACAACGTGAGAAATACTTTAACAATATCAGGTAAAATAAATACCTTAGATATTATGTATAGTTTAATCAAAAGCACGTTCATAACACAAGACAACCTATAAGGTTGTCTCATGAATTGCATTTTTCGTAACAATTATAAAACATTTATACCTCAAGAATTTAAAAAATACATGCACAACATTCTGAAAATACATGGTACACATAGTTTTTCAATCAAATCTATCAAAATCGGAAACTTCTCTATCCGAATTAAAAAGTTTTAAAAGCTCATCATCTAAAAAAACTTCGGGGTCGTCTGCATGACTTTCGCTGCCTTCTGGCGTTTCACTGCAGTTTTTAGAAATAATGTTTGCTTTAAGAAGTGAAGCCCGAAATAATCGTCGAAGTTTTTCCAGGATTTGGAAAAACATATTTATTATCATTAGCTTAAAACTAGAAGTACAACTTCTGCGTTTCATCATTTTACTTTCCATGGTAACGTAGAACTACGTGTACTTGAGAAAATGCGATTTGGCGACCAACGAACGCCCACGTACGTCACTGACAAAATTTGCACGTGCCGTCATTGACCAATGACAATCGATCTTGGATGGTAGTGGGATATCACGTTTTAAGAGAGAGAGAGAGAGAGCGTTAGCCCTCCAGTTAGCCTCGAAGCTAAGCTGATGAAGTCATGAGCTCAAAGAGAGTTATTTGCTCGAAGCATGAAACAAGGGCGATGCACGCTAACAAGATCGATTCCCCGCCACGGATTTTTTCCGAGTTTTATCGGACGTCACCCCTCTCTTACCTGTTCCACCTCAATCCTATAACCTATTATTGTCATGTCTTGTTTTAAGATGGAGTGGGTGGAATTTTTTGCATGTGGCTGTAACATCATTATTCCATTCCCTTTCTATTGAGATATTTTTCCCGCAAGAAAAAGAATGGAACAAGCCCAAAAAAATTTGCTACATAGTTTCGCTCCGCAAAAAAAAAAAAAAAAAAAAAAAGCTGCATACGCCGCCACGCTGTATAAGCCGCGGCTTATCTACCCGAAATTACAGTACATGGTTTGCTAATATCTGGTGGTCCTCCTGGTCTGTCCGGAGCCGCTCCGCCAGCGGCAGTGCCACCACATGTCCACTGCTCCTAGCACAGTCAGATGGTACGTTCAGAATGATCCACATGGCGGGCTATACGGCGCGCCGACCACCCTGCAGTTTTCGGCCCAATGATCAGGCCTTTCTCAAAGTCCATAAGTTGCGTAAATCGACGTCTCTGGCATCTACCCGGCATTCTTGTCACTCTGTACTCTTGCTTGCATCGGCCAGTGCCATTTCACTTTCATGGGGCATTGACTACACGCCGGTTTATAAGGTGTCTGTTCGTGTTTTCTTCTTTTTCTTCTAGGTGCGCAAACTTGTCTTGATTCAGGTGCTGATACAAAAAAGACAATTCCATGACCACCCACTCAATTTCATTACTTCATGACCACCTGCTCAATTTCATTACTTTTTCATGACCAGTAGACACCCTGTAGAACCACTCACTGTTGCAACCAATGGATCAAGGTGCTATTGTGACTTTTAAAGCCTACTATCTGCAGTGTGCATTTTCCCAAGCAATCAAGGCCATTGATAATGGTAAGGGCATTACTCTACGTCATTTCTGGAAAAACTACAATATCCTTGACGCTATTGAAAACATCAATGTGGCATGGGATGAAGTCAAGCAGACGACAATGAACGCTGTGTGGAAGAAACTCTGCCCAGAAATGGACCATAATTTTAAGCGTTTCACGATTTAAGGAGAGCAAACAAATGACGGCTATGGGTGCTGAGTTGACATAATTACAGCAAGCGACGGAGACGTGTGTGCAACTGGCACAGCAATTAGAGGTGGAAGTGGATAACGGTGACATTAACGAGCTTCTTTTGAGGCATGATGAAGAGCTTACTAATGATGACCTTATTCAGTTGGAGGCATTCCAAAATTCCGAAGAAAATACTAAGCCGATTGAACTGCCAACTCCAAACGTAAAGAAATTGACAACGAAGGGACTAGCCGAGGTTTTTAACCTGATAGACATGAAATTAGCAAAATTAGAATCAATGGATTCAAACACCGAGTGGTTTGAGAATGTTAGCCATCACATCTACTCCAATATGTCTAGCTACAAGCCCATCTACAATGACACAAAGCATGTGACCACACAATCTACTCTAGACATGCTTGTGAGATGCCGCTCACAATAAAGTCAACATGACAACTCAAACGACCTCAACTACTCTCAGCCTTCAACATTGAGAAGGGTAGAAGTTGCTGCAGAACAGCATTCCTCTTTACAACCATCCACCCCCTGAGATGGTTCTCGCCCTACAGAGCCAACTTAGTCATCACAAGACATTGTTTTACCTATCTGAAAAGTGAATACACATGTACAGTATTTCAGTTTTTTTTTTATATTCTTTTACATATGTATATATTTTTCACACTTTTATAATTTACATATCAGTAAATACTGCTACATGGTGTCACTTTTATAAAATAATAAATAACATACCTGTACATACATAATAAATATTGCAGTTTCTTATTAACGTAATTTACAAATTCGACTTAATTCAAGTTACGTAACAGTTTACAGAATGCATTACTTACGTAACTTAGGGTGTTACTGTACATTTGTACTGAAGCAGAAAATCATTAGGAACACTAAATAATAATCAGACACATGCCATCTTCAATTACATATATGCCACTATGACGTTGAGGTGGTTTAATAAACAGCTCCCTGAAAAGGATTCGGACATACACAAAACACAGACGGCAACGATATGGGAAAGACTCAGGATTTAAGCTTTCCAGAAAGAGGCATGACAGTGGGTGCTAGGCGAGTAGGTACAAGCATCTCAGAAATGGCAAACCTTCTTGGCTATGCAAGAACAACTGGGGTGCAATGAGAGATGCACAAACAACAAAACAAGCAGTCAGTAATCTTCCTAATATAAATATTGTAGCTAAACCAAGAAATATAGAAGCTGAGAGAATGGCTGAAGAGGATTGTACAAGGTAACAGACGAACTCCATTGTGCCCAGTAACTACACAGTACAACAGTGGTATTGAAAGGAGATTTTCAAAAAACCTCAGATGTTACACTGCTTCTACTGCCCACTGCACACTGGCATGAATGGGTTATAACATCAGACAACCCCTTAATGTGACACTTCTCTGCTAAAAACCAACAAATTTATCTGAAGTGAGCATGGAAGCATCAAAACTGTACCCGTGAGGACTGGAAAAAGGTGGCTTAGTCGTCAACAGAAAGCACCGATAGATCTCAATTCCCTAGCATTAACTGTAGAAGTAGTGCAACGGTCTGAGGTCTGTTTCACGACAAGCATTGGGTTTCTCAATACTTCTGGAATATAATTTGGATGTCAAGAGGTATCTTAACATCACTGCAGATGAGGCACACCTGTACATATGCACAGTGTTTCCTGATGGAGAGGGTTACTTTTAAAAGGATAATATGCCATGCCACAAGGCTCGGATGCTTACGATGGGTTCCAGCGGCTTGATAGTGACACTAAAATGGCTCCCACAGGGCCCGAACCTCAACCCAATTGAATACTTGTGAGACGAGATCAATAACACAGATTCTCTGCCTGCAAACATTCTGCAACTGATAGAGGCAATCGCATCTGCTTGGCTGAAAATACCTGTAGATGATATCAGCACTTAGTTGAATCCATGCCACATCAATTGAGACAGTTCTGAAGGGCAAGGATGGCTCAATATATTAACACAAGGGTTGTACCAAAAGTAATGCAAAAGTGGGCATAACTTTTTTACTAACTGACAGATGTCATTTAAATTGCACATGTTGATAGAGTAACTCTTCCTCTATAGTAACCCTTCTTCTTCAATGCAAGTAAATAAAGGATTCCAAGCAGAAGCAACGAGCCATCACTGAGTTCTTGATGAAAGAAGGGTGCAGGCTGTCAGACGTCCACAGAAGGCTACATAATGTTTATGGAGATGACACCACTGATGAGAGCAATGTCCACAGATGGATGAAGAAGTTTAAAGAAGGGGGAAACCAGCATTCAAAACAAACCACACAGTGGGAGACCATCATCTGTGACCACTGACACAGATCATCAGCGAGTGGATGAACTGATTCACATGGAGAGACTATTCACAATCCGTGAGCTTGTTGCACAACTGGACTGTGGTCACAATGCCATACAGAAGATGGTGAAAGACTCAGAGTATCAGAAAGTATGTGCAAAGTAAGTACCTCGGCAGTTGACACCTGATTTGAAGGAGAGAAAGGTGGAAGTCTGCTCTGATCGGCTGGAAGCGTTCGAAGCCAATGGAGACACGCTTCCTTCCAATCTGGTGACAGGGGATGAAACATGGGCGTATCTTTATGATCTGCAAAAAAAGAATCAATCCATGGAATTGTGTCACACCTCTTCACCAAGGCCTAAGAAGTTCAAGAGCCAGTGATCAGCACAAAAAGTCATCGCGAGTGTTTTTTTGGGATGACAGGGGTGTCATTCTCTTTGATTTTCTGAAATGTGGCCATACCATGACTAGCGAGTGGTACACTAAGACACTCAAAAAGTTTAGAGAAGCCATAAGGAGGAAGAGACCGAACAAGAATCTGAAAAGGATCCACATTCACCATGACAATGCGAGACTGCACACATCTTGGGCAACAAATTAGGCGATCAGCACATTCGGCCCATAGGTGGTCCCCCATTTACCGTACAGTACAGCCCAGATCTGGCCCCTTTCAACTTCCACCTGTTCGGTCCAATGAAGAACAATCTCCAGGGACAACGATTTGATGACAAAGACGAGATGAAAGTGGCTGTGAAGAAGTGGGTACAACAGTCCACACTTGAATTTTTTCAAAGAGGATTCGAGAGTTTGGTTCAACAATGGCACAAATGCACTGCTTGCGATAGAGACTATGTTGAGTACTGCCTTTGTATAGTGAAAGAGTTATTTCTACCAACATGTGCAATTTGAATGACCTCTGTCAGTTAATAAAAAGGTTATGCACACTTTTGCATTACTTTTGGTACAACCCACATTAGTAGGTGTTTCTAATAATTTCCTACTTCAGTGTATACTTAGAGACCAAGCTTTCAGAACTCACTGATACTTGAAATGTGTGTTAACACAGACATCACATGACTGAAATGTCACTTCTTACACTCTGCAATTCCCATAAGGGTAAGAAGCAGTTTCAAAACATTCTGAACCCCACTTGATGATAAGAAGCTGATGAACATATAAACACAATTGTAAGCTATTTTTACATACAAAAAAAAAAATGGCATTAAATGAAGCAGTTCATTTGGTATCACATATACAGAATTTAACAGAAAAACAAATTGCTTGAAGAGAAAAAAGAAAGTTATTTTACTTCACAATATGAAATATCCCAATATACCTCCTTTTAGCTGAATGCATCCTCTGCTTTAGTGAACCCAATCGATAAACTATGAAAAGGATTTAACTTTTTTACATTAAAAATCAGTTATTTTCTTGCATCTCTTATAATCTAAAAGGAACTTAGTATTTATTAACAAATAAACTAATTTACAAAAAAAAATGACAAAGAAATAATTTCAATTTAACAATGCTTTAGGCAAAGTAATAACAAAAAAGCTTCATGCTAATTTTTCTTTAAAAGCATTTTCTCTTGAATTCTGGCACTTCCAAATAATACCAACCTTCCAAAGAAGTCTTCTTGCTTTTGAAAAGCTCGAATGGTAGGTAATCCTTGAACTGTTACTCCAATATGACTGAAAATGGGTGAGCGGGCTACATTTTCCATGCGTTTAAGGTCCCTCATGATCGCACGAAACAGTCTTTGTACAAAATAGAAGCCCACTGCCAATACTGCTAATGGTATGACAAACCAATAGTACACTATAACTACTAACAGCAAAGCAAAGATCACAGTCGTCACCCTTTGTAGGAAGGAAACCATTACCATAGGAAGATGTGTGTCAACTAAAGTAAAAATAAATACATAAATTAATAAATTACTTCCATATGCAAACATGCTCAATAACTTTCATCAAAATAAAGTTGGAGAAAAAAATATGAATAACATCAATAAAAATTTAAATATACAAAACATTAAAGATACTTATTGATTTCTTTTTGTCTTTTTAATCAGGTAAGTACATCAGTGTGGGGGATTAGCCCACAGCTAAGGGTTCCAGTTGGTTATTCAACCTAAGGATTCTGAAACAAAACCCAGTAAGTTGGGGGTGGAATAGTGAGATTGAAGAGGCAGTAAAGAGAAAGAAGGAAGCCTACTTAGGGATGTTGTAAGGTAGAGTCTCTGTGGATGAATATCGCTCAAAGAAGCGTGAAGCTGCTAAACTGGTTCGCCAGAGTAAGGCAAAAGATAGGAAGGAGAAGGTGGAAAGGCATGAACTGGCTTTCTGGAAAGATAGGAAGTCTTTCTGGAACATGAGACTCAGGAAAAATACGGGAAACAAAGTTGCAAGTTGTGTGAAGAATGAGATCGGGGAAATGATATGGGAGTCCAATGAGTTAAGTGAAAGATGGGATGAATACTTCTGTGAGTTATTAGATCAGGAAAGCAAATATGAGTCTGAGAAAGATTACAGATGATGTCACAATGAGGGATGGAAGCACAGGAGAGATCTCAAGAGAAGTGTGTAAAGCTCTAAAATCTTTTCAGAATGGCAAGGCTCCGGGAGTTGACGACATAACTGCTGAGATGTTGAAATATGGTGGTAACTCTGTAATTGACTGGTTAACTGAAATTTGCCAGTTGTGCTGGGAATTAGGAATGGTTCCTCGGGGTTGGAAAGATGCTATTATTGTTCCCTTGTATAAGGGAAAAGGTGATCAGACTGAATGCAAGAACTATCGTGGTATTAGCCTACTAAGTGTGCCAGGGAAAGTGTTTGGTAAGGTTATTGAAAAAGTACGGGGTCTTACATCAGAGAAAGTGTGGGATGTTCAGAGTGGTTTTATGTCTGGTAAAGGCTGCACTAACCAGATTTTTGCATTATGCACGATGATTGAAAAGTATCTGGCTGTTGGTAAGAAAGTTTTTGCTGCCTTCATAGATTTAGAGAAAGCTTACGACCGAGTAAATAGGACACTTTTGTGAAAGGTATTGAATGAATATGATGTTACTGGGAATTTACTTAATAGTGTATAAGCCATGTATGCTGGTAGTAGAGCTTGTGTACGAGTGAATGGTGTTTTATCAAAATGGGTTTCCATTAGGGCAGGAGTTAGACAAGGTTGTGTAATGTCACCATGGCTGTTTAATATATTTATGGGTGAGTGCATGCGTGATGCCAATATAGTTGATAGTGGTTTATGTCTTGGTGATATCCGTGTGTGCAGATTGCTGTATGCTGATGACACTGTCCTATTGGCAAAGAGAAAAAGTGATTTGCAGAGTATGTTGTCTTGGATGTACGAAGTTTGCATGAAATTCAAACTGAGTATAAATAAGGGAAAAACCAAAGTTATGGTTTTTGAGAGAGGAACTGGTAGCACTGAATGTAATGCAAGTCTAAATGGCACTGTGATTGACCAGGTGAGTGAGTTTGTGTATTTAGAAAGCATGTTTGACAGAGAACAAATTGGATGGTGAAATTAGTAGGCAAGTGAATTCTTCATTGAAAGTCATAGCTGTTCTGGGAGGTTTTCACAGGAATTATGGGTTCTCTAGAAAGTCTCCCATGGCTGTGTATGAAAGTATAATTGTTCCTACTCTGATGTATGGCAGTGAAACCTGGGTACTGCAGAAGAAGCATAGGAGTCGTTTGTGTGCTGGAGAAATGCGTTACTTACGTGGGGTTTGTGGCAAGACACAGTCTGATTATGTGAGGAATGAAGATGTGTTGCAGTTGTGTGATGTGAAGCAAAATGTAAGCAAGGTGGAGACCAATATGCTTTGGTGGTTTGGCCATGTTGAAAGAATGAGTGATCAGATGCTTACTAAGAAAATCTTTTCAGCCCAAGTGGCAGGAAGGAAAGGCAGAGGAAGGCCAAGAAAGACATGGGTGGATCAGATTCAGGAGTGACTGCATGAGAAAATATTATGAGTGTGAAGTATAAAAGATCTTGTGTACAGCGTGTAATAGATATCAGTGAAGCCTGACTTGTATGTCAAGATCACTGCAAATGGAGAAGTTTTATACGACAACAGTAAGTAAAAATATCTGGTAGTTTGTACTTCTTTTTGGAGCTAACCTCTGAATCTCAGAGAACAGCTTAGTGATATGTATGTAATGTAATTAAAAAGATACTTACAACTGCAAAGAAGATCTTTAGAACAACTTTCTAAGTGCATACCAGTCACAAAACATGTACTGTGCAAATTTAACAATTCCTTTTGAAAAGCTTCAAATTTTTGACCAACAATATCGTTATTACTTTTTTTGCAACTTAGCCCTAACAGTAATGGGAAATTCACTCATATTGAACATTTGGGAAAGCACTTTAGTCATTTTTCAGCTGTTGTTACAGCAGTGTTAGAATCAGAAATAAATATCCTATGGGCCCAGTGGACAACTCAAATTTCCAAATCACTGATGTGCCAAAATGACCACAGGTCCATGAAAAAAAAAAACAAAAAAACTTAAAATATTTAGAGTATAAAATAATGTATTTCACTGGAGCTGTATATCGCAAATTTAGAATGGAATGTGCACATGTACTCATGTAAATGGTACTAATAAATAAAAGACTATGCAGTGGTAGAAATAAAAAAAAAAAAAATACTTCACTGGCCAGTAGGACTAGTGTATACCAAAAATCGGCAGTTCACTCATTTTTACTGGTCCAGAAATGGTACAAATATTAATACATTTTGTATGCACTTTGTGCTAGTATCTAGGACCGTACACTAGTTATAAGGGCATTGATATGAAGTACTATATGATATTTTGTGAAGTGCTTTTGGTATGTCGCGAAGTGCTTTAATCAATGCACTTCATACAGTTCATTGATTATGAAGCACTTCGTGACATACCAAAAGCACTTCACGAAATACCTTGCTTCAGTGTGAAAGGAAAGAAGTTTTCCCATGTGGACAGAAGGACAGATGGGTAACACCAGAGCATAAATGGTTCTTCAACCTCGAGTTGGAAAACATTGTATTAAGATCCATACTTTGGGGTCACTACCTGTGCAAAAAAGTGGCGCTGTCTTAATACAAATATTTTGAGTTTGACACCTTGGTTTCCTACAGTTTAAAATTTTTATAAAATTTAAATATGGTTTGCAATTCTGATATTCAGTTCCTGAATAGTAAATATCTAAATTTCAAAATCTCCATAGTGAAACCTGGATTATTTCAAAAAACTGCCATTAGCAAAACCTAGATCATTTCAAGAAACTGCCATAGCAAAACCTGGATATTTTGAAATCTGATTCAATTTTTTATGATCTTACAAATACCAAAACAAACTGAAAAAAAAAAAAAAAAACTTACTGGCCACCCGGGCCTGTAACAAATTTTTCAGTGGTCTGATGGAATTTTTACTAGCCAATGGCTAGCAGACCACTGGATAATTTGAACACTGTACAGTATTATTAATTCTACAGTTATGTAGGGTGACCATTGTATATTGTCCTTCTGCACTTAGTCTGTTTTATATAATCTAATTTTTTTTAAATTATTCTCCATGATGAAGATATTTAACACAATACTTCCACACTTCATTACAGGCAAGTACAGCAGAAGAGGAAGTTCTTTGACAGGGCCCAAAATTTCAAATGGTAACACAAGAAGTAGCAGCATGTGTAGTAACATTAATTTTATTTTTATTTCACTAAAGCAATTAATTTGTGGAGCAGTAATATACAAAATAACTGTATTTTTAATTCCTTGCAGTAAATTGTGCAGAGTTTTACCTAATTCTAGGAAGATGAAATATACAGACATTAACTGCATTAACTGTGTGCATCATGAATACTGGCTTACTAATGAACAGTTAAGTTTTAAATATTTTGTGACAGCAGTCACTTAATTTTATATATATATATATATATATATATATGGGATGTAAGGTCAGGTGATGCGTAACATCATAGCCACTCCTTGACAAATGTCAACCCCGCCTTCTCGTGGTGCATCCTGTTCCCACTAAAGGGGCTCTGACGACCGCCCATAGCGGTATAACTATACCATCGGGATTAGAGGAAATTCTATCCCACACTCACCAACCCGCTTGGCCAGCGTGGTGAGTTATGGCCAAACCCCTCGAAAATGATTCCACAACTTAAATCTTGGCCCTCAGTCTCCGGCAGCTGGAATGTACCTGGCCAAGGCAGCGGCCAGTGCGACATGAAGGCAGAGGGTGCTAAGAATCCCCGGAGAACCGGACTAGGCTGCCATCTGATGCTGACCTTGGCTACTTACAATGGACGCTCCCTATCTTCTGATTCAAGGCTTCTTGAATTGGAAGAGGAACTACAAAGGATCAAGTGGGACATCGTGGGGCTAAGTGAGGTAAGGAGAAAAGGAGAAGATCTCATCGAACTGAAAAGTGGACATCTCTTCTACTATCGTGGGACAGATACTGGCAGAACTAGTGGTGTTGGATTTATAATAAACAAGAAACTGAAGGATAAAGTTGTAGAAGTTGAAAGTTCCTCTGACAGAGCTGCACGACTTGTTATCCAACTCTCGAAAAGATACCAGGCTCAGATTATTCAAACTTATGCACCCACCACAAGTCATCCTGAAGAAGAAATTGAAGAATTTTTATGAGGAAATTTGTCATCTAAATAATAAAGGTAAGCAGCACTTGAAAATAATTATGGGAGATTTCAATGCAAAAATAGGGCAACAGCAACAGAATGAAACTTCAGTAGGTAAATTCGGTCATGGCAACAGAAACCAGCGTGGAAATACTCTCGTTGAGTTTGCAGAGGCAGAAGGGTTTTTCATCTTGAACTCCTTCTTCAAGAAAAAAGCCACACAGGAAATGGACATGGAGACATCCAAATGGGACGACAAGTGAAATTGATTTTATTATGTGTAACAAAAAATTCGTCATAGAAGACTGCAGTGTGCTAAACAAGTTCAACACAGGTAGTGACCATAGATTGGTGAGATGTAAGATGCACCTCAACACTAAACTTGAACGTGGCAAGCTCATAAGACAAACAAAATCTATTGACATAACCAACCTTAAAAAACACCATAATACCTTCAAGTTAGAACTGAAGAACAGGTTCTCTGCTTTAGAAGGCCTAACATCGGAAGAAGTGGACATCTCTGAAGTTAACAGAAAAGTAACCAAAGCTCTTATGGAAACAGCAACAAAATTAGCTGGGTCTAAGAACAAGTTGCATGTGAACAAATTATCAGGAAAAACCAAAATGTTGATGCAAAAAAGAAGAGAGATGAGGACAACTAAAGATGTGACTTCCAAAGTGGAATATATAGAGCTATGCTAGACAGTAAGAAAAAGTATCACTGAAGACGTAAGGAAATTCAACTGTGAACTAGTGAGGAAAGCAATTGAAAACAACCAAAGCCTAAAGATAGCAAAGGGACATCTCAGTAAGGGAAGAAAACAGATTATGGCACTGAGAAAAGAAGATGGTTCTGTAACAAGAAATAGAGGAGAAATTTTGAAAAGAGTGAAAGATTTCTACTCCAAATTATATGAAAGGGATGATATATGCACTCCAGACATCATGAAAGATACCAGTACCAGAGTTCCTCCAGTCCTTCCAGCAGAAGTTGCACATGCAATCAAGAACATGAAGAGAGGAAAAGCTCCAGGAGAAGATGGAATTACTGTAGACATCATACAAGAAGCAAGTGAAGAAATCGAAACAGTACTCGCCCAAATTTTCACTCGATGCCTTAATGAAGGAAAGATTCCTGAGGATTGGAACACCGCTACAATGATCCTGCTACATAAGAAAGGTGACATTGAGGATCTCGGAAACTACAGACCTATCAGCCTCCTATCAGTAGTTTATAAAATCTTCACTAAAGTTCTTTCACACCGCTTGAAGGTAACACTGGACATGGCTCAACCGAGAGAACAAGCTAGATTCAGGAGTGGCTACAGCACAATAGATCATATCCACGTGCTGAGAGAACTAATTGAAAGAGCGAGGGAATATGAACTTCCATTGTGCATGGCTTTTATCGATTATGAAAAAGCCTTTGATTCGGTGAAACCATCAGCAGTTACAATGGCTCTGAAAACCTGCGGTATTGAAGATGCATACATTAATATTATTAATAACATCTATGAAAATGCAAGTGCAAAGATTAGGCTGTTTGAAAATACAACACACGTAAAAATTGGAAAGGGAGTGAGACAAGGTGACACCATATCTCCGAAGCTCTTCAATGCCACATTGGAGGGTGTTTTTCAGTCGCTGAGCTGGGAAAACAAGGGGATAAAGATTAATGGAGATTATCTAACCCACCTTCGTTTTGCTGATGACGTAGTCATTTTTGCAACTACCCCATCAGAGCTGCAGAGTATGATCCAGGAACTTGCGGACAAGAGTAAAGAAGTGGGATTAAAAATGAACTTTCAGAAGACAAAAGTGATGTTCAATGCTTTTACAAGAAATGAAGATTTATCGAGTGATGGAAAAAAGCTGGAGATAACAGACACGTTCGTTTATCTTGGACAGCAGATATCAAGTGAGGGTCACATTGATGAAGAAATTAATCGGCGTACAAAACTTGCCTGGAGAGCTTTTGGAAGAAACAGCATAATTTTCAAGAGCAATATGCCATTATGTCTTAAAAGAAAAGTGTTTGATCAATGCATCCTTCCAGTGCTTACGTATGGTGCAGAGACGTGGACCTTAACTAAAAGAGACATACAAAGGCTCCAGACAACTCAAAGTAGCATGGAGAGGTGCATGCTTGGGGTAACCAGGAGAGATAAGAAGAGGAATTCGTGGATCCGAAAAATGACAAGAGTGGAAGACATCATGATCAGAGTTAAATCCCTGAAATGGCAATGGGCTGGACATACTGCCAGAAGGACAGATCATCGATGGACAGCCGAAATTTTAGATTGGATTCCAAGGGACAAGAAAAGACCCAGAAGAAGACCACATGGGAGATGGGTAGATGAAATTCGAAAGTATGCAGGGGTGACATGGAGGAGACTGGCACAAGACAGACCGTTGTGGAGGAAACTTGGGGAGACCTTCGTCCAGCAGTGGATTGATAATGGTTGACAATGATGATGATGATGATATATATATAATTTTTCTCTGTGATTGTAGTTTAGTTGAAATTAAAATAAAATTAAGATTAAGAGGGTGTTTGATCTCTATCCCTCCTTCCCCACTGATCTTTCTTAGTTGAGCCCTGCTCCTACCATCACTTGGAAAAATCTAGGCATTGGTATTACATTACTGAAGTTTGAGCATCACTTCTGAAATACCTCAGAAATGTAATAATTTAAATCTTAATGTGTAATAATTTTACTAAATATGAACTATTTTGAACCTTATTTGTTAAAAAAGGCTGCAAGTAAATGTAGTCCATATATTTTCCAAACAAATATTATGTTTAAATATACCTGGGAAAATTGGAAAACATGCTACATTAGGTAATCTTAAACTCTTGCAAATGAGTGTATATGACAAGCAGGTCAACAGCTTCAAACTCTTGCACTGAAGATAAATCAACAGTTTATACACATTTAACAGAAAAGGATTGCACAAACAGACCAGAGAAACTTGTCACAAAATGAATTAGGGTTGACTAAAAATTATGAGTCAGAAGCAGGATATCATGCAGAGAAAATAACAGGAAAGGCTTAAAAGTTGCAAAGAAAGATTACCATTGATGATCACATGTGTGTTAAGCTGATCAATATATGAAGACTAGTTCAATGGGATTAACTATAGCAATTGCAGTGGATTAATCATAATAATGGATTAACAGTGAATTAACCATAACAAGTGCATTGTAGAAATGGTCAGAGCTTCAGAAAGAAGGCAGTTCATCTTTGAAAAAAATTCCATAATACTCTATATTAAAAACCATGAAAACAAAAATATTTTGCATAACACTAGAAAAGGCCACTTCTTTTTTTCCATATTTTTTTCATGTTTTCTTTTTATATCTAACATACATTTTAGAAGGAATCCTTGAAACATAAATGTGCCACAAAATTAAAAGTAAACTATAAAAACTAGCTACAGTGTATAAATTTTAACTGTTAAAAGTATTTTTTCATATCTGTGAATTATACAGCACATTAATATCAATAAAGAACATGAATAACCATGAATTAAAAATAGAAATTTTTTTAAATGTTACTAATACATGAAATCACAATTTAAAAAATTATATGGCAACTTAGTATATGACAGTTTGAAACTCTTAAAATATTATTACCTTCATTTGTGTCATGGGTAAAAATATTCAGTATTCGCCCAGTTGGTGTTGTGTCAAAGAAATGCATGGGACTGTGAAAAACTTTCTGTAGTATCCTGTCATGCAGACTGCTTGAAGCTCTTAAAGAAGTCTGTGAATGAAGATTAAATCAATCGTTAATTAGATATATGTTGCATTCAAAAGGTCTCTTGAAAATTTAAATTACCAGTATTCACAGATTGAATGACATAAAATCGCACTCTTGCATTTGCACACAAACATGCATACATGGCATAGAATGATAAAGAACATAATATAAAATTTTGCTGTAATAGGAAAACAAATTTACTGATGACTTTTCATTGAATTTTTTATGCATACGTGTGTGTTTTCACAAAAGAATGATTGACATTAACATATCACAAGACATACTTTGAGGAAGCCATAAGAAAACCAACAACAAAAATTTTAAGACATTCATTGTAAAACACATTAAAAACCATTTCCTTGCAAATTCTGAGAAACAAAATTTCTCAAACATGAACTTCAAGGCAATGGTATTTGGCCTGCTAAGGAAATACATTTTAAAATCAACTGCAACCAATTTCTGAATTTTGGGCTAAATCTACATACCTGGTTGGCTGACACCTTCTGTCTAATGTCATTACATAGGTAGCAAACAATGTTGGGCTAATATGGAGCAAAACTGGCAGAAAATTTCTAGAATTTTGGCCCAACATATGAAATTAACATAAACTTCAGTACTAGATTAATACAAGAGAGAAACACATCAAAAGCAAAATCCCTCTACAGAAAGCAAATATGCATTAATGAACACGTATATCATTTGGCAGCCAGTTTTACCTTTATACAACAAAACTTTCTCTTGGATTTCATGAAACCCCTAGACAAATGTTCTTAATTCTGGCATAATTCTCAGGCCTACTAAAATCCAGTTGTAATAATTTTCCATTGGTTGAGCACTGAGTAAGTTTAAGAACTGTTCCTTTAGTAAACCTTCAAAGAAGAGTTAATGCTAAAGTAAAACAATGACTTGCAATGAATGGCAATATAAAAAAACAAGAAAGATAACACAGAATTTTCAGTTGTAATGAGTATGTCTTTTAAATCCTTTCTGACGTGAATTAAATTTATCAAAGCTATTCAAAGTCAATGGAACAGGTTAGGAAAACAATCAACTGGGTTTCTACAATTGATAAAACATCCAGAAATAGAAACAACTACTTACTTCCCATGGTAAAAAGTACATTATGAAAATTAATAAATGGTACACAAAAATTTTCTTATAGCACAAGGAAATATCAGAGACAAGAGACATAGATTTTCAAATCAAATGTTTAAAAGACGAAATTATACATGTAGAAATAAACATGATATAACTTTAAGCCTTCTAATGGAAGAATTTTGCATAATGGAAAAATTGAAAATAGGGGAAAGTATTCTTTATGTAAAAAGAACTTTTCAAACATGTCTCCCAGAAGAAGAGACAGCAAGAATAAATGAGTTTATGTTGTAAATGAATTTATGGCACCTCTATTCATAGTGTACTATGGAATTAACTTTTTTACGGGTCTTATAGAGGTTAATATTCAAAAAAGTTGGTTGTCAAATTTTCGAACTAAAGCCTAGTTCGTCATCAGGACTACGTTACTTATGCCACCTAGCGGGATGTCTGTGCATTATTTAAAGAGCATAATGCTCCACATCTCCATTGTGGCGAATGACATACACAGTGAAGAAGAAATTTCTCAATAGGGTTTTTAGAAGTGGAGATGCAGCTGCAAACTGAAGTACTCAAACTCCACCTAATGACAGAACTGTGAACTATAAAACTCCTCATATGCTAACCTAAAATGTTCTACAAGGCAAATGGCATTCCCTGTTGAAAGAATTTTTTTTTTTTTAAAATTGTACATGTAGAAGCAGAGATACTGAGAAAACAGATTAAGAATTTGTGCCACCTAGTGGCGAAATTGTGTATTATATTGAGAAGAAAATACACACACTGAGTTTGCATAGTCAGTTGCATATGACAAGAAAAAAGATTTTCAATCAGGTTTTCAGTCCTGCAAATATTGCAGTAAACAGAAACGTGAACTCGTGCCTGCCTGCTAGTGGTAACTTATGTGCTAGGAAAAACATTAAATAATATAACAAACATTTTGCAGCAGAAACTCTAACAAAGAAAGAATTTTTCAAATCACACTCTTAGAAGCAGAGATATCGACAGAAATAAGATTTACATCTATGCCCCCTGGTGGGAAAACTATGCATTACTTTAAGAAAGTATTCTCACAAGGTTTTCAGATGTGAGCAGCGTCGGCCCGTGAAAGCATTTTTTTCAATCGAGTTTTCAGAAGCTCAGATTTTAAGAATATTCAAAGCAAACTTAATTTCCTTGTACCACTTACCGGTCATCCATGTAACACTTCTCAGGAAACTTGAAGTGTTACATAGATGACAGTAAGTGGAACAAGCAAATTCAGTTTGCTTTTAATATTCTGTCGATTTCCCATGTATTGCGAGGAGTGTTTCTTCCTTCATTGATTTAGCTCAGATTTTGCTGCAAATACATCAGAAGCAGAAATAAACACTTACTCCCCTGGTGGCCAAATCATTCTTTACCAAAAATGAGAAATTATATGGAAAACGTTTACCATCAGGAGCTGTATTCAGTGCAAGAAGAATTTTTGAAATCATAGTTTTAGAAACAAAGATCTCGGGAGAAACACTTTGATTTTACGCCCCCTAGTGGAAAATCTATGCGTAACTTGAAAAAGTGACTGTACCTAAAATAGTCTTTGATAAAAATAGAATCGAACGGTAAAAGATTTTTTTTAATTGGATATTTAGAAGCAAATATGTATGGGAATAAAATGTATTTTGAATTCGATATCACCTGCATTTGATTTGTGCCCTCTAGCATCAAAATTGTGTGTCTCAAAAAAAAAAAAAAGCAAAAAAAAAAAAAACAGATTGCAAGTATCATCATTCTCACGTTTCAAGCTTTCAAATGCAAAAAGAATTTTTCAAATCAGACTCTTGCAAAGATATGATGTCCACAGGCAGACAGGCAAACAAACCGGTAGCATAAGTGCAATCTTTTTTACAAAAGACGTGCTAACAGCAACTGGTGTGTGTAAACAGTGAGCACAGTTAAATAACATCTTTGAAATATAGATACTTAAATGGATTCATTGATAAAACCCACAGGTAATCTGTTACAATACAGGTATACAGTATTAGTCGGAATCTACGGCAACAGAGAGGGGGGGGAGGTCAGGGGACTCCAGTATACAAATAAACACAAGTCCAAAAACCACAGCAACAAAATGTCTTCAAGATTTCCAATGCAAAACCAACCAACAAGCATGCCACTACAACCCATCTGCTACCTGATAGGTACCTGTTCCACTTTGATTTTAAACTTTGCAAAGCTTGAAAGTGTATTATGCTGGTTCTTTCTTCAAACTAGTGGTGGCCATTAAGCCCTGTAACAAAGAAAAGAAAACAGTCACTTCCATTTAGATTCCATTCAGTACAGTTCAGTAGTGCAAGCCACAGAAATATGATCATGCCCAGTAGAATGGATGATGAGAAATAGTCTTCCATGCAGCAAGGCAATAGGACAGCATAGGCAAATTCCTCACCACTATATTGACACTTTTTCACACACTTGAAAAAAGCCAGGTACGATTCCTTTATGGCTAATTTCCTGTCAATGTGTCAAGGATTTCCAAGACTCTGTGTGGCATTACAGATCCATGTTTTATGCACGCACATTTTTTGGGTTATATTGATTTTCCCAAAAGAAGAGTTATAAATATTTTATAGGAAGTAAAACAATAAAAAGCACAACAATATAACTTTAAGCCTAAACAGAATCTATAATATTTATTTAACATGGGCAATATCTGTAAATAGAATCTGGCAACATGATTCAAATTACCTGATGCCCACTTAGTCTGTGGGCTGAAGAAGAAGCATTTTTCATCCCCCATTATGATTCTTCTAAGAAATTGTGGGTCTCTGCCAGTGGCAGTTATGATATCGTCCACCATTTCCATCCATATGACCAACTAATTTTCAGTTAACATGCGTGGGGCAATTTGTTGACACACCCAGTGCATCTTCAGATCATCTGCTAGTATCCATTGAGACATAGTCTCCGATATCCCAGCAGACTCTGCTATTTGTTCGATCGTTTGTTGTCTGTTGGTGCATATGATGGCCACAATCTTCGACACGTCTTCACCCATGCGAGCTGTCACTGGCTGCTCACTTCGTTCATCATCTTCAGCCTTCTGTCTGCCTTCCCTGAAGCACCTATGCTAATCGAGTGTTTGTGATCACAAGAGGGCAAAAGTTAGCAACATAAACTTGCTCCAACATCTCAAATTTCTGTTGGACTTTTGCCCAAATGAATGCAAAACTGAATGTTAATATACTGCTCAAAAAATGCCATTTTTCATCAATCGCCAAACACTGCATAAGTTGCTCACAATACCTGGATGTACCCACAGCAAGCAAGTGAAGCAGATGGATGAAATCAATTTCCCTATGAGGAGATATACTGTTGTACATAATCCAATAATTACCATGGGTATGTGATATATGCACTTTGCTGTACGGGTGCAGTCTGAGAACATTTGGATCCTACTCTGTATACGCAAAATATTGACATTACAGTTCAACAATAAATACAGAATCTGGAGCAATAGTCATATTAGTTTAAAGTTGCATGGTACAAATTATACATATAATGCATTATTTTTCTCTTTATTTATTTTATGACTTTTATATATTCTTGCTTCTTTAACTGAATATAGGTCAATATTTCTCTGCTATTTACAACAAAGTTTACATAAGTTTTTGATCACCTTGCCCCAAATAGTCACCCACCCCTCCAGTCAGGCTTTCTCCCATTTTCTGCTTTCTCCAATAAAACTTTTACAGTACTTTTATTGTGCACTTTGAATCCTATTAAACATGAAATGCCTTTGCCTTAAAACTAAACACAATCCCTGAAACTGAAGCTGATATTTAAATTTATTTATTTTGTTTACTTCTCTTTTAATTTATACACTTGTTTCTTTGGTTTCATGTGCTTCATTTTTCGTATATTTGACAAATTTATATATTATGTGTTCTAGTTTTTTATTTTTTTGCTTAAAATACTTTATAGTTTGTCTTTACTTCTATAGCAACTTATAGTGTACTATTTAACTTACTTTTCAACATATTTCTTTTTCTTTGAAAAAAAGCTCATGTTGAGAATTGGCTTTTTAGTTTCTTAATTCAATTACTAATCAAAAACCTCTATTATGGGAATTCTTACTAAGAATTTTTTAATTTTAATTGCAAATTTTTGGAGAAAACTCTTCTTCAGGCTGTCTTTTGTTGTCACTTTTTTCAGTCACTATCACGGTTACGGTTAACCTTGATGGTTACGGTTATTTTTCATCAAATCCTGCCAGATGTTAGGCAGGGAAAATCCTCTGCAGTCATTGATGATGGAATTTCGATTTTTTCAATCTCTATTCCTTCTTTTAGCTTTCATTTTTGAAAATTGCTTTGGAAACTGATGACTTTAAGGGAATTCCAATCCATGCTGTGACCAGTTTAACATGCTTATCTAAACCAGTCTTGTTGGAGCAATTTTTCATAGCAGCAACTCACATAGCAGAGCATAAAGCTGCTACAAAAAATTGCTCTAACAAGACTGGTTTAGATAAGCATGTTAAACTGGTCACAGCATGGATTGGAATTCCCTTAAACATGCTTATCTAAACCAGTCTTGTTAGAGCAATTTTTTGTAGCAGCTTTATGCTCTGCTATGTGAGTTGCTGCTATGAAAAATTGCTCCAACAAGACTGGTTTAGATAAGCATGTTAAACTGGTCACAGCATGGATTGGAATTCCCTTAAAGTCATCAGTTTCCAAAGCAATTTTCAAAAAGAAAGCTAAAAGAAGGAATAGAGATTGAAAAAATCGAAATTCCATCATCAATGACTGCAGAGGATTTTCCCTGCCTAACATCTGGCAGGATTTGATGAAAAATAACCGTAACCATCAAGGTTAACCGTAACTGCGATAGTGACAGAAAAAAAAAAACAACAAAAGACAGCCTGAAGAAGAGTTTTCTCCAAAAATTTGCAATTAAAATAAAAAATTTCCTAGTAAAAATTCCCATAATAGAAGTTTTAGATTAGTAATAATTTTTTTCATCTGCAAGTCTTTTGAGGAACGGTGGTTGGACCCAAAACAGAGGCTCCCAACCACCATTTCCGGGTGCTGATATTATCATACAGGACCCATTTCTCGCCACCTGTCACAATATGGTCCAAGAATGGATCAACTTGGTCACATGCAAGCTGGGAAATGCATCACTCATGCAATTTGCTTTCTGCTCAACTGTGAGTTCATGGGGTACCCAAACTCCCCTCTTGTTCACCTTTCCAAGTTGATGCAGGTGCGTGATAATGCTCGTGTGGGTAGTCTCCAGCTGTTCGGCGAACTCCCATGTGGTCACACATGGGTCGGTCTCCACTGTCTTTCGCATGTCCATATCCACAGTCGCAGGTCTTCTGCCTTTGGGACGGTCTGACGGGCCAAAATTCCCCCTCTTGAAACCGTTGAAACCAACGACAGCACTAACAATGGGATATGGCATTGGGATACATAGTGGTAATGTTCCTTACAGCACTTGCAGGAGTGCTACTGCTACGAAACTCGTACAGCATACAATGGTGGATGTGCTCCTTGTGCACTTCCATGTTGGATGGCACTTACACTCTTCGCCTTCTGACAACTAACTGCCACTGACTTAAGCACCAAACTACTGATGTCATGCCGATGTGCGCCATGGTCAGGACTTTAACCTTGGGTACCTCATCATCGGACATTACTTTCTTTCCAACCCAGTAAAGTACACAATTTCACCAATGGTGGCAAAAAATATTAATTTTAGAAAATATGCATTGATGCTCTCTATTTGTGCATTGTGAATTTTCTCTTGGTAGGCATGTTCAACCATTGGTATGGCACAATTACGTAATCAGCAGTTTCATGTCTGTGTGGTAGGCTCCATTGTGAGTTCAAATCCTGTGCAATTTTCAAAGGCCATGAGAATGTAATGTGAATACATAGACGGATTTTTAAAACTGGCTATGGATGTATCAAGCCATTTCTGGTGGTTACCCCTCGACATGTGATCGGGAAGGCACTGGGAAACCATCTCTTTGTAATCCATTCCCCAGGATGTTCATCACCAAGATCGTGCACAGTTTATGGAGGTAATGAATTTGCTGCAAGTCCCTGCATGGGCATAGCACCTAAAGAAGGAGAGATATTCAGAAATTTAGTCCCTTAATAACAGCATGGTTTTACTTATCTTGTAACAACCACACTTTCTGCATTTTATTTGAAGCATTAATTTAAGAAAAGTGTAGAAGTTCCTCAATAGTCTTAACAATCCACTGTAAACTTCCTTCCTGAACCAGCATATTTAAATAAAATTTGGAAATCACATACTTTTTATAACCTTACATAATATTTGATACTAAGTGCACAGTATTTACATATGTACTGTCGAATCTCTAAAAACAAGCACGAAAAGCTTTAAAGGAGCAATCACTGATTTACTACTAAGTACCAGTGGAAAATTAAGACAATATGCCATGAAATCAATCTCCCTAACAGAAGCCTATAGAATGGTATTTTCTCCCACATGAGGGAAAGATTTCTCATAAGTAAATTATACAAAAATAGCACAGCTATACATAGGGTAAAAATTCCAATGTGTGTCCATTAATAAAACAATTCAGCAGTGTTCCCAAAACTGTCTAATAATGTTGAAACATTTTCTTACAAACTATCTTAATTATAAAAGTAAACAAATCAATAGCTTTTCTTTCTTAACATCCTCAATGAAGTAATACAATCTATCATGAACTTTTTTTGCAAGTACATATGAAAATACACCCTAGGAGAATTATTGCACAGTTCCTGACTGCAGGAAGATCTGAAATAAGACAAATGCAAAAATATCTGTGCAAATAGTTTAGAAAGAATCAGTCCTTTATACTTACTTTAGTAAACAAAAATCCTAATATAATGCTAATAGTAAACATCACAGCAACAGACAGACCATAAATCAACTGATAGAATTCCACATCAGGATTTGCAGCAATTCCAGATGGTGTGGGACGGGGGCCATTTTGAGCATCAAGATCGTTTGTTGTACTTGAAAAATTCTGAAAAGATAAGGATTTGTATTACTAGATAAAACATTAATGGCATTACTGTCTTTCTGAAGACTAACATCTTAATGATTTGCTCTGGATATACTGTATATTTCACAGCTACCATATATACTCGCATATAAGCTGTAAGTTTTTGGAAGAAATTCTGCTTTCAGAGGGAGGGGGATCAGCTTATAGGTGGGTCAGTATAAAATAAGGCTGCACTTCTGAATTGTTACACGAATTCTCCCGCAGAATGTATCGGCGGATTTGTTTACGGTCTGGACCGCAGCTTTCCAAATGTCACTGCCCGGTAGTTTTTTGACCTGTCAGTTATATTCTCAGCTGTGCTCCCCACTTTGAGAGGGGGGGGCACAGCTATGGATAATAACTGATATGAGGGCATGCTGAAAAGCTCTCGGCCTAATCCACTTCTTCCTGTAATTGTAGCATTATTTTGTCACTACAGCTCGAAAGAATGTTCATTTGTATTGTAAAGTGCCAATTTTCAGACTAATAGCTTTTTTTTTTTTTTTGCAGGTTTGATGTCCGTCCTGAACCAAGGCTGAACTGCATGAAGAACACGCTATAACATCATTGAAGACAATAGACTTTTGGTGATTGGCCAGTGGGCGTTAGGGACGATTTTCACAGTTAGATGGCACTGCGTCCAAAGGTATAAACAACTGATTTCGTTGTTTGAATTGCTGGATTGTGTATGTTCGCCGTTTTTTCTTGCGTTTCTTTTAAAAAAACCTTACACTTTTAAAACCAAACTGATGTTTTCACGACAAAATCTAACCCATTTTCAAAATGGTTTACTATTGTGTGCCGATGTGCCCATTTTCTGAGAAGAAAACCGTGGGATTTTCATTCCACGAGTTCCCTTCAGATCAGAACCGAAAGCAACTGCTGCTGAAAGCAATATCTCGTCAGGATTTTGCTCCAAATGACAAGTCTCCTTCAACTGTTGTTTGTGGCAAGCATTTTCATTCTGATAATTATGTACTTAATTCAATTTTAGAAAAAAACCTCTGCTATATAAACTGATATTAAGTAAAATAGTAAGTAAATGTGTAGATTTGTATTTTAAATTATTTCGTCGGAGAAAAATATTAGTACCTGGAAAAAGTGCGACATACAGATTTTAGATTATGGAAATTAATGGCAAATGGTGCAGAAATTTCCTGTTTTAAATGTCTTTTAAAGATTTTTATCATAATATTTACGTGTAAGTGTGATGCCGTGAATATTATGATAAAAATATTTAAAAGACATTTAAAACACGAAATTTCTGCACCATTTGCCATTAATTTCCATAATCTAAAATCTGTACGCCGCACTTTTTCCAGGTACTAACATTTTTCCGATGAAATAATTTAAGATGCTAATCTACACATTTACCAAAATCTCAGCCCTAGATCATTGAAGAATAAAGGAGGAGTGAGATTTACACATCAATTACACCAGTTCCTACAGTTCCACATTCAAAAATTCAACACTTTGCATTAGCACGATTTTTTCTCTTTCCCAAGTACTACGAATTCAGAATGTAAATATTCATCTGTTCACGTGAAAGTGAATATAAATAAAATCTCAAATGTAAATTATGATACGGAATCAGTTTGTTTATGCGAACTACGCCAATAGATGGCGCTGCACCCCAACTCATCTTTTCTGTCCTCGCTGTTTTTGCTTACTGCTACAGCCTCGTAGGATCCAGTTCAGCCTTGCCTGAACTGAATCGTGCTAATGCAAAGTGTTGAATTTTTGAATGTGGAACTCCGGGCAGTCATGAAATTTCTGCTCCTGCAGAAGAAAACTGCAAAGGAAATCTATGAGTGTATGACGCAAACATTAAGTGACAAGTGCCCTTCATATTCCACTGTGAAGAAAGGTGTGCCAACTTTCAGAGTGGAGACTTTGAGACCGAAGATGCAGCAAGATCTAGGAGGCCATCAACAGTGATAACACCAGAAATTGTTGATCGTGTTCATGACTTGATTTTGTCAGATCGGCGAATCTCGGCTAAAACAATAGCCGAGACCACTGGAGATACCCAGGGAACGTGTTGGGTTCATAATTCATGAGCACTTGGATATGCAGAAGATGTCAGCAGAGTGGGTGCTCAAATGTTCGAACGCCAATGAGAAACTAAAATGCATGGACACTTCCAAATCAGTTTTGCACCATTTTGAGCAATCTGATGAAAAAATTTTTGCAGCGACTTGTCACTGTTGATGAGACGTGGTTACATCATTACGATCCAGAGACGAAACAAGTCTCTGCAGTGGTGGCACTTTGGCTCTCCATGGCCAAAGAAATTCAAGACTCAAAGGCCATGGCAACCATTTTTTTGGGATTCGGAAAGCATTTTACTGACTATCTCCTGAAGGGCCAAATAATAAATGCTGAATACTATTCCAACTTGCTGTGCCAATTAAAGGAGGCGTCGAAGGAAAAAGGGTGAGGAAAATTGCTTAAAGATGTTATCTTTTTGCAGGACAATGTGCAGGCTCACAAGGCTGCCAAGACAATGGATGTTTTGAGGGATCTGGGGTTTAAGTGCATAGACCATGGCCTATTCACCAGACCTTGCTCCATCAGACTATTTCCTGTTCCTAAACCTTAAAAAAGTTTGAAAGGGAAGCATTTTTCGAATGATTCTGAGGCGATATCAGCAGCAGAGCAGTATTTGAGTGATTACACTTCAGAATTTTTTTGGAAGGGTTAAAGAAACTCCAGAAACGCTGTACCACGTGTAACTTTGGGGTGAATATGTGGAATAGTCTGTATGTTTCGTGGCTCTAGCCCATTTCCTTTTTCGTGAGGCCAAGAACTTATCAGCATCCCCTTGTGGTGTGGTTTTCTGCTTTCAAGATATCGAGAAATGAGACTCCTATCTGCCAATGATATACACATAAAGCAAAAGGAGACGTTAATTTTACACCAAAGTAAGAAGAAAATTACGATTACGAATTTTTCACATTCCATTCTACATATTTTGCTTGTATTCATTGAAATATATATATATATTCTTAAAAAAATCCTATGCTGCTTTACATTTCACTATTTTTATCAGTGGCACATGGGAAAATCCAGTCTCAAAGTAAACAATTCGCAGACAACCACAGCGTGAGGATGCATGTAACACTCTTTTGGAAGTACCGTATTTTTCTGTGTATAAGACACCCCCATGTACAAGACAACTGCTACTTTTTCGAACCAAAAATTAAGAAACCAATATTTTTATTACAAAAAAGGGGCACATTTGATAATTTTTAGAAGTTAGGTAATATCATTGAAGTACATTTAGAAATTAGGTAATAACACAGACAAAGTCTGTGGTAATATATATATAAAAAAAAAGAAGTTTAAAAACTTATATTATTTAGAAATTACGTCATATTTTTAAGATACAAACTATAAAATCATGCATCACTTTCTTCAGCACTATTAATTCCAGACATATCACTTTTTTTCAACCTCAACTGCATCACTGCTGTCATCTGAGTCACTGTCTATATATATTAAATTATCCTCAGTTCCATCCATGACATTGCTGATTTCACATTTCTTGAAGGACTTCACAACCTCCTCTTGCTTGACTACATTTCATGAGTTTAGGACCCAGTTGCAGACCTATGGTTGTTTTTTTCACTCTCTCTGTTGGTGTGGAGTTATTACCTGCTTTTTGCATCCATTTATTCCATTCTTCTTTCATCAGGGCTTTGAAGGGCTTGTTGATGGAAACATCTAGGGGCTGTAGCTGACCTTTTAAAGTCAACCAGGAATAACTGCTAGCTGCTTTCGCAAATCCGTTGCAATCCTTTTTGTCTTTTCTGTTAAATGTGCTCGGAACTGATCAAACATGAGCAGAGCTGGCTTCTTTGAGAGGCCTCCAGGTCTTATGGACCAAATCTTTGCATACCAAATACCATAATCTCTTCATTCATCCAGCCCTTCTCATGAACTTGGACAATAACTCCAGGTGGCATTGTCTCTTTAGAATACATTTTCCTTTTAAAAATGAGCATAGGAGTCAGCTTGGGACCATCTGCACAGCATGCAAGGACATCAGTATAGCGTGTCTTTTCATGGCCACTTGTTTTGATTCCTTTCATATCAACAGTTCTGTTGGAAGGCACATCAAAATTGAGAGGCACCTCATCCATGTTTGCAATCTGACTTGGCTCAAAATCATATTTTTTTCAAAGTTTTATGACAAAGGAGTGAAACTAGGATTTTATCCTCATAAGGTTTTGAAAAAAAAAAAGGCAGCTGTTTTCCTGTTATTGTAGATCGAAAGTTTTGGTTTTCACTATTTTAAAGAGGACATTTTTGGCTTACAGAACATGTATAGAAATGATAGAAAATATCTTTTTTAACCTTGTTTAAAATGGCATTGAAATCTGCAATACTCGCAAGCATAATCACAATTTCTGATGGACTGTTAAAGTGACTGGGAGTTGGAACGCCAAGTTGGGAATTTTTGTGTAATAACTATGGCTAGTAGGGTTTTCAGCTATGAAGAACTTAAGTCTGGGTTTGATCCCCTTCCCACTTTTCTTTTTTTCTCCCTCAAAGTTGCAAAATTTTCAACTTTTACAGATTTCAAGGTTGCATATCTCAAAAGAGGGACCATATATATATATATTTTTCCCCAACAAGGTTACCCCTACTGGTACTCAACAAAACCTGTGAGTTTCATTTTGTGGTTCAAACTGGTTTAGAAATTACAGGCTCTGAAATATTTGCGAATAAATGGGAACATCTCAGCACTCTGAAATGCACAGAAACTGATGAATATTTATGCTTATTTCTGTTTTCAAAATATTTTTAAGTCTTATGTAATTACATTTTAAACACCTTTAACTACCAAATACTATATGTACAATTTATACATAAGGTTAATAAAAAAACTAAAAAAAAACATTACTTCAGCATATTGTACAGTTTGCTATTCACAAACTTTAGCAGCAACACATGTCTGGATGTATAACCTTATTTCTGTAAGTGCGCTTGCAACTCTCTATATTTATTACTGTAAATTTTAATGTTTTGACCAATTTCAATTTGAAACTGATAAAAACACTAGCCTGCAAACTGGTGCTCACAATAGCCAGTCAAATCGCCAAAGTTTTTTTATAGTTGCAGTGCTTAAAAATAATCACTAATTGCGAAAAATGTGACTGACAGGGCTACCTATGCTATACCAAGCCGATTCTTTTCTCTTTTCTTCTTTTTAAGAATACAAAGCAACTGCAAAGATTAGGTGTCTCTAAATTTCTTACTAATTTTAATAAAAATATAAACTAATGGAAGAAACCGTTTTATGAATTATTTTGACATTGAATGATACATTTATGTATGATTTAGAAATGAACTTTTCCTTGGTTACATAAGAGATGAATGAATTATTTTCTGTCAGTTTGAATTAAAACTAAACACAATTACTGATTTTCATATGAATAAAAAATATGAATGAGCCAGGTCTTCAGCTTGTTTGTATTGGCTGTAGTTCTTCCCTTTGCAGTGTTTACCTCAACCAAACATAATATGTGTGTCAGAGGTACTTCACAATCATTATTAGGCCAATAAAAAGATCGAGAAGACCCATGTGGGTGCAGTGAATTGAACAGTCGCATTACCTTCATCATAGTTAATCTTTTCAACAAATCCCACATACCAACAGGAATCATATACACATGCTACATAGCAGTTAAGGTTGTCCATAATGAAATGTCCAATTTTTGATCTCTCGAGTTTTGACAATGTGTTGTGTTCAATACAGTGAATATGTATGCAAATATAATATATCATTGGAAAGCTTGGAATCTGTAGATTGTAACCTTTAGGTTCACTTTATTAACAAATAATATTTCCTACTGTATATTTTCGTTTCAGTGAAAGATGAATAATCGTGATTTTCTGGCAATTTTCCTCAACGAGTTCAAACTGGGCAACAACGCAGGGCAAGCGACGCGAAACATTGTTGGTGCCTTTGGAGAGGATGTGGCTAATGAGCGTACGGTGCGAAGATGGTTCGCAAAATTCAAGGTTGGCGACATGAACCTCGACAATGAAGAGCATGGACAACTGAGTACCGTCGTCGATGGTGACGCATTAAAGGCGCTGGTTGAAGCAGGTCCACACACAACTGTTCATGAGCTTGCAGAAGAACCGGGAGTAAGCAAATCAGCCGTTTCTGTGCTCCTCAACCAAATTGGAAAGTCCAAGAAGTTCGACAAATGGGTGCCACACGAATTGAACAAAAATCAACAAAATCGTCGTTTAGAAGTCTCGTCTGGGCTGCTTTTGCGCAACCAAACCGATCCTTTTCTCGATCATATCATGACATGCGACAAAAAGTGGATACTGTACGACAATCGCTGACATTCCGCGTCGTGGTTGTACCACAATGAAGCTCCTCATCACTTCCCCAAACCAAAACTCCATCAACAGAAGGTTATGGTGACTGTTTGGTGGTCTTAAACTGGTTTAATCCACTACAGCTTCCTGAATGCGGGTGAAACAATTACTGCAGCAAAGTATTGTCAGGAAATCAACGAAATGCACTGCAAACTACAACGCATTCAACCATCATTAGTCAACAGAAAGGGTCCTATACTTCTGCACAACAACGTGAGACTGCACGTTGCGCGTATCACTCTGCAAAAGTTGAACGAATTGGGCTATGAGACTCTACATCATCCATCATATTCCTCAGACTGCTCAGCAACAGACTGCTATTGTTTCAAGCATCTGGACCAATTTTTGCAGGGGAAAAAATTTCCACAACCAAACTGATGCTCAAAACACCTTTCAAGTTTTCGTCGCTTCCAGAAGTTCTGTTTTTTATGCTACTGGAATACATAATTTTGTTTCTCGTTGGCAAAAATGTGGTGAAACGAATGGTTCTTACTTCGATTAATCATATTTATTCTGAGCTGAGATATGTGTGATTGACGAACAGTGTACAAACCGAACATTTAATTATGGACAACCAATTAGCATGTAACTATAACTCATCTTGAAAATTAGTTACACTTTAGATTAATGTGTTATAGGGAGTTCAATTGTATATATTTGTGGTAGATTATTTTGAATCGGAATTTGGGTCATAGGGAGTGAAATTTGCGCGAGTTGAAAAAGATTTTTATTTATTATTATTTTTTGTGTTTATTTTGCGGCCTCGAACCACGATGTAAATGAGAAAAATATGTGTTGGAAATGTGTAGAGACGAAAACCTCCTGAAAGAGTTAGGGATTAAAGGTGAGTAACCTCAAAATATAGAATAACATACTAAGTTGGTTAGCAGAATTTACTCTGCAAACATGCCAAACAATTCCTAATATCACCAATGGACATCAAATAATGGATGATCAACTTAATGTTTGCAGGTCTGAAAAACATGAATGACAACTGAAAAACATGAATGGTCAGTTAAAGGGAATTTATTCTTGAAGCAAGTTCATGCAGCATCACATATATGTAACCAATCATCTTTATGTTGAAATCTACATTTCTTTGGATACACTGATCAGAAAACCCTGTTCCCCTGTATAGTTTTTCTTTATTTTCCGCCCTTCCAAGAGATGCAGCGCACTGTAGCTGAAATCTTTTTAGGAATTTCATTGTTTCATGAACATTTTTCATTAATTTGAAACCCTAACAATAGTTCATGAATATGCGCTTCCAGTCTGCAAAACATGGGAGACCAACTCAAAACATTAAGAATGGTGGAAAGTAGAGAAATTTAAGTTTACAAGAATACAAATATAAGCAGTCAACTAAGTTATTGAATGCAGATGCTGTGCTTGAAGGAGAAAAATACATGAGTGACCAACCACCATTAAATTCTATATCAATGTTTGTCAAAACACAAAATATGAGTGATTTCACATTTGGTAACTTAAAACAACTCAAACAACGAATTGGGTAACTTATGAGCACAAAAACATGACTGCTTAGTTAACTAGCTACAATCGTGGTCAAAAGTCCTGCACCAGTAAACCGAAAGTCAATTCTTGATGTTTGAAGTCAACTTATACAGCGTAATGGTAAAGTCAGGAATGCATGTTATAACATCATTTTAAAGGAAATTTTATGCTGAATTCAAATATTTTTACACAATGTTATTACCAGTAATAGAAGTGAAGTTACAAGCAAAAGTACATCATCTAGTCATAAAAAAGCAAAAAACAGTGGAATTTGTGAAATTAGTGTACAATGTATTTAATGTAAAATTACTGTACAGTACATTATTGAAACTTGCAGGACACTTGAAATAACTTACCAACAAGCAAAATACGCTTTAATATTTAATTCGAAAACCAGGGTTTCTTAGTAACAAAGTGCACCTTCTTGGCACAGAACTAATGAGCTTCTCTAGCTGTCCATTGCTGATAACACGGTGCCAAAATTGCTGTTAACTGTGGCTGTAACCATTCCACTGTCTCGCACACCATTAAAACTGTTGCAGAAACTGGATGTGTAGGAAACATAAAAAGAACAAGTCGACCAAGACTGTGTAGTGAATGTGATGATTGCATGTTGATTCGTCGTTCCTTAAAAATCAAGGTTTAAAACAGCCGCTGATTTAAAAAATGAGTGGGAGAATGAAGTAGGCATTATTGCATCCACACGTAAAGTTTGTTGTAGGCTACAAGAAAATGGACTGACTGCACAAAAAGCTGCGAGAAAACCTTTCCTTACTGAACAACAATAGCTCACAAGGAACACAAGAATTAGACTGTTGATGAATGGAAAAATGTTATTTTCAGAGATGAAACAACTGTTGCTATTTCCGCTAATAATGGAAATCATTATGTACGTCATCAGGATGGTGAAAAATTTAAGGCATGCCCCATCCACCAACAATTAAGCATCCACATTCAGTGATGTTATGATCCTGTATTTCAGCCAGTGGTGTTGGCCTTCTGCACATTGTTGACGACACATTGAATGGATCGAAATATATGGATATTTTGGAGTCCAAACTACTACCATCTGCACAAGACATGGGTTTGCGGAATATTATCTTTCAGGACGATCATGTGCCATGTCATTGGTCAAAGTTGGTTGGCGAGTAGTTTAATCAAAAAGTTCTAAGAAAACTTCAGTGGCCAGCACAGTCATCGGATCTTAATCCCATAAAGAATCTGTGGGTGAGATTGAAGCAAAAGATCTGTCAACAAGGACCCACATCTAAAACAGCATTAATAGAGTCTGTAAGGGCCGTACGGCACAGTGTTATCACCAATGGACATCTAGAGAAGCTCATTAGTTCCATGACAAGAAGGTGCACTTTGTTACTAAGAAACAGCGGTTATCCAATTAAATATTAAAGCATATTTTGCTTGTTGGTAAGTTATTTTAGGTGTCCTTCAAGTTTCTATAATGTACTGTACAGTAATTTTACATTAAATGCATTGTACACTAATTTCACAAATGCCACTATTTTTTTGCTTTTTATGACTAGACACTGTACTTTTCCTTGTAACATCACTTCTATTACTGGTAAAAACATTGTGTAAAAATATTTGAATTCAGCATAAAATTTTCTTTAAAATGATGTATAATATGTATTCCTGACTTTACCATTACACTGTATAAGTTGACTTCAAAAATTGACTTTCCATCTACTGGTGCAGGACTTTCGGCCACGGCTGTACTAGTGATAACACAGTAGTTAGCAGAAATTACGTCAGAGTGACCACAATAAGCAAAGTTACATGTAAAGTATGAGGCAGTCAATATTAAAATAGGTCCATAGTTTTCACTTTTTATGAGGATACAAGAAAAAAGAGGAGTGGTACAATTAAAACAACAGGTGTGTCTGTAATGGCAACAATACAAGATGCTGTCTGGCCAAATACAGAAAAGTAAATAAGTAACACCCCAAGTGAAATTACAGTTTTTTGTAAGGAAATTGGAGATACAACAAAATTAAAAAAAAATATATATGAAAAAACTGATAAAGTATATTAATTATTAGAACTTTAATGTATTTACAGAGAAAAAAATTATTTACCCCATCACCTTGAGATAACCAGTAACTTAACCAGTATTTGCTAAAGGCAGCACTTGCAGCCTGAAGAATATACCAAACAAGGACTAAACAGCAAACAATGAATCCTCCAGCAGCATGGATGTATGCTTCGAAAGTGTCACAGGATACACTGCCAGATATTACCTTTTCATCAGCAACTAGTTGACCTGTAATGGAAAGGAAACACAAATGTAATGTTATGTAAATAAGTGCCCTGAGGTCATGTTAAACTATTAAAACACATAATAGAATAGACAATTACTGATTCTCAGCACAAAGAAAAAA
This sequence comes from Macrothele yani, assembly GCA_039090855.1. Taxonomy (NCBI): domain Eukaryota; kingdom Metazoa; phylum Arthropoda; class Arachnida; order Araneae; family Macrothelidae; genus Macrothele; species Macrothele yani. The sequence goes on from CM077027.1 coordinate 74,876,140, forward strand.
AATCAAATCAGAACATAGGCAAAAAGTTTCAGTCTGAATTCAGTCTTTGTATCATATTTTCACACTACTAAAAATTGTCAGCAAAACGTTTGTAAAACTGAAGCAGATAACCGCTCACAAACTTTACTAGTGGTGATTCATATTGAAAATCAAATCATTCAGCTAAATCGAAAATTTCTACTGCCGAAGTGCACTTCAAGATTCTAAACCATCTCACTGGAAAAATAGGCACCCATACCTAAAATATTCTTTCATAGTTATTAGATGAAATAATAGATTATCATGTTACATACTTAAGGCTGGAAAAATAGGTAATCATCCCTAGAACATTATTTTGTAGTTACTAGATGAAAAAGTAGATTATCATATTATGTACTTAAGGCTGGAAATTATCTAGCAGAACTGATAGCACAACTAAACATAATTTTGCTTTGCAGATGAAGCAAAAAACTGATAGGAGAGGAACAGCATCCTACTAATTCAAATATGAAAGTTATTGTAGTTATTTGACTGAATAAAATTAGCAAAGCATAAAAATTATTTTCTCAGCTGTTCAATTATAAGACAAATATACAAAACATTAAAAGGGGAAAATATCTACCTTCCCCTCTTTTAAGAAAGTGAAAACTAGATGCAAATTAAGGGTTAGAAGCATCCTACTACTTTAAATATTACAGTTGCTGTACTTATTTGATGAGGCACAAATTACACAAAGTTAGCACAGCAAATAAAGTCTCTTCTAAGCTGCATGACAATAATGAAAAGAACTGAAACCCAAAGTACACACAGAGATACACTGAATATTGATGCAAGTGTTCAATGTTTTTGTTGCGTGACTGAACACACATAATACATAAACAAGCCCAGCAATAACTAAAAAAAATGACTTATGCTTATAACCTCTAACAAACAGATATCCAAGTTTATCAACATAAAGCAAGATAGATGGAACTTCAACAGGCAGATTAAACTGCAGACAAGCAATGATCAATGGCAGTTCAACAGTAAAGGGCAAGATAATGCACATCTTGTAATCAGGAGCAGATACAGATTACAAGATGTGCATGGGGGATAGGGGGATCTAAGAAAATATTGATAGAGACTTTGTGGAAGGGTCTCTCTTTTTCTCTCTCTCTCACTCACACACACACACACACACACACACACACACACACACACACACACACACACACACACACACACACACACACACACACACACACACACACACATGGCAAAGCTGCTCCTCCCTGGCATTGCACAACTTTTCAAGAACTTTTTCCATCAAAAGAAATGTGCTAAATTTTTAAATCACAAAGTAGGAAAAACAACTGAAAAATCAGCACTACTTCCCAGGCATTTAGTTGTCTGTTTGTGAGGAAATGAGCACTGTGCTTTTTAATTATCAAGTCTGAATAGAATCTTTCAAAATAAATTTGGGCCTTTCTATTCGAGCAGCTTAATTTAATAGTAAAAATTCCAACTTGAATCATTCCTAAGTAACATGATTGGTAATTCCTCTTTAAAATATTTGTTTATTCTTTTGCAATGCAAGATTCCTACTTTTTTTAAAAGAAACTTTCATTTACTTCACTTCATCAATAATTCCTGCACCATTCATTGTCTTGCTGGCAATGAATGGAAATATTACATCAAAGCACACCCACTACTTTTCATGACCTGTCGAAATCTTTTTCCTTCCACTCTCAGCTTTCTCTGTTTCTGAAACTATTGGGTATATAAATAAGTTTTGAGGAATTCCATTCGGTGTCATACTTATTACTGCTCGCATGTATTTTAAGGTGGCAACACTGTGATATTGCACTACGATTAATGAGTTTAAAATTAGCTCTCATGCAAAAACGGCCGGAATGGGAGAATAGACACAACAAAATCATCTTACAGCATGACAACGCAAGACCACATGTTTCTCAACCTGTGAAAAAGGATCTGACTGGGATGTTCTACCCCACCCGCCATATTCACCAGATATTGCGCCATCGGATTACCATTTGTTCCGGGCGATGCAGTCAGCACTTTCTGGAGAACAATTTAGTTCTTATGAAGACATCAAAAATTGGCTGGACAACTGGATCTCTTCCAAGGAACCGGAATTCTTCCTTTGGGGCATACACTCACTGCCCGAAAGATGGGGTAAAGTTGTAACTTCAGAGGGAGCATACTTCGATTAATATTAAAATATTGTTTCTGTTCTCCAGCAATGTGGTTTGTTCACTTCAAATCCCTCAAAACTTATTTATATACCCAATAGTTGTTGTTTTTTTCTTCTTGAGCTCTCTCTATCTATCTCTCTCTGAAGATGGAACAGAACATTTAATCTCCAAATTTGCAGCAAATTTTAATTGTTACAAAAATCTTTACAAAAATCTGTGTACTTGAAACCATAATTTTGAAAATAGTTATGATCTTGGCCATTTTTCAAAGAAAAAGTTTTTTTTTTTGGGGGGGGGGGGGAAGGGGCGACGCCCAAGCCAAATTTAAAAACTTAAAACCATAATTTTGCAAAAATAAATAGATTATTTATGATCTTGGCCATTTTCAAAGAAAGTTCTTTGGGGGGGGGGGGGGGGGGCGATAGCCCAAGCCACCACCACAGCCCACCACCCTCTCACTGAATCCTATACTGCATGTAGTACGTTAATATCATGTATCAGGAGGGTAAATCAAGAAGTAAAGAAAATTTTGTTGTAACAAAGTGAAATAGGTAAAATTTATCAAAATTCTACCATTACATTTCAAATGTGATCTCACTGCAGTTCCACCCACCTTTTTTTACGGTCCACAGCCTTCTGTATTTCATCAGCAAAAGAAGTTTTCGGCTGTCCCTGAAGCTATGTTTAATACCACTTTTTACATTTCTTTATCACCAACAAATAACCAACTACATGAAATTTCCTTAAGCGCATAAAAGAGATAATGCGAGACCTAGGCTGTAAGGTGGATGTGGAGGAACCTGAAACTTAAGCTTTTGAACTGTTGCCATGGTTGCAATCATTGTATGAGAGACAACCTTTGTTGTACAGAAGAACAGTTTTTGACAACAATACTTTTGTTTTGAACTGCAGCTATTGGCTTGCAGAACAAGTGTGACTGGCAAAGGTTGTTCGGATGTCTGTCAATGTGAACTCAAGACCATTTAAGCTTTGCTGAATATATTGCACTATTAAAAGTTTATCTTATTCCTGATAACATTCTAAAATAGGCCCATCCATATACCAAAACAAGGTCAGTGAGGTTTGTTTTGTTTTTTGATTTAACAAAGAGAATACTTTTGAAATTATTTTTTCCAAGGATGATGGGTACTTTGTCTCTTGCTATAGCCAGGTCTCATCCACAGTGACAATTTCTTTCAGTAAACCTGAATGTTCTTCATAACACAAAGACTACATTGTTATTTGTGTTGATTGAGCAGCATTTTCAAGACCCACCTCAAACTTTCTGGTACTTGTGTTTCAGAGTTTAATTCCTACTGTGAGCATCTCTAAGGGCCATAAACAGTTGTCCGTCCCTAATTTGGGGTCAGTGGCTCCAGGAAAGGGAAAGATCTAGGGCTGTAAGACAAATGCACTACCCATGACTCATCCAAGACTCAAACTCATGCCCATTTGGAAGAGTGCTCAGAAGCCAGCACTTTCACTACACCACCAGGGTGGCCTTTCTGGTATTCTAAGGCAAACCATAACCTGTGTCCAACATACCAGCCACAGCAGACACAGCAACCCATTGGGTCTTCTTGAATGAGAGAGTTCACACATGATCAAAGTGGTCTTGAGCTCACATTAACAGACATCCTAACAACCTTTGTCAGTCACAATTGTTCTGCAAGATTTACACTTTTCTATTCATTCGTAAACTTTTGTCTGGCCCACGCACTTATTTGCCATGGTGTGCTACTATTTTTCTGTTTATTTGAGAGTGCTTGATTCCCTCCACTCAGAGAAACCTTGTTACAGTACAAAGTTTAACAGCATTCAATCAGAAACAGGAACTTGCATGTTTACATGAAGTAGGAGACAATCTGTCTACCTGCTGTTATGATGTTTAATGTTAGTTGGCTGCTGTCACCTGTGGCATCAGTGTAATTTACAAATTGCCTCAACTTTCTGATTTGCCGTCGTATAAGAAGAACAATGTAAGGAACAATAGAAGACACTTCCACAGAATGGTGAAACTGCAACTAAGCAATGGCAGCACAGAAGTTAGGAGCATGGCAAACATATTCTAACAAGGTGGCATACTTTATTATGGGAGAAACAATGTATACAATGATGGAAGACACCTTGACATGAGGGTGAAACTGTAGCTAAGCAAAAATCAATGGCTTTACACAAGGTAAGAACAAAAAATGAACAATTTCTAATTTCTGCACCGATGTCTTGTAGTCAAAATACATTCATATGGAAAGTGTGCTGCCTTATCATGAATGTGGCCACACTTGGAGACCATGCTAACTCACAAAAAGTGAAGGATAATAACGCATAAAAGATGACGGCCAGTCAGTAATTGCGTGTACTCATGATGTGAATTGTTCTTCCATTCTGTTGATAAAACACCCACAGCTGCAGTACTTCAGATAAACCCATCCACCATCTTTACAATGGTGAACTACACAGATATGTCTATGAGCCATTCTACACTTTCTACTATTGAATTTTTTTCATTAATTTTTCACAGTCGCACACATGCATCCACCCATCTTGCATTGCCTCCAGCTAAAGAGAGCCAATAAACACAGGCCAGAAATGTATCCCCTTCTCTCTCTCTCTCTCTCTCTCTCTCTCACATCATGGTTTATAAATGTGACAGAGATAATTGTAGCTAATGTCCTACAAGACATCTTTAAAATTTTCTTGTGGTATATATATAGTAAAAAAGATACCATGAAACATGAAATGGTGAGAAAACGGTAATGAAGAGGAAAAAGATGTTGACATATTCAAGAGAGAAAGAGAACAAGGTTCCCACTCTTTTTCTTCCACAAAAAATAAGCACTTTTTAAGGACTTTTAAGCACTCCCAAAATGAATTTCGACCTAACCCATTGCATACATAACAATGACATGTGCCCTAATATACTTATACACATGACTTAACTACACAAATTAAAGTATGCTAGGAAAGTTCATAGTATTTTTCCATATAATTTAAGTTTGTGGATATAATTAGAATTTATGAAATTTGGAAGACAGTGCTGCTAGTCAAATCAGTTTTCTTATCTGACAGAATAATGGCATTTGCAATAAAGTGTATGTAAATTGTAAAACTGTAGTTAAAGTTATGCATTCAAGATTAGAATTTTGCATGTAACTGTCTCATGGTTCAAATTGCAAGACTGAAGTCAAAATTATGTGTTCAAGATTTCAATTTTGCAATTCATTTTCTCGTGGTAAACTGAAAAATTGTTATTTGCATATACAAACAAGTTAGTAAAATCATGCAATGCATTGATTACAATACGCTTTCCAACATACTAGAAATCATTACTCAAGTTATCACTCAAGTTATGAGAATAATGGCCGTGGAATAAATCTCGGTCCTGTGCCCTGACCTTTGATCCCATTTTGATGATATTCAACAGAACCGGTTTGGTATACCTCCGAAATAACATGATAAAGTTTTGTCGCAATCGAAGCATTTTTACGTAGGTTATGATGCATAAGGGCTATGGAATAGATCCTGCTCCTGTGTCCTAACCTTTGACCCCATTTCGCCCATTTCAATAGAATTCGTCCCCAGGCAAGACCCTACAACATACTAACAATTCATCCAAATCGAAGCATTTTTATGTAAGTTATGACGCATAATGGCGATGGAAGTGATTTTGCTTCTATGTCCTGACCTGTGACCCCATTTCGCCCATTTTCAATAGGGTTTGTCGCCAGGTGGTTTTCTACCACAAACTAAAATTTCATCGAAATCGAACCTTTTTTACGTTAGTTATGACGCATAACAGCAGTGGAATGGATCCTGCTCCTATGTACTGACCTTTGACCATTTCATTCACTTTAAATAGGGTACCTTCCCAAATACTAAAATTTCATCGAAATCGAACGATTGTTACGCGAGTTATTGTGCGGACAGACACAATCACACAACGCGTGACGTAATGAGGCAGATGGGAATCGCGACCATCGCTCGCCCCAAGTGTGATGTCATAAAACTTTAACAGGATCCACACACAATGCGTGACGTAATGAGACAGGTGGCGTGACCGCGCACCAACATTCTCAAAGGCGAGATTATGACGTCATAAGATTTCTAAGCATTGATAACATTAATGGAACAACGCCATCACTAAAAACGTTATAATTCGGGGTGGTTATTTAACCCACTAGACAATTCTCCTAAAGTTGAGATCAAGTTAAATCGATTTCTAGTACCAGAAAACGGTAGGTTAACGACTTTCATCAAAATTCTTCGAGCTGTTTTCAAAATAAAATGTACATACAAACATAGAGGAATTGCTACTTTAAGGTGGACGTCAAGTAATTTTGCTTCCTATACTTCCAATGGAGAAACTTCTGGACACATTTTCTTCACAATTAATGCGTTCCCAAGGATGAAAATTTGAACATTGATTAAAATATCTTCATTTTATAACTTACAATACTTAATATTTTCTAAAACATAACCATAATTATGCAATTCAACATTTGTTTGTCTACTGACGTCATGAAAACACAGGTCGCGCCATCTTTTTTCTGGACAATTAATGCGTTCACAAGGATGAAAATTTGAACATTGATTAAAATAGCTTCATTTCATAACTTCGAATACTTAATATTTTCTAAACCATAACCGTAATTATGCAATCCAACATTTTTTTGCCCACTGACGTCACTAAAGTACAGGTCGCGCCATCTTTTCTCTGGTTTTAACACAACCAAAGGAAAAGTTATTGATTTTTAATATGATTATGGTTATGTTTTAGAACATATTAAGTTTTCCAAGTTATAATATGAAGTTATTTTAATCGATGTTCAAATTTTCATCCTTGGGAACACATTAATTGTGAAGGAAATGTATACAAAACTTTTTCCATTGGAAATGTAGGAAGCAAAATTACTTGACGTCCACCTCAATAATATGGGATAAGGGCAACGGAAAGGATCACAATCCTATGTCCTGACCTTTGACCACATTTCGTCCATTTTCAATAGGGTTCGTCCTCAGGTGGTCCCCTACTACATACTGAAATTTCATCGAAATCGAACCATTTTTACGCAAGTTATGACGCATAAGAGCAATGGAATGCATCCCGATCTTATGTCCTGACCTTTGACCCCACTTCACCCATTTTGAATAGGGGTTGTCCCCTGGCGGTCTCCTACCACATAGTAAACTTTCATTGAAATCGAACCATATTTACGCAAGTTATGACGCATAAGGGTAATGGAATGATCCCGCTCCTACATCGTTACCTTTGACCCCATTTGTCCCATTTTCAATAGGGTTCGTCCCCGGGTGGTCCCCTACCACATACTAAAATTTCATCGAAATTGACCCATTTTTACGCCAGTTATCGTGCGGACGGACGGACAAAGCCGGAGCATATACGCTTCTTCAACCTACGGTTGGAAAGCGTAAAAAGGGGGAAACACAAGAGTGAAATATCAGTAGTAAGATATGGTGATGGGGCTTATTTATTGGGTGTAATCTGCTCGATGTATTTAGTTTAATTTAGCCCATGGTCCTGCACTTTTATTCCGCAAATTACTAACATTACACTGCCACATGCTTTCCCACAAGTTTTCAGCTGATGTGACAGGACATCATAATTAACATAGCCAACTAGCAGCACAAGTTTCAGGTACTATATTGTAACTTGTGGATTTTGCACAGCCACTTACGAAAAATAAGTACTTTTTAAGTACTTTTCACCATTTTTGGCAAAAATTAAGGACTTCTAAGCACCCTAATAAAAAAATAAGCTCTTTTAAGGAATTTTAAGGATTTATAAAGACCATGGGAACCCTGGAAAAGTCAAAACCTGTTGCATGGTCCTGCTAAATTTAGTCTTGCAGGAACCAATTTAGTAATTGGGTGTGTAATGTCCATGTGTGTAGATATGCTGATGAAACAGTCCTGTTGGCAGAGAGCAAAAGCGAATTGCAGAGTATGCTGGCATGGATGTATGAAGTTTGTATGAATTCCAAACTGAGTATAAAAATAAGGGAAAAAACCAATGTTATGGTTTTTGAGTGAGGAACTGTTAGTACTGAATGCAGGATAAGTCTAAATGGCACCAATATTGATCAGGTAAGCAAGTTTGTAATTTGGGAAGCATGTTTGACAGAGAGAACAAATTAGATGGTGAAATTAGTAGGCGAGTGAACTCTTCATTAAAAGTCATAGCTGCTTTTGGAGGATTTCACAGAAATGACGGGTTCTCAAGTAAGTCCCAAATGGCTGTACATGAAAGTGCAATTGTTCCTACTTTGATGGATGGCAGTGAAACCTGGGTTCTGCAGAAAAGACATAGGAATCATTTGTGTGCTGGGAAGATGCGTTACTTACAAGGGGAAGGGTTGTGGTAAGACACGCGCTCTGATCATGTCAGGAATGAAGATGTGTTGTAGATATGTAATGTGAGGAAAAATGTTATTAGTAAGGTGGAGACTAATATTCTTAGGTAGTTTGTCCATGTTGAAAGAATGAGTGATGAGATGCTTACTAAGAAAATTTATTCAGCCCAAGTGGCAAGAAAGAAGGGTAGAGGAAGGCCAAGGAAATCATTGGAGGATCAGATTTAGGAATGCCTGAATGAGAAAAAGATAAGTATGAAGTACAAAAGGTCTTGTGCATGGCATGTGATGGATGTCAATGAAGCTCAAGCTGTGTGCCAAGATTGCTGTAATTGGAGACACCTGGTACAGCAACAGCAAGTTTTTTCCATGAGGAGCTAACCTCTGAATATCAGAGAACAGCTTAGTGATATGTATGTATGTATGTATGTATGTATGTATGTATGTATGTATATATATATATATGTATGTATGTATGTATGTATGTATGTATGTATGTATGTATGTATGTATGTATGTATGTATGTATGTATGTATGTATGTATGTATGTATGTATGTCCACTGTTTCTGAGAATTAGAGCACGATGGATTCAATCAAGTATGTACATGGTTATCTTTTTCATCTAAAAGAATCATCTTCAAATCCATCAGATTTGTCTGTTGTTGTGGTCTAGCATATATGTGTTACTTGTGACAATCTCACACATTCTTGATTGAATTCATGGCCAGCAACCGCATGGGCCACAGAAGATGCTGCAAATTAATGGAACACATTTATAAATCAAACAACCTGAGAGCCGTTTCATTTTGAACAGTTCTATATAAACACTGCGACTGGAGATTAGATACATGTTCACATTGGAACACCCTCCAGATTGGTGAGGGGAGCCACATGCTGTACAAACAAAAAATTTCCCAAGTGAATAAACCATCAGCAGTAGCCTGCTGATGGTGTAATTCACTCTGACAATATGTAGTCAAGGTTCACTTCATGAATATTCTCTATGCCCTCATATATCCACTGATGATAGGCATTGTATGACAGAATTTACCTGACCATACATACTGATGATTTCCAAGGCTCCACAGGCTACTGCTGCCAATCTTGACATAACTGCAAGTGAAAAATTCAATTTCACTCACACATTAGAAGCTTACAGATAGCCATACAGTTACAGACCTAGTGATCTAACTCCTAGCATGCCAAGCTGGTGGAAATATATTTCTCTCATCTAGCATTTAAACCTTTGATCATTATCTGTAATATCATTACCTAAATATTGTATGTAGCACGAGCCTTAGATACGTGGTCTCAGTTGTTGAGTACAATCTTTCAGCCACACTTGTCCTTCATGTTATTGGTATTATCTGGCTGTAATAATTCCTTATGCATCCAAGACATCATCTGTACAGATACTCATAACTGCTCATAAAGACACTCGCATAGTACAATCACCTAGAATCATTCCTCTTGCAAAGTTACTGATATTCCCTGCTTTTTTCCATTGTATGCACATAATTATTCCATTAACAATACACTACTATGCTTTCAAGTCAGATGAACAATGTGACATCATAACTGATGCACTAATGTATTTAGTGAGACAAGTGCTGTTTGGAAGTCATAATGCTGATCTTTCTAATATCAGTACAGTGAATCCATGAAGTTCAATTTACATTATGTGTATGATTATTTCATTTACTCATACAGATCAATTTTGCCCAATTTAAATAAACAGAAAAGGGAAAATATACCATCAGCAACAATTGTTTCATCCAAGTCAGATAAGGAACTTGTTAAACTAGGTGACTTGGAAAGGCTTCTTCTTCTTAAAGGTGAAGAAGGATAATTATCTAGAGATGGTGAATATGAATCACGATCTGAAAATAAAAACTGAAATTAATGCATATAAAAGCAAACAGCCTAACAAAAAAATTCACATAAAAATATCATTGTGATTCACATGCATTTTTTTTTAAGTACAATAAGCAACGAAACATGATTAGTAACTAAAATCGAAACATTCAACAAGCGAAAAAAAAATTATATGGTGATCAAATGAAGTCATAGCACTAATTTTAAAGCTTTTTATGGATGAACTAAAAACTGAGTGAAATGTTACAATTAGCAACAAATGCTTCACTAGTAGAAAATTTCTTTCAGGCTGATGATAGATATGATTCTGCTGATGGAAACTTAACTTACCACAGAATGATCTACATCAGGAAGACACTGACTGTAATTTCCACAACATATATACAATACATTACTCTGCAGCAATCAAAATTCCTTCAAGTGAGTCATCCACATTTAGCAAGAAACATCAGCTTTACAATGCTAAAGATAAACTCCCAAAAATGAGATGTTACACTTACAATGTGGAAAAATTAAATGCTCAACATAATATCATAAAATTGCTAAATATCAGCAGGTGTGTGCGTGAAATGTTATCCCTCTCCCTCCATATTTATATTCCACATATAAACTCTTCACAAAAATGAGACTCCGAAAATTTCCTTTTCAGCGAGGGGGTTGTATGCCTGACAGATGAGAAAGATATATACTAAGGCAAGGTGGTGAGCAATTATGCTGAGAGATAGCTAGTAGCTGAAGTTAAAATCCACACCGGTTAAGTTGATTCCTTCATCCAGTACTCTATATTGTATGGTGAAACATGATTCAAAGAACAAAATCTGATCAAAACGTAAGTTGAAAGACGGAAAAATAAATATGTTAAGTTAGTTGGAAACAGTACAAGATGTAGATGACACTTCTAGATGACTGAATCAAATAGAAGCTGAACATTTTGATAAACTTAAATCTGTAAGTGAAAACATCAAACCTGTTTATTTCATTAACAAATTTTTTAAGGAAAATATAGATTTCATTTATTTCATTCAATGATTTATCAAGCACAAAATATCCACCTGAAGGCATTAATTCCACTTCATATTTAATAGCATTTCCAATATATGTGCACTACAAAGGCAGAATTTGTTTTTTTAACAGTAATGCAGGAGTTAGTTCTTCTCCACAACTTGAAATACATGCACCACAATGCAATTTGCATATTTGTCAGTAAACATTTTTTCATTCCTTTCTTCATGGTGTTCAGTAAGAACTTAGCCAATTATAAACTGGTTTCACGTGACTTACTGCCATTACTGTTGCTTTTATTAATTAGCACACATTTTTTTAACTGTTCTCATTTTCCATAAAATTTACCTTCTTCCCCAATACTTAACCTTGCCTTCCAGAAGTTGCAATGTGTTTATTCACTAGTATGTAGAACAGAGAATAATGATTAATGGATATAGTTTAATCTACCATCATTTTGTTGACACCATAGTAATTTTTGCAAGTATCCACTGAGAGCTACAGAGTATGAACTGGGAACTTGCTGACAAGAGTAAAGAAGTGCAATTAAAGATGAACGATACAGAAAGAAAAAAAACTGATGTACAATTCTTTTATAAGAACTGAAGATTTAGAGGTTGGTGGGGAAATTTTAGAACTGATACCTAAATCTACCCTGGCCAAAAGATAACATATCAAGTGAGAGCTACATCAAAGAAGAAATTAACAGGCATACAAAACTTAGCTGGTGTACATCTGGGAGAAACAGAACAATTTGCCATCGTGTCTAAAAAGAAGTGCTTAAGGAATGTATCCTTCCTGTTCTTACCTATGAATCAGAGACAAGGACTTTGCCTAAAACAGATGTACAGAGAGTGTGAGCTACTCTAAGATGCATGGAGAGATGCATGCTTGGTATAACCACAAAAGATAGGAAAAGTAACTCATGGATCAAGATAATGACACAAGTGAATGACATCATGATCAAAGTAAAGTCTCAAGTGGCAATGGTCTGGGCATATTCCTGAAGGCCCTGGCCACCATTGGACAACTAAAATACTAGACTGTATGCCAAGGGACAGAAAAAGGCCCAGAAGGCCACGTGGGTGATAGGTGGATGAAATTCAAAAGCATACTGGAGTGGCACAGAAGAGAAATGCTCAAGACAGAGTTGTGGAAGAGTAAAAAGAACTGCAAGGTCAACTGATATTCCAGATGATCTCAAGAAATCCGCCAAATTACCGCCTGGCCCTCAGATCCCAAAACTCTTCGGCAGACTTAGACACTACAAACCCGGCAATCCATTGAGACCGATCGTGTCCAGAAGATCCGCACCGACATACCACTTAGAGAAAGCGTTAACCAAATTCTTAACTAATCATCTACCAGAGTCGGACTTTATAATAACCTCTACTCTAGATTTTATCACGAAAATCAAGCAGCTCACCGTTCAACAGCGCGACATTATCGGCAGTTTCAACGTAGTTTCTCTTTATCCATCGATCCCCATACCGGAAGCCGTCAGAACATTGAAAGAGGCTATATCTAATTCATCGGCTTATTCTCAGGAGTCTTGCCTCAGCATCTTCAAAATAACGGACTTGGTCTCAAATTCCAGCTACTTCAGTTTCCGAGGGCAAATTTATAAGCAAGTAAATGGGCGCTCCGATGGGATCTTCGCTTTCAGCCGTCCTTGCGGAAGCAATACTTCGCCCCATTGAGCAACATATATTCACCAACATCACCCCAAGACCTACCACCTGGCTACGATATGCAGACGACGTATTTTTCATATGGCCACATGGAAAGGAGACTCTCCCGTGTTTCCTCGATAAAATAAATTATATACACCCTACAATCAATTTCACCGTGGAGCTTGAACACAATGGTACCTTACCTTATCTCGACGTCTCAGTGAGCAAATCGCATGACAACCGCCTTCATACGGAAGTCTATTATAAACCCACCTCCGTTCCCAACCTGATGCTCTGCAGTTCATTCTGCCCTAATGTTTACAAGACTGCCTTATTCCGTTCTCGAATTAGAAGAGCCTTCGCTGTCTCATCCGATGTTCGTTCTAAACAATCCGAACTAAGAAACATCGTCGAATTGGCCACTGAGGCAGGATATACTTCGAACCAGATGCATAACTTTATCGAGAAAGCCAGAACCAGCAGTGCTAATAACATTTCTATGCTGCAACTTCGCTACCTGGGCTCTATTCCCTACATACCAAATATTTCCTATCAACTCAAAAACGCGCTCAGGAGGATGAACTTCGGTGTCGGCATAAGGTTTCCGGCATCTTTATACACGATGCTTAAGAGACATATTGGCAAGCCCCCGCTTCTCAATGAAGCAGGTGTTTATGCCATCCCACTAAAATACCCGGACAGCTCCAGGCGATACTACATCGGAATGACCAAACGTTCGTTTGGAATTAGAATCAGCAAACATAAAAGGGATACAAGAGATGGGAAAATGACCACTGCCCTATCAAGAGAAGTCAAGTTAAAGTCCGCCGATCCTATATGGAGTGATGTAAAGAAATTAGCTTCATACTCCACACCCAAATCTACCGCCATTCGTGAAACCTTGGAAATCTTGACCAGCTGCGAGGCTTGCAATGATAGCGTTTCTCTGGAGTTGCCACGTATTTGGAATCAGTTCTTCAAATAATGCTGAGTTCTCTACCATTGTACCGCGTACCCAACCAACGTGACCTCCTTTCTTCGAAATATCACATTTGCTCCTAATCATTTATTGTCTAGTCAAGTCACTGCGTTCAAAGTATTGAAACGTTCTATTATCCAGTTTGCAGTTAGCTGTCTACCTTCCATCTGGTTGATGTGCGAAAGCTTGAAAACTTTTATTTCTATTCCACGCCAAGAATTTTCGGATTTTTAGTACAGTTATACTATTTTAAGTATATATTTTATTAAAGCAAAATGTTCTTAATTTTTATTTGTTTCTTGAAAATAAGAGTACGAACCATGTGGAACTACTGACGAGAGATCGTTTTCTTTAAGACCTATCTAAGCATCCCCCCCCATGTGACATTTGTAGGTAAACCACTGCAGTGAGGAGAATTTTCAACCAAAGAAGAAATTACACTAATCATTATTCACCAGCATGCAGTTAATCTATTCTGCGTCATCTCTGAAACAGGATTCCTACTCTTTTTTTTTTCACCCCTCCTGCCTAAAAAAAAAAAAAAAGAAAAAAAAATTACCCTTAAAAGACTTTTCAGCACCCCAAAAAAATATTTTAGGGACCTGACCAACTGGCACATCTGCAAATATTCTTCCTGTACACGATTTCAATATGCAAATAAAATACGTTGGTGAAATACCCAGCTAGTGAAAAAAAAATTAGCACTTTTAAGAACACTGGCATTTCTAGACAAAAAAATCAGAACTTCTAAGCAGCTTTTAAAAAAGAGGCCTTTTTAAGCACTTCTAAGATTTCTAAGGACTAGAAACTCTGTGAAATTAGTGGCATGTTTCACAGATGATGACAAAGGTCTGCAGAAAGTCACATTTGTGGTTCACAGGACATGATAAAGGTTTTTACTTTTTACCATTTACACAAGTGGAACAAAGATGTGCTAAGGACATTCAATTTACAAGGGACTACACTGAAAAGTTATAGAACAATATTTTCAAAATATAATACATGGTTGGGCTAGGTTTTAAACTTTTATTTTGTCTGGGAGATTTACTGACCACCATGAGCAACTCTTAGTGCTATAAACAGTCACCTGTCCCTAATTTAGAGAAACTGGTTCCAGGGAAGGAACAGAGCCACCACCCATGTCTCAACCAGGACTCAAACCTGGGCCCAGCTCACATGAAAGATCAGAAGTCAGTGCCGCAGAACATTTGGCCACCAGGGCAGCGGCATAGAACTTACTTTAAACCCTTTGCATGTTGGTTAATTCATGGAGTGTCATCTCAAAGCTGTGGAGCATTAAGTACATAATTTGAAAATTAAAAAATTCGATCAGGCTTTATAAATATAATTTTTTTATATTAGATATTTCAGCTAGATAATGCTTACCTTTGCATTTCTATCTTGCTTGACTTTACATTTCCTGCACATGGTCTGGTTGTCGCTGATGTTATCGTTCCAATCGTCCGTTTCAGGTATAGCTGTTCTTGGCGCTATTCTCATTTAATGCAGGTTTGCTTCACTAAACTTTGATTAGGTTCCGTTAATACCAACTTTTACCATTTTTCTTTGCTCGAAAGTTTTCGCCCAAAACTTTGGGCATCTTCAGGAGCGTGGCGATTTTGCACTTTTGCCTTCTCGCTTACTGGGGTTTGCTAATCTCCGTTGCCATTCTCCGTCCATCTCGGATACGCAGTTTGATCGTTTCTACCCTGTCGCCATCTATGTTTCCTCTTTGGACATTTTTTTTTTTTTTTAGTATGCTATCTTGTTTGTTTTCCTTTACTTTCTTCTATCTTTGTCTTTCCTCCTTTTCTGTTGCGGTTTTTTTTTTTTTTTTTTTTGCTCTTTTTCTTGTCTAATAAGTTCTTTCCATAGGTTAGACAACGTGCTCGGGTTGTTCTGGTTACATACTCTATTTTTATTTTTATATATTAAAATTGCTTCTTCCATCCTCAATCGTTTTTCCGATTTTTTATTTCTTTTTAGCAATTTTAGTTCGTCGAATTTCGGGAACGTTTTGTTTTCCAAACAGAACTGTACTAGCGCCGTTTTTGCCTCTTTTTTTTGCCAGTTGGTGATATGTTGCTTCAGCCTTTTTTTTAACCTGTTTTTTGTGCTCCCTATGTATGATATGGGATGTAAGGTCAGGTGATGCGTAACATCACAGCCTCTCCTTGACAAATGTCAACCCCGCCTTCTCGTGGTGCATCCTGTTCCCACTAAAGGGGCTCTGACGACCGCCCATAGCGGTATAACTATACCATCGGGATCAGAGGAAATGCTATCCCACACTCACCAACCCGCTTGGCCAGCGTGGTGAGTTATGGCCAAACCCCTCCAAAATGATTCCACAACTTAAATCTTGGCCCTCAGTCTCCGGCAGCTGGAATGTACCTGGCCAAGGCAGCGGCCAGTGCGACATGAAGGCAGGGTGCTAAGAATCCCCGGAGGACCGGACTAGGCTGCCATCTGATGCTGACCTTGGCTACTTACAATGGACGCTCCCTATCTTCTGATTCAAGGCTTCTTGAATTGGAAGAGGAACTACAAAGGATCAAGTGGGACATCGTGGGGCTAAGTGAGGTAAGGAGAAAAGGAGAAGATCTCATCGAACTGAAAAGTGGACATCTCTTCTACTATCGTGGGACAGATACTGGCAGAACTAGTGGTGTTGGATTTATAATAAACAAGAAACTGAAGGATAAAGTTGTAGAAGTTGAAAGTTCCTCTGGACAGAGCTGCACGACTTGTTATCCAACTCTCGAAAAGATACCAGGCTCAGATTATTCAAACTTATGCACCCACCACAAGTCATCCTGAAGAAGAAATTGAAGAATTTTATGAGGAAATTTGTCATCTAAATAATAAAGGTAAGCAGCACTTGAAAATAATTATGGGAGATTTCAATGCAAAAATAGGGCAACGGCAACAGAATGAAACTTCGGTAGGTAAATTCGGTCATGGCAACAGAAACCAGCGTGGAAATACTCTCGTTGAGTTTGCAGAGGCAGAAGGGTTTTTCATCTTGAACTCCTTCTTCAAGAAAAAGCCACACAGGAAATGGACATGGAGACATCCAAATGGGACGACAAGTGAAATTGATTTTATTATGTGTAACAAAAAATTCGTCATAGAAGACTGCAGTGTGCTAAACAAGTTCAACACAGGTAGTGACCATAGATTGGTGAGATGTAAGATGCACCTGAACACTAAACTTGAACGTGGCAAGCTCATAGGACAAACAAAATCTATTGACATAACCAACCTTAAAAAACACCATAATACCTTCAAGTTAGAACTGAAGAACAGGTTCTCTGCTTTAGAAGGCCTAACATCGGAAGAAGTGGACATCTCTGAAGTTAACAGAAAAGTAACCAAAGCTCTTATGGAAACAGCAACAAAATTAGCTGGGTCTAAGAACAAGTTGCATGTGAACAAATTATCAGGAAAAACCAAAATGTTGATGCAAAAAAGAAGAGAGATGAGGACAACTAAAGAAGATGTGACTTCCAAAGTGGAATATATAGAGCTATGCAAGACAGTAAGAAAAAGTATCACTGAAGACGTAAGGAAATTCAACTGTGAACTAGTGAGGAAAGCAATTGAAAACAACCAAAGCCTAAAGATAGCAAAGGGACATCTCAGTAAGGGAAGAAAACAGATTATGGCACTGAGAAAAGAAGATGGTTCTGTAACAAGAAATAGAGGCGAAATTTTGACAAGAGTGAAAGATTTCTACTCCAAATTATATGAAAGGGATGATATATGCACTCAGACATCATGAAAGATACCAGTACCAGAGTTCCTCCAGTCCTTCCAGCAGAAGTTGCACATGCAATCAAGAACATGAAGCGAGGAAAAGCTCCAGGAGAAGATGGAATTACTGTAGACATCATACAAGAAGCAAGTGGAGAAATCGAAACAGTACTCGCCCAAATTTTCACTCGATGCCTTAATGAAGGAAAGATTCCTGAGGATTGGAACACCGCTACAATGATCCTGCTACATAAGAAAGGTGACATTGAGGATCTCGGAAACTACAGACCTATCAGCCTCCTATCAGTAGTTTATAAAATCTTCACTAAAGTTCTTTCACACCGCTTGAAGGTAACACTGGACATGGCTCAACCGAGAGAACAAGCTGGATTCAGGAGTGGCTACAGCACAATAGATCATATCCACGTGCTGAGAGAACTAATTGAAAGAGCGAGGGAATATGAACTTCCATTGTGCATGGCTTTTATCGATTATGAAAAAGCCTTTGATTCGGTGAAACCATCAGCAGTTACAATGGCTCTGAAAACCTGCGGTATTGAAGATGCATACATTAATATTATTAATAACATCTATGAAAATGCAAGTGCAAAGATTAGGTTGTTTGAAAATACAACACACGTAAAAATTGGAAAGGGAGTGAGACAAGGTGACACCATATCTCCGAAGCTCTTTAATGCCACATTGGAGGGTGTTTTTCAGTCACAGAGCTGGGAAAACAAGGGGATAAAGATTAATGGAGATTATCTAACCCACCTTCGTTTTGCTGATGACGTAGTCATTTTTGCAACTACCCCATCAGAGCTGCAGAGTATGATCCAGGAACTTGCTGACAAGAGTAAAGAAGTGGGATTAAAAATGAACTTTCAGAAGACAAAAGTGATGTTCAATGCTTTTACAAGAAATGAAGATTTATCGATTGATGGAAAAAAGCTGGAGATAACAGACACGTACGTTTATCTTGGACAGCAGATATCAAGTGAGGGTCACATTGATGAAGAAATTAATCGGCGTACAAAACTTGCCTGGAGAGCTTTTGGAAGAAACAGCATAATTTTCAAGAGCAATATGCCATTATGTCTTAAAAGAAAAGTGTTTGATCAATGCATCCTTCCAGTGCTTACGTATGGTGCGGAGACGTGGACCTTAACTAAAAGAGACATACAAAGGCTGCAGACAACTCAAAGAAGCATGGAGAGGTGCATGCTTGGTGTAACCAGGAGAGATAAGAAGAGGAACTCGTGGATCCGAAAAATGACAAGAGTGGAAGACATCATGATCAGAGTTAAATCCCTGAAATGGCAATGGGCTGGACATACTGCCAGAAGGACAGATCATCGATGGACAGCTGAAATTTTAGATTGGATTCCAAGGGACAGGAAAAGACCCAGAAGAAGACCACATGGGAGATGGGTGGATGAAATTCGAAAGTATGCAGGGGTGACATGGAGGAGACTGGCACAAGACAGACCGTTGTGGAGGAAACTTGGGGAGACCTTCGTCCAGCAGTGGATTGATAATGGTTGACAATGATGATGATGATGATGTATGATATGGGGGGGTAGGAGTGTGCTATTGGGATTTCGTACGTTCCCGATTCTTCAAGCATTTTTTTCCGTCTTTTTGTTCGCCGTCATATTCTTTAATGTGTTTACAGACATCCCTAGTTTTAAATCGTATTTTGCACATTGCTTGTTAACTTCTTGGCTGACACCTATGTATGGTAAAGCACCGATGTATTTCACTTCCTTATCCATATTGCTTCCTCCTTGGCTTTCCTTCCTCTGATTCTTTATTTTATTTTTTGTTTCATTTATCCACTTTTTTATTAATTTATTTGGGTACTCATAATCATGCGCGATCTTTAATATGAATTCCAGTTCTTGGTTCTTAAGCCTATTATTAGAGGTGTGCGTGTATGCCCTCCTTATGAGGTTAATAACGCTATTTTTTTTATGCACGTTTGGATGGTGCGATGTGTATGGTATCATTACTGGTATATAGGTATGTTTTAAAGATCGCGCATGATTATGAGTACCCAAATAAATTAATAAAAAAGTGGATAAATGAAACAAAAAATAAAATAAAGAATCAGAGGAAGGAAAGCCGAGGAGGAAGCAATATGGATAAGGAAGTGAAATACATAGGGGCCTTACCATACATAGAAGGTGTCAGCCAAGAAGTTAACAAGCAATGTGCGAAATACGATCTAAAACTAGGTATGTCTGTGAACACATTAAAGAATATGACGGTGAACAAAAAAACAGGGGGAAAATGCTTGAAGAATCGGGAACGTACAAAATCCCAATAGCACACTCCCCCCCCATATCATACATAGGGAGCACAAATAACAGGTTAAAAAAAAAAGGCTGAAGCAACATATCACCAACTGGCAAAAAAAGAGGCAAAAACGGCGCTAGTACAGTTCTGTTTGGAAAACAAAACGTTCCCGAAATTCAACGAACTAAAATTGCTAAAAAGAAATAAAAAATCGGAAAAACGATTGAGGACGGAAGAAGCAATTTTAATATATAACAATAGAGTATGTAACCAGAATGATCCGAGCACATTGTCTAACCTATGGAAAGAACTTATTAGACAAGAAAAAGAGCAAAAAAAAAAAACGCGACAGAAAAGGAGGAAAGACAAAGATTGAAGAAAGTAAAGGAAAACAAACAAGATAGCGTACTAAAAAAAAAAAAAATGTGCGAAGAGGAAACATAGATGGCAACAGGGTAGAAGCGATCAAACTGCGTATCCGAGACAGACGCAGAATGGCAACGGGGATTAGCAAACCCCAGTAAGCGAGAAGGCACCCACAAGCAAAAGTGCAAAATCGCCATGCTCCTGAAGATGCCCAAAGTCTTGGGCGAAAAATTTCGAGCAAAGAAAAACGGTAAAAGTTGGTATTAACGGATCCTAATCGAAGTTTAGTGAAGCAAACCTGCATTAAACGAGAATAGCGCCAAGAACAGCTATACCTGAAACGAATGATTGGAACGATAACATCAGCGACAACCGGACCACTTGCAGGAAATGTAAAGTCAAGCAAGATAGAAATGCAAAGGTAAGCATTATCTAGCTGAAATATCTAATATGATGAACGTATGCACATTTAAAGGACAGTAGTTTTCTGGTGATATCAGAATTAGAACTACGAAGATTTGATTTTTTTTTTATTATTTACCTTCAACAACATCTTCCTTCATCTGATCACCTTTTGAGAACACTTGAACAAGTGCAGAGTATTCTGAATCTTGCTTCATCAGTTCTTCGTGACTTCCTTGTTCCACAATATGCCCGTCTCTCAGTAAAATGATGCTGTCACATTCTTGAAGGTACTTTCATCAAAAAAGAAAAATGAATGATAAAACATTTTTTAAATGCTTTACATTCAAGTGATCAGACAGTAATTTAATCTTCATATTTACAAAAATTAGTAATGAAAAATCCCACAAATTAATTTAAAGAAACATTTCTCTCGTGGACACAAACATTTTACTAAACACAAATAGTATTTTCCTATTATAATGCTGTAGTGCTAAACTCCATTTCACAAACATGTATCACAAACATGTAGCTCTGAAAAGCTGCATTTAACTAGGTATGGCTTTATAACCACTTTTTGTGACACCACAAATTCCAACCATAATGCACAAAACTAAACATCGCTTCATGAATCATTTATGGCAGAAATTGAGCTATGAGGAATTTAAAGTGCTGGCTTTTCATTGATTATTGGCACAGAAGACTCATCGTCACGGAAATGAAGTTTCAAAGAATTTGGTTTGGATGTGTTGACACTAGTGCTTCAAATATTTCAACAGAGAGATGAGAGAGAGAGAGAGAGAGAGAGAAATTTTTATCATACGCAAATTTAGTGGGAAATGCATTAGAGTAAGTTCCTGAAATTTGGAGATTGACAGCAAATGTATAGCTACAAATAATTTTTGAATATTCAGTTTCATAACAGCAAATTTTTAAAATTAAACAATTTGAAAAAAATCAACTTTTTCTTTGACCACCTTAATAAATAAATAAAAAAAAAAAAAAACTTTCATTAACATCTTTTGAGTTTTGCAACATCTGTGTGACAGGTTGTAACATTAGGGCATGGCTAGCAGCCATTTTGCAGCTCACACTAGGGAGAGCAAAATGTGCATTTCTTTTAGCCGTGCTCGTAGTGTAAAGTTGGTGAGCCTGCAACAGGGAAAACATCAAATTGTACTCACTTCCACCATTGCACACCTCATATGTGAAATTAAACTGGTGTCACCTTCTTTCCAAATACATAAACCACTTTAGGTGTGAACCATAGACTAAACAACATTTGCCTTCCAGTGCCCTATTAGCTAACTCCATTGCGATAGGATTGTTAGCAAACATCCTACTGCAAAACACTCAGATTTCACAACCCCTACCCTCTCCCCTACAGATAGGGTGTGAAGGTCTTCTTTCTACCCAGCAGGAGGAATAATTACACAATTACAGCAAAAAAGCAGCGGTGATGACAGTCATTTAGTGTATCATTTTTTGTACGTCTACAATGAGATGAAATCCCACACATAATTGGATTTTAATAACAGCTTGAAAGTTTTAGATGGCATATCAATTATTCACTTACCCTACTGTATGTGTAGGAAATTCACTATTTTACGCACATTTTATTGCGTTCACAACATGAACCTCTTGTACCAACATTTCAAATTAATATTTTTTGCAAAACTTTATTTAAAATATACCAAAGTGCAATTAAAAAGATAATTTAAATGCATAATGAATAAGTGATATAGTCATTATTTACATCACCTTCACCACGTGGCAGTGTGAAACACAAGAGTTCACCCATTATGCAGTTGCAAACTTTTTACTTTAAAACCCGAAAATTTATGCATTTTATTTTATTGGGTTGGGCGAATGAAATGTCTGGCATGAACAAGCAGTGGAGTCAGGCCCCCACCACAGTGAAATGGAACCACCCACAGGTGTTGCAGGTATTACGCCACAGAGTTACTATAAATAGCTAGCACGTGTGTGAAGAACAAGGTTCAGGTGTGGTTTGTTTGGACATAACGTGGTTTGCAAAGGAAACATGCAGATGCCAGATTTGAAAGTCATCTTCCCGTATAAATTTAAACTGGGCCATTTCTGGAGGAATTGCCGCTCGAAATGTTCACAAGGCATTTGGTGGGAATACAGCCAACGAACAAACCATTCGGCGATGGTTTGTGAAGTTTCGAAGCAGAGATATGGACCTGCAAAATGCAGCATGTGGCCACCAGCCTGTTGCTGTTTCTGACGATGTTCTGTTACGTGTGGTTGAAGCGGACCACCGAAAAACGTGTCGTGAGATAGCGGCAGAGGTAGGTGTCCACCACACGACAGTTGTTCGGCGTCTGACCGCACTGGGTAAGTCAAAAAGCTGGACATGTGGCTGCCGCACGAGTTGACAACTGCCAACAAGACTATGCATTTGGAAGTCTGCACGTTGATGTTTGCCAGGAATAAACAGGAACCTCTACTGCATCGAATTGTCACCTGGGGCAAGAAGTGGTTCCTTTATGATAATTGGAAACGATCTGCACAATGGTTAAGCAAGGCACAGCCTGCTGGACAGCATCCTAAGCCACCCCTACATACCAAGAAGATGATGCTATTTTTGTCTGGTGGTCCACAGTGGGGATAGTTCATTGGAGTTTCTTGGCAAGAGGCCAAACCATCACTCCAGAATGTTATTGTGCTGAATTACACCAGATGCACCAAAAATTGCTGCAGAAACAAACAGCTTTGGCCAACGGACATGGTGTTCTTCTGCTCTTCAACAACGCCCGTCCTCGTGTTGCACAACGAACGATGTTGACACTAAGTGCCTTGGGCTATGCAGCACTGCCTCATCCTGCCTAATCCCGGACTTGTCTCAGACAGACCTATTATCTGTTTCGTCACCTGGATCCCTTCCTGATCAGGAAACAGTTCACAACTGATGAGGTTCAACATGCAGTCAATGACTTCTTCAGGTCCAAGCCACAAGGCTTTTCTCGTTCCGGGATAATGGCCTTGGCGGACAGATGTCAACTATGTGTTGATGTCGAGGGGGATTATTTTGCCTAGGTAAGTTGTCCTACTTTTCCGTTCTCGCCGTCCACATGTGCAGGTCCTCTGCTGGTCATTTCATTTGCATCAACCCAATACTTTTACAATTTCAAAAATCACACTTAAATTGTCATTAAAAAGTACTGAGGTGACACCTCACAAACCTTAAACATAACATCACAGAATCAGTTTTCAGAAATCGTTGTATTTCCATTATAAACAATGTGTTAATGTGTTCACACCTTGATTGCAAATTGTGAGTGCTACACTTCACCTCGGTGAAACAATATTGATGCACAGAGTGCATGCACACTGACATTTAGCAAAACACAAGAGATTTGAGTATGGTGCCATCTGTTGGGAAAATTATGATAGAAAAACAAATTTAGGTCCGAATGAAAGAACACCAAGCAGCTATTAGGAACATTAGTAACAAAACAGGGCTAGACAGACATATACAAGCAAGTGGACACTCCATAAACTGGAACTCAGTGAAAATAATCGCCCACCAGTCAAACTTAGTAAAGAGGAAACTAGAAGAAAGGATCGAAATAGCAAGAAGAAGAAGTACCACAATTAACGATAATTGCGGTTGGACTCTTCCAACTGAGTGGCAGCAACTACTCCAGTGACGTAGTCCTGATGACGAACTAGGCTTTAGTTCGAAAATTTGACAACCAACTTTCATGAAAAATAACCTCTATAAGACCCGTAAAAAAGTTATTCCACAATACACTATGAATAGAGGTGCCATAAATTCATTTACAACAAATTTAGTTTGAGAATTACAGATTTTTTTTTATTTTAATATGTTTCTTATTTTATTTAACATTTATTTTTGGAATAGAATTTTTTTTTTTTTTTGTTATTCTTGAACAAATCTTGTTCTTTTTTAATTATTGTTTTCCAAGTATCTGGAAGTGTTGTGTCTTTAATATTGTAAACATTATTTTTATGTTTTTTGACAGATATGGATTCAGAATATCAATTATTTTTCAAATTTATGGGTTGAAATAATTTTTTTTTTTCAAATTTTAGATATATTTTTTGAATTTTTAATACAATATTGAATCAGGGCTGTTTTTTTATCTCTTCGGTGCTGATTTTTTGTATGTTGATTTAACCTCCGTTTTAATGTTTTTGGTGCTGCCTATGTATGAAATAGTGGGGAAATCTAATTTATTGGTATTCATAAGTGCCTGCTTTTTCTAACAATCTCGGTTGATATTTAGTACTTACTAATAAATCACTGATAGTTGGAACAATGTCCAAAATGACTATTTTCCCCCCTAGTTCACAGAATTCACTAGTAATTTTTTTATATACGGAAAAGATTCCAAATATTTTTTTTTTTTTACCTTTATTATTTTTATTGATCAAAGTAGGACATCTTTATTTTTAATACACAAATTCTCCATAAAAATTTAGAATTACTTTTTATACAGTCCAAGAGAAACTGAGACATTTTTAGATGTGAATCAAGCAGGCAAGTCGAAGTGCATTAAAAATAAATAACTAGTTTTTTTAACACCTTGCTTCATTGTGTCATTTTTTGTTTCCAACGAAAGGTATACATGTACTTTGCTACCATTGTTAGAAATAAAATTCCATCTCAAGAAACAGTATGTCATAGTCCTCTAAAGTTCTTTATAATTGTACACCAAAACCACAATCATTATGCAAGCATATTTTAAAATTAAAAATCCAACACTCACAGCTGCTTCAATTTCTGACTATAAAATACACTGACGGAAAAAAATATCCCAACACCAAGAAGGGGTTGTGTTAGATAAACGACAGTTGGTAGGCGGTGAGAGTACATCTGTAAGATGACGTCTATGCAAATTTCACGCTCGGCGCATATGTGTGGCGCTAGTAGCGCCTCGGAACATGCAAAGCAGGTTTGCTGTAAATACGCGCTGTAACGTTCGTGAGCATTAGTTATCGTTGAGATTCGACGTAGGGTTTTGATGTTAGTTAAGAATGCCCTTGAGAAGACAAAGAAGCCATTAACAGCTCACGGAGTTTGAACGAGGTCGTGTAATAGGGCTACGAGAAGGTGGATTTTCTTTCCGCAATATTGCAGAACGACTTGGCAGGAATGTAGCCACTGTACATGATTGTTGGCAGCGGTGGTCAAGAGAAGGTACTGCCTCAAGAAGACCGGGTTCCGGCCGGGCACGTGGCACTACTGAGAGGGAAGACCGCCGTGTACGGCGTATGGCCGCGGCGCATCGTACCGCGTCTGCGGCAGCAATTCGAGCTGCAATTGCCACCACAGTGACACAGCGAACTGTTACAAATCGGTTATTTGAAGGATAGCTCCGAGCCAGACGCCCTGTAGCATGCATTCCACTTACTCCAAACCACTGCCGTTTGCGACGTCAGTGGTGTCAAGCTAGAGCATACTGGAGGACGGAGTGGAGATCTGTTGTGTTTTCTGATGAAAACCGGTTCAGCCTGGGTTACAGTGATAGCCGTGTGTTGGTTAGAAGAAGGCCAGGTGAGTGCCTGCAACCAACCTGTCTGCGGCAGAGACACACTGGACCTATACCTGGAGTTATGGTCCTATGACAGCAGGAGCACTCTTGTGGTTATCCCACGCACCCTGACGGCACAGTTGTACGTCGGTCTGGTGATTCCACCTGTTGTGCTGCCATTCATGAACAGCATTCCAGGGAGTGTTTTCCAACAGAATAACGCTCGCCCTCCTACCGCTGTTGTAACCCAACATGCTCTACAGAGTGTCGACATGTTGCTGTGGCCTGCTAGATCACCAGATCTTTCACCAATCGAGCACGTATGGAACATCATTGGATGACAACTCCAGCGTCACCCCCAACCAGCATTAACAGTCCCTGTATTGACCGACCAAGTGCAACAGGCATGGAACTCCATCCCACAAACTGACATCCAGCACCTGTACGACACAATGTGTGAACGCTTGCGTGCTTGCATTCAACATGCTGGCGGTTACACCGGTTATTAATGTACCAGCATTTCACATTTAAAATGGCTCTTCTCGCGCTTACAATAAGCTGTGATCTTGAAACCTTAATTGATTAAATATGTTACCTACACAAATGTATTGCCGCCATTTCATTCCTCTACAACTATTTTTTCGTGGTGTTGGGATTTTTTTTTTCAGTCAGTGTATAAACACACAAAGCTTTCTTACTTTAAGTTGATGGGTAACAAACAAGATGCTTTTTCCTTTCAAGGCCCCTTTGATACAATGCTGGAATATATGTCTTCCAATCTGGCTGTCCACAGATGATAATGGATCATCGAGTAAATACACATCCTTGTCAGCATACTGAGCCCTAGCTAAACTCACTCTCTGCTTTTGACCTCCACTAAGTGTGACACCTTTCTCACCAACCTACATGAAAAAAATATATTAGTTTTGCAAACACTGAGCATACAGTATATCAGCTGACTGAAAAAACACAAGACAGGCAGATACACTAGTCACGGTCAAAAAACAAGAACTTTGTAACTGCAGCAACACTAATCCTAAAACTGTTTGCACTAGTCTATTCATTAACGAAAACCATGAAAAAAAAAATTCAGAGACAACCTTTAAAGGTGAATGGCACTTATTATGACAGACACAATCTAAGAAAAACTGAGGATGTTACAGAGGTGATTGAGAGACAAAGTTTGAAAACCTGAAAACTTGCCATGGTATGGGTGTATGCTACCACCAAACTATTATTCTGAATTATAACTTTATATTATAATCCAAGTTTAAAAATTGGATTAAAATTTTATATGAAAAAATTTGGTTGGTTATTCATGTCTTTTTATTCGATTGATGGTCAATGGGTAGGTATTTTACTCTAGAAAATGATGTAGGATTTTAAGGTTTTCCTGTCATGGCTTTAATTTTTCAGATCCACTTATGTTAGCTGCTAAAAGTAAAGTCACATTTGTTTTAAATCACCTGATTTTCCATGGAGCACTCTGCTCTCGAATAAAAAAACAGGTTTCACTAATCCTCAACTGAAGTATTGGGTTGTCGGAAAAGTCATGATGTATTTTAGCCATGTTTTGCAAAGGTCATTTATTGATAAAAAGAACAAAGATCAATCAATGATATAATGCCCATTTTTTTCGATAACCTTTTGCCATCTTTCAATGAGCTACAGAATGCCTCGTTCATAGAAGGACCTGTCTTTCGTGGTGAAACACTGTACAAGGTACTGATTTACAGCCTCATCTGAATTGAACGTTTTACCACACAAAGACTGTTGAAGAGAGCGAAACAAGTGGAAGTCTGACGACGCAAGGTCAGGCAAGTATGCTGGGTGTGGCAACACATCCCACCCAAGCTCCAATAATTTTTGGCGGGTGATCAAACTTGTGCGTGGTCTCATGTTGTCGTGATGGAACACAGCACCTTTATGATGAACGAGCTCTGGACGTTTCTGGATGATGGATTCGTTCAAACTGTCCAATTGCTGACAGTACACCTTCGAATTGATTATTTGGTTCCGTGGTAGGAGCTCGAAAAATGCGACACCTTTAAAATCCCACCACACTGAGACCAGATCATTCCGCTGATGAATGTCTGCTTTGGATGTCGTTTGAGGCGAAGCAGTCCTTCGGGACCAAGACCGTTTGCACAGCACATTGTTGTACACAATCCAATTTTTGTTACCAGTCGCTTCAAAAAAGGATTGTTTTCCTCACGTTTAATAAGCATATCACAGATGTTTATACGCCTCATCAATTGAGCTAATTTGAGTTCATGATGAACCCACACATAGAGCTTGCTTACGTATCCCAGCTTTTTCAAGTGGTCGTGAACGCTTGAATGATGGATGTGCAATGTGTCTGCAATCTCTCGTGTCGTGTAACGTGGGTTTGACTCGATCAATGCCTTGATTTAGTCATCATCAACCTCTCTTGGTCTCCCAGACAGAGGAGCATCGTTGAGGTCAAAATCACCAGCATGGAATTTTGTGAACCACCGCTGGCACTGATGTTCTTGTAGAGCATTATCACCGTACACTTTACGCAACTTTTCACAAGCTTGATGCGCGTTCTTCCCTTTACGGAAGTAAAATATGGCGAAAATGCACAGTTTGGTCTTCCATCTTCAATTTGTTGTCAAATATCCGCAAATCAACCAAATCGCTCACTATTCCTTTTAGACTGCAGCTAGAACTGGCACCTGTCGAATGCCATAGTGATAAAAGAGCTGTGCTTGCCTCTAGTGCTTCCAAAACCGCCCAACCGCCATCGGGTGCCATTATCTGCTATAGAATTATGACGGTGCTACATAATTCCATAGCAGATAATGTATGGGACAAAATCATAGCAAATCCTTTTGAACAATTTACTATACAGTTCACAGGTGTTGACACAATTTAAAAAGCTGTCAAAAGGGGGGAAATATGTTTTAAACAATATACTACATCATTTACCTGTGTCGGCACAATATTCAAAGCCGGAAACCTAGAATTTCAGGTTCAAGTGAGCTCAGAAATCTGGAAATCACAGAAACCCAGGTTGACCCGGGAAACAAACACAGCTGATATTATGAGGACTACATCAGGAGAAATGGCTGCATCCAACTTCAGACATATGGGTCTGATCTGCATATCTGTCTGAATGACAATGTAAAAACTGAAGTTTTCAATGTCTTTTAACTTCCTTACAGAAAAAGAACAAAAAAAAACTTGTGTCCTTTTAATGACCTTTATGTAATAGTGAATTGTGTTTTTTAAATACACTACAGTTTGTTAAAATTTCAACATTAGTCAAACAGAATGAAGACAAGTGCACAAAAAGTCATGCTGACCTTTCTCAACCACAAAGGCCCCCAGTTGATCGAATTTCTCGCTACTGGAAATGCTGCCCAGTATGCAGACACACTCAAATTTCTTTGAGCACCACTTAAGTCCAAGTGACCTGGGCTGCACACCACAGGAGTCATCTTTCTTCATGACAATGCCTGCCCCCCACATTGCGAAAATTGTCCAGGATTACCTTTCAAATACAGGTGGTACACACTCCAGCATCTGGCATACAGCCAAATTCATCCCCTTGTGACTCACAATTTTGGGGAGCTGAAGAAGCATCGGCGGGGTTACAAATTCCCTCGACGAAAGAGGTTCAAGACGCTGTTCAGGAATGGTTCTGCCAGCAACCCACTGCCTTCTACACATGAGGAATCTAACACTTAGTGTAACACTGGGATAAATGCCTTAATAGTCATGGGGGATAATCTTTATGGTAAATTGATATATAATATCTTTCTCATTTGCCCTTTGGCTCCTTTTTAAATTTTTTTTTTTTTTTTTTTTTGATTGGAGGTTTAACAACCACCGTGAGCAACTCAATGGGCTATAAGCAGTCGCCCGTCCCTAATTTAGGGTCACTGGTTCCAGGGAAGGGAGAGAGCCAGTGCCGTAAGACAAACACAACATCCATGCCTGACCGGGATTCGAACCCGGACCCCTTACGGACGAATGATCAGAGGCCAACGCCTTAGACCACTGCGTCACCGGGGCGGCCTTTTTTAAAATTTGAATAACCCTTATATTTAGTGAACTGCTCTCAATGATCCTGTCTGATGAAAAAAACAAGACACAAAGTATCATGGAAGTGTTTATGAACTAAAAGGTACTGATAGAGGAGTTTTTCTTTCCTTTCTTGTGCATGGATTTTCTAAAGAATACAGAAAAGTCTGATATTTCATTTACTAGATTCATTCAAGCTTTGTGATAATTCTTACCAAGCATTGCCATACTAGTGTTTGTGATTAATGTCACACAAAATATGATTTGTTTGCACATTGCTAATTAATAAATTTTCATCAACAGACATTTCTGAAACAGCAGAAACAATAAAAACAAGCAGCTCAGGCATGCCTTGGAGAACATATTAAACCATCGACCCAGGGCTAAGAACCTCACCATTATAAATATCATCACCTCCTTTTTTCCAGTATCCCCCCACCACCTGCTTGCACTGTATGTCTTTGATTTTCCTGCCTGAGTCCCCTGTTCTGCTAATACAAGACTTTCCATTCTGATAAATGACTTGAAGGTCTCGTCAGTCTGTGGTGATCATATCCAAACCTAATTTTGGGAGTAATCACTAAATGAAATTGCAGAAGGTGCTGTACAAGAATGTTTATTGATCCTATTCCTTTTCCTACATAAAATTATAGCAGATGCAAACAGGTCCTTCATCTCAATGAACATACAAGGGAAAGAGAAAAACTTGACTAACTTTAAAGGGGAAGAATTGCCTAAAATTTTATATGGCACGTATAAACAGAAAAAAATGTTGTTATTCTAAATTTTCACGTCTGCTACCTATTTTATTCATAATCAACTAGTTTGAAATTTAAAGTACATCTTTTTTTTTTAACTTGCACAAAATACTAAAATTTTATCTGCATAAGTCTTACATTTGATCTATATCATGTGAAAGTCAAGTAAAGAAGCGAATAAAGCAAAATATCACCAGCTGCACAGTACAAAGTTTAAATTTT
This sequence comes from Macrothele yani, assembly GCA_039090855.1. Classification (NCBI taxonomy): domain Eukaryota; kingdom Metazoa; phylum Arthropoda; class Arachnida; order Araneae; family Macrothelidae; genus Macrothele; species Macrothele yani. Next base: position 74,907,593 of record CM077027.1, read on the forward strand.
AATTTTACTTTTTTAACTTTTGCTTTCTTTATTTTTTCCCCTTTGTTCTTACTTCTTTTAATTCAGATATCATCTGAAATACAATTGGTTGATTAGCAAATAACTGTTTCCATGCCTCTTAATGAGAATTACTAGTGGTAAGTGAATGGAATGTGCAATGCAAAACAAGCTTTACAAAATATCTACACATGATTAACAGAAATACAACAGATTCTGTGCAAAATGTACCTCTGTTTGATCACCTGCTGGTAGTGAAGCCAAATCATCAGTGAGCCCACAACAGTAAACTGCTTCATAATACCTGGAATGAAAAGTCAAAATATTTGAAAAACATCTGGAACACTGCTAATGCAATGATTGTATTAAATGGTAATTTGACTTGGTTTGCATGTGTGGTTTGAAAGTCTGCAAGCTTTTCTGTCACTAGCAAGAGTCACTTATTTTTAAGTCACTGTCACTAGATCTAGGAAAGGTATGGAAAAAGAACCACAGCATTTCTATGCCATTTATACACTGACGGAAAAAAAAATCCCAACACCAAGAAGGGGTTGTGTTAGATAAACGACAGTTGGTAGGCAGTGAGAGTACATCTGTAAGATGACGTCTATGCAAATTTCGCGCTCGGCACATAAGTGTGGCGCTAGTAGCGCCCTCGGAACATGCAAAGCAGGTTTGCTGTAAATACGCGCTGTAACGTTCCTGAGCGTTAGTTATCGTTGAGATTCGACGTAGTGTGTTGATGTTAGTCAAGAATGACTTTAAGAAGACGAAGAAGCCATTATCAACAGCTCACGGAGTTTGAACGAGGTCGTGTAATAGGGCTACGAGAAGGTGGATTTTCTTTTCGCAATATTGCAGAACAACTTGGCAGGAATGTAGCCACTGTGCACGATTGTTGGCAGCGGTGGTCAACGGAAGGTACTGCCTCAAGAAGACCGGGTTCCAGCCAGCCCCGTGGCACTACTAAGAGGAAAGACCACCATGTACGGCGTATGGCCGTGGCGCATCGTACAGCGTCTGCGGCAGCAATTCGAGCTACAGTTGCCACCACAGTGACACAACGAACTGTTACAAATCGGTTACTTGAAGGTCAGCTCCAAGCCAGACGCCCTGTAGCGTGCATTCCACTTACTCCAAACCACTGCCGTTTGCGACGTCAGTGGTGTCAAGCTAGAGCTCATTGGAGGATGGAGTGGAGATCTGTCGTGTTTTCTGATGAAAGCCGGTACTGCCTGGGTGCCAATGATGACCATGTGTTGGTTAGAAGGAGGCCAGGTGAGCGCCTGCAACCAACCTGTCTGCAGCCGAGACACACGGGACCTACACCTGGAGTTATGGTCTGGGGAGCAATTTCCTATGACAGCAGGAGCACTCTCATGGTTATCCCACGCACCCTGACAGCACAGTTGTACGTCGGTCTGGTGATTCCACCTGTTGTGCTGCCATTCATGAACAGCATTCCAGGGGGTGTTTTCCAACAGGATAACGCTCGCCCGCGTACTGCTGTTGTAACCCAACATGCTCTACAGAGTGTCAACATGTTGCCGTGGCCTGCTAGATCACCAGATCTTTCACCAATCGAGCACGTATGGGACATCATTGGACGACAACTCCAGCATCACCCCAACCAGCATTAACCATCATTGTATTGACCGACCAAGTGCAACAGGCATGGAACTCCATCCCACAAACTGACATCCAGCACCTGTATGACACAATGCATGAACATTTGTGTGCTTGCATTCAACCTTCTGGTGGTTACACCGGTTATTAATGTACCAGCATTTCACATTTAAAATGGCTCTCCTCACGCTTACATTAAGCTGTGATCTTGAAACCTTAATCGATTAAATATGTTACCTATACAAATGTATTGCCGTCATTTCATTCCTCTACAACTATTTTTTCGTGGTGTTGGGATTTTTTTTTTCCTCGTCAGTGTATTTGGAATTCAAAAATACAGACCCTATAGTACTTAAATGCAAACACTGACTGCTTAGCACTGGAGCATTTTGCTACACTGTAATCATATAGAGACACATCACATAAAAAAGAAGCAATACAGTTACAATGGAAATGAACATATTTTGTTAATTATTCACATTGAACCTTTACTTCTGTTAATCAAGAATTCACATTTTTAATATTTTAGTAGTATGAGTTTATCACAAAATTTTCACACGAAGCTTTTATCATTCACAAAATTTGTATATCTATTGGTGACTGAAGAAGAAATACTTTTTCATAATCAATAAAAGCCATGCATAATGGGAGTGCATATTCCTTTGTTCTTTCAATTAGTTCTCTCAGTCCATCAATGTGATCTATGGTGCCATAGCTACTCTTGAATCCAGCTTGTTCTCTTGGTTGAGCCATGTCCAATGTTACTGTTGAGCTATGTCCAATGTTACCTTCGAGCGATGTGGAAGAACCTTAGTGAAAATTTTATAAACCACTGAAAGTAAGCTAATGGGCCTCTACTTTCTGAGATCCTCAACATCACCTTTTTTTTTATGTAGCAGGATCATTGCAGCATTGTTCCAATCCTCAGGAATCTTTTCTTCATTGAGACATCTAGTGAAAACTTGGGCGAGTGTAGTCTCTATTTCTCGCTTGCTTCTTATATAATGTCCACAGTAATTCCATCTTCTCCTGGAGTTCTTCCCCATTTCATGTTCTTAATTGCATGTGCAACTTCTGCCGGGAGGACTAAAAGAACTCTGGTACTAGTACTTTCTTAATGACTGGAATAGGTGTATCGTCTCTTTCATATACTTTTGTGTAGAAATCTCTCACTCTTGTCAAAATTTCACCTCTGTTTCTTGTTACAGAATCATCTCCTTTTATCAGTGCCATAATCTGTTTTCTTCCCTTACTGAGATGTGCCTTTGCTATTTTCAAGCTTTAGTTGTTTTCAATTGCTTTCCTCACTAGTTCCCAATTGAATTTTCTTGCGTCTTCAGTGATATTTTTTTGTACTGTCTTACATAGCTCTATATATTCCACTTTGGAAGGTACATCTTTATTTGCCCTTATCTCTTTTCTCTCTTGCATCAGCATTTTTATTTTTCCTGCTATTTCTTCACATGCAACTTATTCTCAGTACCACCTATTTTTGCTGTTGCTTCAATAAGAGCCTTGATGTCCATTTCTTCTAATATTAGACTTTCTAGAACAGAGAATCAATACCTTCAAGTTGGAACTGAGGAACCATGATTATTTTTAAGGTTGGCCATGTCAATACATTTTGTTTGATTTATGAGCTTACCACATGACCTTCCACAGTTTAGTGTTGAGGGGCATCTTACATCTTGCCATTCTATGGTCACTACCTGTGTTGAACCTATTTAGCACACAGCAGTCTTCGATGACAATTATGACACATAATAAAATCAAATTCACTTGTCATCCCATTTATATGTCTTTATGTCCATTTCCTATGTGGCTTTTTCTTGAAAAGAAGAGTTCATATTGAAAAACCTTTCTGCCTTTGCAAACTCTACAAGAGTTGTAGGGATGAGCGTATCACCCGGTGCTATAACCCACCTCCACTCAGGAGGGCATCAGCTTGTTTCATTAGCACCTACCCACACCCCAGCAAATTGAACAAGGTTTGTTTGTACTTAATTTTGTATGTAGTACGAAAGCCCAGGCACTCTCTTCCTCAGCATTACTATGATTTATCGGCTAATCAACGAAGGGAGGGAAGGTTTTAAATAAGGCATTTTGATACTAGATGCAGTAATCACTCCGTGCTGTAACTCAACAAATTTATTAGAGCAAGTTCAAAGTTTTAGAGTCTGATTCCTCGCAACAGATGGCTTCGTTGGAAATGACCTATGGTTTAGTTAGTTTGTCACCTTACTGCTCGAACCTGCGTTCCTCTTCTCAGCTTATCCCTTTCAACCGCCTACGCTCGAAATCTATCCGATTCTCTTGGCACGTACTCCGCGCTTTCCTGCTATTCTTTCGAGAAACCTTGGTGTATCCTCACACAGACCGGACACAATTTATCGCAACTCCGAGTTTTCACTCATGAAACACTTGGCCTCTACCTTTATTCAGCATTTCGTACGGGAGCTCCTGCCCCCACATCCTAATGCTAGAGAAACCCACTTCACCTTTGACACTCCACTATCTTCTTGCCCACATAACCTCTCTTCTCCTACTGAAAGAATACCCATCATCCCTATCGGTTCGCTGCCCTTAGGCACGACAACCTGACTTGCAATTCTTCATTCCTCCTAACTTACGGCCTCCGGCTACAATGGCTCCCAACTCAGATGACCACCCCTGGCTGGACCCCATCACGTTCACCTGCCGTCCTTATCTCCCATCAGGATCGCCAGGTGGCATTTCCATTTCAGTCGCCTCCGCTTGAAATCAGACTCTCTATAGATACATCAATACAATACAAACATTAGCTACATACTTGGACTACAAAGTAAGAATACAATCTACCAGACTGACTGGCGCCTTTTGCCAACAAGCTTTGTCCAGCTCTATGATAAAATCATCCAAATGTAGGGATTTATTTAGCCACTAATGACTCTCCGGAATCCCGCGTTTCCGTTGCGACTGTTCACCTCGTACTTCGTTGGCGCCATTAGACCAACGCTAGACATTTGCAGTCTTTATAAATGGCTTTGAAAAAGAAAGTAATTTCCTTCGTGGGATAGAGAAGTCCTTCCCTGAGGTGAAATTCAATCTTTCATAGGCGAACACGTGGCATATCTTTTTCATGAATATGCATAAATTAACATAATGGCCTACATTATCGTACATAATTTTAATAGTTAATTTTCGCTCTTACAAGAGTATTTCCATGTTGGTTTCTGTTGCCATGGCCAAATTTACCTACTGAAGTTTCATTCCATTCTGTTGCCCTATTTTTGCATTGAAATCTCCCATAATGATTTTCAAGTGCTGCTTTGCTCTTGTTATTTAGATGCCAAATTTCCTCGGAAAGTTCTTCAATTTCTTCCTCAGGATGACTTTTGGTGGTAAGCTTGAATAACTTCAGTCTGGTATCTTTTGAGAGTTGGATAACAAGTCGCACAGCTCTGTCTGAGGAACTTTTAACTTCTGGAACTTTATCTTTCAGTTTCTTCTTTATTATAAATCCAACACCATTACTTCTGCCAATATCTGTCCCACGATAGCAGAAAAGGTGTCCACTTTTCAGTTCAATGAGATTCCCTCATTTTCTTTTTACCTCACTTAGCCCGACAATGTCTCACTTGATTCTTTGTAGTTCCTCCTCCAATTCAAGGAGACTTGAATCAGAAGATAGAGATCGTCCATTGAATGTAGCCAAGGTCAGCATCAGATGGCAACATAGTCCAGCCATCTAGTGATTCTTAGCACCCTCTGCTTTCATGTCGCACTGGCCAGTGCCTTGGCCAGGTACATTCCTGCTGCCAGGGACTGAGGGCCAAGTTTTCAGTTTTGAAAAAATCTTCTGGGGGGGACATAACTCGCCGTCTGGTCAAGCTATATCACTATGTGGCAGTCATCAGAGCCCCTTCCCTTTAGTGGCAACAGGATGCACTGCGACAGGTGGGGTTGGGATATGTTGCACATCACCTGACCTTGCATCCCTATATATATATAATCTATGACCAGAAGAACCTTTTTGATTCAGAATCGTGGAATCCCCATGGGGACTACTTTTTCTAGTTTACTTGCAAACTTATATTTACATTACTATGAAAGGAATATTGTGTCTGATAAAGTAACAAATTTCAGATACATGACCTAATAAGTTTTCAGATTGATGGGGAAATCTTCCCACTTCAGACTTTTTACCCATCAGGACTTGTCTTGGTAAAAACAAGTGAAGGTTTTAGAACTACCTTTTTGGATTTGGAGATAGTTCGGACTCATAAAGTAGTTCTCACGGGGCTTTTTGATAAAAGAATAGAATTTGAATTTGTTCCGCTACTTTTAAGTATTTGGTACTCAAAAATTCCCAAAAAAATTCACCGGAATATTATTATCTCAGTTCTTAGGAATTTCCAATATTTGCAATAATAAATGTAGTACCATAAAAGCACTTAAATTACTTTATTCTAATTTGTTGAAAAACAACTATCCTCATAATTTCTGCAAGTTCTATTTTCAAAATTTATTGTCTTCTTTTAATTCTAAATCAAACTTTTCTATTAGCTTATGTAACATTATACCAACTTAATTACTTTATTATTAACCTGTTCTTAGGGCCACAAAAAAAATTAATTTCCTCCGAGTCGCCCCGGAGAGCTCTAACAGACCGAACTTTCATCCACGACGTAATAACAACTTAGCATTATTTTCAGAAAGTACCTCAAGCGACCTAAATATCACCATGGTAAGTGATTACCGACCTTGACCGCCAGGTGTTTTACTTTACTGCCTTGGGGAATTTTGGGTTTGAGTCTATATTTCAAAACTCCATTTCAGGCTATATGTTGTTATTTTAGAAGTTACATGTAAGTTCTTTTTGTTTTATGTTCTTTAAGCTCTACAAATAGGTTCAGGTAGGGAAGACAGAGTGCATAAAAGAGATATTTTTATACAAAATTTATGATATCTATCTATTGGCTTCAAAATTTAGCACTCTCATGAAACCTGAACCTCTACCCCAGGGTACCAGATGTCTTTCCCTTATGAGTGGTCTGGTGTTCTGGGATACAGTTATGTTTTTAAAAATGTTTGATTTTTTTGGTGGTGATGATGGTTTGGGGGAGGGGGGTATTTGATTTTTGAGGGATATTCCCTCTTGTCAGGAGTTTAGGGGTGTTATTGGGTTATGTATTAGGATTATAATTTATCTGTGGTTGAACTCATTACTATATATATATATCATCATCATCATCATTGTCAACCATTATCAATCCACTGCTGGACGAAGGTCTCCCCAAGTTTCCTCCACAACAGTCTGTCTTGTGCCAGTCTCCTCCATGTCACCCCTGCATACTTTCGAATTTCATCCACCCATCTCCCATGTGGTCTTCTTCTGGGTCTTTTCCTGTCCCTTGGAATCCAATCTAAAATTTCGGCTGTCCATCGATGATCTGTCCTTCTGGCAGTATGTCCAGCCCATTGCCATTTCAGGGATTTAACTCTGATCATGATGTCTTCCACTCTTGTCATTTTTCGGATCCACGAGTTCCTCTTCTTATCTCTCCTGGTTACACCAAGTATGCTCCTCTCCATGCTTCTTTGAGTTGTCTGCAGCCTTTGTATGTCTCTTTTAGTTAAGGTCCACGTCTCTGCACCATACGTAAGCACTGGAAGGATGCATTGATCAAACACTTTTCTTTTAAGACATAATGGCATATTGCTCTTGAAAATTATGCTGTTTCTTCCAAAAGCTCTCCAGGCAAGTTTTGTACGCCGATTAATTTCTTCATCAATGTGACCCTCACTTGATATCTGCTGTCCAAGATAAACGTATGTGTCTGTTATCTCCAGTTTTTCTCCATCAATCAATAAATCTTCATTTCTTGTAAAAGCATTGAACATCACTTTTGTCTTCTGAAAGTTCATTTTTAATCCCACTTCTTTACTCTTTTCAGCAAGTTCCTGGATCATACTCTGCAGCTCTGATGGGGTAGTTGCAAAAATGACTACATCATCAGCAAAACGAAGGTGGGTTAGATAATCTCCATTAATCTTTATCCCTTTGTTTTCCCAGCTCAGCGACTGAAAGACACCCTCCAATGTGGCATTAAAGAGCTTCGGAGATATGGTGTCACCTTGTCTCACTCCCTTTCCAATTTTTATGTGTGTTGTATTTTCAAACAGCCGAATCTTTGCACTTGCATTTTCATAGATGTTATTAATAATATTAATGTATGCATCTTCAATACCGCAGGATTTCAGAGCCGTGGTAACTGCTGATGGTTTCACCGAATCAAAGGCTTTTTCATAATCGATAAAAGCCATGCACAATGGAAGTTCATATTCCCTCGCTCTTTCAATTAGTTCTCTCAGTACGTGGATATGATCTATTGTGCTGTAGCCACTCCTGAATCCAGCTTGTTCTCTCGGTTGAGCCATGTCCAGTGTTACCTTCAAGCGGTGTGAAAGAACTTTAGTGAAGATTTTATAAACTACTGATAGGAGGCTGATAGGTCTGTAGTTTCCTGAGATCCTCAATGTCACCTTTCTTATGTAGCAGGATCATTGTAGCGGTGTTCCAATCCTCAGGAATCTTTCCTTCATTAAGGCATCGAGTGAAAATTTGGGCGAGTACTGTTTCAATTTCTCCACTTGCTTCTTGTATGATGTCTACAGTAATTCCATCTTCTCCTGGAGCTTTTTCCCGCTTCATGTTCTTGATTGCATGTGCAACTTCTGCTGGGAAGGACTGGAGGAACTCTGGTACTGGTATCTTTCATGATGTCTGGAGTGCATGTATCATCCCTTTCATATAATTTGGAGTAGAAATCTTTCACTCTTGTCAAAATTTCTGCCTCTATTTCTTGTTACAGAACCATCTTCTTTTCTCAGTGCCATAATCTGTTTTCTTCCCTTACTGAGATGTCCCTTTGCTATCTTTAGGCTTTGGTTGTTTTCAATTGCTTTCCTCACTAGTTCACAGTTGAATTTTCTTACGTCTTCAGTGATACTTTTTCTTACTGTCTTGCATAGCTCTATATATTCCACTTTGGAAGTCACATCTTCTTTAGTTGTCCTCATCTCTCTTCTTTTTTGCATCAACATTTTCGTTTTTCCTGATAATTTGTTTACATGCAACTTGTTCTTAGACCCAGCAAATTTTGTTGCTGTTTCCATAAGAGCTTTGGTTACTTTTCTGTTAACTTCAGAAATATCCACTTCTTCCGATGTTAGGCTTTCTAAAGGAGAGAATCTGTTCTTCAGTTCCAATTTGAAGGTATTATGGTGTTTTTTAAGGTTAGTTATGTCAATACATTTTGTTTGTCTTATGAGCTTGCCACGTTCAAGTTTGGTGTTGAAGTGCATCTTACATCTCACCAATCTATGGTCACTACCTGTGTTGAACTTGTTTAGCACACTGCAGTCTTCTATGACGAATTTTTTGTTACACATAATAAAATCAATTTCACTTGTCGTCCCATTTGGATGTCTCCATGTCCATTTCCTGTGTGGCTTTTTCTTGAAGAAGGAGTTCAAGATGAAAAACCCTTCTGCCTCTGCAAACTCAACGAGAGTATTTCCACGCTGGTTTCTGTTGCCGTGACCGAATTTACCTACTGAAGTTTCATTCTGTTGCCGTTGCCCTATTTTTGCATTGAAATCTCCCATAATTATTTTCAAGTGCTGCTTACCTTTATTATTTAGATGACAAATTTCCTCATAAAATTCTTCAATTTCTTCTTCAGGATGACTTGTGGTGGGTGCATAAGTTTGAATAATCTGAGCCTGGTATCTTTTCGAGAGTTGGATAACAAGCCGTGCAGCTCTGTCAGAGGAACTTTCAACTTCTACAACTTTATCCTTCAGTTTCTTGTTTATTATAAATCCAACACCACTAGTTCTGCCAGTATCTGTCCCACGATAGTAGAAGAGATGTCCACTTTTCAGTTCGATGAGATCTTCTCCTTTTCTCCTTACCTCACTTAGCCCCACGATGTCCCACTTGATCCTTTGTAGTTCCTCTTCCAATTCAAGAAGCCTTGAATCAGAAGATAGGGAGCGTCCGTTGTACGTAGCCAAGGTCAGCATCAGATGGCAGCCTAGTCCGGTCCTCCGGGGATTCTTAGCACCCTCTGCCTTCATGTCGCACTGGCCGCTGCCTTGGCCAGGTACATTCCAGCTGCCGGAGACTGAGGGCCAAGATTTAAGTTGTGGAATCATTTTGGAGGTGTTTGGCCATAACTCACCACGCTGGCCAAGCGGGTTGGTGAGTGTGGGATAGAATTTCCTCTAATCCCGATGGTATAGTTATACCGCTATTGGCGGTCGCCAGAGCCCCTTTAGTGGGAACAGGATGTACCACGAGAAGGCGGGGTTGACATTTGTCAAGGAGAGGCTGTGATGTTACGCATCACCTGACCTTACATCCCATTATATATATATATATATATATATATATATATATATATGTATTGGATTTCAAAATTATTAGAAGTTTTTCGAGCATCAGTGTTAAGATATGAAGAGAATTCCACCACATAGTTCACTGTGATGTTTTACTCTCCTCAACCACTGCTGCTGTCTCTTTCCCTATTCCAACAGCAACATTTTCAATCTCTTAATTATATAACTAGGTGTTTGATGAAGCATTTTTTCTCCCTTCCCCTGTTATTCATCCAATACTATTTTCCCAGAAAAGTTGTTACACTGTTATAAAGGAATGCACAAAAACATCTGTCAGCTTCACAGAGAGCAGCCTCATGCACCATCTTGCAATTGCATAGTACACATGTTTGACTGAGTATGCAGCATGCACAGTGTTAGGGTTCTAAGGATGCTACAGTGGTAGTGTTATCAATCATGAATAACATTAAAATTCAGAGAGATGTTCAACTTTTTAAATGAATGGTAAATGTGTAGTTTAGAGTCCTGAATTACTTGGCTGAAAATTTCGAAAATTTTTGAGAAAAAAGGATCGTATTTTAAAGTATGTAATTTGATATAAAATGGTGAAAAAATGTCAGCTTTAAAATGCATTTTAAAGAATTTTGCCGTAAAATTTACCTGGTAGTACAGGGATGTGAACACACTGCAGTGAGCACCCCAGCATCGTCGAAATAATCTTCAACTTTTGCTGCAGCAACCATTTCATGGGCAGAAAACAAGACAGAGCAAGCCTTTGCATTTTACAACAATCTTCCGTGCTCTGAAAAAGTTCTTAATTTACCATTATTGTCTGTAGAAGGGCATTATATCTCAGTCTTTCAGCAGATTAAAAAAAAAAATAGTGATCGTTTCGGCAGATTCACCAAATCCCAAAATGGCTGCTGCAACATGATTCAAAGTTCATCACTTCGCTGGTCTCAGACGATGTTGCAGCAATGTGGAGGGTAAGCTTGCTGCAGCATGTGTTTACATTCCCGTACTTGCAGGTAAATTTTCCAGTAAAAATCTCTAAAATGCATTGCAAAGCTGAAATTTTTTTTCACCACTTCATATCAAATTACATATTTTAAAATATGTGCATAATTTTTTCTCGAAATTTTGAGCCAAATAATTTAAGATGCTAAACTACACATTTAACAAATGTTTTTTTAGAATGTTTTCAAATCCTGTAAGTATTTCAATTTTTAATGCATGCTGAGATAAAATTCTGCTTTAATGCTTAATTTGGTAAAATTGTGTGGGGGGCCCCAGGTACAGTGTTTTGTCTTTTAATAATTAAATTATTTTTAAATAATGCTAAAATACTTTAAAATGTTAAAAGTTACAGTTGAACTGCGAACACAATATGGTACATATTAAGAGTTCTGTTGAACATGCAACCTCTGTGGCAGATCATATCTTATCAATGTGTTCCATGATTATAAGAGGACTGCAGGTACATTGAGAATTTGAAATTTTCTATATATACTGCATATATATTCTTGTAAGTCTTCTCGTGTCTAACAATTAACTTGAATTATAAGGTGTGAATGTATCATTAAGACTGTCTTATAGTATACTTTGTGATAAACCTAACTTAACACTAATGTAACTAATTACATATAGCCCTTGAGCAATTTACCTTCCGATCCATTATAATTCTCACTAAATCAAAAGTTATTATATAACATGATGTTTTCCTTAACAGGATGTCTTTCAAAGGAAGCAACTACTTAATTACAGCAGAAGCAGTTGTGCAATTACAAATTACATTTGGAAAAAAAAAACAAAAAAAACCCCAGGTGTTTACAATATATCCCCAGGATACTTTTAATAATACCAAAAAATAAAAAAATAATTTTAATCACTGACACTCAAACATGGCAAATGTATAATTCTATCAATGAAAACTAAAAACTGGATTTTCATGAAAACATTTTTATTACATACAATCGTGAACTGCTTGTTTTACAAGTTTAATTTTGTAGTCTGATGTTTAATCAATGCTGTATGTAAAAACCAAAGATAAACGCAACATGCATTACCCACAAAATTCTGATTCAAAAGCAATCACACATAACACAATAATATGTTTCAGGTACAAACACATAACTGACTATCATACTCTGCAGAATAAGCTTTATAATTTCAGAGCATGGAATAAGTTTTTGAAAAAAAAATAATAATAATACCTTTTAGAGCTAAACAGCTGCCCAAATAAGATATTTTCTCTTAGAGTAGAATTCATGATCCATGGCTGTTGAGGCACATATGCAGTGGTCCCCCGTAGTGCAACTTGACCACTCAATAACCTCATCTACACAGAAAACAACCAATTAAAAAAACATCAAGGTAGAGGCAATAGATCTGGCTTTTCCAAATTTTTTAAGTTAGAAAAAGAACTGATACCTCTTGATTAATAATAACAAAGCATTTTAATAGCTATGATGTCTTCATTAGTAAAACCATGTTTTAATAACAGATGTCTTGATTAGTAAGTGATGCATTTTAAATACAAATCAAAAATGCAAAAAAAAAGGTGGTCAACAATGAATTGGAACTTGCTGAGAATTTCTTAAAATTAAGAAAAATGAAATAAAATGATACTGTTAATCCCCTAAGTTTCATACTCTGACGAAATAAATTCAATCTTACATTATTAAAAAAAAACCATAGAAACACTGTTTACAAAGCTATCGAATGCATAGTTTCAAACTGATTCCCTGCCTAGCGATTTGAAGGCGGGTGGGTGGGGGGGGGTCACGAGATCGGTAGTTGAATGGGATTATTTTATGTAACTTCCACTTAAAAGACTTCAGAATTGGAGACTTCAGTTTTTACTTAATCTTAACTCCAAAGTGGTTGCATACATTTTTTTTTTTTTTTTTTTTTTTTTGCCAAGAAACACATTATTTTCTCTCAAAAGTTCAATACGTGCTCATTTATGAACACTCTCCAGACTTATCTTTTTAGTTCCCAGCTCCCAAGCATGCTTAATGCTAAAACAAGCAACCCATTCAAACTGAACTGTAAAAAGTGCCCATGCCTCACTCAGGATATCAATTTAGACTGTCAGCAATGTGTGCTACCTGATGACTGCTGAGTAACCTCTGAATTTTTACTTATGTTGAAGAACGTATATAAAGTTGCTTGAGAATGAAGTGATTAAATTTTACTAGTTTTTGAACTCCTGTGAAGAAAACCCCTATTAGTAGTTCTAATTCAGACTATTAAATAGCTCTGATCATGATACTATTCTCTTTTACGTGCAAATTTCAAAATAACTTGTACAATATTCTAGAGGATAATGCTTACCTTGGCATTCCTTACTAGCGATGAATCACATTTCACGCACGTTTTCCGGTCTTTGTTGATGTTATTGTCCTAATGTCCGTTGTATGAGATGTATAACTTTACTTCAAACACACTTTTCACTGGGTATACTCAGTGGATCTTCACTTTAGAATTCAAAAATATCAACATTTACCGTTTTTTATACTCGAAATTTTCGCCCAGTCTCTGGGCATCCTCAAGAGCATGGCGACTTTTCCACCGATGTTCGTGGTTAACTTCGCGCTAATGGAGTCCGATACCTCGTTGCCATTCGTCGGATATACTTTCTTGGATACATTTCTTTATCAAGCCCAGCTAGCGCCATCTTTGTTTCATCAATATAACTTTTTTCTTTTTTTTTTAAATTTCTTTTCCTATCCCGGTTTTCTTGTTTTGTCGATTTTTCTTGTCTTATTAGTTCTTTCCACAGGCTAGATAATGTGCTAGGGTCGTTCTGGTTACATACCCTTGTTTTATTTTTAGATTAAGATTGCTTCTTCCCTCCTCATTTGCCTTTCAGATTTTTTATTCCTTTTTAGCATTTTAATTTCATCGAATTTTGGGAAAGTTTGGTTTTCAATGCAGAATTGCACTAATGTAGTTTTACTTTTTTTTTTTTTTTTGCCAGTTAGATGTGTTGTTTAAGTCTTTTTTTTAACCTGTTTTTCGTACTTCCAATGTACGATATTGGGACTATGTGTACAATTGGAATTTCGTAGGATCCTGATTCTTCTAGTATTTTTTCCTCTGCTTTTTTGTTAACAGTCAGATTTTTCAAGGTGTTCACTGAACTTCCTAGTTGTAAGTCATATTTAGCACATTGCCTATTAATTTCTTTACTAACTCCTTCCAAGTATGGGAATGCCCCAATGTATTTCAATTTATCAAAGGAAGGTGAGGAATAAAAAAATTTAAATACATTGGGGCATTCCCATACTTGGAAGGAGTTAGTAAAGAAATTAATAGGCAATGTGCTAAATATGACAACTAGGAAGTTCAGTGAACACCTTGAAAAATTTGACTGTTAACAAAAAACAGAGGAAAAAATACTAGAAGAATCAGGATCCTATGAAATTCCAATTGCACACATACCCCCAATATCGTACATTGGAAGTATGAAAAACAGGTTAAAAAAAAAAAAAAGACTTAAACAACACATATCTAACTGGCAAAAAAGAAAAGAAGCAAAAACTGCATTAGTGCAATTCTGCATTGAAAACCAAGCTTTCCCAAAATTCGATGAAGTTAAAATGCTAAAAAGGAAAAAAATCTGAAAGGCAAATGAGGAGGGAAGAAGCAATCTTAATCTATAAAAATAAAACAAGGGTATGTAACCAGAATGACCCTAGCACATTATCTAGCCTGTGGAAAGAACTAATAAGACAAGAAAAAGAACAAAAGAAAAAAAGACAGAAAAAAAAACGAGATAGGAAAAGAAAAAGAAAAAAAGAAAAAAAAAGTTATATTGATGAAACATAGATGGCACTAGCTGGGCTTGATAAAGAAATGTATCCAAGAAAGTATATCCGACGAATGGCAACAAGGAGTATCTGACTCCATTAGCGCGAAGTTAACCACAAACATCGGTGGAAAAGTCACCACGCCCATGAGGATGCCCAGAGACTGGGCGAAAATTTCGAGTATAAAAAACGGTAAATGTTGATATTTTTGAATTCTAAAGTGAAGATCCACTGAGTATACCCAGCGAAAAGTGTGTTGAAGTAAAGTTATACATCTCATACAACGGACATTAGGACAGTAACATCAACAAAGATCGGAAAACGTGCGTGAAATGTGATTCATCGCTAGTAAGGAATGCCAAGGTAAGCATTATCCTCTAGAATATTGTACAAGTTCTCCTGTGAAGATTTGTAGGTTCATGAGTAAATAATAAAAACATGAAATACCTTATTTCAATAGACAACAACATAACCAATGTACTGTTACCACAGTCACACATCATTAGAAAACAAATTTAATGTGGTGAGAGGGTTTAAATACTTTGAAGCCATGTTCTCCAATACTGGAAGAACCACAGCAGACAAAGGTTAGGCTACAGCAGAGAATTGATTTGCTTTAGGATGAAATACAATTTGGATATCAAAAGCACATAAAAGGAACACAAAACACAGCTTTATAGAATATTCATAAAATCTACAGTTTTGCATGAATATAGAAGACATGAATCACCCGCAAACGACATCTATGACAACTCAAGGTCTTTGAAAGTAAAATCTTGAGAAAAGTTATGATCCTGTGTTCAACCCCAAAATGGATACGGGGAGAAAAAGGCATAATGAAGAACTACATGGAAAAAGTGACATAATTGAAGTAATGAAGGATAAAACACTGCAGTGGGCCACACATGTGGCTAGAATGTCGTAGAATAAATTCCCTACCTAGACTTCTGCTAGACTGAAGACCAAGATGTGAGAACTTTAAGGAAGATCAAGGATTAGGTGGGAAGATTTCATTAGGGGAGATGTGAGAGCAACTGGAAAGCACTGGCAGAAGATTGGGGAGCCTGGAGATGAATATTGGAAGTATTGCATGGTCACCTGGGCCCAACTGCATGATGATAGCAATGTGAAGATCTAAAGCTTAGAAGTCATCCATCTATAATTTAGAAACTGCTGGCTCTATGGAACACAGACAATTGAAACTATTAAAAAATAAGTGACAGCAGTGAATACACCAATGCACTGAGCATGTCTTTTGAAAAAGCCCCATACCTTGTATGCTAAGGATATTTCAAGGTATTTTTTAGTAGTTTTCTAATTTTAAAAAATCCAATTTCAGCTCACTTGGAGAAAAGCTTTGTGTCAGAACAGAGGAAAATCTATGACTGTGAGCAACCAAATTCACAATAAATAAATAAATAAAAAGGGAGGACTTCTAGAAGCATAGATGTAGTGTCACAAGCAAATAAACAGTTACAGCCCTTAGTAAGAAAACAACACATCTGAAAAATCAAAAGCAAAATCAAAAACATTGTTCAGTTAGAGGTAATGACTGAGTAAATAGGATTCTTCTGTAGAAGGTGCTGAATAAATGTGGTATTGCTAGGAATCTACCGACGTACATACATATCATTAAGTTGTTCTGAGATTCAGATGTTAGCTCCTCAAAGAAAGATCATCTGCCAGATAAAAGCTTAACTGGTGTAACTAGAAATTACTTACAGTTCATGTATCAAACATCTCCATTTACAGCGATCTCTACACATAGCTCAAGCTTCACTAACATTAACCACACGTTGCACACAAGACCTTTTGTATTTTACACTCAATCTTTTTCTCATGCAAGCATTCTTGAATCTGGTCCTCCCATGATTTCCTTGGCCTTCCTCTACCTTTCTTTCCTGCCACTTGGGCTGGAAAAATTCCCATGAATTACTTATGGGGGGGGGTGTGTCTTACCACAAACTCCTGTAAGTAATGCATCACTCCAGTACACAAACAGATCCTATGTATCTTCTGCAGTATCCAGGTTTCACTAACGTACATTGAGTAGGAACAATTACACTTTCATACGCAGTCATTCAGGACTTTCTTGAGAACCCATCATTCTGTGAAATCCACCTAAAGCAGCTATAATTTTCAAAAAATTTGCTCGCCTACTGATTTCTCCATCTAACTTATTCTCTCTGTCAAACATGCTTCCCAAATATGCAAACTTATTCACCTGTTCAATCTCTGGACCATTTAGACTTATCTTACATTCAGTGCTAACAGTTCCTCACTCAAAAACTATAACTTTGGTTCTTCCCCCATTTATAGTCAGTTTTTTATACATCCAGGACAACATACAGTACTCTGCAACTCATTTTTTCTCTCTGCCAACAGAATTCTCTCTCACATCAGCATACAGCAATCTGAACACATGAATATTATTACCAGGACATAAACCAGCATTGTCCATTTTGGCATCATGCATGCACATATCCATAAATATAACCACCATGGTGACATTTCACAACCTTGTCTGACTCCTGCACCAATAGAAAACAACCATTTTGATACAACACCATTCACTTGTACACATGCTCTACTGCCAGTATATGTGGATTTCACAGTATTAAGTAGATTCCCAGTAATACCATATTTATTCAGTACCTCTATCAGGTGCAACAATGATCTTTCACACTGCGGTTTTAGTAGCACAGATATAATTCCAAATGTAAACATGCCATGGGTGGGATACCCCTAACATATAAATAGGACACCTGGAAGAGAAACCGGTGTGTGCATTATGTTAATTATATGACGATTATGGGCAAAACACGTAACAATATTAACAAAGAAAGGTGACTTGATCACGCTAGTTACGTTAACTAAAACTTTTACAAAAAGTTCGTAAGTTGGAAGCTTTCGACCTTATCTTAGGTCTTCATCACGCCAACGGAGGACTAAGATTGTTGCCAGATTCTACATTTGAATTTTTCCTATTTTTGTTGCCAAAACTTAGAATTGATCTCCAGATCAACGGAATGTAGAGAGGAGATTCGGAGTTGCAAGTCATTGAGTTGAAAATAATTTCTATGCTTTCACGGTAACGGAGGGCAAAACGATTGTCAAACGAAGCAATTCGTTTTGCTTCGTTCCAGTGGGGAACTGCAGATGTGTCTTCCATTGTCAAAATAGACAAGGCAGTGTTGGGATTGCCTTTCGAAACATCTTTTCCATGTTCTAAAATTCTATGGCTAATGCTCCTGTATGTGCTTCCAATGTATAAGTTATCCCCAGTAGAAGAAGAGATAGGAATGCAGTAATAAGAAAGAAACTCTTCAATCCTTCCTTGGTGATATATCACCCCCTCCTTACTTTAGAACTCCCAGGCTCTTCCTGCAAGTGAAACTGCATAAAGCTGGTAACCCCATCAGACCTTTAGTGGAATATTCTTTTTCTCCAGCAGTAAACCTTGAAAAGAGATTGGTCCTCAAATGCAAATCCCTGGCAGCCAACCATCCTCATACAGTTGTCTCTACTTCAAACTTCATCCACAACCTTCCTAATTCCTTTCCTCCTTGTGATAATCTGTATACTCTTGATGTAGAATCTTTGTTTCCCTCTGTACCATATTTTGATTCCTACATGCTCCTCATGAAGAAATTGATTCTTCATTTTGAACCCCCGGTCCTCTTATCAAAGATCTTTATGATTGTTTCCACACTATTCATCAACATAGTTGTTTTGTTTTCAACAAAATTGTGTATAGGCAACAATCTGGTCTCCCCATGGGCTCACCTCTTTCCCCTCTGCTTGCTGAAATCTACATGCAACATATTGAAGTTTCCATAATTCCTCTACACCCTTTTCAACCTTCCCTATGGTTAAGATATGTAGACGACATTTTCATTAGCTGGCCACATTCCGAGTCTGAGCTACAGATACTGATCAACTCCATTACAGAAAAATTTCCTTCCATTAAGCTCACTATATCTAAGGAAGTAAATCACAAAATTGATTTCCTGGATGTATCTATCTGCAGAAACGCTGATCTCTCCATTACTCGTTCCGTCTATCGAAAACCTTCTGCAGCCACTAACATCATTCCCTACAAATCTTGCACCCTGCATCTCTACAAGCTTGCAGCATTGAAGTCCTACATCCACAGGGCTCATATCATTTGCAACAGCCAACTCTCTCTTCAAGAAGAACTCTCCAAAATTTCTACAATAGCCCTCTCTCATGGTTTCCCTGCTGTTACAGTCAACTCCCTCATAAAGAAATATGAAAACCATTCGAAAATCGAATGCCTCCTTCCTCACAAGAAAGAAGACCTGAAATTCTGTGGTTCTGTTCCTTACCATCCTTCCTATGCTTATAAGTTACAGACTCTTTTTAGAAGTTTTGGTTACCATCTTGCCATTAAATCTACCCCAAACATCTTGAAACTTCTACAAAGGGATAGGGACAAAGTTGAAAGCCTGAACCTCCCAGGAGTTTACTGCATTCCTATCTCTTCTTCTACTGGGGATAACTTATACATTGGAAGCACATACAGGAGCATTAGCCATAGAATTTTAGAACATAGAAAAGATGTTTCGAAAGGCAATCCCAACACTGCCTTGTCTATTTTGACAATGGAAGACATCTGCAGTTCCCCACTGGAACGAAGCAAAACGAATTGCTTCGTTTGACAATCGTTTTGCCCTCTGTTACCGTGAAAGCATAGAAATTATTTTCAACTCAATGACTTGCAACTCCGAATCTCCTCTCTACATTCCGTTGATCTGGAGATCAATTCTAAGTTTTGGCAACAAAAATTGGAAAAATTAAAATGTAGAATCTGGCAACAATCTTAGTCCTCCATTGGCGTGATGAAGACCTAAGATAAGGTCGAAAGCTTCCAACTTACGAACTTTTTTGTAAAAGTTTTAGTTAACGTAACTAGCGTGATCAAGTCACCTTTCTTTGTATGTTAATTATAGCTTAACCCAGCTGGAGATAAAAGAATGTTTCATATCTGATATGCAGAAGTTAAAATGCTTTTGAACTAAAAGTCTATGATAATGCCATCTATTAGTAACATTCTGCATCACAAAGATGAAAATGAAAAAAGTATTAAAACATTTAGTTGTAATTACAGCTATTTTCTGGATCATAAATTCTTTTTAAAGCAGATATACACTGCCAAATACAAATTTGCATCACCTCAAAGAAATATGTATTTATATACAGCCCCTACTGATAAAAATGTGCACTAATCAACAAGAAGTTCATAGAAAGGCTTGCTCATGGTTCCACCTATTGAATGCAACCCAAGTTTTCCCAATGAAACCTTCAGTGCTGCAAATGTCATGCCATACAAATATATATGTACACATAAAAATTGATAATGAGAAACTGTACACCAACTGTACATATGTAAAATAGTAAAACTATTTGTTTACTGTTTAGTCAAGTCACTGCATTCAAATTGTTGAAGCATTCTATTATTCAGATTGCAGTTTTCTGTCTACCTTCCTTGAAAAACCCATCTGGTTGATGTGCGAAAGCCTTGAAACAATTTACATTCTTATGCCAATAAGTCAGATTACTAGTGTAATTTTACTATTTTATATAACACCAGCAGCAGCACTGTCAACCATTATCAATCTACAGCTGGATGAAAGTCTCCCCAAATTTCTTCCACAACGATCTGTCATGAAACAGTCTTCTCCGTGTCAATCTGGATATATATAAATACATAAATTCAAACTTTGGCCCTTTGTCTCTGGAAGCTGAAAGGAGAAAAATCTAGAAGTAACCAATGCCTACATTTAACTCGGACAATGAAAACAGAAATTCATAGTCATACAAAACTTGGTTGGAGAACATTTGGAAGAAACAGTACAATTTTGAAAAGTAATTTACCATTATCTCTTAAAAGAAAATATTTTAATCAATGCATCCTTTCCAGTTCTTACTTATGGATCACAGACATGGACCTTAACTAAAAAAAAAGGCATCCAGAGGCTGCAAACAACAGAAAGAAGCTTAGAGAGGTGCATGCTTGGTATAACTATGAAGAATAGGAAGAGGAACTCGTGGATCAGGAAAATGACAAGAGTAGATAACATCATGATCATGGTAAAGAAACCCTAAAATGGCAATGGGCTGGACAATTTTGTTAGAACAACTGAAATACTAGGCTGTTCCAAGGGACATGAAAGAACCGAGAAGACCACCACGTGCGAGGTAGGTGGATGAAATTTGAAAGCATGCTGAAGTGACATGGAGGAGCCTCAAGACAGAAAGTTGTGGAAGAGACTTGGGTAAGAACTTCATCCAGCAGTGGATTGACAATGGTTGATGGTGGTATAAACATTCAGCACAAAAACTATAAACTAAAGAAATTTGAAAGCACATGGGTCTTCTACCCTTGAGGTGAATTTTCCAAATACAACTTACAGATGTAGGGCTATTATATCTACAGATGGAATTGCAAAAAGTGATAGTTATGTCTCACACAAAACAAGCAGTCCATCTCCTGGCATGCTGAAGTATCCCCCACCCAATTTGATTATTAAGTGATCTGACACATATTGAGGCATGTATGAAATTCTGATATTCAGACAAATGAGTTACCAGAGAATTTTAATATGTCAATGTTGGAACTTTATTCCTTACGATGGAGTAACATCCTGTGTGACCAGAGAAAACACATTTCACATTCAAGTTATGCACAGAATAAACTTCTGTCCTTGAGGTTTTTGTTTCTGAAACATTAACCAAGAAGTTGAGAACACTAAAATGAGAGGTTTACCACATTTTTCTAAAACTCCTCCAAGTGGGATATGTGTATGGTATGGGTCATTTTATTGCATTTAAATGAAACAGTAGCAACACAATTTATATATTCAGTAAGGAACAAGTTTAAAGGACTTCAATTTACAAACTAACCTGACATTAAGAAACCAGTGATAAATCTGTAGGTATCAGGTTAAGAAATAGTAGCATTCTTAAAGCAATCACAGATACATTGTTACTTAATGACTTAATCAGTATTCTGATAAGCTGTAAAGAACACTTTGTTTCACATCGACTAACTGAAGGTAAAAACTAATATGCATCTAAACTGATTATAAAAATACATGTGATAAAAACATAGGTCTATATACAGTAAAAGCAAAGAATTTAACAAGTGAATGAGGAAAAACTACACAAGAACAAAATTATGAACAATAAAAGATATTAACACATTATTA
The DNA here is from genome assembly GCA_039090855.1 of Macrothele yani. NCBI lineage: Eukaryota > Metazoa > Arthropoda > Arachnida > Araneae > Macrothelidae > Macrothele > Macrothele yani. Next base: position 74,929,647 of record CM077027.1, read on the forward strand.
ACACCAAAACTGTTTAACATTAGCTCAAAAATAGAGCTGGTGCAACTTATTTAATTAAAAAATTTACCTGACCCAGTAATGCAGAGATGAGCGAAGATTTTCCACTGCCCACAACACCACAGACACCAATCAGTTTTCCCTAATGATAAAGAAAAACAAAATAGAACTCAGCCATATATAAAGGGAGCTGGGACATCAATCAACCAATCTACACCAAAGTAAATAAAACTTTAAAATAGCTGTATGTAATTAGGTGTTGCTATGTAACAGCAAGCAGACCCTTTCAAAAGAAAAAAACCCAAGCATTTCTGTAACAAATTTTAATTAAAACTTCCAGTTACCTGCATAAAATAAATGCATAAAAGATTGAGGTGACCTATTTTGTCACTGTTGTGTTACAGCAGATTTAATAACATGGCGCCAGGCTACATGATACAATCTAAAATATGGTGATCATCAGCAAGAGTTTTCTGTGTGTTGTTAGTCTTGTCCAGCATCAGAGGCAGGTGGACTTAAGACACAAGTGACACCAAGAATGAAAATAAGTAACTTTAGGTGACATCACTACAGAACCTCACTGGAAAACACTAGATATCATCACTTATCAACTACTGGTTTACACTGTGCTATAAGTACATTTCAGAAATTCTTATTTCATCCTAAAAATAACTGAAATCCCATTTCTTTACTCTACAACTAAACAATCTGAAAATCCATTTAACATCCTGGCCAATATATCTAGAAACTAACTCTGATATACCATTTTTTTTTTCACATAACTGGCAGATTATCTGTTAAAAAGTTGACAATTTAGGTTCTTAAAAAAAATGTTTTCCAGCACTTCAATTTTTAAAAATTATGCATAAGAGAGGTCACATATCTAAAAACCAGAAATACTTTAATATCAAGAAAACATAATGCAATATGAACAGCTTTTTTTTTTTTTTTTTCTTACTTACAAGCATTTTAAATACAAAAGCCTATGATACAATAAAGGCAATATTATTTGCTCTTGCTGAGGATCGCATGCTGTGGAAAGCTCAGCCTCACACATGTTCGTGGGTGCCACAGGTATAACTACAGAATATTACTACAAAACTGCATACCATGGAATCTAACTTTGCAACTGTCAAGTCTAACTATGAAATGGTAGTACTGCTAAAAAAAACCTTATAATTTGTTATCTCTATTCAATTGAAAGTGACACGAAAGCATTTAAAAATGACAGTTATTTTTTTACCAAGGAGATCATTTCTTTTCCCCCTATTTTCTAGACTGCTGAGTCATCCCATGAATCACGACTTTTCTGTACGAAATAACGGTTTGGGTACACATAGATGCCAACCTCTAAAAGTCGTTTTCAGTAACCAACATGTTCATTTTTCAGTAATTTTCAGTAATCCAGTCTACAGTGGCAAATTTGGGTACTTAACACTGCAACAAATTTTAATCTGTCAGAACTATTAACAAAATAATAATAATAATAATAATAATAATAATAATACAATAAAAAATAATTTGCTAGTGGGAAAATTTAAAATACTGTCTACCAGAAAAATATAATAAATTACCTCCAGACACAAAGAAAAATTATACCTTGGAATGTTGGCCAAATTATTATGATAAACTGGCTGTAGTTGCCATTTTGGCCTTCCTTGGTTCGATTTGCGAAAACTTCTTCTCATAGCATAGTTCACTGTGTGCAATGCTGTTTATTTTTTCTACTAATAAAGAAGACAGCACATGAGTACTTAAATTAGATCTGAATTCATTCATGGGTTTTTTTACAATACTGAAAATTTTTTCTGTACTTGCATTGCTATGAGGAACTATTAAAATCATTTTCATAATTTTGCTTAATGATTCATACTTCAACTGGCCACTTTCATTTTTCATTAAGAAATTCTGTGCCATACTTCATCCATTCTCCCAGAAGTAACAGCACAGTTAACATTTTCAAACTGGTAGTGAGCAAATTCAGATTCTTCTGGTTTCAAAACTGGAAACAGGGAACACATATATTGGACTAATGCAAAAGAAACACTCTGCCTTAATGCTACATCTGCAATTTCAGCATGACTCAGAAATTCATCATTAAGTGGAAATTTTCTTAAAATGTAATTGCAGCCTGCCTTGTAAAATTCCCTTACTTCAGAATAAAAAGTAGCCACTGTGTCTTCACTCAGATCTGCAGTTGTGCCTATATAATATCTCGCTTTTGACCCAATTACGAGATCACAGTTTTCTTTTTGATTTCTCCTTCTTTCAAAATTTCCATCTGCAAGAGATGTTGCTGTCGCATCAAATGTCGATGGCTTGATAAATCATACAAGCAATTCAGATAACAGACTATGAAGTTTTATTTTTAATACATGCACAAGCGGAGCTTCCTGCTGCAAGAACATGTTAACAGATGTAAACAAAGGAAGAGTAGCAGATAAAAAAAGACAATAAAGTTTAGATGAAGAATTTCCAATCATACTTGCAAGCTTCTTATACTGTGAATTAGCTTCTTCATTGTCACTGAAATAATGTTCTAGAGCCTCCCACTGTTCTAAAAATTCTGTCAATGGATTCCAAAAGTGATAACCAGCGAGTATTGACACGCTTTAGAATTTTGTGTGGTTTAGTACCACAAACAGCTTGACTCAGTTTTAGATTGTGTTTCCTCTTTGAACTTTTCTCCAAAAAAAGTACATCTGTATCAGAAACTGCTCAACATTAAATCCTTTCAGTTGAGTAGCAGATTTCTGTGCAGCTAAATTTACTAATGGCATAAACATTGCTGCACTATGATTGCAGGCTGAACCTTCTTTATGTGAGAAACAACACCTTTTACTTGGCCTATCATAGTGCTAGCATTGTCACAGGAAAATGACACACAGTTGCTCCATGAGATTTTTTTTTTAACAAACTCATTGTTCAAAACGTTGAATATTTCTTCACCTGTATTATTACTTGATTCAACCAATGATAACAAAACAGTTGAATTTTTCCCTATTTTTTTGTCAAAATATGTTATTGTAATGGGATACAGTTTATTTGCTTGAGCATCATTACTTCCGTCCGTAGACAGAGAAAAAGGATTTTTTTTTAACTTTAGATATGATGTTACTTGTAGAAACACGAGCCATGTGCTGAATTAGTGCAGCAGCCTTGGTTCTTCCACATGAATATTTTTTTGCGATCGCTGAATCGGGAAACATGGCTTGAAATAGCGGTTTTTCAAGCCTTCAGTTTTCGGAAATTTATCCAACATTTTCAAGCTGAAATACAAATATTTATGGAATAAAATGATATCTAACAATACTAAGAGGAAACAACGCGAGAAAAAAAATTACGATTAGCAGAGAAATCTTACCTCCGTCTACTTTCCGTTTTCGAAGGATAAAATTCCATCCTCCGACGGAGAAAACGACACCCCCCCCCCCCCCAAAAAACCAATCCTCCCAAAATTTAAGTTCAGTAAAGCATCGATTTCATACAGAGTCCAAATGATAACAAAAAAAGGACGGAATTCCTCGAATCAGTGAGAATTTCGTTGCCGAAGATTACGGGGAAATTTTTGGGCGGCCTAACTTCCGTTTTCGGAAATCGTTGCCTACAATTTCAAGCTGAAATTATGCAATGAAATTATATTTAACAATACTTAACAGAAGCAACATTGCGGGAGAGAAAAAATACGATTACGGGAAAAATCTGCACTTCGTTTAACTTCCATTTCCAAACGTTTAAAAAGACAAAACAACGTCCCCAGATGAATACGAAAAACTAATATCCCGAAAATTTCTTCACTTTTGCATCGATCTCGAAAATGACAAAAATAAAAAAAAACGGAGGGGACTCCGCGAAACCGCGGAAGAATCTCACGTACGAATTAACCGCTGAATCAATTTCGAGTGTCGTAAGATAACGCTAAAATATCGATGACCAGTAAATTTTAACTTTTGGCGCAAAATTGGCGCAGATTTTGTCGAAATGGCGATGTTTTAGCAGAATGGCGCAAGAACAACGTTTTGGCGCTGTCTGGCACAAGTCTGGCAGCCCTGAATGTAGCATTTAATTTTTTTCCCCCAGAAAAACTTGGAAGAACCAACAAAAAATTTTAAGTTGATGAAAATTTGCTTTCTATCTCAGAAAATTAAATCAAATGGCGATTTTCCGTAATTTCAGCGGTGTTTCCGTACTTCTGTAACAGCAACCAAAAATCCGTAAAATTATGAAAATCCGTACTAGTTGGCATCTATGGGTACAGATCAAAAGGGAATTTTCCATCTGAATTTCACAGCATGTGGATTATGAGCTGCAGCGTATTACATGTAATATTGGGTTGGAAAGAAAGATGACAAGGTACCCGAAGTCAAAGCCCTAGCTGGGGTGCAATTGGCCACAGAGATTACACAGACAGCACACTGGCATGACATCAGCAAGTAGGTGGCTTAAGTTAGTGTCTTAAGTCAGTGGAGGTTAGCCATCAAAAAGCAAATAATGTAAGCACCAGCAAACATGGAAGAGGACAAGAAGCACATCTGCCATTGCATCCTGTATGAGTTTTGTCTTTCCAAGATTTCCTCAAATTTTCTTCCCTACCACTTGGGCTGAATAAGTTCTCTTAATAAGCACCTCAACACTCATTCTTTAAACATGGCCAAACCACATCAAAATATTTGTCACTGCACTACTACCAACATTTTGCTTCACATTACTCATCTGCAACACATTTTCATTCTTCACACAATCAGAACATGTCTTACCACAAACCCCCCCAGAAGTAACTCACCTCTCCAGCACACAAACAGCTTCTATATACATATCTCTGCTGCATTACACAGGTTTCATATGATGAATTACACTATTACACATAGCCATTTAAAACCTTTTCAAGGGCCTACTAGTCCTGTGAAATCTTTCAATGGCAACCATGACTTTCAAAAATGAATTTACTTTCCTACTGATCTCACCATTCTCAGTATTATCTGTCAAACATGATTCCTAGACACACAAACTCATTCACCTGATCTAATTCTGTACCATTTAGACTGATCTCACATTTAGTACCAACAGTTCCTCACTCAAAAACCATAACTTTGTTTAATCCCGTACTTACTCCCAATTTTAACTTCATGCAAATTTTGTATGCTCAGGACAACATACTCTGTAACTCACTTTTGTCCTCTGCCAACAGGACTGTGATACAACCTGCAAGCATGAGACTTACCAGGACAAAACCAGTACTGTCTATTTTGGCATCATGCATGCAAGCATTCGTAAACATATTGAACAGCCATGGTCACATTATGCAACCTTGTCTGACTCCTGCACCAGCAGATAACTATTTTGATAAAATGCCATTCACAAACACAGGCATGTGAAACAACACATGTACCATGTCACTTACAAAGTCACAAATGTGCCCAATTTAATCAATTGAACTGAGAAATGATTAATAAACAAAAATACTATGCTTTTGCTTGTGGTCAGGCTTCCTTTTTTTCTTTTAATGGCAATGTTATGGCTCAATAATGATCATGTTTGGGGATATTCATATACCCACTAATTAAAAAAATAAGAATCAGTGAGAGTGATACGAAAATTTAATTGACTTCTCACAGATCTTCCATTGAATGACACACAAGTGCAAAACATCAGCCATTTAATACAGACAAGCTCACAAGAACAGTGCACTGGATATCCAACAATGATTCTGATGATTAGTGTAAAGACAAAGAGAAATGCTGACAATGATACATACAATGTTTAATTTCATGACAGAATTTACAACATAATATACTTTAGAGTGCATTTTATTCCCATGAAATTTTAATTGCAGAATGAGCAAAGCTAGCAGTAATGACAGTTTAATGAAGCAGTAGCATATACAGTGTGGAAGAAATAATATTCTCATTATACATGGCCAATACGTCATGATAATTAACACAGCAATCAGAGATCGCTGAATTTACTGTTTCTCACGCTATATTAATTGCATCAGAAAACTTGAAAATTTCATCGCCCTGGAGTGGGAATCAAATCAGCATCTCCCAATTACAGTTCGAATAATCGGGATACGGGCTCGTTTTCCACTCCAGGGTGATGAAATTTTCAAGTTTTCTGATGCAATTGACATCACGCGAGAAACAGTAATTACATTGAATTCAGTGATTTCTGTGTTAATTATCAGGAAGTAGAAGCAGACTGAATTTGAGAGCTGTAGCTTATTAATCACCCATGACTACACAATTGTTAGTTTGTGTTTTTTCTGGGCACTCTCTTAAACAAATCAAATTATCTTAACTCAGTACATCAAAAATTGCACAGATTTAGGTTTGTGAGTTGGTTTTGCATATAATGGCAACATCATGTGATAAATCAAAAATTGCACAGATTTAGGTTTGTGAGTTGGTTTTGCATATAATGACAACATCATGTGATAAATTTAACTATATGTTCTAAAACAAAGTAAGGTCCATGTCCAAGAAGAAGCTTGATCAAAGTTCCAATGATATAAAAAGATAGAGCTGAACTGCATTCTCTGATATGGTCACAGTTATCTTGGGTTTTTGATGTATCTTCAAACAGCAGTTTATTTTTATTTTTTTTGTACTTCATATAAGGGCCCGTCCAATTGTTTGCCTCTACTTAACATGTTTAATTCAATATATATTGCTTTATGAAATGTACATTTGCTTGTTGGGTTATGTACTACTATATTCACTGACTCCTACAAATGTATGCTGATTACAGGCAATGACAGCAGCTTTTAATCTTCTTGCTCAGGTTGCTTTTGCTGTGTGTTACAGGATGATTTTAGAACAAAAAAAAAAAAAAGGAAAATGATGTACTTGGAAGTCTGAAGGATGCACTTGACCTCATGTGCCTGCAAAAGAGAATGCAGAAATGTCATGTGCTTTAGTAAGAGAATACAGAACAGTAGCATTATATCCTGCAATGTCAGGTGCAATTGAGCAGTTGCCTGTTATGTAACATATGTGAATAAAACAAATAAATATTTCCAGAATATCAGAAACATGGTTGCTGTGTCATGCCTCACAATAGTAGGTGCAATTGGATATCACTTATGTGAAAGGAAATATAGCAGATAACTTTCACAATTTATATATAGATTATAGATATATTTCTTATGAACATAGAAAGACAAAAATTACCATTCAAAGATCAGAAGAAATTCCATGTCTTAAACATATGCCAAAAATAAATTAAAAATTAAAAAACACTGACTTACTTTTGGCAATATGAAGTTGATACCCACTAAAGCTGGAGGCAAACCAGTATCAGGTTGAATAGCTACTAATGCAGCATCAGGAGATGTTTCTTCAGATGGCACAACCTTTTCATTGTCTGTGACTGCTTTTTGAAAAAAAAAGGGGGGGGACATCCAAGAGATGTAACTTGATTAATTCAATGCACTAATTTTGAACAAAAAAAAAAAGTACAAACAACGACAAATTCAAAAATAACTACGGTATTAACATGAAGTACTCAAAAATACGGAACCATGTACATAAATATATTTCCCCCATGTATATAGTATGATACAGCCCTGCAAGTAATCAAATTGACAAGGAACCAGGAACCAGAACTGTCTAAGGTTTAAATAAATTGCCTTATATTTGGATGAGAGTGGACACAATGCACATATTTCCTACTTTGTCCAAGTTAAATTATGTCACTTCTGTGAACATCTGACTAACAACTCATGTATCTACAATATAATTTGATTAGCCCATACATGCACATGCTTATGCAGAAACCAGTCAGAATAAACAGATTTTTGTTGATGAAATTTAGTCCACAGGCTACCTTTAAGATTAGATTTAAATTCCTGAAATGAAAAAAAATTCAGCCATATTGGGTGGCTAATTTACAGAATGCATGTGGTGAGACAAAACAAGACTGCCATGGAGTCTAAAAACTCTAGCTCTGAATTCATTTTTCGTGGAACTTAATACTTGGTTTCTCATTATATCCACATTTCATATTTTCAAGACATTTCATATCTCTACAGGTTTCATACCCAACATGGTAGTTCAAAATCATGCAAGTCAGTCACAGGTCACTGCTGCAATGCGAGCGTTTTATACTTGCAGGGTGAAGATGCAGCAGAGAAGTTGAAAGGATTCCCACAAAATAAAATAGGTTGGTTACTTTCACAATTGGAAGAACAAAATAACTAGCATCAACTGCATAAGGCAAATGAGAGAAACATAAAAAATATATATATGAGCGTTTTTAAGGTAACATACATTACATATATATACTTTACTACTACACAGAATTTCATAAGACTCTTGTGCATCACTAATCGTCTCACTTCCAACCACTATTTTATGGACGGAGATCTTTCTCTCTCTAGGAATTATTGAAGGTTTAACGACCACCGTGAGCAACTCAATGGGCTATAAGCAGTCGCCCATCCCTAATTTAAGGCCACTGGTTCCAGGGAAGGGAAAGAGCTAGTGCCATAAGACAAACACAATATCCATGCCTCACTGGGTTTCGAACCCGGACTCATCTTGGGTGAATGACCAGAAGCCATCGCTTAAACCACTGCGCCACCGAGGCGGCTTCCCAGAAATCAGAGACGAGCGATTCCTTATAAACATGTGATGCTCATGAGTGCCATGAGCATCACATGAAATATGCAATAAAATGAAATCACATGAAATATGCAATCACATGAAATCTGAAATATGCAAGGGTAAATTGAACAGTAAAGGCAGTTGCACTGCATTTACCAAAAACAAAGTAAAACTTAACATAGCATTATTTTTTAGAATAGTTTTCCTGTAGTTCCATACACTTTTTCTAATGGTCCACAAGCTTCTTGATGCCACTTAAGATTTTCAGCTGTCCCTAAAGCTATGTATGTACCAGTGCTGAGACAAGTCAAGCCCAGCCTTAATCAGGTCGGGCTATATACTATTTACTGCGGTTTAAGTTTGGACTTAAGACAGTGAGAGAATTTTCTTTTGTTTTTAAATATGATTCAGCATATGAGACTTTTCTCACACTTTCTAGTTGGTAAAGAGAATTCTTCGGCAACTGGGTGGGGAGTGGGGACTTGGGAAAGCCATTTATTCTGGGCTCGGGCAACACATGCCATAGGCCATGCATTAGTAGATTTCCACAAAGAAGGAAAGGCTCATTCAAGAACTATAAATACTTTATAGTAGATAGCATTCAGATGAAAAGTTTTCTCCTACACTTCCACACGGTAGCTCCCTGCCAGATCTATTGAGCAATGTATGTAGACAGCAGGGCCGCCCGATCTACCTAGATACTTGGTCACTAGAAGCATTTCAGGGGAAACGAATGGTAAAAGAAAATCATGTGGCTATTCTGTAGAAACAGATGGCAGTCCTCAACTGAAAAAGACATTGGTTAAATAAAGGGAGAAGACAGTGGAAGTCTGGGAGGGATTTTTGTTATTAATTCCTAAACAGGCTAGTCATAGTTTTGGGGCTCGTTCAGGCCTGGGCTCTATCTTACAATATAAAATTCAGGCTCACATCTTTGGGCTCAGACAGACTTGGGCTCTTAAAGATGATCCTGAACTCAGCACTGGTATGCACCTCTTCAGCATTATCAAACCCCAACTCAAATAATGCTTCTTTAAGACCAAAGCAATGAAAATTGCTTGGTGCAAGGTCCAGACAAGGTGGATGTGGAAGAGCCTCAAACTTGAGGTTTTAAATTGTTGCCATGGTTGCAGCCACTATATGGGAGAGAGCACTTTTTTTATTGGGGGTTTAATGATCACTGTTAGCAACTCGAGGAGCTATTGGGTTGTCGGAAAGTCACAACATATTTTTGCACCCGTGGCGGTTGGGCGGTTTTGGAAGTACTAGAGGCATGCGCAGCTCTGTTATCGCAATGGCATTCGACAGGTGCCAGTTATAGACTGCCACACACAAGTTTGATCACCCGCCAAAAATTATTGGAGCTTGGGTGGGATGTGTTCCCACACCCAGCATACTCGCCTGACCTTGTGCAGTCAGACTTCCACTTGTTTTGCTCTCTCTCTTTTTTTTTTTTTTTTTTTTAGATTGGAGGTTTAACGACCACCGTGAGCAACTCAATGGGCTATAAGCAGTCGCCCGTCCCTAATTTAGGGTCACTGGTTCCAGGGAAGGGAGAGAACCAGTGCCGTAAGACAAACAACATCCATGCCTGACCGGGATTCGAACCCGGACCCCTTACGGACGAACGATCAGAGGCCAACGCCTTAGACCACTGCGCCACCGGGGCGGCATTTTGCTCTCTTCAACAGTCCTTGCGTGGTATAACGCTCAATTCAGATGAGGTTGCAAGTTTTTCGCCACAAAAGACAAGTCCTTCTATGAACAAGGCATTCTGCAGCTCACTGAAATATGGCAAAAGGTTATCAAACAAAACGGGAATTATATCATTGATTGATCTTTGTTCTTTCTATCAATAAATGACCTTTGCAAAACATGGCTAATATACTTCGTGACTTTTCCAACAACCCAATATAAGCAGTCACCTGTCCCTAATTTAGGGCCACTGGTTCCAGCGAAGGGGGAGAGCAAGTGCCAGGGTTCCCGATAGCATGCGCAGACGCGTGTTTCGCGCAAAAAAGTTTGAATTTGCGCAAGAAAAATAAAGTGACACGCGAAATGGGCGCTTGTGCGCAGAAAGATTTCGATCGTGAGCTATTAGCATGGAAAATCTACGAAGGCGATGCTGCTTCATATCACGTGTGCCGATTTCACGTCACGGTACAATCCTATTGTTCAGTCACATTTGCCGATTTCATGACGTCACGGTACAATCCCAGTATTTCCCTTCCGGTCACATATAAATGGATTACGGGATAATCCATGTAGCCCGGGTGCTGGCCCCCTGGTAATAAATAAAGGGCGTCTTCCTCCCCCTTTCTACTTCACTCCCGTGTCACTTTCCTATCGGGCACTCTAGCCCAAATCTTTTAGCTTCCTATTTCTAAGGGTTATTTAAGACCTGGGGTCAGACACTCCCTTCCTAAAATCCTCTACATATGATCATAATCATAATCTGCGTAGAGTGCAATGAGACGAAAGCACACGCGCTGCTAAGGGTGCCAATCATTACGGTTTCAGCCACATGATTACCGAATTACGGACAGGTTGGAAGAATTGCGGATTTCAATGTATTTCGTAAAAGTTCTGAATTTTGTGTCCTTTTTTGTTAAAATCATGGTTTAAACTGCGATCGCATTTTGCGAATATCTTTATAGTTTGTTTTTTTTTTTTGCACAAATGCGAAAACTATTCATTGGTCTCGTTTCTAAGTAAGCGCCTTTGAAATTCAGATATTGGATACATCGGCAAAGCCAATATCGGACGGATATGGGGTGAAGAGCGGCCAGAGGATATTGGATGCATTTAGCAAAGCAGATATCGGGTGAAGAACCGCAAGGTGATATTACATAATATGTCGGAAAAGCCGATATCGGTGCAATGACATCCGCATACCTGCCAAGTATTCCGGATTTCCCGAAAGTTTTACGGAGTTTTGGGTAGTTTTACGGTTGGAAGATAGCTTCTTTCGGATTTTCGTCAAAATGGCTCGTGAATTTTTTTTTTTACTGATGGAAATTGATACCGTTGTTATTGTTGCTTAGTGTAAACTCCTGCTTTTATTAGCAGGGGATTTTATTATAGAATGGGATTTCAATGCTACAGTAGGTGTGCAGAATGCAATTTCTGACAATGTTCTGGGTAAGTTTAATGATCCATGTGTGAATGATAATGGTGAAAGATTAATTGAACTCTGCATTGAGAATGGTTTGTGTGTATCTAATACATTTTTCAACCACAAGTATATCCACACATATACTTTGGAAAATCGTACTCTTGGTCAAAAGTGATAGATTTTGTTGTCTACGATCAGCGTCTGAAACACTTAGTTGTTGACACCCGTGTGATGAGAGGTGCGGATGTTGGTTCTGATCATTACTCGGTAGGGGTCACGAGCGAAACTTAATGTTGGTTGGAGGAAAAGGAATAGGAAGAGACCCAGGATAGAAAGAATAAAGGGTGATAGGCTCCTTGAAGATCATCAGCGTTATTCTGATTTACTCAGAGAACGACTTTAGGAGCTGAAGTCTGGTGAGAGGTATGTAGAAAAGAAGTGGGAATGTTTTAAGAACTGTGTTGTCAATGCTGCTAAAGAGGTCTGCGGCACCACAATAGTGGGTAACAATAGAGGTGATGCTTGGTGGAATAGTGAGATTGATGAGGCAGTAAAGAAACAGAAGGAAGCTTATTTGGGGATGCTGCAAGGTAGAGTCTCTGTGGATGAATATCGATGTAAGAAGCGTGAAGCTGCTAAGCTGGTTCGCCAGAGTAAGGCAAAAGATAGGAAAGAGAAAGTGGAAAGGCATGAATTGGCTTTTTGGAAAGATAGGAAGTCCTTCTGGAAGTACATGAGACTCAAGAAAAATAGGGGAAACAAAGTTGTAAGTTGTGTGAAGAATGAGATCGGGGAAATGATACGAGAGCCCAGTGAGTTAAGTGAAAGATGGGGTGAATACTTTTGTGAGTTATTAGATCAGGAGAGCAAAAATGATTCTGAGACAGACGCAGATGATGTCACAATGAGGGGTGGAAGCACAGGAGGGATCTCAAGAGAAGAAGTGTGTAAAGCTCTAAAATCTCTTCAGAATGGTAAGGCTCCGGGAGTTGATTGCATAACTGCAGAGATGTTGAAATATGGTGGTGACTCTGTAATTGACTGGTTAACTGAAATTTGCCAGTTGTGCTGGGAGTTAAGAATGGTCCCTCGGGATTGGAAGGATGCTATTATTGTTCCCTTGTATAAGAGAAAAGGTGATCAGACTGAATGCAAGAACTATCGTGGTATTAGCCTATGAAGTGTGCCAGGGAAAGTGTTTGGTAAGGTTGTTACTGAAAAAGTACGGGGTCTTACATCAGAGAAAGTGTGGGATGTTCAGAGTGGTTTTATGCCTGGTAGAGGCTGCACTAACCAGATTTTTGCATTACGCACGATGATTGAAAAGTATCTGGCTGTTGGGAAGAAAGTTTTTACTGCCTTCATAGATTTAGAGAAAGCTTACGACCGAGTGAATAGGACACTTTTGTGGAAGGTATTGAATGAATATGGTGTTACTAGGAATCTACTTAATAGTGTAAAAGCCATGTATGCTGGTAGTAGAGCTTGTGTACGAGCGAGTAAATGGTGTTTTATCAAAATGGTTTTCTGTTGGTGCAGGAGTTAGACAAGTTTGTTTAATGTCACCATGGCTGTTTAATATATTTATGGACGCATGCATGTGTGATGCCAAAATAGATAATAGTGGTTTATGTCTTGGTGATATCCGTGTGTACAGATTGCTGTATGCTGATGACACTGTCCTGTTGGCAGAGAGCAAAAGTGAATTGCAGAGTATGTTGAAACGGATGCACGAAGTTTGCATGCAATTCAAACTGAGTATAAATAAGGGAAAAACCAAAGTTATGGTGTTTGAGAGAAGAACGGGTAGCACTGAATGTAATGTAAGTATAAATGGCACTGTGATTGACCAGGTGAGTGAGTTTGTGTATTTAGGAAGCATGTTTGACAGATAACAAATTGGATGGTGAAATCAGTAGGCAAGTGAATTCTTCTTTGAAAGTCATAGCTGCTCTAGGAGGTTTTCACAGGAATGATGGGTTCTCTAGAGAGTCCCGCATGGCTGTGTATGAAACTGTAATTGTTCCTACCCTGATGTATGGCAGTGAAACCTGAGTACTGCAAGAGAAACATAGGAGTCATTTGTGTGCTGGAGAAATGTGTTACTTACGTGGGGTTTGTGGCAAGACACGATCTGATTGTGTGAGGAATGAAGATGTATTTCAGTCGTGTGATGTGAAGCAAAATGTTGTTAGCAAGGTGGAGACCAATATGCTTCATTGGTTTGGCCATGTTGAAAGAATAAGTGATGAGATGCTTGCTAAGAAAATCTTTTTAGCTCGAGTGGCAGGAAGGAAAGGTAGAGGAAGGCCAAGGAAGACATGGGTGGATCAGATTCAGGAGTGTCTGCACGAGAAAAAGATTATGAGTACGAAGTATAAAAGATCTTGTGTACGGCGTGCAATGGATATCAGTGAAGCACGAGTTGTATGTCAAGATCGCTGTAAATGGAAAAATTTGATACGACAACAGTAAGTAAAAATATTTGGTAGTTTATATTTCTTTTTAGAGCTAACCTCTGAATCTCAGAGAACAGCTTAGTGATATGTATGTATGTATGTATATACAATTTGAATATTTACATGCCATTCATCCTGATGAAGCTAGGTCAATACCCAGCGAAACCCATGGTCGGCTTGAATAAATAAATAATTGTGACAAACTATGTTGTATTATCTTAATACATACACTGAAGTGCCAGAAAAACTGGTACAGGTGAGCTTATGCAAAATGCATAGCAACGTCACCTATGTGCATACTCGGTTGCATCCGCGCCAGTGCGTATATAAAGCAATAGACATCCTTGCCAGCTGTCACAGCTGTTGTCGGCATGAGAATGATAAGTAATAACGATTTAAGCAATTTTCAACGCGGTGTCATAGTTGGCGCTCGTAAGATGGGCCATGATATTTCGGAAGGTAGAAACGAAGTTCGGATTTTCACGGACAACCATTGCAAGGGTGTGACGTGACTACAAGAATTCCAGCAAAACCTCCAACCTACGAAACCAGTGTGGCCATAAAAAGACATTGGGTGAACGTGACCATCGTCTGCTGTCAAGAATCGTTTCATGCGATAGGCGTGCAACACTCTCGCCAGTATCATCGGAATTCAATGCTGGAGCCTTAACAAGCATCAGCTTCCGGACTGTGCAACGTACCCTGCACAATATGGGCTTTGGGATCTGATGCCCAACTCTAGTCCCCTTGATGGGTGCCCGACAAGAGCTATGCGCCTCGCTTGGGCACAGCAACACCGCCACTGGACACTTGATGACTGGAAACAAGTAGCCTGGTCTGACAAGTCGCGTTTCCAACTGTATCAGGCAGATGGAAGGATTCATGTGTGGCGCAAATCCCATGAAGCCATGGATCCCGCTTGTCAACAGTTCGGGATCCATAATGGCATGGGGTGTGTTTAGCTGGACTTCACTGGGACCCCTGGTACATCTACAAACGTCTGTGACCGGCAAACATTATGTGCGCATCCTTTCTGATGAGGTACACCAGTTTATGTCCTGCATTCATGGTGATGGGTTGGACCTGTTCCAACAGAACAATGCACCTCCACACAAGTGTCAGGACGCCACATTATGGTTAGAGGAGCATTCATCTGAGTTTGAGGTGTTGCCATTTCCACCCAAGTCCCCAGATCTGAACGTGATAGAACACATTTGGGATGCCATGCAACGCGCTATCAAACGCAGGAATCCGAGACCTCGGAATACACCCGAATTGTGGAACGCTCTGCAGGAAGTATGGTGTGCATTGCCAACAGTTTATTTCCAGAAGCTAGTGGAGTCCATGCCCCATCGTATTTCTGCAGTCCTGCACTCCCTTGGAAGACCTACCCGGTATTAGACTGGTGTACCAGTTTTTCTGGCACTTCAGTGTATATGTAAGTGTCACAAGACTGTAGTCTTTGAGATCAAGAATCCTTCTTCCTTGCTTTTTTGTTTTGAAAAATTTTCAATCATATGGTCCAAATCCAATGGAAGAGCTCTTGATCTTTCAAATGATATAGTGGTTAAAGCACTTGGGCGATGCTGCGACATACTGCTTCATAGGTAGCTCTTTATTATCCTTAATTTGGAGAAAGATCTTTCAGCCATTGCAGTAGTCACTGGCAATGTCAGAAACATTAAATGTCCCATTATAACATCCACAAAGCTGCTGAATGCTTGATTACATATTAGTATCAGTTCGATAAGCTCTTGAATGTTAGACAGTTTTTGGAGAAGCACATTTTCAGACACATTAATTACGGACCCAGATCTCCAGAAATATCTGACGAATACATTGCAGTTAGCTTATCACTTCGGTGCAACACCTTTACATCGCCTAATGATATCAGTGTTTTTGGTGATAAACACTTGAAATTTAGATAAATTTCATTTATACTTTCAAATCAATTGGTTAACTGAGAGGTAATTATATCAATGCTACAATTGAACACTTCGATTTGAAAACGTTTTTCATCATCTGAAATCCGATCATGTGCATGGATTTCATGAAACTATTTTT
The DNA here is from genome assembly GCA_039090855.1 of Macrothele yani. Lineage (NCBI taxonomy): Eukaryota > Metazoa > Arthropoda > Arachnida > Araneae > Macrothelidae > Macrothele > Macrothele yani. The sequence goes on from CM077027.1 coordinate 74,945,885, forward strand.
TTTTTTTGTATGACATACCCTCTTCGTGGCTTTTTCTTGAAGAAGGAGTTCAAGATGAAAAAACCCTTCTGCCTCTGCAAACTCAACGAGAGTATTTCCACGCTGGTTTCTGTTGCCGTGACCGAATTTACCTACTGAAGTTTCATTCTGTTGTCGTTGCCCTATTTTTGCATTGAAATCTCCCATAATTATTTTCAAGTGCTGCTTACCTTTATTATTTAGATGACAAATTTCCTCATAAAATTCTTCAATTTCTTCTTCAGGATGACTTGTGGTGGGTGCATAAGTTTGAATAATCTGAGCCTGGTATCTTCTCGATAGTTGGATAACGAGTCGTGCAGCTCTGTCAGAGGAACTTTCAACTTCTACCACTTTATCCTTCAGTTTCTTGTTTATTATAAATCCAACACCACAAGTTCTGCCAGTATCTGTCCCACGATAGTAGAAGAGATGTCCACTTTTCAGTTCGATGAGATCTTCTCCTTTTCTCCTTACCTCACTCAGCCCCACGATGTCCCACTTGATCCTTTGTAGTTCCTCTTCCAATTCAAGAAGCCTTGAATCAGAAGATAGGGAGCGTCCATTGTACGTTGCCAAGGTCAGCATCAGATGGCAGCCTAGTCCGGTCCTCCGGGATTCTTAGCACCCTCTGCCTTCATGTCGCACTGGCCGCTGCCTTGGCCAGGTACATTCCAGCTGCCGGAGACTGGGACGACAAGTGAAATTGATTTTATTATGTGTAACAAAAAATTCGTCATAGAAGACTGCAGTGTGCTAAACAAGTTCAACACAGGTAGTGACCATAGATTGGTGAGATGTAAGATGCACCTCAACACTAAACTTGAACGTGGCAAGCTCATAAGACAAACAAAATCTATTGACATAACCAACCTTAAAAAACACCATAATACCTTCAAGTTGGAACTGAAGAACAGGTTCTCTGCTTTAGAAGGCCTAACATCGGAAGAAGTGGACATCTCTGAAGTTAACAGAAAAGTAACCAAAGCTCTTATGGAAACAGCAACAAAATTAGCTGGGTCTAAGAACAAGTTGCATGTAAATAAATTATCAGGAAAAACGAAAATGTTGATGCAAAAAAGAAGAGAGATGAGGACAACTAAAGAAGATGTGACTTCCAAAGTGGAATATATAGAGCTATGCAAGACAGTACGAAAAAGTATCACTGAAGACGTAAGAAAATTCAACTGTGAACTAGTGAGAAAAAGCAATTGAAAACAACCAAAGCCTAAAGATAGCAAAGGGACATCTCAGTAAGGGAAGAAAACAGATTATGGCACTGAGAAAAGAAGATGGTTCTGTAACAAGAAATAGAGGCGAAATTTTGACAAGAGTGAAAGATTTCTACTCCAAATTATATGAAAGGGATGATACATGCACTCCAGACATCATGAAAGATACCAGTACCAGAGTTCCTCCAGTCCTTCCAGCAGAAGTTGCACATGCAATCAAGAACATGAAGCGGGCAAAAGCTCCAGGAGAAGATGGAATTACTGTAGACATCATACAAGAAGCAAGTGGAGAAATCGAAACAGTACTCGCCCAAATTTTCACTCGATGCCTTAATGAAGGAAAGATTCCTGAGGATTGGAACACTGCTACAATGATCCTGCTACATAAGAAAGGTGACATTGAGGATCTCGGAAACTACAGACCTATCAGCCTTTTATCAGTAGTTTATAAAATCTTCACTAAAGTTCTTTCACACCGCTTGAAGGTAACACTGGACATGGCTCAACCGAGAGAACAAGCTGGATTCAGGAGTGGCTACAGCACAATAGATCATATCCATGTGCTGAGAGAACTAATTGAAAGAGAAAGGTGACATTGAGGATCTCGGAAACTACAGACCTATCAGCCTTTTATCAGTAGTTTATAAAATCTTCACTAAAGTTCTTTCACACCGCTTGAAGGTAACACTGGACATGGCTCAACCGAGAGAACAAGCTGGATTCAGGAGTGGCTACAGCACAATAGATCATATCCATGTGCTGAGAGATCTAATTGAAAGAGCGAGGGAATATGAACTTCCATTGTGCATGGCTTTTATCGATTATGAAAAAGCCTTTGATTCGGTGAAACCATCAGCAGTTACAATGGCTTTGAAAACCTGTGGTATTGAAGATGCATACATTAATATTATTAATAACATCTATGAAAATGCAAGTGCAAAGATTAGGCTGTTTGAAAATACAACACACATAAAAATTGGAAAGGGAGTGAGACAAGGTGACACCATATCTCCGAAGCTCTTTAATGCCACATTGGAGGGTGTTTTTCAGTCACTGAGCTGGGAAAACAAGGGGATAAAGATTAATGGAGATTATCTAACCCACCTTCGTTTTGCTGATGACGTAGTCATTTTTGCAACTACCCCATCAGAGCTGCAGAGTATGATCCAGGAACTTGCTGACAAGAGTAAAGAAGTGGGATTAAAAATGAACTTTCAGAAGACAAAAGTGATGTTCAATGCTTTTACAAGAAATGAAGATTTATCGATTGATGGAGAAAAGCTGGAGATAACAGACACGTACGTTTATCTTGGACAGCAGATATCAAGTGAGGGTCACATTGATGAAGAAATTAATCAGCGTACAAAACTTGCCTGTAGAGCTTTTGGAAGAAACAGCATAATTTTCAAGAGCAATATGCCATTATGTCTTAAAAGAAAAGTGTTTGATCAATGCATCCTTCCAGTGCTTACGTATGGTGCAGAGACGTGGACCTTAACTAAAAGAGACATACAAAGGCTGCAGACAACTCAAAGTAGCATGGAGAGGTGCATACTTGGTGTAACCAGGAGAGATAAGAAGAGGAACTCATGGATCCGAAAAATGACAAGAGTGGAAGACATCATGATCAGAGTTAAATCCCTGAAATGGCAATGGGCTGGACATACTGCCAGAAGGACAGATCATCGATGGACAGCCGAAATTTTAGATTGGATTCCAAGGGACAGGAAAAGACCCAGAAGAAGACCACATGGGAGATGGGTGGATGAAATTCGAAAGTATGCAGGGGTGACATGGAGGAGACTAGACTGGCACAAGACAGACCGTTGTGGAGGAAACTTGGGGAGACCTTCGTCCAGCAGTGGATTGATAATGGTTGACAATGATGATGATGATGATGACCCTCTTCGTAGGAAAATAAGACAATACATTCTACTTCGCACTCGGATCAGCTGCATCACTTTTCATAGCTCCCCATTCATTTCTTAAATGTTTGAACTGGCTCAAAAGTGATAACATTTCCATGGCATCATCTAGGCTTTCTTGATTACCCCACAACATCTTGGATACAGTGTCAATGGAAGCAAATATCTTACTTTCTAATACAAATTACATAAGTGTAGGAAACTGCTCAAGGTATTTAGGCATACCCCATGATTGTTGCTGTTCATCACAGTTTTTTTCCCCGTTTAGTGATGAATAGGTTGGGAACTTGATAGTACGTCAAAGTATCGGCTATGAAGTGTGTCAAGGGCCTGAATGTGATTGGACTATCTATTTGGACAAACCTTTTTAAGGGGTTTTTTCGCTAGCAGAAAAGTGTCTTTCAGTGTAGACCATATACTGGGAGCACTGAAGAAGACATACAGATTCTCAATTTGATAGAAAAAAGTTTTTTATTTCAGTAATGTTGGATACTGAGTCATTAACAACTAGGTTTAATAAGTAAGCACAACAATTCATATTAGCAGTTCATATTCCGACTTAGAAATCGATCAGAAAAGGCTACTATTCATTTTTACGTGCATTATTTCAAAAACTTGGAAATATTCTAGTTGGATAATGCTTACCTAGGCATTCCGTTTCTAGCAATGATTCACTTTTCTCGCACGTTTTCGGGTCTTCATTGAAGCTATCATCCTATTGTCCGTTGTATGTGCAGCTACCTTTCACATCCAACACACTGCTTACTTTGGGTAGATTCAGTAAATCTTCACTTTAGGATTCAACAACATCAATTCTTTACCGTTATTAATGCTCTAAATTTTTCACCCAGTCTTTGGACATCCTGAGGAGCGCAACTACTTTTCCACCGATGTTCGTGGTTTATTTCTCGTCAATGGAGTCCGATACCCCATGTTACCACTCTGATACGCTGTATTAGATACTTTTCTTGATCAAAGCGCCGATAACGGGGATCCCATGGTTTATAACGCCGATAATGGGGATCCCATGGTTGGCACAGAACAGGGCATTTGGTTGTTGTAAAGTGAGAAAGTGTGTGGCATGCCACTAGATGACAGTACAATGCTCCAGAGATAGGAAGCGCAGGTGCATGGTTAGTTGCGTTCCAGACCAGTGAGAAGAACGCTGTGTTTGCGGAAGTTGCTGACGGACATTACAAGATGCCATTTTCAACGGCACAATGGATATTTACTATGGAAGTGTATTTTCAACAGCAATCATATGCACACGTACAGGAGCAATTTCATCGAAAGTATCCTGATGTGCCTGTGCCCAACAAATCAACAATTATGCAAGTCATCAGCCGTTTGAGAGACTGGAAGTGTTGGTGACAAGAAGAAGGCGAGGAGATCCCATGTGTTAACTGATGTCAAACTCTAGGAGGTAGAGGCAGCATTACAATATTTGTCAACGAAGAGTTTGCATAAACTGGCGGCACAACAACATATGTCGTATGGGAGTGCACACAAGGCCACAAAGAAATTGTGTCTCAGTGCGTACCATTGTCCACTATGTACAAAAACTCAAAGAACCGGACACGCACCAACGTATTCCGTACTGTAGGTGGCTAGCGACATTGGTGAGATGTCACAGAATGGGCCTGTTGGATAAAGTGTTTTTCAGTGATGAGGCGTATTTTCACCTTAGTGGATACGTCAACAGTTGGAACAACAGATATTGGTCGACAGAAAACCCACATGTGTTGCACGAAAAGCAGGTACATGCATTGAAAGTCAGGGTGTGGTGTGCAATTTCACGACGCCGAATAGTGGGGCCCATGTTTTTTTACACGACCCTCAACAGCCAGTTGTACCAGGATATCATTATGCAATTTGTTGCACTTCTGGAAGCAGATGAACGTTATTGTTACCTGCAACAGGACAGGGCAATGTGTCACACGTCTTATGACACCCTGCAGTTTCATGACAACATGTTTGATGTCTGCCTGATTTCAAAAGGTTTGTGGCCCCCTTCCAGATCACCTGATTTATCTCCACCGGATTTTTTCCTCGGGGAGTATTTCAAAAATTGTGTAAACCTACAGAATCCACGAACTGAAGTGGCGCATTACCAGTGAGATTATGTCTATGAACTGTACGCTCCCGTGCAAGGTGGCATCCAACATGATTAAGAGGGTTCGCACCTGCGGGTGAACATTTTGAACACCTCCTGTAAACAAGTACGTATGTCATTTGGTGTCGGTATTTCATTTTCCTATTAAACCCATGATATGTCCGTATGTCACTTGTTTTCTAAATATTGAACACATTCTGAATGCCGGGTTGTGTAATAAAATGATCACCTAGTACATTTCGCACATCATCGCACAAGACCGATTGTTCATGTCTGCTAATGTTCCTGCACAAATGGGCCCAATCAAGCTGTTCCTTTTATAAAATTTGTGTCAGTATTTGAGTTGTCAAAAAGCCAACCTGGTTGACAGTAACATATGCTTTGTTTCTCTGAATAACATAGCCACTGCCACTTTGATTTCAATTTACCTTCTTTGTACTTCTGGTAATGCCACTTTCCATCAAAACTACTATGAATACTTCTCCCTTCTTGGTCCTCAGCAAAACACCCCTTAGACTGAAAAGGGCCCAAATCTATAATAAGCCTTTTTTGTACTGTTGTGAGAGTGATGCTAAAATTACCTTTATCATCCTCAGGATTTGGTAAACATGTTTGCAAAGTACCTGTACTTAAGACAGGTTCCATTTTTTTTAGCACTTGTTGAAGGAGCTGTGGCTAAATCAGCTGACTGTGAATCATCCATACATTTGTGTTAATTATTAATTTTAGCTTCTGTTAGTAAATTAACAGTTTGAAAATACAATGAAACTTTATTGACATTTTTTTAGCGGTCTTTTCTACTTCGTCTTTTGCACGTTTCCGTTTTCTAAATTCTGTACCACTCACCTTTTTGGACAAAATTACACACTAGTAAACAAAGCAAACAGCAAAGAGAACTTTAACTCTGGTCGATAAGAGCACATCGGTAAAATACAACACCACGGAACAAAACTTAACAGAGACCGAATGCTAAAGGAGATAATGAGTGTTCAGCTGACACTAAGATCCAAGATAAGAATGGTTGGGTACGGGTGGTGAGAATATAATAGATCTGGGATAAGAATGGTCAGGTAAGAAAGAGAAGGGGGAAGGGAGGAAGGGAGGGAGGAAGGGAGGGAGGCGGGGGGAGATGCACTCCCATCACTGAGAGAGGAAAAGACCGTTGACAGACATTGGACTTCACCACCTACCTGCACTTTCCTGAAGAGCTACTCAGCAATTGTTTATAATTGAGTGCAACGTCCAAGTAAATTGAGTCACTTGTCACATGCTGCAATAATACATGTGGTCAGTTAGCTTCCTTGGTGCCCTCCTACAGCTAAGTTGTCGAGGACTTGAACTATTTTTTCTTTTTAACATTTAATGATTTTTTAATACGAAAATGTTTTGCCCTGGCTGGGCAATTTTTTTCAGCATTTTGCATTTTAATGTTTTTTTCCAATATCAAAATTTTTGCACCACCAAAATCTTGTGCTTGGAGCACACTGCTCCAACTGCTCCCTGGTTGTTACACCTCTGAACATATGTTATAATACATAGCACATCTATGATTGAGTAGTACTATAACATGTGTTATAATACATTTCATATCTACTGATTGTGTGTAACATGGGCTGTGGGAACATTTTCTCACGTAATTTATATCTGGCTTTAACTGTGCAATGCAATTTTATCCATTCATCAATTGTAATTTTAATCTGATTCATATTGGTTTTTGCTTCCTACCAGTTTTTAATATCTTCACACATTTTTTTTTTTTTTTTTTAAATTGACTGATTTATTCTTAGTTGGTTGAATTCGTCATTTTGTTTAGTTCTTTTAAATTTTTATCCAAGTTCATATAGTTCATATGATTACACTGTTTTCTCTCAACAGCATTTGCCCTGAGTGAGAAAATTGCATGTATCTAAGCCTTGTGAATCGCAAACATTAATTTAGGCCTAATATCTAGGCAATTATAACTTCACACAATACTTATTCACCTAAGGCTTATTTTTATTTTTTTTTTCCATGCTGAACCATCTTGTCAAATCTTCAAGAATGAGAACTGAATAAGGAATGTTATATATTTTTTAAATAATGCTTTAATTATTTCTATTATATTATTGTTATTTGGGTCGCACTGTGTATAATAGCACCGCTACTCTTACTGACTACATGTGTGTTATAACATGTAGAACATAATCTTTTGTGGTATGATTAGTATTAACCAACACCGATACATCTAAACAAAACAAACCATTTTCCAAATTAGCAAATCAATTTCTTAATTTTCAATTTACTTCTTCCGATAATGGAGGTTATTTTTTAATGTGTATTAATGCATTTGCATTTTGAACTTCCGGGTGTTGGCAAAGTTCGATTAACACTTACCCGCACGTGTTTGGCTTTCAATTCTATTTCCGCTATGTGGATGCGGCATGGGGTTTTCATTATTAGTTGCGGGTCCACTTCATTTTTTCCTCAAGCATGGTATTTATCTGGCCTCGCCACTAAATGAGTTCTTTTTTTCCTTTGTTTCCCCCATTTACTTCAATTATTTTTCATAACCTCAGTACTTTCGGTAATAATCCATTACCGCCATCTAGGGCTTTTTGCAACGATTAGCTAACGGATCAGTCAGCTTCGGGCATTTTTGGGTGGTTCTCAAGAGCGCTTCTGTTATTATTATCGCTTTCTTCTTGGGCGTTGTATTTTCATCTCTTGTTGTCACTGATCTCATTTTTCAAACTTTTCATTTTTTGCTCAATTTTAATTAAATTTCTCCAGCTGTTTCTCAAAATATTAGGTCATTATGGTTGCAAACTTTGCCCTATTTTTCAATCATTGCCGACTCTGCCAGTTCTGACAGGTATTTTTTCGGATTTACAGCTTTTAATGATTTTTATATTTTCGAATTTGTGATATTTTTGGTTAGCTAGACAGTATTGAATATGCTGTTTTTCTTCTTTTTCTGCCAATTTTTTACGCAGTTGTTTTAATCTGTATTAAAGCTTATTTTGGTACTTCCTATATAGTACATTGGAGGATTTTTAAGTAATAGGAATTGAGTAAATATCTGCTTTCTAACATTTTTATTTTTTCCTTTTTTTATTACTATATTTTTATGGTATTTACTTTTCCTCCAATTCGAATGTTATGCTTTTTATTAAATATTATTAATTTCATTGGTAGTACTACCTTTAATGTAATGAAAACCATTTAAATATTTGACTTATTTTTTTATTTATTTACAGCATTATTTTTTATTTTCTTTATTACTTCTGTGTTCCATTTTTTTTTTATTAAATGGTTAGGATAACTAAAAGCTACCTGCAATTTTTTTTATGAATTTGATTTCTTCATAAAAAAAATTGCAGGCTGTAGCTTTGGTTATCCTAACCATTTAATAAAAAATGGAACACAGAAGTAATAAAGAATATAAAAAAATAATGCTGTAGTAATAAAAAAGAAGTCAAATATTTAAATGGTTTTCCTTACATTAAAGGTACTACCAAATGAAATTAATAATATTTGTAAAAGCATAACATTCAAATTGGAGGAACAGTAAATACCATAAAAAATATGGTAATGAAAAATTAAAAATGTTAGAAAAAGCAGGTATTTACTCAATTCCTATTACTGAAAATCCTCCAATGGCTTATATAGGAAGTACCAAAAATAAGCTTTAACACAGATTAAAACAACACGTAAAAAATTGGCAGAAAAAAGAAGAAAAACAGCACTTATTCAATACTGTCTGGCTAACCAAAAATATCCTAAATTCGAAAATATAAAAATCATTAAAAGCTGTAAATCCGAAAAAACACCTCAGAACAGCAGAATCGGTAATGATTGAAAAAAATAGGGCAAAGTTTTGCAACCATAATGACCCTAATATTTTGAGAAACAGCTGGAGAAATTTAATTAAAATTGAGCAAAAAAATGAAAAAGTTAGAAAAATGAGATCAGTGACCAACAAGAGATGGTGCCACAACGCCCAAGAAGAAGCGATAGCCGATAACAGAAGCAGCCCGCGAGAACCACCGAAATGCCCAGCTGACACGGTCCATGCTAGTCGGAGCAAAACGTTCCCTAGATGACGGTAATGGATTATTACCGAAAGTACTCTGGTTATGAAAAATTATTGAAGTAAATGAGGAGGCAGCAAAGGAAAAAAAAAACTCATTTAGTGACGAGGCCAGATAAATACCAACGGAAAAAAAAAATGAAGTGGACCCGCAACTAAATGAAAAACCCCCATGCCGCATCCACATAACGAAAATAAGAATTGAAAGCCAAGCTTCCACGTGCGGTAAGTGTTCATCGAACTTTACCAACAAAAAGGGAAGTTCAAAAATGCAAATGCATTAACTTTTTTTTTTTTTTTTTGTGATGGTGTAAAAAAAAAACTTATTATTATCACTTCACTATTTCCAAGACTTCTGCAAACAATTCCTTGGAGGTCAGATGCCCAGACTGATGCAAAATCTTTCTGATTAAGAGATTCCATGTTGAAGCCACCCTTCAAAGTCTTCATTTCATGGTTGTGGTGGAGAATTTTTTCTTCAGGTGGGTAACTTTACTGTCTCCATATAAAGACCTGTGCAACTACTGTACTTGGCTTAAGCTACATTAAAATGTTTAGCAGGATATTTTACTTCACCTGGCATTAACTGCTTGTCTCTAATCCCATCTTGTAATTAACACAACTTTTCAACAAAATGGCCTAAATTTACTACCAAGCACACAATACATTGCGAGATTCAGTAAAACCTCTTTAACAGACACCATTTAATGGACAATTTTGTGATCCCCAGTCCTTAAGTATATAAAGTTCTGTGTGTTTACCTTCAAGTAGTGGTCCCTTTAAATAACAGACAGTGCTCCTTGTCACAATCTAGTTAAAAACGTGAACAATCAATGAAAAATTAGTAAAATATTTTTGCAAAGATTTTTCTTTAGTTTCTTTGGATGGAGCAGTGTGACCATTTGTTCTCCAGATCCCTATTATAAATTTACTTGTCTGTGGTTTCAATATGACATCTGTATTTTTTGAGAAGTGGATCTGCACATCAAAGAAGCAATGAATGATTTGCTTCTGATGTTTGCAAAGACATTGTAACAAATAGGAAAGTTTTTTTGTTTTTTTTTATGTAAACAAGAGGGAAACGAAGGAATTAGCACTACTGGAGAATTTTTAGAAATACGTATTTGAAAAACAGGCTACAAATTGCAAAAGACAAAAACAAACACTTTTATTAGATTTCTTTGCAGTTTCTGACTGATTTAATTAAAGTGAGTGCTAAGTACATACATTCTACATTCAGGATGTAACATATTTAGCTATTACGTACAAATATTGCAAAATATATTGAAATACGTACATCATATGTACTGTGTTTTAAAATGAAAATATTCTACATGTATTGTTCTGAACTTTAAAATTAATAGCAAAAAACAAAACATTTAATAAAAAAAGCATATAATTTTAATCACAAGTATTTAGTATGTAGTTTTTTTGTATCATCAGTCTACAAGGGCTCAGAAGTCAACCTTCTGAATAATGGACACCTTCCAAATATCAGACAAATGTTGAAATCCCAAGATGACTGCAATTGAAAGGTTTTACTGCATGATGTTATTAGCAAATTTAATTTCAATCAAACTTCTGTCAGTACAATAGACTACATTTTGGAAACAGTCTATTTCTTACCACAGTTTAGTTTTGCAGTTGCTTCCAGTTATTTCCAAAGATGTGCATCTAATTCGCAAGTTGAGAACAATATCGACACCTTTCCGTTTATTAACGTTTAGTTTTCTTTGCTCTCTTAATTACACTCTTGTCATAAAAATCCAAAAATCTGCACACCAAGAAAGAACCACGCGATTAATGCAAAACTCGGCGAATAGCTACGGGGAGGGCAGACATGCAAATGATTAAAGTTTTATGCGATTTCGCACACCCATGGGTCCAAGACCAACACTGCAATTGAAATCCTTGGGGCTTATAAAGGTACTGTGCAGGGGACTCCACATGCATGCTGAAATGCATGGTAAGAGTCAGGTGAGATCCCTGAGCGACAGACATGCCAAGGAGCAGCCGTAGATGTGCGTACAAGGCAACTGACTGAGTTTGAACAAGGCCGTATTGTTGGGATGAGACAGGCAGGGTGGTTGGCGTGCCAAATCGGCCACCATTTGGGGTAGCCTGACAGTATGGTGTGATCATATTGGGAGCAATGGACATGGAAAGGCACCCAGACATGGCAGACCGGCTCTGGATGACCAAGACACACCACCAGCAGAGAGGACCGTGGGATCGTGAGAGCAGCACGCACAGATGCAATGACATCCTTGTCCAATATCCAGAGTCATGTGGCGGTTGTACAAGGGACTCCTGTGTGTGCCAGAACCATTTCCAGATGCCTGGCAGAGGCGAATCTGCACTCTCGACGGCCCTTATGTTTTCTGCTATTAACACCTGACCATCGTCGGCGTCGATTGCAGTGGTGTCAGCAGTGAGCAACGTGGAATGTTACAGACTGGCGACGTATAATGTTCAAGCAACGAATTCTGCTTCTGTCTGTATAGGAACGGACGACCACCGTGTCAGTGTGGAGGACCACAGCTGAGCACTACAATCCCAACCTCACTGTACAGTGGCACATGTCCTGAACTGCCAGTGTGATGGTCTGGGGAGCCATCACGTATGACAGCCGGATGCAGTGATCCGAGGGACGTTGACTGACAGTGCTATGTACAGAAGATCCTGCGGCCCCCATGTGCTGCCTTTCCTGCCGGGGCTGCCCGGAGCCATCTTCCAACGAGATAACGCCCGTCCGCACATGGCTCAGGTTTCTCAGGGCTGTCTATGTCATGCTTCGACGTTTTCGCGGCATGCCAGATCGCCTGACCTCTCTTCCATCGAGCACATGTGGGACAAGATGGGACGCCAGCTTTCTTCATGTGTTCGTGATTTAGAGCATTAGTTGCAAGAAGTGTGGGCCAATCTGTCCCAGGATAGCATACGCATCTCTTTGACTCCATGCTGGACTGTATCACCGCATGTATCCGAGCAAGAGGCGTCAGACGCAGTACAAACACTGACTGGAATGTGTACCATATGTCCGTGGGAAATAGTTCTTGCTGCTGTGATATTGTAATCACTTCTGTCCTTGATATGTACTATCTCACTACTAAAATCGCTTTTCAATCCAACACCTCCTTCTTGGTGCACGGATTTTTGTGACAATGAGTGTACATCACTTTGACTGCATTATTTCAGCTTTTGAGATAGATTCATTACTACTACACAAACATCAGAAGGTTACTAGAATTCACAAAATCGTATTATGAAGAAATCATGATATGAGAGGAACTAAGCTACTCAACAACTAAGAAACCTACCTAAGCCATTTCTTTTACACTACATAGAAAACTAATTTTACCTAATGGCTGCTTCTGTTAAGAAACATAAGTTGAATTTCTATTCAACTACTATGAAAATACAAAAATAAATTTTCCAATTCATACCAGAATTATTTTAAATGGTAGACAAGTAAGGAATATAAATGGACAGACAATGAAACAGCACATATTTTTTAGCCCATCATACTCACTTGTTAAATTAACTTCTCCTTGTTTATCCTTCTGAGTGGCATTACTTAGGGTTGCAACAGGCTCCCAATCTAAAGTTGCTTTGGAAATATATATTGCATGTTCAGAGTTACTAGGCATTGTTGTGTAGCTTTGTTTATCTTCCAAATGCATTATCACCTAAATAAAAACTTTTATTAGTGAATAACTTAAGTACAAAAGCAACTAAGTTTTTCTTTAAATTTGTCATTTAAAATAAAACCAAAAGAAAAGTTTATGTTTTATTACATGGTATAAATATTCACACCTGAAATAACATTATTAATGATAGTTAATCAGTCATAAAGAAATGTTTATCTGAAATAATCATGCATACCTCAAATAACATCATTAATGACAGCTTAAAGATAATATATGTCAAGATTGCTTGCTGTAAATGGAGAAGTTTGATACAGCAACAGTAAGAAATTATCTGGTACTTTGTATTTCTTTGTGGAGCTACCCTCTGAATCTCAAAGAGAGAGAGAGAGAGAGAGAGTCAACAACTAACAAACTACCAGCTATAGTCAGTTAACTAACAAAGTACCAGATAATTTCTTACTGATTTCTAATTATTTAGTCATTCACACACACACCACACACACATTATTGCAATTTATTTGCTCAAAGTTAATGAAATACTTTCTGATGCCTGGCTTATAAAAACAGCTTTGTAGAACATCTGTTACATCATTTCCATAACCTTTGCAAACAGAGGCTGGGTCATACACTGTTATTGGAAAAAAAGAGCATAAAAAACTAATAATTTTAAACTTTTGTTAAATTATTTAAACTGCGATATCTGGATTGTAAGTTGCAATGCTTCCTTGATATTAGCATAAAATTAAATAATAGTACATAGCCTGCAGAGATTAGAAAAATGTTAGTTCCCTAACATTTAGGAAATTGATTTAACAAAATATCCATGAAGACTTTTCAATTATCCAGAAATTTATATACATACCATTATTTATCTTATTTCAAAAGAAAAGGTTTTTGATTTATTTTGAAAGAAACTCATATTTACCTGAAGTCTTGAGAGAGCAACAGAACCATTAATAACATCCCGTATACACATCGGCAGTGTCCTAATTCCATGACTAGCAACAGAATTAATCATGACTAACGTAAATGCCTGTAAGGAAGAAAATTACGTTAACAGTGCCATTAGTAATACCTATGTAGTCAAGTAAAAAGCTACACACAAGCAGTCACTCTAAAAAGAAACACACCTAACAATGAACTTAAAGTACCGTAATTTCGGGTAAATAAGCCGCACTGGCGTATACGCCGCAGCAATAAAAAAAAGGGGCGGAATGAAAAAAAAAATCAGAAATGCCGTACCTCCGTGTACGCCGCACCTTTGCAGTAAGGTGGGGTAGTACCACGACGGAATTTTGAAAACATAAATGAATGATAAATACAAACATTACATAGATAAAAATTCAGTATGTGATCTTTCAAAGAATAAATAAAAATATCAATTAAACAAGATTCAATCTTGAGGATAACACTTACCCTACTACCTATTTTATAAAAATTTACTCGAAGAATTCATAAGGCGCTTAAACCAATTATATAAAGCATTTATACCTCAAGAATTTAAAAAATACACACACAACATTCTGAAAATATATGGTACGCATAGTTTTTCAATCAAATCCATCAAAATCGGAAACTTCACTGCCCGAGTTAAAAGTTCTAAAGGCTCATCATCTAAAAACTCCGGGGTCGTCTGCATCACTTTCGCTGTCTTCTGGCGTTTCACCGCAGTTTTTAGAAATAATGTTTGCTTCAGTGAAGCCCGAAATAATCAAAGTTTTTATGTTTTTCCGGGATTCGGAAAAACATAAACTTAACATTAGCTTAAAACTAGAAGCATAACTTCTGCGTTTCGTCATTTTACTTTCCATGATAATGCAGACCTACGCGTACTCGAGAAGATGCGATTTGGAAAACTGAATGCACCGAACACATACATCACTGACAAAATTTGCACGTGCTGTCCAATGAAAATCAAACTTGGATGGTAGTTGAATATCCCGTTTCAAATGGGACAGAGAGCAAAGCTGATGACGTCATGAGTTCAAAGAGAGTTGCTCGGAGCATGAAACAACTCACGTCTCTTACTTGTCCCACCTCAATCCTATAACCTATTATCGTCATGTCTTGTTTTAAGAGGGGGTGGGTGGAATTTATTGCACGTGGCTGTAACATCATTATTCTATTCCCTCTCTATTGAGATATCTTCCTGCGGAGAAAAAGAATGGAACAAGCCAAAACGTTTGTTACATAATTTTGATCTGCAAAAAAAAAAAAAAAAAAAAAAAGGTGTATAAGCCGCATGGGCAGGAAATTTCATTTTTAACTCGTACACGCCACTGCTTATCTACCCGAAATTATGGTAAGCATCCTTGCTTATCATCACAATACCAAAAAAAAAAAAAAAAAAAGTTATTCTTCCACTTCTCGTACATTGGGGGGGGGGGGGGGGTTAATGAAATCATTACTTTTTGTTACATAATTTTTTTGGGGGGGGGGGGTGATTTAGTGCGAACCCGCTTTCTTTTCCAAGTAAAATCACAAAAGTTTGATTGGGTTCATATGTCAGGTGAATTTGGAGGCCAGGGTATTAACGTAAAGTCACCAGCATGTTCCTCGAACCGCTCCTTGACTATTTATTCTAGCAGTGTGGCATAGCGCATTATCCTGTTGATAATGGCCATCACTAGCAGCGAACACAGTTGCCATGAATGGGTCAACTTGGTCCACAACAATGTTCAGATACCTGACAGCTGTCAGGGATTGTGCTATTGGGATAATGGGGCCTAAAGTGTCCCAAGAAAACATCCCCCACAGCATAACACCACCACAGCCAGCCTGTTTCCACCCAACAATGCATCCAGGTGCCATAGCCTCCACTGCTAATCGGCGTATCGGCCATCTATGTGATGCACCAGGAATCTTGATTTGTCAGACCAACCTACTTTCTTCCAATCATCCATGGCCCAATCTCGATCTTGGGACCATTTCATGCGTTGTTGGCGATGACGTGCAGTGAGCATGGGGACACTGCCGGGTCTTTGGCTACGCAGGCCCATGTGCAGAAGGCTAAGATTAATTGTATGCTGCGACACATTGCCCTGATCACCACTGTTATAACTGCGGGTGATTTGTTGCACTGTGGCCCTACAGTCACTGTGAACAATCTGTAACAGTCTCCACTGCCCTCTGGCATCAATGAGCTGTGGACAACACACGGCTGGACACTGGTTTATCGTTTGGCCATCTGTGCACCACTTTTGATACGTACTCACTACAGCAGCACATAAACAACCCACACCCGTTTCCGAGATCGTAGTTCCAAGGCATCGTGCCATCACAATTTGTCTTTTATCAAACTTTGATAAGTCTGCAGCTTTCCCCATTCTGACTCCGAACACTCTACTAACCGAAAGCCGGTCCTTGGGTTGTATATATACTGCTCTGTGCGCCACCGTTCAGTCTCTAGGCTGGAGGTGGTCATAATGGAATGGCTGATCAGTGTATATGTGCAATTCAGTAATAGTTAATATCAATAAAAGATACCCTTTAAAACTTTTTTTGATGGATACTACATCTCTCTATTTTTATACATTAGGTTCTATGGAATATTTTAATTATTTGATGCATTTCAGTTTTAACTTAAATAAATACAATGATGTGCAAAATTAAAGTATGAAAGGCATTCGCAGGGATAAAAAGGAAAACACACAACAGCCGGTAGAAATGTTTGGCATGTAAATAATATACACAATCATAACAAACAAACAAACAAATATGTACACATCTGGAGTATACAGGGTTACATCTGCAAATGTTACCAAGGTAAGATGTAAGAATGTAACCTAGAACTGTTTTAGTGAAGAATGATCACCTTGCATGGACAGACAACTCTCACAACAATACATACTCATTACCAGGTTGTAGATGAACTCTGGAACCAACGAATTCCATTTCTCAATGAGAGCATTGCATTTGTAGCTTGAGTAGAGCATCCCAGACATGCTCTTATAAGGTTCAGGACTAGAGATCAGGCTGCCCAGTACATACACTGAAAATCTCTACTCCGCAGAAAATCACTGACAAGCTGAGTCCTGTGCATGTGAGCGTTATCATTCATTAAAAGAAACTGAGGGCCAACAGCACCTTGAAAAAATCTGACATAGGGCATTAGGATCTCATCCCTATGGTGCTTGGCATTTACATTGCCTCCTGTGAATACATGGAGTGGAGTGCAGCCATTTAACATAAAAGCCACCCCACATGAGCAAACCACCACCTTAAAAGGAGTCTCACTTGCGGACATTTGCAGGATCATTACAGATTCCATGTTTCCTTCAAACGGAATGCTGGCAAGAATTCATTTGTAGACTGAATCTCAACTTGTCTGCAAAAGGAACAGCAGCAAACTCATTTGGGCTCCAGAAACAATGTAGCCCACACCAATTTAAGTGAGTTCTTCTGTAAGATACAATTAGTGGGACACAAACCATGGGTGACCCAGTCTCCTGGCATAAAAGCTAATTTGCATTAAGCCTTAAATATATCATTTGCCTTGATATCACAGTTCCAGTGGCGAGTTCCAAAAAACAATTGCCCGGCTGTACAGGACCTATGATGCTGTGCAGTTAAAGCGATATAGTCCTCACGATGTATTGTACACCTTAGATGACTTTGGCCAGGCCTTCATGGCACCCCACTAGTGTTGTTGAATTGCTGCCATAACTGTGAAAACAATCTGGAGTAAGTCTTTGTGACCTGGGCCTGAGAGTGGCCTGTTTTTAGTTGGCCCATCATTCGCCACAAGGAAAGCATTTACAGCCATCAGAACACTTCTTACATGCATTGACAATGAGAAATGCCACTGCTGTTTCCCATTAGCTTTAAATATGTAACTCAATTTACATATTGGACATTATTTTCACTCATATGAAAATTTCATTGCAGGCATTTGTCTCTTGTGTCAACTTGCATATGTCCTGTGAACATCATAACATTGTATTGAGCACTTTGGATTATTTGCTCTCTATTGCCTTTTGAATTTTAGTTTTAGAGACCAGCTTATTATACAGTAAAATAAAATGCATTTATATAGAAGTACTTATATATGCCTGCTGTTTTCACAATATAGGTTTCCTACACATCTTCCTAATATGATATGCATACCACTTCTTTTCTTTCATACTGATCTTGATTGAGGAAAGCCTTAAAGAACTGTACTTGTTGATATTATCTTCTCAGTATCTGTAATGATCATGTTTTAGATCTTTAGCAGTGACTATTATATTGCAGAAGGAAGTACAGGCCTATGGTACACTACCTTCATATTTGTTAAATACAATTAAAAATTTAAAGTTAAAAAAAAACACATTTACATCATAAAATTCATACCATATACAGAGATTGCCAACCTGTTTCAGATACTTTCAGTAGTACTTGTACAAAATTTTCAGTAGTTTTGGCCATTTTTCAGTAGGCATACCAAAAAGAATAATTTTAACCGAGGAAAACATGGTATTACTCATTTAATTTCATTAGTATTTTGTACTTATTCATTTATATACATGAAAATCTGTATCAAAATTTGCATTTTTGAACTTCCCTTCTGTTGGTAAAGTTCGATTAACACTTACCGCACGTGGGGCTTGGCTTTCAATTCTTATTTCCGTTATGTGGATGCAGCATGGGGTTTTTTCATTCAGTTGCGGGTCCACTTCATTCTCTCCCCCCCCCCCCCGCCGTTGGTATTTAACTGGCCTCGTTACTAAATGAGTTTTTCCTTTGCCGCCTCCTCATTTACTTCAATAATTTTTCATAACGAGAGTACTTTCGGTAATAATCCATTACCGTCATCTAGGGGACGTTTTGCTCCTTTTGTACAAGTACTACTGACAATATCTGAAACAGGTTGGCGATCTCTGTATATGGTATGAATTTTATGATGTAAATGTGTTTTTTTAGAATGCTTAGTGAAATTTTGGGTACTTACGTATTAACGCCACTGCAGCAGAAGTTGTGCTAATGCGCCAATAAAGAGCAATCTTGTTGTTCGCACGCGCAGGCATTAACGCCACCGCAGCAGAAGTTGTGCTAATGCGCCAATAAAGAACAATCTTGTTGTTCGCACGCGCAGGCATTTATTTATTTTGGATTCTTTGTTGCCTTTTTGTTTGCTGATTTTTGACGCCATTTTTTAGTGCTACGAAAATGCGCATTTGGGATTTGCCAAAAACAGAACAAGATGCAAGTTTATTTTTTCAGGAGCGAAATATTTTACCAAAAGAACGAAAATGTACCAATTCCCATGACATGAAACTTTATTTCGGTAAACGTGAGTTTGGGAAATGTAATTTAAGACAGTGTGATCAGCAAGTGGGACTTAGAAAAGACAACTGGTTTGAGGGAAGCAGAATTCCATTTTGTTCAGCTTTGAGATTCATATACTGCTGGTGCGAGGAGTTGACGTCGATTAAATTTTGTGAAAAGCAACTTGATTTATCAGATAAAACTGTTATAGATTGGAACAATTACATGCGTGAATTATGTGTCTTGGATATGGAGAATAAACCAAACAAGAAGGTAGGTGGACCAGATTGCATTATGGAAATTGATGAAAGTTTGTTTACTAAACGTAAAAATAATTGTGGTCGAGTATTACCCGAACAGTGGGTGTTTGGTGGTATATGTAGAGAAACAAAAGATTCGTTTGTTGTCACTGTTCCTAATAGAACTGGCTGTACCCTTCTTGATAAAATTATTGAAAACATTGCAGATGGTAGCACAATTTATTCTGACAGTTGGAAAGGTTACCAAATAGAATAGAAATAGAAGGATTCCTACATGCTAAAGTTAATCATAAATACAATTTTATTGATCCTGATACAGGAGTTCATACACAAACAGTTGAGAGAATGTGGGGCAGTGCTAAATGGAGGAACAAGAGACATAGGGGGACAGCGAGACATCATTTGGAATCTTATTTATCAGAGTTCATATGGCGACAGCATCAGGTGAAAGAAAATAGAGACTTTTGAATCTATGTTGAACTCTACGTCGGCCCATTTTCCACCGAAATCCGATTGACTACTTTGTTTTTAAATAAAGTGTTTTATCTGTAGCTGCGGTGGCGTTAATACGTTGGCGGCACTTAAACCGCCAAATCTGTAGCTGCGGTGGACCAAATTTTGTAATAAAATCAAGTGTTTTTTTTTTAAACTTTAAATTTTTAATTGTATTTAACAAAGCACGGACCGTGTCAGCTGGGCATTTTGGTGGTTCTCGCGGGCTCCTGTTATCGGCTATCGCTTCTTCTTGGGCGTTATGGCGCCATCTCTTATTGGTCACTGATCTCATTTTTTGAACTTTCATTTTTTTGCTCAATTTTAATTAAATTTCTCCAGCTGTTTCTCATTATATTAGGGCCATAATGACCCTAATATATTGAGAAACAGCTGGAGAAATTTAATTAAAATTGAGCAAAAAAATTAATATATTGAGAAACAGCTGGAGAAATTTAATTAAAATTGAGCAAAAAAATGAAAAAGTTCAAAAAATGAGATCAGTGACCAACAAGAGATGGCGCCATAACGCCCAAGAAGAAGCGATAGCCGATAACAGAAGCAGCCAGGGAGAACCACCGAAATGCCCAGCTGACACGGTCCGTGCTAGTCGGAGCAAAACGTCCCCTAGATGACGGTAATGGATTATTACCGAAAGTACTCGGGTTATGAAAAATTATTGAAGTAAATGAGGAGGTGGCAAAGGGAAAAACTCATTTAGTGACGAGGCCAGTGAAATACCAACGGGGAAAAAAAAATGAAGTGGACCCGCAACTGAATGAAAAACCCCATGCCGCATCCACATAGCGGAAATAAGAATTGAAAGCCAAGCCCCACGTGCGGCAAGTGTTAATCGAACTTTACCAACAAAAGAGAAGTTCAAAAATGCAAATGCATTAATGCACGTTAAAAAATAACCTCCAATATCGGAAGTAAATTGAAACTGTATCAAAATATTCCAAATTTTTCACATGGAAAATAATATGCACCATGACTGATACATTTTTTTACACAACAAAAATTGATTAAACAGCTTTCTTTAGTGATTTGGCTGTACATTGTTTTGCAGATTTGAGTTCTTCAGCAGAAAATATTTTTTCATAACACACTTGTCAAGAGAACATATTCATTTTTGCAATAAAAAGTGCTTCTACAGTTTCTAAACCTAAATTAGGTTGGAAATGGGTTTGATTTTTTCACACTAAACTAAAAACTCTCTCACTCGCAGCATTCGAGTGTGGAACTACAAGTATTGCAAACATTACTTTCGACAGAACAGTATACTAACAGCTCCATTACAGCCTCTTAATTTTGAGATTTATGAACAAGTGACATCTATTCTATCTGTTTCTGCTATGATCTCTAATATGTCAGCTTGATAACAAGTAATTCCGCTTCCAGTATATCAAGTTCATTTTCAGTTATTATAAATGGAAAGCGCTTGACTATGTATAATACAGAAGTAAATGATTTGGCTCTAAGTGAAGGATCTGCTACTTCTGCATGTTTTAAGAATTCATCATAGATCAGTATTTTTTCTTGAATATAAGAACATTTTTCAATGTAAAATTTTCCGACAGATGTATAGAACTTAGAAAGTTCATTCTCGTTTAAAATGATTTTGCTTAAATACATTCTTGTTTTTATTCCAATTACAGTTGTGTCCTTTCTAATTTTTCTTTTTTGAAAAACTTATTTGAAAAATTGAAAAACTTATTTGAAAAATTAAGCTCAACATCACCATCAGCTACGACAGTAGGCTTCACAAATCCCTTGGATGACAATTTTATCCATCATGCTGAAAGAACTTTCAGTTTGAAGACCATGAATGCACGATAGCTTTCACTATTTTAGTTAAAAGATAGTGTAACTTGGAGAATATGAATGCTTTTGAATATCATGCATCAATTCTTAAAAAATTTTCAGCTTCGTCGCTTTCGTTTTTGGACTCTTCCCCCATAATCAAGCTGAAATGAAAACTTTGGGGGGGGGGGGGTGATATTTAGGAACACAGGATACACGTTCGGAACGTCGTTGGAAAAAAAAAAATCACAGTTACGGGAGAAACCTTTGTTACGTCCAATTTCTGTTTTCGGACATTTCCCTTCCACTTTCAAGGTGAAACACAAATATTTATGAAATAAAATGAAATTTAACAACAATACTAGGCAGAGAAAACATCGCGTGAAAAATAAAATTACGATTACGGGAGAAATCTTCACTGTTTCCGAAAGATTTGAAAGACAAAATTTCCGTTTTCGAAAGTTTCAGGCGGAAAGTATCCTTCACCACTACCAATTGCCCCAACATTTCCGTTCAGTTATGCATCAATCTCGAGGATAACCCAAATTCCGACGAAAAAGCAGAAATTCCTCGAAGCCATGGCACTCTTTTGCCTGAAGATTACACTGGAATTTTGGCGCCATCGGATTTCCGTTTTCCGAAATTTTTAAAGTGAAATACAAAGATTCATGGAATAAAACGATGTATAACAACAATACTGGACAAAGGCAACATCGCAGGAAAACAAAATTACAATTACGGAAAAAAATCTTGTTTTACGCGTTTCTTGATGCGTGTTTTTACGTGTTTCTCGATGCATATTTTTACGTGTTGATGCATACTTTATGCGCTTCTTGACATGTGTTTCTACGGGTCGCGAAAAATTTCCGATGCACATTTTTACGTGTTGGTAAAATTTCAATGCGTAAACACATTTTCCGATGCATGTTAGACACGTAATTACGCATTTTGGTGAACTCTGCACATAAGAACGAAATCCAAGCATACTTTTCTGCAATGCCAGAAAAAAAAACTTCAAAATATTAATTACTGACATGAATGGCCAACGCACGCTTTAAAAAAAAAAAACTCCGATGCCAGGCAATGACACTCACGTTCCGCACCAAACGATTTTTAAGAGCTTGTCGCTGCCCTGCGAAAGAGCTTCAGGCCGAACTCCGCCTACTTCCACCAAAGCGAGCTACGCTCGACGTCCCCAGAATGTTGCATGTTAGGGAAGGAGGGTTTTCACTTGACTCGGTGCAAAGGCACACTCATCGAGTGCTGGTCGCTCGCGCTAAGATCCGAGCAGCTTTGAGAGGCAGAACTGGAGGTGCAGGTAGCATTGCAAGCAAGACGAATGACGGATCGTCAAGTGGCCGCCGTTGCATTGGGAAGGGGAACAAGCAAAACAAAAGTTAATAACTTCTGTTAATTTCCCGTAGAAAATTCACGGTTTTCCTTATTCCGTAGTACAAGAGCTATTTCCGTAGTTGGCATCTCTGCATATATGATTTATGATGCACATGTATTTGGAGTTCTTCTTGAGGGAAATGTTGCAATGTTCAGCATCAAAAGGTTTTCTCAGAATGATGACACACACTGAGACTTTGGTGGTTGCCATTTACAGATGGTATTTGTTTTTATCTTATATTTTGCATGGTTTAGTAGTGTTTTCTTTAACTCTTTATTTTACTTCATGATTATGATAAGTAAAATGTATTATTACCATTGCACTTGTAGTTTACTAAACCAGCAAAGAACAGAAAAAAAAACTTCAAATCACACATGTATTTACTGAAAAAATTAAAAACTGTGGTAGCAATAATATTTCTTATTATGCCCATGACAAAATTAATTGAAGAAACCACACATAACCACATAAATTAAATTTAAATAAGACAAAATACCTTCCATCCATAGATCAAACCACCACAGCAAGTACTACATAATGAGAGGCAACAACAAAATCTCAGTCGCATGTGAACACAAGAAATTTTTCTAAGTGAAAAATTACATTTATTCCCCTGAAGAAGGGCTCCAAGACAGCTCAAAATGCACAAAGCGTGTGAATTTAGATAGGAAAAGCATCTTCACTAGTACTGAGAATATAATATCAACATGTACAGACCTTTAAGATTTTTGAGAGTCAAGACAATATGAAAGACAACACATACAATTATTAAATGGTATGCTTACCATATTAAGAAGAGTATGCAGGAAACCTAAACTGAGAATAATAGTGCTATAAGCATGTCAACATAAAAAAACATTTGATTTCATTACTCAACCATTTTTTCTGTAAGCGGAACCTGGGACAGCACAGCAAGTAAGAGTCCAATGAGCCAAATTGACCAAATGTTAGAGACACGATATTTGTAATAAATAAATTGAAAGGAAAAAAGAACACTCTTTTTGTGAGGCATACCTTTTGTTGATACTCACTATAAATGAATTCCAATGAATTGCCCTATTTGCCATGAGACACCAGCATATGAAAATGTATTAAGATACTAAATAAAATAGGTTGCATATAGGTGACGAGTATGTGTCATTTGAGTTGCATTTGCTTTAGATTTAAGTTTCCTTTTTTTTTTTTTTTTTTAACATGAATTACCAACATAATTAAATTATATAAAACTCCTCGTGGACAATCCATAAGCAAATGTGTTTATCTTTAGAATTATGGATTTCTATGGTCATCTTAAATTCAATCTGATGTAAAAAGTTTTGCAACCAATGGTACATTATATCCCAACTCAAAAAAGTTATTTGTGAATGCACAGAAGTTTGTACTACACCAATACAGACATAATTTTGTACTACATCACTACACAATAAATAGTCTTTGAGCACCATTCATGATTTAAGAATTTTGATCCCCCCCAGACCCTTACACTCAACAGCAAAAATATACACTGAAGTGCCAGAAAAACTGGTACACCAGTCTAATACTTGGTAGGTCCCCCACGGGAGTGCAGGACTGCAGAAATACAATGGGGCATGGACTCCACTAGCTTCTGGAAATACACTGTAGGCAATACACACCATACTTCCTGCAGAGCGTTCCACAATTCAGGTGCATTCCGAGGTCTCGGATTACTGTGTTTGATAGCGCATTGCATGGCATCCCAAATGTGTTCTATCACGTTCAGATCTGGGGACTTGGGTGGCAATGGCAACACCCCAAACACAGATGAATGCTCCTCTAACCATACTGTGGCGTCCCGAAACTTGTGTGGATGTGCATTGTCCTGTTGGAACAGGCCCAACCCATCAGCATGAATGCAGGACATGAACAGGTGTGCCTCGTCAGAAAGGATGCGCACATAGCGTTGGCCAGTCACAGCATGTTTGTAGACGTACCAGGGGTCCCAGTGAAGTGCACCTAAACACACCCTATACCATTACGGACCCCACCAGCCGGTACAGTTCCCTGTTGACAGGCGGGATCCATGGCTTCATGGGATTTGCACCACACACGAATCCTTCCATCTGCCCGATACAGTTGGAAACGCGACTCATCGGATCAGGCTACTTGTTTCCAGTCAACAAGTGTCCAGTGAGAGTGTTCCTGTGCCCAAGCGAGGCGCATAGCTCTATGTCATGCACCCATCAAGGGGACTCGAGTTGGGTCGGCTTCCAAAGCCCATATCGTGCAGGGTACATTGCACTGCACAGTCCAGACGCTGATGCTTGTTGAGGCTCTAGCATTGAATTTCGTTGATACCTGCGAGTGTGTTGCACGCCTATCGTGTGAAACGATTCTTGACAGCCGTCAATAGTCACGTTCACCCAATGTCTTTTTAGGGCCACACTGGTATCGTAGGTTGAAGATTTTGCCGGAATTCTTGCAGTCATGGTACGCCCTTGAAATGGTCATCCATGAAAATCTGAACTTCGTTTCTGCCTCAGAAATACTATGGCCCATCTCACGTGCGCCAACTATGACATCGCGTTGAAAATCGCTTAAATCGTTATTACTTGTCATTCTCATGCCGACAACAGCTCTGACAGCTTGCAAGGATGTCTATCACTTTATATACATACTGGCGGACACAACCAAGTACGCGCATAGGTGACGTTGCTATGTATTTTGAATCTGTACCAGTTTTTCTGGCACTTCAGTGTACACTGGTGTGCAAAAATTAAGGATGAAGAGGAGAAATTAGCATAACAGCGGAACAAGCAGACAGAACGGTCCGAAAGACCACTCAGGAGATAGACTAGGGTCCGGTACAGTACGGCATGTGCATATACGCAGCATGACGTGGGGGGCGGGGACGGGTATAAAGCACACGGGCAGTGTACGCTCAGCAATTCGGTGAAAGCTATTGCACAGTGTACATCGGTTTGAACGACGTTGAGTTGCTGCCACCGTGTGATATGGCCAGCAGACAATCCAGTAGACGACATCTGGATGACTTTACCAGAGGTCGCGTCATTGGGAAGTTGGAAGAAGGTTGAAGTGTGATTAGTGGGGCCGAGGAGTTCGTGATAACTCACAACATCGTTTCACAAGCTTGGAGAGCATTTCAAATGACAGGAACAGCTGTCCGAGAGTTTAGCAGTGGTCGTCCACGAGCAACCACAGCGGCGGACAACCAGTATATTGTCCTACAGGCGAGAAGAGGCAGACAGCAGGAGAAATCACAAGGCACATGCAACAGACAACTGGACGTTCGTTATCGCATTTTACAGTGGCCAGGAGGCTGCACAAAGGTGGTCTATTTGCACGACGACCAGTACGGTGTGTGCCATTAACGCCTGCTCATCGAAGACTGCGGTTTCTGTGGTGCCAGGAACACAAGAACTGGACACATCAGCAATGGGGTCGAGTTTTCTTTACGGACGAGAGCCGATTTAGTCTGACGAGCGATTCTGGACGTATACACATCTGGAGAGAGCAGGGAACACGCAATCACACCTCCAACATCATCGAAAGGGACCAGTTTGGAGGTGGCGGAGTTCTCGTTTGTGGCGGTATCATGCTTGGTAGCCATACTGTCCTCGACACCTTCCAAGGAGGTTCAGTCACTGGTGTCCGCTATTGTACCGAGGTTCTTCTGCCTCACATGTATCTGTTTATAGGTGCTGTGGGTCCTGAGTTCCTCTTCATTGATGACAACGCTACACCTCATCGTACAGTGGCTGTCACAGAGCTGTTGGAGAGTGAAGATATTCAACACGTGGATTGGCCCACAAGGTCCCCGGACTTAAATCCAATGGAACATGTGTGGGACCTTCTCGGGAGATGCTTGGCAGCACGTCACCAGCCGCCAGCAACGATTCCGCAGCTGCGATTGGCGCTACAAGAGGAATGGGCCGCAATGCCTCAACAGCTCCTCGACAACCTCGTCCTTAGCATGGACAGACGTAAATCCTGCAAAGCAGTCAGGGGGTGATCATATCCCCTACTAAAGACTGGATTTTTCTTGGCAGCCACCAGTCACATGGACGTTTCTGCCTTCTGTCCAGTTGTGCTCGAAGCTACCTTTTCAATAAAGTGCCTTTGTATCCTTTGGATTCCTTGCTTGGACGGTTTTGCTCACTTGTCCCATATTCTTACATCTTGGGGATCTTATGGTATGATTTGAGTCAATGTGGAGCACTTCTGCACGACATTACATTCGAAAAACAGTCTCGTCCTTAATTTTTGCACACCAGTGTATGTTTACACTAAGGATATCACAACTCTCTGATGTGGTACTAAAGCAATTTTAAGAAATACACGATAACAAAGCATACCTTAGATGGGTTCAGATCAAATCCTGATAAAGTATATGCCAGTATGGTGAAAATTGTAGCAATTACTGGTGCCATAGACACAACAGATGAGCTTAAATTCTGCATGTACTGGCATTTCTCTAGAAAGTCTCTCTCACATGATCTGGCTTCTAAATAAAAAAATTTACATTGATTTGCATTAGAGAAAGCAATAGTAAAACAAAACAAAAAATGAGAATTCATTACGTTAGGAACTCTATGTAAGAAAGTACATTTTTATGTGCTTATTTTTAAACAAACATGAAATTGTCAAAAATACTTTTTTCCAGTGATATCAAAGTTTTAAAAACTTTTTTCTTTGTCATGAAAGAGTTCCTTTGGAATCTAATGGAATTTTTTTTTTGTTTCTGTCGTTTTTGCTAAGAAACCATATGAATGAACCACTCAATTTATTAAAAGCCATCACTTATAAATTACTACATGTTTACACACAGTCGAGACACATTATTGTGAACACCACCTACTTTTGACGTCAACAGCACATAGCCAATGAAAGAATGTGTCTTAAGCTGGCTTGGAAAGTAAATAACATGTGCTGTAGGCATTCTGAAAACATATCACTTGTTGCTGTCATGAATAAAAGGAGCTATTTATCATATTTGAAAAAGAGATCAGCTTTCAAGACAAGGGTGGCAGCATTTCTGAAACAGCGCAGTTTGGGAACTGTTCGCGTGCTGCTGTGGTTAAAGTGTATCGTGATTGGAGAAATGGCACCATTGCGAATAAGTGATGTGGAAACTGAGGACCACCATGCGCCATTGATGTGAGAGGTGAAAGTAGGCTGCAAAGATGCATGCTGGCAGATTGACACACTACAGTGGAGCAACTCACTGGCCGAATGAACCAGGGGGCTACTGGAAGTGTGTCTAAAATGACAGTTCAGCTAACTCTGCTGTGTATGGGGCTCTGATGCAGATAAATGGTCACTGCACCTATGCTAATGAATGTGCATCGGCAGAAAAGGCTTACATTTGCACGGCAGTATCAGAATTGGACCTCTACTGATTGGCAAAGGATTGCCTTTTCCGATGAGTAACATTTTCTGCTTCATTGAACAGATAGATTGCGTATATGGCGAGAAACATCAGAGAACAAACACTCTTCAACCACTGCTGGAAGATCACAAGCTGGTGGGGACAGCATTATGGTCCGGGGAATGTTTTTGTTGCATTCCCTGGGTCCATTCATACCTGTGGAAGGCACTATGGACCGAATTCGTTATAAATCAATCCTTGCAGACCACGTACACCCATACATGCTGATTATCTTCCCTGGGCGGATGGAATCTTCCAGAACGACAATGCGACATGTCACACAGCTGGAAATGTCCAAGAGTAGTTGGAAGAGCACGAAGACTTCAAATTACTCCCCAATTCCCCATACGTAAACCCAACTCAGCATCTGTGAGACCACCTTGATCGTTTGTTCACTCTATGGATCCTCCACCATGCACCCTCCAGCAGCTGTCAGATGCACTGCAGTCAGCAAGGCTCCACATGCCTGTGAACACCTTCCACAACCTTATTGAGTCCATCCCAGCCCGTCTAGCTGCTGTCCGTGCTGCATACCGTGGTTACTCTGGATATTAGCTGGTGGTCACAATAATGTGAGTCGACCATGTATTTGCACAGGCAATTATTAAGCTGAATTGTGTTTTTTAATAAAAGTACAAGATGCTTCCATTTCATTCCAAAAATAACAGGTTCCAGGATTTATGTTAACACACAATCATCAAAATCTGCTATCATTCAGCTATTCTAAAAAGATACTGAATATGTCAGAGTGATGTACAAACAAAAATAAATAAAAAAATAAGCACAGGTAACATACCACACATGAAACTGACCTATCATAAATACATAATCCTTAAGGAAGCAATGATGGATTACTTTAATCTACACATGCGATACTTCTCTATAACAGAAGAACATTGTTTTATGTACTTCCCATATTTAATATGCTGATATCAATTAAGGCACTGAGATTTTTTTTCTTTTTTTTTTTATTCTTTAGTCAAATTTCTCCATGTTACTCCAGCATGTTTTCAAATTTTATCCATCCATCTCCCATGTGGTCTTCTTCTGGGTCTTTTTTTGTCCCTTGGAATCCAGTCTAAAATTTCAGTTGTCCATTGGTAGTCCATTCTTCTGGCAACATGTCCAGCTCATTGCCATTTCAGGGGTTTTGCTCTGATCATGATGTCTCCCACTCTTGTCATTTTCCTTATCCACAAGTTCCTCTTCTTATCTTTCCTGGTTACACTAAGCATGCACCTCTCCAGGCTTTTTCAGTTGTCTGCAACCTTTGTATGTCTTTTTTAATTAAGGTCCATGTGTCTGCTCCGTATGTAAGAAATGGAAGGATGCATTGATTAAACATTTTTTCTTTTAAGACATAACAGCATATTACTCTTGAAAACTGTATTGTTTCTTCCAAAATTACTTCAGCCAAGTTTTATATACCAATTAATTTCCTCATCAATGCGACTTTTGCTTGATATCTGTTGTCCAAGGTAAAGCAGGTATTGATTATCGTGCTTTTTGCAAATCATTTGATAAATCATTTCTTGTAAAAGCATTATACATATATTATATATTTGTATTCAATAATTGTTTAAAGCCAAATTCCATGCATTTTTAAAACATTTTTCTCCTACAATTCATGTTCTTAGATTTCCAGCAACAGTAACAAAAACTAAACCAGTATTTTGGGTAACTGAATCATTTAAGAACTGATGACTGGATTTTTTTTTCTCTTGTGAAATTTTCTTTAAAATAAATGGTTGATTAGAAAGAATTTACATGATTTGTGAAAACTTACAAATCACTTAAGTTCTACCTAATCAACCAAGTATTTTAATAATTTTTCACATGAGAACAAACAGTTCAACTAGTTCTTAAAATGATAAAATAAATCAACATTCCATTTTAGTTTTTTTACTATTGCTAGAAATCAAAACAGGAATTGTAGGAGAATTTTTAAAAAAAAAGGATGCAATTTGGTCACCAAACAACTATGTCTGAATAGTAAAAATATAAAGTTTATGTTTATACATACATACACATCAACTAAGCTGTTCCCTGATATTTAGAGGTTAACTCCACAAAGAAATGCAAACTACCAGATAAAGTTTTAACTGATTATTTACTTACTGTATCAAACTTCTCCACTTACAGCAATCTTGACACACCTCTCGGGCTTTACTGACATCTATCTATCACACGACGTATACAAGACCCTCTATAATTCATACTCTATCTTTTTCTCATTAAGACACTCCTGAATCTGATCCTTTCATGACTTCCTTGGCCTTCCTGTGCCTCTCGTTCCTTCCACTTTGGCTAAAGGAAATTTCCCTAGTAAGCATCTCATCACTCATTCTTTCAACATCGCCAAACCACTGAAGCATATTAATCTCCACCTTGCTAACAACATTTTGCTTCACATTACACAACAGCAAAACATCTTCATTCCTCACACAATCAGAACGTGTTTTGCTGCAAACCTCCTGTAAGTAATTCATTTTTCCACCACACAAACAACTCCTATGTTTCTTCTGTAGTATACAGGTTTTACTGCCATGCATCACAGTAGGAACAATTACACTTTCATACACAGCCATGTGGGACTCACGTGAGAACCATTCCTGTGAAAACCTCCAAAAGCAGCAATGACTTTCAATGAAGAATTCACACCTACTAATTTTACCATCCCATTTGTTCTCTCTGTCAAACATGCTTCCTAAATGCACAAACTCATTCACCTGGTTAACCACTGTGCCACTTAGACTTATATTACATTCAGTACTACCAGTTCCTTGCTCAAAAACCATAACTTTGGTTTTTCCCTAATTTATACTCAGTTTGTAGGACACTTTTGTGGAAGGTGTTGAATGAATATGCCGTTACTGGGAATCTACTTAATAGTGTAAAAGCCATGTATGCTGACAGCAGAGCCTGTGTACGAGTGAATGGTGTTTTATCAAAATGGTTCTCTATTGGTGCAGGAATCAGGCAAGGTTGTGTAATGTCACCATGGCTGTTTAATGTATTTATGGAGACGTGCATGCACGATGCCAAAATAGATAATACTGGTTTATGTCTTGGTGATATCCGTGTGTGCAGATTGCTGTATGCTGATGACACTGTCCTGTTGGCAGAGAGCAAAAGTGAGTTGCAGAGTATGCTGCTCTGGATGTACGAAGTTTGCATGAAATTCAAACTGAGGAAAAACCAAAGTTATGGTTTTCAAATAAGGGAAAAACCAAATATATTATTCAATAAGGGAAAGTTATATATTCAAATAAGGGAAAAAAACAAAATTATGGTTTTTGAGAGAGGAACTGGTAGCACTGAATGTAATGTAAGTCTAAATGGTATAGTGATTGACCGGGTGAATGAGTTTGTGTATTTAGGAAGCATGTTTGACAGAGAGAACAAATTGGATGGTGAAATTATAATAGTAGGCGAGTGAATTCTTCATTGAAAGTCATGGCTGCTCTGGGAGGTTTCCAGAGGAATGATGGGTTCTCAAGAGAGTTGCACATGGCTGCATATGAGAGTGCAATTGCTTCTACTCTGATGTATGGCAGTGAAACCTGGGTACTGCAAACGAAACATAGGAGTAATTTGTTTGCTGAAGAAATGAGTTACTTGCGGGGGGGTGAAGCAAAATGTTTTTAGAAAGGTGGAGACTAATATGGTTCGGTGGTTTGGCCATGTTGAAAGAATGAGTGATGAGATGCTTACTAAGAAAATCTTTTAGCCCAAGTTGCAGGAAGGAAAGACAGAGGAAGGCCAAGGAAGTCATGGGAGGATCAGATTCAGGAGTGTCTGCATGAGAAACAAATTATGAGTGTGAACTACAGAAGATCTTGTGTATGGCATGTAATGAATGTCAGTGAAGCCAGAGTTGTATGTCAATATCGCTGTAAATGAAGGTTTGATGCGGCAACAGTAAGTAAAAACTATCTGGTAGTTTGCATTTCTTTTTGGAGCTAACCCCTGAATCTCAAAGGACAGCTTAGTGATATACTGTATATATATATATTGAATTTCATGCAAAATTCATACATCTGGAATAGAATACTCTGCAACTCATTTTTGCTCCTTGCCAAGAGGGCTGTGTCATCAGCATACAGCTATCTGCACACACATATTACCAAGACATAAACCAGTATTGTCCATCTTGGCATCACCCATGCACATATCCATAAAAATATTAAATATCCATGGTAACATTACACAATCTTGTCTGACTCCTTCACCAATAGGAAACCATTTTGACAAAACACCATTCACTCATACACAAGCTCTACTGCCAACAATACATGGCTTTTACACTATTAAGTGGATTCCCAGTAACACTATATTTATTCAATACCTTCCACAGAAGTGTCCTATTTACTCAGTCATAAAAGCTTTCTCTAAATCTATGAAGGCAGCAAAAGCTTTCTTACCAACAGCCAGATGCTTTCAATTATCATGTGTAATGCAAAAATTTGGTTAGTGCAGCCTTTACCAAGAATAAAATCACTCTGAACATCCCACACTTTCTTTGATGTAAGACCTCATACTTTTTCAATAATGACCTTACCAAACAGTTTCCCTGGCACACTCAGTAAGCTAATATTTTATAGTATTTGTAGTCAGTCTGATCACCTATTCCCTTATACAAGTGAAAAATAATAGCATCCTTCCAATCCTGATGGACCATTCCTAACTATCAGCACAACTGGCAAATTTCAGTTAACCAATCAATTGCATAGCCAAAACCATATTTCAACATCTCAGCAGTTATGTCATCAACTCCCAAAGCCTTACCACTCTGAAGAGATTTTAGAGCTTTACACACCTATTTCTCTTGAGATCCCTCCTGTGCTTCCATCCTTCAATGTGACATCATCTGCTTCTGCCTCAGAATCACCTTTGCTTTCTTGATCTAATAACTCACAGAAGTATTCACCCAATCTTTCACTTAACTCATTGGCTCCCATATCATTTCCCCAATCCTATTCTTCACACAACTTAAAACTTTGTTTCCCCTATTTTTCCTGAGTCTCATGTACTTCTGGAAAGTTTTTCTATCTTTCCAAAAAGCCAATTCATGCCTTTCCACCTTCTCCTTCCTATCTTTTACCTTACTCTGGTGAATCAGCTCAGCTACTTCACACTTCTTACAATGATATTCATCCACAGAAACTCTACTTGCAACATCCCCAAATAAGCTTCCTTCTTTCTCTTTACTGCCTCTTCACTCTCACTATTCCACCAAGCATCACCTCCATTGTTACCCACTATTGTAGTGTCACAGACCTCTTCAGAAGCAGTGACAACACAGTTCTTAAAACATTCGCACTTCTTTTCTACATTCCTCTCTCGCATGATTTCAGCTTCTTCAGCCATTCTCTGAGTAGGAGTAATTCTGATGATCTTCAGGGAGCCTTTCAATCTTTATTCTTTGCATTCTAGGCCTCTTCCTATTCCTTTTTCTCCAACAAACATTCAGCTTCACTCATGACACTACCAAGTAATGATCAGAGTCAACATCCACACCTCTCATCACACGAGTGTCAACAACCAAGTTGTTTCAGATGCTGATCATAAACAACAGAGTTCAATTAATCTTTCACCATTAGCATTCACACAAGGATCAGTAAACTTACCCATGACATTATCAGAAATTGCATTCTGCACACCTACTCCAGCATTGAAATCCCCTGCTATTATAACTTTCTCTTCAGCACTAAACTGGCTCAAAACAGCTTTTAGCTCATTCCAGAAATCTTCCTTCCTATCAGAAGGTTCCGAGTCACAAGGAGCATACACTATAACAATTACTATTCGCTAAAGTTTCACTTTCAAACAAATCCAAAGAATTCCCTCACTTATGCAGCTATAGTGAATCGAGTTACTCTTGATCTTTTCACTTAAAATCACACCAACACCAGCCTGTCCTCTAACATTATCCAATACTTCAGACCACACACTCACCGTTCCATTCACTTTTTCTACCCCAATTTCCTTCTTTTTGGTTTAACTTACACACAGCACATCCAATCTATACTCATTCATCTTGCCATTTATTACCTCTAGTATTCCATACACCAATCTTACACTCACTCAGCCGAGATCTTTCTCATTTGCCTTTTTCCATTTTTATATTGTTTCCATGGTGGACGATCCTTACCAAGTGTGGTAGGTCTACCATATCCCACACTAGAGTCCTTTAATTTCTTTCTTTGTGTCTTTTTAATCAGGTAAGTATACCAGTGTGGGGGACTAGCCCACAGCTGATGGTTCCAGTTGGTGATTCAACCTGAAGATTCTGGACCACCCAGTGAATTGGGGTCTTTTTGCCAATGTCATACAGAACTAGCTGGTATCTCTCCAAGATTCACTGAGGCCCTTGTTGCTGTTGTGTGTCATTGCTGCCCATGGAGCACAATGAAGTGGCATACCCATCTCTCATTAAGACCACTCACTTTCATGTTCATTACAGTGTGGTAATCAAAAAGTCAGTTTTTAGTTAAAGACTACAATATAATTTGTAACTAAAAATTATTTGCACAATTTTCCAGTACTATGATTATAGAAAGAAAGCAAAGTTCTATTATTTTCACTTTGGTGTTGTGACATGGTAGACAATAAGAACAATTTTGACAGTGACTAATATAAAACACCTGATGCACTGAGAAAGCAGAAATGTGTGTTAAATTAATATATTTCCACATCTGACTTACATGACAAAGCTGTTCAATGAGCATAGTGTAAGGTCATGTATAAAGAGAGATTGGGAAATTGCATTCAAAAGGAAGCAAGCACATGGCACATTCAAACAGCGATACATAACACATCATTTTTTAATGTGATTCTCCTATGCACTGAGACACTTTTCATGTTATGTCACCTATTTTCCAATGACATTCAGAAGAAGAATGGAACTATGTTATAATTTGTATGGCCTCAGCATTACATACAATTTCAAGTGACCCAGGAATTGTAAAATTCACTTACAGCAAGGAACTGTAAAGTAAATAAATGATGCAAAACTTCTCAAAGTTCTGTTCAAATTCATCATTTTTGAGACACCTGTGTAGTATAACCCAAGATATAATGCCTTTATAAATATTCCTCAGAGAAGTTGAACCTTCTACATCATAGCAAGTCAATGTACTGAGAATATTCTTTAATTATTCAAGTTTTACCATTTTTTTTTTTTTTATGGAAATCTCAGAATGTTTGTCATGCTGACACCCTCCAGGACTGAAACATAGCATGGACATGTTGAGATGCCAACTCTGAGAACATTTTTTATAATTTCACCATCAATCCGCAAGAATGATCACTTTCAGGATCTGCACAGATTTTTGTTTTCGGAAGAGTCTATTTAAAGAGTTTTTATGGATTTTTCCAGGAGTCCAAAACAGATTTCCTTAAGAAAAAAAAAACATTTTCTAGGAGTCAATTAATACATCAGAGCCCCTTAAAGTTTTATTTCCCTATAAATGCATGGTTTCCCATTTTCTTAGCCACCCTTGCTATATCAACGAACAAAAACAGAAAACATTTTTCCTATTGATTTTACGAAAAAAGTTAAAGTTCAAAATCAGAACTTCTCTCTAGAAAAGTCTTTAGTAAAGTCATTTTCTCAGCACAATGGCGTTTAAGAAATTTGCTTTTAAAAAACAATGCTTGCTCTACCCATTAATATAACACAAAAGAAACGACTAAGGAATGCAACATATGACTTAACCAAGCTGTGAAAACAATTGTACAGGTTACAGAAATGACTCATATTCCATCACAGACCGATAAAGTACTAATTTTAAACATTAATTTTGCTTTAAAATGGGGAAGGGGGAACAAAATATGTGATGTTTTACCGATTGGTTTTAAAGAAAAGACTCTTAGAAGCAGGAAAACATGTATTTCATTAGAAAAAAATCTTAAAAAATACGTTCTTTTTCACTGTTTCCAAAAATTTTAAAAATAAGGAACATGATCAGAAAAACATAAAAAATTATATAATTAGGAAAAGAAATGGAAAAAAAAATTGCAGTGTTGTCAGAAAAAATAGAATTCCATTCTTATTCTTCTACTTCTATTCAACATTCTTGTACCTGTTAGAACAATAATTTAATTCAGTTCCAAACATTTTCGGCCAGTGGATAGCATGAAAACAATGAAATATAGGAAAAACAATGAGGAAATTTTAAAATAATAAAAACATCTGATAAATAATCCCTA
This sequence comes from Macrothele yani, assembly GCA_039090855.1. Lineage (NCBI taxonomy): Eukaryota > Metazoa > Arthropoda > Arachnida > Araneae > Macrothelidae > Macrothele > Macrothele yani. The sequence goes on from CM077027.1 coordinate 74,982,707, forward strand.
AAATATTTAATAAATGTCAGAAACTTGAAAACATGGAAATAAACTTCACACACGTTATTTTAAATACACCACAATATGAATATTCAAGAAACGCATATAGCATATTAAATCAGTTTATTTCTTAAGGTGTATAAATCACAGAGAATCACCAGAATTCTCTGTGATTACTACACCTTAAGAAATAAACTGATTTAATACGCTATATGCGTTTCTTGAATAAACTTCACACAGATTTAAAAACTAAATTAATATTTTATGCAATTTTTTTTTTTTAGGAAGAAGTTTCACTTTACCCATTGGAAATTTTTGGAGAAAATTCTTCTTTCAGGGAGTTACTTGATGTTGCTCTTTCTTTCCATTACTGTTACTGTTAACCTCGACAGTTACAGTTATTCTTCACAAGATCTTTCCAGATGTTAGATAGTGACAAACCCCTCTTCAGTCTTTGATGATGAAGTCCTCAATTTCAAGACCTTTCTAATTTTCTTTTTAGGAAGTTGTTTTGAAAACTGGTGGACCTTTATACAGAATCCCTGTCTATGCTGTGACCAGTTTCTCTAACATGCCCATCTATGTCTGTTTAAGTTGGACCAATTTTTTCTTATAGCTGCCTTATGTTCTGCTATCCAAGTTTGAAGTCTGCAACCTGTCTCTCCTATGTAAGATAGTCCACAACTACATTTTACTTCATCAATCAATGTATTTTGTGGACTTCTAAAAATGCAAGAAAAATCTATGAAGTACAATGTAGTTGTGGACTATCTTACATAGGAGAGATAGGCTGCAGACTTGAAACTCTAATGGCAGAACATAACGCAGCTATAAGAAAAAAAAAATTGGTCCAACTAAACAGACATAGATATGCACATTAGAGAAACCTTGAAAAGGAACTCCTTAAAAGTCCATTACCAGCTTTAAAAACAACTTCCTAAACAGGAAATTAAATGAAGGTCTTGAAATTGAGGAAAAGGACTCCATCATCACTAACTGCAGACGTTTGTCACTATCTAAAGTCTGGAAAGATCTTATGAAAAATAACCGTAACTATCAAGGTTAACCATATCCACGATAATAAAGATAAAAAAAGGGGGTGACAACAAGTAACTGCCTGAAGGAGAATTTTCTCTGAAAATTTGCAATATGAATCTGAAACTTTTTCCTAGAAAAATCTCATAAAATATTAATTTAGTTTTTAAATTTAATGAACTAGGAAGCAAGTACTTCTAAATAAGCTTTATTTACAGAATTTACACAGATGTTGGATATTATTTCACTGAGATTTTTTATTTTTGTGGCACATTCTGTTTTTCATTCTCCATAATGGATCAGCAATTTCATAGTAACTACAGATAATTCACAGCAGTTGAATTGTCTGGGTCATCTCAGCACAATGCCAAGACATGTGGCAAATTTTATCCAATCATGCCTGTTGATCACCCCATCAAGAGAGAACCAAGTGCATATTACCTGAAAAACGTGAACTCAAAAGTGCTTTCAGAAAACAAAGAGAAAAGAGAAATCATGAATTTCAAAACAAAACAAAAAATATGAAATTCACTTCCAGCTCACTAAATGAATAATGGAAGGCATAAAAAAATTCCAAAATACAAAAATTCCCAGGAGTCAAAATCAAATTTAAGTTTTCCAAGGGCCTGAAGGGAAATAATGAGAAAAAAAGGCCCATTTAAGGAGTTCTTAAATTATAAGGAGGCATACAAATCTTGCACTTTGTCTGATACTAACAGGCTCTCAAATCATGAAGCACCTGTGGTATTCATGAATCCATAACAGGCATGATTGAATCTCTGGAATGTCACATTATTCATATAATACACAGCAATGCGACATGATTGATGCACTACTGTTCAGACCTCTTCAATGGATCACTATTGCAACTGCATTACAATTTGAAAAACATCTGTGTCAAATTTTGAAGATGACAATCCGATTTTTGGCGTAAATGTGACAAGGATGGTAAGTCAGATAATTTTTGAAAACTTGAAAATTTTCATCGTCCTGGAGCGGGACTCGAACCCGCGTCTCCCAGAAAACGCCTAGGTATGCTAACCACTACACCACCCAGAACGACCAAGTTTCAAGTTTCCGATCAATTTGAATTTAACAATTTGAGTCCCGCTCCAGGACGATGAAAATTTTCAAGTTTTCAAAAATTATCTGACTTACCATCCTTGTCACATTTACGCCAAAAATCGGATTGTCATCTTCAAAATTTGTATTATATGGCGTAATCCCGTATTTCTTTCATGATTTATCTGCTTCTCCGGGCAATCACGGGATAGGATTATTAACCTCCAGATTCGCTAAACATGAATGCCGGTTGCTTCGACTAGCGAATCCTGTGATGGTTAAATTCAAATTGATCGGAAACTTGAAACTTGGTCGTTCTGGGTGGTGTAGTGGTTAGCATACCTAGGCGTTTTCTGGGAGACGCGGGTTCGAGTCCCGCTCCAGGACGATGAAAATTTTCAAGTTTTCAAAAATTATCTGACTTACCATCCTTGTCACATTTACGCCAAAAATCGGATTGTCATCTTCAAAATTTGTATTATATGGCGTAATCCCGTATTTCTTTCATAACATCTGTGTCTTTTGTGCACATTTGCCATCACTACGAACTCTCGCTGTCTAGTTCATGGTATGTACATCATTTTGATGCAGACCCACATTACACGACACAAGAGATTGCAGACACATTGCACATCCATCATTCAAGCGTTCACGACCACCTGAAGAAGCTGAGATATGTAAGCAAGCTCGATGTGTGGCTTCCTCATGAACTCAAAGGAGCTCAATTGACAGCGTGAATACACATCTGCGATATGCTCATTAAACGTGAGGAAAACGATCCTTTTTTGAAGCGACTGATAACTGGTGACGAAGAGTGGATTGTGTACAACAATGTGCTGTGCAAACGGTCTTCCCAACGTGCTGCTTCGCCTCAAACGACATCCAAAGCAGACATTCATCAGCGGAAGGTTCTAGTCTCAGTGTGGTGGGATTTTAAAAGGTATCTTGTTTTTTCTAGCTCCTACCACGGAACCAAACAATCAATTCGAAAGTGTACTGTCGGCAATTGGACAGTTTGAACGAATCCATCATCTAGAAACGTCCAGAGCTCGTTCCTCGTAAAGGTGTTGTGTTCCATCACAACAACGCGAGACCACACACAAGTTTGATCATTCACCAAAAATAATTGGAGCTTGGGTGGGATGTGTTGCCACACCCAGCATACTCGCCTGACCTTGCGCCGTCAGATTTTCACTTGTTTCGCTCTCTTCAATAGTCCTTGCGTGGTACAACGTTCAATTCAGATGAGGCTGTAAATCAGCACCTTGTACAGTTTTTTGCCACGAAAGACAGGTCCTTCTATGAAAGAGGCATTCTGCAGCTCACTGAAAGATGGCAAAAGGTTATCGAACAAAACGGGCATTACATCATTGATTGATCTTTGTTCTTTCTATAAATAAATGACCTTTGCAAAACATGGCTAAAATACGTCATGACTTTTCCGACAACCCAATATATCTTGGAACATGTGACAGTCACAAAATACAGTAGTTAGCTGTGACAAAATTTATGTTCCATCAAAATTTCTAATTATTATATAAGTTTTCTGCAGCATAAATGAAGGGTATGATAATTCACTATATTTACAAGGGAAGAAACAATTCTAAGCTGTGATTTAGAACTTCTGGTCTTTTTGGGCAGAATAATCAGTAAAATTCCTGTGGATACACTCAGAATGTCTTGCATATTGTATGAGGGGAGGAGGAACTAAGAAATAATCATTTTCAAGTACAATAGGTATATACATTTTTTTTTAAAGTTTGAAACCTAATCTAAATATATGTACTGTTCTTTCATTCTTTTTAGTTACATTTACACACCAATTTCATTCAAACTAGCACTCACATTCCAAAAAAAAAAAATGTCCCACATTGTTTATTTATACAGGGATCTAAAGATTTTTAAGGATGGTCTTAAGAAGAAAAAAATGGAGTGATACAAACCTCTAACTGATTCCATTAAAGGCTTTTCCCAAGCATAAAGTTTTATGAGCTTAATATTTGTCATGAATTCCGACATTAATGATACCTGCAACAAATTTAAAAAAATAAAATTTGAAGAGACACACTAAAACACCATTATGAACTTCCAAAATAGTATTTCTTAATAGTGCAAACAGTAAAAAATGACAACTCAAAATTTCTAAAAAACAAAAAAGAAAAAAAAAAGTTAACAAAAAACTTCCATCTGACGCAAAAATATGAAATAGGTGAACTCTAGCTAGCTATAATTTGATCTCAAAACAACCAGAATGTTTTATAGAATCCCTCAAAATGAAATTTCATGTCATGAAAATTTTCCTAACAGAAAATAAAATAACTACTTCTCAGGACATACATATCTATAATGCGTAGTAGCACTGTCACACTTTCATTCAACATTAAATGAATTTGTACTAAAATGCAATTGTATTTTTTGCTTTCCTTTCATTAATTTTTCCTTCTTTTTCTGTACAAAACTATATTTGGCACAAAATAAATGAACCTTAATACATGTGCTATATATACATGTGTGAAAAAGGTCCACACAGAGAAAAATCACTAAGCTTTAAACATGGTGAATAATAGTGTGTATCCCCATATAATAGCCTACACATTCTTATCCATCAGCTAGAATACTGTATATCACAAAAAAATCTTGAACACAAGAATCAGTGTTTAAGCTGGAATTTTTCTCTTGTAGCAATTTGGCTATTTTGTCAGCAGAAATTGTAGCAAAATGCTATGCAGATTAGCCAAGTATATGGTTCTATTTTATTTCTATATTTATGTATGAAAATAGTTCAATGCATTGTCTACATAAAATTTTGTATTTTACATAGAATTCGAGAATAAAAACAAATAGGCTTTTACTCTTCTGATTTTAACAAAAATTAATTTGCTGATGCATGCAGTTTATGAAAATATATACAAAGAATAGGACTGAGCAAAGTCATGATGACGACACACCTACCAAACTGAAATGGTGCATGCTGCTCCCGCCATTGCTGCTGAGGTGGTGAACCACCGAAGAAACAAACAAGCCCTTTCTAAAGATTCTCTTAGGGCTTACCTGTGCTTTTCTGCAACAGGAGAGAAGACAATGGGGATGGAACAATAAAAACAGGGCGAAACAGTGTGCAACAGCGATGACGGAAAGAAGAAATCATAGGCAAAGCAATGATGACAGAACGAAAAACTGACGGGGATAATGAAAAACAATAAAAGCACGAAGCAGGGGTAGGCACAATGAAAAACACAATGCAAGGGTGAACCAGGGGATGGGTGGTAAGACAGAGGGGGGAAAAAAGACTGGAAAGTAAACCAGGTCAGCGGGCAAAGTCGCTATGATAGAATGAAAAATAACGAAGATAAAAAAAACAATGCAAAGCTGAAACAGGGCTGGGTGAGACGCTGAGAAAGGAAACCAGATTGGTGGGGCAAAGCAGCAATGACAGAACAAAAAAAATAGCAGGAATAAAAAAACAATACAAGGGTAAAGCAGGGGTGGGCACAATGATGGGAAAAAGTATGATGGTGATGAAACGGGTGGGCGGTATGACAGAGAAGGAAACCAAGTTGGCGGGGTGAAGCAATGATAACAGAACAAAAAAATGACAGTGATGAAAAACAACCCATGGGCAAACCAGGGGTGGGTGGCATGATGAAAGAAAAAAACGACAGGAAAGGAAACCAAGTCAGCGGGACAAAGCAGCGATGACAGAGATGAAAAACAACTCAAGGGCAAAGCACAGGTGGGTGTTATGACAAAAGAAAAAAATAGTGGAAAATGTTCACTTTTTTGGGTGATTCAGTGGGGACTTTTTGTCGCAAAATCACCATCTTTATCGCAATTTGGTGAAAATGCAAGCAACAGCTTAAACAATGACAAGAATTAAAGCATGATGCAATTTCATTATACACTACATGCATGTTTGTCTGTAGACATGTTGTCAGGCAAACCAGTCACAGTATCATATACAATTGGGAAACGAATTTCCTCAAAGAAATAATTCTTCATAAATATATGGTAGGCATTATAATGCTATTCTTGTCATGTTTTCACTGTATTCCATGTAACCACTTCCTTCAGAAAACTTTGAAAAATTTTCATCGTCTTGGAGCGGGAATCAAACCTGCACCTTCCAATCTCCGGTCGAGCATGCTAGTCATTACACTATGACAAGGAAATTCCAAGCAACTGAACATAGATATATCTGAGAACCTTCAGATTTGCACTAGTCGAAGCTATTCCTGCCCCATCATAGCGTCTCGTGACCTAGCACAAATCTGAAGGTTCTCAGATATCTACATTCAGTTGCTTGGAATTTCCTTGTCCTGGGTAATGTAATGACTAGCATGCTCGACCAGAAATCAGGAGGTGCGGGTTCAATTCCCGCTCCAGGACGATGAAAATTTTCAAGTTTTCTGAAGGAAGTGGTTACATGGAATACAGTTAAAATATGACAATAATAGCATTACAGTCACAGTATGTTCAGGAAAGTGGCAGTGCACCATAATGGATCAAGGCATTTATGGAGGACCTGTCTTGGTGGGAATTCCAGATTGCTTGTACATCAAATTTTCTGAGAGGTGTTACATGGATGGCCAGTAAGTGATACAAGCAAATTCAGAATTTATATTGTTTGCTTTGAATATTGTATCTATTTCCCATGTATTATGAGGAATATTTCTTCCTTCATTGATTTATCTGTGGTACTTTCGATTTTCGACCTACATCCGTTTCTAGATGGGAGATGGTTCAAAACACTATGAGGAAGCATACGATGCTTTGACTAGCAAAAACCTGAGGATGTTCAGATTCCTAAGCTAAGTTTGCTTAGTCTCAATTTCTTGGAACTTCACTGTCTTGGTTGGTGTAATGGTTAGCATACTCGAACAGAAATCGGGAGATGCGGGTTCGATTCCCATTCCAGGGCGATGAAATTTTAAAGTTTTCTGAGAGGTGTTACATGGATGACCAGCAAGCGTTACAAGCAAATTCAGAATTTATATTGTTTGCTTTGAATATTCTATCGATTTCCCGTGTATTATGAGAAATATTTCTTCCTTCATTGATTTATCTGTAAATATAGAATTGAAACATGGTTCATACTTTTATTCAATCATAGAATTTCAGCACTTCTGAATTTTTTTGCTTTCAGTATATATGTGATACAAATACTCCTAATTACAATATAGTGAAACAACCCACGCAGGCTCAAGTAAACTTAACACAGAATGCAGAAAGTTGAAAATGTTTTCTTTTTTTTTTGATTGGAGGTTTAACGACCACCGTGAGCAACTCAATGGACTATAAGCAGTCGCCCATCCCTAATTTAGGGTCACTGGTTCCAGGGAAGGGAGAGAGCCAGTGCCGTAAGACAAACACAACATCCATGCCTCACCGGGATTCTAACCCGGACCCCGTTCGGACGAATGATCAGAGGCCATCGCTTAGACCACTGCGCCACCGGGGCGGCGAAAATGATGTTTTCTTCATCTAATAAAAAAACTTAGAATCACAGGAAAAACCTGAAGTACTGAAACTGTCACTGAAAATGCAACCATATTTAATTTCTACAAAGCTTGTATGTATATTGGCAATGCTGCTTTTGACACACATTTTATTTCCATTTTGGCTTTAATTAAATAGTTGAAGCAATTATAGAAAAAAATAAAACTCAAAAATATATAAGTATAAAACAAGTAGTTAGACTAAGTGTGCCATTACTCTTAAAATGTTTTCAATACAAAATGAAAGCCAAGAATCAAGTCAAATAAAGTAAAGGGATCCTATTGTAGTAATGCAAAGTGCACATACACACAAAACAACCACTTGATTGTTCAAGCTAAACAGTTTATTGGAAAATTGCACAATATCTCACATAGGCAATCAATAAAATATAGCATTTAAAGATACAAAATTTGACAAAGAATTTCAACATAACGTATGCATGCAACTGCATAATTTCCTGAACAGTTAATTATTATAAGACCAGATAAGAATCAGCAGCAACACTACTTACACGTTCATCTGTGGCTTTTATGGCTTTCTTTGTGAAGTGAGCGATTACATAGGAAATGCCAAGCTGAAATGATTATCAATATAAAGCATTGATTTATACTTTTACAGAAATTACAGCAAAATCATTGCATGGAAAATTACATAGACAAAATTTATAACTTAACTTCATAATCACTGATCTTCCCACTTCTTTTTATCTCAAGAACACAGTATGACACTGAACTAGACACAAAATCTGAATACACTGACAATTATTTGTACACTTTTTTCCAATTGTTTTTACAGCACCTAGGAGATTAAAAGACTATGAGAAGTCACCTGTCTTTATATCAGTAGTGGATTCAGAAGGGGGTGAATGGGGCAATTGCCTCCCCCTAATGCAGGTTTTTCCTTTTTAAATAGCCAATATCTAAATAATTACAACATTTATTTCAGTAAAATTGCAGTAATAAATACAGCTTTTTATAAAAGTTTACATAACAATCAAAATGTGCTGTAAATTTGGAGATAAAACATTCTGTTCTAGCTTCAGCAGAAAAATCAACAACAAAAAAGAGATTCAGAAACAGAGAAAGATGAGAGTAGAAGTGAAGAGAGATTTTCACTGATCGTGAAAAGCAATAAGTGAGCACTGTTCTGTTTTTTAGTGTTGGTAGGCATCATTCATAATTGGAAACAGGTAAAAAGTCACATGTGTGGTAGACTTCAAAGTGTGTGTGTGAGACGGTGTGGGTGACAGAGCAAAGTGCATAACTTGACTGGGCAATAAAAAAAACTAGTAACAGATTTCCAAGCTGGAAACTTTTCTTTTAAATTAACCCACCTGAATAGAATGGATCAAACTTTATTTTGAAAGATTTTACCCAGAAGTAAGATTTAAAATGCATCAACGTAGTTTCCTCAAAAAGCAAACGATTGAATGCCATAAAACAGTGCTAATTTTTCAGTTCTTGTTTGCAGTTTGCAATTTTAAAATTTATAAAAAAAATTTTAATGGAAAATTTTTAAAAGCCTTTTAATCCCATGGAAGGGCAGAATTTCAAATTTAGAAAGAGACAGTGTGCATGTCCTCCACAAAGTCTGTCCTTTTATTTAGACAGAGCACCCCCCCCCCACCAGGTTGAACATCTAGATCCATTACTGCTCCACATTACAGTTACTAAACACAGACGTGCCAACCTTCAAAATCTAAAAATCAGGAGATTTTTCTGTTCATAAAATCACACAAGTGCTATTTTTTATAGGCATTTTCCAGATGTAGGAACAATTTTCCAGTAATATTATTGGTACACAGCACTTTTAATGTTTAAAAAGTTATTCTAAATAGAGACTATGTTTAAATGCAAAATAAAAAGCATAGTGAAAACAGTTGTCAACCAGATGCAATTAATAACACAGTAATTAATACAAGATATGTACTTACTATCTGATACACTATTTAATCATACTTAATCTTTATCCTTATTTAGTGAGTGTACAGTAACCAATTTAGATCTCTTTAACAAAGATCTACAAAAGTTTTGTTCAAAGCATTTTTCTTTCATTCGAGACTTCACTGTCAGCAGTTTTCCCAGTGTTGATCTAAAAAGTGTGTGTGTGTGTGCGTGCGTGCGTGTGTGCGTGCGTGCGTGCGTGCGTGTGTGTGTGCGTGCGTGCGTGTGTGTGTGTAACTAAGCTAAACACTCTCTCGCATTCAGCATTGCTATGGGGCAGTGTTAATATAGCAGGCATGGCTTTTGATAACAAATCATAATTGCAACTGCCAACTGAACTTTTCAACCTGCCAATCAGACTCCACTGAATATCAATTCTCTCTTCACATCCAATATTATCTGGTATATTTTCAAGTTGCAAGGCACAAAATTGGATCTGCAAAAAGTCCAAGGCTGTATCAGCATCCACATTAGAAAATAAGCCAAGGAGGAGTGCCAGAAACTTATCAACAAAATATTTTAAATCTGCAAATGAAGTGCCAGTGATGTAACTTCAGATTTTATGAGAACTTCATTTTTGACAGGGAACTTGAGCATCATATAATCGTATATTGTGATAAAGTAATTCCTTATTGTACTAAAGAAAATGGCCTTTTCATTTGACATTAAGTTATCAACAATACAAGAAGCAAATTGTCCAATAACTAAGTCAGAGTCAGGCTTTTGATTTTCTTTATTGTGATAGTCAACAGCAAGTACTGTTGCAGATGATTTTACTGCTGATGGCAAGACAAATCTCAACAGTAAGTCTTTCAACATATCAAGCAGCACTGATCATGCTTTGTCGAAATTGGATGAGAGAAATAGGAAAAGCCGTTCTTCACAGGTGATAGCTTTATTTTAAGATATTTTAAAGCTGTCTTCTGTGGGTTTTAACTTCTTTGAATTAGATGAGCTTGAATCAGAACCTCTTTTCTTATCTAAGGCTGTATTTATAGCCTTGAAGTATTTATAGCCTTGAACTCAGAACAAACAGATGATTGGCAAGAAAGTGTTTGCTTTTTTGAAATATAATAATCTTTCAATGAACTAATAGGATCATTGCTGTTCTTAACCTCTTCCCTGAACAGAGCAGTTAATGGATCACATTGCTGCAATAATCTTCCGAGACACTGACCCAAGCAGAGCCAATGAGTAGAGACATGTTTCAGAATCTTTCTTAATCTTCTGTCATGCATTGATTAAAAATGTTTGAGTTTAATTTTCCGTTTAGAACTTCTTTCCAAGTAATAACATATGTCAATCAAATATTCATCAACTTTATCAGGAAAACATTCTGCACCGTTCTCTGCAGTTAAATTTATCAAATGGCAAGTGCACCCGATGACAAACAAATACTCCATCTCGCCTTTCAAAGTACCTGCAACTCCTGTTTTCATGCCCACCATGACAGGAGCATTATCAGCCCCAAGGGCTAAACAATTTTGCAATGGAATACCATGCTTATTTAGAGTATCCAAAATGAGATGTGCAATTAGCCAGTAGCATCCCCATCCAATACTGGTACTGACAACAAAGTACTTTCAATTTCCAAGTTTTGTTCATTGTAATAAATGACCAGGATTGAAAAAAAACTTACAATCACTTTTGTTGCTTCCATCTGCCGCGACAGAAAATGCCCCTTTCTTCAATATGTCAAAAACAGATTCTTTTTCCATCTCACCCATTTCACCAATAGTGGCTGTTGTCTTGGTTCGTCACCATATTTTTTTGCAATATCGCTGTCAGGGAACATTTTTCAAAATAATGGTGCTGCACGATCTGTACAGGTGATTGGAAGATTGTGCTCCAGAAGAAATGCCATAAAAGAAGTCTCTGCGCATATAACACTGTTGTAATGAGCACGAAATTCAATCTTTTTATTCTGTTCAATCACCTGGGCAAAATCCTTGTGTTTTTGTCCCTTCACGTGTTTCACACAGGCTCGCAAAACCGCCGTCTGCGGCGGTCAAGAATTAATTGCGGGCAATTCATTTCCCAACCACGACGTCCACGCAGACAGCCCTTTTTCCCGCAAGCTTGCAGTATGATTGTGATTAGAACATTTTTATTTTACATTTTTTTTTTTTGTCAATTTAAAATTTGCTCATGCCAAGTTCCGCCACAGTTTTATGAAATTACGCATTCTCTTAAGCGATTAGCCGTTTTTTGTTTTGGGGAAATAGTTCTGCGGCGACAGCCTCCAGTCCAAAATTTTAATGTACTAAGCCAATGTCCTGCTTCCTCATTCCCTCTCAAAGTTTTCCAGTGTGAATTTTATGCCTGAAGCAGGGGGTGCAAGGATAGCAACTTTGCAGTTGTTGTTCTTTTCTTCCCTTCTCTCCCATTTATCTCCATCCCCCCAGTCATCCCTTGTTTAGTTTCATTGGTTAATACTGGAGTGACCCAGTATTAACCAATCCAACTAAACAATGGTTGCTTCTTCCCTTCAAGTGTGACCTTGACATCTCGAACATGTGATGCCCACCGTAATATTGGCTTCCCATGTTTACCATTTTCCGCATGTTTCCTGGCGTCCTTGAAGACGATCGTACCTAATGCCGCACATGCACTGTTCTATCTCTCATCTTTTGCCATTTTGCGGTTGAAAATTCTGGATTCCGTGTAACAAGCTTTTTGCTATGAAAGCAGAAATGTATTTATTTTCTGTATGTACATAAACACATTTTTTTTCAGTAAAGTGACGATATTTAATACACACGTATCTCTCGACTTATCAAGATTAAAAAACATGTTTTATATACATTATTCTTTTCCAGTTAAATCCATTCAATGGTGGTTTAACTGTTGGAACTTTACATGTTGTAGTTCCTTTGTGTGAAATGCAATTTCTCAGTTGGAAATTATTAGTATTTACTGCGAACAAATACCTCGGTAATCAAATGTTATTCAAGGAAAAACTTTCCACGTACCTCTCAGTTGTAAGGGGTCGATGTTTGAATCTTTGTATGGCTGTTCTCATCAGGCTCTTGAGTTTAGACTTTTAAGAATTTAATCGGCACATTTTCTTCACAGGTCCCGAAATTGGATAGAAAAATTAATCGAATAAATGAATTTCCGAAATTGGATAGACAAATTCATCGAATAAATTAATTTGTCTATCTGATTTTGGGACCCGTGAAAAAAAATGTGCCGATTAAATTCTTAAAAGTCTAAACTCAAGAGCCTGATGAGAACAGCCATACAAAGATTCGAACATCGACCCCTTTACAACTGAGAGGTACATGGAAAGTTTTTCCTTGAATTACATTTGATTATCGAGGTATTTGTTCGCAGTAAATACTAATAATTTCCAACTGAGAAATTGCATTTCACACAAAGGAACTACAACATGTAAAGTCTCCAACAGTTAAACCACTATTGAATGGATTTAACTGAAAAAGAATGTCGATATTTAAATTCTACGTAGTTATGGTATTTATACGAGTCCGATGGGTTACTTTCAAAGGAGGACGGGTACATTTTTAGACAAACCGTCCTCGAGGACGGGTAAAATTTCAGAGATTTTTTGTGCCCTGGTTTCACGACATCACTCTTTCCACCATGAAGAATAGAAATGTCGGAGCAGCAATCTGTACGAAACGCATATGCACTTCTCTTTCTAGAAGCAATAATAGACCGATAATCTTGAGTGTAGGACTTGTTAAAACTAGTCGCATATTTTCTTTTCGACATTGCAATCTATCGAGAGAGCACATCAGTAGCCACATCACGAAGCAAAAACAAATCAGCCAGAGTGCTGTTGTTGTCAACACTAAGTTCTGGAGTAAAAAAAAAAGCACAAAAATCAACACCCTATTGAAATTCGTTTTCAGGTTAGTCAATTCCGCAAGGTAATGAAAATGTAAAATGGCCCGCATGTTGTTATTTTTATGAATAAAATAGCAGCCAACTGTTTTTCATTTCTTCTTTAGGTTGTGTACGAAGGAGACAAAAAAGCATCGTACTAACATCACCTTTTGTTACAAGGTGAGGCCAACTGTAACTACTCCCTTTTGTTGTTAAGTGAATTCACCGCAACTCAACTGTTTTATCACTTAGAATGCGCAGCTTTGTTGAGGCGAGGGGCTGAAAGAAAGAACTGCAAGGAGAAAGCAGGGCAGTTCCCACCTGTCAATCAATTACTGACCTTCCCGGCATTCTTGTGCCAGAGAGGGCGAGTGAGCTCTTTGCTGAACATGTCGTATGACTATTGGATGGAGAGAAAAAAATTTAAAGCAATTTTTTTTCCGACTTTTAATATAAGTGAGTGAAATTTTTGCAATGATGAGATGTTAAAACAAAGTTTTTTTAATTTTTGCGAGAATCCATTGAAAACTTTAGCAGTCACACATTTTTTTTTCAATTTTTATAACTACACATCTATAAACTACTTTTTTTTAATACAGGGCATCCGAGAATTATTGGACACATTACAAAATTATGTAAAAAAAAACTGAGCATTGTCTATTTTCCTATGTCACGTATTACTAACACTGTTTCTATATTTTTGTTTTGCAGAATTGTTATTCCCAGAATCCGATAGATGGCACTAGGTGTGGCCTGATAAGGAATGTATGAGAAATGTGCAATCAGTAGTCATGTCATCCATACAGCAGAAGGCGTGTGTGTGTAATGGTTTGCGGAATTAAAGTCTGTCATTAAAAAGACGGTACCGTTTACAGTATGGTTGTAATCCTCCGTAAATGAATTCAATTAAGTGGTGGATGAAACAGTTTAAAGAAACTGGCAATGTGGAACATTGTGGAGGAGCCGGTAGGCCTAGTGTCAGCGGAGAGACGGTTGACCAAGCTAATGAAAGTTTCCGACGTAGCCCCAGGAAGTCCGTTCGTAAAGCAAGCAGAGAACTGTGCACTCCGAAATCGGCAGTTCACGATATCTTGCACAAGAAATAAAAGTTTCATGCTTATAAAATTCAAATAGTGCAAAAGATGTATGTAAATGATCACACTCTGTGATACAATTTTGCTGTGGATATGCTGAATCAAATGGAAAATGACGAAAACTTTCTGAGTACTGTAATTTTTAGTGATGAATCCACATTTCATGTATCAGGTATTGTGAATCGTCACAATTGTAGGATATGGGGCAGTGAACCGCCTCATGCTGCTATTGAACTGGAACGTGATTCTCCAAAAGTTAATGTGTGATGCACCCTATCAAAAAGAGAAGTAATTGGCCCTTTCTTCTTCTGCGAAAAAAACATAAATGGCGACATTTTCTTGGATATGCTAGAAAATATTGCTATACCCCACATCAAAAGATATGAAGTCGTTTTCCAACAAGATGGCGTGCTTCCGCATTGGTCAACGTGTGTACGTAAGTGCCTAAATGAGCATTTCCCCAACAGATGGATTGGATGTGGTGGTCCCATTCCGTGGCATCCTCACTCTCCAGATCTAACTCCATTGGATTATTTCATGTGGGGTTATGTGAAGGATCGTGTCTATTAGACACCTTGTACTGATTTGCAGAAACTGAAGCAGCATATCACAGCTGCTATTAATTCCATAACTCCTCAGATGCTTCCCAATACATGGCATGAAATCGAGTATCGCTTGGACATACTACGAGAAACCAAGGGATCTTGCATCGAAATTTAGTAACTTGTGTAGTTACATTGTAAGTTAGTACAGTCAGTTTCTTTCTATCTGTTTAATGTTTTGTTTTATATAATTTTGTAATGTGTCCAATAATTCTTGCACACCCTGTATAGCTCTGCAGTTTTTTCCTTTAACACTTTTCTTTCTTTTCAAACCACAGTTTAAAGAAGTATTTATTTACTATTTTGATAAACATTGAGTTCATTATTATTTCTTTAACTTCAGAAAAAGATTCACATATATATATAGCATTTCTCATCGACACACTTTTTACCTCATTTGCACATCATTACCATGAAACGGAATCAACAAAGACATTGGTATCTGTCAAAACAAATGTGGAGGAAGTATCGAGCTTTCTTTTTTTTTTTTTTTTTTGGTTGGAGGTTTAATGACCACAGTGAGTACCTCAGTGGGCTATAAGCAGTCACTCATCCCTAATTTAGGGCCACTGGATCCAGAGAAGGGAGAGGTCGATTGCCGTAAGACAAGTACAACATCCATGCCCCACCAGATTCAAACCCTCGGACAATTGTTCAGAAGCCAGCGCCACTTGGAGTGGCTATCTTTTTGCATATATGAGGTGAGAAAACGTTCAAAACTGATTACCGTAATGCCATCTTGTATCAACGCAGAAAGAAAATGATTTCACAGGCGGTTCGAAATCTTTTTCTTCTGCGTCGATCCAAGGTGGTGCTTGATGGAATTTCAACCATCGTAACGGCTAATTATCGGGAGAATTTGGCATTCACACACACACACACACACACACACACACACACACACACACACACACACACACACACACACACACACACATACATATCATTAAGCTGTTCTCTGTTATTCAGAAGATAGCTCCTCAAAGAAAGACCATTTGACAAATAAACATTTATCTGATAATACATGTCCCTAAGATTTTCTCTGAAATTAGCTCCACAAAGAAATACAAACCACCAGATAAATTTTTAACTGATTATTTACTTAATGTTGCCGTATCAAACTTCTCCATTTACAGCGATCTTGACACACAACACAGGTTTCAGTGCTTCAGTGACATCCATCATACGACGTACACAAGACCTATACTTCATACTCATAATCTTTTTCTCATTCAGACACTCCAGAATCTGATCCTCCCGTGACTTCCTTGGCCTTCCTCTGTCTTTCTTTCCTGCCTCTTGGGCCGAAAAAATTCATCTCTCTACAATATCGGGATGGCTCCAAGCAATACTACATTGGAATGGCCAAACGTTCATTTAGAACTAGAATCAACGAGCATAAAGGGGACATAAAGAATGGTAAAGTATAATAACGACCCTATCCAGAGAGGTCCAGTTCAAGCCCCACTACTCCCATGTGGGATGACGTAAAGAAATTAGCTTCCTACTCCACCCCCAAATCTACTGCCATTCGCAAAACTTTAGAGATCACCACCAACAGCGAATCATGCAATGACAGCATCTCGCTGGAGTTGCCACAAGTTTAGAACAGTTATTCAAATAGTGAATGCCTTTTGTTTTCCTTCCACGATTCCTCACTTGCCTTTCGAAAAATCTGATCAACTCACTTTTTGAAAGGTAATCAAAACCTCAAGAGAAGCAACCACCTTAAATGACTACAAAGGTTAGCATTAAATCTTGAATAAAATATCTTATAGTGTTCAGAAAATGAATCAGTGTGAAAGTCAAAAATCTGGCAAGTTCGTAAAAAGTTTCTCATATGTTTTGTTCAACAAAATTTTACAAAACAATCTGAAATCATGGAGGCTACCATGTTTCTTCTTTTACCAGCAAAATGGTACTGTAGCTTTTAAAACGGAAATCTGTTTTTCAGGAAACAAACCAAAGAACGTTAATCAGTTCTCAATAATTAAAAATACGAATCTTTTCTCATGTGCATAAACTCAGTAACAGAAAAGACTAAAAACCTTAGATTATTTAGATTTTTAAAATGTTTGCTAATACAATATGAAAGCACAAATAAGGTAAATGCCACTGAATACTTGGGCATAAAATGACTGACTTTCGACAGAAGTTTCAAATTTGAAATAAA
The DNA here is from genome assembly GCA_039090855.1 of Macrothele yani. Classification (NCBI taxonomy): domain Eukaryota; kingdom Metazoa; phylum Arthropoda; class Arachnida; order Araneae; family Macrothelidae; genus Macrothele; species Macrothele yani. Next base: position 74,999,952 of record CM077027.1, read on the forward strand.
CTCCAATATTAATGAAAATGCAAGTGCAAAGATTAGGCTGTTTGAAAATACAACACACGTAAAAATTGGAAAGGGAGTGAGACAAGGTGACACCATATCTCCGAAGCTCTTTAATGCCACATTGGAGGGTGTTTTTCAGTCGCTGAGCTGGGAAAACAAGGGGATAAAGATTAATGGAGATTATCTAACCCACCTTCGTTTTGCTGATGACGTAGTCATTTTTGCAACTACCCCATCAGAGCTGCAGAGTATGATCCAGGAACTTGCTGACAAGAGTAAAGAAGTGGGATTAAAAATGAACTTTCAGAAGACAAAAGTGATGTTCAATGCTTTTACAAGAAATGAAGATTTATCGATTGATGGAGAAAAGCTGGAGATAACAGACACGTGCGTTTATCTTGGACAGCAGATATCAAGTGAGGGTCACATTGATGAAGAAATTAATCGGCGTACAAAACTTGCCTGGAGAGCTTTTGGAAGAAACAGCATAATTTTCAAGAGCAATATGCCATTATGTCTTAAAAGAAAAGTGTTTGATCAATGCATCCTTCCAGTGCTTACGTATGGTGCAGAGACGTGGACCTTAACTAAAAGAGACATACAAAGGCTGCAGACAACTCAAAGCAGCATGGAGAGGTGCACACTTGGTGTAACCAGGAAAGATAAGAAGAGGAACTCGTGGATCCGAAAAATGACAAGAGTGGAAGACATCATGATCAGAGTTAAATCCCTGAAATGGCAATGGGCTGGGCATACTGCCAGAAGGACAGATCATCGATGGACAGCCGAAATTTTAGATTGGATTCCAAGGGACAGGAAAAGACCCAGAAGAAGACCACATGGGAGATGGGTGGATGAAATTCGAAAGTATGCAGGGGTGACATGGAGGAGACTGGCACAAGACAGACCGTTGTGGAGGAAACTTGGGGAGACCTTCGTCCAGCAGTGGATTGATAATGGTTGACAATGATGATGATGATTACAAGAAGTTGTTTTCCAACAAAAACTTAAAATCAAAGTAACAAAACTGCTGATACACCAAGTACATAAATTTAAAAGTAACTATACACTTATTGGCATAAGGAATTAAACAGACATTTTGCCAAGCTTTCACTCATCGACGGAAGGCTTTTTCAAAGCTAACAACATAAAACAAACTCATAATTAAATGGTAACATTCTAGTATTCAGTTTGTTCTATGCTATAAATGCAATTTAAATATGAGTATCATCATCATCGTCAACCATTATCAATCCACTGCTGGACGAAGGTCTCTCCAAGCCTCTTCCACAATGGTCTGTCTTGTGCCAGTCTCCTCCATGTCAATCCCTCATACTTTCGAATTCCATCCACCCATCTTCCATGTGGTCTTCTTCCGAGTCTTTTCCTGTCCCTTGGAATCCAATCTGAAATTCTGACTGTCCATCGATGGTCTGTCCTTCTGGCAATATGTCCAGCCCATTGCCATTTCAGGGATTTTACTCTGATCATGTCTTCCACTCTTGTCATTTTTCTGATCTACAAGTTCCTCTTCTTATCTCTCCTGGTTACACCAAGCATGCACCTCTCCATGCTCCTTTGAGGTGTATGCAACCTTTGTATGTCTCTTTTAGTTAAGGTCCAAGTCTTTGCACCGTACGTAAGCACTGGAAAGATGCTTTGATCAAACACTTTTCTTTTAGGACATAATGGCATATTGCTCTTCAAAATTATGCTGTTTCTTCCAAAAGCTCTCCAGGCAAGTTTCATACGCTGATTAATTTCTTCATCAATGTAACCCTCACTTGATATCTGCTGTCCAAGATAAACGTACGCATCTGTTATCTCCATCAATCGATAAATCTTCATTTCTTGTAAAAGCATTGTACATCACTTTTGTCTTTTGAAAGTTCATTCTTAACCCTACTTCTTTACTCTTGTCAGCAAGTTCCTGGATCATACCCTGCAGCTAGTAGTTGCAAAAATGACTACGTCATCAGCAAAATGAAGGCGAGTTAGATAATCTCCATTAATCTTTATCCCTTTGTTTTCCCAGTTCAGTGATTGAAAGACATTTTCCAATGTAGCATTAAAGAGCTTGGGAGATATGGTGTCACCTTGTCTCACTCCCTTTCCAATTTTTATGTGTGCTGTATTCTCAAACAGCCGAATGTTTGCACTTGCATTTTCATAGATGTTATTAATAATATTAATGCATGCATCTTCAATACTGCAGGATTTCAAAGCCATTGTAACTGCTGATGGTTTCACTGAATCAAAGGCCTTTTTATAATCGATAAAAGCCATGCATAATGGAAGTTCATATTCCCTCGCTCTTTCAATTAGTTCTCTCAGTACATGGATATGATCTATGGTGCTGTAGCCACTCCTGAATCCAGCTTGTTCTCTCGGTTGAGCCATGTCCAGTGTTACCTTCAAGCAGTGTGAAAGAACTTTAGTGAAGATTTTATAAACCACTGATAGAAGGCTGATAGGTCTCTAGTTCCTGAAATCCTCAATGTCTCCTTTTTTTATGTAGCAGGATCATTGTAGCATTGTTCCAATCCTCAGAAATCTACTCATATTTAAATGGTAACATTCTAGTATCAGTTTTTTCCATGCTGTTAGCCTTGAAAAAAGCCATCCATCAACAGGCAGATGACTGGGCTTTACCATAGTACCTCTTTGCTAATTCATGCATGGTGTAATGAATAAACTTTTAACAAATTTTGAATTTCATGTTTAGAAGCATGCCTGCATAATCCTGCCATCATTTTCAAAATTTTATTTTAAAATGCGGTGATTTTTCTTTTTACTCTTTGATGCAAACATTCCATATAGCACTGCCATAAGTAAATTACAGGACTGAAGCAGGTTTTCCATGGCAGTTGTTTTTTTTGACTCAATCTTTTGTTTTTAATAATAGGCAACCTCTTAGGCTCACTACTTTTGATAGTCTCAGGAATATATTTACACACACACACACACACACACACACACACACACACACACACACACACACACACACACACACACACACACACACACACCACTAAGCTGTTTTCTGAGATTCAGAGGTTAGCTCCACAAAGAAATACAAACTACCAGATAAATTTTTAACTGATTATTTACTTACTGCTGCCATATCAAACTTCTCCATTTACAGCGATCTTGACACACAACCCGGGCTTCACTGACATCCATCACATGACATACACAACACCTTCTATACTTCATACTCAACCTTTTCCTCATGCAGACACTCCCGAATCTGATCCTCCCATGACTTCCTTGGCCTTCCTATACCTTTTTTCCTGCCACTGGGGCTAAAAAGATTTTCTCAGCAAGCATCTCACTCATTTTTTCAACATGGCCAAACCACCTAAGAATATTAGTCTCTACCTTACTGACATTTTGCCTCACATTACACAACTGTAGCACATCTTTTATTCCTCACACAATCAGAGAGTGCCTTGCCTTATAGAAATATGTTTATACAAACATGTTCGTTCCAATTTAAATTGTGATCCATGGTCAAGTTAAGGTACTAAACTTCTTTTACCCAAGGAATTTTTTTTTCCCATAGAATTCAATTTCCAAATCTGAGTTATAATTCCTTGTTTTCTTAGGAAAGAGAATTGCCTAGTTGCATTCCATATTTATAACATTTTGTAAAAGTATTTCGAGACTGGTTTATGAACACAAGGTCCCTAGCTTAAGTTCAGGCACACTGAGATGTAAGGAACAGAATTAATTGAACATTATCTTGTTTTATATAATATTACTATTGCTAACACGCAGTTAATTGGATTAGCAATTATACTATATTTGGTTTATTGCTGAAGTTGATCTATACATTCACAATTTTATTTCGCTCACATATCACTATATAACACCAGCCTATGGAACAGCTAAGAACCCAAACAGCTGGTTCATGCTCACAGAAAATTTGCCCCATACTGCTGGTAAAAATATTAATTTATCACATTAAGCAATTGCAAAAGGTGTTGTCAAACAGAATTTGAGTAGGCATGTTTTAGAAATAATATCAGGTAATTGCTCATACAAAAACTGATGAGATGTATGTTGTTTGTATAGGTAGTAGCTATCTGAGTTTTTGATCTTCTGATGTTTTTGCAAATGGAGACATTCATACATCTGGAACCTCTACAAATTTCTACACTTAAAATTTCAAATAAAAAAGAACAGTGGTAGAGTGGAGTTAGAATAACATTATTTGTGATGTTGGGATTCACATGTTTCCCCATATGCAAAAAAAGAAAAAAATAATAAAATAAAAATAAAAACAAATCAGGTGTGACACTGCTTTTGTCAATGTTTATCCTGTGATAAATAATCCTGGTTAACTTACCTGAAAGGCATATGTGCAGACAAACACTCCAACTCCAACAAGCCAAAAGAAATCACTCAGTAGCCACCAAGTATACGCAACAGCACCAACTATCACTAATGGCCCACCAATTATGAGCGGAGCATTATAAACCATCATAAAAACCTTCTGGCAATCATTGGCAAATAAATTGATGAGCTGTAAACAAAGAAATATAAACAATAAAATAGTCAAACAAGAATCTGAGCTGCCAAAGTTTCAGTTTGTTACCATAAACAAAAAGAAATAAATCCTTTAAATACAATATAATTAACAGGTGCAGTTAAAAATGTGAATGATGAAAAAAAGTATAGCTAAAATGAGTATTCAGTATCTAGGCTGATTTCTGCTGTTACTTGCAAGTCACAATTAGCACTGCACATAAAATATGAAATACTGTATGTCAGCTTTAAAATTCTGCATACAAAATTTATCAGTCTGAAGGTATATGGTCCATCAACAAACAGTTACAGAATGCAGTGTATGATTTTATCTAAGTAAAAAATCTACATAGCTGTTCAAAAACTATGACTTAATGAATTCATAAGCAATAGAGTAATTCCATGAAAATTCACCCAGAGTGGTTGCTGCATCAAATTTTAAAAACTTCAAAAAGAATATATGTAATTCCTAGTAATAGTAATATGCAAGAAATTACTTCAAAAAAAATTTATTTCCCCTCTGAGCTGCATGAGGGGTGAAAAGGGTGGAGGGGTTGCACAATTACAGCCTTTTAAGAGTTTTTGCTTGCTTTAATATCTCAACTCAAACTAAAAATTTTAGCTTAAAGCAAAAACAGACTTACTGAAAATGATTCATTCATTTCCATAAGGTTTTTAGCCATTTTAATTCAAATATTTTGTGTGCTAAAGGCAGCTGAAAATGTTGAGAAAACCTGCATTTCTGCCAGATTTGATCCCATTGATGAATCTTAAGATTGCAAATGAACGACTTCATGATTTTTTTATAATTTCTATGGCTACATGTGATAAAGATCAACTGCAGAAATCTCCTAAACATAGAAAACGAGCGAAAACACAGTTACATATGGTAAAAGGTTCGTTTAGTGGTAGCTTTTGGTCATCCTATGACCTTGATCACCCGCAACTGGGTGATCAAGGTCATAGGACGATCAAAAGCTACCGCTAAACGAACCATTTACTCCACGTGACTGTGTTTTCCTTGTTTTCTAGGTATATGCGTTATTGTCGCTTGAAGCCTGAGTTTTAAACCATGCAGAAATCTCCGTTAAAAAGTACTCTTTCAAAAAAAAAAAAAATTGCCAAATTTTAGCATATTGCAAAATTGTACGGTTTACTAAAAATTCTCAAAAAATTTTATGTAAAATTTTGAAATTTTGCACAATAGTCATATATATGAACCAAATTGCAAAATTGAAGTGTGCCAGGGAAAGTGTTCAGTAAGGTCGTTATTGAAAAAGTACGAGGTCTTACATCAGAGAAAGTATGGGATGTTCAGAGTGGTTTTATGCCTGGTAAAGGATGCACTAATAAAATTTTTGCATTATGCATGATGATTGAAAAGTATCTGGATAATGGTAAGGAAGTTTTTGTTGCCTTCATAGATTTAGAGAAAGCTTACGACCGAGTAAATTGGGCACTTTTGTAGAAGGTTTCAAATGAATACAGTGCTACTGGGAATCTACTTAATAGTGTAAAAACCATGTATGCTGACAGTAGAGCTTGTGTATGAATGAATGGTGTTTTATCAAAATGGTTTTCCATTGGCACAGGAGTCAGACAAGGTTGGGTAATGTCACTATGGCTGTTTAATATATTTATGGATGCATGAATGGGTTATGCCAAGATGGACAATACTGGTTTATGTCTTGATAATATCCGTGCATGCCGATTGCTGTATGCTGATGACAGTCCTGTTGGCAGAGAGCAAAAGTGAGTTGCAGAGTATGTTGTCCAGGATGTACGAAGTTTGCATGAAATTCAAACTGAGTATAAATAAGGGAAAGACCAAAGTTATGGTTTTTGAGAGAGGAACTGGTAGTACTGAATGTAATATAAGTCTAAATGGTAGAGTGATTGACCGGGTGAATAAGTTCATGCATTTAGGAAGCATGTTTGACACAGAACAAATTGAATGGTGAAATTAGTAGGCGAGTGAATTCTCCATTGAAAGTCATAGCGGGTTTGGGAGATGTTCACAGGAATGATGGGTTCTTAAGAGAGTCCCGCATGGCTCTGTACAAGAGTGTAATTTTTCCAACTCTGATGTATGGCAGTGAAACCTGGGTACTAAAGAAGAAACATAGAAGTTGTTTGTGTGCTGGAGAAATGCGTTGCTTACGGGAGATTTGTGGCAAGACATGTTCTAATTGTGTGAGGAATGAAGATGTGTTGCAGTTGTGTGATGTGAAGCAAAATGTTGTTAGCAAGGTGGAGACTAATATGTTTCAGTGGTTTGGCCATGTTGAAAAAATGAGTGATGAGATGCTTACTAAGAAAATCATTTTAGCCCAAGTGGCAGGAAGGAAAGGCAGAGGAAGGCAAAGGAAGTCATGGGAGGATCAGATTCAGGAGTGTCTGCATGAGAAAAAGATTATTAGTATGAAGTATAGAAGGTCTTGTGTACAGCCTGTGATGGATGTCAGTGAAGCCTGAGTTGTATGTCAAGATTGCTGTAAATAGAGAAGTTTGATATAGCAACAGTACATGAAAATTATCTGGTAGTTTATATTTCTTTGTGGAGCTAACCTCTGAATCTCAGAGAACAGCTTAGTGATATGTTATATGTATGTATGTATGTATGTACGTGAAGTCTTTTTTTATTTCTTTTTCTTTTTTTAGTAAACTTACCTATTTAGGCTACTTCACATGTTCAAACCATTATGCTATTCCTGGTCTACCTTTGAAATGTGAGACCTGACAGCCAGCAGGAACCAGCCCACAGCTTTTTGTTGCAGTCTTCCTTGGGGAGCTTACGTGAGTTGTTTCAAATTAAAAAGTAAAACAACAAAAGAAAATCATATTGTGATGTACACTTTGTGGTACAAGGGTTTGGGCTTCAAATTTCCTTGCATCAAATTTAAAACTTCACCTCCAGGTCAGTGTTTCATAATTATTTTTTAGCATTTATGAACTGTGAACATATGTATAGATTTTTTTAAGGCCTTAATGAGATTCTCTCTCTCTCTCTCTCTCTCTCTCTCTCTCAATTTTTTGTTGTTTTAGTTTGTTTGCTTTTTGTCTGTTTGTTGGTTTCTTTGTTCTGTAATTTATTTGAATATCTTCAGGACATGTTTGAGTTTCCATTGTTCACAGTTAACTGAACCCATGTTTTCTAAATTAACTGTTACAGCATTCAGTACATATTAATACATCTGTTATTGTGCCAACACACCAACCATTAGTACATATTATAAACTTGGGGAGACATTCATCTAGCAGAATGTCTCCAAGATTTTTCCAGAATTTTATGTCTTGGAACAGTCTCCTCCAAGTAATTCTTTCATGTTTTCAGATTTTATACACCCATCTCATACATGGTCTTCTTCTGCATCTTTTCTTCTGTCCCTTGGAATCTAGTCTAATATTTCAGTTGTCCAATAGTGGTCAGTTCTAGCAATATACCAAACCCACATTGCCACTTCAAGGATTTTTTCTTTGATTTCAATGTATTCCACTCTTGTGATTCTCCTGGTCCACGAGTTCCTCTTTTTATCATTCCTGATTACACCAAGCATGCCCTTCTCCATGCTTCTTTCAGTAGTCTGTGTTCTCTGAATGTCATGTTTTAGTGGTCTATGGCCCTGATTCATAAGTAATAATGGAAAGGAAGCATTTATTAAACACTTATTTTAAGATGTAATGGTAAATTGTTCTTGAAAATAGTACTGTTCCTTCCAATTGCTCTTCAATAAAGTTTTAAATGTCTATTCATTTCTTCATCAATACGGCCCTTGCTTGGCATCTGTTGTCCAAGGTAGATAGATGTAGGCATCTTTTAACTCTAGATTTTTCCCATCATCACTGAAACTTTAGTCCTTGAAAAAGAATTGTATGTCAATTTTGTTTTCTGCAAGTTCATTTTTAATCCCACTTCTGTACTCTTGTCAGCAAGTCCCTGAATCATACTCTGCAGCTCTGAGGTGGTACAAGCAAAAATGGCTACATATTAGCAAAGCAAAGGTGGGTTAAATAATATAATCTTCATTAATCTTTATCACCTTGTCTTTCCATTTCCAGTTCAATGAATTGAAAGACATTCTGCAATGCAGCTCTAAAGAATTTGAGAGATATGATGTCCCCTTCTCTCACTCCCTTAACAATTTTTATATGAGCTGTTTTCTCAAACTACCAAAACTTTGCATTTTCCTATATGTCATTAATAATGCTCTGATATATATTCATGACATGTTATATATATGTAAAAAATCATATACACAATAATATGAAGTAAATATAGTCATGCACAATAATATGAAATCACACACATATATATACACACACACTGACGGAAAAAAAAATCCCAACACCAAGAAGGGGTTGTGTTACATCTGTAAGATGACGTCTATGGAAATTTCGCGCTCGGCGCATACGTGTGGCGCTGGTAGCGCCCTCTGAACATGCAAAGCAGGTTTGCTGTAAATACGCGCTGTAACGTTCGTGAGCGTTAGTTATCATCGAGATTCGACATAGTGTGTTGATGTTAGTCAAGAATGCCTTTAAGAAGACGAAGAAGCCATTATCAACAGCTCACGGAGTTTGAACGAGGTCGTGCAATAGGGCTACGAGAAGGTGGATTTTCTTTCAGCAATATTGCAGAACGACTTGGCAGGAATGTAGCCACTGTGCACGATTGTTGGCAGCGGTGGTCAAGGGAAGGTACGGCCTCAAGAAGACCGGGTTCCGGCCGGCCACATGGCACTACTGAGAGGGAAGACCACCGTGTACGGCGTATGGCCGTGGCGCATCGTACCGCGTCTGCGGCAGCAATTCGAGCTGCAGTTGCCACCACAGTGACACAACAAACTGTTACAAATCGGTTACTTGAAGGACAGCTCCGAGCCAGATGCCTTGTAGCGTGCATTCCACTTACTCCAAACCACTGGCATTTGCAACGTCAGTGGTGTCAAGCTAGAGCTCATTGGAGGACGGAATGGAGATCTGTTGTGTTTTCTGATGAAAGCCGGTTCTGCCTGGGTGCCAGTGATGGCCGTGTGTTTGTTAGAAGGAGGCCAGGTGAGCGCCTGCAACCAACCTGTCTGTGGCCGAGACACACTGGACCTATACCTGGAGTCAAGGTCTGGGGAGCAATTTCCTATGACAGCAGGAGCACTCTCGTGGTTATCCCATGCACCCTGACGGCACAGTTGTACGTCAGTCTGGTGATTCAACCTGTTGTGCTGCCATTCATGAACAGCATTCCAGGGGGTGTTTTCCAACAGGATAACGCTCGCCCGCACACTGCTGTTGTAACCCAACATGCTCTACAGAGTGTAGACATGTTGCCGTGGCCTGCTAGATCACCAGATCTTTCATCAATCGAGCACGTATGGGACATCATTGGACTACAACTCCAGCGTCACCCCCAACCAGCATTAACCGTCCCTGTATTGACCGACCAAGTGTAACAGGCATGGAACTCCATCCCACAAACTGACATCCAGCACCTGTACGACACAATGCATGAACGTTTGCGTGCTTGCATTCAACATTCTGGAGGTTACACCGGTTATTAATGTACCAGCATTTCACATTTAAAATGGCTCTTCTCACGCTTACAATAAGCTGTGATCTTGAAACCTTAATCGATTAAATATGTTGCCTATACAAATGTATTGCCGCCATTTCATTCCTCTACAACTATTTTTTAGTGGTGTTGGGATTTTTTTTTTTTTCCCCGTCAGTGTATTTATCTCATCATCAACCATTATCAATTCACTGCTAGATGAAGGTCTTCCCAAGTTTTTTCCACAATTGTCTGTCTTGAGCCTGTCTCCTCCAGGTCACTCCAGCATACTTTTGAATTTAATACATCCATCTCCCATGGGGCCTTCTTCTGGGCCTTTTCCTGTCTCTCAGAATCCAGTCTAAAATTTTGGTTGTCCATCGGTGGTCTGTTCTCTCTGGCAACATGTCCAGCTCATTGCCATTTCAGTGATTTCACTCTGGTCATGATGTCCCCTACTCGAGTCATTTTCCTTATCCACAAGTTCTTATCTTTCCTGGTTACACCAAGCATGCATCTCTGCATGGTTTTTTGAGTATTTATTTATTTATAAATATTTATACATATAAAGATGTAAAAATATTATCGTTATATAGAGAGATGTTTTATATATGAAATATCTATATATATAAAGCTTTATATATATATATATATATATATGATTTTATATGATTTTGGTGATGCGTAACATCACAGCCTCTCCTTGACAAATGTCAACCCCGCCTTCTCGTGGTGCATCCTGTTCCCACTAAAGGGGCTCTGACGACCGCAAATAGCGGTATAACTATACCATCGGGATCAGAGGAAATGCTATCCCACACTCACCAACCCGCTTGGCCAGCGTGGTGAGTTATGGCCAAACACCTCGAAAATGACTCTACAACTTAAATCTTGGCCCTCAGTCTCCGGCAGCTGGAATGTACCTGGCCAAGGCAGCGGCCAGTGCGACATGAAGGCAGAGGGTGCTAAGAATCCCCGGAGGACCGGACTAGGCTGCCATTTGATGCTGACCTTGGCTACCTACAACGGACGCTCCCTATCTTCTGATTCAAGGCTTCTTGAATTGGAAGAGGAACTACAAAGGATCAAGTGGGACATCGTCGGGCTGAGTGAGGTAAGGAGAAAAGGAGAAGATCTCATTGAACTGAAAAGTGGACATCTCTTCTATTATCGTGGGACAGATACTGGCAGAACTAGTGGTGTTGGATTTATAATAAACAAGAAACTGAAGGATAAAGTGGTAGAAGTTGAAAGTTCCTCTGACAGAGCTGCACGACTCGTTATCCAACTATCGAGAAGATACCAGGCTCAGATTATTCAAACTTATGCACCCACCACAAGTCAACCTGAAGAAGAAATTGAAGAATTTTATGAGGAAATTCGTCATCTAAATAATAAAGGTAAGCAGCACTTGAAGATAATTATGGGAGATTTCAATGCAAAAATAGGGCACCGGCAACAGAATGAAACTTCAGTAGGTAAATTCGGTCACGGCAACAGAAACCAGCGTGGAAATACTCTCGTTGAGTTTGCAGAGGCAGAAGGATTTTTCATCTTGAATTCCTTTTTCAAGAAAAAGCCACACAGGAAATGAACATGGAGACATCCAATTGGGACGACAAGTGAAATTGATTTTATTATGTGTAACAAAAAATTCGTCATCGAAGACTGCAGTGTGCTAAACAAGTTCAACACAGGTAGTGACCATAGATTAGTGAGATGTAAGATGCACCTCAACACTAAACTGGAACGTGGCAAGCTCATAAGACAAACAAAATGTATTGACATAACCAACCTTAAAAAACACCATAATACTTTCAAGTTGGAACTGAAGAACAGATTCTCTGCTTTAGAAGGCCTAACATCGGAAGAAGTGGATATTTCTGAAGTTAACAGAAAAGTAACCAAAGCTCTTATGGAAACAGCAACAAAATTAGCTGGGTCTAAGAACAAGTTGCATGTAAACAAATTATCAGGAAAAACCAAAATGTTGATGCAAAAAAGAAGAGAGATGAGGACAACTAAAGAAGATGTGACTTCCAAAGTGGAATATATAGAGCTATGCAAGACAGCACGAAAAAGTATCACTGAAGACGTAAGGAAATTCAACTGTGAGCTAGTGAGGAAAGCAATTGAAAACAACCAAAGCCTAAAGATAGCAAAGGGACATCTCAGTAAGGGAAGAAAACAGATTATGGCTCTGAGAAAAGAAGATGGTTCTATAACAAGAAATAGAGGCAGAAATTTTGAAAAGAGTGAAAGATTTCTACTCCAAACTATATGAAAGGGATGATACATGTACTCCAGACATCATGAAAGGTACCAGAGTTCTTCCAGTCCTCCCAGCAGAAGTTGCTCATGCAATCAAGAACATGAAGCGGGGAAAGCTCCAGGAGAAGATGGAATTACTATAGACATCATACAAGAAGCAAGTGGAGAAATTGAAACAGTACTCGCCCAAATTTTCACTCGATGCCTTAATGAAGGGAAGATTCCTGAGGATTGGAACAATGCTACAATGATCCTGCTACATAAAAAAGGTGACATTGAGGATCTCAGGAACTACAGACCTATCAGCCTCCTATCAGTGGTTTATAAAATCTTCACTAAAGTTCTTTCACACCGCTTGAAGGTAACACTGGACATGGCTCAACCGAGAGAACAAGCTGGATTCAGGAGTGGCTACAGCACAATAGATCATATCCATGTACTGAGAGAACTAATTGAAAGAGCGAGGGAATATGAACTTCCATTGTGCATGGCTTTTATCGATTATGAAAAAGCCTTTGATTCGGTGAAACCATCAGCAGTTACCACGGCTCTGAAATAGTGCGGTATTGAAGATGCATACATTAATATTATTAATAACATCTATGAAAATGCAAGTGCAAAGATTCGGCTGTTTGAAAATACAACACACATAAAAATTGGAAAGGGAGTGAGACAAGGTGACACCATATCTCCGAAGCTCTTTAATGCCACATTGGAAAATGTCTTTCAATCACTGAACTGGGAAAACAAAGGGATAAAGATTAATGGAGATTATCTAACCCACCTTCGTTTTGCTGATGACGTAGTCATTTTTGCAACTACCCCATCAGAGCTGCAGAGTATGATCCAGGAACTTGCTGACAAGAGTAAAGAAGTGGGATTAAAAATGAACTTTCAGAAGACAAAAGTGATGTTCAATGCTTTTACAAGAAATGAAGATTTATCGATTGATGGAGAAAAACTGGAGATAACAGATACGTATGTTTATCTTGGACAGCAGATATCAAGTGAGGGTCACATTGATGAAGAAATTAATCGGCGTACAAAACTTGCCTGGAGAGCTTTTGGAAGAAACAGCATAATTTTCAAGAGCAATATGCCATTATGTCTTAAAAGAAAAGTGTTTGATCAATGCATCCTTCCAGTGCTTACGTATGGTGCAGAGACGTGGACCTTAACTAAAAGAGACATACAAAGGCTGCAGACAACTCAAAGTAGCATGGAGAGGTGCATGCTTGGTATAACCAGGAGAGATAAGAAGAGGAACTCGTGGATCCGAAAAAAAATGACGAGAGTGGAAGACATCATGATCAGAGTTAAATCCCTGAAATGGCAATGGGCTGGACATACTGCCAGAAGGACAGACCATAGATGGACAGCCGAAATTTTAGATTGGATTCCAAGGGACAGGAAAAGACCCAGAAAAAGACCACATGGGAGATGGGTGGATGAAATTCGTAAATATGCGGGAGTGACATGGAGGAGACTGGCACAAGACAGACCGTTGTGGAGGAAACTTGGGGAGACCTTCGTCCAGCAGTGGATTGATAATGGTTGACAATGATGATGATATGATTTTATCATATATTATTACATCATAATATATGCATTTTCCTATATGTCATTAATAATACTGATATAAGCATCTTCAATACTGCAGGATTTCAAAGACATAACTGCTGATGGTTTCACAGAATCAAAGGTCTTTTCACAACCAATAAAAGCGCTATACTTATGAGAGTTCATATTCATTCAATCTTTCAATTAGTTCTCTCAATACATAAATATTATCTATGGTGCTGTAGCCACTTCTGAATCCAGCTTGTCAATCTTTTGGTAGTGCCATGTCCAGTGTTTCCTCAAGCAATGTTACATACAGTACCTTCGTACTAGTACAAAATCTTGTTGTGACTTTGGCCTCACACTAACAAGTTGCAACATTACTTTAACAGTAAAAGGAAGCTTAAATATAAAAAAAAAAATAGTGTTTTATAATACCCTATTTGTTACAATATGATTTGTACATTTCACATCTATGATTTACTTTAATGCTTTTGCAATTATTTCCATCATACTACAAAAATTTCTTGGACATGAAGAAAAATAAAATTGCCATTTTGGCAACAAAGCAAAACAAAAAAAATGTATTTACCTCCCCAGCTGACGAACTTGAAATTGAGCGCAATTTTGTGATTTTTCTGTATAACACGGCCATAATGGCAGAACGGGCTCGAATGGCTGTGCGTATGTTAATAGCCCACATAAGACCAAAGAATGCTAAACGTAGGAATTCGCATGCTATCAAACATAATGTCCAGGTGATGCCTTCTATGTGGTCTATGTCTGGTGCTTGAACATATTCCAGCAGAAATCTCATGAACAAAGTCTGAAATAAAAACAGGGCAACTCATTAACATCTAAAAAAAGCTGCAATTAATACTTGGCATAAATAACAGCACAAAACTGACCCTACAATGTATTTTAATAATATTCTAGATATACTGCATTAGAAATCTGTGATATGCAAGAAAGTGTACTGCACATATGAAAAGCAATAAATTTTAAGTAAAGTTTTAGCTATATTCTTCATAGCTTTATGCAAGCATAGAAATAGAGGAACTGTTCAAATAATATCTACTCATTCATCATAATGGTGTAACATCTGGATTTTCATAGCACTTTTTAACAAAAATTAACAGAATGAATAAATTTTTAGTATACATATCAATATGTTGTTCTCTGAGATTCAGAGGTTAGTTCTTCAAAGACAGCTCATCTGCCAGATTAAAGTTTAAATCTGATGGTGCTAGATTTTACTTACTCTTGATATATCAAACATCTACATTTACAGCACTCTTGGCAAACACCTCGGGCTTTACTGGCATCAGTCACACATCTTACACAAGACCTTTTGTACTTAATACTCATTATCTTTTTCTCGTGCAGACATTCCTGAACCTGGTCCTCCCATGATCTCCTTGGCTTTTCTCTACCCTGCTTTCCTGAAACTTGGGCAGAATAGATTCTCTTTGTAAGCATTTCACCACTCATTCTTTCAAAATGGCCAAACCACCTAAGAACATTAGTCTCCACCTTACTAACAACATATTGCTTCACATTACACATCTGAAACACATCTTAGTTCCTCGCATGATCACAATATGTCTTTTTACAAACTCCCCATAAGTAATTCATCTCTCTTACACACAAATGACTCCTATGCCACTTCTGCAGTACCTACGTTTTACTGCCATACGTCAGAGTAGGAACAATTATTTTCATACACAGCCATTCAAAACCTTTCTGAAAACCTGTCAGTTCAGTGAAATCCTCCTAAGGTCTTCCCAAGATGAACTTACTATTCTACTAATTTTGCCACATAATCTGTTTTCTGGGTCAAACATGATTCCAAAATATACAAATTCATGCACCTAGTATATCTGTGTACCATTTAGGCTGATCTTGCATTCAGTACTAGCATTCCCTCACTCAAAAACCGTAACTTTGAATTTTCCCTTATTTATATTCAGTTTGAATTTCATAAACTTTGTACATCATGAACAACATACTCTGCAACTCACTTTTGCTCTCTGCAAACAGGACTGTGTCATCAGTATACAGCAATCTGTACACATGGATATTACCAAGACATAAACCATTGTTGTTTGTTTTGGCATCACACGTGCACACATCCATAAATATATTAAACTGTCATGGTGATATTACACCATCTTGCCTGACTCCTGAAGCAATAGAAACTCCGTTCTGATACAGAACCATTCATTCGTACATAGCTTTTTTTACTTTTAAAAAGATTCCAGTTATACCATAATTTTTCAATACCTTCCAAAGAAGAATCCATTTTGCTCAATCATAAGCTTTCTCTGTATATATAAAGGCAGCAAAAAGTTTCTTACACACAGTTTCAATCATCATACATCTAGCAAAAATTTTGGTTAGTGAAGCCGTTACCAAGCCTAAAAACCACTCTGTACATTCCACACCTTCTTTGAGGTAAGACCTCATGCCTTATTGATGATTACCTTTCCAAACACTTCCCTTGCACACTCAGCATGCAAATACCCCAATAGTTTTTTCAAATAGTATAATTATACTAGTGATCCGAAATTTCTTGGCGTAGAATAGAAATCAAAGTTTCCAAGCTTTCGCACATTAACCAGATCAGATAGCTTTTTAAAGTAAGGTAAACAGCAAACTGAGTAATAGAATGGTTCAACAATATGAATGTGGTGACTTGACTTGACAAAAACGAATAAATGCGAATGTAATCAGGTATTCAAATACAGGAGGCGTTATGCTCCTTTAGTACGTGGAATAATGGAAGGAAAACCAAGAGGTAATCACTAATTGAAGAACTGGTTCCAAACTTGTGGCAACTCCAGTGAGATGCTATCATTGCATGGCTCGATGTTGGTTATGATCTCCAAAGTTTCGCGAATGGCAGTAGATTTTGAAGTGGAGTAGGAAGCTAATTTCTTTATGTCATCCCACATAAGAGCAGCAGACTTGAACTTGACTTCTCTGGATAGGGACGTGGTTACTTTGCCGTTTTTAATGTTCTTTTTATGTAAATTAACTCTAGTTCTAAATGAACATTTTGTCATTCCAGTGTAGTATCGAATGGAGCTATCCAGATACAGTAGAGGAAGGGCAAAAACACCTGCTTCATTGGAAGGTGGGGACTTCTCAGTGTTTCCAGTGTTTTCTCAGATCTCTGACATCTTTTTATGGTATATAAAGATGTCGGAGATCTGATGCCAACACATAGGTTCTCTAGCTGATAGGAAACATTTGGTATATAGGGAATTGAGCCCAGTTAGAGTAGCTGTGGCATAGAAGGATTAGTACGGATAGTTTGGGTTTTCTCGATGTAGCAATGTACCAGGTTCGGGGCATATCCTGGCTCAATGGCCAATTTGATAACGTTTCTCAATTCGCATTGCCTAGAAGATACATCTGAACAGAAATCAATATCAAAAGGGTTGGGTTTTTTTTTTTTCAAGATGTAGAGCCTTTCTTTTTCTTTTTGTAGTGATTTTTAATTTTTACTGGACTTATCAATAATAATGTGGTCAAGAATTTCTTAACCAAAGAAAGTTTCATCACATCCACAGTATGTTAATTCTAGTCTACTTAGGCACACCACTGCCTGAATTACCATAAAAGGTCTGGTTGATCTAACATTTCATTGAAATACACCAGACCTGGATGTTTCCAGTACCAGCACTGGCAATAGTGTTCATATTTTAAGCACTTGTTTAAACTGCAATACACATTCCAGCATTCAGCAGAATTATCATACTTATGAAAAGCTTGAGTTGCATTTGCAAAATTTCTGAAGGTTCCATGTTTCCAATTTTTTTTATTTTTTTTTTAACCCACACAAGATTTCAAGGCCAACAACAGTTCTAGCAAATAATAACATCTACATAGCCCCAAATATGATTTGTACCTTGAGTTTTTTCAGTTAGATTTTCTCAGCCCTTTCATAAACATGGATAATGTTCAAGTAGGTTGGTTGAAAACCATAGAAGTTTCTTTTATCTTCACCTTTTCAAAGAGAAAAAACATCTCTAGTTGATTGCAAAGTAAATCATTTTGGGAATTCATTTTTTACAAAAGCATAAATACAATACTATTGGGTTGTTTGAAAAGTCATGACGTATTTTGGCACATGATGGCGGTTGGGCAGTTTTGGATGGACTAGAGGCATGCGCAGCTGTTATTGCTATGGCATTCGACAGGTGCCAGTTTTAAATGCAGTCTAAAAGGAATAGTGAGCGATTTGGTTGATTTGCGGAGATTTGACATCAAGTTGAAGATGGAAGACCAAACGGCGCATTTTCACCATATTTTACTGTTTTACTTCCGTAAAGGGAAGAACGCGCATCAAGCTTGTGAAAAGTTGCGTAAAGTGTACGGTGATAATGCTTTACAAGAACTTCAGTGCCAGCGGTGGTTCGCAAAATTCCGTGCTGGTGATTTTGACCTTGACTATGCTCCTCGGTCGCGGAGGCCCACCGAGGTTGATGACGACCAAATCAAGGCATTGATTGAGTCAAACCCACATTACACGACACTAGAGATTGCAGACACATTGCACATCCATCATTCAAGCGTTCATGACCAGCTGAAGAAGCTGGGATACGTACGCAAACTCGATGTGTGGGTTCCTCGTGAACTCAAAGAAGCTCAATTAATAGCGCGTATAAACATCTGCGATATGCTCATTAAACGTGAGGAAAACGATCCTTTTTTGAAGCAACTGATAACTGGTGACAAAAAGTGGATTGTGTACAACAATGTGCTGCGCAAACGGTCTTGGTCCCGACATGCTGCTTCGCCTCAAACGACATCCAAAGCAGACATTCATCAGTGGAAGGTTCTGATCTCAGTGTGGTGGGATTTTAAAGGTGTCTTGTTTTTCAAGCTCCCACCACGGAACCAAACAATCAATTCGAATGTGTACTGTACACTGCAATTGGACATTTTGAACGAATCCATCATCCAGAAACGTCCAGAGCTCGTTCTTCATAAAGGTGTTTTGTTCCATCACAACAACGCGAGACCACACACAAGTTTGATCACCCGCCAAAAATTATTGGAGCTTGGGTGGGATGTGTTGCCACACCCAGCATACTCGCCTGACCTTGCACCATCAGACTTCCACTTGTTTCACTTTCTTTAACAGTCCTTGATTGGTATGACGTTCAATTCAGATGAGGCTGTAAATCAGCACCTTGTACAGTTTTTCGCCACGAAAGACAGGTCCTTCTATGAACGAGACATTCTGCAGCTCACTGAAAGATGGCAAAAGGTTATCGAACAAAACGGGCATTATATCATTGATTGATCTTTGTTCTTTCTATCAATAAATGACCTTTGCAAAACATAGCTAAAATACGTCATGACTTTTCCAACAACCCAATAATATGCCTAGAAGCATGGCAAAGAGAAATTGTACTTAATTTCACTAAAGAAATAACACTTTACATTCAGCAAAATATCTACAAAGGACAACAATGTCAAAACCGCATTGACAAGAGGATGATGAATCCATCTGCCAATACTCTTCACCCAGACATTTTGATGTCATTGTTTGTCATAGGACCCCTATCACAGAAGAGTCTATGTTCTGACATTGTCTCACTTGATTTCCTTCCCCAACAAAGAAGCGATTATAGTAGCTAATGTAATCACATCTAGATCACAAGAAACTTGTTTTTAAAAACAAAAGAAAGGAAACCTTTACTCTAAAAAGAAGTTTTCTGCCAGATTTTATTTTTAATTTTTGGATGAAACACACAAATGCACATATATGTTCATTATTATAATAAAATACTATAAAGATGTGTAGCTTTCATAACTTAAAATATATTCTGTAAAAATATACACTTACTGGTCCCACAAAGCCAAATGCAAGACAAAATGTGTACATCAAACAGGACATGATATACCTAGTACGAACAAAATTAAACAACTGTGATGATAGTTGCGTTTTCTCAAGACCATTTCTGTTAACATGCTTCTCCCACTGAGATGAAAACCTAGAAATGAAAAAAAAAAAAAAAAAGTTTTTAAGTCAAAGTGTGAGAAGTGAGCACTCAAGAAAAATGCTGATACAAAAATAATCAAAACACAGAAGATTTTCACTGGTCATTTTTCTACGTACTTAGTGTTGTTTCATACTTTAGATACCAAGCAACATAGGAAAATTTTCACTTATCACAAAGGTCACAGCATTTACACTGTTCACAACAGAAAAAGTAAAATCTATAAACCCACAAAAACGATCAGTATGTACTTTGAAACAGAAAGAATTCTTAAGTCAATAGAAAGATACTTTATATGATTCTTTTCTCTCTCTCTCTCTCTCTCTCTCTCTCTCTCTCTCTCTCTCTATCTATCTTCACATACATTGTGAAGTGCATTCACTGAAACTTCTCTGCTCACGAGTTGTTTTTCCTTACCCGTCTCCTGAAGTTGCCTTTCTGGGATCTTCTGCACATAGCATTTTGTTGTCACACAATATTTACTATTTTAATGACTCCCAAAAGCATTTAAGGCTAGGGCAAGTTTCATGTAGAAAATCCTGGACAACAAAGGATGAGAACCAGCAGTGATTGCAAAGCTACAAGGGGTTGTCAGGAAGTAGTACCTGTTTTAAACTAAAAAAAAACAATAAATATTTTGGAATAAAAAAATTTATTTGACATCTACATATCTTAGGCTATTTTTCCACATAGTCACTCTGGACATTTAGGCATCTATTGTGTACCATGTGACAAGTTTCCAGATTCCCTCATCATACACCTCCTCTGCCAGTCCATTCAGAAATGTGACTGGTATCTTCAGTTTCCTCACTCAAAAAGCATTTTCCTCCTAAAAAGACCTTCAGTTTCTGGAAAAGGTGAAAGTCACTAGGCACCAGGTCTAGGCTGTAGGGTAGATGGTCCAAAACTTCCCATTTGAAACTTTCAAGAAGTTGGTTTGTTATCTTGATGATGTGGGACTGGGCACTGTCATGGAGGATATTCACACTGCAATTCTGAATGGGCCACTGCAATTGCTTCAGGGCCTAGAAGCATGGCAAAGGCACTATTGTGGCTTTTGGGGGCATAAACTCAACGAGGAAGGGAACTTTTCGATCTCAGAACGCAGATGCCATGACTCTCGGAGTTGAGATTGGTTGCTTGAAATTCTTTAGCTTAGTTGGTAAACAAGAATGATATAATTTTAGCTTAGCTGGTAACAAGAATGATATAATTTGTTCTCGGGCATAGCATAAGAAACCCAAGTTTCATCCCGTCATGATGCGTGTCAGAAACTTATGCCCTTCCTTTGAGTACCGATCAAAAAAAAAAACAACGCAGAAGCTAGGCAGTTTGTTTTATGTTGGTTAGTAAGCATGCATTTAACCTCTTCACGCAAATTTTTCTGTACCCGACATGATCATTGACAATTTCTTGGATTATGGGGTGGGAACGTGGAAATTTTTCATGCATTTCATCAAATGTGCAACGCCAGTTCTGTTCGATGAATTCGTCGACACAATGCAAAACATCATCCCAAATGACAGGCACCCGGTTCATTCCTCATCATGGACATTCTGCCTCCCTGCATTAAACTTTCGACATCATCGCCGCACTGTTGATTCGTCCATAATTTCATCCCCATAAAAGCTTCCTTGATTTGACAATGAATCTTACATGGTGACATTTTGTGTGTTAAGAAATTGAATCGCAGATCTTACTTCACACATGGCCAGATTGTCTATTTTAGTGTTCATTTTAAACACGCACAGAAGCAACAAAAATGCTATTAATGACATGAAATTCACATGCCATATGACAAATAAGTGACTGTCTAACCTTGAACTGGATGGATCCATATTCACCTGAAAGGGGGGGTGCAATGTGCAAATGGATACTACTTTCCAACTGCCCCTCATACTTTTTAAAAGCAGCTAGCTACTTGCCACAACTAAATTCTGTGGACGGATCGAAACGGTAGGATCTTTTTCCGCAAAGATAAGGACTCGCCTGCACTGCACATTCAGTCTGTTAGTGACACAAAAAAAATTAACTAGGCATTACAATGACATTCACCCTCCATCTGCTCTGATTAATAGCTGGCCCAAAACAAATATATGACCCTTACCTGGATTATTACCATCCGGACTGTGCTTGTGAGGAGATATTTTCATATGATCTCTCTGATGAAATCGACAAAGTTGGTATGTCACTCTTACATATCAATATTCAAAGTATTAACTCTAAATTTGATAAGCTTCAAATTTTTCTATCACAATTGAATCATGATTTTTCTGTAATTGCACTTAGCGAAACTCATTTAATTGATGAGAAACAAAAGGAGTTTTTTAATCTCAGTAACTATAATTTTGAATGCAAAGTTAGAAATCGGAATAATCCATTACTGAATATAAGGGGTTATGGTGGAGTAGGCCTATACCTGGAGTCTCACATCACCTGCTTTATTCGTGATGACTTGAATAATATATCCCTTGTACTTGATTCCTGTGAAATGCTTTGGAATGAAATCAAAAGTCCCAAGTCCAAAAACCTAATTATTGGCGTTATCTACAGATCGCCAAGTAGTGATCGAAAAACCTTTTGTGAATGCTTTGACAATATCTTAAACAAAATAAATAACGAAAATAAAAATTGCATTTTTCTGGGAGATATTAATATTAACAACCTATCTCGAAGTGAAATCTATCTTAATATGCTATCAGACAAATTTTTTCAGATGTGCATTTCTTTACCAACTCGTGATGCCGATATTCTAGACCATATTGGTACTAACTTACTTAATACTGCTTTAAAGTCCAGAGTCATTGATTTTAGTATTAGTTATCACAAACCTGTCTTCATTCATGTTCCAGTTTTTATAAATTACCATTACTCAATTAACCACAAAACAATCTCCTATTGTGACTACACCACGTTACCTGACCTAGTCTCAAATTTTGACTGGGACAAGTCGGGTATCTTTAATACAACTTGTCCAACTATAGCTACCAAAATTTTGCAAGGCATTTTAAATGATTTCCTTAAGATCACAACCGTTCACAAGGTAGTTACCACTAAATATGACATTAAGATCAAACCTTGGATGACCAATGGAATCATTAGATCAATCAAAAAAAAAAAAAGGATAAGCTTCGTAAAAAAGCAGAAAGAATCCTTATAACAGTCACTTACGTGATAAGTATAAAAGGTATAATTATGCCCTAAGAAATGTTATTCAGCAAGCGAAAGTTGCTTATTACAACCTCGCTATTTCAGATGCAGGAAATAACTCATATCAAAAATGGAAAATAATCAAATCAGCAATTAACAAACGATCCTGTGCTACTGAAACTCCGCTGACGTTGAAAGTAAATTCTAGTAATTTTAATGTTGATTCAAAATCAGTCGCTGATGAATTCAACAATTACTTCGTTAACATAGGTCATGATTTAGCATCTCAGCAAAACTTGCCCACAAATACTAAAGGTTATGCTTCTTTATCCAAAATTAAGGAAGTTCCTTTTTCAATGTTTCTACACCCTTTGGATGATACTGAAACCTATAATATTATCACTTCATTGTCCCTAAAAAGAAGTGCTTGTTCAGACAATATTAATAGCAGAGTCATAAAAGACTCTCTCTCTCTATTTTAGTACCACTTATAACACACATTATTAATCTTAGTTTTTATACAGGTCAGTTTCCTTACAGTCTGAAAATTGCTAAGGTTATTCCTATTTTTTAAAAAGGAGATGGGGAATCTACCTGTAATTACAGACTCATATCTTTGTTACCCGTTTTGAGTAAGATTTTTGAAAGGTCTTATTCACAGCAGAATGGTTGATTTTTTTACACACCCATGGTATGCTCTCTTTGGAACAGTTCGGTTTCCAAAGAAACAACAGTTCTACTGAAATGGCTGTTCCTAAGTTGTCAAACTTCATTTCCGAAGCACTAGATGACAGTTATTATGCTATTTGTGTTTTTATTGATTTCCAAAAAGCTTTCGACACTGTAAATCACGACCTTCTGTTACATAAATTACCCAAATACGGTTTTCGCGGCAAAATTCTTTCCCTCTTAATGAGCTACCTCTCTCGTCGCAAACAGTATGTCACTGCAAATAAAATAAACTCTGATCTACTTAATATTTCATGTGGAGTGCCTCAAGGTTCGGTATTGGGACCATTACTGTTCCTGTTATATATTAATGGCCTTCCTCTGTGCCTGCAATCAACTCATGCTTTGCTATACGCTGATGACACTGTCATTTTTCAAAAATGTCATGATTTGCATAAGTTACAGATAATGATCAATAATAATGATCTTTCAAATTTATCTCATTGGTTATGCTCTAACAAATTATCACTTAATATTCTAAAAACCAATGCCGTATATTTCCGAAACGTTCATAATACAGAGGACATAAGTAAATTTCCAGTCAGGATTTATGATCTCCCCCTTAAAATTGTGAACAAAGTTCAGTACCTTGGAGTTTGGTTTGATGAATTCTTTAACTGGAATACGCATGTTCAGTTTGTTTTAAAAAGTTTCCTTACAGGTTGGCCTGCTTGGTAAAATTAAGCATCTCTTCCCTATCAATGTCCTAAAAACATTTTACTATGCTTTTATTTATACCCATCTCTCCTATTGTCTGGAATCTTGGTATTCAAATATAAGTGCAAACAATAAGTTATACTTGCTCAAATTACAGAAGAAATCTGTTCACTATATGCTGAACACAGATTACATGTCTCATTCTAAACCATTATTTCTAAAACTAAATATTCTAAAAATTAATGAAATTTTTACCTTGAAACTAGGAATCATGTTTTTTAAAATAATGCATCTTAAACTACCTATTTTTCAATCTGATATCAGATATCTGGATTATTCTATCTTCACCAGATCTGTTGCTAACAACAAATTGTCAGCTGCGTGTTAGACTTAATTATGGTTTAAATAGCATACTGTATAAAGCCATTATCCTATGGAATAATCTCCCAGAGAGCATCAGATCCCTGGAAAATATCAAAAGTTTTCCTTGTCTCTGCGAAATTACATTGTAAATCACCCTGATCTCCATAACGAATCTCAACCCTATCATTAAATTGTAATTCCAAGCATGCTGCTAACAGGGGTGCTTCTGTTGTAACCATCTTAGTTGCTTTCATATATGCCATATGTTTTATTCTCCGTGGTAGGAGCTTGAAGTTTTAAATGTGTGCAATAAATAATTGTGCTTTCCAACTGCCCCTCATACTTTTTAAAAGCAGCTAGCTACAGCCACAACTAAATTCTTGAAAAAGTAGCTTGCTACAGCCACAGCTTCTGAAAAGTAGCTACTTCCACAATTTTTTTAGTTACCACCCCCCCCCAGGCTTAAATTAAAAGTGCAAATTCTGCAGACAATATTTAATATTTATATATCTACATTCTACTATAGCATACACAGCTAAATACAAAGATATATTATGCAAATAATTAACCTTTGCATTTACCTCTGCTCTGATCAACACTTGTGCATTTTGACACATTCAGTGGTATATATTCCAGGCTAGCTGTGAAGCCCAGGGAATTCAAATAAAACCCAAATAAAAAAAATCTTCAAATTTGTTCCTCTTGACTAAAGAGACTGAATCTCACAATTAACAGTCCTGAATAAAATTGCTAGCATGATCATCTCGTATACACTTTCTTCACAGGCTAACCGAGAAGATTTCCCAGTTATTAGTTTGGCTAACTTTCACATGTAAAAAAAAATATGGTTAGTGATTGTAGCAGGGCATATTAAGGCCTCCTGTCCCAGTTAAATGCAGTTCAGGAAATGTAGAAATGTCACATGATAAAAGAAAAATCACTTTTTTAATAGTAACACAATTTACAGCATAATTTTTGGTTACTTTATTTTGTAGCATGCTACAACTACATTTTACTACTTGTAGTGCACTACTTCTGACCACTGAGAGAGGGTGTTAAAACACTGAACATAATACCCAGATCATCCTGCACACTCAAGTCAGTTTGATTTCTTCAACTGTATTGTGTAACACATGGAAATATTGCATGGAACGTTAAATTGCATGACGACATATTTCGCAGCGCATTTTTTTCCCAACCTCAAAGGCAAATTAGTTAACTGTCCACCTGCACAAAACTGGCAATAAAGAATTCTAGTTGCACAAATGTAGCCAGCTCCTTGTAACAACAAAAAGATAACAAAGTTAACCAGACTAGGGCAGATGGAGTGGCTGCTCCAGACACAGCTCAAGAGAGGGAACAAAAATTACTGTTTGCAATGTGATCAAAATTGGAATTGAAAATTTTGCATTAGTTCCTAGTACATTTTTCCCCCTTTTTGCATCATCCTTTGTCATTTTTCCATTTACATAATTTGCTTATATGTTCAATCTGTTTTTGTAGCCTTGCCAGCTTAAAATTAACATTTTTTTTTTCTCAAAACATTCAGGGGATGGTAGTTGCTCACATCAAAAAATGAAGGTGAAATTGTATAGTCCATCCAACTAAAGAAGAACTGTGGCCACCATCAACAACAATGGAACCAATGGTGTTTCTTCAGTTGGGCGGACTTATATGTACTTTGCAAGATACAGATGTTCACACTGTTACAGATATTTTAGGGTGCTGCTTGATCATTACTGTGGCTGCAAGCCATGATTGCCAACTACATTCTTTCTGCTTGATGCAATACCAAAAGTACAAACTCCAAAGCAGTTGCAAAAGACTGTGCAGTCACAATTTGACCATGCCTACTTCATAAAGATAATATGAGGGTAAAATGTTCATTTTGTTTTGTCGAGCAGTGTGTAATAATGCACAGATATACACATCTACACTAATATTATAAAGAGAAAAAATTTGCGAGTTCGTATGTTTGTAAGAGATAATCTCTGAAACTACTAAACTGATTTGGAAAATTATTTCGCCATTTAAAAGCTCATTTCTTCCTGATGGACATAGCCTATATATTATTATGGTATGAAAAATTGGGGAATAGCAAACGTTTATGTAAAACACCACCACATCTCGCACTCGTGCCATGCGGGGTAAGTGGTGGTGGAATACACCCACTTCGATAGCGGTAGAGTACCATGTCGCACTAGCACAAACAGCCAAGCGAACCAGCATGCAGTGCAGACGTACACACTGATATTGCTTCCTTGATCACTAAGGTCTCAATTTTAAGTGAATTTCGAGTAGGTACCTTTATTATTATTATTATTTGGGTGTCTGTATGCTTAAGTGATAAACTGTAACTAGGCTAAAGTTGATATTGATTTAGTTTGTTTACTTAGCAGAAAATCATAGGTTTGATTATAATCTTGATTGGCCAGGTTTTCATTATGTTATTTAATGTACGTATTGCAATTACCATATAAGTGAAGACACAGAGCCTTCCAAGACAATGTAAAAAAACAGTCTGTCCACATACAAACAACAGTTCTGGCTTCAAGTGAGTGAAGCTTGATCTGCCAGAAACAGAACTAGCAAAACAGGCATTCTCAAGTAATGGAAGTTTAGTTATTCCAACTTGTTATGCCAGCATTTTATTATACAATTACTCTTGCACTCCTCTCTCTCTCCTCAGTAGCTTATGAAGGATGGTTTTGATAAAGTGTTAATGTCACAAGGTTTTGATAATTTGTTTGTCTGTTTGAAGACAAGAGCTTTAAGGAATAGAAGCAATATTTTCCATATACGAACAATGCTTGCATGACTTCATACCTGTATACATATATTTGTAGTATTGTGCTTCTCTTCCAGTTTAAAGTGATGTACATTTTTATTGTAGATGAATCATCAAATAATTTTGTTCTTCAGAATTAGAAATATATCTCTACTGCATATACACTGCTATACACTAATTCATTTTTTTTTTTTTCACAATTCCAACAATCTTAAAAAATGATTATTCGAGGATATTTCTGACCTTGAATAGTATTTTTTGTCTAGGTTAGTTCAGACTCTGAAATATCATAATGTAGTTCTTACTCTATGTACATGTAGCTAAGTATATTTGTCTGCATTAACTCAACCTGAAATATCATTATATAGCTCTTACTCTGTTTAGTACATGTGTGCAGCTTAGCATCTGTGTGTCAGCTTAAATTGAAATAATATTATGTAGCTCTCACTCTACATTTGTGCAGCCTGGTGTCTTTGTGTTAGCTCTTCCAGTGTGTGTGTGTGTGCATGTGTGTGTCCTTTAACTTTGTCAGTGTGAGCTCAGATGGAAATATTGAGTACATCTCACTCAACAAATGTGCAATCTCACTCAACAAATGTATGTGTTACCTCTTACTGAAATACCATTATGTAGCTCTCACTCTACATATGTGCAGCCTAGTAATATCTTTATGTTAGCTCCAACTGGGATATCATTATGTAGCTCTCACTGTACAAGTGTACAGCCCAGCAGGGCCAATTTGTCATAGTAGCACATGTTATGGGACCAGCACTGATACAGGTATCAAGCTTATGTGTTCACTGGCACAGCTTAGGAAGTGGCTTAATTAATTTCAGGATAATACTAGCAAATGTTTTCAGCTAAGTCATCCTAAAAGTTGCTTAGAGATCAACTTATACTGATGAAGTAATGGACAAACCATCCAAATATTTGTTGTTCTACGAATTACACTGAATAAAAATTTGCGAAATATTACCATTTTTCCATCATTCAGTAATTTTTTCCCTCTTCCCAAGGGAGTTGCAAAATACACAGTGCGTCAAAAAAATTTTAAGACTGGCGCTAGATTTCAGCCTACAGTGGCGCCACCAGTGTAATTGCGAATGCGTTATAAACCGGGACCATCTGCTTGCTTTCTGCCAAAAGTACTGCGCAGTTGTTAAAGTAACTCAAACGAAACGGGCTTTCATTAGAGAAGTAACATTTTTTTCATGTTGAATTATTGAGATGGAACAAAGGGCTGTTATTAAATTTAACGCAAAACTTGGTAAAAGTGCTTCGGAAACGTACCAAATGATGAAACAAGTTTATGGTGAGTTTTCTTTAAGTAGATCAAATGTTTTCCTGTGGCACAAATGTTTTTTGGACGGAAGAGAGACGCTAGAAGATGATAAGCATACCGGAAGACCAAGTTCATCTAGGACACCTGTGATTATTGAAAAAGTGCGTGATTTCGTGGCAAACAATCGATGTGCGTCACTAAGAATGATGGAAGAGTCTTTAAACACGAACAAAGAAACGACCATCCTGCATGAAGATTTGGGCAAAACAAAAGTCTGTGCTAAATTTGTTCCACATACGTTAACCAATGAACAAAAATCAAGAAGTGCACATTGCACAGACATCATTTCAGCCGCTGAAAATGATCCAAACTTCTTAAAATCGATTGTTACTGGTGATTAAACATGGTGTTTTCAATATGATCCTAAAACAAAGTAACGAAGTGCGGAATGGAAGTAAAAAAACTCTCCACAACCCAAAGAAAACAAGAAAAGTTCCATCGAAAATCAAAACAATGCTCATTACATTCTTCGATAGTAAGGGTATTATCCACAAAGAATTTGTTCCAAGTGGACAAACAATTACTGGTGAGTTTTATTTAAATGTTTTGAGGCGTTTGGTGGGCAGACTTCGTCGCATTTGTCCAGAATATCGAGATGAAAACAACTGGTGTTTGTTGCATGATAATGCACCCAGTCACACCTGACTTCTTGTTTGTAGATTTTTGGCAAAAATAACGTCTGTGTGTTGAATCATCCACTGTATTCACCTGATTTAGTACCCTGCGACTTTTCTTTGTTCCCAAAACTTAAAATGACATTAAAAGGGTGTTGTTTTCATGATATTTCGACCATACAAAGAGCTTCGACGCGTGCTTTGGAGGCAATATCGCAAAGTGAACTGGAACAGGCATTCGAATCATTAAATTGCTGTAACAAGTGTATTGAAGCCAGAGGGACTTATTTTGAATAACAAACCAAAACAAATTATAATTTCTTGTTTCTATTTCATTTTACCGATCGAGTCTTAAAAATTCTTTGACACACTGTGTATATATCTCTGAACAAAGGAGGCCCCCGTTGTTAGTAGTGCTACAGGCCCTGCAGATCCTTAAACTGGTTCTGCAGCCCAGTACAAGTCTGTGTTAGCTCAGACTGGAATACCATTATGTAGCTCTCACTCTACATATGTGCAGCCTATTGTCCTTGTACTGTATGTGTTAGCTCCAGGGCTTTAAATTCAAATTTGAAATGGAAGGAAGTCTCCCCACCGGTGTTTGTAAATGGACGGGTTTGAACATTTTGGGTGGAGAGTTTTGAATTTGTGACTTAATAATATTAAAAGACTCTGGGAAAACAGTAGTGATTTTTCAAACAATTAAGCTGTACTTGATTTTTAAAACAAACATGTGAATTAGATCAAAAAAATTACTACATTCAATCTAATATAAAGTTAAGTACCATGATTCATTTTATAAAACATAGTTGTGCGTTTTGCAGTACATTGGTATCATAAAATTGTGCCTGAATTATTTGTGTCTGTCTTTCATTCCTTGCAACAGTTAGCAAGCTTTGATCAACTCTTGTTTGTTTGGGTTTTTTTTTAAGAGTTTATCTGGCCTAATTTCAGAAATATGAATTAAGATTTTTGTTGCTCCATGAATCTCTGAAATTTGACTTAATTCTGTTTTGTGTGCCACATTCATGTGGTACATTTGTTTAACGCAACACAAGACCTACTTGCACAGAAGAACCTTTGACACTAATGGAAATGTACACTGATGGTTGCTTATAAAACTCTTACAAGACTGGAAATTGGCACATATACTCTTCATTCTGTACAGCTATCTACATAAGGAAATCTGCAGTCCATCTCATACAAAAGATGAAATAAACCCTTCACTTGACATTCTGATGTGCACGTTTTAGCATTACAAGAGTCAACTAATTTATTATTTTTGAACATGTTTCCCTTCAGCTCTGAAAATAATATCTTTTCTTGAATACTACGAGTTGTTTGCAGTTCAAATACCAGAGTCTTGGTCAATTCAACCATTCTTCTGATAAGAGGAATATCCAGTTTTTCACTTTGCAACTATTTATGGGTGGGGGTGGGGGGTTAAAAATAACATTAACCAATAATACTGGACAGTGGGATCACTGCAAAAAAAAAAAAACATTATGATTACACAACAATCTTTGTTCTGTCCGACTTCCATTCTTGGAAATTTTTCCTCCATTTTCAAGCTGAAACACATTCAGTTATCGAACAAAATTATGTTTTACAATAATACTGAGCAGAAGGAATATCACGAGAAAAAAATTACAATTATGGATTAAATCTGCAGTTTAGTCTAACTTCCACTTTTGAAAGTTTAAGACAAAATTCAGTTCCCAACCGAAAAACACCCCCTGCCCCAAATTCTCTTCAGTTTTGCATCGCTATAGAGAATGAAGCAAATGATGACAACAAAGGCAGAGTTTCTTGAATCCATGGAAAAAAACTCTAGCTTAAAGTTTACAAGAAAATTTGGCTCCATCAACTTCCGTTAGTGGAAATTGTTGTCTACATTTTCAAGCTGAAATACAAACATTAATGCAATAAATTGATAGTTAGGAACAATATTGGACAGAGGAAACTTTGTGATAAAAAGAAATTATGATTACAGGAAAAATTTTCACTCCATTTAACTTTCGTTTTCGGAAGTTCTGAAAAACAGAATACCTTTCCCAGACAAAATATGACAACCCCCCCCCCTCTCC
Source organism: Macrothele yani (assembly GCA_039090855.1). Taxonomy (NCBI): domain Eukaryota; kingdom Metazoa; phylum Arthropoda; class Arachnida; order Araneae; family Macrothelidae; genus Macrothele; species Macrothele yani. The sequence goes on from CM077027.1 coordinate 75,031,602, forward strand.
CTCTCTCTCTCTCTCTCTCTCTCTCTCACACACACACACACATTAATCCTCCAAAAATAAAACATTTTCAGTACTGCATCGATTTTGAATATAACCAAAATGGAGAAAAAAGCAGAATTCCGTAAATCCGAGGAAGAATCTTATGCCACATTCATAACTGTCCGTGATATGCAAAATGAACTTCTCATGCGGCCACATGTGGAAGCCGATTCTTGTGTCCATACACTGATTATATTCCCAATATGAACGATATATTAGACTGCAAATTTTCGGAACTCTGAAACACCAATTGCTGTTGCACATAATTTTACGAAGGATATGTTTTTAACGCTTGAATTTTGTGAGCGGTCCAAAAATGGACCCAAGGTTTTTATATTTATATATACACTGGTGGAAAGTGAAAAAAGAACACCAAGAAGGAGACGTCTGATACCAACAAAATTTATACAGCATAATAACGGAATACAGAGGATAACGTGATCAAAACATTATGGCAAAATACAGCTGTATTTGCTGGTAAACTGAAAAATAACATTTCCATGTAACACGGTTAGTACGAGGTTGAACCGCCATGAACTGCGTCACACTGTGCAATTCTGGCATGGAGTCTGTCGTACAGATGTTGGATGTAAGTTTGGGGTATTGAGTTCCAAGCATCCTCAACCAGGACACATAAATCGGGGATGGTCGTGGCTGGCCATGGAGACCGAATAAGTCATTGACCCATAAAATCCCATACGTGCTCAATGGGGGACAAAACCGGTGAACGTGCAGGCAATGGAAGTTGTCTCACACCCTGAAGTGCATGTTGCATTGCACGTGCTGTGTGTGGGCATGCGTTATCTTGCTAGAAAACACGACGATGGACCGACCTTACAAATGGCACAACAACGGGCTGAATGATGATGTTGATGTAGGAGGTCCTGTTTAACGTACCCGGTACAAACACTAGTTGTGTACGGGAACGATAGCTGATCACTCCCCACACCAGGAGACCAGGTGTAGGTCCTGTGTGTCGCTGGCGGATGCACGAAGGGTGGAGACACTTCCCTGTGCGTCTGCGAACATGCATACGGCCATCGGAGGCTCCCAAGCAGAATCTGCTTTCATCGCTGAACACAACAAATCGCCATTGCGTTCTCCAATGCAGACGTTGGCGACACCACTACAGCCGTTCCTGATGGTGGGCTGGAGTCAGAGGTACACATGCACGTAGTCCTGCATCCAGTAGACGGTTGCGGATTGTTCGCACAGTCACCTCAGGTGCAACAGCAGCTCGGATTTGCGTCGCAGTGGATGTTCTGCTTGACAACGCCGCTTTTCTTATGCGTCGATCAGTCCGCTCATCAGTCCATCTGCAACTCCCGGTTCCACGTCTTCTCGTGTGGGAATGTTCCTCGGACCATCTACGCCACCATCGTACCACCACCGATACTTCCCGTCCAATTCGCTCCGCAATACGACGACCTCACTCAAAGTCCGATAACTGCTGAAATCTTACACGTTTTTCATGTCCGGGCATTGCAGCTTCTTCAGGGTCTTCGCACGTGTCCGTACGCCGACGACCGATTACATTCACTTCGCCGTACTCCTTAAATACCACCGACGATAATTTGCATATTATGCAGTGCTGTGGCGAAAGCGCCCACCGGTTGGTCCCGAAATTAACATCACACCTACGTAAGCTTGACCACATTAACATATGTAAATTTCATGATCATCCGCTAATTCCTTCTTGGTGTTCTTTTTTCACTTTCTGCCTGTGTATTTTTCTTAAAATTTCGTAAGGCGGGAATCCTACCATGAATTTTAAGCCCTGAGCTCAGACTAAAATTCCATTATGTAGCTCTTAATCAAAAAGTGCACATCCCAGTATCTACCTGTGTAACATTTTCAACTGCAGTCTCTATTTTTATTTTTTTACACCTCACGCACAGTTATTACACCAAAGGTAGATTTCAGGTTGTTGTAATCCATTTTTTTATTTGTGAAGGAGAGGTCATTTCAGTCACCAAAGAAGGACTGACATACACTATCTACCAACAAGTAATTGGACACCCCTGCAATCGACGATATCTGCGGTACTGATACAAGTCACGGCCGCCGCCGTTAAATATCATGTGGGAAACAACAACGCAACTAGTCGCATGTAAGATGCCACGCAGTTCGGAGCTCTCCAATTTTGAGAAAGGTGTAATAGTCAGGTATCACAGAAATGGCCGATCCATACGTGACATATCCAGCGAGTTGAAGTACCCAAAATCGACAGTGGCCTATATGATTGGCAAGTGGAAGATGAGAGGTGACTGTCGGAATGTGCCCCAATCCGGCAGACCTACAAAACTGGGAGTTAGAGACCGACGGGTGCTGGCCAGAGAAATTCGAAAGAACCGCACCAAATCGATGGGCCACATCCACGAGGAGTTTCAAAAGGCATCCGGGAGTGTTCTTTCGAAGAATACCATCTGTAAAGTGTTTGGTAAGGTTGTTATTGAAAAAGGACGGGGTCTTACATCATTGAAAGTGTGGGATGTTCAGAGTAGTTTTATGCCTGGTAAAGGCTGCACTAACCAGTTTTTTGCATTACGCATGATAATTGAAAAGTATCTGGCCGTTGGGAAGAAAGTTTTTACTGCCTTCATAGATTTAGAGAAAGCTTACGACCGAGTGAATAGGACACTTTTGTGGAAGGTATTGAATGAATATGGTGTTACTGGGAATCTACTTAATAGTGTAAAAGCCATGTATGCTGGTAGTAGAGCTTGTGTACGAGTGAATGGTGTTTTATCCAAATGGGTTTCCATTAGTGCAGGAGTTAGACAAGGTTGTGTAATATCACCATGGCTGTTTAATATATTTATGGATGCATGCATGCGGAACGGGTAGCACTGAATGTAATGTAAGTATAAATGGCACTGTGATTGACCAGGTGAGTGAGTTTGTGTATTTAGGAAGCATGTTTGACAGAGAGAACAAGTTGGATGGTGAAATCAGTAGGCAAGTGAATTCTTCTTTGAAAGTCATAGCTGCTCTGGGAGGTTTTCGCAGGAATGATGGGTTCTCTAGAGAGTCCCGCATGGCTGTGTATGAAACTGTAATTGTTCCTACTCTGATGTATGGCAGTGAAACCTGGGTACTGCAGAAGAAACATAGGAGTTGTTTGTGTGCTGGAGAAATGCGTTACTTACGTGGGGTTTGTGGCAAGACACGATATGATTGTGTGAGAAATGAAGATGTATTGCAGTTGTGTGATGTAAAGCAAAATGTTGTTAGCAAGGTGGAGACCAATATGCTTCGGTGGTTTGGCCATGTTGAAAGAATGAGTGATGAAATGCTTACTAAGAAAATCTTTTCAGCCCAAGTGACAGGAAGGAAAGGCAGAGGAAGGCCAAGGAAGACATGGGTGGATCAGATTCAAAAGTGTCAGCACGAGAAAAAGATTATGAGTACGAAGTATAAAAGATCTTGTGTACGGCATGTAATGGATATTAGTGAAGTACGAGTTGTATGTCAAGATCGCTGTAAATGGAGAAGTTTGATACGACAACAGTAAGTAAAAATATCTGGAAGTTGGTATTTCTTTTTGGAGCTAACCTCTGAATCTCAGAGAACAGCTTAGTGATATGTATGTATGTATGTATGTATGTATGTATGTAGGAAGCCCATCTGCTCGGTTATCATGGATGTGCTGCCACCCACAAGCCTTTGATCACCAAGTCCAATAGCGCTGCTCGGCTAACGTGGTGCAAAGAACGTCGACAGTGGACCGTTGAACAGTGGAAACAGGTTCTCTGGAGCGACGAATCAAGGTTCACCCTCTACCGTTCGGATGGCAGGGTCTAGGTTTGGCGTCTGGCTGGAGAACACCTCCTGCCGGAATGTATTGTGCCAACTGTGAAGTTCGGCGGTGGTGGAATTATGATATGGGGGCGTTTCTCCTAGTATGGCACCGGACCCTTGGTCACAATTCCTGGTAGACTCAACGCCAAGACCTACTTGCACCATTTTGGATGACCATGCGCTTCCTACGTTGTCGCAGTTTTACGGGGTGGACCCATATTACTTTTAGGATGACAATGCCACTTGTCATGTTGCGAGGTCCACTATGGCTTGGTATGGTAATAATGGGGTTAATCGAATGGACTGGCCAGCACAGAGCCCGGACCATAACCCTATGGAGCACCTCTGGGACGAGTTGGAGCATTGATTTAAGGGGTGCCCCCACCGTCCGAAATCAGTGAAGGAACTGACGTGTCTTCTCCAAGTCGAGTGGAAGAAAATACCGCTGCTCGTCGTGCAACGCCTGGTTGAGAGTATGCCCCGGAGGGACGCAGCTGTAATCGCCGCTCGTGGAGGCTCCACCAACTATTGAAGGTGAATAAACTTCGTTTTCCTTTGCTATCACAGGTATCCAATTACTTGTTGGTAGATAGTGTATTTACACCATATCATAAAATGAGTTTTTAAGTTATATCCAATAAAAATTGCAGCATACATATGGAATGAAAATATTAAAAAAAAAAAAATAAAAAACATATACTAGATTTACACCTAGTACCAAAATCTTTCACAACAATCATTGAGGGAAAGTTATAACGATTATGTCACATAGCATGCATGAATACCTAGCTCCATTTACATGGCAGCTGTCAACAGGTGAGCAATGGTAAAGGTCTGCCTGTACAAGACCACGACGTAACGTCCGCCACACTAAGGGTGTAAGCCATGAAAAAAATGTAAATGCACAACACCCTGTCATATCAACTGGCATGTAACTTCCTGGCCTAGATCAAAAATAAAAAGGAAAAAGAACTGTAATTAACAAATGAAGGTGTTTTATAAAGTTAATGCATAAAATTCACCATAAAGAATCTAAAAGCTCAGGCTATGAAAATAAACATTTTAAGTACACATACCACACAACATGAACGTTGTATCATCATACATGAGAGTACACATTATTATACATGGTGATTCAAAATGATTGCCACGATTACAAATGGCAATAACGTGTTTATGAAGATAAATAGGCAGCTGATATCCCTACACAAGAAAGAAGTTTAGAATTTTATTGGAACCTACTGCTGTGTTGCTATGGTCTTCAGAAATGGTATGGTCTTGCTAATTCTTCCAAACCGTTGGATTGTTCATTGTGGACAGGACGACAGGGTTTTCTACAAGTGCCCCCCAGGTCACCGGATCTTACTCCTTGAGATTTCTTTTTGTGGTTGTATATCAAAGACCATGTGTATGTGCCCCTTTTGTTGAGAACACTGCAAAAACTAAAAATGCGCATTCAGCTTCCATTGGCATCAGTGATTATGGACATGCTTCATAATGTATGGCATGAAATGAATTGCCATTTAGATGTTGTCCGTGTGACACACGGGAGTCACGTAGAACATTTGTAAGGTGTGGAAACAAAATTCTAAACTTCCTTCTTTATCGTACAACAATGTGATCTGTGTATCTATGTTCATAAACCAGGTATTGTCATTTGTAATTGGGGCAATCATTTTGAATTACCCTGTATATAATTCAAAGTACCCTTTTCAAATTATAGGGCACTAGCTTAATTTTAATTGCCCAGAGTTGCTCAGGAGAATTCAGTGATAATTCACTATCTAAATTTTATACAAATCAAATGAAAATAATTAATTTTTTACAGCATGAACCATACCTAATACTGCATTTCGTTTCTTCGTTGAATTTGATTCTTTGTAGAGTCTTTAAAGGCACACAGTATTTTCAGTTTTTTCATTTGATTTTTGTTGTTTACTTACCTTCAGTTCAGATGCTGAATTCTGTTGCAGTTCTTCACTGGAAAGCACTTGTCACAAAAAAAAAAAATTCTTCCACTTATCACAACAAAAAGGATTAAATTCGAATTCAAAATAAAGTAAAAAATGGAACTTTTTACGAAAATTTTGTATGGGGGCAGGCCCCCTTGGCCCCGGACTCATACTCCTTCCAAACACTGTCTACAGTCTAAGTTAGAATACCATGAGATAGTATACCAATTCAGAATAAAAAAGTAAAAAATGGAACTTTTTACAAAAAATTTGTATGCCTGCCTCTTTACCCTGGGCTTTGACCCTTTCCAAAAACAGTTTATGGTCTAAGTTAGAGTACCAAGAGATAGTATACCAAATTTGGTGGTTCTAAATTGAAAGCTGTAGAACAACAAAAAGTATTAAATTCAAATTCAAAATAAAAAAGTAAACAATGGAAATTTTTACGAAAATGTTGTACAGGCGCCCCTTGACTGCAGGCTACGCCTGGATAAGTATACCAAATTTGGTGGTTCTAAATTGAAAACTGTAGATTTGCATAGCAGACATACAAACAATAAATTCAAAATAAAAAAAGTAAAAAATGGAGGAAGTTTTTACGAAAATTTTGTATGGGGGGCTTGACCCCAGGCTCCGACTGCTTCCAAAAGATGTCTACAGTCTAAGAGTACCATGAGATACTATACCAATTCAAAATAAAAAAAGTAAAAAATGGAAATTTTTTCTGAAAATTTCGTATGGGAGCCCCTTGCCCCGACCCCAGTGGCGTCGGAACTATTTTTTGACAGCGGGGGCAAGATGTCAGAGAAAAAAGTATTTTATCATTTCATAAAATTTATTGTACTACTGTAAAAGAAGACGTGCTAACCTCATTGCAAAAATTTGCTGGGAATTTTTTTTTTCAATTAAACATTCATCTTTAAAAAAAAAAATTTCACATCCATATAGTTTCACAATCTAAACTAACTGTACACATAAACGGCCTTGAACTATAGACTTTGATACTTTCTGATTGGTACCAATTCTGCCGGAATTGTAGCCGTAGACGCTATAATGAAACATTGAAGGAACCTGTATCTCATTCCTCACCCTGCTTCCATTCTTTTAGAGGAAGAACTAATTATTCTCATTCTGTTAGAGGAAGAACTAATTATTTACACTTGATGAGACACAAAACGTTGTTGGTCTTCAAACGGGAATCAGCCCACTGGACTGTTTAATGGGACTAGCATTTTTTGGGGTCTCAGGAGTTCCATTAAAAAAATCAGATTTCTAGATATTTCATGGTAAAAAATGAAGAGCAATACTCAATTTCTATCAAAATGAACTTACATAAAAACCCGAATGTTTGAGATTTCCAATCGCGAACATATGTAATTTGGAAAGAAAGAAAACTGAGGGGGCAAATGTGATGTTTTGCCCCCACACTCATTTGGTGCGGGGGCAACTGCCCCCTCTGCCCCCGCGGTTCCGTCGCCACTGTCCGACCCCTTCCGAAAACCGTCTATGGTCAAAGTTAGAGTACCATGAGATAGTATACCAAATTTGGTGGTTCTAAATTAAAAACTGTAAATTTGCATAGCGGACAAACATTCAACTTTATATATTAGACTAGCTAAATACCCGTTCTTCAAAAGTAATATTAAAAATATTTCTATAATACAGGATTTCATACCACACCATAATATAATTCGTAAATTTAAAACTTCAAGCCTACACGAAACAGAACAAAATACATTGTTACTTTCAGCATTAATATAAAAAAAACCTTGCTTATAAACAATTTCGTTCGAAACTGTACATTTAAAAGCTAGCAAGTCAGATGTTTTTGGGAGCATGAGCAAAATTGTGTTGCCATCGCTAATATCTCATGGGGGAAACTTTTTTTCAAGTTTCAATTACTGTGAAAATCTACCCGCATATTTATATTTATCGCAGTCACCTTACCACTTACATGATGTCACTGTTGCTTCAGTGAAAACGAATGTTGGTAATTTGATTTTGACCCAAAAAACACCTTGACATTCGATATGTCAAACGATAATATAAATGTTTAAATGCAAATCATATTATGATATAGCACTTTTTACGTGATATTTTTAAAAGATTTTTTTTTGTTAAATAAATTTAGAACAAATCAAAAAACCTTGACATTCAATATGTCAAACAATAATAAATGTTTAAATGCAAAGCATATTATGATATAGTGATTTTTATGTAATTTTTAAGGTTTTTTGTTAAATAAATTCAGAGCAAATAAAGTTAAAACAAAATATATACTGAGCAGGTCAACTCAAGTCATTCAAAACTTAGGGTGGGGCTTCAGTTGCTGGGCAACAATGGCTCGATCATTGCATAACGTTAAAAAAAAATCTTAATGAGCCTCTATGTTGTAAAAGGAACATTCCTGCCAAATATGAAAGTTCTAAGTTCAGTAGTTTCTGAGATTCAGTGACGAGTCAGTAAGTGAATCGGTGATGGGTTTTCAGTTTTATATGTACAGATATCAGTACCATAATTCAGAACTCTTATTGAAATGGTTTCTAGCAGGCCTGACCAAAATTCTTGCAACCAACAGATTTTTTCGTGATGGGACATAATGGCACATGTGGAGAGCATATGGCATATTAACTTTGCAGTTGAGAACATACTCTTGGATGACTAACTCACTACATGCAGGTATAGTAATATGATATTTTATCCTGTGTATTAATGAAGTTATGATAAAATCCGAGGATTAGATATCTTACAAGTATAATTTAGCAATACAGGATTACTAGGATGACTTAATTTTTACTTTGTTATCAAATTTTCAGGTTGCACACCAACTAGTCATTGGAACCGACTCAAGAGAGCAGGTGCTGCCACTGAAGCGGTAATACCCAGCTTTTCTCTTCATTGATTGTGGCACCTCTTCTTCAATTTCTGTTTTACAACATGCTGTTGATGTGGGAGAACGGCTGGGTAGAGTAGCAGCACCTACTCTCTTGAACCAGTCCCGATGACTGGTTGGTGTGCAACCTGAAAATTTTAACAAAAAAGGAAAAATTGTGTCATCCTAGTAAGCCCCATATTGCCAAATTATCTTTTTAAAACAAATTTTGAAGATGGCAATCCGATTTTTGGTGTAAATGTGATAAGGATAGTAAGTCAGATGATATCCGAAAACTTGAAAATTTCATTGTCCTGGAGCGGAACTCGAACCCGCGTCTCCCAGATAGCGCCCGGGTATGCTAACCACTACACCACCCAGAACGACCAAGTTCCAAGTTTCCGATTAATTTGAATATAAGGATCACAGGATTTGCTAGTCGAAGCAACCAGCCTTCATGTTTAGCGAATCTGGAGGTTAAGAATCCAATTCCGTGATTGCCCGGAGAACCAGATAAATCAAGAAATAAATACGGGATGGGATGTAAGGTCAGGTGATGCGTAACATCACAGCCTCTCCTTGACAAATGTCAACCCCGCCTTCTCGTGGTGCATCCTGTTCCCACTAAAGGGGCTCTGACGACCGCCAATAGCGGTATAACTATACCATCGGGATCAGAGGAAATGCTATCCCACACTCACCAACCCGCTTGGCCAGCGTGGTGAGTTATGGCCAAACACCTCCAAAATGACTCTACAACTTAAATCTTGGCCCTCAGTCTCCGGCCAGCTGGAATGTACCTGGCCAAGGCAGCGGCCAGTGCGACATGAAGGCAGAGGGTGCTAAGAATCCCCGGAGGACCGGACTAGGCTGCCATTTGATGCTGACCTTGGCTACCTATAACGGACGCTCCCTATCTTCTGATTCAAGGCTTCTTGAATTGGAAGAGGAACTACAAAGGATCAAGTGGGACATCGTCGGGCTAAGTGAGGTAAGGAGAAAAGGAGAAGATCTCATTGAACTGAAAAGTGGACATCTCTTCTATTATCGTGGGACAGATACTGGCAGAACTAGTGGTGTTGGATTTATAATAAACAAGAAACTGAAGGATAAAGTGGTAGAAGTTGAAAGTTCCTCTGACAGAGCTGCACGACTCGTTATCCAACTATCGAGAAGATACCAGGCTCAGATTATTCAAACTTATGCACCCACCACAAGTCATCCTGAAGAAGAAATTGAAGAATTTTATGAGGAAATTCGTGATCTAAATAATAAAGGTAAGCAGCACTTGAAGATAATTATGGGAGATTTCAATGCAAAAATAGGGCAACGGCAACAGAATGAAACTTCAGTAGGTAAATTCGGTCACGGCAACAGAAACCAGCGTGGAAATACTCTCGTTGAGTTTGCAGAGGCAGAAGGATTTTTCATCTTGAACTCCTTTTTCAAGAAAAAGCCACACAGGAAATGGACATGGAGACATCCAATTGGAACGACAAGTGAAATTGATTTTATTATGTGTAACAAAAAATTCGTCATCGAAGACTGCAGTGTGCTGAACAAGTTCAACACAGGTAGTGACCATAGATTGGTGAGATGTAAGATGCACCTCAACACTAAACTGGAACGTGGCAAGCTCATAAGACAAACAAAATGTATTGACATAACCAACCTTAAAAAACACCATAATACTTTCAAGTTGGAACTGAAGAACAGATTCTCTGCTTTAGAAGGCCTAACATCGGAAGAAGTGGATATTTCGGAAGTTAACAGAAAAGTAACCAAAGCTCTAATGGAAACAGCAACAAAATTAGCTGGGTCTAAGAACAAGTTGCATGTGAACAAATTATCAGGAAAAACCAAAATGTTGATGCAAAAAAGAAGAGAGATGAGGACAACTAAAGAAGATGTGACTTCCAAAGTGGAATATATAGAGCTATGCAAGACAACACGAAAAAGTATCACTGAAGACATAAGGAAATTCAACTGTGAGCTAGTGAGGAAAGCAATTGAAAACAACCAAAGCCTTAAGATAGCAAAGGGACATCTCAGTAAGGGAAGAAAACAGATTATGGCTCTGAGAAAAGAAGATGGTTCTATAACAAGAAATAGATGCAAAATTTTGACAAGAGTGAAAAGATTTCTACTCCAAATTATATGAAAGGGATGATACATGTACTCCAGACATCATGAAAGGTACCAGAGTTCTTCCAGTCCTCCCAGCAGAAGTTGCTCATGCAATCAAGAACATGAAGCTGGGGAAAGCTCCAGGAGAAGATGGAATTACTATGGACATCATACAAGAAGCAAGTGGAGAAATCGAAACAGTACTCGCCCAAATTTTCACTCGATGCCTTAATGAAGGGAAAATTCCTGAGGATTGGAACAATGCTACAATGATCCTGCTACATAAAAAAGGTGACATTGAGGATCTCAGGAACTACAGACCTATCAGCCTCCTATCAGTGGTTTATAAAATCTTCACTAAAGTTCTTTCACACCGCTTGAAGGTAACACTGGACATGGCTCAACCGAGAGAACAAGCTGGATTCAGGAGTGGCTACAGCACAATAGATCATATCCATGTACTGAGAGAACTAATTGAAAGAGCGAGGGAATATGAACTTCCATTGTGCATGGCTTTTATCGATTATGAAAAAGCCTTTGATTCGGTGAAACCATCAGCAGTTACCACGGCTCTGAAATCCTGCGGTATTGAAGATGCATACATTAATATTATTAATAACATCTATGAAAATGCAAGTGCAAAGATTCGGCTGTTTGAAAATACAACACACATAAAAATTGGAAAGGGAGTGAGACAAGGTGACACCATATCTCCGAAGCTCTTTAATGCCACATTGGAAAATGTCTTTCAATCACTGAACTGGGAAAACAAAGGGATAAAGATTAATGGAGATTATCTAACCCACCTTCGTTTTGCTGATGACGTAGTCATTTTTGCAACTACCCCATCAGAGCTGCAGAGTATGATCCAGGAACTTGCTGACAAGAGTAAAGAAGTGGGATTAAAAATGAACTTTCAGAAGACAAAAGTGATGTTCAATGCTTTTACAAGAAATGAAGATTTATCGATTGATGGAGAAAAACTGGAGATAACAGATACGTATGTTTATCTTGGACAGCAGATATCAAGTGAGGGTCACATTGATGAAGAAATTAATCGGCGTACAAAACTTGCCTGGAGAGCTTTTGGAAGAAACAGCATAATTTTCAAGAGCAATATGCCATTATGTCTTAAAAGAAAAGTGTTTGATCAATGCATCCTTCCAGTGCTTACGTATGGTGCAGAGACGTGGACCTTAACTAAAAGAGACATACAAAGGCTGCAGACAACTCAAAGAAGCATGGAGAGGTGCATGCTTGGTATAACCAGGAGAGATAAGAAGAGAAACTCGTGGATCCGAAAAATGACTAGAGTGGAAGACATCATGATCAGGGTTAAATCCCTGAAATGGCAATGGGCTGGACATACTGCCAGAAGGACAGACCATAGATGGACAGCCGAAATTTTAGATTGGATTCCAAGGGACAGAAAAGACCCAGAAAAAGACCACATGGGAGATGGGTGGATGAAATTCGTAAATATGCGGGAGTGACATGGAGGAGACTGGCACAAGACAGACCGTTGTGGAGGAAACTTGGGGAGACCTTCGTCCAGCAGTGGATTGATAATGGTTGACAATGATGATGATGATGAAATACGGGATTACACCATATAATACAAATTTCGAAGATAGTCATCTTCAAAATTGATATCTTCAAAATTTGTATTATATGGTGTTATCCCATATTTATTTCAAGATATATTTTTAAAGATATCATATTTCAGTAAAACTTTTGTACCTCATGACCAAAACATACAATGGACTATTTTTGAGTTCTTGAAATGTGCATCTGCACTTAGTTTATTAGTAACTGACTTCTTAAAAACAAAAGAAAATTTCTTTAATGGCAATAAAAAATCATACAAAACATTCTATGGAATTAGAAATTTTTCACTGTCTTCAAGTATGCCTTTTGCACTGTTGCTATCACTGGCCTTTCCATAACTCAGATTCTCAACATGTGTCACTAGCAGACTCCAGTCTTGAATGACAGCTTTGATGGTCCCCAATGTGTTGGCTACCAAACATACACTGTGTAGTTTCTGTAACTTCAGCAGTTTTCTTGAATAGAACTTCTTGTCTGATACAAAGGCTGTTCCATAAAAACTAAGTACTTTTTTTTGATTTGGCAAGTGAAGGGGGGAAATAACCACGCAGATGACTAAATGAATTTAGGAAGTATCTGTGGCAACAGTTATTAGCCGTGGCAGACGATTCTGGTTTTATTATTACAGTTGTTTAAGGTATGTCTGCATTTTGCCATACAGCTATGGAGGCGAGTGATTTAGAGTTAAGCAGTGAAATGCGTTGTGCAATAATATTTTGCAATTGTTTGGGTAAAACAGCTCCAGGAACAGTTGATTTAATGAAAAAAAGCTTACAAAGATAAATGTTTGGGTGAGTCAACAATTTTTAGATGGCACCATGATTTCAAAAAAGAGCATTTGTCAGCAGAACTCTATTCTAGACCTAGTCCACATGAAAGTGTTGTTACGGAGTGCATTGTTAACACTGAGCAATCCTGCAATAAGATCAACGAATGACGTGTGGAAACATAGCAGCGTCAGCTAATATTTCAAAAATGTCGGCATTCCGCATTCTACACGACAAATAACTGCTGCATCGTATGTGTTCCAGATGGGCACCTCATTACCTGACGAGAGAACAATTGTTAGCCAAAGTTCAGGTGTGTCGTGTGTGGAAATAAATTATTGCAAAGTATCCAAACTTTCTAAACACAGTAATAACTGCTGATGAAACATGGGTCCACTGTTTTGACCCCCTCACGAAGCACGCAGACTCGCCTCTTCCAAAAAAAAGTCCACCACATCCAATCAGCGTGGTGATAATTTTCTTTATCAAAAAGGTGTAGTCTACCAGCATGCCATTCCTCCACAAGTTACTGCCAATGCCAAGTATTACATTTCAGTCTTGAAGCATCTGCAACGACACATGGCAGATGGTGGCATGATTTCAATACTGCATTTCGTAAGAAACTGTTGAACACAGTGACCGGAACTGGTGGGCAAGTGAACCCTGCACCATGGTAATGACTGCCCACATGTGGCTGCTTGTGTTCAATAGTTTCTTATGAAATGCAGTATTGAAATCATGCCACAGCCTGCCTACAGTCCTGACCTTGCCTTGGGCGATTTCTGGTTGTTTCTCCACAATGAAGGAGAAGTTCTGTGACGCAACATTCAGCACAGATGCTGACGTTATTCAAGCTGTACAGGGGTCGCTAAAAGCAGCTTCCACAAAATGCCTTCGCCACATGCTTTGAAAAGTGGACTGAATGATGGAACCATTGCAAATAATTCGAGGGAAGATACTTTGAGAAAGAATAACATATTTCCTGTACCTACATTTCTTCATTTTGTGTGATTTTACTCAGTTTTTATGGAACGGCCATTGTAGAATGTTTTTGATTTTCATTGGATCTGCTGCAGAATTTTAAAACTGCAACATGGCAGTAATTAATTTTCTCAAAGCATGGTACTCCTTTGTGTTATTTGAGAACAATTAATTGAAACTATGTGCTATACAATGTATAAGCATGTTTTACTACATAATCTGATTTGTATTGCAGAACCACTAACACCTCCAATCATGGAAGGTGCTCCATCAGTTGCCAGCCTAACAAGACATTTTTAATTTCTTCAATCCAAGTGTACCTTTTTCAGTTCTTCGTCAGTGCTGTCAACATAACCTAAAGCAATAATATTTTCCAAGGAAGCAACAGCTATGAATGGCTCTTTGATACTGCCATCATTTATATACCTTACATAAATTATACATTCTTCTTTTTCTGATATATGAGTTGAGCCATTAAAAGTATTATTTTTGAGTCTGATATTTGACAATAATGCTTTACATAAGGCTATATTGTGTATGAATTGTTTACTCTTATTATAGCTCCTGTATTCATCTGAAAACTAACATGGAGTTTATTTGCTAATTCAACAAGGCTTTTCATAACACAGAAAAAACTTTGTTTTTCACAATGTAGTACATACATACTTTACATACATAAGCACACCGGACAAAAATATTAGTCACCCCTGTCAGAATATACCTAATAATGGGTAATGGGGCCTCTTGCCTTGATAACAGCATGAATCTAGTGTGATAGAGACCACGAGGTTGGAGATGTATTGAACATCAATTTGCAGCCACTCGTGTGTCAACTGATCCTGAAGTTCCACCAGAGTATGTGGGAGTCAATTCTGGAATTTCACCTTCTCTTCCAAATAATCCTACAGATTTTCAATAGGATTTAAATCTGGGGACTTGGAGGGCCAGTCAAGGTGAGACAGTGTTGCTGATTGTTTGTCGTGCCACTCAGACACAGTTTTAGCCCTGTGCACATGGCAATTATCTTGGAAGACAGGAGTGGCAATGTGATGCTGCTCTTGGAGATGTAGGGTCAAGGGCAACACTTTGTCATTCATAATGTGGAGCATTGTCGTCTTGGAAGACAGGAGTGGCACATTCCTCATCACTGGAATGAGAGGGCCCATTTTGTGGTTTGAAAAATATCCCCAAAACATCACAGAACCCCCTCCAGCTTGAACAACACATTCAACACAATCCGAATTAAAGGCTTCATTGGGCCTGCAATGCACTCATTGCCTCCCATCATTGGAGTACAAACAAAAACAAGACTCATTAGACCAAATTACTCATTTCCAATACTCCACAGTAAATTTTTGGTGCCTCTGAGCCCAATGATAACGTGCGACTTTGTGACTTGCTGTTAAAAGAGAGTCATCTTCTATGGTACTCTGCTCCAGATGTCCATCGCATGCAGTTCTTGCCACAACGTCCTTTCAGAAATTGGTTGGAGTGGACTTTCATTGACTGTTTGGAGCAATTGTTGCCTGGTTTGAAACCAATTTTCAGTTACTAGACATGAAACAAGACGGTGGTCCCTGTTGGTGAAAACTGTTTTCTGGCCGCAGTTATGTCGCCGATTTTCAGTTGACACCACTGTTTGTAGACCTGCTGGACAGCCCTTCGACATACCAACAAATTGGGCGACTTCATTCACTTTGTGTCCATGGGCACAGCCAAACACAATGGCTCCTTTTTGCCACTCAGTAATGCCTGTCTTACAACCCATATTGCAGACTAAATTCGACACACATGTTGCACTTCACCACTGCACAAGGCAGAGACGATCCTGTAGACCATGTCAGTGCTATTTATCTTTTAACAATGCTATCACGGAGACCTCTGTGCAACAGTTAACTTCTTACTGTCATTTCTGTTAGGGGTGACTAATTTTGTTTTCCAGTGTGCTTATCATTAAGCTGTTCTCTGAGATTCAGAAGTTAACTCCTCAAAGAAATCTCCTCTGCCACTTTAAAGTTTAAAACTGATGAAACCAGATTTTACTTATGGCTGATGTATCAAACATCCCCACTCACAGTGACCTCGGCACACACCTTGAGTTTCACCAACATCCATCACACATCTCACACAAATCCTTTTGTACTTCATACTCATTATCTCTTTCTCGTGCAAACATTCCTGAATTTGGTTCTCCTACGATTTCCTAGGTCTTTCTTGACCGCTTATTCCTGCTACTTGAGCTGAATAAATTCTCTTAGTAAACATCTCCCCATTCATTATTTTAACATGGCCAAACCACCTAAGAAGAGTTTCCACCTTACTAACATTTTGCTTCACATTACACATCTGCAACACATTTTTATTCCTCACATGATCAGAACATGTCTTACCACCACCACCACCCACCACCCCCCAAGTAACAACTCCCCAGCACACAAACAACTTCTATGTCTCTTCTTCAATACCCAGGTTTCACTGCCATACATTAGAATAGGAACATCTTGATAATTAACATAGCAATCAGACATCTCTGAATTGACTGTATTTACTGTTCTTCACGTAATATCAGTCACATCAGAAAACTTGAAAATTTCATAATTCATAATTTCATCACCCTGGAGAAAGAATCTAATCCACATCTACTAATTATCATTCGAGTATGCTAACTGTTACATGGTTAGCATACTCGAACAGTAATCAGGAGATGCAGGTTCGATTCTCGCTCCAGGGTGATGAAATTTTCAAAGTTTAATGATGTGATTCATATTACGTGAAGAACAGTAAATACAGTCGATTCAGAGATGTCTGATTGTTGTGTTAATTATCATGACATATTTTCCACGTATTATGAGAACATTTTTTCCACACCATATACTTGGACGACTGGTGATATGCTCAACAACACTAGATGGCAGCACAGTTTGCTTTGATTAAGAATGTGTTCAGACTATATTCCTATGCTCTCAACACTCAGATACTTGTGACTTTATCATCCTCGGTAGTGTAATGGTTAGCATACTCGAATGGCAACTGGGAGATGGAGGTTCGATTCCCACTCCAGGGCGATGAAATTTTCAAGTTTTCTGAAGTGACTGACATTACGTGAGAACAGTAAACATACAGTCAATTCAGAGATGTCTGATTGCTGTGTTAATTATCATGATGTATTTTTCATGTATTATGAGAAGGGGATGTAAGGTCAGGTGATGCGTAACATCACAGCCTCTCCTTGACAAATGTCAACCCCGCCTTCTCGTGGTGCATCCTGTTCCCACTAAAGGGGCTCTGACGACCGCCAATAGCGGTATAACTATACCATCGGGATCAGAGGAAATGCTATCCCACACTCACCAATCCGCTTGGCCAGCGTGGTGAGTTATGGCCAAACACCTCCAAAATGACTCTACAACTTAAATCTTGGCCCTCAGTCTCCGGCAGCTGGAATGTACCTGGCCAAGGCAGCGGCCAGTGCGACATGAAGGCAGAGGGTGCTAAGAATCCCGGAGGACCGGACTAGGCTGCCATTTGATGCTGACCTTGGCTACCTATAACGGACGCTCCCTATCTTCTGATTCAAGGCTTCTTGAATTGGAAGAGGAACTACAAAGGATCAAGTGGGACATCGTCGGGCTAAGTGAGGTAAGGAGAAAAGGAGAAGATCTCATTGAACTGAAAAGTGGACATCTCTTCTATTATCGTGGGACAGATACTGGCAGAACTAGTGGTGTTGGATTTAAAATAAACAAGAAACTGAAGGATAAAGTGGTAGAAGTTGAAAGTTCCTCTGACAGAGCTGCACGACTCGTTATCCAACTATCGAGAAGATACCAGGCTCAGATTATTCAAACTTATGCACCCACCACAAGTCATCCTGAAGAAGAAATTGAAGAATTTTATGAGGAAATTCGTCATCTAAATAATAAAGGTAAGCAGCACTTAAAGATAATTATGGGAGATTTCAATGCAAAAATAGGGCAACGGCAACAGAATGAAACTTCAGTAGGTAAATTCGGTCACGGCAACAGAAGCCAGCGTGGAAATACTCTCGTTGAGTTTGCAGAGGCAGAAGGATTTTTCATCTTGAACTCCTTTTTCAAGAAAAAGCCACACAGGAAATGGACATGGAGACATCCAATTGGGACGACAAGTGAAATTGATTTTATTATGTGTAACAAAAAATTCGTCATCGAAGACTGCAGTGTGCTGAACAAGTTCAACACAGGTAGTGACCATAGATTGGTGAGATGTAAGATGCACCTCAACACTAAACTGGAACGTGGCAAGCTCATAAGACAAACAAAATGTATTGACATAACCAACCTTAAAAAACACCATAATACTTTCAAGTTGGAACTGAAGAACAGATTCTCTGCTTTAGAAGGCCTAACATCGGAAGAAGTGGATATTTCGGAAGTTAACAGAAAAGTAACCAAAGCTCTAATGGAAACAGCAACAAAATTAGCTGGGTCTAAGAACAAGTTGCATGTGAACAAATTATCAGGAAAAACCAAAATGTTGATGCAAAAAAGAAGAGATGAGGACAACTAAAGAAGATGTGACTTCCAAAGTGGAATATATAGAGCTATGCAAGACAACACGAAAAAGTATCACTGAAGACGTAAGGAAATTCAACTGTGAGCTAGTGAGGAAAGCAATTGAAAACAACCAAAGCCTTAAGATAGCAAAGGGACATCTCAGTAAGGGAAGAAAAACAGATTATGGCTCTGAGAAAAGAAGATGGTTCTATAACAAGAAATAGAGGCGAAATTTTGACAAGAGTGAAAGATTTCTACTCCAAATTATATGAAAGGGATGATACATGTACTCCAGACATCATGAAAGGTACCAGAGTTCTTCCAGTCCTCCCAGCAGAAGTTGCTCATGCAATCAAGAACATGAAGCGGGGGAAAGCTCCAGGAGAAGATGGAATTACTATAGACATCATACAAGAAGCAAGTGGAGAAATTGAAACAGTACTCGCCCAAATTTTCACTCGATGCCTTAATGAAGGGAAGATTCCTGAGGATTGGAACAACGCTACAATGATCCTGCTACATAAAAAAGGTGACATTGAGGATCTCAGGAACTACAGACCTATCAGCCTCCTATCAGTGGTTTATAAAATCTTCACTAAAGTTCTTTCACACCGCTTGAAGGTAACACTGGACATGGCTCAACCGAGAGAACAAGCTGGATTCAGGAGTGGCTACAGCACAATAGATCATATCCACGTACTGAGAGAACTAATTGAAAGAGCGAGGGAATATGAACTTCCATTGTGCATGGCTTTTATCGATTATGAAAAAGCCTTTGATTCGGTGAAACCATCAGCAGTTACCACGGCTCTGAAATCCTGCGGTATTGAAGATGCATACATTAATATTATTAATAACATCTATGAAAATGCAAGTGCAAAGATTCGGCTGTTTGAAAATACAACACACATAAAAATTGGAAAGGGAGTGAGACAAGGTGACACCATATCTCTGAAGCTCTTTAATGCCACATTGGAAAATGTCTTTCAATCACTGAACTGGGAAAACAAAGGGATAAAGATTAATGGAGATTATCTAACCCACCTTCGTTTTGCTGATGACGTAGTCATTTTTGCAACTACCCCATCAGAGCTGCAGAGTATGATCCAGGAACTTGCTGACAAGAGTAAAGAAGTGGGATTAAAAATGAACTTTCAGAAGACAAAAGTGATGTTCAATGCTTTTACAAGAAATGAAGATTTATCGATTGATGGAGAAAAACTGGAGATAACAGATACATATGTTTATCTTGGACAGCAGATATCAAGTGAGGGTCACATTGATGAAGAAATTAATCGGCGTACAAAACTTGCCTGGAGAGCTTTTGGAAGAAACAGCATAATTTTCAAGAGCAATATGCCATTATGTCTTAAAAGAAAAGTGTTTGATCAATGCATCCTTCCAGTGCTTACGTATGGTGCAGAGACGTGGACCTTAACTAAAAGAGACATACAAAGGCTGCAGACAACTCAAAGGGGCATGGAGAGGTGCATGCTTGGTATAACCAGGAGAGATAAGAAGAGGAACTCGTGGATCCGAAAAATGACGAGAGTGGAAGACATCATGATCAGAGTTAAATCCCTGAAATGGCAATGGGCTGGACATACTGCCAGAAGGACAGACCATAGATGGACAGCCGAAATTTTAGATTGGATTCCAAGGGACAGGAAAAGACCCAGAAAAAGACCACATGGGAGATGGGTGGATGAAATTCGTAAATATGCGGGAGTGACATGGAGGAGACTGGCACAAGACAGACCGTTGTGGAGGAAACTTGGGGAGACCTTCGTCCAGCAGTGGATTGATAATGGTTGACAATGATGATGATGATTATGAGAAGAATATTTCTTCCACACTATATAGAGTAGGAACAATTGCACTTTCATATACAGTCATTCAGGATTTTTTTGAGAACCTATCATTTCTGTGATATACTCTTAAAGCAGCTATGACTTACAAAGAGGAATTTGCTTGCCTATTAATTTCCCCATCTAATTTATTTTCTCTGTCAAACATGCTTTCTAAATATACAAATTCATTCACCTGGTCAATCTCTGTCATTTAGACTGATTCTGCATTCAGTATTAACATTTTCTGTCTCAAAAAACATAACTTTGGTTTTTCCCTTATTTATACACAGTTGAAATTTCATACAAACTTCATACATCAGGGACATCTTCTACAACTCAGTTTTGCTCTCAGTCAAAAGAACTGTGTCATCAGTATACTGTAATCTGCACACACAGATATTACCAAAACATAAACCAGTACTGTCTATTTTGGCATCAAACGTGCACATGTCCTCAAATATATTAAACTACAATGGTGACATTGCATAACCATGTCAGACTCCTGCATACATATCACTAAGTTGTTCTCTGAGATTCAGAGGTTAGCTCCAAAAAGAAATACAAGCTTCCAGATATTTTTACTTATTGTTGTCGCATCAAACTTCGCCATTTACAGCGATCTTGACATACAACTCGTGCTTCTTTTTTTTTTTTTTTTTGTTTGGAGGTTTAACGACCACTGTGAGCAACTAAGTGGGCTAAAAGCAGTCGCCCGTCCCTAATTTAGGGTCACTGGTTCCAGGGAAGGGAGAGAGCCAGTGCCGTAAGACAAACACAACATCCATGCCTCACCGGGATTCGAACCCGGACCCCGTTCGGACGAATGATCAGAGGCCATCGCTTAGACCACTGCGCCACCGGGGCGGCCAACTCGTGCTTCACTGATATCCATTACACGAACTACACAAGATCTTTTATACTTCATACTCAATCTTTTTCTCATGCAGACACTCCTGAATCTGATCCACCCATGTCTTCCTTGGCCTTCCTCTGCCTTTCCTTCCTGCCACTTGGGCTGAAAATATTTTCTTAGTAAGCATTTCATCACTCATTCTTTCAACATGGCCAAACCACCGAAGCATATTGGTCTCCACCTTACTAACAACATTTTGCTTTACATCACACAACTGCAATACATCTTCATTCCTCACACAATCAGATCGTGTCTTGCTACAAACCCCACGTAAGTAACGCATTTCTCCAGCACACAATCGACTCCTATGTTTCTTCTGCAGTACCCAGGTTTCACTGCCATACATCAGAGTAGGAACAATTACTGTTTCATACACAGCCATGTGGGACTCTCTAGAGAACCCATCATTCCTGTGAAAACCTCCCAGAGCAGCTATGACTTTCAAAAAGAATTCACTCGCCTACTGATTTCACCATCCAACTTGTTCTTTCTGTCAAACATGCTTCCTAAATACACAAACTCACTCACCTGGTCAATCACAGTGCCATTTATACTTACATTACATTCAGTGCTACCCATTCCTCTCTCAAACACCATAACTTTGGTTTTTCCCTTATTTATACTGTTTGAATTTCATGCAAACTTCGTGCATCCGAGTCAACATACTCTGCAACTCACTTTTGCTCTCTGCCAACAGGACAGTGTCATCAGCATACAGCAATCTGCACACACGGATATCACCAAGACATAAACCACTATTATCTATTTTGGCCTCACGCATGCATGCATCCATAAATATATTAAACAGCCATGGTGACATTACACAACCTTGTCTAACTTCTGCACCAATGGAAAACCATTTTGATAAAACACCATTCACTCATACACAAGCTCTACTAACAGCATACATGGCTTTTACACTATTAAGTAGATTCCCAGTAACACCATATTCATTCAATACCTTTCACAAAAGTGTCCTATTGACTCGGTCATAAGCTTTCTCTAAATCTATGAAGGCAGTAAAAACTTTCTTCCCAACAGCCAGATACTTTTCAATCATCATGCGTAATGCAAAAATCTGGTTAGTGCAGCCTTTACCAGGCATAAAACCACTCTGAATATCCCACACTTTCTCTGATGTAAGACCCCGTACTTTTTCAATAACAACCTTACCAAACACTTTCCCTGGCACACTCAATAGGCTAATACCACGATAGTTCTTGCATTCAGTCTGATCACCTTTTCCCTTATACAAGGGAACAATGATAGCATCCTTCCAATCCCGAGGGACCATTCCTAACTCCCAGCACAACTGGCAAATTTCAGTTAACCAGTCAATTAGAGTCACCACCATACTTCAACATCTCTGCAGTTATGCCATCAACTCCTGGAGCCTTACCATTCTGAAGAGATTTTAGAGCTTTACACACTTCTCTTGAGATCCCTCCTGTGCTTTCATCCCTCATTGTGACATCATCTGCATCTGTCTCAGAATCATTTTTGCTCTCCTGATCTAATAACTCACAGAAGTATTCGCCCCATCTGTCACTTAACTCATTGGGCTCCCATATAATTTCCCCAATCTCATTCTTCACACAACTTACAACTTTGTTTCCCCTATTTTTCCTGAGTCTCGTGTACTTCCAGAAGGACTTTCTATCTTTCCAAAAGCCAGTTCATGCCTTTCCACTTTCTCCTTCCTATCTTTTGCCTTACTCTGGCAAACCAGCTTAGCAGCTTCACGCTTTTTACAGCGATATTCATCCACAGAGACTCTACCTTGCAACATCCCCAAATAGGCTTCCTTCTTTTTCTTTACTGCCTCATCAATCTCACTATTCCATCAAGCATCACCTCTATTGTTACCCACTATTGTGGTGCCACAGACCTCTTTAGCAGCAGTAACAACACAGTTCTTAAAACATTCCCACTTCTTTTCTACATCCCTCTCACAAGATTTCAGATCCTTCAGTCGTTCTCTGAGTAAGTCAGAATACCGCTGATGATCTTCAAGGAGCCTATCAACCTTTATTCTTTCTATCCTGGGTCTCTTACTATTCCTTTTCCTCCAACCAACATTAAGTTTCACTCGTGACACTACCAAGTAATGATCAGAACCAACATCCGCACCTCTCATCACACGGGTGTCAACAACTAAGTGTTTCAAACGCTGATCGTAAACAACAAAATCTATCGCACTCTTTTGACCAAGAGTATGATTTTCCCAAGTATATGTGTGTATATACTTGTGGTTGAAAAATGTATTGGATACACACAAACCATTCTCAATGCAGAGTTCAATTAATCTTTCACCATTATCATTCACACAAGGATCATTAAACTTACCCAGAACATTGTCAGAAATTGCATTCTGCACACCTACTCTAGCATTGAAATCCCCTGCTATTATAACTTTTTTAGCACCAAACTGGCTCAAAACAGCTTTTAGCTCATTCCAGAAATCTTCCTTCTTATCAGAAGGTTCCGAGTCACAAGGAGCATACATACACCACAACAATTACAATTCTCTGAAGTTTCACTTTCAAACGAATCCTCTCACTTATGCAACTATAGTGAATCAAGTTGTTCATCTTTTCACTTAAAATCACACCTACACCAGCCTATCCTCTCATATTATCCAATACTCCAGACCACACACTCACCATGCCATTCACTTCTTCTACCCCAATTTCCTTCTTTTTGGTTTCACTTACACACAGCACATCCAGTCTATACTTATTCATCTCCTCAATCACCTCACTCATCTTGCCATTTATACCTCTAGTATTCCATACACCAATCTTACATTCACTCAGCCGAGATCTCTTTCTCATACGCCGTTTAGAAAGTCCAGGTTGATTCAGTGGTGGACCGTCGTCCTCAAGTGTGGTAGGTCCACCATATCCCACACTTGAGTCATTCTTAATATTTCTTTTTGTCTTTTTAATCAGGTAAGTACATCAGTGTGGGGGATTAGCCCACAGCTGAGGGTTCCAGTTGGTCATTCAACCTAAGGATTCTGGAACAAAACCCAGTGAGTTGGGGTCTTTTCGCCAATGTCACACAGAACTAGCTTGCACCTCTCCAAGATTCACAGAGGCCCTAGTTGCTGTTGTGTGTGCCATTGTTACCACGGAGCGCCCCGAGGAGGCAAACCCATCGCTCACTACGACCGCCCGTAGAAATCCATGTCGATAAAATACCATTAACTGGTACATATGCCCTACTGGTGCAGGAGTCTGACATGGTTACGTATATAGCTTTCACACTATTATGCAGATTCTGAGTTATACCATATTTATTCAAGACCTTCCACAGAAGTATCCTGTTTAGCTGGTCATAAGCTTTTTTTCTAAATCTATGGAGGCAGCAAAATCATTCTTATTAACAGACAAATACTTTTCGATCATCATACTTAACGCAAAAATTTGGTTAGTGCAACATAAAACCAATCTGTACATCCCAAACTTTTCTGATATAAGGTTTCAATACCTTATCAATAATGATCTTTCCAAACATTTTTCCTGGAACACTTAGTAGGCTGATACCATGATAGTTCTTGCTTTCAGTCTGATCACCTTTTCCCTTATACAAGGGAACAATTACAGCATCCCTCTCCATTTCTGAGGGTCCACTCCTAACTCCCAGAACAACTGGCAAATGTATTATGATATATTAAAAATATTTCTAAATGAGCAAACATTTCTTCATTAATCTTTTTAATACACTTAGAAATTGCACTATTTTCTGGATTTTTCTGAGAATTTAATGCTGTCATGCACCAATGTGTGGGCATGACAAAGTATGAAACTTGAAAGTTTCATGTCTAAAGGGTTCTTTTGAAGACAATAACTATATAAGATAAACTGTCACACAAAGCTTATAGTTGCACACAAACAGAACACTTTTACACAATACTTTCATATTGAAGCCATGGAACTTCATTTTAAAATTTAAAAAAAAAAATTATTTTTCCACTCTTCAGTGAATCACCCCTAACCTTCTTAGGAACTGTCAAAGTCATTTGATGAATGTGAGCTATAGCTACCTTGCATCACATCATTTCTGCACACATTTTTAGTTTTAACACTTTTTAAGTACATCATAATAAATTTTACAAAAATCAGTCAAACAATTCCTGGAAAATCACAAAAACTTTCAATAAAATAAAACCCTTATGTCGACACACATAACTGCATTAGGGAATTTTCTGAATTCTGATTGGCTCTGAAACATTGGCAGATGAACAGGGCCAGTGATGTCACATGAAGCTGAGGCAAATGATAAAACAATTTTTTCGCAAAACACCACTAATATGGTAAGAATGAAAAATCAGAAATAAAATAATTATCATTTTATGCCTTAAAAGATTTATAAATTGCTCATTCATTTCTAATTTTATGAGTACAATAGTACACAACAGCATCATTGTTTTTCTGTTTTCCTGAAACAACTGGCTGCTCAGCTCAATGTACAGGGTAGACAAAGTCCTTCCCTCGTTAAGAAAATTTGTATTTAGAAAAAGTTTTTGCTGCCTTCATAGATTTAGTGAAAGCTTACGACTGAGTAAATAGGACACTTTCGTGGAAGGTACTGAATAAATAAGGTGTTACCGGGAATCTACTTAATAGTGTAAAAGCCATGTATGCTGGCAGTAGAGCTTGTGTACGAGTGAATGGTGTTTTATCAAAGTGGTTTTCTATGGGTGAAGGAGTCAGACAAGGTTGTGTAATGTCCCCAATTGCTGTTTAATACACACTCACGAACAATGAAATTTGCGCACCTAGAAGAAAACATGCTACACCCGCGAAACTTAGCAAATAGCTAAAGTGCCTGCTGGTATGCAAATGATCCACGTTTAGTGCGAGTACGCATGGTCGCACACCCTGTGCTGGCGCTGCAAGCACGAACCGGCAGCCTTATAAACTGCTGTGTAGTTGATGCCCCATGAAAGCGAAAAGCACCAGCCGATGTAAGCAAGAGTATAGAGTGACAGGAATTCAGGGTAGAAGCCAGAGGTTTCGATTTACGCAACTTATGGACTTTGAGAGAGGCCGGATCACAGGGCTGAAAACCGTAGGGTGGTCAGCGCGCCGTATAGCTCCCCACGTGGATCATTCTAACCATGCCGTCCGATTGTGTTGGGAGCATTGGACACGTGACGGCACTGCCACATGACGGAGCAGCTCTGAATGGACCAGGAGGACCACTGGTAGAGAGGATCGACGGATCCTGCACCAGGCACGAACGGATCCCACAGGGACCCAGTCCACTATACAGGCAGATGCAGCAGCTTGTGTGTACCCACGAACCCTTTCCTGACACCTCACGGAAGCGAATCTGCAATCCCAGGATCCCTTACGTGTGCTGCCATTAACACCGGAACATCGCCGACTCTGTGTGCAGTGGTGCCAGGCCAGAACAACGTGGAATGCCACAGACTGGGGATGTGTGGTGTTTAGCAATGAATGCCGCTTCATTTTCGGGACAGATGATCATCGTGTCCGAGTGTGGAAGTCCCCGTGTTAAGGGCACAATCCCAACCTCGCTTTCGAGCGACACACCTTCCCCACTCCAGGCATTATGGTCTGGGAAGCCACTGCCTACGATGGCCGATCAGCTCTAGTAGTGGTATGTGGATCATTGACGGGCCAGCAGTATGTGGAGGAGATCCTACGGCCCCACGTGCTACCATTCCGGGCCGGGATTCCAGGTGCACTACACCAGCAGGATAATGGCCGCTCCCACATGACTCGGGTTGCCTATGTCATGTCCAGACACTTTCATGGCCTGCCCGCTCCCCGAACATGCCCGCTATCAAGCACGTGTGGGACCAGTTGAAACACCGACTACCGCCATGCTGCACTATCCAGGATTTTGAGCACACCGTCCAACACGTGTGGGCCAGTCTGCCACAGGACAACATCAGGCGTCTGTTCGCCTCCATGCCGGACCGTATTGCAGCATGTGTCGCCGCATGAGGCAGCACGACACTCTATTGAAGATGACCGGACTGCGTGCCACAGATCCCTCTGCAGTTGTCCTGCAGCTCGGTTTTTGCCGTCATGTGTATCATTCATCTGTATCATTACATTTATAAAATTTCAGTTCAATCAGATGCTTTCTTTTTGGTGCGCAAATTTCATTACCCACGAGTGTATTTATGGATGTGTGCATGTGTGATGCCAAGATGGACAATACTGGTTTATGTTTGGGTAATATATCTGTTTGTAGATTGCTGTATGCTGATGACACCGTGCTGTTGAGCAGTCTGTTGTCCTGGATGTACAAAGTTTGTATGAAATTCAAACTGAGTATAAATAAGGGAAACCCCACAGCTATGGTTTTTGAGCGAGGAACTGTTAGTACTGAATATAAAATTAGTCTAAATGGCACAGTGATTGACCAGGTGAATGAGTGTGTATTTAGGAAGCATGTTTGACAGAGACAACAAATTGGATGGTGAAATTAGTAGGCAAGTGAATTCTTCATTGAAAGTCATAGCTGCTTTGGGAGGTTTTCACAGAAATGATGGGTTCTCAAGAGTGTCCCATATGGGTGTGTATGAAAGTGTAATTGTCTCTACTCTGATGTACGACACTTAAATATGGGTACTACAGAAGAAACATAAGAGTTGTTTGGGTGCTGGAGAAATGCGTTATGGGGGGGGGGGGCAAGACACATTCTGATTGTGTGAGGAATGAAGATGTGTTGCAGTTGTGTAATATGAAGCAAAATGTTGTTAGCAAGGTGGAGACTAATATGCTTCGGTGGTTTGGCCATGTTGAAAGAATGAGTGATGAGATGCTTACTAAAAAAATTTCTAGCCCAAGTGGCAGGAAGGAAAGGCAGAGGAAGGCCAAGGAAGTCATGGGAGGATCAGATTCAGGAGTGTCTGCATGAGAAAAAGATTATGAATATGAAGTATAGAAGGTCTTGTGTACGTCATATGATGGATGACAGTGAAGCCCGAGTTGTGTATCAAGATTGCTGTAAATGGAGAAGTTTGATATGGCAACAGTAAGTAAATAATCAGTTAAAAATTTATCTGGTAGTTTGTATTTCTTTGTGGAGCTATCCTCTGAATCTCAGAGAACAGCTTAGTGATATGTATGTACGCATGATTGTTAGAAACTAGCAGTTTGTGGCTTGATGCATGTAAACTAATAAGAGTTTTTTTTTTTTTTTTTTTTTTGTTGTAGGTGCATGCTGAGCAATAACTAGGTGGTGTTGCCAGCACAAGAAGTCAAAATGGCATCTTTGCAGGAAAAGGCATAATGTGTTTTGTGGTACCACAAGACCTAATCACTGATAACTGTTTAGCGTAATTTCAGAAGAGAGTATGGACGTCTACCACCTTATCATAAAAGCATAACATCTTGATATGAAAATTTTAAGAAGTGTTGATGAACAGGAACAGCGAGTGTTAGTGAAGAAACTGTTGATGCAGTGTGGACAGCTTTCATAAGATCCCTTGAGATCCACCCTTCGAGGTTCGTCTGAACTAGGAATCCCTGCACTACATTGAAGAAAATTTCACACAAAATGCTTTGTTCGTATGCATACAAAGCGCAGATTATTCAAGCCTTGCAGGTGGAAGACCACCCACATTGTGCTGCTTTTGCAACTGAGATTTTACAGCGTAAAGATGACAACTACCTGCAGCGTATGGGTGTTTTCTGTACGAGGCTACTTTTCACACCTCTGGTGAAGCAAACAGACATGATTAGCAGATATGGGGGTCAAAAAATCCCCATGTTGCCTTTGAAAAACAGCAGGGACAACCCAAAAGTGAATGTTTGGTGTGGTCTCATGCACAACAGTCATTGCACCTTTCTTTTTTGTGAACGCACAATAACAGCAAATGTGTACCTGAACACGATGGAGCGTTTTGTTGCACCTAGGTTGGATGAATGTCAACCATAGGTAATTTTCCAGCAGGATGGTGCCCACACATTGAGGATTAATTGTTCGAAAATTACTAAATACTACACTTCCCAACAGATGGATTGGGAGGGACAGTCCAACATCGTGGCTACCACAGTCACCCGACATAACACTCCTGGGCTTTTTCCTGTGGGGTTATGTCAAGGATAAAGTCCATTCAATGCCAGTGTCTGATACAGAAACTCTGCAGAAGAGAATAACTGATGCTACTGCCTCAGTCTCTCCAAAGAGATGTTAGGCAAAACATGTCGAGAAATTGAATACTGACTATATGTGCTCCCGGCCACAAATGGCGCTCACATTGAAATGTACTAACAATGTAGAAAAAAAAACTATTAGCTTGCATGCATCATAACACAAACTGCTTGTTTCTACCTATCATAGTTTTTTTAGTAAAAATTTTCTTAATGAGGGAAAGACCCTATGTCCACCAGGTATTGCTAACAATGCACTAGCACCAAAGATCCACTGAGGTATTAGAAACACCAAGATTATGCAGATGTACATCTAGTGTTACATGAGAATTCACTAATACAACGTATATCACAAACATTAAGGTTTTGCCAATTATGTCCAACACTGCACCTAGCTTCCACCCATGTATTTAACAACAATGAGGTTTTACCAATATATCATTAACATTGAGATTTTCCCACGTAATCCCTTCAATACTTCAATGTTGAAGGAAGAATCTTTATGATCTGCCACAACAGATCAATCATTTTCATCCACCTCCTAATTATGACATCAGTGTGATAATCAAAAAACAGGCATTTACAATGACTGGCATGCCCCTCATAAGCATATTAAATAAGTAATAAATACAAAAAATGAACTATTTACAACAAAAAACATCCACATAGAATTGGCATTATGTAAATAAAACTGAGAAACTCAAACTCTGATGATTCTTTTTACTCATCAACTAAATATTCTTACTCATCATGGACAAGCAGCTTTTCAAGCCCTAAATACGTTGTTTTTACTCACTGAACCACACGTGAATATGAATCAAGCCAAATAAGTTTCATAAAAACAAATTTAAAACTACATACACACTAAATCACCTGCTAAAAAATAGAATGTACTCGCATAATGAGAGTAGCACTTGAAATCCACAGGATGATAGGTTTTGGTGACATATTGTCACAGGTGATGAAAAGTGGATATTTCAGCATTATCCTACCACTGGGAACCAGTAGCTGAGGCCAAGCCAGAAAGCACAGCCAGCTGTGTAAAGAGGGAAGTTTGAGAAGAAAGTCATGCTGTGCATTTGGTAAAATTGTGAGAGTCCTGTGCACTAGGAACTCTTAACTGATGGCTGAGCTGTGGGTGGGAACCTCAACGCCAAACAACTGCAGTGAGTCTATGATGTTCTGTGGCAACACTGCATTCATAAGAAGTAGGCAAAATGCCCCAAATCACACTTCCAAAGTAGTCTGCCAAAAACTACAGGAATTTAAAAGGAGTGAGAGATCATCCTACCGCATCTTTCACGCAGTCCAGACCTTGGCCATCCAACTAACACCTGTTTCACCCAATGGTTCATTTTCTACATGAATAGCACTTCATTTCAGCATTGGATGTGGAATCTGGCATCAGAGTTTCTGTCCTTGAAACCAGCCAACAGCCATGAGATCGTGGATTTAGCAGAATGTTGGCAAAGGACTACAGAAAACAATGGCCTATACTTTGCAGAATCAGGTGAGTGTATATGGCTTTTTTGCATTTTTTAATTTTTTAGCTGCAAATGGGACAAACTTTTGACTCATGCTAGTACTCATGAATCCTTCATTCCTGGTGGTGAACTAATTCCTTTCACCTTTTTGGAAGCTCCCCTACTCCTCCATGGTCTATTTCAAAGGTAACTAAACCTTGATTCTTCAACTTCATAAAATGTTTCTGTATCTATGGAACAACAGAAATTAGGAATGTTGATGATCTCACATGAGACTACTATCGTCTTTTCCCCATCTGCTTTGTCATAGCATCACTGAAATGATACCATAACACCACTGAAATGTGTGTGTGTGTGTGTGAGAGAGAGAGCTGTTTCCTCAAGCTAAAAGTTTCTTTACATAAGTCAGCAAACACCTTAATTCTGGTGTTAGCTGGCTAATATGAAGAGACTCGATGTTCAGGAGATGGAGCATCAATGACAGGACAGTGGTGGCATGAAAAGAGAGGAGAAAATGTTAAGGGCAGAAAAGGTGGATACTGTGCTATGCCTGTTACTAAAACTTTTTTTTTTTTTTTATTTCTACATTAATTCATTAAATGTCCTATATCACAATACTGAGTTCCAGGATTTACATTTTACTAAAAATCTATAAGCTTCATCATACATAGGGTACCCATAAAATAAGACAGCACTTTTATTTCTTGATAATGGGGAAGGGGGATTGAAATGTCACAGAGTGGTAGAACCATTAATAGTGAGAAATTAATCTACCCATGCAAGGTATGCTGCTATCATTCCACAAGTGATTCTAATTGCAAGATGGAGGCTACCATGAGAGTGTGGTCCAAAACAGGTATCTGTGAAGTTATTCGCTGTATGCAAGTAAAATGGACTTCCCCAAGAAACATTCAACGTAAATTGGTTTCTGTGTGTGGAGAAAAGGTGATGTGAAAAAAGCACATATGTCTTTGGTGCAGTGAATTTTAAAAGGGTTGCGTTCACATTGAAGATGCACATCGGGTGGGCAGGCCATCAACGAGAAAGACAAAGGACAATATTTCAAGTATTAAGGGCATCTTTCTTGAAAACAGGCAAATGAAGCTCCATGAAATTGCACAAGAAATCAATCTGTTAAAATCTGAAGAACCATCTTTTGGGAAGGCACATTGTGTCAGATGAGGAAAAGTTCATCAGAAGATGCATTGTAGGTTAATAAGGTTTTGGGCATGGACTTCTTCTGTAGTGGAATTGGTAAACTTATCAAATGCTGGGACAAGTGCCTCAATAAATTTGTTAAGTATTTCATGCATACTTCTTTCTTTGTGTGTAATGACAACTTCCTCTAATTACACATTGTGGAGAACAAAAATGTGTTACCTTACTTTACAGGAACGATTCATACTGTAATGTGTTGGAGTTCCACAAGGACTTAGAAAAATCTGTTTAACAATTTACTAAGTCAAATAGAATCACTTGCATTTTTGTTTTTCATAAACATTAAAAATATACAGATATCTTAATGCAAGAATAGTGCATTACCCTGTTTTCACTCTGACAGGAAGGAGATGCTTTAATGACTGAACATATCTTCCAAATCCAGGACGGCTTTCATATTTCAGCTGCACTGTGGTAGGACTGTATACCGAATGCCAGGATGAATTAGCATCACCAGTAGCCAGGGAACTAAATAAATAAATCAAATAACTGAAGGTCCACAAAATTAAGTCCACAATTTATTTCAAAATACATAATTGCTAACCAGTAAATTAACTTAAACGGGACAAAACAGCACAACCTACATAAATGTTAGTTTTAATTAAAATAAAATGAAACAATGCCACGAAAATGATTTAAATTTCCTTAAATTTATATAATCTAGCACACATATACCAATGTAAATGTATTTTGGTAATAAAATAGTTAGACAGGCAAGTAATTCAACTGATCTAGACAAATGAGCAAAATGAGATGATACTTGAGAACAAATGCAAATGATACAAATAAATATCACATACATAAAAATCTTTAAAACCCACAGTGCAAGAATTAGATAATCAAACAAAAAGAATAAATTAATGAAGCCATGACAATCCTACTGATAATTATTACTTAAATTGGAGTTAAATTATGGGAATTACTATAGAATTTCTTTAAAACAACTGTCTCAATTTTTTTTTGGGTCATACTCCAACCTACCATTAGGACTTACCAATGGAAGTAGATGTTGCTTGCCATTCACGCGGTAATGCCCAATATTTTTGGTCATTGATACTCCTTTCTTTTTTTTTTTTTATCAATTATCACACCTTCTTCCAACTTTCATTTTACAAGGTGCTGCTGGTGAGATAAACTTTTATTCTGAGTCAAATTAATAGTTGCTAATAACATTTCTCATAGCAGCCTTATGTCCTACTACATGTGTCCTAAGTTCTCTCCAAGTTTCTTCAGTGCAGGTACCACCATGACTGCAGTCTACACTATAAACTACTCTCACCTACAGTAGGATATTCTCTTCCTTTTGTTTTAAGAGAAGAACTTTATATTTTACACCTGGAGAGCAAGCCTAACAAAGAACTTTTCACTGGGTCTTTGTAGTTTTTCAAATACATCTTCATGTTTAACAACTTTCGTAGTTAGTTACTGTCTGACTAATTTTTATTAACATTATTCTTTTATAAAATATCTTTTTTCAATCACAGAAAGGTACTGTATCTTTTTATTATAATGCCACATCATTAAACTTGATTTTACAAACATTCAGTTCTGAAATGCAGCATTAACTAGATGCGTCTTATAACCATTTCAGCAACATTGTTAATTTTAACCGTTGTTCACAATACTAAAACAGATTGTTTTGTGAATCATTTATAGCAAGCACTGAGCCATAAAGGATTTGGGGAGTTGACTATTTATTGATTAACAGCATTGTAGCATAGCAATTGCATAAATAAAGTCTTGAAACCTGAATGGTTATACATAAGTCGATAATTTGGAGTATGGCAAGGATTCAATCTGGTTTTTCATTTTGTGCATAAGTGATTTGTGGTTTACTGTTTCAAAATCTTTATTTAGAATTAATGGATTATGCTTTAGTGCCCTTTTTTTCCTTTAGTGAGTTTTTTTCTTTTCTTATCTCACATCACAGAAGGTAAAACATGGATTTTTGGTCTTGTGTGTCACACAGTAGATGAGCATGCAAAACGGAAAACTACAAAACTGTATGCGCTTCCACTATCATATGTGAAAACCTCCTCACACATAAAATCAGAGTAGTGTCTTCTAAAGATTTATACCACTGCAGGTGTCCCCCACAGGCTAAATGCCATTCACCTCCCACGTTGCTGAGTTGATAACAAAAGTCTTATTGTGTAACACTTGTGGTCTCTTCCACACTCCACTCTCTCCCATAAGCAGATGGTTTTTTACCCATTAGCAAGAAGAGTTACACAAGTGTAGCAATGAAGCAGTGGTGATGACTTCCATTTAGGGCATAACTTTCAAAGTGTCCAGAGCACTTTTACTTTCAATGTTATTTTATGTGAGTTGTGCAGGTGATTCAAAGTGTATTAAAAATAAATAAACAGTTTTCTTAAAACCTCCCTTCATTGCGTCATTTATCTTCGATGAAAGTCATACAATGTAATCCGCTACCATGTCAGTGAGGGAAAAGGGTGCTGGAATGGCTATCAAATAAAAATTCCTTTGTGGTATGTTTACCTGTGGCTTCAAACTGAGTGCTGCACTATTTCTAATTACATACCAATGAGACAAAGGGAACTGTTGCATTATACTTGGTGCAGTGTTATTCTTGGAAAATACGGTAATTACTTTCTGAAAGAATAACTTTTAATGAAAAATACAGAAAGTATTTTCTCCAGGAATTGTGAAGCCACATTAAATTTAATGAAGATGGAATTGTAAGAGTGAGAGTCTAGAATTTTATTGGTACAAGGTCTCTCCAGAAAAGCATCCAACCATTAAATATTTAAAAAAAGAAAAGTAGCTGACTTAGGAAAATGGTGATTTAGTTCCCTTCTAAGTACTCTCCTTGGGACCTCACACACTTATCCCTGTGTCCCTTTCACTGTTCAAAACAGTCTACAAAGTCCTCTTTCAGGATTGATACTAGATGCCTTGTTGCATTCTCATTAATCTTGTCCATAGTCTGAAATCTCCTCTTTAAAAATGGCGACTTTATCTTTGGAAAAAGCCAAAAGTCGCAGGGAGCTAAATATGGGTTGTGGGGGGCTGATAAACCTAAGGGATCTGATGTTTTGCCAAAAAATCCCTGCATAAGACATGTAGAATGGGCAGGCACATATTCTGATGAAGCTGCCAGTCATAACTTGGCCACAGTTGCTGCTGTTTTCTTCTTACTCCATCCCTCAGCTGGCGAAGAACTTCAGTGTAGTACACCTTATTTATTGTCTGGCCTCAAGGAGCATACTCATACTGGACAACACCATGATAAAAAAAAAGTCTGCAAAGCATGACCTTGACATTGTTCTGACTTTGCCGCCCTTCTTTGGAGGTGGAGACTGGCGACTTCCATTGGGAAGACTGGGTTTTTATTTCAGGGCCATAGTCATAGGCCCATGACTCATCTTTGGTTATGACCTTTTTTTTTTTTTTTTTTTTTTTAAGGAAGTTTGGTTCATTCTTAGAAGTTTCAAACAAGTTTAATGCAACTTCAGAGCAAAATTTCTTCTGCTCTTGTGACATTACCTCCACAATGAATTTTGCCA